>CM066986.1:71735665-73169832 GCA_033977485.1 Hydrangea macrophylla | reverse complement strand
ATATTAGATATTATTTTATTTGCAAGGCGGATTGTGCCTTTAGTAAATCACGTGCTGTAATAATTATTAATTTGGAAAATTTTTATAAGCCTTGATTGCTCTTACTCTGATTTTAATTATTGTGTTGTTCGACGTTTGGGACGGAATCGATCCTTCAAACTGTTGCGACCTACGAGTTCATAAAGGAAATTAAATGCTTTCCATATTTATGCTACGTCGGGGTGTGACATTGAGTGCGGCTGGAGTGCAGAAAAGTGCGGCATGAGTGTGGCGACAACAATTTTTTTTAATTTTTTTAAGTTACACCTGTCATGATATTTGGAAAATTTGTGGGGTTCAGAACACAAATAAAAAAATAAAAGCGCAAATATAGGATTTCCACTCTCGTGACTCCATCCGGTATGATCGTCTCTCTCTCTCTCGTTAGGGCAAGCTCACGACGATGGCAACAACGCAGCAGGTTAGTTTCTCTCTCTATGGCTTGTGTAAGACTTTGTTAACGTTTAATATTAATTTGCTTGCTCGTTTTCATGAATAGTTGAATTTTGTCATTTAGTACATATTTTGTGTCTTAATTAGAAAAAAAAAATAGTAGTAGAATAGTTTGTTTATAGTACTATATATAAATGCTATATAAAATATATTTTTAACATTTTATATAAGTACCCCTGCCTCACTTGCACTCATAATTTTGAGAAAATTGCCGAACTCCCCGCCCTTGCGCCCCCGCATCTGCACCGGTGCTTCCTAAACCCGGTTGAATGGATGTCACTTGAAATTTCACCACCCAATTAGGGATTCTTCTTTTGTTTTTCAACGTTGTCTCCTCTATAAATCTACTAGTTTCTTAATTATTTATGAGAACTCTTTACTTCGGCGGGAGTGTAGATAATGGTGACCACATACGCATAAAGGATCAAATGACAGCCTAGGAAGCACAGACACTCCAAAGGAGGTGCCGTATTTGTGTCCGACACACCTCCGACACTGAAACGCCCCCGACACAGCTCCAACACGCCAAATACGTGTCTAGAATTTTTAAAAATATTTTTGATTTTCGACACGACAGCGACACGTCTCCGACACGGCAGGGACACGTCTCCGACACACCATAGACACGGGTCTGACACTTATTCCTCCACGTTATGGGTTTTTTAAAAGAGGAATCTTAAATATTGGGGGCAAAAGTGTTATTATGTAAAATAAGGTTGTAAAAGAGGGGTTTATGTTAAAACGTTAAGACAAGTAATGGCAAATAGAAGGATGACTAGAAAGATAGAGGATTGAAAATTAAAAAAGAAAGTAATAAAGTTGATCATATATGCATCTTGTTGCTTTACGGTTTATTTTTTGTTTTTTGTTAACAGATGTTATGATATTATAGTTGCTTTGTTACTAGTGCTTAAATGGTAGAGTTGTTAATTTGTATTATTGTTATGATATTTTCATGTTGAATTGTTATTTAGAGGTGATTTATTTAACATCTTAGATCTTAGTTATTTTAAAAACATTGTTATTTTTATGTTGTATCGTTACATATAAAAATACATGTATAATTACTAGTTTCCATGTCGCCACCGTGTCGTGTCTGCCTTTTTTTAAGATTTGACATATCGTGTCATGTCCATGTCGGTGCTTCTTAGATGACAGCTACTGTTGAGGAAAAGATGGTTTTTGGAATACAATAAAGTAGCTCCCCCGATAGGTTAGCTTTTAAAATAATCACTTCTTCGGACAAGAGATTTTCTAAAAAGTCCACAAATTGGAGCTTTTCAAAAAACTGTTTTTTAGCTTTAAAAAATAATCGAGTTTTTTAAAAAGCTGTAAAAAAGCTAATTGAAAAGGTCGCAGCCTTTTTTACACAATCACTGATAAATGATTGTTGGCGAAAGGTATCCCAAAATTAAGATTATGGCAAAACTGGCCCAATAGCAATAGCTGTAGATGATGTACGTGTGTTCTTCAGAGAGAGAGAGGTGAGCTAAAGTAAACATGACAAAGAAAATTATCCAAAAAGATCAAGTTCAATAAAAGATACCTGATCTTCGAGAATAATTCCTGCAAATCCAGCTCTTATATATCCTTTGACAGTTCTCTTAACATTCATTGCGTTACCATATCCATTATCGCCATCCCCAATAACAGGAATGGACACCGCTTGGGTAATTTGTTCGCCTTGATCTACCATTTCTCCATAAGAAATAAGTCCTGTGTCTGGCAACCCCAACCGTGCAGCTGATATTCCAAATCCTTACAAAAGCACAAAAGCACAATAACTAATCTTTCAATCCATAAAATAACATCAAGAAAAAAGATTAACTCAAATGTTCATAAATGGGTTTGAAGAAAACGATCCACAATTAAGAAATACACATTGTATTCTAACTACGGTTTTGAATTCACAAATAGCAATTATTTTCAATTTAAAATTTTCTACAACTTCAGTTTTGTCCATGCACTAATCTCATTTTTCTGTTAGTTGGAGGAAATGAGAGTAAATGATTAAGAAATTTTCCAAAAACTTGTTTGCTTGTTCAGAATTCCCTGACAAATATGCTTCGCACAAATTACAAGATCTAGTGAAAATAATTTTGGAAAGTTGCTAACTTAAAAAATTAACTAAAATAAATAGAAATTGTTTTACAATCAACACAATCATTCTAAATGATCAAAACCACTTCTTCAATAAAGAAAAAAAAAAAAAAAAAACTGAAGCAGAAATTTCTCTTTGCATACTCTGGATAAGTGATTAATAAAAGCTTATGATCTAACAACAATACAACCAACCACCACCCAAATTTGCGAATAAAATAAAAATAATTGAGAAAGTAACAATCATCTACCCCAAGTAATGGCTACGTAAATGCCACTCTAAATCTTCAAGAGCACTCATAATCACAAAATAACCAAAAACCAACTTACAACCAGCCAATTCAGAAAATGAAATAAAGATCAAATCCAAAATCAGAGACCACATACACGGTGTCAAACTATGTCTCTCTTTTTACCATGCGTTTTGTGATCAAGGTCAAAAAATTGTTGAAATTAGTTTTGACCATCCCCCAACATTTCAAAGTCCCTTACCCCAAGGACAAACAAACAAACAAACAAAAAAAACCATACATAATATGGTATTTCATTAGTATATCTTGGGCATGTGACCCAGCACAATCTTTATCTCACAAGAAAACACACCACCAGCAATATAAAGCAGATACAAACCATATCTAAATGTTCTTCAATGCAAAAGAAATAAACCTATAAATTCAGACACTAGTATTTACTACCATGCAATCAATAAAACTTCCAATTGGAGCCTAAAAAACCCAAATTCTGCAAATTCTGATCAGCAGAACTAAGCTGTACCCAGATGTTCTATAATAATCAAACAAAGCCAATAATGAAAGTAACTAATACAAGGTTTTCCTAGTATATACTAACATGCAATCAATAAAACTTCCCATTGGAGCCTAAAAAACCCCCCCAAATTCTGCAAATTCTGATCAGCAGAACTGAGCTGTACCCAGATGTTTTATAATAAAAAATAATAAATAAATAAAAAAAAACCAATAATGAAAGTACCTAATACAAGCTAAAAACCCCAAATTCTGCAATTCTGATAACCAGAACTGAGCTATACCCAGTTATTATATAACAAAAATGGAACAAACCCAATAATGAAAGAACCTAATACAAGCTATTTGTGGAAAAATCAACTTAAAATTGTAGAACAAAAATGACCCAACTAATTCATACATAGAACAAGAAAAAACCAACAAAAAAATTACAGAAATTGAAGCAGTTACCAGTTGTAAAGCAAAATTGAAAACCGGCTCTCTCCACAAGCTTAGCACTGAGAGCATCGAAACAAGCAGGACCCTGGTGAATCCCAGGAGAGTCAAGGATTCGCCGGAGTGCCTTCGCCGGAGAATCACCGGCGGTTGAATTTCTCTCTCCTCCGGCGCAAACTACTAAAGGGTGAGTAGATGAACTATGCTTTCTGTTGTTGCTTGAAAAAACTAGCCGTTGAAGGGGTGACCTTGACCCAGTCTTGAAATTTGATGTAGAGGAGGAAGAGTACAGAGGTGAGTGATGGTTTTGAGGACCACAGGGGAGAGAGGGGCTGCAACAGTCTCTGCTTACTGCTGAAAAGTTCATTTTCTCTCTCCTCTCTCTCTCTCTCTCTCTCTTCAGACTCCTCTCTGCGACTGCGAGGTTACTACAAATTATAAGAGCCAGAATTGTAGTAGTGTAGTACAATTACTCGAAGGAGAAAAGCTCTTCTGAGGGCAACCTCATGATAAAATCCATGCGTCTCTTACTGGTTGTCTCAACAATTCTTGTATTCTCTTATATCAAAGTAAAATTAGCAACACAAACTTCTTACTTTTTAGTGCAAACTTCTCCAATCCTTGTAGAGCACGAAAGGGGTTGAGGAGGAAGCTGTCAAAATGATTCACAATAGAGATCGCTTAAAAATTTACGACGACTATGAAATGACCCAACCAAAAATGGCAGATTGAACGAAAAAAAATATCAGATCTGATGGAAATAGCGCCAGATATGAATTAAGTAGATCACAAATTTAAAAAGGCAGTGTTACATCTGCGAAGAAGAGCAGTCGGATCTAACTGCAAAACGATGAGATAATAGAGATCTAGAATATAAGTTCCCAGGCCAACAAAAAAAAAAAGCACCCATGAGACTATAACTCATCCAACTAAGAACACCTAGTGGTTTGAAGACTTATTACATACGCTAAATACAATTGTGATTTCTGCGAAAATGAGTTCGGAATAATTTTTCTTTACTTTTTTACTCAAGTACTAGCAAAGTGTAGGAAGAGAGTTTGATCGGTGTCATAATATTGTCTATTTTGCCTTTTAATTTATACTCACTAGATTATTCAACTCTTTATTTTATCCTTTATATGGTTCTAATATGTTTTGTTGAAGTAAAGACCTTTTGGAAGTTTTGGAGTCAAAATGAAAGTAAAAAAAAATAGTTTAGTTGAAAAATACAGAAAATAGGTGTTTGGAGTAGGGTTGGCAATGGGGCGGGTTTTCCGGGTTCCCCACGCCACCCCGCCCCGCCCCGCCCCTAATAGGCCGGGTATGGGGTGTATTTAAACGGGTAGAGGCAGGTATGGGATTGGTTTTCAAAACCCAGGTCGAGTCGAGGCGGGGCGGGGCGGGGCGGGGCGGGGCGGGGCGGGGCGTGGTCGGGGTGGGGGTAGATTCCCCGAACCCGCCCCGATTATACATGTTTTTACGTAAATGCCCTTCTTAATTATGATATTACCTAAAATATATGAGAAATAAATACTTAAATTTAGGGTTATTCGGCATATTTGCCTCCTCTATCAAGTTCAACTCTCTAGTAGAGAGAGAAACCAACATTTTAGAGAGAGAGAGAGCAGAAATGGCGAGAGCCGAGATCCTCCCATAATCAACTGATTCCGATGAAAAGGATCGGCGACGAGCTCGAGATGGACTTGAAGACTGTGTCGTGCTCGAGACCTGACACCAACAATCATCGTCCGGGACCGCCACTGTCTATGGCGTCGCCACTTCTCCTCTCTATCGTGTTACTCTTCTACCTGGATCAAAGATCTGGTATGTACTCTCAAATTTGTAGTATAGATGATCTCTATTTTTTTTTTTTTTGGTCAAAAGATTATCTATTGATCTCTAGTTGATGTTCTTACAGTTCAAAGAACAAATTGAACAATTACTTAGAGCATATATACATGTATGTGTGTATCTAATGTGTACGTGTTTAGGATGAGAGAGAATATGGCATGAGCTTGGGATATGGATTTTGTATTTGTTATGTTTGTGTTTAATTCTCTTTTGTGGTTGGATTGTGCTTTTTACTGGAGTAAATTGAATTCCACTCACAGAATTCTTTGGGCAACATGGAAATTTTTTATTATTTTTTTAATATTCCCGAGCGGGGCGGGGCGGGGCGGGGGCGGGGTTGGGGTTGGGACACATTTCTCCTCGAGGCGGGTAGGGGCGGGGGAAGGGTTCATTCAACCGGGTCGGGGTCGGGGAACGGGGCCCCTGTCTCATACCCGCCCCGTTGCCATCCATAGTTTGGAGCGGAGTGAACCCAATCCAAAACAATGTTGAATGTCAATATCCAAAACATGACAAATTTATGAATATATATGTTACAAAAATACATCTTTTAAGGGTATTTCTGTCAAAATAACACATTCTGTGAATATCAACTGAGTGGTTCTATCTACACACACCTACCTCAATTACTCTTTACACCTACTTTTTAATGAAACTTTCATATTTTCAATACGCACTTCCATAAAATGACAAAAAAAGGGCAAATAATTAAATAGAACTCTAAACTGATTACTCTTTACACCCAACTCTACTACATAACAAGAGTATTATACTTTATTTTTTTCTTGCTAGTCACGTATTATACTTTATACATATTCACCAATATCAATTGTCATGCCCTGACGTAGCATAAATGTGGAAAGTATTTAATTTCCTTTATGGATCCGTAGGTCATGACAGTTTGAAAGATCGTTTCCGTCACAAACGTCGAACAATATAATAATATAAAACAGAGTAGAGCAATCAAGGCTTATAAATTTTTTCCAAATTAATAATTATTACAGCATGTGATCTACTAAAGGCACAACCGGCCTTGCAAATAAATTAATAACTATTATCTATTACAGTCATCCTTATTATAGCACTAGTTCATAACTTAAAAACATATGATAAAAAATTCTCCTTCGAGTAATCGCTCTCAGTTCGCATAATCATATGGTCCATCATGATCATAACATGAAAAGCCTAGACACGAATGTCCAGGGCGCATCAACGCCGTCAGCTTATTGAAGCTGGTGAGTATTAAAAACATATGCGCGAATGTAAAACATACTCATTTACTATTTCCATTTTACAGTTTCATAAAATCAACAGGTTAACCAAAGAAAATGAATTCAATTTACAAAACAATAAGGATAATATTAAAATATTCACTCCATACAAACATGTGACCATGCGTGAGAACAATGCAACCATTCTCATCTCATCAACTCTTTTCTCTCAACAATACAACACCCAACACTCTCACTCTAGTATCTTTGAAACACTAAAATAACCACACTTTAGTACAGGGGGTACCAGGGAGTGTCCAGTTTGCCTCACACTTTAGTACGGGATACTAGTGAGTGTCCATTGCCTCACACTTTGACCGTACCACGCATGTCAGGGAATGTCCAGTAGGCCACATTTTAGCACTACCATGGGTGTCAGGGAATGTCCATGTCGGCGTCACACACTTTAGCGCCACCATGTGCGCCAAGGAGTGTCCAGTTTTGTCACCATCGCATTTTAAAGATACTATAGTCGCAATATCGTAACATAACACTTTGGCACACCAATACCAGGGAGTGTCCACACATAATCTCAACCACATACTCTTTTCCACACTGACCACCACTCACCGTGCGTGTACAACTGACTCCACATGAATTGTTAACTATATACAGAAAAGTAAACAATTGGAAACAAGAACAACGTGCGTACGAGGATAAATAAGTCGTAGTTTATTACTTTCATAAACCAAACATAACAAATAGGGTCCTAATTTAGTAAAAATTCCAAACAGAACCTTAACAGCCTTTAAAAGTTAATCCAAACAGTCCCTTAACAGAAAAACAGACAAAAACTAAAACTGCAAGGTTGCGCTCGCGGGCGGCTCACGCAATATGCCCATTTATTGTTTTTCTTTAAAAACTTTTCCAACTGCCAGAAAATACATAAGTCGCGCGCACGGGCCGTTCACGCGATGTGAAGCTGAGGCTTCATATTTTTCGCAGAATTTCCCCTATTTCAGTTTAAAACCATTTTTGGACCCATTTTGCAATTCAGAAGTAAACATGACAAGTAATATATGAAATTTTTCGCTTTTCCGCAAGGATTACGAATTTATAACCAATTTAACATGAATTGAAACATAGCTCTCAGATTTTACGAAAATCCGAGAGGTGACAGAAATTTTGTTTCGTATATACGTCATGATACGAATGAGTTAGGCTCTAATACTTTAACCGAAGCTTCTATGAACTATAATCTTCCATATTCATCTCTAAAAACGCATTTTGGTTGAGTTTGAAAAAATTCATGTTCTTCAAGCTATGAACTTCCATGGATGAATTAACCATGGTGATTTCTAATTTAAGTAAGTATAACAGTAATTAAACATGAAATACATTTTGAGTGAGTTCTAAATACTCACTGTGATATAGATTGGAAAAATTGTTGAAAAAATTGCAAAATAAGAATCCAACCCAAGCTTTCTCTTACTAGCAAAAATTTTGTAATTGAGTTCTTTGTGTATCTCTCTCTCTCTCTCTCTCTCTCTCTCTCTCTCTCTCTCTCAATATCAGTTGTAAACCAAAATGCAGATTAGTGTGTGGTTATGAGAGGGGGTGTGTTTTCAAATAGAATTTCTCAACTTGGAGCCCAAGTTGTTTCCCATTTACTCTACAAATTGCTTGATTTTCAATAATCCTAAACTGCATGATATACACACCTATAGATACATACGTATATTGATAACAAGAGCTCTACAGTTATGTTAAAGGTCAAGTGTAGACCTATAGGAGCCAATTCAAGGTGTTTGGGAAACTTAGTTCAAGGCACCAATTAAACACATGCAAGGTTCACATTGCCAAACAAGGCAAATATAATTTGCCTAGGAATCACTATAAGTGTTTGGGTGAAATAACTTTTGGCACTAATCCACATATGCAAAGAATGCATTGCCAAACAAATCCTAATCAATGAATAGGTGAAATAAATGAAATTAAAGCATGTGTCCAATCTTGCTTTACGTCACTTTCAATATCTGTTGAAGTTCATAGCTACACGGACAGTTTTGAACATAAACTGGTATTTTCGCGACGCGGTGATCACCACAAAATACAAAAAAAATCATTTTAACATGGGAAATAATTTCCTGGTTTTATAAAAATATTGAATGAGTCAAAACCAAATATTTCTACCGTTTTGAAATACAGATTTTGAAATCCAACACAGGTATACTAAATTTCATTAAAATTGTAGTTTGACCACAAAAATGCCAATTAAATAAAAACAAGCAATAAGATTTTTTAAAATATGAGAATTGGAATTTACAAATAACACCGGGAATACAGATTAAATATGGAAATGAAATTAAAATTACATGAAAATGCATGTTGTTACATCCTTCCTCCCTTAAACATGATTTCGTCCCCGAAATCAAGACTAACTAGTCATGAAATAACTCCGGATACTTCTTCCTCATATCAGCTTCAACTTCCAACGAGACTTCATTCTCATCATGGTGATTCCACTGAACCTTCACCAACAGAATGTCCTTTTTCCTCAACTTCTTGATACTCTGATCTAAAATTTTCACGGGTATCTCCTTGTAAGAAACGTTATGACTCGTCTCAATATCATCAAAGCTAACAACGTGTGAGGGGTCTTGTATGTACTTTCTCAGCATACTAACATGGAATACATTGTGACCCCAGACATCTTTGGTGGCAGTGCGAGTCGATAAGCCATTTTCCCAACGCGATCCAAAATTTCGAATGGTCCGATGAAACGTGGGGCTAACTTCCCTTTCTTAAGACCAAAGCGTACCACTCCTCGAGTCGGTGAGACCTGAAGAAGTACGTGATCTCCAATGCTGAATTCTAAATCTTTTCAGCGTCGATCGGCATAACTCTTATACCTGCTCTGCACGGTTCTCATCCTTTCCTTGACTATAGAAATTTTTTCGTTGGTTTCTCTAACCAAATCTGACCCTAACAATTCTGTGTCACCAACATCTGCCCAACACAACGGGGAACGACATGGCTGTCCGTACAATGCTTCGAACGGAGCCATCCCGATACTCGTGTGGTAGCTATTGTTGTAGGCGAATTCCACCAAAGATAAGTATGTTTCCCAAGATTCTTCAAAATGGATAATACAAGCCCTAAGCATATCCTCTATGATATGATTAACAAGCTCAGTCTGCCCATCCTTCTGAGGGTAAAAAGTAGTACTCATCTTGAGCGAGGTTCCCATAGCTTCTTGCAAACTTTCCAAGAAATCAGAGGTAAAACGTGCGTCGTGGTCTGACATAATTGACACAGGTGCACCATAAAGCCGTACAACTTGTTGTATGTACATCCGGCTCATCTTTTCTACCGGATGTCATACTATAAGCAATGAAATGTGTCGACTTAGTCAATCGATCCATGATTACCCAAATGGCGTCATAATTCTGTTGAGATCGGGGCAATCCTACTACAAAATCCATGGTGATGTGTTCCCACTTCCAACCGGGAACAGGTAGCGATTGCAACAATTTTGAGGGTCTCTGATGTTCGGCTTTGACTTGTTGACACATCAAACACTTAGATACAAATTCGGCCACACCTTTCTTCATTCCTTCCCACCAGAAATTTCTTTTCAAGTCTTTATACATTTTGGTCCCTCCAGGGTGAACTGTATATCTTGACTTATGAGCTTCCCCCAAAATATCATTTCTCAAATCCCCAAGGTCTGGTACACACAATCTGTCTCTGCATCTGTATCCTCTATCACTTCCCACCTTCCATTCGATCGTATCCTTTTCTGACATCTTCATGAACCATGTCCGAAACTTCTCATCTTTTTTCTGTGCTTCGATGATGCGGTCAATAAGAATAGGCTATAGGATTAGACATCCAAAAAGTTGTCCTCCCCCTTCCTCAGTACTCTGCACATCGAACTCAGCCAATGTCTCCAACGCTCGTCATTCTCTAACCATCAAAGAGGCAATTATTCCACGAGTTTGTCGACTCAAAGCATCAACGAGCACATTAGCTTTACCAGGGTGGTATTCTCTCGTGAAGTCGTAATCTTTTATCAGCTCCATCCATCTGCGTTGTCTCATGTTTAACTCTTTCTGTGTGAACAAATATTTCAAACTCTTGCGATCGGAGAATAAATCGAACTTCTCACCGTAGAGATAATGTCTCCAAATCTTGAGTGCAAATACCACAGTTGCCAATTCTAAATCGTGAATGGGGTAGTTCAACTCATTTGGCTTCAGCTGCCTAGATCCATAGGCGATAACTCTACCATCTTGCATAAGTACACACCCCAATCCTTGATATAACGAGTCATTGAAGATAGTGAACTTCTCATCAGGTTTGGGTATAGCTTGTACCGGTGCAGTGGTGAGTCTTTCTTTTAATTCTAGAAAGGCGCGCTCATGCTTCTCTGTCCACTCATACTTTTGAGCTTTCTTGGTCAATCCGATCAAGGGTGCGGCTATCTTAGAGAAACCTTTAATAAATCTCCGATAATAGCTTGCGGGTCCAAGGAAACTCCCAACTTTTGTAGGGTTGGTTGGTCTAATCCAGTTTGATTCAGCATCTGTCTTGGATGAATCCACAGAAATTCCTTGAGACGAAACCTTGTGTCCCAAAAATTTCACTTCTTGCAACCAGCACTCAGATTTACTGTACTTTGCATACAAGTGGTGATCCTTGAGCATCTGCATCGTGATCCGTAGGTGTTGCTCGTGTTCTTCTGCTAACTTAGAATAGATCAAGATATCATCTATGAAGAAGATAACAAACAGATCCAAATAAGGCTTGAACACTATGTTCATCATATCCATAAACATTGCCGGGGCATTCGTCATTCCAAACGGCATCACTAAAAATTCATAGTGACCATATCGGGTTCTGAAAGCAGTCTTAGATATGTCTTCCTTCCATACCCTCAACTGATGATACCCCGATCGTAGGTCTATCTTGGAGAATGTTGTAGCTCCCTGTAGTTGATCAAACAAATCGTTGATTCGAGGTAAGGGATACTTATTCTTGATAGTCACTCGATTTAATTATCTGCAATCGATACACAGCCGAAGTGTCCCACTCTTCTTCTTTACGAATAACACTGGTGCTGTCACGCCCCGGAACCGCCCAAACGATTCTAGGACACGTGGCACGCCACCAAAGCCTTACACAAGTGATTAAAGTTCCAAATAAGTTTAAAATAAGCTTAAACCAAAGAAGCTCAACAATTTAAAAAAAAAAAACCTGTCTTTGCAATTAGCTAAAAAAAACCTGTTTTAACAATTAGTAAATTCTCATATAATATTACCAAATCACAAGTTGAAATCAACACTAATGCTTAAAGCCATCTAGAGTCATACAAAAGTCACAAACATGAGCTTCCAAGTTCAAGCAAGAGTTTTTAAATACTTTAAGAAAAATGCTAAATATAATCATTTACAACCAACCCAATAAATAAATCTCCAAGTTCAAACGTCCCAATCTAATAACATTAGACATAGCAACACTACGATAAAACACAATCCCAACTAACACAGTCCAACCATATATTACAGGAGTTAAGTTACAACCCGACTAAAGTTTAAAGCTTAACTAGAAATATTACACAAGTCTTAAACCAACCAAAGTATGACTCGCACTGTAAACCAGATTGAAATCGATTACAACTATATTGCAAGTTTAGGACTAAAAAGGCAAGTAGCTATTAACAATGTTACAACTCTCCCAAAACCCATAAGCCAGCCAAGCCACTTCCCAGCTCACTTCCCTGATGTCACGCCCCGGAACGGCATAAATAGAGAAAAATAAATTTCCTTTATGGGTCCATAGGGAATGACGGGTGAAGTCACATGATTGTCCACACCACGCAGTACTAAGCAACAAGAAGTAATAGTGTAACAGGAATGAAGTCTAGGTTCTGATCACAACGTAACATAAAGTCAACAGAAGTTACTAACTATTACATATCAGAGTCTCGAATCAAATATAAAACAGCGGAAGTACAAATGTCAAGGCAACATATGCCTGACTACAAAATAGGTTTCTAAAACAGTAAGGATAATTAACTACAATTCTAATCTAGTCTTCAGTTGGCATAAAGGTAGTCCTCGGCGTAGTAGTCTTCTTCGGTCTGACCTCCGTCGGGAAAATCCTCCACCGGAACTCCGTCACCGGCATAGTAGTCCTCTCCTGCAGGCCCTTCACCTGTATAGTCATAACCAGGGTGCGCTGGAACGTAGAAATGTCCAGCGGCATAAACGTCGTCAGCTTAATGAAAGCTGAGTGAGTTAGATACTAACAGGGTATCGACTATTGAAGTTATTACAAGTTATAGGCCGTAACCAAATTAGAATTCAGTAAGGGTAACTCCTTTAATCAAACCAATTATCCGATTACTAATGTTCTACTCATTATAAGACTGATAACACGTCTAGATAAGGGAGACAGACTCGACAGTAGTTCAACTCTATAACATACCATTGCTCATCCACCGCTTTTAAGAACATATGCACAGTCCACCGCATGTCATGGATACCACGTTAGTCCATCCCCCGCTTTTAAGAACATATGCACAGTCCACCGCATGTCAGGGATATAACGCTTTAAACAACGGTACATCATTCTTATGCCACGACTTAGCGACGTCTACCAGTGATCACGGTCCACCGCATGTCATAGACACCTTCGTCTGTCTACCGCTTTTAAGAACATATGATTAGATCATCTGGCTATCTTAGGGCAAATGGTCCGGTTCACCGCAAGTCATAGACACCTTCGTCTGTCTACCGCTTTTAAGAACATATGATCGACCAAAGCCCGCCCACGCAAGGTTCCCGAATCTTAGCAAACCTACTTAAGTTCAACTCTATAACTGATACATGACAATCCCAATGTGGCCCGACTACTCTGAATGAAATGAACGTTAACTCCAAAGGATTCACAACTATTCCGTTATCTATCATTATCAACATTATCCATTAATCTCGTTATTACTACGATCCTACGCCGCATTAACTCGTTATCATGACTGTATTACAATAATAAGGCATGCTGGGAAATACTGAACAGTAAATAAACAACTAAACAGTTATTACATCAATTAAACAAGTAACACAGTAAACTGTAACTTCCAATCGATTGGTATAGATGTCAATCGATTGGTATAAAAGTAGTGTCAATCGATTGGAAGAAAGTTCAATCGATTGGATCACAATCCATGTCAATCGATTGCATAAAATGTCAATCGATTGAGACATGAAAGATGTCAATCGATTGATATAGTGTCAATCGATTGACACTTCGTCTTCTTCACAGAGAAGACTGCCCAGCAACATATAAACGGGAATACATGATTTTTCTCCATTTCTTCATTCAAAACATGTCATAACATCAATATAAGTTACCAAGTGAGTTTAGAACTCACCTTAGGCGTTAAGGCGTGTTTGGGAATGTGTTTTGAAGCTTGGAGCTTCAATGGTGGTTTCCCTCTCTCTCTCTCTCTAGTTCTCTGTATTCTCTCTTCTCTTTCTCCTTCTTTTCTTCTTCTTTCTGGTCTTCTTCTTCTTCCTCTTTAATCCATCTGTGTGTGTGTGAGTATAAATATATGTATATATATGTGTGTATATATATATGAGTGTTTATATATACATAACACACACACAAACACTCCCTCTCACTCTCACTGATTTCTGTAAACAGAAATCCGCCCAAAATGGGCTGGTATATATAAGGAGAGAGTGTTCACGTGGCCTCTCCCCAGCCAGAGCAACAGAATCTGCCCAGCTACCTCCAATCGATTGACATCAGTGTCAATCGATTGATAAAGTCAATCGATTGGTATAAAGTTCAATCGATTGGTATCCAAAATAAGGCAATCGATTGGGAAACTTGTCAATCGATTGGTATAAAGTTCAATCGATTGGTATCCAAAATAAGGCAATCGATTGGGAAACTTGTCAATCGATTGGTATCCAAATTATACCAAGGGTAAGGCCAAGCTCATACAAGTATAAAAAGAAACATACAAGGTCTTAGTTATATAATATATTACAAAAATACAGGGTATTACATCATCCACCACTCATAAAAGATTTCGTCCCCGAAATCCGAAATAAACTGGGTTAAAACAAAAATGGAAACTTCTCTTGCATCTCTGACTCTAGCTCCCATGAAGCTTCTCCTTCGTCGTGGTGCTTCCACTGAACCTTCACTAGCGGAATCTCCTTGTTTCTGAGCTTCTTCACTCCTCGGTCTAGAATACGCACTGGTCCTTCGTTGTAGGTCACGTTCTCGTTCACCTCGATATCTTCAAAACTGATCTCGTGCGCTGGGTTATGGGCACATTTCCTCAACATGCTGATGTGGAAAACGTTGTGTACCCCTGACATCTTTGGCGGCAACGCAAGTCGATAAGCAACCTTCCCAACACGTTCTAGGATCTCGAACGGTCCTATGAATCGCGGCGATAGCTTGCCTCTTTTCTGCCCGAATCTGACGATACCTCGAACTGGCGAGACTTTAAGTAGTACATGATCTCCAACTGCAAACTCTAGATCTTTCCGTCGCTTGTCTGCGTAGCTCTTGTGTCTAGATTGTGCTGTCTTCATCTTCTCTCGTACAATCTGGATCTTTTCGCTGGTTTCTCGAATCATCTCGGGCCCAAGTAGTTGAGTATCTCCGACTTCGGCCCAACATAGCGGCGATCGGCAAGGTCTTCCATACAAGGCTTCAAACGGTGCCATCCCTATGCTCGTGTGGTAGCTGTTGTTGTAGGCAAACTCGATCAAAGGTAGATGCGTCTCCCATGAACTCTCGAATTCAATGACACAGGATCGCAACATATCTTCCATCACTTGATTGACTCGTTCTGTCTGACCGTCTGTCTGTGGATGAAAGGCTGAACTCAAATTCAATGAAGTTCCCATTGCTGTCTGAAGGCTCTTCCAGAATTCTGCGGTAAAGCGTGAATCTCGATCTGAAACTATTGAGACAGGTACACCGTGCAGTCGCACTACTTGCTGTAGATACGTCCGGCTCAATCTTTCAACAGGGTACGTCATGCTGTAGGCGATAAAATGTGCTGACTTGGTGAGTCGATCCACTATTACCCAAATAGCGTCGTGGTTTTGTTGAGATTTCGGCAATCCAACCACAAAATCCATGGTGATATGCTCCCATTTCCATTGGGGAATCGGCAGCGGTTGTAGGAGTCCAGGTGGTTTCTGATGCTCTGCCTTTACTTGTTTGCAAATAAGACATTGCGATACATACTCGGCTACTTCTCGCTTCATTCCTTCCCACCAGAAGTTTCTCTTCAAGTCCTTATACATCTTGTTTCCTCCTGGGTGGATAGTCATCCTTGACTTGTGTGCTTCGTCCAGAATGTTCTTCCTGAGACCATCGTCATTTGGCACACATAGTCTACCTTTGCATCTTAGTGCTCCGTCCGTACTAATACTCCATATCTCGGGTTCCTTTGCGGACAGCTTGGCAAACCATAACTTTAAATCCTCGTTCGACTGTTGAGCTTCCAAGATGCGGCTGATGAGAGTCGGTTGTACAACAAGACATCCAAAGTGTTGTCCTTCTCCTGATTCCACTGGTCGAAGGTCGAATTCGGCTAACGTCTCCAATGCTCGCCATTCTCTAATCAAAATCGAAGCAACCAAAAGGCGTGGCCTCCGGCTCAGAGCGTCGGCTACAACATTTGCTTTACCCGGGTGGTATTGCAAAGAGAAGTCGTAGTCCTTGAGGAGTTCCATCCATCTTCGTTGTCGCATGTTCAACTCCTTTTGAGAGAACAGGTACCTTAAACTCTTGTGATCTGAGAACAAGTCGAACTTTTCTCCATACAAATAGTGTCTCCAAATCTTCAGGGCGAACACGATTGCGGCTAGTTCTAAGTCGTGCGTCGGATAGTTCTTCTCATGCGGCTTCAATTGTCTTGATCCGTATGCGATGACATTCCCCTCTTGCATTAGCACACAACCAAGTCCTTGGTGTGATGCGTCACTATAGATTATGAATTGTTCACCACTCTTAGGTATCGCAAGTACGGGTGCTGAGGTTAGTCTCTCCTTCAATTCCCGAAATGCATCCTCATGTTTATCGGTCCATTCGTACTTCGTCTCCTTCCTAGTCAGGCTTGTCAACGGTCCTGCGATTCTAGAGAATCCTTCCACAAATTTCCGGTAATACCCAGCCAATCCTAGAAAACTCCTAACTTCGGTCGCGTTGGTTGGCCTGTTCCAGCTCAAGACTGCATCGATCTTAGATGAGTCTACGGAAATCCCATCCTGTGATATCACATGTCCCAGGAATTTAACTTCCTGAAGCCAGAATTCACACTTGCTGAATTTCGCATACAGACTATTGTCTCTGAGAGTCTGTAGAGCAATTTGTAGATGCTTCTTATGTTCTTCTTCCGTCCTTGAATAAATTAGAATGTCGTCGATGAATACTATAATGAATTGATCCAGATAGGGTCTGAATACTCTATTCATTAGGTCCATGAATACTGCCGGGGCATTAGTCAATCCAAAAGACATCACTAGAAATTCGTAGTGTCCATATCTCGTCCTGAAGGCAGTTTTCGGTATATCTTTCGGCCGAACTAGCAATTGATGGTATCCTGAACGCAAATCAATTTTTGAGAATATCCTTGATCCTTGTAGTTGATCGAACAGGTCGTCTATCCGGGGAAGTGGATACCTATTCTTGATCGTGACCTTGTTCAGCTCCCTGTAGTCGATACAGAGTCGTAGCTCTCCGTCCTTCTTCTTCACAAATAAAACTGGTGCTCCCCAAGGTGATGTACTCGGGCGAACAAAACCTAAGTCTTCAAGTTCCTGAACTTGCTTCTTCAATTCTAGCATTTCTATTGGCGCCATTCGATACGGGGTCTTGGAAATCGGCAACGTTCCGGGTGTTAACTCAATGCAGAAGTCTATCTCTCTCTTCGGCGGAAGTCCTGAGATACTTCGGAACACATCTTCAAAGTCTTGAATAACGGGGATCTGCTTGATAGTAAGCTCCGTGCTTGAAGTCTTAATCGTGGATAGGTAGCTCGTGATAAACATGTCGCTCAACGGTTGGCACTGAAATCTGATCTGCGGACAACCAGGCGTCAAAAAGACAATGGTCCGACTAACACAATCTAGGTTAGCGCCATACTTAGTAAGCCAATCCATTCCTAGGATCACGTCGAACTCAGACATTGACAGGACTATCAAGTCTGCTGGAAAATTTCTATCCTCTAGTGTCAAGGGACAATCCTTGCACACCTTACCTAACCTAACGGATACTCCCAAGGGCGAAACGGCATTAAGGGTCGGTTCAAGTGCTAGGGGTAACAAACCCAAATCACGTACCATCTTAATAGCTATGAAAGAACGGGCGGCACCGGTATCAAACAAAGCTCTAACTTGACAGTGAAGTAAAAGGAGTGTACCTTCCAAGTTCTGCTGTTCCTCAGCATTATACCCTGCATTGTCAGGGATGATGGCATTCACCCTAACCTGTCCTTGCTGTCCTTGAGCAGGCGCTCCATAGTAGCCTCCACGTGGTGCTCGACAATCTTTGCTTATGTGACCAGGCTTGTTACAGTTGCGGCAGACGAGGTCATTACGGCGGTTGGTCTTGGGGGCTGTGCAATACCTTGCAATATGTCCAGGCACTCCACAGTTGAAACATCCATCAGTGTTCTGTCGCTGGGCGGCGGGCTGTGCCTGAGGTGGTCCTCGCTGTTGATTCTGTTGTCGAGGAAAATTAGCTTGGGGCTTCCTTGTCCCATCCCATGTGCGCTTAGTTCCCTGATAGTTGTTGGTCTGGGGTTTCCATCCCTGATTGCTCCTAGATGATTGCGCAGGAAAGTTCCTTGGTTGGAAGGTCCTGGGTGGAGGTCGATTCACTTGCGGTCCTTGCACAGGGTAAGCATCCTTCTCCAAACTTGAAGCAAGACGGACAATCCCTTCAAATGACTGGCCCAGATGGCCTATCATCATGTGCCGGAGGTGTGGGTTGAGTCCTTGGTGGAATCGCTTGACCTTCTTGACGGAGGTGTCTATCATGTGCGGAGCGAAACGGGAAAGTCGCTCAAATTGTGTAGTATACTCTCTGACTGTCCAGTTTCCTTGGTTTAGACTCAGGAAATTCCTCTCTTGTTGATCTCTTTCGTCCTCAGGGAAGTACTTCTCGAGAAATCGAGTCTTGAATGCTTCCCAAGGCATCCTCCTTGCAGCGTCAATCCCAATCGTGGCTCTCTCGGCCTCCCACCAGTCCGCGGCGGAGTAAGTTAGTTGAAATGCGGCTAGACGTCTCTTGTCGAGCTCACTACACTCCAGGGCTTCAAAGATTAGCTCCAACTCTCGTATCCATTGCTCTGCTTTCCAGGACTCTGCCATGCCGTCGAATTTTTCGGGTCGCAGGCCACGAAATCGTTCCAACAGCTTATCGCCTGTCTGCCTTGGAGGGACAAAGTGGTTGTTGCCATTGCCGTTGGTGGCATGATTGTAGGTATCGCCGATGTGCTCCATCCGTTGCATGAAAGCTTCGAAGACTCCAGTTGGGTCCATACCCTCGGGAATGGGTGCTCCCAGTCGTGCTTGGTTCCTTGTGGGTCCCACCATAGTGATCCGTGTGAGGTGTACCTATGAAGGATCTAACGATTAGCTGACAATCTTCTCGGGGAAATGATCGTACTAAAATAACAGAAAGCATAACATGGATCAAAATCACAACCATAACATAATAATGAGATGACAACAGAAATAGCCAAGAGAAACGATCTGCCATATATATACCCAAAAGATGTACAGCGGAGTACACAATAGATCATCTGTGTACCGCGTAGTACATGATCCTATACAAGATCTAAACAAAAGAAAGATATACACGAAACCACTACTGGTGGCTACCTATACAAAAAGGCTACGGTCAATAGCTGTCTATGTAAGCGTCAAAAGTAAGTGGACAACATGTCCTAAAGTCAAGCGTAAAAGTCTAAGTCCTAAAGGTACTGGACTCAAAAGTTGTCCACATCGGATCCATAGATGGAAGCCTCGTCCTCTGGGGCAACTTCAGACAAAACATCATCCTCATCCATGTCATCGTCATCCATCATGTCCTCATCCTCTATCACAACATCCTCGATCAGCTCGGGTCCATCATGCTCCACAACAGCTCCCAAATCCCCTGCATCAGCGGCCATGTCAACCTGGGCTGCATCAAATGCGGCTGCAAGTGCCTCAGCCTGTACCATAGCCTGTGCCAACTCCGGTGCTCCGATCTCAAATCCATGGGGATGTGCAGCCATCTCTGCGGCCCACTCAACTGCTAGCTGTGCTATAACTCCTCCTGGTAAGACTGGTACTACTGCATCATCACCTGCGTCATCATCTGCGGCTACCTCCTCTTCCTCTATCGGATAACCCTCTGCAACTACAATATCTACGCCAACTGGCACGTCCATACCGGCTGGGTCCACGGGGTCCTCCTCCTCTGGATCATACTCCGGCTCCTCGTCATCGGTGTCCTCGTCCTCTTCATCCTCCATCTCCTCATCTGCATCCTCTGGCTCATCCTCGCCATCGCTCTCATCATCATCCTCCGGATCCTCATCTGCTGGGGGTGCATCAGCCATGTCTTCCTCTGGTGGGGGTGGAGGTGCTGCTCTAACCTCGGCAAATAGAACCTGGTACGAAGAACGGTCTCGTAACATCAGTAGAGAATCCTCCTCGATGCGTTTGAAGGTCTCCTTGCGGTAGATCATCTCCTGACGTATCACTTCTGGGTCCTGGGTCCCAAATCTCTGCTGCTCAATCCGCATGTCTCGCTCTGTCTCTGCAATAGCTCTCTGTCTAACCTTCCAGGCATAGTACTCTGGATCGGCTGGCGCAATACTACTCTCATACACATAGTGTCCTCCGAACTCGTCTGGAACGAACAGCGGCGGTGCCATGCTACCTGAAAAGGGACTACCTTAAGTCAGAACTAATCTTAATACCCATCTATAGAATCTCAAGGTTCTAGGACCAGATGGTGTGGGACAATCTGTGAGCGAAAAGGTATACAACCTAGGCTCTGATACCAAAAAATCCTGTCACGCCCCGGAACGGCATAAATAGAGAAAAATAAATTTCCTTTATGGGTCCATAGGGAATGACGGGTGAAGTCACATGATTGTCCACACCACGCAGTACTAAGCAACAAGAAGTAATAGTGTAACAGGAATGAAGTCTAGGTTCTGATCACAACGTAACATAAAGTCAACAGAAGTTACTAACTATTACATATCAGAGTCTCGAATCAAATATAAAACAGCGGAAGTACAAATGTCAAGGCAACATATGCCTGACTACAAAATAGGTTTCTAAAACAGTAAGGATAATTAACTACAATTCTAATCTAGTCTTCAGTTGGCATAAAGGTAGTCCTCGGCGTAGTAGTCTTCTTCGGTCTGACCTCCGTCGGGAAAATCCTCCACCGGAACTCCGTCACCGGCATAGTAGTCCTCTCCTGCAGGCCCTTCACCTGTATAGTCATAACCAGGGTGCGCTGGAACGTAGAAATGTCCAGCGGCATAAACGCCGTCAGCTTAATGAAAGCTGAGTGAGTTAGATACTAACAGGGTATCGACTATTGAAGTTATTACAAGTTATAGGCCGTAACCAAATTAGAATTCAGTAAGGGTAACTCCTTTAATCAAACCAATTATCCGATTACTAATGTTCTACTCATTATAAGACTGATAACACGTCTAGATAAGGGAGACAGACTCGACAGTAGTTCAACTCTATAACATACCATTGCTCATCCACCGCTTTTAAGAACATATGCACAGTCCACCGCATGTCATGGATACCACGTTAGTCCATCCCCCGCTTTTAAGAACATATGCACAGTCCACCGCATGTCAGGGATATAACGCTTTAAACAACGGTACATCATTCTTATGCCACGACTTAGCGACGTCTACCAGTGATCACGGTCCACCGCATGTCATAGACACCTTCGTCTGTCTACCGCTTTTAAGAACATATGATTAGATCATCTGGCTATCTTAGGGCAAATGGTCCGGTTCACCGCAAGTCATAGACACCTTCGTCTGTCTACCGCTTTTAAGAACATATGATCGACCAAAGCCCGCCCACGCAAGGTTCCCGAATCTTAGCAAACCTACTTAAGTTCAACTCTATAACTGATACATGACAATCCCAATGTGGCCCGACTACTCTGAATGAAATGAACGTTAACTCCAAAGGATTCACAACTATTCCGTTATCTATCATTATCAACATTATCCATTAATCTCGTTATTACTACGATCCTACGCCGCATTAACTCGTTATCATGACTGTATTACAATAATAAGGCATGCTGGGAAATACTGAACAGTAAATAAACAACTAAACAGTTATTACATCAATTAAACAAGTAACACAGTAAACTGTAACTTCCAATCGATTGGTATAGATGTCAATCGATTGGTATAAAAGTAGTGTCAATCGATTGGAAGAAAGTTCAATCGATTGGATCACAATCCATGTCAATCGATTGCATAAAATGTCAATCGATTGAGACATGAAAGATGTCAATCGATTGATATAGTGTCAATCGATTGACACTTCGTCTTCTTCACAGAGAAGACTGCCCAGCAACATATAAACGGGAATACATGATTTTTCTCCATTTCTTCATTCAAAACATGTCATAACATCAATATAAGTTACCAAGTGAGTTTAGAACTCACCTTAGGCGTTAAGGCGTGTTTGGGAATGTGTTTTGAAGCTTGGAGCTTCAATGGTGGTTTCCCTCTCTCTCTCTCTCTAGTTCTCTGTCTTCTCTCTTCTCTTTCTCCTTCTTTTCTTCTTCTTTCTGGTCTTCTTCTTCTTCCTCTTTAATCCATCTGTGTGTGTGTGAGTATAAATATATGTATATATATGTGTGTATATATATATGAGTGTTTATATATACATAACACACACACAAACACTCCCTCTCACTCTCACTGATTTCTGTAAACAGAAATCCGCCCAAAATGGGCTGGTATATATAAGGAGAGAGTGTTCACGTGGCCTCTCCCCAGCCAGAGCAACAGAATCTGCCCAGCTACCTCCAATCGATTGACATCAGTGTCAATCGATTGATAAAGTCAATCGATTGGTATAAAGTTCAATCGATTGGTATCCAAAATAAGGCAATCGATTGGGAAACTTGTCAATCGATTGGTATAAAGTTCAATCGATTGGTATCCAAAATAAGGCAATCGATTGGGAAACTTGTCAATCGATTGGTATCCAAATTATACCAAGGGTAAGGCCAAGCTCATACAAGTATAAAAAGAAACATACAAGGTCTTAGTTATATAATATATTACAAAAATACAGGGTATTACACCTGATTCCTCGCCGCGATCACCTACAATGGTTATTCAATAACCACTACAATATATAAGCTATATACTTATGAGCAATGCCAATCATGAACATGGATAATAAACATGCTCAATTCAACATATTACAAATAACTATAGTCTCTGGCAATTACAAGTTCACTCCCACCACTACCGGCTAGCCTGCTGCTCCACTCCCCAAGCCCACGTGACTAGTCATGACCCACGCCCTCACACGTGCGGTCCCATAGGCCTCTGGCGGCCGTGGTCGTCACCATAAAGATTACCTCATGGTGGTATAGAACTAGCAATTTTCATTGACCCAAATAGGCAATTCAACATGCTCAGTTAATCATTACACCGTGCATTCACAAATAAATTGGGCCTAGTTTAGCCACATGAATTTTGCCCAATAATAAACTAAATAAATTAAATTAAACAAATTGGGCATGCTTTGGCATCACAATTGAACCCAACATGAAAATCATCTAAATACCAAAATTAACACCACTCACCTCTTGGGTTTCGCTCCTAATTGTGAAATTAAAGCCCTACTAGAACCAGGTACAAATCCTATACATAAATTACAAGTTATGAGCTTAAACCCCAAAATGGGTCGTGGAAAAACCACCACAGAACTCAATAAAATTAGTACTAATAGATTAGACTCACCCCCAGGAGTCCGAATATGTAGCCTGTTTTAAAAACCGACGTCGTTCTGCTCGTCAACCGTCGTCGAGAACGTCACCGTCAAAATTTCCATCACGTATCGTGTATCTCTGTCTCTGCAAACCTAAATCTAAATGAATTAAGATGATGAGTTTGACTCATCATGCACGTGGCTTTGTTTTAACAAACTTTCAATTTTAGTATAACCTCCACGTAATTTTACTAGTTTTACAATTATGCCCCTGTTAATTATTAAACTGTATTAAAACTATCCCAAACCTAAATGGGTATTTATCTATGTCTCACATGGGTCCCATAAGTGGTTCCATATAATTATATGAAGTTGCTAATTAACCTACTAATTATGTAACGTGTTCAATTCGTGATCACAAAGGTACCCCTAATTGACCCCAAAAGTGGTCACTATCTAATAACATGATATTATTAACAATCAAATAATAAATCATTTAAGCCTTAATAAACATTTAGGCACATAGGGTGTTCCACATATTACTGTCCCATCTCAAGTGGGACCCATCAATACATATCCCAACTTGGGATTGCCATACTGGCCAAATTTAGGTTCCCAATTGGACACCCAAAAACAACTTAGTGAGTTAAACCCACCTCCAATATGCGACACTTAGCACTATAATTATCATTAACTCATGATTATGCATGCTAAAGCAATATTAAAGATAAACCGCGGGAGAGGGTATTACAGGTGCTCCCCAAGGTGATGTACTTGGACGTACAAAACCCAAGTCCTCAAGCTCTTGAACTTGTTCTTTCAATTCTGATAGTTCGGCGGGGGGCCAATCTGTAGGGAACCTTGGTGATTGGAGAGGTACCGGGTATAAGCTCAATACAGAACTCTATACTCCTCTCAGGCGGTAGACCAGAAATATCTTGAAATACTTCCTCGAAGTCCTTGACTACAAGTATAGATGACACTGTCATCTATGTACTGACGACTTTGATGTTGTCTAAACACCTCGTGAGGAACATATCTCCCGAAGGATTACATTTGAAGTCAAAGGATTGATTCCCATTGTCGGAGAATGTAATTCTCTTCCTCGCACAATCCAACTTCGCTTGATTCTGAGAGAGCCAATCAATTCCTAGGATTATGTCAAACTCCTTCATCGATAGGACAATTAGCCTTGTAGGATCTCCTAGCCATAAGAGACAATCCTTACACATGTGCCCTAACTTGACTGTGGCTCCTAGTGGTAAAGTAGCCTTTAAAGTTTTCTCTAAACGGTGAGGTAGGATACCCAATCTTCGAATAGTCTTAGTAGATATGAATGAAAGTGCAACACCCGTGTCAAATAAAACTTTAACATGGGAGTTAAACATAGTTAATGTACCTTCCACCGCGTGCTGATCAGGATGAGCTTCTTCAAAATTCCCCTCCTCATACACAGTCTCATCGTATCCAGCGGAAATAAGAATAACAACATTCAAGCGAGTCTGAGCAACATTGTTCCCGATAGTGGCTATCACTGAGTCCCACCAATCTGCGGCGACATCAATTAATTGGAAGGTAGCTAACCTCCTCTTATCCAATTCATTGCACTGAACAACTTCAAACATACTGTCCATTTTCCTTAACCATTGTTCATCTTTCCAGGGCTCTGCAATACCCATGCATGGAATCTTTCCAACAGCTTATCCCCAGTTTAACGGTTTTGTCAGTTTTCATTTGAATTACTGATTCTCTCGAGGCGTTTGACGAAAGCCTCGAACATTCCTGTGGGATCAGCAGCCAAAGGGGCCTCCTCAATCAAATTCATGTTCCTCATTGGTCTTCTAGCCATTCTAAATGCATGTCAATGATAAATGAATGAGAAACATGAATGAAGCAATGATATGAAGCACTTACATAAATCAGTTTAAACAATAACAATATCAAAAGAACATTTCTATATATATAAGTTCTCGTCAAGTAGATACAAAAAGTGTGTATGATCAGTCCAATGCCTACTGTATCTGTATGGGTTAGGATGTACATCGTCCATGCAAGAGTTAATGCCAAAAATGGGGTCATTGCCCTATACTCGGATGCATGTAAATACAGTTGCAAAAGAGATAGAGCTCCTAGTCAATATAGTTAATATGTACAAAGTCATATCTAAATCATCAATCGTCTCCATAGGCGGCTATGAGCAAATCCAATGAGTCGACTGGGCGAAATCGTTGGACATGAAAGGGGCTCACCCCATCAAAATCATACCTTTGAGAGATCGACGATGAAGCAGGCTCCGGGGCACCTGCCTCAACTAACATCTCCTCGGGTAAGACTAGCTCAAGCGCCAACTCCTCCTCGAGGTCAACAGCAAAGTCATCCAGACCCATACCGTCGTCATCATCATCATCCTCCCAACCTACAGGAACCAAATGAAACTCATCTTCATCATCATCCTCGGCAACAGGAATCGCTAGCTCCTTTGCAAGGATAACTGGTGGAGGCATATCTAACTGTGCAATATGGGCATGCACGATCAGAACCTCAAGAGAAATGTAGAAGGCATCGCTATTAACCAAGTGAACCATCTCTGACAGTACTAAACGCTGAGCCTCAATAAAATATAGAATCTCCAGGCGAATGCGAGGTAAATCAACCAGTCCTATCACATGAATCTGATGCCATAGCTCTAGCTCTACTGTCGCAGCCGCTCGCTGCTCAATAGCGGCGTGATAAAGTGCTGCTGAGGCTGTTACTATAGCACCCTGGGTGACCCAGTGTCCCCCGAGCAAATCTGGTACAAAGAACAGCTGAGCTGGAACCATACCTAGCAAAAAGGTACTAACTTAAATCAGGACTAATCTTAACAGAAATAATCTTAAGCGTTTGGATTCCGGATTTGTCCTCCTGTCGTATCATCGGGTGTGCAACACTTAAGGTAGCAGAATGTGGAATCAGGTTTATACTGGTAAACCCTAACCTGGCTAAACTCTTCTGATATAACCTGACTCTGATATCACTAAATCCTGTCACGCCCCGACATAGCATAAATATGGAAAGCATTTAAATTTCTTTATGGACCCATAGGTCGCGACAGAATAAAGGATCGTTTCTATCCCAAACGTCGAACAATATAATAATATAAAACAGAGTAGAGCAATCAAGGCTTATAAATTTTTTCCAAATGAATAATTATTACAGCACGTGATCTACTAAAGGCACAACTCGCCTTGCAAATAAAATAATAACTATTATCTATTACAGTACCAATTCATAACTTAAAAACATATGATAATAAATTTTCCTTCGGGCAATCGCTCTCAGTTCACATAATCATATGGTCCATCATGATCATAACCTGAAAAGCCTAGACACGAATGTCCAGGGCGCATCAACGCCGTTAGCTTATTGAAGCTGGTGAGTATTAAAAACATATGCTCGAATGTAAAACATACTCATTTACTATTTCCATTTTACAGTTTCATAAAATCAACAGGTTAACCAAAGAAAATGAATTCAATTTAAAAAACAGTAAGGATAATATTAAAATATTCAATCCATACAAACATGTGACCCATGCGTGAGAACAATGCAACCATTCTCATCTCACCAACTCTTTTCTCTCGACAATACAACACCCCACTCTCTCACTCTAGTATCTTTGAAACACTAAGATGACCACACTTTAGTACAGGGGTACCAGGGAGTGTCCAGTTTGCCTCACACTTTAGTACGGGGTACCAGTGAGTGTCCAATGCCTTACACTTTGACCATACCACGCATATCAGAGAGTGTCCATTAGGCCACACTTTAGCACTACCATGGGTGCCAGGGAATGTCTAAGTCGGCATCACACACTTTAGCGCTACCATGGCGCCAGGGAGTGTCCAGTTTTGTCACCGTCGCATTTCAAAGTTACTCTAGCCGCAATATCATAACATCACACTTTGGTACACCAATACCAGTGAGTGTCCACATACAATCTCAACCACATACTCTTTTCCACACTGACCACCACTCACCATGCATTTTCTGAAAGAATTGTATGCCTTACAAAGCCAATAATAATAATAATAATAATAATAATAATAATTTATTACATGCATTTCATGGGTTGTATTATAATACCATTATAGTTGGTACATTTTGTCCTAAGATCACATTATTCGGAAAATGATATTGATCATTGATTAGAAATGTTTACTCTAATTTTCTTGTAATCTAAATTATGTTCGCAATCAATAAACATGCTAGGACAATATGCTTGTAGATGGTTGTCACTTGTGGTACTACTATATGTGATAGGATGGCGTGCTTAAGCCATCAGGGTAGAGACCCTTAGTAGACATTGTGGGTATTTGTAAGATGACAAATGCTGAACATGATCATTAAAGAACACTCTTGGACTAGTCACTGTTATTAGAAGAGTTGTTTTTCTAACAATTACAGAAAGTCCTTATTGACCTGAGGATATTACTATGTCTTATATATCTGTTAGTGTAGCTTTAACATTGTCAACCGGTGATGTCTAATTAAAGACTATATACAGACTTGTTGGGCTACATTAATAATGTATGAAGATTTGTAGTTGTCCAATAAGGGATCTATCACTCTTAGTGTTAGAGAGAATATTCAAGATTATGTTTCTTGCATATTGAATTAAACCGGACGGTGCAATTTAGAAAACTGGTTTTCTAAATTGTTATAATGTATTCAATATTTGTGAAGAGACATACATGTAAACTAAATCGGTAACAGTACTTTTGGTGGTCCAATTCTAGGTTTACATGGAATGTTAGTTGATGGAGGGACTAATATGAAAAATTGTTAAGAGGGTATACTCACGTATTAATTCTCTATTCTTTGGGTAAAAGTTGCAATTTGTCTTATAGACATGATTGCAATTATCAAGTCAAGAGGGACATATTTATAATATGAAAAGATGATGGAATTAGTTTCCATTTACTATGTATCATGTATGTTCAATGGATTTATAATGGAATAAGTTCCATGTATGTACTTATTAGAGAATCGTATACAATGAACATACAAAGGAACTTAGTACATCTTGACTTACCAATGAATGAGAATCCCTAATGGATCCAATGCACCATGCTTCCTCCCTAGCCTAGTAAAGAATCTTAGAGGGCTTAATGAAGTCCTATAAATAGGTACAAGCAAGTGTTGCAAATCAATCACTTGAAACTTATTTTCTATATCCTCCTCTTGGTGGCTAGTGGGAGAAAAAGAAGCATAAGCATTTGAGACTTAGGAGGATTTTGCACTTGTGAAATCTAGTGAGTTTGTTTGGAGGATGTAATACCTGTAAAATTTATACAATTAATAAAAAATGAGTCCCCGTATTTTGTATTTAGATTTTGAAATTTCAGGAACCTGACTATATACAAAGTGCGTATTTATTTAACTTCTTCGACTGTAAGTTACGGACCTGGACTGACTATTGCACGTATATCCGAACGACGTCTTAACCATACATATAAGGAAAGATGGAATCTTACCTTAATCGGCAAATGTACTAATCTATCTTACCCTTACCTAATGGGTAATTACACTACCCAAATAAACCCCTATACCCGCCGGACCATCACCCACACCTCCCCAAACCGCCGGCCTTCCTTGGTTCCCCTCCCAAGAAACTCATCTCAATCACATCTCCCCCATCATCTCCAACAGATTTCAAAATCTGTTCATATCTGGGTATAGATAACAGTGTATACATATGTAACTATGTATGTGGGTCTATATATATATTTGTACCGAGAGTTTGAGAACTCACACACTCTCTGCCTCTACACTCAGAACTCACACACACACTACCTCACCGCACTGCCCTCACTCTACACACGCACACACTAAGAAGTAGGGAAGAAGATTGAAGGAGAAAGAAAGAGATGCCGGAGTAGAGGGAGACGCCGGAGCAGAGGGAGACGCCGGAGCAGAGAGGGACCCGAGGCTGCTGAGGTTTGTTTCCACACCCTTTTCACCTTTTTAGTACTCTCTAGACTCATACACACACCCCCAGACCCCCTCATATGAACCAAACAGAGCCTAAGCTCTCTACTGAACCCGAAAACACCATGGAAGCTCCTCGCCGGAGCTTGAAATTTCAAACATCACTAAGGCCCCAAAAATTTATACCAAACGGACCCTCATGGTCTCAGTAAGGCCCCCCGCTAACAGCTTTTAGTTTGAGACACGTTTGATAGCCCATGCATTCGATTATTCTTTGCAAACCCAAAAAGAATAATTGATTCGTAGGTACTCTAAACGAATGAAACCGGTCTTAAGCTCACACTATGTGATAGAGGAGCCCAAACCGGTTCCGTTGGCGTTAATTAGGGTGATTTTCATGGAGTAGAGAGAGAGAGAGATATGAGCTGGAGAAGTTTTCTGGCGAAAACGAGCTCGCCGGCGGTGGCAATGGCTCGTCGGAGAAGACGCGACCCGTTTAGGGTTCGGGTTATATCATTAACCCATGGGTCGGGTCGGGTCGGGTCGGGTTTCGGGTTAATATGAGTGTGTATCTGGTAAAGGATTCAGGTTATATTAATGAAGTGGGTAACGGGTCGGATCTTTTTAAGTTGGATTGCCCTTAGTGTGTTAATGGGTAACCCGTGGGTACGGGTTCGGATCTGGGTTAACCGTCGGGTCTTTACTTTAATTATAATTAATTGTTTTATATTCCTAATTATTCTGCTAATCAGGCTTAGCACATTAATGACCCGGGATTAGCAATAATTTACACTTTATTAATTTGTTAATCTAGATTAGTAGATTTATTATTTGTTAATGTCTTAATTATTCTAATAACCTTAATTAAGGTTTTATTAATTTGTTTTTAATGGTTAATTATTCTGTAAATCCTAATTAATATTTTAATAAACTGTTTTAGTAATAATTAATATATAATAACCAAGATTAGTATATAAATATATTATTTATAATATATTTTGTATTAATAAATAAGTATAAATAATTATAAATGGTTTTAAATTGTTTTAAAAATCTAATAATGGTTCCAATAATACTATAAATTATATTTTAATAAATTTTAGTATTATTTTTGGTAATAACCTTATATTATGAAAATATGAATTATCATTATATGATATACTTATTATTTATTGGTTTAAATAAATAATAAGTAAATATTTTAAATTAAAATAATTAGGCGATAAATACCTAATGACCCCTTTTCAAGTATAGGAAAATTATATTAAATTTTCCTAAGGTCTAGTACCTCTATATTGTAAATTATTATTTACAAGACCCTAGCTTTAATATTTTAATAATTATTAATTACTTATAAAGTATCCGTTTGGTTGTATTTTAATTATTTAAAATACCAAACGAGCCCAAAAAATTATGAAATAAATACCCCTAGCCTATTTTAAGGTCTAGTATTTAATAAAAATATTTATAATGACCAAATATCTCCCTAAATCATATTTTATAATTATGGGACCCCGCAGTCTATTATTAGACGATTTAAACTTCAAAAATTCGTAATAAATAAACCGTAGCTCAGAAAAATACGTGGTCAGTTCCTAGAGTCTTAGAATAATGTCTAGAATATCCCCTTAAAGTTTGGTGGCCTTTCGACACGATCAAAAATACAGCTTGTCTTTAGGGCCCAAACTGGTATAGAAAACCCAGCATTTTATGCGACGGACTCCGATTTGAGTCTAGTCAATGGCGTTGGACTCAGAATGATGTCTAGATCATCATGTTGAGGTTTAGGAACCCACCCGGCACAATTACCATTTTGCCCCTGATTTTAGTAAGCTTATTAATCAACATTCTATGTAATTTTGTACTTTGTAGGAACCGGTAGGAACCGCTACGCTTACTGTTACGCACCCGCATCGAGGTGAGTCGTCCTAACTCACTTGGTATAGTATAAAATTACCCTTTGATCATATGTCCTGTGTGGACGATGCTGATAAGTATTAGTTACGTGAACATGAGATTGTTTCTTATATAACGAATGCATGTTAGCTAACTATATTCCATGCTTAGTTAATATTCGCTGATATTCTTGTTTATCATGATTTCCGTCTCTATAGTCACATGAACATTCATATGAACATGGTCGAGTCTTGATGTCAACATTGATGTCTGCATGGTTAGTCACGGGGACTAACCCAATCATGTCAATATATACATTGAACGGACCGCGGTGGTCCGAGTGGTACAGTCAAGTAAATGGGAACAACAATAAAACTGCTATAGGGCCCTGCTAGGCGACGATAGCCAAAGTTTCCATTGAAATCATTAAAGTTATGCATGAGCTGATGATTGATACGCTATAGGGCCCTGCTAGGCGACGATAACAATGTACCCATCAGAATACAATAGTTACCTTTCAAGTGCTATAGGGCCCTGCTAGGCGACGATAGCACTGTAACTATTTTATTCTCCCGGCAAGGTCACGAGGACCTAAGAGTCCAATGATTACACTCTTTTAAAACCAAAATTTGCTATAGGGCCCTGCTAGGTGACGATAGCAACGTAATCATTCTACTCTGAGCTAACGGCGTTACACTGGTAATATAACAAGCCACATGAGTCAGTGGTGGTGTCCATGGTCGAGTTAAAGTCGAATATATCGATAATGCATTGTGTCGTCATACTACCATGTCATATACTTATTAATGTTGTTTCAAGATATTGTTGTACTTGTATATCCTTACCTGTATTAGGAGTGATCGGTTAAGACGTTCTCACTTAGCTTCAAAAGCTAACGGCTCCTTCCCTGCCCTGGACATTTTACGTCTAGGTTATAATGAGGAGAATTATCAAGGTATCAATGAAGATGCATATCACTATCCTCATGATGGGAATTATCAGGAAGGTGATCCTGAGGCAGACTATCAAGAAGAGTTCCATAACGAAGGTTATGGGTTTGCCAGTTAGAAGAAGGACCCTGGTTTACCTCCGTATTAAGACTTCCTTTATGTTTTAACTATCTTTTTGTTGATGTAATAATTTAAGTGGCGTAAATTGCCCAAACTTATCTTTTGTGATTTTCATTTGGAACTTCTGTAATAGCTTAAGTAGCAAAACGCTTTAAGTTCCCCTATGAATACCATTAGACGCTTCTGTAAATTTCTTACTCTGAAATATATCTTTTGTTAGTATGTTGCACGGATAGGTCAGTTTTATGTAACTCGTCATTCCCTACGGGTCCAGAAAGGAAATTTTAAAATTTCCCTATTTTTGGCTACTCCGGGGCGTGACATATAAAAAGAAGAACAAGCTTTAGAAACTTGAAGAGGACTTGCACTTGAAATATTGTGAGGTAAGTTCCTTGTCATGGATTCATGTAAATCATGTGGATAGTTCTTGGAATAGTTTTGATAAAATATATATATATATATATTATTCCCTCATATTTGATTTGAGTTTTATTATTATTTTTCCTTCATGTACAACTGACTTCACATGAATGGTTAACTATATACAGAACAACGTGCGTACGAGGATAAATAAGTCGTCGTTTATTGCTTTCATAAACCAAACATAACAAATGTGGTCCTAATTTAGTAAAATTCCCAAACAGAACTGTTAGACTTGAATTTATTTAAGGCATTATTTATGTTTTTTTTTATGATGACAAATCTAGTGATAATTGTATGTTCTTAATGATTCTATTCTAATGAATTATCAAGTCATTTTCATTATGCTAATCTCTTGAGTTATGCATTTAGATGTTCTAACTTTATTTGAGATCATGAGATAGCATATGGTGAAGTCCAAGAGTGATGGAGCTCAACAATGATCAAGCTTGAAGACTTGAAGATTTTTCTATCCTTGGTTGAAGACTAGGATTTACATGTAAGCATTTTAATAAATCACTCATAGGGGCTCAAGTAACTTTAGTTGGACTTTAGGATCCTTGATCTTATACTTTAAAATACTTTCAAGGACCTAAACATACTAAGCCACTCAATTAAATTCATTTCACAAAATCAAAGACCTTTGCGCAGATAGGTCATCTTTAAAGTCAAACTTGATCTAATTGATAAGGAACTAGATGTTGATTCTTATATGGTTAGAAAGGTATTTGAATCTAGTTTCTGAATCTTCAAACGGATCGTAAAAATTTATTTTGTAGAGGGAGTTATGTCCGTTTTAGTGAAGAGGTGTCAGTTTGCCAAAAACTAGCAGAAAATTAGTCGACTGATTTTTGAAGGGTCCAGTCGACTGAAGCACTGTTCAGTCGACTGAAATTGTCATAGAATGCCTCTTCCCTGTTATACACTTTCTAGTTGAGTGAACCTTCGATCCAGTCTACTGAAACTCCTAATAGCTAGTTTTCTAACTCTCCAAAAGTTGTCTTAAATGTACCCAATCACTTCTAACTGCTATAATCTTTCAAAAGCTATATATAGGGATGTTTTTAAGGGTCATATGGAAGTAGAAACATCAACAAAATCATTCAAACATCTTTTTTAATTATCATTCCCATTTGAGCCCTAGTTTGAGTGAAAAATCAATTTGCTCTAGATTTCAATTGTAATTCTTGAGAGAGCAAATCGTAGTGAGCTTTCATTTGTATTATCCACTCACTAAGGAGTTGTTGTGTGAGATTTAAATTGTATTATCCACTCTAGGGAGAGAGAGTTCAATTTGTATTCAAATCATTTGTAAAGAGTGAGGGTTAGTAACCCTTGATTGCAAAGAAGATGTTTTCTTCTTTGGGAGATATTGGAGGCTCTTGTAACGGTTTGGTCTACACCCATGAAGTAGATCGGATTAAAGGAATCCACAAGAGGTGTTCTTGAGGGGTGGACATAGGCCGCGGTGTGCGGATTGTCGAACCATTTGAAAACTCGGTTTGCAAGTGTCTCTTCCCTTATCTCTTTACTTTATTGTTTATGATTGTGTTTAATATTGCTATTAAGTTTTAAAAGGTTAATTTTCCGCTAAAACCTTATTCACACCCCCCCCCCCTCTAAGGTTTCCACATTTGGGCCAACAAGAACCTTAACAGCCTCTAAAAGTTAATCCAAACAGTCCCTTAACAGAAAACAGACAAAAACTAAAAGCTGCCAGGTCGCGCGCGCGATATGCCCATTTTTCATTTTTCTTTGAAAAATTTTCCAACTGTCAGAAAATACACAGGTCGCAAGAGGGGCCGCTCGCGCAATCCTCGCTCGCGCGATCTCGCGCGCGAGGTGAAGCTGGGGCTTCATCTTCTTTGCATAATTTCCCCTATTTCAGTTTAAAACCATTTTTGGACCCATTTTGCAATTAAGAAGTAAACATGACAAGTAATATATGAAATTCTTCGTTTTTCCGCAAGGATTACGAATCTATAACCAATTTAACATGAATTGAATGTAGCTCTCGGATTTTACGAAAATCTGGGAGGTGACGGAAATTTCGTTTCTTATATACGCCATGATACGAATGAGTTAGGCTCTAATACTTTAATCAGAGCTTCTATGAACTATAATCTTCCATATTCATCTCTAAAAACGCATTTTGGTTGAGTTTGGAAAAATTCATGTTCTTCAAGCTATGAATTTCCATGGATGAATTGACCGTGGTTATTTCTAATTTAGGCAAGTATAACAGTAATTAAACATGAAATACATTCTGAGTGAGTTCTAAATACTCGCTGTGATATAGGTTGGAGATATTGTTGAGAAAGAATTGCAAAATAAGAATCCAACCCAAGCTTTCTCTTACTAGCAAAATTTTTGTAATTGAGTTCTCTGTGCATCTCTCTCTCTCTCTCTCTCTCTCTCTCTCTCTCTCTCTTTCTCTCTCACTCAATATCAGTTGTAAACCAAAATGCAGATTAGTGTGTGGTTATGAGAGGGTGTGTGTGTCCAAATAGAATTTCTCAACTTGGAGCCCAAGTTGTTTCCCATTTAATCTACAAATTGCTTGATTTTCAATAATCCTAAATTGCATGATATACACACCTATAGATACATACGTATATTGATAACAAGAGCTCTACAATTATGCTAAAGGTCAAGTGTAGACCTATAGGAGCCAACTCAAGGTGTTTGGGAAACTTAGTTCAAGGCACCAATTAAACACATGAAAGGTTCACATTGCCAAACAAGGCAAATATAATTTGCCTAGGAATCACTATAAGTGTTTGGGTAAAATAACTTTTGGCACTAATCCACACATGCAAAGAATGTATTGCCAAACAAATCCTAATCAATGATTAGGTGAAATAAAGAAATAAATGAAATTAAAGCATGTGTCCAATCTTGCTTTACGTCACTTTCAATATATGTGGAAGTTCATAGCTGCGCGGACAGTTTTGAACATAAACTGGTATTTTCGCGGCGCGGTGATCACCACAAAATACAGAAAATTCATTTTAACATGGGAAATAATTTTCTGGTTTTATAAAAATACTGATTGAGTCAAAAATAAATATTTCTACCGTTTTGAAATACAGATTTGAAATCCAACACAGGTATACTAAATTTCATTAAAATTGCAGTTTGACCACAAAAATGCCAATTCAATAAAAACAAGCAATAGGATATTTTAAAATATGAGAATTGTAATTTAAAAATAACATCGGGAATACAAATTAAATATGTAAATGAAATTAAAATTACATGAAAATGCAGGTTGTTACATCAGTAAACCCTAGATAAGATTTTAGTTTGTTCATTGCAATATTTTCCTCATGGATGACCAATCTAATACTTTGGGAAAAAAATATAGAGCAAGAGGTATGGTTTTGAGTCTTTTTGTTTACTTTTGTGTGTGTGTGTATGTGTGTGTGTGTGTGTGTGTGTGTGTGTGTGTGTGTGTGTGTGTTTGTAAGTTTTCGAACCTGAATCGTCACCGTTTGGTCCTGTGTTATCGAACATGAAAATAATGTTCCACCCTAAACCACCAAACATATCTCATATGTTCCACTCTTTTGGCCAAACAAAAGTAATATGTTCCACCAATGGCACCGAACATATTAACAATGTTCCATCAAGGGAGCTGAACATTTCTTATATGTTCCACCAGATTGGTCCGGACAAACATACTTTCTTCCACCTTTATCCATTGAATGATTTATAGGGTTATTAATTATTGTAGATCAATGCACCCACCAAGTATAGCACAGTTGAATCGGTTTGTGAGAAAGATTACACCAATGACTTCACTACTTCAGAGGTAATATTTGCTTACTTATAGATGATTAAGGTATAATATCCACAACATATTGACTGTTTACTTTATGTAGATTTTCAAGACTCGGAATGAAATGACTAAATGGATTAGTGAAGTTGGCAAAAAGAATGGACTTGTTATCGTGATGAAGACATTCGACAAGGGGGGCATTCGAGAAAGAAAATCGAGGATCACATTTGGTTGTGAGCGGGGTGGATACTACAGAATCACAGCAAAAGAAACATACGGTGATGGTAGAAAGAAGGGGAGGATTACTGACATAAAAAAAATATGGATGTCCGTTTAGTTTGAAAGGAAAAAAACTTTCAAACGATGATGAATGGTGTTTAAAAGTATTTTGTGGAGTGCACAATCACCCCTGCTGCTGATTATCTGGAGGGTCATTCCTACGTTGGGAGATTATCCAATGAGGAGAATTCATTGTTAATTGATATGCCAAAGAGCTTGGTTCGACTGAATGAGATATTGACTATTTTAAAACAGAGGGATAAGCTTAATGTTACCACGATGAAGACGATATACAATGTATGGCAACTGTGTAGAATTATGGAGAAGGCTGGGAGATCACAGATGAAACAATTGTTGGGTAATTTGTTGAAACATCGATATATAGAGTGGCACAGAGCGTGTGAGAATACAAACATTGTGAAAAGACTTATTCTGGACACACCCAACATCTGTTGACTTATTACGTACGTACATTTCCAAAAGGTTTTGATCATAGATTGTACATACAAGACACAGCGATACCGTCTTCCTCTTTTGGAGATCGTAGGAGTGACATCTACGAATCTTACTTTCTGTGTTGCTGTTGCATATCTTGAGAACGAGCGTGAGGACAACTATGTATGGGCACTAAGTCACTTGCATAGCTTATTGGATGGTTGTGAGATGCCTGGAGTTATTGTCACTGATAGAATGAAAAAAACGACTTAAAACATCTCCAACAATGTAGTTAGTAGGGTAAGTTAAGTTAGTTTTATAGGAAAAACAGCCCCAATGGTGTAGCTGTATGGTAAGTTAAGTTAGATTTATGGTATAAAAACCTAACTTTACCATCCAACTAAATTTCTTACCCTACAGACCTACTGGCAAAGCCTTTGCCGATTGGATTTTTTTTTTAAAATACATTTTTGCTCACCCTTTACTTACCCTCCTCTCCCATTGGCTAATGCAGTGGGGCCCAGTATTAAATGAGAATTAATTAATGGTGTTCAGTACTGGCCAACTGCATTAGCCAATGGAAGATGAGGGTGAGCAAAGGGTGAGCAATTTTGGGGTGAGAAAAACTGCACTCTTTTTTTATGCGCCCCCTAACAGGCATTGACAATGTCAGCCGGTAAAGCCTCTGCCGGCTGGAATTGCTCTACATTTTTTTTTGGTTAGACAAAGAAATTATTAAAAATATTAAAATATATATATATATATATTGGGTCATTATATGTGGAATTCATTTTTCATTCACACAAAGAAGAAAGATGCTTCTAGAATATGAACTCAATCATTAACCAAATCAAACAAATTGGTTGCTTTACATATGGGAATTAAAAAGTGATTGAATTTAACAAAAAAAAAAAAAAAAATTGGTTGAATTAAGGAATCCCACAATCTATTCACCATAGTTGGAACATATATTGACTATTCGAATTGGCTGGTCATAAAGGCACCTTCATTTTTTAATTAGGGCACCTAATTTTAAGTTAAAAAAATTATTTTTTTACCTTTTACTTTAATTAGTAAGGGCACCTCACTTAATGTACTATATATTATATGGGCTTAACTATATTTTGCACCCTTTTAATTTGCCCTTTATGTTAATTTGGTCCCTGTAGTTTAGAAAATGTCATTCTAGTCCTTGTAATTTCATAAGTGTGTTATTTTAGTCCATCAAACACTTTTTGTGACAATTTTTTTTTTCTTTCAGTGACAAAATTATTCATCACTAAAGGACTTATTGAATTCATTTGACACACTTATGAAACTACAAAGAACTGTCTGTCAGCTATTATAGTTACTTTTGTTTGGCTATTTTATCCAATGGTGTAAAGAGAATTGCATCTAGATGCTCCTTACAGCTGTGGTGTTTCATGATTGTGCCAGAAAGCAAAACCTTAATTGTTGTCAACCTTGTTGAGGATCTTCACTGACACAGATGCCTCAAGCAATAGTGCTAAATATACCTTTTTTAATCATTTTCCTCTTTGAGAGGAAGTGAGTTTTGGGGCTAATGTGAAGTATGCTAGTGGGGATTGGTGTACTCTATCTTACTTGAAGGAGTAAATAATGCATCTTCTCTTGCTCAAAAATTATCTAGCACCATCATTTTACTGTTGATATGTTAATACCCCTAGACATTTTTTCTCTCTTCCCAGTAACTAGCACCCATCATTTATCATTGATTTGATAATGCACCCCAGCAATTTTTCTTCCCAGTAATTATTTCCAACTATCTCATGTTACCATGAATATGAGTATATAACGGTTACCAACACAAAATGTAGTACAGAGAAACGAAATCAAAAGCATCAGTTTATGATCCAGAGTTAATCTCTTAACACAAAGTTAAATTATAGATAGTATTCTCCATCCTGTATACATCGTACGTTCAAATTTCATCCCTCTTCTTTTATTTATTTATTTTTTTTAAGAGTTCAGTTGGAGTTTTTAGTTTTTATTTTTGCTCTTCAATTCTAATTGGTGTCAAGAGTATGAAGTAACAGTATATAAATTCTCAGCATTGTTCTCTTTTTCGCTTTTAGGTTACGAGTTGCTGTCCTTCCCATGTGTTTGCACCTTCATCAGTGCCAACTTGATTTTCTCATCAGTTTCTTTGGGTCATCAGTTGATCAACCTCCAGGTCCTCAGGATTCCAGTGAATCGAAGATGGAAACAAAAAGTAGTAACATTGGGGGCCTTACAATCACCGAGGAGGCATTGCTTCCTTATTGGACTTATAGTAACAGAGAACTAGACAGAGAGAGAGAGAACTTGAACTTCAACCGGCGAGAGAGAGAGAGAAGGTCGACGCCGGTCTGGTGGACGAAGGGTCACCGTGGGTGGAAGGGAGGAGATCAGGCAGTGGGTTTTCAATTGGGACGTGGGTTTTTATTGTTGATTTGGAGATTTTGGATTCAAAGCTTAGATTGAGAGTGTAATGTGGTAAATAAGTGAGGTGCCTTTACAAATTAAAATATAAGGTAAAAATTGATTTTTTAACCTAAAATTAGGTGCCTTAATTAAAAAATGAGGGTGCCTTTATCGCCAGCCATTCGAATTTTGTAATTGCACAGTTCACTCATGATCGGTACTGGTTCGCCGAACAGTTGTGCGACTCATTTCTGCGAATAGTTCGTAACCCTAACATTCTAAATCTCAGATTTTTTTTTCCAACACAATTCGCATAAAACATATAAAATTGATATAACTTATCCCTAGAACAAATAGTACATAAAATATGATTTACATAGAAAAATGGAAGGAATCACAAATTTACCTGAAGATCAACAATGGCTTGAGGAAGATGAATGGAGAATGGTGGGTGTAGACAGCAAAAGGAATTGGAGATGTTTGTTGGTTCTAAGATGTAGGGTTTTTGGGAATGAGGGGTGGGTGAGGAGAGTAAAGTGTTTTAATTAAAGTAAAAATGGTGGATGTAGAAACTAGGTGGGTGTAGTGAGTAATGAAGGTGGGTGTAGATAAAACCATTCATCCCAACTTATAAAAGGTGATTAGATCTCTTAAAGGTTACACAAGATTGAACGAGGCAATAGCATAGAAGAAGTGCTTGAAGGTTGTCTATGGCTTCCATCATCCCTACTACCATGTCTTCATTATCATTGGGGAACCAATCCTCCCATCTAACATTTCAGTGAAAGCCTAGCCATGTAAACGGTGTTTTTTGTTCTCTTATATTTGAATGATAATTGCATGGATTAGAAAAGTTCTTTGGAAAGTGAATTGATTTGTGTTTGAATCAATATGAAAGGATTATGACTTGTGAGTTATTTTAGCTTTTCTCTTTTTCTATTGATCTCAACTACTTGTGATTTCTGTGAGGTCTCCATGTGACGGAACGGTTATATGAGATAATATTTATGTGCCTAAATATTTATTAAGGCTTATGTGGTTATTATTATATTATTTTAATAATATGCTAATTGTTAGAGAACACTTGTGTGGTCAGTTAGTTATGGATACTGTTGGCCCAAATATGGAAACCTTAGAGGGGGGGTGAATAAGGTTTTAGCGGAATTTTAACCTTTTAAAATTCTTAATTGTAAATTAAACACAAACACAAGTAATTATGTAAAGAGAAAAGGGAAGAGATACTTGCAAACCAATTTTTCAAGTGGTTCGGCAATCGCACCCTGCGGCCTACGTCCACCCCTCAAGAACACCTCTTGAGGATTTCTTTACTCCGATCTACTTCACGGGTGTAGACCAAACCGTTCTCGGAGCACTTATGGGTGTGCACCAAACCATTACAAGAGCCTTCAATCTCTCCCAAAGAAGAACACCTCTTCTTTGCACACAAGGGTTACTAACCCTCAACCTTTACAAATTGATTTGAATACAAATTGAAACTCTCTATATAGAGTGGATAATACAAATTAAAGCTCACTACAATTTTGCTCTCTCAAGAAATACAAATGAAAGATTTGAGCAAATTGATAAACTCACACAACTAGGGCTCAAATGTGAATGATTAAAAATCAACAAGTTGTGTGATTCAATACTATGTTTTCCAATCAAAATCTCAACCCCAAATATCTTGGGAAATATGTATTTATAGGCCTTGGAAGATTATAGCCGTTGGTGGCAAGTTTGGTAATTAAAAGCCCCTTTAAAAACTAGCCGTTATTGCCTTTTAGGTCGATTCAGTCGATTGGACCTTGAAGCAGTCGACTGGGCCTTGAAGCAGTCAATTGAGATGTGTTTACAGAGGGTTCTATTAGCATTCTGCTTACTTCAGTCGACTGCATCGGGCCTTCAGTCGACTGCCCCTCCCTGTTTGACAGCCAGACACATCTCCACTAAAATGGCCATAACTCCCTCTACAAAAATCAGATTTGCGATCCGTTTGATGTTTTGGAAACTAGATTCAAATACCTTTCCAACCATATAAGATTCGACATTTAATTATTTTCCAATTGGTTGGGGCATTGATTTCACTTAAAATTTATTTCCAAAACTTTAACTTTTAGAGTTTGTTTGAGCTCCTATGAGTGTGAGATCAAGATGCCTTACAATGAAGGTCCTGGACTTCAACCAAGGATGAAATAACTTCAAGTCTTCAAGCTTGATCCTTGTTGAGCTCCTTGTAATCTTGATCTACATCAATTAAATCTCATGCACACAAAGATGTTAAAACATTGATACAATATTAATACATGAGATTTTATATGAGCATAAAAATGACTATAATAATAACAAAGAATGAATCAATATGAATCATGTAATTATCATAGCATATTTGACATCATCAAAACATTATTAAATATGCCTTAATATATCTTAAGGTTAACAATCTCCCCCTTTTTGATGATGGCAAACAACCAATGAAGGATATGCCAATATAAGCACATTTGGTCATTTTCATATTATCATTCATAATGGATATCATATGTTAAGGAACATGAATGATAACTACCCAAATACTTCTCCCCAGTACTTCTCATATTTCTCCCCATTTGACATTATCAAAAAGATTTGGGGATAAAACACAAAGCTCCCCCTCACAATAGGCATACAATCAAAAGGTCAAAAATGATACAAAAAATAAACAAATATAACCACATGAGAGAAAATGAATACATGAAAGTGCTCCCCCTAAGCATGTGCAATGATAAAAGATACCAAAAGATATGAATAGAGAGCATATTCTCCAAAAAGATACCAATAATAAAGTTGGAGAACTCAAAATATAAGATAAACAGAAATTCAGTCGGATCAGTCGACTGTGCATTCGATCAGTCGACTTAACAATGCAGAATCAAAAAGTTCAAAGTCTCACACCTGAATCAGTCGACTGTGTCGGGGTACCAGTCGACTGCTTTGTTCAGCAGTCCATAAAAATGACAGTACAGCAGCAAAAATTTGAATGATTCACAAAACATCATTTTGTCTAACCATTCTAAAAACTTTGTCTAATCAAACAAAAGCATATCATCATTTTACAAATAAGCAATATCAAGAGCGTGATGATTTATGTAAAGACATATCCAAATCGCAAGTAGATGAGACAAGATTTATGCATAAAAAATCAAATATGCATATCTAAACAAAATCAAAGTGATTTGAAACAAATAAGAGTATGATATGAAATCAATCAAAAAATTTAAGTAGGATGATGAAAACAAATCAAAATAAAATTACCTACTAACCTACCATTACCAAATCAATACTTAACCTTTGTCCAAGCATTTCTTGGATGCTCCATTTGCCGAGGTGGTAGGAAAGGCCTTTTCCATTGTCATGAGGCAAATATTGACAATCTCTTCACCATTTTAGTCGTCGTCCGATGATTCGCTCTCGGAACTACTATTAGTGGCCTTGATTGTCTTCTTTTTGTGTTTTTCCTCCTTGGGTGACTTCTTTCCCAATTTTTCTTTCTTTAGAAACTTTGCAAATTTTCGGGTGATCTTTGTCATTTCCTCATCCTCATCACTCTCAACATCTTTCCTCTTTTTCTTTGAGCTTGAGGATTTTAAAGCCATGTCTCCCCTTTTGGCCTCTTTCACTTCCAATTTCTTGTCTTCACTTTCGAAGACGGCCAATTCCATTTCATGAGTTATGAGAGAACCCATGAGTTGTTCCAAGGAGAGTGTTGAAAGCTCTTTTGCTTCACGAACCGCCTTGACCTTTGGTTGCCAATCCTTTGGTAAAGACCTAAGCACTTTCTCAATCATTTCTTCATTAGTATAAACTTTACCAAGGTTTTTCAAGTTATTAATAAGAATGGTAAAACGAGAAAACATATCTCCAATAGATTCATATGGCAACATTTTAAACATTTCATAAGTTTGAACAAACAAATTAATTTTAGACTTTTTAACTTGGCTTGTTCCCTCATGAGCATTTTCAAGTTTATCCCAAATTTCTTTTGCAGATTCGCAAGATGAAATTCTATTGTATTCATTTGGGTCTAAACCACAATATAATAAATTCATTGCCATAGCATTTATTTTTATGAGTTTCTTATCGGCATTATTATATTCATCTACCGTCTTTGGAATAGAAAAACCATTTTCAATTTTTGTAGGTAGATGAGGCCCTTTGACCACGATTTGCCATAAATCGAAATCTTGAGAAATCATATGGATTCTCATTCTATTTTTCCAATAAGCATAGTTTGAGCCATTAAAACATGGTGATCTTAATGTAGATTGACCCTCACAATAATAAATGCAAGAAGAGTCGGTTTCCATTGGATCTTATCTCTAGTTTTTCAAAAATCTTTTGAGAGAGAAGAGCCGAGGCTTTGATACCAATTGTTGGCCCAAATATAGAAACCTTAGAGGGGGGGTGAATAAGGTTTTAGCGGAATTTTAACCTTTTAAAATTCTTAATTGCAAATTAAACACAAACACAAGTAATTATGTAAAGAGAAAAGGGAAGAGATACTTGCAAACCAATTTTTCAAGTGGTTCGGCAATCGCACCCCGCGGCCTACGTCCACCCCTCAAGAACACCTCTTGAGGATTCCTTGATTCCGATCTACTTCACAGGTGTAGACCAAACTGTTCCCGGAGCACTTACGGGTGTGCACCAAACCGTTACAAGAGCCTTCAATCTCTCCCAAAGAAGAACACCTCTTCTTTGCACACAAGGGTTACTAACCCTCAACCTTTACAAATTGATTTGAATACAAATTGAAACTCTCTATATAGAGTGGATAATACAAATAAAGCTCACTACAATTTTGCTCTCTCAAGAAATACAAATGAAAGATTTGAGCAAATTGATAAACTCACACAACTAGGGCTCAAATGTGAATGATTAAAAATCAACAAGTTGTGTGATTCAATACTATGTTTTCCAATCAAAATCTCAACCCCAAATAGCTTAGAAAAACATGTATTTATAGGCCTTGGAAGATTATAGCCGTTGGTGGCAAGTTTGGTAATTAAAAGCCCCTTAAAAAACTAGCCGTTATTGCCTTTCAGGTCGATTCAGTCGACTGGACCTTGAAGCAGTCGACTAGGCCTTGAAGCAGTCAACTGAGATGTGTTTACAGAGGGTTCTGTTAGCATTCTGCTTACTTCAGTCGACTGCATCGGGCCTTCAGTCGACTGCCCCTCCCTGTTTGACAGCCAGACACATCTCCACTAAAATGGCCATAACTCCCTCTACAAAAATCGGATTTGCGATCCGTTTGATGTTTTGGAAACTAGATTCAAATACCTTTCCAACCATATAAGATTCAACATTTAATTATTTTCCAATTGGTTGGGGCATTGCTTTCACTTAAAATTTATTTCCAAAACTTTAACTTTTAGAGTTTGTTTGAGCTCCTATGAGTGTGAGATCAAGATACCTTACAATGAAGGTCCTAGACTTCAACCAAGGATGAAATAACTTCAAGTCTTCAAGCTTGATCCTTGTTGAGCTCCTTGTAATCTTGATCTACATCAATTAAATCTCATGCACACAAAGATGTTAAAACATTGATACAATATTAATACATGAGATTTTATATGAGCATAAAAATGACTATAATAATAACAAAGAATGAATCAATATGAATTATGTAATTATCATAGCATATTTGACATCATCAAAATATAATTAAATATGCCTTAATATATCTTAAGGCTAACAGATACCTTTGTGAGAGCGAATTGGACATGTTGCATAATTAGTAGGTTGAGTAGCAACTTCATAATATTATATGGGACCCATACGTGAAATAGACAGACACCCATTTAAATTTGGGATAATTTTAATAAGGTTTTATAACTTATAGGGGTGTAATTGTAATACACTAAAACCTTGGGAGATGTAAGCATTAAATTACAAAGTGGAATTACATGTATAGTGACATATGGAAGAGGTGACTTATCACCATGATCTTCAACTGTAATACCCTGTATTTTGAAGTGTATATTAATGAATAAGACTTTACACTAATTCCTGTATACTTGTATGACCTTTACTTTCCCTTTGGGTAATTTTGTGTCACAATCGATTGACATGTTATCCCAATCGAATATCACTTTTTAGATACCAATCGATTGCTATCTTTCCCAATCGATTGTCATGCTGCCGACCTGAATTTATGACGTGTTCTTACTCCAATCGATTGCCCTTCATTTCAATTGATTGCCTTGAAAGATCTGAACCCAATCGATTGCTACCTATGGAGATAAATTTTCAACTGTGATCCGTGGTTTGATGTGTGGCACTCCCACCCTCTATATATATGAGCTCATTTTCGTGCCTTGGACTATTTGGACATTCTTGAGAGATATATATATATATATATGTACATATCATACACACACACACACACTCAAACATATATATATACACACCACAAACACACACACACACACACACATTGTTGGACAGAGAGAAGAAGTAGAAGAGAAGAAGAAGGAGAAACAAAAGAGAGACAAAGACAAAGGCAGAGAGAGAAAAGAGAAGAGAAGAAGAGAGAGAAACCTTGAGGTTTCAAAACCCCATAAGCCAAACATACCCTCCACACACCTCAAGTGAGTTTTAACTCACTTAGTCTCATTATATAATGTTGTTACAAGTTTTTATGAGGTTTAGACGTAATAGATACGTCCTTAAGACGTTTATATATGCTGTTTTATAAGAAGACGAAGTCTTAATCGATTAGACTTTTTCCAATCAATTGTCATTAGTATGGACTTAATCGATTGGATAGCTATGTGCTCCATTATGTCACAAGTTTTTTTATTGAAACAAGTTTGTACATTGAGAGCTCAAGTGTTGCAATAAAAATATAGCGCTGCAGTTAAAAAAAAAAAAAAAAAAAAAAAAAAAACTAGGGTCAAAAATGAAACTTCCCACAAATGCGAAGTACCAAAGTGTTTTTTAGCCTAAAAGTAAAAAAGGGAAGACAAAATTCAGGTAAGGGAAGAAAAATCACTCTATTTTAGAGTTGCATCCAAACAACTGAAAATAAATTTTCTTCAAACCAAGCATAGCCTTAGAGCCCTTTGGGTTAGCTGAAAAATAAAAATAAAATGATGAATTGCAGTTTCGAGAAAAAACAAAAGTGATTGTTTTGTAAAATAAAAGTGTTTGGGATTAGCTTAAAATTTCATTACTTAAATAAATAAGCTGAAAATCAATTGAAAAAAGTAGCTTGCTTTTCAAACAATCACTTAATTTCACTTTTAAATTGTTAAAAGCCAAAAATGCCTTTACATAAAAGAGTTGAAAAATATTTACTTTTTTAGTCTTTTGTTGTCATTATATATAAACAATTACTTTTTTTCAACTTGACAAACACCCTTGTTTCTTAAAACAATCACTTGATATTTTAGTTAACTCAAACACCAAACAACTTAATATTTCAACACTTAATATTTCCGCATTTAATATTTCAGCTAACCAACCCGTCTCTTACTCATTTGCCCACCCTTTAGTTGCTTGATCATTCATAATATTTCACGCTCCAGCAGCTTGAAGGTCCCTTAAATAACACTTCCTAGAGACCTAGCTCTAGCGCCAGTTTTATGACACAATATAATACACATCTACACATCTATCTATATGTGAAACATTTTCAGCCCTTGACAATCACTCAAGGCCTTCTTATCTCTCTAATCACTCAAACAAAATTAAATGGTCCTAATGATTTAAATGTTGGACATCTACATACCCTCTTTGAAAAATTAATTTTTGATCTTTTCAAAAAAAAAAAAAATAAATAATTAAATTAATAAAATTAATTTTTGGCCTTATAAGGGCTCTTTGGATATTAGTGCCGAAGGAGCTCAAAGTTTTCAAGTACTGAAGGCACGCAGAGTTAGTGCCGAAGGCACTCAAATTATTCAATTTCCGTAACATCGTCTTTTTTTTTTTTTTTAATTTATTATTTATTTATATATATAAATATAAATATATATATATTTTTTTATTGCTAGTATCTAATATATGTGAAACTGACCAGAAATATGAAATCACAAAAACTTGAATTTGCAAAAGTTGCTTCACTACCTTGTTTGGCTTTCCAAAATTGTGAAAACTTGAGTTTCACGGAGCCCCATAATGTATCAAAGCTTTTCATTACAATCAGCAATAGAAAATTTTCTGAAAAAAATAATTACCCTTTCCTCACACTGGGACTTAAAATTGTTATATTATAGTTAAAAATGAAAAGGCAAAAAAATAAAACAAAAACACCAAAATCACTTTTCTCACGATCACAAACTTCATTCTTTGAAAGCTACAGCCTATAATGTACAATACTAATAAGATGCTCACTGAGATGGTAAGCCTGTGTTCTCCTCAATTTCCCCTTGAAAATATATCACTTTTTGTTAAGAACAAGAGCAAGATTGCGAAGCTCCTCAAAAGCATGCATTGTTTCAGCATCAAATCCTCCAGCAAACTGCACTCCAAGCACGACAAAGGCAAAATTAATTCGGTCCTTTTGTATATGTAACAGAAAACCAGATTTACATTGAGTAATACTTTACGTATATAATTCGTAGCATGTTTGGTTGTCGGTTGAGTTTTCATTAGCCTCATTCCTAATTTAGACAGTATCTTAAAGTAATACTAGTATTCAAGATCACAGATGAATAGGCGACTTCACCATTGTATAGTCATTTCTACGTTTTCTTGGAATGTTCATTATTTTTTTAAATTAGCACAATTTCCCTATACTGAACCATTCACGGTCATCATATTTTTGGTTCAAAGTTCAATCCACATATAATAATATGAATACGATAATTGCATTCAAGGATATGCCCAAACGGGCACTTAGAAACCATGCTCTAGGAGCCAAGGAAGGTATTGTACTGCCTTTTCTTAACTTTGTAAAGACTCCACTGATTCTTTTCTCTATATCATCTCGACAACCAAACAGAACCTTAATCGAATGTAGCGTACAAGAATTAAAGAGTACCTGGTGGATTCGGAAGGCGAATCTCACTCCTTGGAGTAGCATATAGTCCATGGCAGAATCTTTTTCTGAAGATGCCCCCTTGGATTGAAGTTCCATAGCTACCCTCTTCATGTACTTCTTTGCCAACTTGACCGAGCCAAACTTTATCTGGATCAAATTGTAAAATCAACGGTTCTGCAAAGCTAAATCTTAACTATTCACCTATCTAAAATGCTGTTTAATTAAAAAAACTGGAAAAGTATAATAATAATAATAATAATAATAATAATGATAATTTGTTTTCCATTCTCTCAGTGGGTGAATGCAGCCTATATGGATGGCTCCAGGAAGTAGGAATCCCCAAGAAGTAAAATAACTTAATAGAGTAAACTACACTAAACACCCCTGAGGTAAGTAAAAAATACATGGAACTCCCCCATGTTTTCAGAAATTACACTTTCTTCAGTTGAGTGACATATTCCCATTCCGCCAGTTGATAGTTTATTATTTTGTTATCCATCAAATTGAAAAATTATCACGGCCATAAAGTACTCGAGGGCTTGAGCCAAAAAAAAAACAATCTTCAATGAAATAGTTGTGTTTCACTTTACTGGTAAATTCATTTGTCTTTCACTTTATCGTCCTCCAACCTTGATGCATTAATCGTCCGTATATATGTGATAGACTTACAGATGAAAAGTCATGTATGTCTTGTACCAACTTAATATCCTTCTGTCCGATTCAATCGAACTGAACAAGACTTATTCTCTACTACTTGAGGACAATTAAATGGATGCTTTCTGACATCATGCTATATGAACTCCATAATAACCCGTAATGGAAAAGTCAGACAACTCAAATTAATTAGACAATGTGGTCATGGTTTGGCTTTTGTACATAAAATTAAAAATTAAAGCTTTGTTTGGTTTGCAGAGTTAGAAGGATAATGAAAAGAAAAAGAAAACTATTTCCTCGTGTGATCCCTAGTGTTTTCCTCATTGCTTAAATAAAATTAGAAAATAAAAACGCTCAAAACATACTCGGAGCTCAAGAAAAGAATAAGGGAACAGACTTAAAAAATTCAAAAACTTTATTTGGTTATAAAGTATTTTCCGCAATGTTTTGTTTTCCTTTACCTCAATAAATCCATCAACCAAAAGAAGTATAAGGAATACAAATAGAAAGACAGACATCTGTACCTTGCTAATTATCCCATTGTCAAGCATCCAATCTGTGGGAATTTGGAACTCCTTGCAATGACGCATCAGGAATTCTCTTGTTCTGTGAAGGTTATAAACAATACGTTCCATCCTGAAATTGGGAAAGTTGTATTCTTACCTTCGTAACTAGCATTTAGCAAAGTACCTCAAAATAATAAACAAACTTTGTCAAACACGCTAAGAACTTCAGATTCTTACTTCTCAGACAAAGCGACCATTTTCTTTAGTGCAATGTCACATGGCAATCGAGGATCATCTTTGTAGTTGGAAACTTCATACTCCAACTTCTTGAGATCTCTATACCCAAAAGCTGTTTCTCGTAACGTATCAGCTTTCTTTTCCGGCCATTCGAAATGCTTTAAGACTGCCCTCTCATCAACCTTCAAGAAAAATGAAGCCCGATAAAGAAATAAAAACAAGGCAACAGTTTTTACAGACTATATAACTTCCAGAGAAAGTACAGAAAAACTCAAATGGTGGTAATTGCTTGTAGAATGAATCTAAAAGGAGAATTGTTTATGGAAAAAATATCCACCAAATTTTGGGAAAGTAGATGTCAATGTCAATTTTTTTAATCACCTAACCAGAATAAAAGTCATCATTTTATCATTTCTTCTAATAACCCTTACTTGTTAACAACTTGTTGCATTTTCAAAATTTTATGTGAAAAAATTAGCATGTTTTCGTAAGCATTCTCACCAATGGTAATTACGTTAGCATCTTGTTTTTTCACATACTTTTAAGATGCAATATAATACATTTCCCACTTCTTCAAAAAAACAGTAAGACGAAGTCTGGGGTTGATGTAAACCCATGCTCCTCAACTTCTATAACAAATAACTCCCACTCTATCATGTTTATTTCTCCATCTCTACCCCTCTTTTATTTCTCTCCAGTATCTAAAGTATATCAATATTGACATAAATGCCACAAAAAGTCACTTTCGTACCAAACACGACATTACTTGAATAGTACATTTAAGATCATCAGCAAATGTGAGCCGGAAATTGAAAAAAGAACCCAAGAATCAGGGTAGTTAGTTATGCAATGGAACAACTTACAAGGAAGCAAAGTTCATCGTCAAGCCATTTAACAAATGCCACCACATCTTCAATGTCCTGATAAACTGCATCATTGACCTCTTTTATCAGGGAGTTAACAAATTCTCCTTGAGTCTCTATATCTGCCTTTATCTACACAGAATTTTCAGCCATCTGGATCAGGACTAGCGCAAATAACAAAATTCGATGACCAAATTCAGTATAAAGCAATTTAACGACTATTCTTCTTGTTCTCCATATGATTTGCTTGGTAATTGCGAGGAAAACAAAACATGAACTCAGAATATTCAAAATTTTGATTCGAATGTGCTACAAAAATTTCAAGAATGGATCCTTTCAGCAATGAGTAGAGATTTAATGGAAGACATATCAATTTAGCTGTTTTTGCTTCATGGATTTTAAGAAATAAAAGGGAAATGGAGAGGAAAAAGAAAAGGAAAGACTATTTATATATATTACATATTGGAAATTTTTCGAAGATAGTAGGAAATTCAGAAAAAGGGAGCCAAAATGGCATGTAAAATGACAAGGTCCAGTTTTTTTAAATAATGTGTTCATTTCCTTCATGTTTTCCAAACAAGGAAAAACGTTTTCCTTTATGTTTTCATTTCTTTTCTCACACCAAATCCATGATCCAAACAAAGCCTAGAGTCACACAAAGAACAGAAAGTGGGGAAGGACTCACAGCTAGCAAATGAGATGATCGATTCTCAATTTCACCAATCATGCTACTACGGACATTTGCAACATCAGGAGCATCACAGCATCCTCCGCTTAGAGAATCTTTCCTGGAGTCCCTTTTCATTAGTGAATGGTACAACTCAACTACTTGTGGGGCCCGCTGTACAATTCCCGTTGTACCCTTACCTGCAAATTTTGGAGGTGGCGGAGGCGGAGGTGGTGGTGGCGGTGGTGGAATTTGGGCCGAACCCTCTTCTTTACGTCCAATAGAAAGACTACACGAAGGCCTTGGAGGGGGATTTGGGATACGCAATGCTCTTTTCTCAACATCCAAACAAGGTGCTAATTTACTAGTTTCATGGCAGTTACTAAACAACTGGGAGAATAATGGCTCTGTCTCTTTTTCTATTTCCTTTGAACACATAAATCCATCGGATTGCCTTCTCTTATTCTGTAAAATGTCTTCCACGGAGAATTTGGATCCACTTATGGAATGTCGTCTTTGAGGGCTCAATGATTCAACCCAACTTTTATCATCCAAGACACTATCGAGGCATTCTAAGTTTGGCAAATCTTCACCAATAATAGGCCATTTCTTCAACTTTTTGATCATTCCTAAAGGCTTTGTGTAACCATATTCGGAGTTTTCGTCATCGCTTTGACAAGACGAGAAGCTAATGGATTCACGATTCGTCTCAATAGAATCTGGAGTGGATAACTTTTCAGGTACCGTGGCAGAGGAATTGCGCAACTCATTTCGTAGACAGGAATTGACCCATCTCAGGTAGACAAGCTCTTCGACTTCATTTAACCGGCTCATTTGGAGACCTTCGACTTGTTTACATAGATCTTCGTTTGTGTGTCTTAGTACCGAAGCCTCTGCTTTAATCTTTGCTACAATGTTACTCTGATGATAAACAAAGCAGAATGAAGTGCAGAAACAATGTAAGCCATAGCACTGATAATATGAAAGTGACATTATACAACCCAATAACTCAATATAATTTTGTTTGCTTGCAGTAAAAAATGTAGGCAAAAATAGAAATAATTTTGGAAACAAAACAGTTCACTAACAGCACTGCACACCAGAAAATTCTGCTGTTTTTTTTTTTATATTTGTTTTAATTTATTTATTTCAGCTTTTGGGAACAATATAACAAATTCACATAAAGGATTTAAGAATTTCGATTTTTATACTTTAGAACAGAGTCAACCTTAAAGGAAACTAAAGTCAAGTCACAATGCCAACCAACATATGTCAATTCAAATAGAAATCATATTATTGGGAACCCAATATTTTCATTTTTCTTAGTTTAAAAAGGAAAGTACACTTGAAAACAATAACAATAAGAAATAGAGGACCTAACATTGTTATTTTTGTGTTCTATCCTCCATCTATTCAGCAACCAAATGAAGGATTAGAACGGTTTTGGGTTCTAAAAATTATGGAAGATCCAATTAATAATTTTTCTTGGAAAAATGTAAAACTCAGAGACTTGCACTGCATAACAGACAGTGAAATGGCAATACCTCAGAAACTTTCTCCAGAGTGGCCAACTGGGATTCCATGGAAGAAAGTCTGCAAGCAAGATTTCTCTTCTGAAGCTGGAGCTCCTTGTTCAGGCGCCTCAATTCAACAACCTCCATCTCCATATTATTTGAAGGTATCTCATCATGCTTATCTGAAACTGAAGTTACACACATCAATTGTTCTGAAAGGCCCGTTTTCTCGGATTCTAGCAACTCAACTTTCCTAACAAGCTCATCAATTTCGCTCTTCTTCAATTCAAGCTCTCTTTCAAGGTCCAAAACTTTCGGGTTTCTCTTACATTCCGACAACTCGGCCTGCAGTTTAAATTCCCTTTCCTTCGATTCTTGAAGCAAGCTTCTCAGCTGATCTAGCTCGAGAAACACATCAGGAGACCCGGATGACTTTATCCGGTGGGGATGAACTTGCTTTGCATTTGCTGAACACGATAAATCGCTGATCAGAGACCGTTTTACCCTCGAATTCGAAGACACAAGTAGGTTCTTCGAGTTAGAAGTATCCGAGTTTGCGAGTGGTGCTGCTTTCTTGGTCGGGACCGTGGTCTGTGACTTGCTTTTCTTATCTGCTGTAAAGCCTTTCACAATGTTAGAGCCCCAAGAAGACCTTAACTTTGAACCATTGTTGTTTCCCCTACCCTTTGGAATCTGATTTTGATCAGCAAACTTCGACACTCTCATTCGATTCTCAGATGGGATTTCTTCTCTCATTGTAAATTACCAATTCTTAACTTTGCAGTGTAGAATAAACTCAATATCTATATATATGTGATCAGCTTTTCCAATTAATCAAAACAAGCATATATATATATATATATATATCCACCAGCTAATTAAGGCTTTAAACACATACCTTAAATTGGTTATCAGAGTATTCAAGCTCTGAAACCCATAAAACTATGGTTTCTCAAAACCCATAATTTCAAAATTACAAGCTCCATAAAACCCACATTTAAAAAGATGGGTTTTTTTTTCTTCAAACGTAATCATTGATGGCATTAAGTATTGGGTTTGACCGTTTGAGTGATTTTTAGCTACTGAAGCTCACAGTCGAAGCTGTGGTCCCAATCAGAAGTCCTAGACGTAAAGTTAGGGCTTAGAACAAGCTAAAAAAAAACAAAAACCTAATCGCTGACTCACTCTAGAAAGCCCTAAAAACAAGTTTTGTAGGGTTTTGATATTGGAACAATCATATCTGCAAAAACTGAAAAATTCTTTACACCAGAAAACTAAAGAGATGGGTATATATATATATATGAGTAGATTGTAGAGAGAGAAAGAGAGAGGGTTAGAAGTGGAGCTTGAAGAGTTAATAAATGGGGATCTCGCAATAAAGGGAAGGCTGAGAATGATATTGGGGAGCCAGGGGACACTCCCCGATGATACTCTCTGCGATTTGCGAGGAAAAAAAAAAAAAGTGGCTTTGTGAAGGGCAGCTTTTTTAAGTGTCCATTTGAAATTTTGAAATTTGAATGTGCGACTGAAGGCTTAATAACGATGCAACGGTCGTATATTTTGTCCACTCTAGCCACGGAGGGCATTTGGAATGCTGTGCTTTTCATATTTTTAAAATTTTTATTCTAAAAGTGTTTCTTAGATGATGTGGTAGTAGTGTCATGTCTAATGTAGTGAGATCAGTTGAATTTTAATTGAAAATTGTTTAACAAATCCCACTGTCACATCATATGAAAAATACTTTTGGGATAAAAATTTGAGAAGCATAGCGTTACTCTTTCACAAATAGTCCCCCGGTATAACTTAGTCCTTCATATATGAGACTATTTTATTTAGGATAACTCTTGGAGCACATAAGAATTTTATAAAAATAAAATACAAAAATTTTATGTGTCTATCTCTCTCATCTGTTGACCCCACAGACACTGTGAATTCCACAGTGTTAGTGGACCCCACCAGGAGAAAGATATACACATTGTGACTTATGTATCTTATTTTTGTGAGATTCTTATGTGCCACAAAAGTTATCCTTCTAGTTAAATGGACAAATAGTTCTGAGTCAAATAGTCGCGTCAAATGCTGGACTACTCAATTAAAATGGACTATTAGTCCATTCCCCTTCTATCCCCCTTTAGTCCTGCGAAACAAACGCGGCTTCGAAAAAGAACCAGTTCAACTGTAGGTAGAGAACTTTTTTTCTTTATTTTTTGGTTTTTCTTGAGGGCTGTTTGGGTAATATAAGAGTTTCAAAAAAGAACCAGTTCTAAATATTTTAGAGTTGGTGTTGTGTTGCTTCTTTCTGGTCACATAGATGTCTATGCTCAACTTGAATATGACTTAAGAACCGATTCTTTATCCAACCAATACATTTACTCTCTCTAGTGTTATAGCCACTAATTGGAGACATTTCTACCAGGCGCACATATCCAGAATATTTGTTCAAATAAGATTGAACAAGTGACTAACGGTTCATTAAACCACTGCTACTACGTTGTGAGCCTATTTATCTATGCTTAGCTTATGCGATTTTGATCGTAATTGGTAGATCTACTTAATAGTAGAACTGCCCATTTATGGTTGGATGTTTGGTTGACAGGTTATACAATATTGTCAGAACAACTTGTGAATGTGTTTGGTTCAAAAAGAATAGAACGTGGTTTTGAATGTATAAAAGTCAATTGTGCCCTTAGGTTATAATTTGTATGTTAGTGGCAAATTTAGCATTACTAACTATTAAATTATAAATGCTTTAATTAATAATTTAAATATACTGCATTTTAATATTTATATTGAGAAATAAGGTTTTATAAGTTAATTAACAGTTAATGTACCACTAAATTACCCAACTACTTAATAAACAATTACCACATTCACTAATAATTAACAGTACACTTAATACTAACAATTAATAACTAATTTATTATTACTAAAATGGAGTTACATCCTCAAAATTATTACAACAAAATTATTACAACTTCAAGTGAATCTGCTCGGTCGTTCACCTAAGAATTAACAATTCTTCTAGCGAGGTTATTCCGAAATATATCCATTGCTCTGTCATCATTGTCATATTGGGCACAGATACTTGGTCCTACATCTTCATCATCTTCAGGTACAAATTCAAGATCACAATCATATTCCTTAAATTGTTGATCAGCCAATGACTGTCTCTTGATAAAATTATGTATCCCCATTGAAGCTGACATAATTCCCTTCTGCGTTTCAATGTGGTACCGTGACATATTTGTTAGGATCTTCCACATAGCTTTCCACACTCCAAAAGTTCTCTTAATAACGTTTCTCAATGATGAGTGTACATGGTTGAATTGCTCTTGTACAGTTTGTGGTGGTACACCATTCCTAAACTCCGGCATATGATATCTCTCCCCTTTAAATGAAGAAAGATAACCTTTCATGTTTGGATAGTGACATGCGAATTTTTGTGTGTGTGCTCTTGTGCAATACCCAAGTGTAGGTAGACGTGCAAGTAGTAACTGGTAAGACCAGGTCGATCCCACAGGGAAGGTGTTGACCTATTAGCTTAGACTAAACTCAAAAGAAAGAAAAAAATCAATAAGATTTAATAATGGTGCAGAACACAAAGTTCCACAAACTGAGACTACTAACGAAAGCAATTTGAATTAAACTAAAGAACTAAATAGCTAACTAAAGCAATATTCTAAAATAGGATTTAACTTTAAGAAGAAAAGTGTTGGGATTACACGAATCCACAGTAATCTAACCATCTACCATGCAGTTACTTTGAAGCACTAAGGAGTATATTACCCACAGTTTTCCGTATTTCTCTGAAAATAAAGAATCCATAGCCCTTTCATGGCCAGGACTATATCATCACAGTTAACTTGAAACACGTGAAAGCGGTTTAATTCAATAGTTAAGACTCGCACCTACAATGGTGTTAGCATTGAAGGTGGTTTGCAAAATATATTGAAAGAAAATGCCTTAGGGCCTTGATTTTAAAAACTGTTTTGACAAACTGAGCATTTAGGGACAGTATGATAACAAATCTCAAAAACAAAAGGTCCTGAAATACTGCAGGGAACATCCTCAAGAATCAGAGAGTTCGATCGATCGACGATCGATCGAAAACCTTCATCCCTCAATCGATCGAAATGTCTTCCGATCGCTTGACTATCTCTTATTCGATCGATTGAACTACCTCCGATCGATCGAATACAGGATTTATTCTGCTGCATGGCAGAGGCTGGAGATCACTGTTTCATTGTGTTCTCCCAACCTTAGGACTACTCAGACATCGTCTGGAGTGTCACAGGTTGGTGTTTAACGTAACGATTCATTAAAGTACCGTTTGGCTCGAGTTTAATCATGAAAATTATAGAAAAACTATTGAATACCTATTTCTCCTATGAAAACTGATGATTGTAACAGACTAAACTATGAGATTAAGTAAGCAGAATGTAAATAAACAATAATATGAAACCTGGAATGTTAACAAACTCGTATTGAATGTAAAATCCTTCAAAACTTAAGCATAATCCAATGTTAAACCTACAAAACAAGCAAAAACTCTCTCTCTCTCTCTCTCTCTCTCTCTCTATATGAAAACTGATTAAAAGTAAAGTTGGGCGTCCCTTGGACGTATACAAAGCTCAATATATATAGAAAACCTAAAGGCTAGGGTTACAATTCCGCAACTGCTGCGTACGCGAAAGTTTCTGAAAATACCATGTTCGATCGATCGAACATTTCTCGATCGATTGAACATTTGGAACTCAAGCGCTTCAACCTTCTTTAAGCGATCGAACGTGCGATCGACGAACTATCTTCGATCGCTCGAACTTCAAAATTTAGCTTTGAATTCTTTTGTCTGCACTATAGCATTCCAGTTGTCCTGATGTTCATCTCTCTAGTCCACACAGCAGTGATCTGCACAAACAATAGCTAAAACAATACAACTTATCATAGATTAATCACATTGTATGAAAACTAGCCTTGTAATGCAAATTGCAGATAAAACGGGAAGTTGTGATTAAAACCAATGCAATTCTTCCTTTTAGCGCGGTTGTATTTTACAAATACCCCCGCTTTGCACAACCCCCAACTAGCTTATTGCTAGTCCCTAGCGATAAAGCAAAAATAAAAACTACTAAACTAATACTACCACGACTAAGAAAAACAAAGGAAAACTAAAAACAACCTAAACTAAGAGAGAGAGAAAATTCCTAACTCACTTTCGCAGGAATCGCGGTTGCATTTAGCGAATGCAACAAGCCGTTAAACCCCTAGGTTCCCCCTAGTGGACGAGTGTTGTCTCGTGAGGGTTTGCAGTGAATATACCCACAAAATTCTCCAATTTTAAGCTCAAAAAGATTTAGAATAACTTGTAGAATTCCCCCTCCATTAAACTGTTACTTTAACTCTACAGAGATATACTATCCTCAATCAACCCATGAAAGAAATCCACATGCTCCCCTATATCACCAAGTAAAATATAACATATGTATCACCATCATGCACCCGTGTGTGTATGAGTTTAACAACCATACGTCCAACCCTATTAAGAGTTATTTAGACTATTGCACCTTGAAAACTCGCAGTTTCAGGTCAACTCTCACATTGGTCACACTCAAAAAGAACATCTCTTAGAAACTTGCTTTACAATGACCGCACACCGTATGAAAGCTTTGATAAGGATGATATTCTGGGTGCTAATGCTTCCATACTTGACTCTATGAAAAACGGACATTTAAGAGTATATAGTCTCATGAATAGAACACTACTTACTAGAGGAGCGAAATACCGTGGATAACTCAATTCACACTTCCATGTTCAAATTAATTGTTGAGAATCTTTAAGACTTTGAATTTCGGCTTTTAGTTAGTAGGTGAGGGTGTTGTAGAGAAGAATGTGCCCTTCAGTATGTGATGGAATTTCAACTTCTCTTTTTATTCTTTTCATATCTCAAGCCAATCTCCCGTTCACTTCTTTTTCTTTCCTTTCTTTCATTCATCAATCATCATTTTTTTTTGAACGTATTATTGTCCCACAACTACCTCCTTCCACTTCACCTACTTTGATGACTTCATTCTTAATAAATGTACAGTAAGGCTCATTGAGGTCACGGCATAGCTTAAGGACTTGGATTCTTGTAATCATATTGGAAATATTTAGTTGGTGTGGGATCAGGGATGAAACAATTCAATGAATGTAGGTGAAAGCTATATCAGGTTAAAGAATGGGTAAACGATGGCTTAAATCATTTTCTCAACTTTCAATTTTTAGCACTTAAGTATTCATTGAGTGTAATTGGTAAATCCTGAACGTTCTCCTCTAACAAGCAGTCAAAACTTTTAAAGAAAACTGAGACATTTACAACGAATGTACTAAGTATAAACAAGAAAGACCATTCGAAATTGTATGAGAATTCCCTCAGAAATGACGATTGGCTCAATAGCTCACTAAGGGTTATTAGCTTCCACTACTTGTTCTTTTGGCACAATAGTCATATTAACTCACTTTTCAGGTTTTCTACATAGCTGCCAATTAGTGCATAAAAGTATTGGATACATAATAACTTCACACATGCAATCCATCTCAGTGATAACAGAAAACGCGTGAACTTAATCCATAAAAAGATGAGAATACTACAAATGTGTCATCGCCTAATTAACAAGCAGGAGAGATTATTCAGAGTTATTCTATCAATAAGGTTCAATATTAAAAATTTTCAAAATTTTACCAGACCGCATTCTAATTAAATTTAAGACATATCCAAGTGCAAAATATGATCATTACGGGTGTATACCTATCTATTAGTATCCCCTACCCCCAACTGAAAACAACAAAGTCCCCAGAAGTTGATTTTCAATAAATAAAATAGATGGGTATCACCTGTATAGAGCAACGCGATGATAACAAGCATAGCAACCTGGCATAGAAATATAGAACACAATCTCCAAAACAACAAGGATCAATAGATAAAGATTAAACAATAAAAACCATGATCCAAACAATACAAACCACTGGAATGGTAAAGGAATAAAATAACAGCAGTGATAAATAATGTTCATACATAACCAAACTAACCAAAATAAAGAACTGTCCAACATGTCCAACCATAACACACCCACCAAAAATAGTACAACAAAAATAAACAGATAATCAAAAGTACAATAACACCACCCCCTTCCCAGAAAATGCTACGCGGCTCCCGACGGATCATCATCAGCCACGTCAGAAGGAATGTCAATGGGAGCAGGTGGCAGTGGTGCAGTAGCAGGTGCAACAGCAGCAGAAGTGAGTAAGTGGAGCAGAAAGTGATGGATCGGCGGCAGCAGAAGAAGTGGATAGACCTGTAGGAGTAGGAGCAGCAGAAGGTGATGGATCGGCAGCAGGTGGTGAAGACGGGGTAGTCGTAGGATGGTGAGCAGAGTGAACGGCCTGATCGACCCCAATCTGAATCAATATAGACTCAAGCAAGGTCTGCAGCTGATCCATCCGGCCCTCAAGTCTAATCCTGGCCTCTCTCTCCTCCAATAGCAGCTCATAAACTGTCGGGAGAGGCACAGAGGAAGAAGACTCTCCCTGGGTCTGAGTCTGCGACCGCTGTCGCAACTCGAACTGCTGAGCAGCAGCAAACGGATCCTCTTCCTCATCGTCTGTATCAAGCTCCTCGGCCTCTGTGGGCGTCCCTGAAGCTCCAGCCTCTGTGTCTGTCCCACCACGCCTCTTCTTCTTCGCCCCCACCTTCGCTTTCCCTTTTCCTTTTCGTTTCCTCTTCTGGGCGTCTGAGCGGCGAGCCGCTGCCTCGCCGAATTGGCTGGGGGAAGCACGAAGATCGTCTCCAGCAAGCTCAGGAAAGCCGGCCTGAGCCATAACTCTGTGAATCGCCCAAGCACCTTTCAGATGCTTCTTGGAGGCGATGAAGCGGGTGGGATGGACCATGAAGTCGATATAAAGCCGTGATAAGCAGACCGGCTGTCCTGTCCCCACTGCAAATAATACTCGCGCATACCAAGCCGCGATCTTCTCTCGATAAGAGGTCACCAGGAGGTAATTGCTGAGGACCAGGTGGAGCATGTGGTAGTCGTCGGTAAGGAAGTGGTCCTCAATCAAAGCCTCGCCATTCCAAGAAGGAACGACGCCTCCGGTGAGCTCGCGGATAATGGCAGATGGTGGGGTCTCAGGTGCGTCAGGCCGATGGGGGCAAATATAATCTGGTACCTCTGGTACCCCCAAGGCGGCCGAAATTGTAGCGGGACTGATGACGAACGCCCGACCCCGGAAGAAAGCATGACGTGTGAATGGTGCGTCCAGGTCGCGTATCATCGTCGTGCACGCACCTCATACCCATGACAGATTTACTCTCTTGGCAAGCGAGAGTAAATGGAACCAGTGGGGCATGGAGCGAATCCGTGTCAGGAACCACGGGTACTCCGACCAAGCAGACTCGATAGAACGCTCAATCATCACCTTCCGCGTCTGGAAATAACGCTCGTACTATACCCGATCCTCATCATTCCGGAACCCATGTGTGGGTACCGGATAAGGTATAGTGAGGCTGAGGGGCTTGGACTTGTGGTAGCCAGTTACTGGATTCATCGTGGCAGCCCTGAAAATAGAACACAACACGACGCAGATTAGAACAGTGAAGAAAACATTGAGCATGAAGGCTTGGACTAACTTAGTTCGATCGATTGAACTGGAGTAGGCTTCGATCGCTTGGCATAGTTTGATCGATCGAACATGTCAGCTTCGATCGATCGAAACCAGTTTGATCGATCGAACACAGCGATGTGCTGCGATCGCAAAAACGAATGGGAAAACAAAAAGCGAAAGAAAAATGAACCACAAAAGGGAAATCCTAAGACCAAGGGGACACCCCCTTGGGATTTTTCTAACAAAATGAAAGACAAAGGGCTTGTAGAGCCTACCTCGGTGTGAAAACACGCAGTGGAGGTGAGATGATGATGAGGGTGATAATCCAAGCCCCCAAAATGAGGTGTGTGGATGCTAGAGATGGGGAAATCGCCGAGTCGTCCTCTCTCTGTGTGCGATCGCTCAAGTGTGAGAGTGAGGGAACTGAAGAGATGCACTGAAGATGCTTCGTTTAGAAACGAGGTTCGATCGATCTAACTAAGTTCGATCGATCGACAGCAAAACTCTCAATCGATTTAAGAACGAGTTCAAGCGCTCGAGCTTGCAGGGGTGTCGATCGATCGAAAGGGGTTAGATCGATCGAACTCAAAAACTTATAGAACTCATTGGAAAAGTGAATCAAAACACCCCCAACTATCAGACACAGATCTGGACATGCAGAGATACTTAAAAGCAGTTCAACCACAGACATGTAGGCCAGAATGGACATCACCAAAAGATAAAATTGCAAAGATTTAGTAATAAAAGATTCAAAATGCAGTCAATTTGCAAAATTATAACTCCCCACATGATCTGTAGACCTTATTAAATAGAAAAACTAAAATAAAAACCAAACTAAAAATCATTTGCCCATAATTACACTTCAATTGAGAAAAATGAAAATGACAAAACAAAACTGAAGTGAAACACTAAACTTCCAACACGAAAACTTCTTCTTCTTCCATTGCTTCGAACACCACCAGATCTTCGAGATTGGACTCCAAACTTGACAATTCCCGTTCCCAAAATAATCTAAAAGTGGCAAGAATGTCGTTCAGCATGTCTGGAGTCGCTAGGGAATAAGGTGTGCACATGAGAGGAGACTGCGGTGGAGACATAGATAATGGTGTAAAAATCCGCAGTTGTTCTTCCTCTTGTGGTGGGGTGCCAGGAGACTGCGTGCGAGGCCCATGGAAAAGCTGATGTGGAAGGAACACCGGAATACCATTGAGAAACATAGTGACAATCCTGGACAAGGAAAAGACAAAAGACAAACAAACCGATATTAAGATAACGGAACATAAGAAACAAGGATTAAACACGAAAAGAAAAACAAGGAACAAGAACAAAATAAAAAGAAATGTGACTAAGTTCCAACCTCACTATTGGCATAGATTCCCAAAATGCACTAGCTGGTAAGGGGCATTGAAGCCTGAATAGCAGAAAGCTCAGAAACACATAGCGGTATGGGACCAACTCGGGAATAAGGAAATCGTCAACAAAAACAAAAACTGCATTGTGACGTTCCGGGAGGACATCCTGGAGGTTATGATCTTCCCATGGCTCCCACACATCATCATTTTCCCATTGTGCCATGAGTGCATCATCCACCATTCTCCCCATGTACAGGTCTTCTTCCTCATCCATATCATAGTCATCATGAAATTCCATATTTGCATATGGATTGATGTCAAGGAGGGCCGGTGGGTATGGAAGGTACCCTTGGGCAGCATCAATGAGAGTGTGAGCTTCAGGGTCTTGATGAAGCAAGGGGCAGGGTGTGAGTTCACCCTCAGTCCAGGTGCCACAACGACATTCTGAATCAGCCCATGAACCGATAGAATGAACATCGTCACCTCGCATCTATGCACCTGCAATTGAGTGGTTTAAGGTATAGCGGATTAGAATGAGATCACAAACACTAAAAGAACGAACAAAGAATTAAAAAAAAAAAAAAAAAAAACAACAACAACAAAGAGAAACTAAAATGCAGGGAAAGATAAGGAATACAACAACAATATGGAACTCCACTTTGGATTTTAAGTGGGAGAATAGTTGGGCTCATCCAGCTAGATGTGCTCAACTTCAGTTTGGAAGTTCTCCAAGAACGGTTTCAACCTCTGGCCATTGACCTTGAAACTATCATCGTTCTTTGGATTGACGAGCTCAACCGCCCCATGTGGAAAGACAGTTTTTACAATGAACGGGCCTGTCCAACGGGAACGGAGCTTTCCTGGGAAAAGGTGGAGGCGAGAGTCATACAGCAAAACTTTCTGCCCCGGCTCAAATGATTTACGAAAGATCGTACGATCGTGGCAAGCCTTCAACCTTTCCTTATGCAACCTTGCAGAGTCATACGCATCTCGTCGTATTTCCTCTACCTCTGCAAGTTAGAGCTTGCATAACTGACCTCCCTCTTGGATATCAAAGTTCAATGAGCGTGTCACCCAGTAAGCTTTATGCTCAATTTCAACAGGGAGGTGGCAAGCTTTCCCGTAAACCAATCTATACGGGGACATACCTAGATTCGTCTTGTAGGCAGTACGGTATGCCCATAAAGCGTCGGTCAGCTTGTATGCCCAGTCCTTTCGGTTGGAGCTAACCGTCTTTTCGAGAATATGCTTGATTTCTCGGTTAGCCAATTCCGCTTGCCCATTCGACTGTGGATGATAGGCAAGCGCGATTTTATGGTGAACTCCGTATTTCTTGAGAAGTGATTCCAAAGTCCTATTGCAGAAATGCTTACCTTGGTCACTTAGTAAAGCTTTCGAAGTTCCAAAACGAGACAAGATATGCTCTCTTAGAAAAGACATGACCGGCTTCAACCCATTTTGACACATACTCTACAGCAAGGAGTATGTATTCACAGTTATTAGACTTGGAAAATGGGCCCATAAAATCTATGCCCCAACAATCGAATATCTCAATTGTGATGATAGGGGTTAAAGGCATAGAATTCCTTTTAGAAATAGTTCCAAGCTTTTGACAGCGTTGGCATGTCTTGCAAAAGGAATACGCATCTTTGAAAATTATGGGCCAGTAAAAACTGCTCTGTAGAACTTTTTGTGCGGTCTTCTGTGAAGCGAAGTGGCCACCGCATTCTTCAGAATGGCATGATGCTAAAATTACGGTTATATCCTCATTGGGGACGCAGCACCTGATAACCTGATCAGCACAGTACTTGAAAAGATATGGGTCATCAAAAAAGAAATGACGCGCGAACGAGAGGAACCGTTTTCTGTCTTGGTTTGACCAATGATTCGGGGTTTCTCCTGTGACAAGGTAGTTCACGATATCAGCATACCAAGGCAGACCACTTGCTGCCAGTAGCTGTTCGTCTGGGAACTCATCCTTAATGGATTGGGGTTCAGTATTGTCGACAAAAGTCAACCGTGACAAATGGTCCGCAACCACATTCTCTACTCCTTTCTTATCTTTGATTGTTAGATCAAACTCTTGGAGTAAGAGTATCCAGCGAATGAGCCGTTGTTTAGCATCTTTCTTAGACAGCAGATACTTGAGGGCCGAGTGATCTGTAAAACAGACGATTGGTGACCCTATCAGATAAGACCTAAACTTATCCAAGGTGAATACTACAGCCAGCAGCTCCTTTTCAGTAGTTGTATAATTCATTTGAGCTTCATTCAAAGTTCGACTGGCATAGTATATCACATATGGCTTACTGTCCTTTCTCTGGCCTAGGACCGCGCCAACGGCGTAATCACTAGCATCGCACATTAATTCGAAAGGCAAACTCCAGTCGGGTGCCTGTATTATAGGTGCGGAGGTGAGGAGCTCTTTTAGATCCTCGAAGGACTTTTGGCAACTCTTTGACCACTCGAATGGTGCATCTTTGACAAGAAGTTGACAAAGAGGTCGAGAGATTGCACTGAAGTTCTGGATAAACCGACGATAAAATCCCGCATGCCCCAAGAACGAACGGATGTCTCTCACTGTACGGGGGACAGGTAGATTTGAGATTATGTCGATTTTGGCCTTATCCACTTGGATTCCTTCATCGGAGATTATATGGCCGAGGACTATTCCCTTGGTCACCATAAAGTGACACTTTTCCCAATTCAAAACTAGGTGTTTATCTTCACATCGCCTTAATACATGCTCGAGATTGCTGAGGCAATCTTCAAAGCTATGGCCAAACACTGAAAAATCATCCATGAAGACTTCAAGGATGTGTTCGACCATGTCACTGAATATGCTTAGCATGCACCGCTGAAAGGTAGCCAGTGCATTACATAAGCCAAACGGCATTCGACGGTAGGCAAATGTACCAAATGGACAAGTGAATGTGGTTTTCTCCTGATCTTCAGGAGCAATTTCAATTTGGTTATATCCACTATATCCATCCAAAAAGCAGTAATACTTGTGACCTGCCACACGTTCTAGCATTTGATCCATGAATGGCAAAGGAAAATGGTCTTTTCGGGTCACAGTATTCAACTTTCTGTAGTCAATACACATCCTCCATCCAGTGGGGACACGTGTTGGTACCAATTCACCATCTTTGTTTGGGATGACCGTTATGCCTGCTTTCTTTGGAACCACTTGGGTTGGACTAACCCAAGGACTATCAGATATCGGATAAATCATCCCAACATCAAGTAGTTTGAGCACTTCCTTTTTAACTACTTCTTGCATGTTGGGATTCAGACGCCTTTGCATTTGTCTTGAAGGTCTAGCATCTTCCTCCAGATATATCTTATGAGTGCATATGGATGGGCTTATGCCTTTGAGGTCAGCAATCGTCCATCCCATAGCATCCTTATGCTTGGTCAGCATTTGCACTAGCTTACCTTCCTGTTCATGAGTTAAAGCAGATGAAATGATCACAGGATACGTTTTTCCAGTCCCTAGGAATGCATATTTTAGCTCTTTGGGTAGCTCCTTTAACTCTAACTCCGGAAACTGAAAACTAGAAGGCATTGCCAACTTAGTTTTAGGAGGCAATTGTTCATATGGCATTACCCACATGCATTCTGTTCTATCCTCCTCTATCGTATCCATCATAAGACACATCTGGTTCAGGTCAGCATCCAATGGAGTTGACTCTGCAGGCTGATAGATATCGCCAAATTGAGTCATCACAATTTCCAAAGGATCTTTGTAGTCGACCAAGTCAACTTCCTCTTCAATGACTGTGTCAATGTAATGAATTTCTTCCTCATCATCGTATTCTTCAGGTCGGGGATTAGAAAAAATTTTGACATTCAATGTCATGTTCCCGAATACGATAGTCATGATACCACTTCTAATCTTGATCGTGGCATCAATAGTGTTGAGGAATGGACGTCCAAAGATAACCGGGATGTGTGCACCAGGATTAGACACAGGTTCTGTGTCCAATATCATGAAATCAACCGGAAAGACAAAAGAGTCTATTTGGACAAGGACGTCCTCTGACACCCCTCTAGGGTACTTCACAGACCTGTCTACCAATTGCAAAGCGACTCGGGTGGGTTTGAGTTCACCCAACCCTAGTTGTTTATAGACTGAATATGGCAGCAGGTTCACGCTTGCTCCTAGATCGAGGAGTGCGTTATCTATCCTTTGATTCCCAATTCTACATGAGACCGTAGGTGTACCGGGGTCTTTGAGTTTTGGAGGCAACTCATTTTGAATGATCGCACTTGCTTGGCACGCGACATAAGCATGTTTCTTCACACTTTGCCTCCTCTTGACCGTGCATAGATCTTTAAGATACTTAGCATAGGCCGGCACTTGCTTGATAGCATCTAGGAGTGGAAGGTTAATTTTGACTTGTTTAAACAATTCCAGAAACTCCTGATTCTTCGTCTCATTCTTGGGTTTCTTCAACTGTTGAGGATAAGGTGCAGGAAGAGGGTATTTTGGTGGTTCATCCTCAACAGACTCCTTTCCAGGCCTTTGCTCAACTTCTTCCTCTACTCTAGGAGCTTCAATGTTTGCCTTTATTGCCTTGTCATTAGTAGACGGCTCCTCCTCTTGAGTAGATGGTTGCTCAAGCTCATTATCCACCACTTCCTCCTCTTTGTACACTTCGGGTGTATACAGAGGCATGCTTTTCTCTATGATTTTTCCGCTTCTCAGTGTAGTCACGGCTTTAGCATGTTCTTGATTGTTAGGACCATTGTTATGTCCCTTGGGGTTCGGAAGTGGTTGGGCAGAGAATGTTCCTCCTGAACCCTCTTGCCGTGCATCTATCCTTTCTAATGTGGAAGACATTCTACTCATCATCTGTATGAGTTGCTGCGTTAGATTGGCATTAGCAAGTGGCTCTTCTTCTTGAACCTTCTTGTGTGGTGGCACATAGGTATTGATCTGTGGTGCATTGGAGGGTTGAGCTTGGTTGTAGTTATTGGTTCTATTTTGATTGTATTGATGGGACAACCTATTGTTTTGCCCTTGATATTGATTGTTATTGTAGGGCTGCTGTTGATATTGATTTTGGGTCCCAGCATTATTTCTCCAATCAAAACTGGGGTGATTCCATCTATTATTACTTTGAAAGTTATTGTTGGAATTCCCCGCCCCTCGGAAACTGTGCATGGCATTCATCTCCATAGGGGCCTGCTCTTGAAAATACGGCACATTGGGACAGTATTGAGTTGTATGTCCCAACATGTTGCATGTGCCGCATGGTTCCTCAGGCATAACATGCCTAGAGCTCTCTCCTCGCATCCCTAGTTCTTCTACCTTCTTCGCCAGTTCTTCGTATTTGTTCATCAGATGATCTTCACTTTTCAATTGGTACAAACTCTTATCTTCCACACTCGATATTTGAGTTCGAGGTGTATCTTCAGAGTTAGACCATTCATGAGCATGTTCAGCTAACCACTCGAAGTGAGCTTCAGCCTCTTCGGTGTTCTTTCGAAGGAATGGTCCAGAGCTCATAGTTTCGACCAACTTTTTCGCTTCACCATTTAGTCCTTCATAGAAGTGACTGATGGTACGCCATTTCTCATATCCGTGGTGGGGACATGAGAGAAGCAAATCTTTGAACGCTCCCAAGTTTGGGTGAAAGTTTCATTGCTCCTCTGCTTGTATGAACTTATTTGGCGTTTTAGCTCTGTGGTCATGCGAGGTGGAAAGAATTTCTTCAAAAACGCAGTGTTCATCGCATGCCATGTGAAGATTGAATTCGGTTTTAGGGTGAGTAACCATGCCTTCGCTTTATACTTCAAGGTGAAGGGAAATAACATTAAGCGTGTCACATCTACCGGACAAGTTTGGGAGAATGTTTTACAAACATCCTCGAAATCCTTAACGTGTAGATATGCCTTCTCGCTTTCCATCCCATGAAATGTTGGGAGGAGTTGAATCATCCCATTGCGAAATTGAAATTCGCCAGCATGTGGGGGAATGAGAATGCAAGAAGGAGTAGGTGCGTGTTCTGGTTGCATGAGATCGCACAACGGACGTAGTGAATCATCAACTGGTACCACAACACCGTCACCATGTTCACTCTGATTATCATCCATTGATTCAGTTGGAGTGGTGACAGGGTTATTAGAACTGAAAGAATTAGATGAATATAGAGGATTTCCGAAAATTTCGTGGACGGAACTATCGGACATTAATGAGAGAACCTAAGAAGATTGAAAACCTAGAGAACTCAAAGAAAAAGGAAAACAGAAATAGATCAGGAAAGATTGAGGTAGTCTAAGGAATTGATCGTCGCCTTCCCCGGCAACGGCGCCAAAAATTTGACACGCGAATTTTTGTGTGTGTGCTCTTGTGCAATACCCAAGTGTAGGTAAACGTGCAAGTAGTAACTGGTAAGACCAGGTCGATCCCACAGGGAAGGTGTTGACCTATTAGCTTAGACTAAACTCAAAAGAAAGAAAAAAATCAATAAGATTTAATAATGGTGCAGAACACAAAGTTCCACAAACTAAGACTACTAACGAAAGCAATTTGAATTAAACTAAAGAACTAAATAGCTAACTAAAGCAATATTCTAAAATGGGATTTAACTTTAAGAAGAAAAGTGTTGGGATTACACGAATCCACAGTAATCTAACCATCTACCATGCAGTTACTTTGAAGCACTAAGGAGTATATTACCCACAGTTTTCCGTATTTCTCTGAAAATAAAGAATCCATAGCCCTTTCATGGCCAGGACTATATCATCACAGTTAACTTGAAACACGTGAAAGCGGTTTAATTCAATAGTTAAGACTCGCACCTACAATGGTGTTAGCATTGAAGGTGGTTTGCAAAATATATTGAAAGAAAATGCCTTAGGGCCTTGATTTTAAAAACTGTTTTGACAAACTGAGCATTTAGGGACAGTATGATAACAAATCTCAAAAACAAAAGGTCCTGAAATACTGCAGGGAACATCCTCAAGAATCAGAGAGTTCGATCGATCGACGATCGATCGAAAACCTTCATCCCTCAATCGATCGAAATGTCTTCCGATCGCTTGACTATCTCTTATTCGATCGATCGAACTACCTCCGATCGATCGAATACAGGATTTATTCTGCTGCATGGCAGAGGCTGGAGATCACTGTTTTATTGTGTTCTCCCAACCTTAGGACTACTCAGACATCGTCTGGAGTGTCACAGGTTGGTGTTTAACGTAACGATTCATTAAAGTACCGTTTGGCTCGAGTTTAATCATGAAAATTATAGAAAAACTATTGAATACCTATTTCTCCTATGAAAACTGATGATTGTAACAGACTAAACTATGAGATTAAGTAAGCAGAATGTAAATAAACAATAATATGAAACCTGGAATGTTAACAAACTCGTATTGAATGTAGAATCCTTCAAAACTTAAGCATAATCCAATGTTAAACCTACAAAACAAGCAAAAACTCTCTCTCTCTCTCTCTCTATGAAAACTGATTAAAAGTAAAGTTGGGCGTCCCTTGGACGTATACAAAGCTCAATATATATAGAAAACCTAAAGGCTAGGGTTACAATTCCGCAACTGCTGCGTACGCGAAAGTTTTTGAAAATACCATGTTCGATCGATCGAACATTTCTCGATCGATTGAACATTTGGAACTCAAGCGCTTCAACCTTCTTTAAGCGATCGAACGTGCGATCGATCGAAGTATCTTCGATCGCTCGAACTTCAAACTTTAGCTTTGAATTCTTTTGTCTGCATTATAGCATTCTAGTTGTCCTGATGTTCATTTCTCTAGTCCACACAGCAGTGATCTGCACAAACAATAGCTAAAACAATACAACTTATCATAGATTAATCACATTGTATGAAAACTAGCCTTGTAATGCAAATTGCAGATAAAACGGGAAGTTGTGATTAAAACCAATGTAATTCTTCCTTTTAGCGCAGTTGTATTTTACAAATACCCCCGCTTTGCAGATAGCCAACATCAACCAAGTAAAATTCCGCTACAACAATAAAAGAAATAAATAAACATAGTTACTAACACTGTGACATGAAAGGTCTGCACCAGGGGTCCTTGAGCCCTTATTTGTTCGCCCTAATTATGGATGAATTGACTAGACACATTCAAGATGAGGTCCCATGGTGTATGTTGTTCGCAGATGATATTGTCTTGGTTTATGAGACTAAAAGGGGACTCAACATTAAACTAGAAGCTTGGAGAGAAGCACTGGAGACTAAGGGGCTAAAGATAAGTAGGACAAAAATAGAATACATGGAATGTACTTTTAGCAACAGTGGAAGTAGAGACAATGAAGCAGTAAAGATCGAAGATCAGGAGATCCTAAAGAGGGAACACTTTCGCTATCTAGGTTCAATGATCAGTAGAGACGGAGAGATTGGTGATGACGTGACCCATAGGATTAAAGTGGGCTGGCTTAAGTGGAGGAGTGCTTTTGGAGTATTATGTGACCGGAGAATACTAACAAAATTGAAAGGAAAATTTTATAGGACAACTATTAGGACAGCTATGCTCTACAGGACAGAGCGTTGGGCAACTAAGAAACAACACATTAGCAAAGTAAGTGTAGTGGAGATGAGGATGCTAAGATTGATGTGTGGTAAGACTAGGAAAGATAGAATTAGACATGAGTACATCCGAGAGACTGTAGGAGTGACACATATTGAGGATAAGTTGAGAGAGAATAGACTTAGATGGTTCGGCCATGTGCAACGAAGACCTGTAGATGTACTTGTGCGAAAGAGTGAAAAGATCGTAGTGCCTAGAATGGTTAGAGGGAGAGGCAGACCTAGACTGACTTGGGAATATGTAGTGCAACAAGATATGCATGTATATAATTTAAATGAGCATATAGCTCTTGATCATGCAGAATGGAGAAAAAGGATTCATACTGCCTACCCCAATTGATTGGGACACAAGGCTTGGTTTGGTTTGGTTTACTAACACTGTGACATATTGATGAACTAATATAATAACTAAAATACTCACTACCCTTTGGAAGTGGAAACTTTAAAGCTAGATCACGAATCGCGTCGTGAAATTTTTATGTGTCGTGCGTCGAACCTTTCCAGCCAGGCCATACAAATGTAAAACGCACATCAAAACAACATGCTGCCATTACATTTTGGGTTGGATATCCTTTCCTCCCGATATATGGTATCATTTCTGATGTTGGGTTACATACTTGTACTGCGTCCCATCAATGGCCCCAATACAATTTTGACATGAGGCGAAAATTTTGGATTAGTTTTTGCACACTGTGGGAGAGGAGCATGTTGTTCTGGTACCTTTATGATATCCATTGACATTTTAACAGCGGCCTTTAGAACATAATGAAATACTTGCTTACTCTTTCACCTGAATGTTGAAATATTTCTTGAATCATCTATTACTGAGTCCATGCCCAATTATGAGTAATAAATTGCAACATGTTCTTTTGTTCTGAGCTTCCTAGTGACCTTCAACTGGTAATTTTGTTACAAAGTTTGGCAAAGACTTAAGAAAACCTCCTTTTCCATTCTAAACTGCTCTTGACATCGTCTTGGATGACCACTTAAAATTTCTTTTACGAATACTTATCTTGTATGTGGACTAGTCCTACATGGTTCTTTAGATATGTAAAGCTTGTGATATTCCAGAAACATCGCTACCGTCGCAACAATAAGTGCATAATAAATGTCATCTTCTGTCCTTCAGGAGTCATTGTGACTGTAGCTCACCATAAATATTCTGGATAATATGTAATAAAAATAATGAATATTATAATAAAACAGTAGTTGAAATCATTGTTAATACTACCAGAACCTTAAATTCCAAACATTTAAAAAAAAACAAACAAGAAAACATACCGCCCATAGTGAAAAAACGATATTATCCAACCACATTATTAAAAAGATAAAAACAACAAACTACTCCTAATTAGAACCCCCTTAGTTACCACCTTATGATCGTTGTTGTTGTTCATATTTCATGTGCTGCTCTCTACGCAGCCATTCCAAGCGCATTTCATAATTTTTTTGGCACTTGAATATTTCTCTATTATCCTTATTTTTAAACAATTTGCACGCCAACCACCACAGTTCATCGCCCATTTCTACGCCTGGAACTTAAAGGACTATGTCCAAACAATTTTGGTGGTCCGATGCGTATGAATTGCTCCCACCTGGTGGTGAGCTAGAGCTACGAGTCTCCACAGCAGAAACAAGATGACCAAATTGACGAGATAGCTTTGAAGCTGAACTTTTTTTCCTTCCATCTCTAGATTTCTTTCTGTCTCTTTTTTTGGATTGCTCAGGCAATGTTGTATTGTCCACTTCAAAACTCATTTGAATTTGATCATCATCATGTGACTCTGCGTCATCATCATCATTAAGGTTTACCTCTTCATGTGACTCTGCGTATGAATTGCTCCCACCTAGTGGTGAGCTAGAGCTACGAGTCTCCATAGCAGAAACAAGATGATCAAATTGACGAGATAGCTTTGAAGCTGAACTTTTTTTCCTTCCATCTCTAGATTTCTTTCTGTCTCTTTTTTTGGATTGCTCAGGCAATGTTGTATTTTCCACTTCAAAACTCATTTGAATTTGATCATCATCATGTGACTCTGCGTCATCATCATCATTAAGGTTTACCTCTTCATTAGATACCCTTTGGTCATTAAAGAATTCAGGCCGTACACCCGAGGTTGGAGTCCATACTCGAGCTCCAGTTGCAGCTATTCCCATGAACAATTTATCAAGTTTCAATGGATGCTCTATACCTTTATCCCTATATTTTGCCACCAAAGGATTTTTCTGTACATTTAGTTAAATTAATACCAAGTGTTAGTAAAACTGCAATATTTATACAACAACAGTGGTAGTAGTAGTAGTAGTAGTAGTAGTAGTAGTAGTAGTAGTAATAATAATAATAATAATAATAATAATAATAATAACAACAACAACAACAAAGAGGACTCAGCAAAAGTATTGTTCTATGTACCTGAATTTTGCATTCCCACCAATGGTGTAATGCTGAGACTGTTCCTTTTATTGGATCCCATCCTACACCTGATATTTTCTCGCTGAAAAGACTATTCCACACCACCCAATCTTTCTTCGTCACATCCCAATGGTTTTTTAATTGTGACTTATCATAATCTTTTCCAGTAATCTTTGTAAACTCGGTCATTATATTGAACCAACCCTTTCTATTAAAGTGACTACTTGGTCGATTCCCCCTATCCAGTTCTATTACATAGAAGTCCACAAAGATTTCATGTAATATTGAATCCCATCTTGCAGTGGATTTTCCAACACCCTGCCCTTTCCTTTTTTCAGCCATCAGTTGAATCTGTTCACTCGTTTCTCCAAAATTATCCATCTATAGTTTGATGAATAATATAAATAAACTACATAACTCACAAAAAAAATTCTAAATTCCATGCATGTTTGTTCAATTGTGTTTGAATAAATCAAAATTGATTAATCTTGCAAACAAAATAATTCAAAATTGATTGATGATATGTGTTTAATCTCATAAACTACAGCAAAGATAAACAACAAATTAATTAAAAAATTAGTTGTTACCTGTATTCTCTAGTCTGTGAATTGTTAAATGCACTGTAAAACTCTCCTCTCAATGTATTCCTCCCACACTTGCAATTGGAAATCTTGATGAATGCACAAACAATCTCTAACATTGTGTGTATTTATAAACATACAATATTCAATCGCTTTGGAATGTGTGTTTTGATATAAAATATATATTTATATGTTTTTATTTATTTTTCACTTAGTTAATTCATCTTATAATTGTTTTAAATTTAGCAACAAAAAAAAATTTATCAATGCAATTCCCAAAACTGTGTTGTCTTGAAATGCTAAAAGTTTTATTATAAAAAAAATAAAGAAATTCTAAAAGTTCCTAGAGATGTGTGGTAGACAGTCTTTGTTTTTGTATGCATGTGTTGCAGTTGTTTATTTCTTTTGTCTTTTAGGGGACAAAGATATTGGTAGAGTAGATATTTTGGTGACCAAGTAGCCTGCGTTCAAGTTGAGTGTCAAGGGCTGGAGATCGTGATAACTGATAAGCATCCCCAACCCTACTTTTTTTCATCTGTGATTTTTCCATCCCAAATCTGCATTTGGAAGTGCACTTTTTGGCAACCATACACCAAAAGGTTAGCTTTTGTGGCCATAACTGAGTTTCAGACTCCTCGATCGGTACCACAAATAGCCTTAGTGTCTCATAACCTAATATGGTATCAAACTCATCACGAATACGATCCCATAACCTTCCCTTTGTTGATCTGCATCCGTGACTACATCTTCTGAACCATGCTTTGCACAGTGCTTCATCTTTCTCTTTACCCCAATTGGGATTTCGTTTCTTTTGTTGTTTGTGAGTATTCTGATAAGAACCAAAGCTAAGATTTTATTGTTTTTTTTCTGATAATCTGCTCAATTGAGTTACATCCATTTAAATACTACTCCTCTACTAAATTTAAGGAAATTATGGAAGGTAATTGGGGAGAGAACTGAGGGAATTCCAAGAGAGAATCTGGGGGTTGACTTCCCTTTTGAGGGTAGCAATTATTTAGGAATTGACTAGAAGAAATAACTAAGGAAATAATTAAGGGATAGGAATGGTTCTAACTAAAGGTCTGTTTGATAAAACTGAAAAATTAAGTACTGAAAATTAAGTGCTAAATTTTAAGTACTGAAAATTTTAAGTGATTAAATTTGCAATACTGAAAACAGTTTATCAAGTACTGAAATAGATTGCATTCAGTGATTATTTGTAGTAGAAATTTTTCGCTTAAGCTTTCTGTGATTTTTTTGGCTAGTTTGCAATTAAGTGTACGTTATCAAAAGCACTGAAAAAATTAAGTACTGAAAGTTGTCATTTTCATCACTTAATTGTGTTATCAAACATACCCTAAGGAACATATCATTCCCTCTTGAGCTCAACCTTGTCCTCCGAGTTGAAATTCAGGAAATCGAACTTGCATAAAATGGACATCTTCTCATATGGCATCTTCTGCTAGTAAAATGGGTCCATTGGTCGAGAAATTGTTCAATTTCATGCCCTCTCTTGCGAATGACTTGACAATTATCTCTTTTAAAGGAAGAACCTGCAAGACCCCATCATCATTGAACTTGGGTACATTGCCGCCCTGTACATTTTGCCAACCCGATGTCTTTTTAAGGCATGAAGCATAGAAAATTGGGTGCACCTTGGAGCCTGCTGGTAGATCTAATCGATAAGCATACCTGGCCAAAAAAATAATTTACACACTCATTGAACTGTCTTCAAATAACAGGAGTGGCCGGCTACTAGACTTGAGTGAAGCTCCTCAAGTAAGATGGACCTCTACTTTGATTCTGGGCCTATGATAATTTTTTCATTATACCGCAAATATCCATCGTGAAATGTGTAGTTCTTTGCTAGAAAGTGTGAATTATTCAGCTTCTTAATTCGATCTTGTACTAATTGGTCATGCTCTAAGTCGTCTTTCAGTCCTTGCATCCAATTGGAGTTGGCATATAAGATAGCAGCTAAGGTGTGCTCATCAAATTTGTGGGAGAGAGCATCTGCCACCTAATTTCTACACCACTTTGTAGGTGATCTCATAATCATACGCTATCAATTTAGTGAGCCATTTTTGATGTGTTGGGGTAGTAGCACGAGCTTCTAAGAAATGTTGAAGACTTTGATGATCTGTCTTATGTATGCCATTTCCTTATAGCATGTACAATTGCTGCCATATCCTTCTTATAGGTGGACATTCCAAGTTGCTTCTCTGACAGGGCATTGCTTGTAAATGCAACGGGTCCTCCAAATTGTATTAAAACTACTCCAATACTCGTGCCACAAGCATCACTCTCAATTATGAAAGGTTGAGAAAAATTAGGAAGAGCTAACACTGGAGTTGTTGTCATGGCTAATTTTAGTGCATTGAAAGATTCATCTACTTCAGGAGACCATTTAAAGGCATCTTTCTTTAGTAAAGTTGTAAGTGGTGCACTAATCCCACCATAGTTTTGCACAAATTTATGGTAATAGTCTGTAAGTCCAAGAAACCTACGTAAAGTTGTAATAGACTTTGGAGTTGGCCAATTTGTTATGCTTTGAATTTTGGCAGGGTCCACATCTATTCCATTACTTGATATTAGGTGACCAAGGTATTCCACAGTTTCCATTCCAAAAGAGCATTTTGATCTTTTGACAAACAATTTATGATCCTGTAGGTATTTCATTGTGGCCTTCAAGTGCTGTAAATGTAATTCCTATGTTGATATACCAAAATGTCATCGAAGAACACAAGTATGAATTTTTGTAAATGAGGCCTGAAAATGCCATTCATCAAGCTTTGAAAAGTTAATGGCGCATTCATGACTCCAAATGGCATAATGAGAAATTCATAATGTCCGTCGTGAGTACGAAAGGCAGTACTAGTTTTTGAAATGTAATCTTCATGAACTCGTATTTGGTGATACCTCGATCGAAGGTCCAACTTGGAGAAATAACAGATGCCATGTAATTCATCTAAGAGCTCGTCAATAACTGGTATAGGAAATTTGCCTTTGATAGTGATCTTGTTGAGTGCTTTATAGTTAACACACATCGTCCAAGTTCCATTCTTTTTGCACACCAAGAGATCCAGAGAAGAATATGGACTATTGTTATGCCTAATAATCCCTACTTGTAACATCTCATGGACGATCCTCTTAATCTCATTTTTCTAGAAGTGTGCGTAACGGTAAGGATGCACATTGGTTGGCCCAAAGCTGGGTAGGGGGGACAATCTTGTGATCATGAGATCTTTTTGGAGGAAGTGTAATTGGCCCCCTGAAAAATGTTCTCAAATTGATCCAATAATTTTTGCAGATCTGGATGTAAGGTGTCCATCTTTTTTGCTATCATCCACCATGTCGCATCCTCCTAATGGAAATACATGAAAATTAGCCTTGAAGTGGTAGTCTTGAACGGTGATTGATAAATCTGGGCATCGACCTATGCATGAGAGCTTACCTCCATTTGCAACCCTAACTTCAAAACTATCTTCCATAATGGTGAGGCATTTTGAGTCTTTGTGTGAGCTTTTGATCTACAAAATTATGGGTACTTTCGGAGTCAATTAGCAAAGTGACAGGGTTTGTTTTTATGTATCCACTGACCCGCATTATTTGGGGAATGATTGATCCGAAAAGGGCATGAACGGAGATCTCCAAGGATTTATGTTTAAGCTGGTCTACCTCATCGGTAAGATTTTCCGCTTCATCTTCGTCATTTGATTCATTTCCTTCAATGAGAAATAATGTCTTTTGTTTACATTTGTGTCCTCGGGTCCACTTCTCATCACAAGTGTAACAAAGTTGTTTTCGACGCCATTCCTCTGCTTCTACTGGAGTTCGACGTTTGATGGGCGATTGAGCTGCTTGGGCAGTTGCTGCTGGTGAAGATTTACTGGTGATGACCTTTTACTGCTGCCTTTTGATGTTGAATTTCTCTTCTTGTAGTCTTGCTACCCTAATTGCTAACATGAGAGTTGTAGGCCTAAACATAGAGGTGTAAAACGTGCCGGGTTGGGCCAGCCTGACTGTAGTGTCCTTACAAAAAAGATAATAAAAAAATAAAATACAGCATAAATACATATATATATATATATAATGGTATGTAATTGTAAGTGTGGAAAAATATAGAAGTTTTAGGATATAATTGTCAAAGTATATACAATATATATATACAATCATGCTCTAAAAAGGGCGCCCTCTCTTTATTAAAGAGAGGGCCTCTATTTTGACCGTCAGATCGTGTTTTCATTAAGGGCAGTTTTGTCATTTCACAGTTTTTAAACACAATCTGATGCCAAAATAGAGGCCCTTTCTTTAATAAAGAAAGGGCACCCTCTTTAGATAGTTTGCGTATATATACACATATATATATATATATATATATATACGGATACTACTAGAATTTCATCCACACACTCCAAAAAGGAGGTGCCCAAAATTAGCAACATCAAGGTTAGATCATTTGGGTTGTTAGTAGAATCTTCAGATAGAGTTTGATTGTCAGGTAGAAGCAAAACTCTAGTTACAATTTGTTTTACAGTAGCTTTATTTTTGGGTTGAGAAGTAGGATAAAAATTTAAATTAGTTTTAGTTGAGTTTTAAATATTTAAACATGTTCTAGATGTCCCCATGGTCATTTTGGAAGAAACGGCATAAAAAATGAGCAAGGAAACTTAAAATTTTAGAAACTGCATTTTTTTTTTCCACCGACCATCGCCAGAAATAATGCCGGAATAATCACCAACGGTGGATGTTTCCGATGGGGTTGGGAAAGTTGATGTAGTCTATATATATATTCACATGATATAGGCAGCTAATTCGCATGGCTGAGTGGGGGTTCTGGGTGACTGAAAAGTTTTGGGTTCAAGCCTTGTTGTCCCATTCAATTTTTGTTTTTTTACTAACAATAAGTCTACACACACATTGTAAAACACAACACTTTTCACAATAAGGGTATCTCAGCAAAAATAAACTTATGGGCTCCACACACATTATTGCAAAACAGTCCCTGCATCAAATAAGTCTACACAATCCCCAAATATAGCAAGAGACGTTAGAAGGCTAGAGGCTCTAGCCCTAAATCCCCCGATTGTGGAGATCGGCGACCGGTAAGGCTCAAGCATTCCCAACGGCGGTGAGCAACCCCCGGAGAAAACAAGTAACCTCTCTCTCTCTCTCTCTGTCGCTCTCACTCTATCGCTCTCTCTCTCTCTCACTCTTTCTCTGTCGCTCTCTCTCTCTTTCTCTATCTCTCTCTCTCTCTCTCGGTCATTCTCTCGAGATCGCCTGAGACCTGCACAAAGCAGTCATAAAAGTGAGTGATGGTGTTTCAATCTTAGGATTTTATGCATAATGGGATTCATCATTACCGGAATCCGCAGAATTAGCTTTGTAGAATGTTTGTTTTGATACTGGCTTTGGGCTTGATTAGAGGTTGTTTTGGGGTTTCTATGGCTCATCTTTTTGGCCCATTTACAGCATTGAGGTTTGAGTTGTTCTCAAATGTTGATGATATGTAGCCCTCTTAAATTGTTTGGCAGCATATTGTAGTAATAGAGCCCAGGACAAAAAAATATGAAACAAATGTAGTCATGTAGAATAACCTTGGGTCCTTTTTTTTTGGGGGGGGGGGGGGGAGGGGAACCTTTTTTGATGCGTAGACGAATGTATGATACTATAGTTATAGGCTATTTACTTGAATTTCTTGAATATTCGAGCCAGTTTTATGCTCTGATCCATGCTATATTATCAAATTCACAATTTTTGAAAAATTGTGTGGTATTTATACCATGTCTGCTTGTGCATTTAGAATGTAACTAAACTTCATGGTCACATTCGCTACCTTTACTTACATCATTTGTAGTAATTTATTGTGCTTTCACTTTCGTGAGGGAATTTTTGAAGCCTTTGGCATAGAGCATGTATTTCTAGACATACAAATAAGAGGTTGTGGTTTGAAACCATAATTGGATGTAGCTTCAGCATGTTGATTGGATAAGTAACTGAAGTTTGTATGTGTTTGTGCTTAAAATTTGTTTAGGTATTATTTGTCCTAACTTAGTCAAATGTGTGGATCAACAATTTTTCACACTTTAATTTATCCAACCTTAACATTCCTCTTTCCATGATGAATAACAAAGTTACTGCTGAGAAAAAAAAAAAAAAAAAAAACAACAACAACAACATTAGGGGCAGCCATTCTAGGATCTTTAGCAATGGCCTTACACAAGGCACGCAAAAATGTACCCACACAAAAAAAAAAACAATTTCCTATATATAAACAACCAGTTAGGCCAATCTTTGCTTTGACTGATCACTTATATTTGCTTGTTGATTGTATTAAATAAGGCACTTGTTAATATTTTACATCAATACAATTAAAATATTATTCATTTATCGAATTGAGGTGTTGAGGTAACTAGATTGCATGAGATGAGAATGTAACTGGATTGTTTACTATAGAGAGCCCATGGCCTTACTTGTTTAAATATAGAGAGCTCATGGACATACTGTTTTAATCAATTTAATTTCCTCTGCCAATTAACTATTAATTATCATCCACTTAATGTTGAGTTGTTGAAATAACTGGATTGTTTATGTGATGTAGAACAATGTCCTCATCTAGTAATAAAGCTCCTCCATTGAATTGTGTGAAAGTGCCATTAAAGAGGTGTCGTGGTAGAGTAGCAATATTGAAAATTTCGCAAAAAGAATGGAGCAAGGATTGTTTGTTTTACTCATGTCCTGGATATCTAGTAAGGCTCAAATAATTGAATAGATTTCATTGCTAAATATATGTTTTATTTCTACGGTTCTTTTTATTAACAGTTTGTTTAATTCATAGGATCATAAACAATGATGCAATTTCTTTCTATGGTGCGAAGACAATAGTAAGGAGGACGTTGGGGCTGATGCAACTTCATCAAAGTGTGATGCCAACGAAATGAAAGACTTTCGACTTGAAGTGAAGACAACGATACAAACAATGGGCAATAAGCTCTTCTTGAAGATGCTTGTCATATGTGCTTTGATGTTTTTATTAGCAAAACAAATGTAGTTTGGATGCATATGAAAGCTACAATATTATGTTAGAAAACAAGCAAATTCTACAGCTACAAAGGAAAAACGTATATACCTGAAATCCAAACTGTCCTCCAACCCCAATATTTGGCTAAATTGCAAATTGTCCTCCAATCCCCATATATGGCTGAAATGCTAATTTTCTTCCATCCCCAGTATTTGGCTGAATTGCAAACTTTCCTCCAACCCCTATATATGGTTGAAATGCTAAATGTCCTCCATCCCCAATATGTGGCTGAATTGCAAACTTTCCTCTAACCCCAATATCTGGCTGAATTGCAAGGCTCTCTTGTGCACCATGCTCATTCACTTGATCGTCATCTCCCTAAATAGTAGACATTAAAATATTATTATACAAGTGAAATTTTTTTTTAATTCATATCTTAAAAGAGTAATTAAATCCAAACATGTACATAAGTCGAGCTACTAGTCTTCTTTTTAGCCCTTGATTTTTTCTTCACTGCTTTCTCAGCGTTGCCAACTTTTCTTTTAACTGGCGGTCTTCCCTTACTACGAGTAACCAAAGGATCAAGTATATTGGCACTCCCTTTTGAAATAACAATGCCTTCCTCGTGTGAAGTTGACTCATTATTTATATTAGTAGTAACTGGCCACGTGCTTCCACAAATTTCAGCATGCTCTTGAAAGCCCCTCTTCAGTCGATATATATGTTCCATTACTGCATCACACCAACCATCAGAATCTGCTGCCACATCAGCCAAATCAAAGAATGCATTGCACATTTTATCATATCGACGTGCTTCGGGTTTATCCGACCAATTGTCACAACTAATTCACACTTTAGTGTGTCTCCTTTTGACATTCTTGCTCCACCTTTATAGGATGTATTTGGCAGGTACTGCATCATATATTTCTCTCATTATACACCATAAGTTGGTGCCTACACATGATCCCTCTAAACTCAAATAGGAAAGATAACACATGTTGAAGAAAAAAAAAAGGAACAGGTGAAAATGTTAGTAACATGGTGACGGTGGTCATTGATCGGTGACGAATAGTTCCAGTTTATAGTCCTAAAGATACGCTTTGTTAGCTCACTTTATTTATTTATTAAGTGTTTTTAATATGTATTCTATATTTGATAGGTTTTGGAGCTTTAACTTGAAAATGCACTAAAATCCAATGATCAGTGGCTTTGGAAAAAATCAACATGCCAGAACTTGCACCTTATAGACATGTGCTTAAAAGGTGATTCCGGTGAAAGTTGGAGACAGTGGCAGTTTCGGTTAATTGTATTTTTGACAAGGAAGACTTTGAATTTGAGAAATTTATCCAGAGATATAAAATATAGATATTCGAGTTACAGACGCGTGGCCACAAACGATGAGTCAATCTGAGGTCCGAGCAAAATGTTATTGCAATTCTATGAAAGTTGCGCAGAGTAGTGAAAAATACCTCACATGAGCGGGCTATGCGAGTGACTTGTGGAAAACCAAAAATGCGTATTTCGTCAAATTAGAGCGCCCAGTGAAGGTGGTTTGTGCATATGACGTCCAAGAACGTAAATACGATAGTTTTAGTGCGATTAGTTTAGAAAAGCCTCCTAATCCTTCCAAAATTTATATAAATCCTATTCTAAATCAATTTTGGGGGTTACACAACATTATATACATCCTTCAACAACTGAAACTACAAACATTGAAGAGGGAGAAGCAAGGAGAAGAAGAAGACCAATGATTCCCATGGCCTCCTCCATCAACCTCTTGCCAATCTTCGATTCTATGGCCACCTAGATCGAGATCTAGGGTTTCAATGAAACCCTAACCAAGTAATAGGGTATATTTTATGCTTTCTTTTAGTTTTGTTATGTATGGATGATGATTACATGTTTAGAGAATTTCAATTAATAAAATCATATTTATTGATTAAATTGTTACTTTCAAAATCTATTCTTGTCTTAGATTTATTTTGGATGTGATGTGAGTCTATATTTGCTGTGCTTGTATGGATTATTTATATGTAATAGTGCTTATTTGAATTGTGATATCAAGTAGTCAAATAGTTCATGCCTAGGGAAGACGGAGTGTGCCGCAATCCTAGTTTAGTGTGAGACACTCCGTGCTAACCGAAGATGAATTATGTTGATGCTTGAATCGTAGTTATCTTCTTGACGGAGGAATCGGGCTTGTAGCTACAATTCTCCATTATCATCCAATGTAATAAGCTAATTGAATACATAGATACCATTATTACGGAGCTAGTGGTGGATTTACAATCTTAGGTTCAACACATATTCATCAAAATAACTTTTAATTGCTTTCATAGTTAGATTTATTTCCTTAGTTTCTTAGTTTAATTAAAATCAAAATCAAAATTCTATTTTCTTAATTAACTAGGTTTAGGTTTTAAAATTAAAGTGCTGTAGTATTTCAATCTTTGTGGGTTCGACCTCTACTTCCACACTACAAATCTTTAAAGTAGAGTATACTTTAATATATGTAGACACCCCAATTTTAACTGACTGTTGAACTCAGGGGATGGTTACCTCTAGACCGATGATGACAATGACCGGCGAAATTCGAAGGCTTTCCAAGTGATTCAAATCTTTTCGGAGAATTTTTCAGCCCCAATAAAAGTTTTCAAAAGAAAAGGGGAGATATCGGATGTTCAAGGAAACCCGGATATGAAATACGTATGAGAGAAACAGTTTGAAAATTAATTTCAAAATAAATAAATATGAAAGAATTTAGAAAAGAAAATAAAAAAGAGAGAAGAAAGAATTTTGAAAAAGAAAAGGAAAGGAAAAGAAAAAAAAAAGAAAATATATATAAAAGTAATTAATATGATATATATATATATATATGTAATCTATCAAGTATGTACTAGTATAAGTATATCTTGAGTATACTAGTATAAGTATATATCAAGTATATTTTTGAAAAATAAATAAAAAAAGGTGAGAAGTTCTGTTAGCACCGCCATTCAGTGAGTGCCGGAACGTCATTCACTAAGTGCTGCAGACAACTCAGTGAGTGTCGATTGCTGTAACAAACTGGTTTTCTCAAATACGTATGGAATATTCTTGCACATGGGTTTTTTACCTGAATTTACCCAAGTGCCGCACCGGCATTCAGTGAGTGCCGGAACAGCATTCACTGAGTACCACAAACAACTCAATGAGTGTCGCAGACAACTCAATGAGTGTCGCTTGCTGTAACAGACTATTTTTCTCAAATATGTATGGAATATTCTTGCACATGGGTTTTTCACCCGAATTTACCCAATTGACCCTGTGAGAATGGTCTACATAAGTGGAGGTTCACCTCCATTATAGGGATATTTTTTTTTCTCCATATTTTTCCATCCTTTTTTTTAAAAGCAATAACTCTATGTAGATTATACATACAAGAGAGAGAGAGAGAGAGAGATTAAGAGAAAACAAGATATTTTTGGAAGAACTCAAGAGTTTTCTTGAAGAATTTGAAGAGGAAATTGAAGAACTTGGAAGATCTTCATTAAACAAAAAGAAATCCCTGAGGTTATAGAGGTAACATTCTAATCCCACCTAGAATTAGGTTAGAATTCAATCACAAACTCATAGATCTAGGACTTTTATACATTTTCAAAAACTCTCGTCTTATCTCATTTCATCAAACACCACATAAAGTTTGTGATTGAATTTTCATGTATTGTTTTCATTAATTTGGATCTAGATATAGCCTTGGGTTTAAAACAAAACTAGTTTGTAAAAGGATTTTTGATTTGGACTTTCAAGCAAACTTTAATTTTACTTTATCTTTTTTGTTTTCTCTTTTTTGAGATTCATGAGACCTTCAATGTCTCATATGAGTCCATTTTGAAAGGTCCCCTTTATTATCTATGATCTTATGATCTATATGGGAAATAAGGTGAGACATAGTTATATCCATACATGATTGGATGGGTTCAAGTCTTAATTTATGACTTGGAGCCTTCAACTTGAGAATCTTCATAGAATTTCCTCATATTCTATAAAGGTTCATATGGATTTAATCATATTTAGTCTCCAAGGAGCATTGACTTGAGAGGAGACTTGAATAAAATGAATCTACATTCCTCAAGGATCACATATTTGAGAGAGGAATTAGAAATAATTTAAGTATAGAACAAGAGCATGAATGATAAGTTGATATTGGTGCAGTGAATTCACGAACCCACTGTGATCAAAGATTTTTTTTATTAAATCATGATCCATGGGAATTGAATGAGACCAATTGCAAAATATTCATAACTCATATATGCATCGATCACTAGGATTTTTAATTTTGATGAAATTTTATACTAAGGATGGTTTAGCCTTATGGTATGTGAGTTGTTCACTCTCTGTCCAAACTTTCAAAACAGTAAGTATGTATTAAACTTAGAAGATTAGAACCTTAATCAAGTTTTCTTGACCTCAAATAAATATTTCTAGGAAGGTTAATGTGTTAAGAAGGTCTCTTAAAAAGAATGAGGTCATTCAGATTTATTTGCTATTTTTAGAAAATCATGCAAAATCTCTAGATAGGGAGTTGTGAATTTCTGAGTGATGTATGGTTTTTGCCCAATTCCCAGATATTGAACCGTTTGATTTTCAATTTTCTTTTTGGGTTAAAAACTAGACTCACAGAGGCACAACATACTCAAAAATCATTAAGATCCAACCATTGAAGCTATTATTTTTCTATTTTTGAAAGTCTAGTCTACTCTCGATAATTTCTATAATTCTATCATATTTTTGATAAACCTTGGTAAACTCTAATCCAAATGGTCTTCTAATGTCTTAGGACTTAAGCTATGTTTTGGATAAGGCTAATTAAGCTTACATCTAAAGAATAAATGATCCAAGTTGATGAATGATTCATAGTTTACTCTTGATCATGTTCATGCATACATCACATGTGTATTGATTCTAGCTATTCGGATGCCATTTTTGCTTTATGTAAGTCTTAATTGGTTGAACATAACTATGAGTTCCTTATGATTATGTCGGTACTATATCATTTCTATATGGACATTACATTGGCTTCTGTTGAGACTTGTATGTCTATAGAGGTGTTATGATTCTAACTAGTTAGAAGGAACTTATAATTATATCAATTCTTTCTATACTTGATAGATTTAAGCTAGAACTTTGGGTATGTTATTTAGGATTTGATATTATACATTGTTCCAAGCATGTGGACTAACCCTTGTTTTGTAGTGCTATCAAGGAACAATTTCTCAACTCTTTCTCTAGTTTATTTTACTTATTGATTTTATTGATTTTTTTTCGACTCCATGTGCGACACCTTAGACTAGGACTTGCCTTATGTGTATATATGTGATTAGAGACATTTTAAGGTTTTTATTTTTATTTTTGTGTATGCATTACACGTTTCCCATTTCACGGTTGGATCCCGGGTAAGTTCTCTTGTTCCTTATTTGCATATCATTCTTGCTTGCTAGTTGAACTATATGGTTTTGTATGTCATTTTATCATTACCATTCTTGCACCCCTTTGACATGCTTTTGTAATGTATACTTATATATATGTATTAGTTGAGGGCATGCTTAGATTTTTAATTTGATTAAAATGATGTTGAGTAGAGGTCTATCATGAGATAGGATGAGAGGGGGTGTTTTAGTCCGCCGGGCTCCTTCCCCTCTCATTCCATAATCCCCAAACCTAGAAATCTCTGGTTTCCAAAAAGATTAGTTTGCTTTTAAAATGATTTCTTAATTTTCCTTTTAAAAAAATTAAGTGGCGACTCTTTGCATATTGAATTTGAAAAATTGTTTTAAAAATGGGCCTAAATGCCGGTATCCACAATCTGGCAACTCTGTTGGGGACCGAACCCAGAATATTTGGTTTCGCAGACCAGAATTTCTGATTTTGGGTTCACTCGAGGATTAGACTTGAAAGCATCCTTTTAATTGAATCGATTAATGTTTGTGTGCCCGTTGCATTGCACTTGCATGTCTCGCCAGTTGATTGCACGAAACTATGACCTTGGAGGCTAGGGGCAATCCGGTCGGTCAAGCCATCATGAGATTGTGTGATCACCTTTGATCTCGTACCATGTATTGGTATATGAAACATCCTATTGGATCTGTGTCAAGGGTCCCTTATTTGACCAAAACCGAGCCTTTGCATGATAACTTCTATAGGACCTTTCAATCTTTGGAAAAGTCTTAATCAGGATTATATGCTAGGGAGTTTTGAATGCCCGGAAGTGATTACCTGAGATGATGACGATGCTCGCTTGATATAGGACATGTAACCTCTTAATCACCTTTTAACAAATCCTCTTTATGCCCTATGACATTTGAGAATATGCCAAATCTTAATTATAATATTACATCTCTTAAATCATGTTTAGCTAAGCATCATTGACCTTGTATGCATCCAAATTCATGATAGCACTACAAAACATGTGTATTGACATACTGACCTTGTATGGTTGACACTTACTTATTGGAACTCGAAGGGTCATATGATGGGGTTCACGAGGTACTACCTATTGGATTCAAGGTGCCGATATTTGATAAATTTGATGGAACAGAAAACCGCCGTAGCCATATCCGGATGTGTATATGGGGCTTTTTAGCCAAGTAGACTAAGCACTACTATGATGGCTATTTTATCCTAGCAGACGCTAACAAGAGCCACCTTATCATGGTACCTTTTACTAGAGCCAAGCAAGACTAGGATTTGGGAAGAGGTTGTCAAGTTAATCGTGGCTCAATACAAGTATAATCAGGACCTAGACATTACTGTCCGAGATATAGAGACTACCAGACAGGGGAAGAAGGAATCTTTTGCTGATTATTTGAGCCACTGGAGAGGCAAGGCAGCCAAAATGGTACAGAGACTGTCAGAAAGGGAACATATCAGAATGCTAATGAAAAATCTATAGCCCATTTATCAAGAAAGAATGATGTTTCAGTCAATCAACACTTTTTCTGAAGTGTTTGACGTGGGGATGAGGATAGAATATGCAATACAAGAAGGGGTGATCAAGAGAGAGGAATCGATGAACAGATAGAATATGCAATACAAGAAGGGGTGATCAAGAGAGAGGAATCGATGAACAGATACAGGCGTCTAAACTATGGGATAGGAAGGGGACACTCGGGAGGTCACTCAGGACTACTGATGTTAATGTGCTAAGTGAACCTGAAAAGAAGTTTGATATAACAAGAACTTATCCAGGAAGAGGAAGGGATAAGCCGCCAAGGAAATTTTCAAATCTAGGAGTATCATTGTCTACGACCCTTGATAGCTTGCTGGCAAAGGGGCATCTTCATTTGTTGGAATTTTGGCCAAGGCCGAACCCGCCTCCCCCAAACTTGGAAACAAGGTTTATGAGATTTTTATGAGAAAACAAGGTTTATGAGATTTTTGGGGATAGTTGGGTTCGGTTGAATGAAGCATCATCAAGTACCCCAATTTTGGAATTTCAGTTGCAAAGGGAAGAGACAAGTTTGAGAGGTTTCGAATTTATCAATGTGTTGGGAGACGAAAAGCCATGGGAGTTTCTGCTGTTGTGTTTTGACCAATATGCAAGTCCATTAGTTGCAAGGATTATGAGGAAAATGGGATTTTTTTTCCAGGAATGGGTTTGGGGAAGAAGCACCAAGGCTTGTCAGAATTTTTGGATGTCAAGATGCAGACCCACACTTGCGAGTTGGATTTTTTACTATCAAGGCAAGAGTTGAAAGAAAAGAAGAAGGCAGTTGATGCACCGCTACCACCATATGCAAAGATACTCAATGGGTACTTTATCAAGGAGGGAGAATATTTCCCCTTCTGTGGCTTTCCAAAGCCATGGATGGATAGGGAGGATAAATGTTTAAAGCCTAGGTTTGAGATCTTCTTTCTGCATGAATTTACCGATTATAAAGACCTATACTTACAGGTACCTACGAAGCCAACCTCCGTTAAAGATTGGGTTTGCACTTTGGATGGTTCGGCAATGAAAAGTCTGCTAGAAGAAGAACATGGGGAAACCGAAGAGGGAAATTCTGAGAAGGTCGCAAGAGGTGAAGAAGGGAACGTCAGAATGAAGGAGAGATCAAAGAGAATAAAGCAGAGGGGGAAGAGCCAGAGAATGAGGAAGAGCCAGAGAACAAAGAAGAGATAGAGGGTCTACCGGACTGCGACACTCTAGAACTCAAACAAGGGGTTAACAAAGAATAGGAGTTCGAGTCTAGTGATAGGTATCCCCCCTCCCCGGAGTCTGTAATGGCCTATATGAGGCGTCTTAATATCTCTATGTCTATTGTAATCACTCCTAAGAATATCAATGATAATGTGACTAATTCTACTTACTCGACTGTGCATAATAATAACTATGATACATGTAATGAATGTAATGATATACTGGATGAATTGCAAAAAATAATTGAAAAAGAAAATAAATCTGCATGTAAAATTATAGAAAGCACTTTGACGATTAATTTGGAAAATGAAGATAATCCATAAAATGTTTCTATTGGCTCTACACTTAGCAATGAGGAAAACAAAGAATTAATCAATCTATTAAATGAATTCAAAGATGTCTTTGCATGGTCTTATGATGACATGCCACAAATTGATCCAGAGATAGTCCAACATCATATTCCCCTCTTCCCAAATTCAAAACCCATAAAACAAAAATTGAGACGAATGAGGCATGAATAGGCACTTAAAGTAAAAGAGGAAGTTGAAAAGCAATTAAGAGCTGGATTCTTGATTGTCACCGAGTATCCTGAATGGGTCGTCAACATTGTGCCAGTCCCAAAGAAGGATGGTCGTGTTAGGGTCTGCGTTGATTTCTGAGATTTAAACAAAGCCAGCCCAAAAGACAATTTCCCTTTACCCCATATCGACGTGTTAGTTGATAATACCCAGGGCATGAGCTCTTATCTTCTATGGATGGGTTTAGAGGATATAACCAGATTCTCATGGTGCCAGAGGATAGGGAGAAGACTACTTTCATCACGCCTTGGGGTACTTATTGCTATAGGGTAATGCCATTCGGACTTAAGAATATGGGCGCAACTTACCAAAGGTCTGCCACTAGGCTATTACTTGACATGATTCATAAGAAAGTGGCGGTATGTGTGGATGACATGAAAGTAAAGTCTAAAGAGAGAGGAGGTCATTTAGGAGCACTGAGGAAGTTCTTTGAGAGGATAAAAACATTCAGAATGAGGTTGAACCCTTAGAAGTGCACCTTTGGGGTTACCATTGGAAAACTGCTAGGATTTCTCATCACACAGAGGAGGATCGAGGTAGACCCAGCCAAAATAAAAGCTATAGTAGAAATGCAGCCACTGAAAAATGAGAAGGAGTTGAGGGAATTTTTGGGTAGGATATAATTCATTAGCCGTTTATATTCAAACTTACCATGACCTGTGACCCACTATTTAAGTTGGTAAGGAAGGGGGAGAAGTTTGAATGGGATAGCCAATGCCAAAAAGCCTTTGAAAAGATCAAAACCTACCTCCAAAACTTGCCTATCCTATCACCTCCCAAACTCGAAAAACCTTTATTGCTATACCTCTCCGTGACCGAGAATTCAATAGGGTGTATGTTGGCCCAAGAAGAAGAAGATGGGCATGTGGAGAAAGCTATATACTATTTGAGTAAAAGAATGACCGGATATGAGGGGAACTATTTGCCATTAGAGAAAGCATATTGGGCCTTGGTATGGTGTACACCGTCGCCTTAGGCATTATATGCTAGCCTTTCCTATGACCTTAATATTCTGATTGGACCCACTCAAATACCTATTCGAAAAACCTGCCCTAACCAGTAGGATTTCTCGGTGGAACATGATGTTAGTCAAGTTTGATATAAGATATGTCACTTCCAAATCAGTCAAAGGAAGAGCCGTCGCCTAATACCTAGCCGACCTAACCATAGAATTCTAGGAGAAGGGAGAGTTTAAGTTTCCAGATGAAGGTATGATGGAGGTGAAAGAAGATTTGTGGAGAATGCATTTCGATGGAGCAGCCAATCAAGTAGGATATGGAGTAGAAATCATCCTTATATCACCTAGTGGAGCCCCCACCCCGCTAGCCGTCAAGCTAAAATACAATTCAACCAATAATATGGCAGAGTACGAAGCATGCATAATTGGGATGGAAGCAGCCTTGGCCTTAAAATTCGAGATGATCGATGTTTTTAGAGATTATAACCTAATAATATCGCAAGTGCGAGGTGATTGGAGAATAAAGCATGAGAAATTGAGACCTTACTATGAATACCTGGAAAGCTTAAAAGTGCAATTTAAGAAGATCTCATTCTGTTACCTTCCCTGTGAAGAAAACCAAATAGTCGATTCCCTTGCAACCCTGGCCACAATGATCCAAATCTCTATAGGAGTTACCATGATCCCATTATCCATAGAAGAAAGAACTCGACCCTCATTTGAAATGATCGTAGCCATTGAAAAAGGATAGGAGGCCAAAGTACTGTGGTATGCGGATGTTTAGAGTTTTATTAAAAAAGGAGAATACTCCGAGGGAGCTTCAGAGAAAGATAAGAAAGCAATTCTAAGGTTTTTCGCTCAGTTTGTAATCTATGCGGGAAAATTGTGGAAAAAGTCCTACACCTGTATAATTTGGAATGTCTGTGTGGGAGAGAGGCTAGAAGTTGATGGAGAAAATACATGAAGGAGTTAGTGGACCTCACATAAATGGGCACATGTCAGCAAAGAAGATAATTCAGTAAGGGTATTACTGGACCACTTTGGATAAGGATTGCTGTGAGTATGTTAGGAAATGCCATAAATGCCAAATCCATGCAAATCTGATGTATACCCCACCTTTCCAACTTTATAGCATGACCACCCCTTGGCCGTTTTCCGTATGGGGTATTGATATTATTGGTGAAGTGGTTCCAAAGGCCTCCAACGGACACCGGTACATGATTGTGGCGATAGACTATTTTACCATATGGGTGGAAGTAGCATTGTATGCAACTTTGAAAGCTAAGGATGTGGTGAGTTTTGTTGAGAAAAACATAATTTATAGATATGGGTTCCGAATGAGTTCATTTCTGATCATGGTAGCCATTTCCAAGGAGAAGTCATCCCACTCTTAGAAAAGTATAGGATCACCCGCCATCAATCTTCTCCATATAGACCCTAAACAAATGGAACTGTAGAAGCAGCTAATACGAATGTTAAGGCGATTTTGGGAAAAATGATAGATACATATAGGGATTGGCACGAGAAATTACCATTTGCATTGGGGGATATCGGACTTCTGTGAGAACTTTGACGGGAGCTACACCATATTCGCTAGTCTGTGGGATAGAAGTTGTCCTTCCGATTAAAGTAGAAATACCTCCTTTAAGGGTTTTGGTAGAATGTAAAGTGACCGAACTTGAATGGCTACGAGGGAGATATGAAGAGTTAATGCTGCTTGATGAGAAAAGGTTGGCAGCGATAAATCACACTCGGGGATATCAGAAAAGGATAGTTCATGCTTTCAACAAAAAGGTTTGCCCAAGGAAGCTTGCTAAGGGTGAATTGGTCCTAAAAGAGCTTAAAGTGCCCGTTTATGACCCTAGAGGAAAATTCAAACCCAACTGGGTTGGACCATACATCATTAAGATACTCCTTTCCGGAGGGGATGCCTATCTTATGGACCAGATGGGGTTGAATTTAAGCAACCAATCAACCTTGATTGCCTCAAAAAATATTTTGCCTGAAACCTTATCTTTCAAAACCTCCAGAGTCGATGAACTACACTGGACCTGATTCTGGTTAGGAGATACGTAAACAACCTGCTCGGTTCGGTCATTAAATAAAATTGTCTAATAAGGCGCTTTCCTTTAAACCTCAACTGAACTATTACGGACCTGATACGCACTCGGGGATATGTAGGTGAGCTCTCAAGGACCTTGGTCCAATAAAAAACCAAAAAGAAAAACCTTGTTTCTTGAAGTTTCTCAGTGGCAAACTTGCGTTTGCCCGGAATCACGACAAGGCCCCAAAATTAGGGGCAAATTTTGTTTGCTATCCGAAGAACCCAGATAAATACCCTAAACTCATCTCTGGATCTGCTAGCAATCAAGATGAGTATTATGTGATAACAAATGAGAATTCATGGTATAGGATGATTAAGGCTCTAAGAAAGACTTAAAGCAAGGTAATAAAAGCTAAAAGAGACATTAAGAGGAAAATTTTCATAACCTAAGAAGATTAAAAGAGTGCAAACTTTGATTCAGCATGATTAGAACGGTTTCTAAATACGAGGAAAAGTCTTTGGAAAATAGAAATACATCACATAATTCAAATAAGCGTAGTAAGAGTAAACAAGTTTTGTCGAAATTTTTGAGAAAATAAAATTTTGATGCTTTTACTTATATCTGCCTAATCATGAGACTGTTCTCCCGATTAAAGTCTGAATCTCGAAGAGGTACTTGAAGGTAGGAGCAGTTGAAAAAAGAACCTTCCGAGAGGGAGCAAACACTCTGTTATGCCAAGCCTCGGCAAAGGTCCTCATGATGGAAGGGTGCAAGGTAGAAGTCCTCGAAAAGTCTGCAGTAATAGCATCCAGAACGTCCTGAAGCAGCCCAAATTGTTGAACTACCCGGCTCGAAACATAAAAAGTGGTAGCATGTAAACCTAGTAGCCAAACCCTAGGATGTCCAGGAAGCCGCACCATGATTGAGCAGTAAATCCATCGGGGGTAGATCCAATGGATGTCCTCATAAAAGAGACTCTGGAGCCAAGAAAACTAGCCATCAACTGAATAAAATGGGGCGATGGACCTCTAAGCGATCATAGGGAAGCTGTTTCTCGGGGTGAGAAGGATGAACGAACAGACCAAGGCGCTCTAGAAGCCAAATCTGTAGAATGTGAGGAGCCCCAGCAGAGAGCATGACCTCGGTATCATAAGCGTGGTCTAGGCCTAGTAGAGTCTCCCTGAGGACTAACATAACAGCGCTCCTCATCTCTCGAAGACCACGGACAACTGGGAACGGGGATAAGGATATCGACGGAAGACTGGAAGAGAAAATAGGAAAGCATGGCTATAGAAAGGGCACTCGCCTGATAATCTGATATCCTCCGTCATCCGAATCTTTGATAGGGGCATAAATAGAAGAAAGGTGGTCGAAATCAATGTATTGGTCACAAATAAAAGAATCGGCGGCACTACGAGGAATGCGGATAAGAGCCGCTAAATCTTGAACGTATCCCGCCTGAACCTGGGGGACTATTAGATCAACAAAGGGGTCGGTATGGAGAATGGCGCTAAACTCCTCAAACAGTGGGTAGATCTCCTCCTGACCAAATAAAAAAACATGGAGTGTAGGATCCCAGCACCTGATAGCTGCTCGGAGCAAGTCCTCATCCAAGGCCATCTGTAGTAAAGAAAAGAGATCAGTCAGTCTTTGGGACTCGAAGTTGAGCCCGTCAATACCTGAAAGGGTATCCATCCATGGGAAGAGAATGTCAGAACTGATAGAGGCCATGAGAGATGAAATGAGAATAAGTATGAGATGAAAGATTAGATGAGAAGGAGAATAAGAGGGCTTGGAAATTCTAAATGACCAAGAACCATCTTAAATAGAAAAAATAGCCCTACACAGCACTCGATAGAAAGCGGTGGCACTCGTTAAGTGCTGGCCGACACTTGATGAGTGTCGTGCGGCATTCAGTGAGTGACGGTAAGCCTCACTGAGTGTCGGTCAGAGTTCAGGCAATTCCTAGAGTAGTTTGCAATATTAATTGGCCCAAAACCTGCATAAGAAAGTTGAAAATGCTACCAATTGGCATTCAAGCATCAATCTTTCGCACCATTCATCAAATAAGCAAGATCAAGAGAACATTTACATTTTTTTCAAATAAAAAGGGAGTAATGAAAAAATAAACACCAACAATCAAGCATGAGCATGAACAAATCCAAAATTGGCTCGAAAGTCACCATACATTCATGTTTTCTATCCATCCATCTGACAGAACCCAAAAAAAAAGAGAGAAGAAAGTTGATATCATTTCATTTGTCCATGTAGGGACATCTTAGATTAAAAAAAGAGTAAGAATAAATCATCCTCGTTGGTGGCGAGGATTCCTCCTAGGCGCCTGTGGAGCTATTTGACTTCCTTCAGTTCCACCATCTCCGCTTTCACCTCTGGCTTGGCCACTGCCTCCAGCACCCCCAGGATAGCCGCCTCCTTGGATCAATTGGAGCTCCTGAATTTGCCTCCTTGGGGTAATGATTTTTGCTTCCTGTAAAGGAGGAAAATAAAGAAGAAGAGAAGAATAAGCAAAAAGTGATATGAAATTCTTTTGAGTCCTCAGACTCAATTTGTTGTAATATGAAATTCTTTTGAGTCCTTAGACTCTTTTATGTAAATATAAAATTCTTTTAAATCCTCAAACTCATTTTTGTAAATATGAAAATTCTTTCAAGTTCGCAAATTAACTTGCGTAGTCTCATAAGAAAGAAAGAATAAAAGATATATACCTGAGCCTTGGCTTGAAGTTCCGAATTGGCCCTTGCCCCATCGGCCTGAAAGGAATTGAGGTTCAAGCATTGATATTAGAATAATTGAAGGTTAAAAAAAATGATGACAACCAAAAAAGCAGAGTAGTTTCGAACATTTTAGGTATGGCTGGGAACAGTGTTGTACTGCAGAGGGATGGTCAGAACATTTTAGGTGTATAGAGGTAGTTGGTACATGGTCTCCTGACCCATATAGACCAGGGGCACATTCCAGTTCCATTGTTGGAGGATCAGCTACTCCAGGAACAGATTGTAAAAGAAATAATGTGAGTCTTAGTAATCATTGTTGCAAAGCTAAAAGAAAATTTTGAAAGAATAAAAGAGGGGGGGAGTTAGTTACCCGAGTAACGTCCATGAGAGGGAAGTTATGCATCAAAGAATTCAATCGAAAGTTGGCATAACCATCGCGGCCTTCTAAGTAGTCCACGATGTCCACCCCGCTTAAGGCTGTGACAAGATCGTTATGGTCCAGGGTCTCGGTACTCCTCATGGTAGGCGGAAGAGACATCAGCACAAAGAAGGAAGGAGCCACGAGGGACTTCCTGGTCACCCTTTCACCCAGATACCACTCTCGGCATGCCTATCCCACCATCAGGATCCTCATCCTAGCAAAACCCATGGATTCCATATCACACGGACGTCCCATAGGTTGGTGAGGAGATTCTTGTAGCCAACAAAATCATGGGCCCCCACTTTTCAGCCTGTCACTTCTTTCCTCCATTTAAGATCCTACGACATAATGGCAGCCTCAGTTTCTCTAGTACTGGAGCCCTCATTCAGAGATACTCATGGGACCATATCTGCAAAGAAAATGTTAAAGAGTGAGTCCAATGGCCAAAATTCAATCAAGAAAGAATTTTGAAAAAAAAATAATAATAAAGGAGAGAAATGTTTTTCCTCCCAAGCTCTCTAGTACCCGCTAGTAGAGGCAAAATTACCCCTAGAAATGTCGCTCATGTGGCGATAGAGGGTAGCCAGTCCTATACCTCCCTGGTTATACTAGGGAATACGATCAAGATCCTCCAGGGAAGCTAAGTACGCCATATTGATTCTGTCTCCCCTAGTGCTCATCAGGGAACAGCCCAGCATGTACATGATAAAGGCCATGGTCATCTGCTCCTTGGTAAAAACTTGGCCTTGGAAGGTGTCCAGAAACCACTTTGCTGGGACAATAAACTCTCCAGAATGGGCCCCGAGAAGGTCGATGATCTGCTCATGACGGCTTGCAAGATCATCATAGCGGGCCATAGGGAGGCCGCCAAATGAGATGCCGGTAATCATTAAGAAGTCTAGCGGGGTCATTGTGATTTCCTCGAATGGCAGATGAAAAGTATTTATGGTATCCCACCACCTTTCAGCCAGGGCCTGAATGTGAGTCATATCATTTGAACTCTTTTCTAATAGTTGCACAAAGAGTCAGAAACCAGCAGCATTGATCCTATTCTTAACATCATCAGGGAGCTCATTATACCATCGGCGTCCATGAGCTCGTGACCTTTGAGAACGGTCTCAGGCATTTGAAAAAGAAAAAATAATAATAAGGATAAGAAGGAAATAAAGGACAATAAAGATAAGAAAGATAACAAAGTCAATGAAGTCTGGTAGGAAAAGAATGAAATTCTTATGAGTCCTAGTGACTCCGTGAAATTTTTTTTTTTGTTTGTAAAAAGATATTCTTCAGAGTCCTAGCGACTCTGTGATTTTATAAAAAAATAATTAAATTCTTTGGAGTCCTAGCAACTCTGTGATTTTTGTAAAATGAAATTCTTTGGAGTTCTAGCAACTCTGTGATTTTTGTAAAGAGAAATGCTTTTGAGTCCTAGTGACTCCGTGATTTTGTAAAGAGAAATTCTTTTGAGTCCTAGTGACTCTGTGATTTTTTGTAAAAAAAAAATTGAAATTCTTTTGAGTCCTAGTGACTCTGTGATTTTTGTGAAAAGCGATTCTTTGGAGTCCTAGCGACTCTGTGATTTTGTAAAAGAATGAAATTCTTTTGAGTCTTAGTGACTCTGTGATTTTTGTAAAAAGAAATTCTTTGGAGTCCTAGCGACTCCGTGATTTTGTAAAAGAATGAAATTCTTTTGAGTCCTAGCGACTCTGTGATTTTGTAAATATGAAATTCTTGAGTCGTAACGACTCCATATTTTGTAAAAAGAAATTCTTGAGTCGTAACGACTCCATGTCTTGAAAATTGAATTCTCGAGTCGTAGCGACTCCACTGTCCATAAATTTTGAGTTTGTATGTGTGAAAATTAATTAACTTAGTGAAATTCGAGTGCACAACGGGGACGATGCGCCCCCCATTGTGAAGAATAATTGAAATAATAAAAATTTTGGGGCATGATTTCAGCATAAAATCGGTAAAATCCAAATGATAAGAAATAAACAAGGGCATAATTTTAGAGTTCACACCTAATCATAATATCCAAAAATTTCATCTAAAGATCAACTTAAAAGGGCATAACAATAACTTGGGAATATCAAAATGCACAAAATCAAGGGTATAATCATACATGCATTAGGCATCACATATCGCATTGTATTGCATACATTGTCATAAGAGAGCAAGAGAAAAGTGAGATTATACTAGTTTGTTAAAGGCCCGGGTCGAGAGATGCTCCCCGGGATCGGCAAGTAGAAGCGATGAGCTATGGCTGGGAGATGGTTTGTACTTCTTCCTCGAGGGTCCATAGGAGCCTGAACCACTGTCCATTTGAAGATATCTACAAGGAAACATAGATTGTGTAAGAAATTTGGGGGACGCACAATGAAAAATGGATAAACTAACTATGATTTCAACCATGAATCAAGTAAAGATGCAATCTTGATAATAGAAAGAGTAAACATACCTTGGTGTGAGATTGAGAATCAAAAGAGAGGAATATCTTGGAGAGGAATTCGTAGGAGAGGTTGAGAGGAATGAGAAAAAGATTAAGGAACTTTTGTTTTTAAACAAACTGCCAGACCCAGCGGTAGACGATGAAAGGCCAGCGGCACTCAGCAAGTACCGCTGCGTATGACAGGTGGCCTTTCTTACCAAACTTTTCATATTCGTATTGGGGACCACCGAATTTTGCTTACATGTCCCTCAAGATTTTTCCCCGTTTTGAAAGAACCCCAGGGATTGAAAAACAAGTTTTTAAGCCCTTCTTTAAGTTGAAATTGACTCCTGATTATGAGAAATTGTATTGATTTGAGTATAATTGACTCCGAATTTTGAAATTTGAATCGATATGAGTATAATGGACTCTAGATTTTGAAAATTGAATCGACTTGAGCCTAATCGACTCCGAATTTTGGAAAATTAAAAATTTTGAATTGTTTCAAGTCCGGTTGATTCCCAATTTTGGAATTGAACTGAAATTGAACTGAAATTGAGTCTGATTGACTCCTAATTTTGAAATTTTTTGAGTCAATTCAAGTCTGGTTTTGAATTGAGTCAAATTGATTCCTGATTTTGAAATGAAGTTGAATTTGAGCCTAATCGACTCCGAATTTTGGAAAATTAAAAATTTTTGAGTCGATTCAAGTTCGGTTAATTCTTAATTTTGAAATTGAATTGAAATTGAGTCTGGTTGACTCTTGATTTTTCAAAATTTTTTTAGTCAATTCGAGTATGTTTGACTCCCGATTTTGAATTTGAAATGAGTCAATTTGACTCCTGATTTTTTGAAATTAAATTCAAGTCCGTTTGACTCTTGATTTTGAAAATGGAATCGAGTTGAGTCTAAGTGACTCCTGACTTTGAAAAAAATAGAGTCTGAGTGATTCCTGACTTTGGGGAAGTTTGTTTTGAAAAATGAATCTGATTTGACTCCTAAATTATAGGAGTCTTGAATTGAATTAAGTCAACATTAACTTCACTTTAAAAACATAATGGAATTACATTCTCTGTTCTCGAGATAGATTTACGTTAACCTCACTTTTGAAATATAACAAATTTATATTCTCAATTCTCGCAATAGATTTGTGTCGACCTCGTCTTAGGAATATAAGGCGCGAAGCACATCTCAATCAATTAGATGATTACTACAAGACACCGGAGTTTAAGGTGCGAAGCACATCTCATTCTTTTAATCAACATGGTTCCTAATTCAACACTAGAGTATAAGGCGCAAAACGCATCTCAGTCGATCAGATGATTATTGGAAGACACCGGAGTAGAAGGCGCGAAGTGCATCTCAGTCTTTCAATCAGCATGGTTCCTGATTCGACACCGGAGTATAAGGCCCGAAGCGCATCTCAGTCAATCAGATGATTATTGGAAGACACCTGAGTATAAGGTGTGAAACGCATCTCAGTCTTTCAATCAGCATGGTTCCTGATTCGATACTAGAGTATAAAACACGAAGCACATCTCAGTCAATCAGATGACTCTTGAAGAACATCGGAGAATTAACCCTAAGAAATGCGTCTTTATCGATCTCAATTTTTTTCCTAGAGTAGGATGACATCATAATAGAAGATTTAAAGCGTAGAACGCATCCTTGACATTAGAGAAAGTGGCATGATTCTAAATCATTTCGCTTGAGAGCATAGAGCATGAGATTTCTTGGTCACATGCATTACGATAGGATAGGTGCATTCATCTATATGGCTATTTGTGTTTGTATGTGGTCCCTCGCCCGAACTACGTCCTGGTCTAATTCCCGTTGGGATACGTAGGCAGCTCAACGTTGAGCACGACCAGCAACGATCCTCTTTGCACCTATTTTTGCGATGCACTTTGTCTTTACTTGAATTCGGCAGTTCAGTCAAAGGCTTGTCTTCATACAGGCATCGACATTCACTTGTTATATGCGTTGCTTCATAATCTCTGCCGAAGAGGGGCAAATTGTAGACACCCCAATTTTGACCGACTGTCGAATTCAGGGGATGGTTACCTCTAGACCGATGATCACAATGACAGGCAAAATTTAAAAACTTTCCAAGTGATTCAAATCTTTCCGGAGAATTCTTCAGCCCCAATAAAAGTTTTCAAAAGAAAAAGGGAGAAATCGAATGTTCAGGGAAACCCGGATATGAAATACGTATGAGAGAAGAAATTTGAAAATTAATTTGAAAATAAATAAATATAAAAGAATATAGAAAAGAAAATAAAAAAGAGAGAAGAAAGAATTTTAAAAAAGAAAAGGAAAGGAAAAGAAAAAGAAATATATATATAAATATATATAAGTAATCTATATAATGTATATGTAATCCATCAAATCTGTACTAGTATAAGTATATTTTGAGTACATCAGTATAAGTATATACTAGTATAAGTATACATTAAGTACATATTTGAAAAATAAATAAAAAAGGTGAGAAGTTCTGTTAGCTGCGGCTCGCGGCAATGCCGGCGGCACTCACTGAGTGCCGCACCGGCAATTATAGAGTGCCGTGCCGGCATTCAGTGAGTGCCGCTCGCTGTGACAAACTATTTTTCTCAAATACAAATGGAATATTCTTGCACATGGGCTTTTCACCTGAATTTATCCAATTGACCTTGTGAGAATGGTCTATATAAGTGGAGGTTCACCTCCAATATAGGGATCTTTTTTTTTCTCCATCTTTTTCCATCCTTTTTTTGAAAAACAAGAACTCTATATAGATTATACATACGAGAGAGAGAGAGAGAGAGAGAGAGAGAGAGAGAGAGAGAGAGAGAGAGAGAGAGGGAGAGAGGTTATGAGAAGTCAATAGATTTTTGGAAGAACTCCCGAGTTTTCTTGAAGAATTTGAAGAAGAAGTTGAAGAACTTGGAAGATCTTCACTAAACAAGAAGAAAACCCTGAGGTTATAGAGGTAACATTCTAATCCCACCTAGAATTATGGTAGAATTCAATCACAAACTCATAGATCTAGGACTTTTACACATTTTCAAAAAGTCTCTGCTTACCTCATTTCGTTACACACCACATAAAGTTTGTGATTGAATTTTAATGTATTGTTTTCATTAATTTAGATCTAGATATAGCCTTGGGTTAAAAACAAAACTAGTTTGCAAAAGGATTTTTGATTTGAACTTTCAAACAAACTTTGATTTTACTTTCTCTTCTTTGTTTTCACTTTTTTGAGATTCATGAGACCTTCAATGTCTCATATGAGTCCATTTTGAAAGGTCCCCTTTATTCTCTATGATCATATGATCTATATGGGAAATAAGGTGAGACATAGTTATATCCATACATGATTGGATGGGTTCACGTCTTAATTTATGACTTGGAGCCTTCAACTTGAGAATCTTCATTGAATTTCCTTATATTCTATAGAGGTTCATATGGATTTGATCATATTTAGTCTCCAAGGACCATTGACTTGAGAGGAGACTTGAATAAAATGAATCAATATTCCTTAAGGACCATATATTTGGGAGAGGAATTAGAAATAATTTAAGTATAGAACAAGAGCATGAATGATAAGTTGATATTGGTGTAGTGAATTCACAAAGCCACTGTGATCAAAGATTTTTTTATTAAATCATGGTCCATGGGAATTGAATGAGACCAATTGCAAAATGTTCACAACTCATATATACATCACTAGATTTTTTGTTTTGATGAAATTTTATACTTAGGATGGTTTGGCCTTATGGTTTATGAGCTGGTCACTCTCTGTCCAAACTTTCAGAACAGTAAGTCCGCATTAAACTTAGAAGATCAAAACCTTAATCAAGTTTCTTGACCTCAAATAAATTTTTCTAGGAAGTTTAATGTGTTAAGAAGATCTCTTAAAAAGAAGAGGTCATTCGGATTTATTTGCTATTTTTAGAAAATCATGCAAAATCTCTAGACAGAGAGTTGTGAATTTCTGAGTAATGTCTGGTTTTTGCCCAATTCCCAAATATTGAACCGTTTGATTTTTAATTTTCTTTTTGGGTTAGAAACTAGACTCACAGAGGCACAACATACTAAAAAATCATTAAGATCCAACCGTTGAAGCTTTTGTTTTTCTATTTTTGAAAGTCTGGTCTGCTCTCTGTAATTTCTGTAATTCTGTCACAGTTTTGATCAACCTTGTTAAACTCTAATCCAAATGGTTTTCTAATGTCTTAGGACTTAAACTATGTTTTGGTTAAGGTTAATTAAGCTTACATCTAGAGAATAAATGGTCCAACTTTATGAATGATTCATAGTTTACTCTTGATCATGTTCATGCATGCATCACATGTGTATTGATTCTAGCTATTAGGATGTCATTTTTGATTTATGTAAGTCTTAATTGGTTAAACATAACTATGTGTTCCTTATGATTATGTCGGTACTATATCATTTCTATATGGAGATTACACTGGCTTCTGTTGAGACTTGTATGTCTATAGAGGTGTTATGATTCTAACTAGTTAGAAGGAACTTATGATTATATCAATTCTTTCTATACTTGATAGATTTAAGCTAGAACTTTGGGTATGCTATTTAGGATTTGATATTATATATTGTTCCAAACATGTGGACTATCCCTTGCTTTGTAGTGCTATCAAGGTACAATTTCTCAACTCTTTCTCTAGTTTATTTTACTTATTGATTTTTTTTCGACTCCATGTGTGACACCTTAGACTAGGACTTGCTTTATGTGTATATATGTAATTAGAGACATTTTTAGGTTTTCTATTTTTATGTATGCATTACACGTTTCCCATTTCGCGGCTGGATCCCGAATAAGTTCTCTGGTTGGAGACAGTGACAGTCTCGGTTAATTGTATTTTTGACAAAGAAGACTTTGGATTTGAGAAATTTATTCAGATATATAAAATGTAGATCTTCGAGTTATGGATGCGTGGCCACAAACGGCGAGTCAATCTGAGGTCTGAGCAAAATGTTATCGCAATTCTACGAAAGTCGCGCAGAGTAGTGAAAAGTACCTCGCGCCAGCTGGCCGTGCGAGCGACCTATGGAAATCCAAAAATGTTTATTTCGTCAAATTAGAGCGCCTAGCGAAGGTGGTTTGTGCATACGACGTCCAAGAACGCAAATACGATAGTTTTAGTGTGATTAGGTTTAGAAAAGCCTCCTAATCCTTCCAAAATCTATATAAATCCTATTCTAAATCAATTTTGGGGGTTACACAACATTATACACATCCTTCAACAACTGAAACTACAGACAATAAAGAGGGAGAAGCAAGGACAAGAAGAAGAAGAAGAAGACCAATGATTCCCATGGCCTCCTCCATCAACCTCTTGCCAATCTTTGATTCTATTGCCGCCTAGACCGAGATCCAGGATTAGGCAAAGAATGCAAAATGATAGCATAGCCCTTTCATGAACAAATTAAACACTTTTGGGAACTCAAATACCATTTACCCAAAAAATAATAAAACCCAATTTAAATTATACTTAAAGGCCCTGTTTTGGGAACTCACAAAGGAGAAAACTTGAACCCTGTAGGGGTTTTTCACCAAAAAAGAAATATCCAAAATGGAGTTGCTATTAGCAAAAGAAATCACTAACAAAAGAGAAAAAAAGCTAACATTCAAAACCAGTGCCAAAAATTGCAAAAATTAGCATATCACTACAATGCTACACAAAAATCAACTCAAATAATTCTACAAAACTGAATATTGAACCTCACCTAAAGACAAAAGTGTGATCACACACGAATAAATTACAATGGATAAGAAGTGTTGGAGTCGGATATTTGAATGCTTAATTATGCTAGTGGTGTGTTTACTTACCAACTTGCTTAGTTGGTCCAACGAATGCTTAACCTACAAAAAGGAATATAGATACACGAATAAATTAAAAAGGGATTCATTTTTTAAAAGCCCAGAGAAAGCTAGCGCAAATGGTTAATGAGTTTTAACAATCACTTGGAAGTATTGTTGTCACCTAAAAAGCCATCCCCAACAAACTCTATGTAAATCTCTAAAGCTAATTTTATTTTTTTTAAAAAAATATGATTCCAGATTACGGATTTTAAAATGCAAATTAGCAGTAAAAGCACACACTTCCATCACTCCCTCCATGGATTAATATGCGTACTATATGAAACCCAATCCTAGGATAAACAGTAACACATGGAGATAATTACGAAGCTAAAAGGGAAAATAATAAATGGGAATTTTCCATTTCATGATTTAAACTATCACCCTAAAATTAGGGGTGCAATTTTGGAAAGAAAAACCTTATGAATCAGAAAAGCATTTATGGATAAAGAGATTTTAGGGAAAGATTATTGCGATAATTAATTTTAGGGAGAGTATTTTAGGAAGAGATAATTTGGAGATAATTAGGAAACTAAAAGGAAAAATAATAAATTGGAATTTGCCATTTCATGATTTAAACTATCACCCTAAAATTAGGGGTACAATTTTGGAAAGCAAAAACCTCATTAAAAAAAAAGAGATAGAGAACTTAGTAGGGGACAAAAGATGGTAACTCATAGGCTACCACTTTTTTTTTTTTTTTCAGAAACCAAAAGAGAACATGGGCAACCCTCTCTGTAAATAGGGTATCAATTTTTTTTTTGGTGAGAATGTAAGTTATGTACCAAATAATGTGGTTAAAAAAAAGGCACCGAAAAATTGATCAAAATGTGCAATCAGTCGAAATTGATTTTAGGAAGAGGCAACAGTGAGAATTGACCACTGAGCTCAAAATAAAATTTTCCAATCCCATACAGAACAAAATTTCGAAAGACAATCAATACAAAACAAAAGTTCCATGTATAAAGAAGAGTAATGAAATTTTAAAAGGGAAAGCAAAATTAAAGGGGGTGTGTGCAAGCAATAAAGACAACAATCAAATAAAAATTTCAATACAGAACAAATCAAATCAAAATAGAAACAATCCAAATGCGCGTGCAAGCAAATGCAAATGCAACCAAGAGGAAATTGATGTGTAGGCTATCAAATTGAAAAGTGAAGTACTTGAAGATCATGCTGGATTACCCCAAAAAATGTCAACCTTCTATTTGAACAACATAAGGAATTGAGATATTCAGGAACAGTCACAATTCTTAATAGAAATAAAATTCATGTTGATGGAGACTTTAAAGTTTTGTTAGCAGAGCCCATAATTTTGAATAAAAAAAAACCATGAACAGTCTAGGTATTCATAAATGATAGCCACAATCAAACGGCACAAAAGTTTAAACTGGAGAATATTTGCGCATGATCTTCCATAGTCTAAATGGTGAAGTAGAAAATTGATGTTTATTAAAAAATTTGGACGTGCAAGCAAGAAGAAATTCATGTGTGTGCAAGCAAATGCAAACCTTATGGTCAAATGGTGAAGTAGAAAATTAATGTTTCTTAAAAAAAAAAATAGGTTCAGTAAAAAAGAGGAAAAGAAAATGTATGTTTTCAGTACTATTACTGAAAAACATTGATGTTCCTACCAAAAATAATATTGATGTGTGTGTGCAAGCAATAGGAACCCACAACTTCAAACTCCACAATCAAATGCAAACCCTGTAGTAAAAAATATTGATGTTCCTACAAAAAAAAAATGAAAATTATTGATGTTCCTTCGGAAATTTTTTTTCTTCTTAAAATTGATTCAAGCCTATGAATAGACATGCAAGCAAAAGGGAACTGTGTGTGTGTGTGTGTGTATGTGTGTGTGTGTGTGCGTGTGTGTGTGCGTGTGCAAATATGGGTGTGGAAGCAATAGGAACCCACAAAATCAAACATTGATCCATCATCCACGTGATCCATCATCCACAAATTTATCCCAGATTACATGTGAAGCGTGAACCAAGGCAACAAAAAGTAAAATCGGAGAAATCAATTAATGTAAGTAATCAAAATCGCCCTCCCAAAATAATGTGGTTATGAATTGGAAAAAAAAATTAAAAACAAAAGAGTCCTAAATCTGAAAAACCAAAAAAAGGGAAAGAATAAATAAAGGGAAAGAAAAGAAAAAGAAAAAGTTACTGATTCTATGAAAAAGTTACTGGTTCTTTGCTTCGGCTGCAAACGGGTATTGAATATTTTCTATCAACCGACATTTTTGGGACCTTTTTCTTCAATTTCCGCCTCGGTTTCTTCACTTTTTCCGATTTGTGGCGAGGAGAGAGCTTGAACCGACATTTTTGGGACATTTTTCTTCAATTTCTGCCTTGATTTCTTCGGACTGAGAGAGTGAGACGAAGGGTTCTGATCTGTGGCGAGGAGAGAGCTTGAACCGACATTTTTGGGACACTTTTCTTCAATTTTTGCCTCCGTTTCTTCGGACTGAGAGAGTGAGACGAAGGGTTCCAATCTGTGGCGAGGAGAGAAAAATGAGACGAAGGGTTCTTCGGACTTCTTCTTATGGTCATTCGCGGAGGAGGTGGTGGTGATGATGGGCGAAGCGAGAGAGAGAGAGAGAGAGAGAGAGAGAGAGAGAGAGAGAGAGAGAGAGAGAGAGAGAGGGTGGATCGGTGGCTGGGTAGAGAAAGAATAGAGAGAGAGAGAGAGAGTGAATATGAGAGGTCTGATTAGGGTTGACAACAATTGCTTGGCTTTGGGCAATTTTTTTTTCCTTTCCTTTTTCCCCGGTATAGGGTTGAGTTAGCAAATGCTTAGCCAATCAGATTTGAATCAGTAAATACTTAGCCAATCAGAATGATCCTAGTGATAAGCTCTTTGTCCTAATCATAAATTTTTTTGTGACAATCTGAGCTCTAATATTATATAGACTAGTAATTGTCCGTGCCCGAGGGCACTAAAAATAAAGGGGTCAATAATTCTAAATGAATAATTTAGATTCGATATATCAAATTTACATGGGGTATGAGCTATATTACAAAAATTCAAAAAGTAGATTTTTGGAAGAAATAAAAAACTTGAGCCACAATAAGGGCCGGCTAAGACATAACTGAGAAAAATAAAAATTACATCATGCTAGGTTTGCATGGATTGAAGATCATATCAAAGAAAAGTACCCAGGATTTGAACACCCAAACCCTGAACATCGAAATTAAATTGGAGCAGCAAAAATGCCTAAATGACAGAAAAGTTTAAAAGCAATGTAAGGTTGGCTGATTGGATCAAACAGTCTCTACTGTGCATGTAGGAAAAAAGTAATTTGTTCTTTTTGGTCCCTTTCTCAAGGTATTCATGGAAGCCAAGAGCTTCTAATTCTCCTCTTTGGTTATCTCTATATGTACTTGTCTGCACACAAATAAGAAAGAAACAAAATTTGAGAAACGGTGACCTGAAAGAAGAAAGCAACAGAATTCATCAATTTGAAATAAGGATATTTTCGCCTATAAACTGTCAAAGTGGCATTACACAACAACAATTAAACTTCAAAGTGAAAATAGTGCAGTAACAAAATGAAATCAGTCATTAGATTGCAAAATTTCAAACAAAATGATGTGCATATAAAAACCCCTCATAGCAATTTAGCGCAAAGCCGCAAAATAAAAAAAACCCAAAACATGTGTTTGAAACTTTCTATATAATATATACAACTGCATGTGTCATAAAAAAATAGGCAAAATGAAAAGCCATAAAAGAAATTTGGAGAGAAGCAAATATACCTTTCTATAACTGCAATTTCTAACTTGCTCTCTCCAAATGAAGTTTGATGTATTTTCCTAGCCACCACTGGAGATGACCAAAGCCCAAGTTCGCCCAAAGTTAGTTAAAGAAGATGAACAACGAAAATTAAAAAGATGAAGCAAAAATACTAATTTCAAAATTACAGCCCCCCAAAAACTATTGAAGATCCAGAAGAAAAAAATAAAAAAATAGTTTATTCTGAAATTCCAAAACCTTGCAAATACTGAAGATCAAAAGCTTTCATCAGAGAAAAACAAACATAAGCCAAAGGAGATCTGAAACACACATCTATACGTACTGAAGCCACGAATGATGTTAGGGTTAGAGTTTTTTGGCAGAGGGAAAGAGTGTTAGAGATAAAGAGAGAGACATTAGATATACACCAAATGGGAGAGAGGGAATGGCGGTGGTCGGTGGCACCGTAGTAGTCAGCGGTTGTGGCGGTGGTCGCCGGTGAGTTCGATAGAGATGGATGGTGTTTAGACAAAGGGAGAGAGAGAAAGAGAGTAGAGAGTTGTTTTGAAATTCAAAATGGGGAAATGAAGAGAGATAGACAGTGTATCTTGGGGGAAGTTGGGGGATGTGATGGGACACATGGGAAAGCGTGTGTGTGTGTGTGTGTGAGTGAGAGAGAGAGAGAGAGAGAGAGAGAGAGAGAGAGAGAGAGAGACGTGTCTGTGCAAAGTAAAGGAACGCAATCGGATGATCCAAAGTGTCCATCTTAGTGCTATTCTCAAATTTATGTCTCATATTTGGTTCCAAACACATGTGGCTATGCGACTGTCCAAAACAACTTCAAATAAAAAATCAAGTGGCCCCACTGTATCCAATGTGGTCCAAAGCCGGTAATGTATCAAAACAACAATACAAAAAACTGGGGCATGTTAATACCTTTTTGAGAATAAGCAGAAAACTTCTAGTAAGATACACTTGTACGATTTGTGCGTGCCCTCCGAAAAAGCTATCAGTTGATACCCGCTCTCCTACAGAAAATAGCAGTTGACTCAATTCCAAACAATCGCAAATTTATCAATTTAGCAACAAAGGGCTGCTTATGAAGTCAATTAGGATTATTGCTGGTAACTACAAATGAAAATTCTGAAAGCAAATCCAACCCTACCTTGATGGCATAGCATTAGTAAACAAATAAAGAATAAACTTGCTAAGCCACTAAAACGTCAAAAACAATGCCAAACCCTTATTTGACTGAAAATAACAGGCTTCCCTGCCCCTTTTATTTTATTTTATTTTTTTCTTTTTCTTTTATCAAACTAAGTTTCGATAGCATTGGTTTAGTTTCCCTTCATTGCCTTTAACTTTCTGTGAATGAACTACATTTCATTGCTTTTGCACTAATCTGAATTTCTCTCCCTACTTACTCAAGAAGAGATCAAAAACCAAAAAAAAAAAAAAAAAAATAATAATAATAATAAAGATGAGAAACATAGTGCAAGGGAAAGCACTATAAATGACCCTTGCTCTGAATCGAAAGATTCAAAGAATCAAAGTATCAATCATTCAATATCCACATATGCAAAAGCAAGAAAAGTAAAATCACCCCAATCCACTTGAGATAGAAGATTCAAAAGCTCCAAACTCAAATAAGACTGACAGACCCATCCTCAAATAAAAAGAGTCTAGTATTACAGCAGAGCACTTTGACATAAGCAAGTTAAAGAGACTCCTACACATCAAAATAAAGAACAAACAAATAATAAATTGAACAAAATAGCTTCCAATGGAGTCCTAGCTTCCAATTTTCCTTTGACTGGAAATAAAACAAAATAAAATCTTACCACAAATGCTTGTAAAATGAAGCGCAGCTCAGACTTCATATAGTCCACTCTGTGTATTTGCCAACAAAAGAGTGAGCAAAATGAGTGAAATTAGCAAAATGAAAAACCCATGACCAAAATCAGCATATTGACATCAAAGAACTGCGCAGTGAAACAAAGAAAAATATGAAATTAGATAAACTAAAAAGCATGAAATGCCCACAGATTAATTAGCTTAAACAGTGAGCTGGAATACTGAGATTAGACAAATATAGTGTGTGAGTTTTGTGTGAAGATTACAGAGAGAGAGAGAGAGAGAGAGAGAGAGAGAGAGAGAGAGATCTATATAAATTTAGAAAGAAAGAAGAAGATTGGGATCAAAAATTACCTCAAAGGAAGTGAAATTAAAAATAAAATAAACAAAAAAGGACACAAAATTAAAGCAACTACTATTAACATTGAACAACATCTATATAATAAGGGAGCAAAAAGGTTAACAATAATAGGGAATCAAAATGAAAAGTAGTCACGGTTGAGAAAGAGAATGAAACCCATGTAAAAGAAATGCCTCCAACATTGTTGTCCATTAACCTTGCATAGAAATAGCAATTAACCATTAATTAACCCTATCTTAGTTCAAACAACTAATTAAGAGCTAAAATTAAAAAAATAAGAAGCTAAACCAATAGGTAATGAAGAGGAAATCAACTTAGAAGTAGGGTACAGAAGATTTTAGAGAAATGCTCTCATATTTACAGATTTGTAAGCCAAAAATTACAGATTCAAAAGCTCTGCTTAGCAACTCTTGCCTCAGCCCATATTAGATAAGAGCAAAGTTGATAAAAGAAATTTTAAAAAGAATATGAAAAGAATAGCATTAGAGAGAAAGAACAGAAATAAGAAAACGAACTATTTCATGAACCCTAGTATTTTTTTAATGTGTGCAGATCTGTGAGAATAAAGAGTGTGTGTGTATAAGAGAGAGAGAGATTACCGAGAGGGAGGGAAACGCTAGCTGGTCGGCACTAGAAGGTGGATGTTCGGCTGTGGTGGTGATGGTGGTGGTTCATGGAAACTAAAGGAGGTTTCAAAATTTGGGGTGCCTTGGAGAGAGAGTAGAGGGTAGTAAAAGAGGGAGAGGCATATGAGAGAGAGAAGAGTGAGAAAATAGAGGATGGGAGGTCGTGTGAGAGATGATAGAGAGAATGAGAGATTGTGTTTGAAATTTGAAACATAAGAGAAATTTGAGATGATCTCAACCGTTTGTCTCTGCCCAAACAAAATCTGAACCCTTCTTTGTCTTTGCTTTGTGGGAGACAAATCCATTTCTAATTTATTATATAGATTTGGCGCTTGATTTATGAGTGTAATCTCAAGCATAAAGAGTAGGAAAGCAAAAGGCAAAGGAAAATGAGAAGTAAAACCCTTAATTTGAGCTTTTACACCGCTTTCACTTGAGAAAAATGTAAACATGAGAAGGATGAAGAGAACTTGGGGGAGAAATTATACAGTATAGAACAACAAATTTCCATAAAACTAAGTAAAATATTTACCTGCATCCCTCTCTCTCTCTCTAAGCAGAAGCATGTTTGGAGAGAGAAAATGGCCCTCTTCATTCTCTCTGTTCCTGCAATCAAGAATGGAGAGAGAAACAAGAAGTATGCTTTAAAGTAAGTGGAGCCCATCCATTCGGTGCAACTCTTCGGTTTCATTCGGTGAGCAGCAGCATTATTCATCATCATGAGTATTGACTACCACAACTCAACCACCCTGGGGTTGTGCAATGAAGAACTGTTTGTGCCTCTGGAAACCATTTCTTTTATTCTTTAGTTAGATCTTGACCTGGCAGCAGGAAACTAAATCCATAAACCCACCCCAAATCCAACCCACATAAACCCACCCCAAATCCATAATTTCGTTCGTAGGTCAGCGCGGGTTGGTGAGAAATGAGCAAGCAGATCAAATCTGGGTTGGATGTGGATCACCATTAGAGCTTACCTGTGTAAAGTAAACTGTGGATCACCATTAGAGCTTTCTTTGCCCTTCTTTAACCTCCCAAACTTTTACTTTGTTCTCTAAATTAATTCACTAATTACTAATCACAAATCTGATAGTGTTCATTCATATTGCAACAGATTCTCGCAGGTTCTCTCTTTACTCTCTCTCTCTCTCTCTCCCCTTTTGTTATTAATTGTTTTTTTTTTCGTGATTGTGTGTGTATTGAAATGTGAATTCTTTTTTTTTTTTTTTTTTGCTGAGAGAAATGTGAAGCTTGATTAATTTGGATTGAATTTTTTAAATGAATTCTTCGCCCAGAGTTTCAATTGCCGTGTTTTGGTTGGGATGACTTCTATTATACAATGACCGCTTTATATATATATACGGTCTAACCAATTGCCAGGCCTAGTTAGATTCCAAACCTACTCAAATTTTCCTCCTAGTGATCTTGAATTTTTGTTATTTTCTTTTTTTCTTATTTTATATTTGTAATTTCTAGCTTTGGAGGAAAGAGGGGTGTTGGATTGAAACATACGCAACAATAACGCTATGTTTGGGAGTTTAGGGGACAAAAGAAAAGAGAGAAAGTTATAAGTGAGAAAAGAATAGAAGAGAAAGGATGATAGTTTCTTTCATTTTTGTTTGGGAGTTTAGGAGAGAATAGAAAATGAGTTTCTTTCCTCTTGTTTGGGAGTTGAGAAGAAAAGAAGAGAAAAGAAAGAAAGTTACCATTTTACCCATTAATTACTTGAACTAATGAAGCCTCTAACATCCCTTTCTTTTCATTTTCTATTCACACCAAATAACATCTAGATTTACTTGGTACATAAGCTTTTTTGTTTGTTAGGAAAGAGAATATACATATATAGTGTATTAAGAGCTTAGGACTTAGATGTAATTAAAATTAGTTAAGAATTAAATAAAGGGTATTGTGGGTATTAAGAAAAATTCATTAAACCCCACTTTCTTTTCTCTCATTTTCTTCCCAATTTGGAGAGAAAGAAATTGAGAGAAAGTGGGGATTAGTTTTCTCTCCCTTTCTCTCCTTTTCTCTCCTCACTTCAACTCCCAAACGAAAGAAAGCGAAAGGTACTTTCTCTCCTTTTCTCTTCCTTTCTCTCATTTTTTAAACTCCCAAACATAGTGTAATAGTAACAAAGAATAACAGATAGATTAAGGAACACGGAGATTTAATGTGGTTCGCCGTTCAATCTACGTCCACAAACAAGGATAGCCAAAAAGTTTTCACTATATCAAAACGAATTACAATTACGATTTTTATATCTTCAATCCAAGTATATGGTAAAATCTCCAAAATACCCACAACGTACTGTGCACAATACACTTTACCCTGCAGGACAGGCGCGGCCCATGGAGCAACACTGCGGTCTTCCATGGGCATTTGGGCCCTTCCACTTGAGACTTGACCCAGGGCCTAGTGTAACTAGCTCACTTCATATATGGAAGACCAATAAGTCAATGAAGTAACAAACCATGAGACTTGTCAAAAACACTTATATGTTAGAACTGTTAAAATTTGTATATGGTGAGCAACATAAGTTGAGATTGGTAATTAAGCACTGAGCCTTTTGTAATTCATTTACAGAAAGAGAAGATGGTTTGGTGGGAGGCAGTGCTATCACCAGCCCTTCAAGTGTTATTTGATAAGTTATCTTCTGGGGACATAAAGGAGCTCCTAAAAGGTTGGAACATCAATGAGTTTCTACTTGAGAAGCTGAAAATTGCTTACTTCACCAATACTGCAGTGATTGAGGATGCAGAGGAGAAGCAATACAACAACCCAGCCGTGGAAACATGGCTAGACATGCTTAAATATGCTGTTTATGAAGCTGAGGACACACTGGATGAGCTGGCCACAGATGCCATGCGATACAAGTTGGAGTCCAGCTCTCAAACCATTGCAGATCAGGTACTGTTGAAACAAGTAAATAAGATTGGAATGGAATCAATAGCCTCTTTAACGAATCATGGGCCGAATCCCGGATCGGATCTCGCTCTCTTTAAGACAATTCGCGGCTCTGCCCAAAGTGTGCAAGCAGTTCATGCATGCCACACCGTCCCCAGGATAAAGCAGTCCTGAATCACCTGTGTCTCAGTTTCTCTTGCACATCGAAAAATTTGTATACTAAACACCCTTTCTGGTATATTGCTCCGAAGCCCATCCTCCATAGCTCTATACAATGAATGTTGGAACATGTTAATAAATAGGAACAAAATTACCTCATCAGTAGCCTCTTTAACAAATTATGGGCCGAGTCACGGATCTCGCTATCTTTAAGATGTTTTACGGCTCTGCCCAAAGTGTGCAAGTAGTTCGTATACACTATGCTGTCCCTAGGATAAAACAGCTCAGAATCACCTCTGTCTCGGTTTCTCTTGCACATTGAGAAACTGGTATACTCACACCTTTCAAATTTGGTTGCTTGGTAACTTCAATAATTCACCAATGAATATCAAGTCTGCACAACTTATTGGGCAAGAAGTTCGCCCCTTTTGCCTTCTTTACCCATCAATATTTTTATAGAATAGTGAAAGAATAATATATATATATTTTTTATGTAGAAAAAGGTTGCTGGACCTCATGTGAGAGAGAAAACTAAAACAAACTATCATACCAACTCTATGCCCATACTGACGCATGCATATATTCGTGTATATATATATATATTTTTTTTTTTGTTGATGTAAGGGAAATTACACTCTAGTATTTACCATATGTAGCTATAAACACCTTATAACCGTTGGTTTTTATAGGAGATTCTATGTTACCTAGACTCGGGTATGAGTGTTGGGTGTGGGTGCGTATCTAGGTGTCGGACCTCCGTAACTCAAAATCTTAGGATTCGGGGATATGTGTCTAGAAGGTGGATACGGGTATGTGGACACCTTTTGAACATGTAAAATTACTATGTTTCTTCATATGGATAATTAGAAACCTTCTTTGCATTCAATTTTGAGCTTCTTCTTACTCTTTCAACATCCCACGTGGAGGATCCGAGCGTCCACCTTATCGTCTAGTAGTAACAATGACCAACATACATCGTCTGTTATATGTATTGTAGCTACATTATATCATTAATTGGATTAATGTTCAAGCAATAAATGTTAGTAAAAAAAATGATAAAGCACTTTTCTTTAATATTATTTTATTAAAATACTCCAACAGGTACGCAATTGGAACTTTAACTCCACGTCTTTCAATCCATTCGGTGAAGGGACAAAGTCAAAGATAGAGAAGATCATTGAGAAATTGGAATACATTGCAAAACAAAAAGATGTTCTTGGTTTAAGAAGTGATGGTGGAGGAGGAGGTGTTGGAATTGTACGAAGATCACCCACTACTCCATTGTTGATTGAGAGTCGAGTTTATGGTAGGGCTGATGACAAAGAGGAAGTAATTAGAATGCTGCTGGCTTTTGATGAAACCAATAATAATGATATTGATTTTTCGGTAATTCCTATATTGGGAATGGGTGGAATTGGGAAGACAACACTAGCTCAAATGGTCTATAACGACACGAGAATCGATGAGCATTTCGATGTGAAAGCGTGGGCTTGTGTGTCAGATGATTTTAATGTGGTTAGCATAACAAAAGCACTTCTTGAGTCAGCCACTAATAAACCATTTGACACTATGAACTTGGAAATACTACAAGGTAGTTTGAGAAAGCAATTGAGCAAGAAGAGATTTTTAATTGTCCTGGACGATGTATGGAATGAGAACTACGACAATTGGACCGATCTAATCATTCCTTTCATGGTTGGGGTTAAACAAAGCAAAATCATCGTGACAACGCGTAATGAAGAGGTTTTATCAGTCATGTACACACTTGTTCCACCTTATCGTTTGAAGGAGATGTCAGACGATGCATGTTGGTCATTGTTACGGCACCACGCATTTGGAAATAGGAATTCGGATGCATTTCCAAACCTGAAAGCAATTGGTAATGAAATAGTGAACAAGTGTAAAGGCTTGCCTTTGGCTGCAAAGACTCTAGGAAGCCTATTGGCCTCTAAACTAGACACTGGTTATTGGAACAAAATATTGAATAGCAACTTATGGGATCTGCCGCCCAAGAAAAATTCTATTCTTCCGGCTCTAAGATTGAGCTACAATCACCTTCCCACCCACTTAAAGCGGTGCTTTGCATATTGTTCAATATTTCCAAAGGACTATGAACTTGATAGGAAAAAAGTAGTGTTGCTATGGATGGCTGAAGGGTTTGTTCAACAAGAGGAGGAAAAGAATAAAAGAATGGAACAAGTGGGTGATGAGTATTTTGCTGAATTATTGTCAAGGTCCTTCTTCCAAGAATCCACGCAAAATAAATCTCGTTATGTAATGCATGACCTAATAAATGATTTAGCTCAATTTGTGTCAAGAAAAAAATGTATATTACTGTTGGATGATAAGTCAGACATAGATCAGAAAGGTGAAAATGTTGAAAAGGCTCGTCATTTCTCATATATCCGCGGAAAGTATGACGTCTTGAGAAAATTTGAATCATTGTACAAAGTCAAGTGGCTACGCACCTTCTTACCGTTAGTATCGCCATCTGCTGATGAAATCTGTTACTTAACAAAGAAGGTCCCACATGATTTGTTACCAAAGTTGAGATACTTACGGGTGTTATCTTTAAGTGGTTATTGCATTACAGAACTTCCAGACTCTTTTGGCAATTTGAAACTCCTTCGCTATCTTGACCTCTCTAATACCGAAGTAGATGTCCTTCCTCTATCATTGACTTCTCTGTACAATCTACAAACGTTGTTGTTGAGTGACTGTAATCTTCTTTCTGAGTTGCCAGCCGATATTGGGAAGCTGATTAACCTACGACATCTCGACATTAGTGGAAGTGGAATCCAAGAGTTGCCACGGGGATTAGATAACTTGACGAACCTCCATACATTGCCTGAGTTTATTGTGGGCAGTGCTAGTGGGTCCGGGATAGGTGAGCTGAGGAACTGGCTACACCTTCAGGGAACACTTTCGCTCTCAAGGTTGGAGAATGTAACCAATGTGTGGGAAGCAAGGCGGGCCAATTTAGAAGATAAGGAAGGAGTTAACGAATTGGTAATGGAGTGGAGCAATAACTTTGATGAATCAAGAAATGGAAGAGTTGAAATGGATGTCCTCGAGATGTTGCAGCCCCATCAGAAGCTAGAGAACATCACTTTCAAATCCTATGGAGGTACGATTTTTCCTACTTGGATTGGAGATCCTTCATTCTCTAAGCTGGTGTCTCTAAGTTTCAGTAATTGTGAAAGGTGCATATGCCTACCACCATTAGGCCAGTTAGGGTCACTCAAAAAGCTTTGCATTGAGGGAATGACCGGATTGAAGAGCGTGGGCATTGAGTTTTGTGGTGACTTATTGTTTTCTACCAAACCTTTTCCATCACTAGAGATACTAACTTTCAAGGAGATGCCTGAATGGGAGGACTGGTCATCTTTCGGTAGTTGTGATGAAGAGTTCAAAGGGTTCCCGCGCCTGAACGAGCTATTTATAGAGAAATGCCCCAAGCTACAAAGAAAGTTACCCCAATACCTTCCTTCATTGACAAAACTCGTGATACGTGAATGTGATCTGTTGACTTCTTCTCTACCAAGGCTTCCGTTGCTTCGTGAACTAGATTTCGAGGGATGTAATCAGTCATTAGTTAGCAATGGAATTGTTGACTTTCCATTACTTGCTTCCCTCTCCATACACAATATCCCAAATCTACCGTATCTACCTCAAGGCTTGATACAATGCGTTACAAAACTTGAGCGGTTAGCAATTGTTGATTGTCGCGACCTCATGTGTATAACAAAAAATGCAGCTGGGTTGAAACACCTTACTTCTCTTCGACATCTGTTAATCCGGAATTGTCCTCTACTGGTTTTCTTGCTCGAGGAACAGCAGGAGCTGCCGGACAAACTAGAATACTTGGAACTAGATTGTTGTCATAGTTTGGAGAAGCTGCTACCATGTGCATCGTATAGCCTCGCATCTCTTCAAGAACTGACAATCATGGACTGTCCTAGACTCTCGTCATTGCCGGAGACAGATTTACCCTCTAAACTAAGAGGTCTAGCAATCAGAGGATGTGGGTTGGAGTCATTACCTAAAGCTATCATTCACGATAAGAACAAATCGCTTGAATACTTGAGCATCAGTGGGTGTTTACTCCTGAATTCCTTTCCAAGTACAAGTGATGAGCTGTTTCTACCAACCACATTCAAGCAACTGACAATTGACCAGTGTCCCAATCTGGAGTCTCTCCCAATGGGAATGATGCACGGTAGCAACACGTCTCTCGAGGTATTAGAGATTTTCGATTGTTCCTCGATCACGTCCTTCCCAAGAGGCCTTTTGCCTACCACGCTAAGAACTCTTACCCTTTGGAATTGTTGCAATCTAGAGTTGGTGCCGGATGTGATGATGATGCAAACTGTGTCTCTGGAATCGATCCGGATTGGCAATTGTACAAACCTTAAATCCTTACCAAACTGTCTTTACAAACTAGCCTATCTTGACTATCTCGAGATCGATGGGTGTCCCGGCCTTGTCTCCTTTCCACAAGGAGGCCTCCCAAGTTCCAGCCTTGAAAAGTTGCATATTATAAACTGCGAGCATCTCAAGTCCCTGCCAGAGAGGATGCAGAACTTGACTTCTCTCCAAGAATTGCAGATATCCGATTGTCCGTGCATTGTGTCCCTTCCAGAAGGCGGTTTTCCCATTAACCTCACGTCATTAGAGATCAAAAACTGCAAGAAAATTAGATCCGTATCGGAATGGGGTTTGCATAGACTCACCTCTCTCAAAAAGTTATCTATATATGGAAAAAATTCTTCAAATCTTGCTTCTTTTCCAGAGTTGCTGCTTCCTTCTACGCTGACCACTCTTCACATTGGAAGGCTTCCTGATTTGGAATCCTTCTCCAACTGGCTTCCGAATCTTGTGTGCCTTGAAGAATTGAGGATCAAGGAGTGTCATAAGCTCCTTTCATTGCCAAAGGAGGGCTTACCTGCAGCGCTTTCTTTTCTGGAGATTAGTGAATGCCCGTTGCTTGAACAATATTGCGAGGACAATTGGCCCGAGATAGACCATATCCCCTGCATATTGATGTAGACTTCACCGGTGTGCTGAGGAGTACTACCGGTTTAGCTAAGCTTTGCTTCATCGAAAAAGAAAAAGATAAACACTAAAAAGAGTGGCGACCGTGATACTCCCAAATAATAAAGTCAGGTGCATTGTCCAATCTCTTCACTCCTAAAATGCAAAGTCAACACCTTTACGTATTTAGTTATTATCTTCTCGCATAATACTATATTCTCTTCAAATTGATATCACAGTTTCTATACATCTCTGTGATCTCAGTTTGGTTATCGCTTTGTGCATTTTTTTTTTCCAACTCAATGATTACCTTACAATTTTTCTACACAATGAATCATAGTTTGTTTGTGATAACCAGGTGGAGCTATCAAGTATAGAGACTTGAATCGGAGAACTCCGTCATAATCATGAAAAAAGTTGATCGCCAAAATTTCAGGATCACATTCAATCGGTGAATCACTTTGAGCATTATAAAGCTTGTTCATCATCAAGCTTCTTTTTGGTCAGGAGTATCTGTTAAGATCGGTAAAAGAGGTTGGTATTGTCCCCCCGTCGCATTTAATGCTTCGTAGTGATTTTCAAATTTATTACAGCTTATATAGTAAACCGGTGACTTAATTTCCTCTATGCTATTCTCATTACTTGTAACTAAAATAAGTGAAAGATTGTATTTTCCGTAAGATTTATTTTCGTTACACCATGAAATACATTTAACTTTCTTTTCTTTTCTTCTAGGCTTGAATTGGTTATTTCTAGGAATGTCATCTTTTTTTATCTTCTTTTTTTTTTTTCTTCCCTGCAATTCCACAGTGCATATAGACATATTTTGATTCCTTAAAACTAGTACTAATATTTTTACTTTGTTGCACCATTTAATGAAAAATAATTCTTTCCTTTGGCTCCACTTGTATATCCTTTTAGTTTGTGAACTATTTTAGAACAGTTTTCTGTGTTTTTTTTTTTTTTGGTCCTCTTTTTTTGAGATCATAACAGAACCTGAACACTCTGTTGGTGATGATGGAAGAGTAGGAATAGATGAACTTGGAAACCCCATAACTTATGAATCAGTTATCAACTTTAAAAAAGATAATAAAAAAAAATCCCTGCTTGATAGATGGATATATAATTTAGCCAGACAGACCCAATGCAACAATTGATATTTTGGGGATTTAGTGATAAGTCTGTTGTGTCATCTTATTATAGAGTATTACAATTCCCGACTTTCTAGATATTTTCTACTATATATACTTAGAGTATACATGCTAATTGACGTCACAAATTTTGTGCTTTGCCCCCATTAACATACCTTACTCTCCTCTCTGTCTTCTCTCCATAACTCAATGCGGTGGCTCTCTCTCTTCTATCACAACTTGCCCCGTCTTTCTCTCACTCAAGTTTTCTGCACTCTCTTACTTCTCTCCATTCAAGTATCTGCCGAGTCTACCCCTATGTCCCATCACTAATTTTTTCCCCAAAAGCCAAGGATTTAGAGGGGTCTTTCTCTCTCCTTCAAATGTCTATAACTTACGTTTCCTCTTAAATTATGCAGAGGCTAGAATATTGAAATCGTTTTGGTGATTAGTAGATTGTGTGTATCTTCATTACCTTCTCCTTCCATTGAGTTCTAACTCAGGTTGTGTCTAAATAGATATGGATAGTTATGCCGTATTTGTGAACTGTTATTTCTATTTGCAGGTATGAGTTAAAATTATCTGAGTATGCATTACCAAAGTGCTCCTCGGGCAAGATAAATGCTTACGCTAGGTATAATGGCTCCTATACCAATGGCTGAGTTGTTGTAATTCATATATATTTGTTTTGGATTTTAGTTGTGTTATGGCTTCAATCAAGATTGCATTTATATTTGTAACACCCTGTATTTTCTTTTCCATAAATAAATGAATATTTCTTTTTGATAAATATTACATTTCATTTCCATGAGCATTTGATTTAATTTCTATTTGAAATATTTATTTGGGGGTCAAACTGTAATTTCCATAAATACAGAAAAATATTTTCTATGGTTTCAAAAATCAATATCTATATTTTTATACAACCCGGGATTTAATTCCTACACTAAAATAATTTTCAGTACTTTTATATCAACCGTAAAATACCAGTTTTGTTTTAAAATCTGCGACTATATCGCATGTTGGGTGAGGGAGCACGTGAGCTCAACCTCACCGGGTGATTTCTACCCATTGATTGGAGCCCAATTTTGGGCAGTTTATATATATGTATAACAGTGTCTCTCTCTCACTCACTGTGTCTCTCTCAATCTCCCTCAAATTCTCTCCATTCTCTCTTCCTCTCAAGAACACACACACACACTTACTCAGATTATATATATACATATACATATTCAGTCACATACATAGCTATATATATATCAAGAACGGAGGAGTAATTCCTAACGGCGGATTATTCGGCGGAATTCTCGGTCTCAAAATTCTCTGTGTAATCACCTCAGTGAGTATTGTAAACTCACTCGCTATGTTTATATATGTGTATTTCAGTATATATATGTGTGTGTGTATATATATATGTATATATATGAATACACCATGGAAGCTCAAAATTGGAGTTTTGTAAAAGTTAACCAAAATCAATTCCGTGAATTGGGAATGAAAGATCTTTGTCCCAATAAGCTACGGTTCGAATCCAACGAAGTAATTCATCCGTATCGCGACGTACCATTGATTTAAAGTTTTGTCACCTCTCGGTTTTACGTGAAATCCGAGAGCTACGATTGAAATTAGTTAAAACCGATCGCGTATTCATAATCCTTGCGGAAAAACGAAGAAATCTATATATTACATGTCTTGGTTGAAACAGAATTGAGAAATGGGTCAAAAACAGACTTCAAATTCGTAACAGGGGAGAAACTGCTGATACCAATCGATTGGAAACATATCCAATCGATTGACATGTCATCCAATCGATTGACACTTTTGTCAATCGATTGACATTTTTCAGTACTGACGACTTTTACTAAAACAGCCATAACTTCCTCTAGAAAACTCGAAAACACGCACCGTTTGAAGCGTTGGAAACTAGACTCAAAGACATTTCTTTTGATGTGTAATTCACCTATAAAAATTATAACTCATTTTTAATGGCATTGCTTCAAAGTGGATATGCTTGTGTACTAGTAGCTGTAAAAACGTATTAAAGTAGTTTTTGATGAATTTACTTGTTGTTTCATATATGACTTGATAATTTAGATCATGGGTACTAACTTAATGATTCTAAGGACGGTGTACTTTGTTAATAAAGAAAAGGAAAATAGATTATAAAAGCGAGATTTGGATAAATCGATTTAATTAATAATAATAAGCTGGTACAAAACCCTGTTTGAAATATTAAGTTAAAAAGAAGGATAAAAAGACTTAATTTCTTGTACGTTTGTTTGGTATTACAACTTCATGGACTTTGACATGCATGATAGGGTCGAGGTGGAGTCGACATGCATGTGTGTGAGAAAGCGTGAAAAGAGTAAAGAGTGGCGGTCTGGTGTGCGACCTCAATACCGATCGGACATTATTCCTGGTATTGGAGGCGACAGTGTTGTGTACGACTTAGATATCGATCGGATAGTATTCCTGGTATCTAAGGCGTGCGTTTCGGATATTGATCGGATAGTATTCCTGATATCCGAAGCGATGGTGATAGTGTTGTGTACGACTTAGATATCGATCGGATAGTATTCCCGGTATCTAAGGCGTGCGTTTCGGATATTGATCGGATAGTATTCCTGATATCCGAAGCGATGGTGATAGTGTTGTGTACGACTTAGATATCGATCGGATAGTATTCCTGGTATCTAAGGCGCGCGTTTCGAATATTGAGCGGATAGTATTCCTGATATCCGGAGCGATGGTTTATTGTGATCGGCCCAGATATCGATCGGATATTATTCCTGGTATTTGAGGGGATAGAGTGGTGCGTGACTTCAATATCGAGCGGATAGTATTCCTGATATTGGAGGCGATAGTATGGTGTGTGACTTGGATATCGATCGGATATTATTCCTGGTATCCAAGGCGACGTGTGTTGTACGATATAGGTACTGAGCGGTTATTACTCCAGGTAACTGAGGTGATGTGTTAGTTGAATTGAGCTATTTAAAGAAAAGAATTGGTAAGATAAGATGTTACATGATTTATGTGCGATTACGTATTTATTGCTTACTATATTCCCCCGTGACTTATGTTGGAATTGGAACCTTGAATCTATTGCTTTTAAAAGTTAAATTGCACCGTTGTTTATATGTTTATATATACATTGCGAGCACATGTTTATTTTACTCACCAGCTTTCATAAGCTGACGGCGTCGATGCGTCCTGGGCTCTTTGTCCAGATTTTCCAGATCAGGAGCAGCCAGAGTTCGTTGACTATGCTAGTTAGAAGCAGGAGACTTTCCAAGAGGCTGTTTCATATTTCATATGTCTTTTAATTTAGGGTTGTAATAGACTTTATGATAGATTTGAATAAGGGCGTTTGTGCCTAAGACCTGGACTTATGTAATAGTTTAGTAAGTTTTAATTTCGGATGTTTATGTTTATTAGTATCCTTTCCTTTAGAAATGTTGTTAAGTTATTTGTTGCAGGGACAATTGGTCATACTCACTTGTCACGATCTACGAGTCCATATAGAAAATTAAATGCTTTCCTGAATTATGCTACGTCGGGGCGTGACAATATTACATTTCCTTTTGTGTAGCTACTCAAGTGGAGTTTCGTGCAAATTGATTTTGGTAACAAGTGGAGTGGCCAATAAACCTTCTTTAGACTGAATGGTTTGGCAGGAGTTGTGTTGCTCATGACTCTGCATGTCAATATGTTTTACTCTTATTATTTGATAGGTTATTATGCCATTTTATGGCTTCTAATTTTGAATGTAGTACATATTTTTGTTGATTGTGCATATCCTGATTGAAGCTTTTTTTTTTTTTTTTTTTTTTATTGCAGATAATCAAGTTGCAGTGATGGCAGCAGCTAAAGAGGCCCATCCACCTTTGCAACTTCAGCATCAGTCCCTTCACTTTTTCTTATTTCATCCTAGAAATATTATATGTTGTCTATGTCCAATTGTTTTTCTTGTAGAATTGTACAAGTCAGTAGGCACTTCTGGCTTATTTCAGTTTTCAGTATTAACAATCACCGCTTTAGGCTACCCATTTACGAGATTGAAACCTATGCGTCTTGGAATGACAACTTGCTTGAATGAGAAAGTATATTGTATATGTTTAAGCCTCTACATAGGTAGGAATTAATTTATTTTACTATTTGCAAATGGCTATACAAGAGTCTATACATGCATTATATAATTTTGTTTACAGTGTTTGCAATTAAATATTACTTGAAGATGGCATTGCCTACATAGATGGTAAATTGGTAAATTATTTAGGGCATGTTTGGTTGTCCTCGAATGCAATAATTGCATTCATATTTCATATACAATTTTACATAAAAGGATGATGAGCTTGAATAGTCCCATTTAGAAAAAGGATGCTGTACGCAAACAAATTTCGAATCTACAAAAATAAATAAGAAATATGCAAGCACAAATATTTCAATTTTATTAATCAATGAAAGTAAGTATAATCTCTGTGTCTTTTACAAAGAAAATAAATTATCTTCTGATTCGATCTCCTTTGATGCTTCTGCTTCAAGTGCTGAGACGCTTGATCTTGAATGGAACTTAGCGGTTCTTTGAACTTGTCGAACCACTGAAAGTAGAATAAAAATCATCTGCAGATTTGGTGTGTAAAGAATATTTCTTTTGAATTTGTGAATACTTCAATGTAGAACAGCACGAATTTGATGTGCCTGTTGTTCTTCAATTCAGTATATGGATTTGGGTTTGGCGAGTTTGGAATTTGAGAGAGCTTGAGCTTGGGAGAAAACTTGGGCAGAGTATTGCCTTGTAAATTTTCTGTCCCCTTTTCTCTTCCAATGAACCTCTATTTATAGGTTCCATGAGGGACTTCTTTGCAATTTCCAAAGAATAGAGATCTTTGACCCATTTAAATGCAATTAACTTTTTAGGAGATAAATTTGTCTCTTAAATGTAAAATAATTTGTTTTTTACACTTGTAAGACCATATGACTTTAATTTTATTATTTTTTTGACACGTGTTAATGTGGGACCCATTTTTGGTGTGAATTTTGACTTTGACCAACCAAGAATGAATTTGACCATCTTGATTAATTGGATAATAATAAGACAGATATAATTTTCATGTCTACAACTGCGCCACCCCCCCCCCTTCAAGGCTCGCGTGAATGGACGTGGTAAATGTTCTTATCGTGTGAGAAAGGGGTGGCTTGAAGTTTTCCATTCATTTAAGCAGCAATTTTTTTATTTGCCATGTTTTGTCGCTTGTTCTAAGCTGCCATGAGTGTGGATTATTTCAAGCACTTATACTTGGAATAATTTGATGCCAATTTTTTTTTTGCTAGTTGCCCATGATATTATGGCAATTAGTTTAGACGCCAAATTGGTGCATTTAATTACCAATTCACTATTAGATCAATTATCTTTACCAATTCACTATATGCCAATATCACGTGGTCAAATTCTTTTACAGTTTTACCCCCATCATCAATGTGGTCCATTAGATTGTTTTTTTTTTTTTTTTTTTTTGAATTCCTTTGACATCCCTTCAGTAGTGGGATTTGATTAACATTCATTTGCTCAATTCATGAACTTTCCAAATAAATATTTACATCACACTTTTCTTGAAAATGACCCAATTGAGTGTCAAATATACATTGCAAAGCCATATGTATGAGATCTAATTTATAGATCAGTGTATGTTTGTGCTTCAATCACGTACATAGATTGACTTGACTTTTCACCTTCCTTGTTTGTCAAAAGGAGCAAAGGAAACATGTCCAAGGTTTCTCCATATATGCACGCATATACATCCGCGCACAACTTATATGACACCATCTATGAACAAGAGATGGAGAAGAAAAGCATGTGCTTTTGCCTGACGATACATCAGAAAGTAGGGGTGAAATCGGTTCGGTTCGGTCGGTTTTGGGGGGTTTTTTTCACCGACCGATCGGTTTGGTTTCGGTCGGTTTTTTCTGTTTTAGGCTTAATTTTCGGTTCGATTTTCGGTTTTACACTGCACATACCTCATAAAAACCGACCGAACCGATTCGGTTCGGTGGTTCGATTTGTTCGATTTTGCTTTCACCACTATCAGAAAGAGTGAGACTTGAGTGGTTCACTGTTGAACACAAAGACATAACAAAGGTAATGGGAGTTCCTTTGATTACTTCGCTGTGCAAAATAAATCATATTTATTTATTTATTTATGTTTTTTTTAGGCTTTCATACCCATTGTACATGTCACTTGCAGAGATACACCATGCATACATATGTATATAAGATTTGTCCTTTTGTCATTGCTTCTGATCCCACAATTTTTTTGTTTCATAAGCACACAATATGCGGTTGCCACTTTTTTTTTTTGACTAACAGATTGGGCATATGATATTATCATCTCTCCAGGTCAAACGGTGCTCCCAATTTTTTCACAAGTCATGCTATGCGGGTAGCTCAGACACGTTTATGCGGAGTGCGTCTAATTTGTCCAAGTCATACCGCACTGTAACTCAGACACGTCCACGAGTGGGGGATGCGACTAATTTGTCTAAGTCATACAGCTCTGTAACTCAGACACGTCCATGCGTGGGGGATGCGCCTAATTTGTCTAAGTCATGCAGCACCGTAACTCAGACATGTCCACTAGCGGGAGATGCGTTTAATTTGTCCAAGTCATGCAGCACTGTAACTCAGGCACGTCCACGAGTAGGGGATGCGCCTAATTTGTCCAAGTCATGCCATACTGTAACTCAGACACGTCCATGAGCGGGGGATGCGTTTAATTTGTCCAAGTCACTTTGTGACTGGTCCCTTAGACACTCCCTTCGTAAGTGGAATGCATTTGACAGATCGGTGTGGCGTGACTGGTCCCTTAGACACTCCCTTCGCAAGTGGAATGCGTTTGACCGATCGGTGTGGCGTGACTGGTCCCTTAGACACTCCCTTCGCAAGTGGAATGCGTTTGACCGATCGGTGTTGTGTGACTGGTCCCTTAGACACTCCCTTCGCAAGTGGAATGTGTTTGACAGATCGGTGCTGCGTGACTGGTCCCTTAGACACTCTCTTAGCAAGTGGAATGCGTTTGACAGACCGGTGTTATGTGACTGGTCCCTTAGACACTCCCTTCGCAAGTGGAATGCGTTTGATCAGCTATGTCACAGTACGAGTTCTTTGGAGTTTGCACACGCATTTGGCTCATGTCAAGGATGAAATCTTTTTTTTTTTTTTGTTGAATGAAATTGGGAAAAACTCCAAGTTGCCTACGTACCCAATAACGGGATCAAGTCAAAACGTAGTTCAAATGATTTTTTTTTTTTTAGATTCATGCAGTTTAGGCTCGTGCGATTAGGAGCATTGATTTTTTATTTTATTTTTTTGGCAGAATCATGCAGTTTAAGCTCGTGCGATGAGGAGCCTTGCATTTGGTGTGGCGTTTGGGCATTACAAAGTTTATACTCATGTTGGCAAGAGTAACGTGCAGTTTAGGCTCGTGCGTCGAGGAGCTTGGGCAATTTCTATTCATTTGCAAGAATGAGCAGAAGTCATCATTGTTGTCACAACATGACCATCATTGAAGTACTTTCTAGGAAAGTACTCTTGTAAGGTGATCGCCTTGCACGGTCTTTGTAACATGATGCCTTCCACATATGAGTTGTCGTCTTCAACCCTTTGTAGCTTGTCATTTCTCTTGGGGCACTAACATGAACTCCTCTTGTGTTGGCTCGTGCTTGGCTGGGTCACTTGACACGTTAAGACACCTCGCTTTTGTGACTTCCTTCTTTCCACAGGAATCCACCTCTTTTCATTTTCCTTGAAGATTTCTTCTTCGTTGATATGGAAGCCAAGCCCACATCTTTGTTGCACTTGAATTTCCAGCGGTTTAAAAGATCCAAATTGGATAGCCTTGCAACTTGTCCCCTGTATTGAGGTAGGAGATGACGGCATTTTTGAACAAGACTGTGCACGGGTACGGCTTGGAGAAGCAGATATGATAGTAGTGTGATTTGATGCGACTACATCGTCATCTACATCGTCATCGTCCAAGATAATTTTGCCTTGCTTTGCCAAGTTCAGAATGATCGCTTTGAGAATGAAGCACTTCTCAGTTGGGTGACTAACAATCCGATGGTACTTGCAGTACTTTGGATCATTGTCTTTTCTTATCTTATTCGGACGCTTGCACTTGGGAAGTTCAATCAGCTTTTTCTCAAGCAAGCACTCCAACATGTCTGGTACATCGGAGTCAGGGAAGGGGTATTATTTTTTCTCCAACTCTTTGAGGGTTGGACGTTGCTTCTGCATTTCATCAGGCTGATATTTCTTGTTTCTTTCATCCTTCTTGTCCTATTCTTCATAGGAATCTTCACAGGAACGGTGGTGACAACCATAGACTGTGTGGTAGTCGTTTTTTCTTGCTTGTCACTTTTCTTCCATTCCGTCGCATCTCTTCGTCGTCCCATATTATGAGGGTCTTGACCACCATGATTAGCAATGCTAATTTCCATGTCGTGAGCGCGTGTGGCTAGTTCTTCAAAGGTGCGAGGTTTTATACCTTGCAAGATATAGAGGAGCCCCCAGTGCATTCCTTGCATGCACATCTCCACAGCTGAGATTTCTGATAGATGATCTTTGCAATCCAAGCTAAGCGTCCTCCATCGGTTGATGTAGTCCACTACAAGTTCGTCCTTCCACTGCCTGGTGTTGGTGAGTTCAGTCATACTCACTGTACGACGAGTGCTGTAGAAGCGGTTTAGAAATTCTCGCTCCATATACTCCCAACTGTCGATAGATTGAGCTTCTAAGTCGGTGTACCAGTCAAGGGCATTTCCTTTGAGAGAGAGCACGAACTGCTTAACAAGAATGTCACCATCAGCCGCAGCATTGTTGCACGTTTTGACGAAGTGGGCTACATGTTGCTTTGGGTTACCCTTTCCATCAAACTGTTGGAACTTAGGGGGCTGGTACCCAGCAGGCAACCTCAAGTTGTCGATTCTCTTCGTGTATGGTTTCGAGTACATGAAGGAGCTTTGCGGGGGCCCTCCAAACTGTGCTCTGATGGTATTCGTTATCATGTCATGGAGTTGTTGTACAGATAGCGAGCCAACAGAAGTGTTGTGAAGAGTTTGGTCAGCCATATGCTTCGAGGAAGATACATGCTGATCATCATTCTTTGGTGCAATTGGAGGCGTGAAACCAGGAGGGTGCGAATGACCTTGACTTGATTCTCCTATGTTTTGTGTCTCCAGCTTGTTCATGAGAGAAGCAATCTGCATATCTTTCTCTTCAACTGTCTTTTTGAGCTTGTCAATAACACGGGCCATTGTAGCCATTTTCTCCTCTATGGTTGTAGCGTCGGTCATCATGACTGGCATGGTCACTGTATATGAGGAGGCATTTGAGATTGAACACTTTGGTGAGCTTGATTTGTTTGGAGTTCCAGGGAAAGAACTGGAGTGTGAGCCTGAACTAGAATTTGCTCCCGAGATAGAGCGGGACGGCGATGAAGACGAGTGCATTTGTGCATTATCTTTTGAGACAGAAAGCAGCTTATTAGACTCCACACGGTCTTTGTCTTTTGCCCCCAAGCCAACTAGTTCGATAGACGTTCAAGCCTTGGCATGTTTTGATTTTTCTTGAGCAGCATAATTAACACGAGGAGCAGTGGCCTTAGCTTTGCTTCGAGTTACGGGACCCGAGGACATGTTATTGCCACTCCTTGGCATGGTGACGCTCTTCCCAATATTTGTGGAAGTGTTATTATTGCTCTTGCTCACCACCACAATCTTGCCGTTGTTCTTGGCTGTCGGGGAAAGTTGAACATTCTTGGATGCCAATGAACTTGGTGGAATGGATGTTTGATTTAGGAGGAAGAGATGAGAGGCAGAGATTGTCCCACCGAGCGTGCCAGGAATTTGTACGCAAATAAATTTCGAATCTACAAAAATAAATAAGAAATATGCAAGCACAAATATTTTAATTTTATTAATCAATGAAAGTAAGTACAATCTCTGTGTCTTTTACAAAGAAAAGAAATTATCCTCTGATTCGATCTCCTTTGATGCTTCCGCTTCAAGTGCTGAGACGCTTGATCTTGAATGGAACTTGGCGGTACTTTGAACTTGTCGAACCACTGAAAGTAGAAGAAAAATCATCTAAAGATTTGGTGTGTAAAAAATATTTCTTTTGAATTTGTGAATACTTCAATGTAGAACGGCACGAATTTGATGTGCTTGTTGTTCTTCAATTCAGTATATGGATTTGGGTTTGGCGCGTTTGGAATTTGAGAGAGCTTGAGCTTGGGAGAAAACTTGGACAGAGTGTTGCCTTGTAAATTTTCTGTCCCCTTTTCTCTTCCAATGAACCTCTATTTATAGGTTCCATGAGGGACTTCTTTGCAATTTCCAAAGAATAGAGATCTTTGACCCATTTAAATGCAATTAACTTTTTAGGAGATAAATTTGTCTCTTAAATGTAAAATAATTTGTATTTTACACTTGTAAGACCATATGACTTTAATTTTATTAATTTTTGACACATGTCAATGTGGGACCCATTTTTGGTGTGAATTTTGACTTTGACCAACCAAGAATGAATTTGACCATCTTGATTAATTGGATAATAGTAAGACAAATAAAATTTTCATGTCTACATATGCTCGTCTAAAAAATGATGCTTGCAATCATGAATTTTGGCATTCTAAAAAAATGAAGAAATTGCCACATAAGAAAGAAATATGGTAAAGTTTCCCATATTTGTAAATGAATTTATTCATGGCAATGGGTTTTGCCTTTAACTTCTATACAAAAATTTGAATGGAATCATTCAAATTGGAGGGACAACCAAACAGGCTCTTAGATTGTTGTTGCGAAAATATAGTCATACTTTTTAGTTTTTTGTTACATATTTTTGTTTCTAGAGTAAGACTCTAAAATGGTTCTATGTATAATCGTTAGATGATTCATTATTTACCAAGTCTATGTGAGCTTGACGCCCTGTTTGGCAACAACTTATACATATGTGTCTCAATCGCCAAAGATACATTTGATCGACAGAAAAATGTTGAAGAAGGCTTTGTCCAATTGTAAATTTCAATGAATGATTCACATTTATACGTTATACAATTGACGAAGTAGGAAAATTTATCTGTTATAGAAACTGTCGAAGTAGGGTTGCCAAACAAGAAATACCCAATAACTTCTTTTTAGTTTTCGAGTTTCAAAATTCCTTCTTTTTTTTTTTTTTTCCTTCTTAGGGGTTGAGTAATATTTAGCAATTTATTCAATACAGTACAGCTATGCACGGATTATCGACTAGTTATATCTATATAAAGGTTGAAGCAAAGAAGCGTTCACAGCTTTCCACGTCAGCTTCCCAACACCTAAAAAAAAAATCCTACGTAGCATCTTCTAAACCTGACCCCTGCTCTCTCTCTCTCTGCTTCTCTCCCCAACGCCTCACTCTCTCTCCAAGACGCTTCCTCTCATTTTCCAGTCCTAGAAGTCCGAATATAGGAATGGCGCCTCCTCTCCTCTCCATTACACACCATTTGGTATGATTGTAAAATAGAATTGAATTGAATTGAGCAGAATAGAAAAGAAAAGAAAAGAATTGAATTGATTTGCAATTCTAATTCTCTTGTTTGGTTTAAAACAGAAATAGAGAGAATATAATTGAAATGATTATTGCTATTTTCTAAAATACCCAAACCTTTTAACATTATCCAAACAAACATTTTCCTAAACCGAAGGAAGACGAAGAAGACAGACGCAGAAGACGAAGACGCAGAAAAGAAGACGAAGAAGAAGAAGAAGAAGACGAAGAAGAAGAAGAAGAAGAAGAAGAAGAGAAAGAAGAATCAGCGAACAAGAAGAAGAAGAATAAGCAGCGAAGAAGAAGAAGAAGAAGGTGGGAAAGGAAGAAGAAATCATATTAGGGCTTTTTGGATTTGGGTATAGAACTGTGTATATATAGAACTGTGTATATGTATATATATAAACTATGTGTATGTATATATATATACAAATGAGAGAGAGATCAGAGAGAGAGACAGTACCTGGTCCCAGGAGAGGGAGACGAGTGTGGAAGATGATGAACAGTAGGGGTAGTTTTGGAAAAGTGAAGATCCCAAATCAATTCTTGCCAAATCCGACCATTTTTTGTCGGATTTGTAAACAGCCCAAAACAAGAATTGGGTAGAATTCAAAATGAATTCATTTCTTGTTTTGTGTCATACCAAACACAAAAATTCCACAAAATAGAATTGCAAATGAATTCTATTCTATTTTATGGCATACCAAACGGAATGTTAATTAAGAAGGAACACATTTAAATATTCCACTCCCTTCTCCTTCTACCTTTTACTGCCTATCTAATAAGAGTAGATGGATGTGTTTCGGATTGACTACTGGTTTCAAATATGTTATTTATTTGTATTTTACACCTGCATAAAATGAAATTTTTGCAAATAAAATACTCCCTCCGTCCCATTTTATGTGTCCATATTGGAGAGTCCAATTATTTAAGGGGACAAAAAGAATTTACACCTACTTTCCACAATTGCCCATAATCATTGCACTTTTTTTTTATTATTTTATTTGGGTATTGATTGCAAGGAAGGGTAGTTGGGAAAACTAAATAAAATTTATATACTAATTTAGGAAAGTGAACAACAATTTTGGGACATCCCAAAAAGGAAAGATGGACACATAAAATAGGACGGAGGGAGTAGAATGATTACCCTAACCTTAATTTTTCTCTTTTGCAGATCCCATTGGATTGAATTTGTCACCTACCACAGTGGCATGATCGCATTCTGAACTTTGCTTCACCCGGGAATCCGCAGCTGGCCATGTGTCTCACCTCTAACCCACAGGTAAGTCTCTCCTCATCTACAAACCGACCCGCCTACTCACATACCCACATACATAAATAAACCCAACTAACCCATGCCGATGTGCATGTCTTTCTCTCTCTCAAATCTTAAGTGTTGGGGCTACCTGTTAATAAATAAGAGTTGTGATAGCGAAGATCGAATATCGTCATTTTCAGTGAAATCCAATGGAACACTGTTTCATTCTGACTATTTTTCCTGGAAAGTTCTTAATTTTCTGGGAAAATTTTAAATAGAAGAAAAGGGTACTGAAAAATTGACATTAACCGAAAACATAGAAAGTAGATCAACAAATTGATTTCAATTATCAACAATGTGGTATAAAGGGAAATATATATACAAGAGAAAACACTATCTCCATTTCTTTAAGCAATTCTATGCCAGCAAGAACACTGTGTATCTTAATACTTATCTCATATATGAAGTTGAATTCCAAATTCCTATAGTGGAAGTTTGAGACTTTGGTGTTTATATAAAATTTTGTTTCAACATAATTAATACCCCCCAGCAAAGATATTATCTATGAAGAGAAAGACAAAGAGGGAAACTGGAGTCGATAGAGAGAGAGAGAGAGACGTTCCAGTTATTTATATATGTGGGACCGTGGGTACGTGAGTGGGCGGGTTGGTTTGCACTTAAAAGACTTGCGTGTCTTTTTCTTCTTTAGCTATTTAAAGAAGGTCCGCAAGTTTTTAAGGTGAGGGAGCCATCATAAGAAGGGCTCCGTATATATATATTTATATATATGACTGTATGTGTGTATATATACATAATTTGGTCATTTATGTATTTAATCAAACCGAGTCTGTGTTGTATTTTAGTCTTAATCATCATTGTTATAGTAATGAGTTCATAATGTTTTTTGGGTGATCTTTCCTATGCTTACGTATAGTGCAATGTCTGTGCTTGTGAGATTGACCCAAAACAATATATTGGTTGATTTGGAAATATCATCACTGTTGGGTTTTTTAATTGTCGATCTTTGTAAAATCTAATGGACTCTTTCCACTCCACACAAACAATTTAATTTTTCATCTTTGTCTCTGACAATTTTTTTGGACTGCATTGATTGGAAAGGATGTTGGTTGATTTGTGGAGGACTCAAGCACCAGAAGTTGGCTTCATCACAGAATTAGATCAGAGGTACAATACATTTTTGGTTTGTTTATGAGTCATGATGTTGGTTTAGACTTGATTTACAGCAGCTTTGGCAGTAGAAATGTCGATGAGGCATTAAAATTTGAAGTTCAAATTTGTTTCCTAAAGGTTAACAGATTTATCTCCTAGAAATGGTTTCAATGAAAGTTACTTCTCACAGTTATTTTAGGTTGCGTAACTGTCAAAGCATTTGATTCCTAATTTGACAACCGTAAAGTTAGTCTTTGAAATTTAATCACTATTTTTGGGTAGCTTATCTTTTTCCCGTTTGATTTTGGAACATAGTTTTGATCTCATAAGATATTTGAAGTTATGTTAATTTCCGTTTGAAATTTAATTAACTTTTTTTTTTTTTACAATTTTCCATGTATCTCCTCATTTGTATCTATTTTTTATTAAATTTGTAGAACCTTTTGAATCCAATGGTAACATAATTCATTGGTGTGCGACTCAAAGCTACTGTGCCCAACTCCCTATTTTCCGATCGATGCTCGAGGGGTAAGAACATGCTCCCTTACCTTTCACCGTTTCCTCACTACCTAATAAATAGATTTATTAAACCCAAGTCATTGAGGGTTTCAAATATGTGATGTGCGCATATGTTTTTTACACCTTCAACCCATAGAAGTTATAAATTATAATTGAGAGAGAGAGAGAGAGAGAGAGAGAGAGAGAGAGAGAGAGAGAGAGAGAGAGAGAGAGAGAGAGAGAGAGAGAGAGAGAGAGAGACGAGCCATTATATATTACTTGTGAATTTTCACAGAAACCAAATTAGCATTACATTCAAGCAATGAGTGTCCAATGCCATAATCCACCAAGAAACTCCAACTTCCGGGCTATTTCTAAGAAGTTAATTTCATATTTCACATAGCTTGTTCATTATTTTATTTTGACTTTTCCGTATGTTGACATCTCATAATATGGTTTCCCATGTTGAGTCATTTCCGAGCATAATTTTAAAAGGTTGGGCCAATTTTCATGCATATGGTACCGAATTTACCAAATTTAAGTCGCGTTTTCCCCAAATCATTGAGGATATAGAACTACAAGTGTTATTTGTAGGTTAGAACTTTAGCCCAGGACATTTCAAATCACTACAGAGCTTTTCACTATGATGCCAAATTTTGTTTCTCTCTCATCACCGAAAAAAAAAAAAAAGGAAAAAAAAACAAATTGGTCCTGTTTGGTGAAAACCTTTCAAGCATCGCGCACTTCTATTGTATTCAAGAGTGATTGTTCAAATTTTTTTAGACATCTGAGTATAGTGAATTAATATGAGAAACTTGACCCTACAGATGAAAATATGCACAAATCAAAGTGCCAAAATGCATATAACATAAGATCATATTACACAAAGACTATGTTTGGTGAGGAAAATAAAAATAAAAACCTTGAGTAAAATAAAAATAAAAATAAAAACCTGTGAGATAGATTTAGTGAGGAAAATAAAAATAAAAAATAAAAAAACCTTGAGTAAAACACTTTAGTACAACGGAAAACGACGAGGAAAAATAGGATTGAAATTATAACACAATGAGAAATAAATTAACAAAATCTGCATATTGTGACCCACTTTCCTTCCTTTTTTCTTTAATTTCAATTATACTTATAATTTGAAAGTTTCCCACCTTTTGTGGTTAGTGTTTTCTACTTCCACCACATTAGGTTCACTTTCATGTGTTTGTCTCTATACCTAAATTCGCATGGTTTTGTTATAATGTGAATTATTTTGTTGAAAGAGTGCTAGGACATCACTCAAAACTGAGTTAACCAATTGATTCTTTCATACATTTGAACATATGAATTGGTATTATGTAGATACTAGATTTTTATACTGACATACCCTTTTCTATTTTAGTTCTAGCTAAGAATCATATATAAGTCACTTCCCTACGACACACACCAAAGTTGTCTCAATATGCAATCTAATGGAATGTTTGGTTTCTGTCGATATCTGGATTGTGGTGGCAGTTATTATATAATTATGTCTCACTTTTGTTGCTTTTGATAGGTTTGTTTCATTGATGGTTTCTTCAAATCCATTGCTAGACTTGAAAACTTGGACAATTTGCAGATTTCAAATGGTTTGCGTCAACCTCAAAAAGGCAAAGGTCCCCAACGACACGAATGAGACTTCTTATGATCTTTAAAGAGCATTACAGGTTCACAAACGGCAGTAGCTAGCTGAAATATTAATTTCGTCTGTAAATTAAGCCTTCCTATTGACTGTTTGAAATATTTCATCTAGGCATTTGGTCTAAGAGTGTACTCGCTATTTGCCAGAAAACCATAATTAGTACACAGTAAATCTATCTTCTTTGCGGTAATGTTTACATTCAATGTGTAGTTCGACAATTATTTTGAAATAATATGCCTGTTTTGAAAATCTGAGCTAGAAGACCACAATGTTGGGCATGCTTTCACATGGTTGAGATTTTTTAATGTTGAATAAGATATCGACTCTATATTGGTCTTTGAGTAACGAAAACGTTCGAATTGGGTAGAATATTTATTAAAAAACTTACAAAGAACAACTCAGCCTAACATATTTTTAATATAAAATACTATTGTGGCTTTGTGAGACATTTTTAAGTATAGCGAACTTCCCGCTCATAGCACGGGTTATCGATTAGTTATAATAATATGGAAGCATCAAGTGCTACGTGGCACAAGGAGAGGCAAGACTAGCAAAGCTTTATAATTTTGCTCATTAAATTACTCCAAACACCTTTTCTTATTTAGCATTGAATTCCTAATAATGAGTCTACTATTTTATTATGGGTGTTGAATTTGAAATTGAGATTTTGTGTTATCTATCAGATTGACAAACTTTAATTTATTTATTGCACTTTATGTTATATACCATCACTATATTTGATAATAGTTGTCCCGTGCATTGCACGGGTTAAAAAAAAAAAAACTAGTATATATATTAGATGAAACATATTAAGAAAAAAGAAATAGTAGTAGAGAAAAAAAACAACAATTTATCAAACACTAAAATTTGGGAAAACACTAAATTTAACATTACCAAACAGGGCCAAAGACACATAAGAAGGAAATAACAATTAAGAAAAAAGCAATTATGAAAGTAGCATTTCCCAAACAGGCCTATGACACCTGCCTCACATGATCAACCGCAAGGCTCAAAACAATTAATTATGTGTGTAAACTTGGACACATCTTCATTTTCTTTGTGAAGGAAAATGCATCTATTTAACTCTATCAACTTATCATAATGAGTAAACATCAGTAGAAGTTTACTACATACGTATGTAGGAAACATCAGTAGAAACTTGTTATATGCATGTATCACAAATTGTATTGCACCATGTTCAAATAGAAACATGCCTAAAATCCAGTACTTCACAAGTTGATACTATCCAACCATAAATGATGTAAGGCCACAAAAAAGTGACTAATTCCAGAAAATAAATAAATAAGGATATCTCAAGCAGTTAGCATTGATTTGATACCAAACTGAACCAAGCCAAATAGGTTATTAGACTCAGTTTGATCATGATAAGATACATGAGTTTAGCACAATAGATACGTGAGTTTTCAGTTGAGTAAAAGGCACATTCATATGCTTTACACAAATAGGTTAATATAGTCTTAGAAATACAAAAATAAAAAATACTCAAAATACCATGATTTTTTCCTTTAGTTTCTTTAGACTTTCAACGATTGTGGTTGCGGTGAAGGTGGGAAGGGCTCCGATGGTGGCTGCAGTGGAGATTTCGGAGAGAGAGAGAGAGAGAGAGAGAGAGAGAGAGAGAGAGAGAGAGAGAGAAGGGGAGACAAAGAGAGATTGAGGGGGCTTCGGTGGTGGTGGCCATGGGTGGTTGGCGGAGGGATTGGGGAGAGAGAGAGAGAGAGAGAGAGAGAGAGAGAGAGAGAGAGAGAGAGAGAATGAAAAGTAAGAGGGAAAGAAAAGTAAATATTATCTTTTATTACTTACCAAACTAATCTGTGACCTTCTTTTAGCCAATTATTTTTGGAGAGAGAGAGAGTGAAAGCCACTCATCATTTTTGAGCCAATTACATCAATCCTAGTCATTAATCATTGTCCAAGTCATATTTTCTTTGTCCTAGTCAGACATAGTACTTCAATATAATATAGATTTTGTTGTCCACACGTTATAACACCCACACACGGGAGAATTACATTAGTATTATTAAAATGTATTAATTAGTGTTAATTAAACACTAGAGAAGGATGGGTTACGAACTCATCGAGAGAGATTCCCTCGAGGACACGAGTGAGAAGTTCTATTTTTGATGGAATGGAAAAGAAAATGTGACCATACATTGCGTGGTCTAATATGATTTGATTGCATTTATATGCCTAAAGTGGTAGACATGTAATTAATTATTTATTTAATTGAATATTGTCACATGCAACTATATATAATGCTAGGCCTACCTTTGTGAAAACGGAATTGGACACATTTTTGTAATTGGTAGCCGTCACACCCCAATTTTTGGACAGCCTAAATATTCAATCAAGAGTATATCCGGACTAATATTCAACCGCCCAAAATCCGGAAGTGAAACACCAACCCATCCAATAGAGAGAATTATTAAAAATGAGATATCTTTAAAAATAAGTCTATAGGCTTTATTGAACAAAACCAACTTCATTAAGATAACTGTTTTCCAAACACTTCCATTTAAGATTACAATATATAAACAAAAAAATTCATTTACAATTATAAGATAAATACATTCTTTATAAATCTTGGACAGATCTACTACACACATCTCGATACCCAACATACAACTGATAACTTCATACATGATCTCAAAAAATGTCCCACAATGCCAAATAAAATACATACAGTACAACTATCAAATCTAACAATTTGGAATTTACATAACTCAAAATCTTAAATATTAAACATTATGTCCAATATTTATTATAAACAAAGTCCATTTTACCAAACTAACTCCATATTAAATATGTCCATAATATAAAAAATATCCTTGTAAACACATAATTCCAATTACTTTATCGAAGTTAGCTTTATCCCTCGGCTTTATTCAGGGGCGGATGTACTAAGGGCCAAAGGGGGGCTCAAGCCCCCCCTAGATTTTTAAAATTTACAAATGTTACCTTATAAGTAAAAATATTTTACATTTAAGCCCCTCTGAAATTTCATTCAAGCCCCCCCTAGTTATGAAAATTACCTACTAAGCCCTCTCGACATTATAAAATTATCATACTAAGTCCCCTTTCTCTTAAGTTTTTGTACTAATTATAAAATATGTACAGAAAGGTCCAAAATATACACAAAAAATGTATAAATATGTCTAAAATATGCGTAAAAAAAGTCCAAAATATGTATATAAGTCCAAAAAAAAAATTTCGAGGGCAACCCCCATACATCAAGCCCCCCCTGAATTGATTGTCTAGATCCGCCCCTGGCTTTATTCAGATATCTGGTTCATTTGGATGGAAATTTTACCTGATCATCTCATAGTATGGAAATCCATTATCACTCGGAACCTTTTGATAACATTTATCTCCTATTATTATAATTGCAAAGAACATCATGTTTCAAACTATCGTAATGCATGATGAGCAATTCTATAATCATTGAAACTACTAATACATAAAGAAATTATGGCCTAAACATGTAATGAGTCCATCCTTACCACATTCAACACAACCACATGATATCTAAGGGCTAGCCATATTGCCAGAGCAGAAACCTTTAATGCCAGAGCAAAAAGTGTCGCTAAAAATTTTAGCGACACTTTTTTTTTGTTGCTAAAATTTTTAGCGACACTTTTGACTCTGACATTAAAGGTTTCTGCTCTGGCAATAGGGGCAGCCTATCTAAAAGCTCACTGGACAAGTTTGCTTGCGCTATTTGTTTGTCAGGTTCGCATCGCTCAAGTGAGTACCGGGGTCACTTGAGGGAGGTGCCCGGGTTGTTTGCGCATGATATGTGGTTGAGGGTTTCCTAATCTGGAAATATTTTTGGGCCATTATATATAGTTTCTTTTGGTGTTTTTTTTTTGGGTATCATATTTATCTCTCTTTAAATTCTAGTGTATTATAAAACTCTGCAACTTGGTGAACGTAGCAAATTTTGGATGAATCTTTTCAATTTTATGTTTCGTGTGTAAGTTGTGTGTGTTCTCGATTTTCCTTGTGTTTATGCTTTCGTATTCTCACAGGTGTTTAATCAGGGAATTGGTTCGAATTTTCCAGCATCAATTTGATGATCTAAGCTTCTATTGCCTTGTTGTAAGGTACAACATCAAATGAAGAATTATGAGTACTTCTTCCGCATATGTCATCATTACGTAGTTTAAAGTTTTGAAAATTTTCACCTCAAAAGACATTCTTATGCCCACACAAATGGTGGATCTTATAGAGTGGTGTAATCTCTTGTGATAATCCGTAGTTTTATACAATTATTTATGATATACACATCACTTGTGGGACCCATATGTATCATTAATTGGTACATTTTTAATGAATTATATGTTAGTACATGATATATGGACACCTTTAAAGGGTTCATATAGCCGACCCCTAATTAATTTGGACATAAAACTTAGTTCTATTTAGATATTATTAGCCACGTTAATTAAATGTAGTAAATCAAATGAGTCGGTGGTACTTAAATGTTTGAGAATACAAATCCTATTATGGATTCTTATCTCTTGTAGAAATGTATGCCATGCGTGCTTCTCGGATGAGCACAGCTAGATACACATATCTAAGCAATAAGGTGGCAAAAGCCACCATAGGTAAAACTTCATTTGGATTGGGCCCACGATAGTTGAGGAAGTGCACGTGTGCCAAGTGCTGGGCATGTTTATCCTATAGTATAGCATCATCGTCATGATAATTCATTAGTTTATCTTTGTTTATCAACAAAATGGATAAGAATGTATTGGGATAGGATTTGGCCACCAAGCCTTAGCCCGTCTCTGGCTCTATAAATATACGAGGGAAGAACGCAGGAAAAGAAGAAGAAGAAAGAAACACTCTCTGCCTCTCTTTGCTCTCTCTTTCAGTAAATAAATACACACACATATACATATATATTGCAAGAAGGAAGCTGCTAAACATAGAGAGAGGAAGACATGTGTTGTTTGTGTATGCTTGGAAAATCTTCATTTTTTTTTTGTAGAAGCAGGTACCCCTGGTAGCAGTCAAATTGGAGCACTTTAAAGTACCATGAGGGTTTGAGTTATTTGGGGTTCTAGTCGTTTAAGGGAATTTAATTGTAATTTTGAGCACTCAAGTGTAATTATTTTTAAATTGTTTTAAGATACCCTTGACTATTTACAATTTACTGTAGTCATTTATATTATTTTGTAATTGGATTTTCGGGGCATGACATCTCTGCTGTCATTTCACCTTGGTACCTCCAAATCTTCACATACATTTACATTCATCTCTCACACTTCTCTCTTCTGAGTTCTTCTCTCTTCATCTTCTCTACATTTATGTGTTTTTTAAGTTTTTTTTTTTTTTTTTTTGTTTTATCTTGTTGACGTACACTCAATGTCACTATTGTTCTCTAAACTTAAGTGGAATATTTGGTTCAGTTTATACTTGACACTTTTGCTCTACTAATCTGATACAATTTCGGGCCAGCCTCGAACTCGATCGGAAGCCCATTATAGTAAATTGAGCCAAGTGCCGGCCATATATATATATATATTGAACGGGCCAAGCTCGGGCTTGGGAAACTTAAAACTCTTTCGGGCTGAACTTGAGCTTGCATGGGCCCGATTGACAGGCCTCAGGGGTTAGTACAATTCATTAGGGGTGTTCATCGGTAGGTTTTTTTTTTTTTTTCGTGTTTTAAAAACTGATTGAACCGACTTTTTTATCGGGTTCGGTTTAGTTCGGTTCGGTTTCGGTGTTTGGTTGAACACCCCTATAATTTATGAAATTATGAGGGAGGTCTCTATAATTACGACATAACTAAGGGGTGGTCAAGTGTAATTTACCCGAAATTTTATGCATCAATCAATTAAAAAGGGGGCCCAATATATTTAGGCCTTGAGCCCAGGGATTGAGCCATGAAACTTCAATTCAAACCCAGACTTGTGCTCCAACCCAAAGCCCAACCCGAAACTGGCCGGGGGGGCCCAATTTTACTCGCCCACGTGACTGGTGAGTGGTGAGAAAGAGACAGTTCTGCTCTGCTTCCCTGCACTTGATTGAATGAGACTCTGTCGTTTTATAAACAGAGCTTTAACCTGACGCCGAAACTCTGATCCGGATCTTACACGCCGAAACAGAGCTTTATTTGATTCAATCTCTCTCTCTCTCTCTCTCTCTCTCTCTATGTTGATCGCAGCAGCATCTCCATCAATCTCCCTCGGTAACTACAACATTTAGCCCCCTCCTTATACTAGCACATGCACTAACTTGTTTCATTTTCCTTAGGAAATTTATATATATATATATGTGCATATATATATATATAATAGGCACCCTGAATCATCCACAAATTTCTGGAAATACCCAATTTGAATATACAATTTAGCTGTTTGAAGAAGGAGGTTTTTAGTTTGAAGATGTAATTTTAGCTGTTATTGTTTCTCTAATTGAAAACCCACTTGCAGAATAGTTGATTTTTACTGTTCAATTTGTTTATATATGTTGGAAATGGTATTCTTTTCTTAATTCCATTCAGTTTGGTTGATGAGAAAAACAGAATAAAAAGAAAATATTAGATTAGATATATTGGGCATCAGTAGTTCTTATGCCAGGTTTTACTTTCCTCATTTGATTTTCTCTCCTATTTTTCATAGCAACCAGTCAGATAGAAATTTAATTAATTATTTATTTTTGTCTCCTAGAACCCTCTGGTTTGCAGTTGACCCCTTTTTGGTTCCTTTTTTCCACCATTTCCACCCCCCCACCCAAACTAAACAGAGAGGTTTTGGCTTTTTATTTTTTATTTTTATTTTTATTTTTTGATAACCGTGGATGTCCGGGCTAACTTGCGCGCACCTCGACTAATTTCACGGGGCCAGGGCGTCCGGATGAATCATCTGTGGCCACTTCCAAGAGGATTCGAACACAAAGACCTACGGGAGTACCCCTAGGCGCTTACCGCTCGGCCACTTGGTCATGGTTGGTTTTGGCTTTTTATTGTTATTTTGTTTGCTATCATTCTCTGTTTTGCACTTAGCATCTTATTGGATTATCCTGTCCCCCTTTTTTTTTTTTTTTTTCCTTCTCTCTTTAATCTATTAGATTCATAATCCAACTAAGTGAGAAGTTTGCATTAAATTTTTCTTAATACGTGATGCCCGAGATTCATTAAAATATTTATGTTTTCTTGTTTCTTATAGCCTCTCGCTTCGCTTGCCTTTGATAAAAATGAAAATAAAGCACTGGAAATTAAAAGCTATTAATTTTGTAATTCTGAAAACAATGTTTCGAGTACTGAAATAGACTGCATTTTGTGATTTGTTTAGTAGTACTTTTCTACTCTAAGTTTTTAGTAGCCTTTTGTTTGTGTGTGAATTGGTGCATTTTTAGACTCACCAACAAAAAAAAGAACAAGTGCGGAAACTTTTCATTTTTAGCGCTTAATTGGGTTATCAAACACACCATTTCTTGATTGTATTACCCCTCCCCGGTTCTCTGTTCTTTGATCTCATTGTGGTCTATGGTATGTTTTCATTGTATGGTGTTTTTCAGGTCCTCCTCACTGTTATTTTTGTCACGAAGAGGGGATTGGGTGGTCGAGATTGTACGGGGTCAATAGCAGTTGGATCAAGTCTCCATTTGAGGGCCCTAGAGTTACTGATAATTCATGCGTAAGGTATGTTGAAGTTAACAACATGCAAAACTAATTTGAAATACAAAATTGTTTATATGTTTAATTTTATTGATATTGCATTTTTTTTTTGTTCCTTGTTGATATGGCATTTATTTTTATAACACAACTCCCTGTGTTTGTTTTTGAGAAGACTGAAGGAAATATAAAAGAATTTAGAACTTGCTTATATAGTTTGAAAAGCTTACTGATTGTGGATTCTATTTTAATGAAAATGGCGATATGCTATTTAACATTTGCGATTCAGATAAAATAAATTTTTTTTTGGCTTACGTTGCTAAAAACTTGCATATCATTGGTTTTTGGAGAGCTAAAGGTTAGTCGATGCGATGGTATATGATTATTGTGCAAAGTCGTAGTATCACACAACGGCTCGGTCAAGCATCGAGTTGTCGTATCTAGAGTTTCTACAATTTGGATTGATAAAGCGTTAAAGAATAAAATTGGTCCACCAACTAAACAATGTATACAATCCACCACATAGAATATTGTATATTTCTTAAATATACGCATTATGGAAAAATCTATTATGAGATTTTGTGATAATTATGTTATGGATTTTCAAACAATCCAAAAGTACATATATGTTGTGCAAAGTTAGGTTGATGGACATAATGCAATTAATGTTTGCGTTATTCTTGTCATCAGCAACAACATTTTTTCCTCAAGTAGTATCATGATTATTTTTTTATTTTCACTCCCATTTTCCTTTAAACCCTCCTTCATTTTTTGATAGAGAATGTCATTCAACGTAGGAAGAAAATATTCTTGCTAATTATGAAATCTTTCCTAATCTTTTCTTCTTCCTAGAGAAAAGATTCTAAAGTTGTTTTTCCCACAACAAAGTCATTATGCCATCATCTCGTGTAACATATCTCGAGATGCCTTACGAAACAAAAACCATCTCTTGAGAGAGTACCGAAGCATTGCTTGGTGACATTGTCTCACTGATTTTTATAAATGGGTGGTTGACAACTCTAGTGAGTCATCTCGGTCACAAAAACTCACAACTGATACATAGAACCATGTGTATCACGGGGTCAATTTTTTTCTTTCTTTCTTTCTTTCTTTCTTTCTTTTCTCTTTGGGTGGGGGTGGGGGTGGGGGGTGTTAATTAGGAAAATCTAACTAAGTTTTACTACCTTTTAGGGTCTGTGACAGTTACTAGGGGCTGGTGGTTGTCTTTTTGGTGCTAGAATTGAATGGTTGAAAGAGGAAATGGTTGGTCTTGTCTAATTAGGCTTCAAAGGTAGAAAAAAGGTTAACATAATGAGTTGGTGGGCTTTTTTAAGAGATAAGGAAAAAGTGAAAAGGAATTCAAATTATATACATGTTTCGATGTGCTAACCATTTGTAGTTAAAAAGAAATCCTGACAACTTCCGATTTAAAACCCCAAATACTTCAACCAAATTGGAAGTGTTAGGGTTTCGGATTTCAGTAAGAAAAAGCTTTAGAATCCCCATGAAGAATAAAAGAAAAGGAAAACGAAGAAAAAGATTAAAGAATTTTTTTTCCCTTCGGAAAAATGATTAATTAAAACGAAATAGGGCCATACCCCAAATGTTACAATGTGCTCAAAAAACATGTTAGAACAGAAAGGGGCACAAACTGGTAAAAACGTCAAGAGTTTGCCCCAAAGCGCAAACAAAGCCAAACGGCTAAACAGGGCCCAAAAACAAAAATACGATGAAACATGGCACAACAACAACATATTGACTATCCTCGCCGAAGGCTTTTATGGTGAATTCCTTTGAAAATCATTTTAGCTTTCTTCTTCCTTTGTTTAGAGGAGGTGGCGCTCTCATGCATTAAGGAAACATCCCCAACTTCATCAATGTCCTCAATGGAGTCATCATCATCATCTTCATCTTCCCCAACAGGGGAAATATAATCCGCTTCCCTATCAACAACATGAGCCACAGAGGTGTGGCAAGAGGACAAAGCCTCGGAACACATATCCCTTGTGGTGAGGGGGGTAGCTGCTGCTAACTCCCATGAACTCTGACCAATATCTTCATATACGTGGGATAGAGCTGAGAACATATTGCCCACACTCTTGGGGTCAGCCATGGGGCCTTTTTCTTTGGGGGTTTGGGAAGGTTTTTCAACAATCATTTTTCCCCTATCCTTTCTAGTTATTACTTTCCAAACGCCAAGTTCCTCTTTTTTCTTGTAGTTACTATGGTAAGTTGGAGTTGGCAGTTTCATCACTTTAGTGCAATCATGTCTGAATTTGGAACATTTGGAACATCTAGTGGGAGTCCATTGATATTCCACATGGATTTTAGACAAAACCGGCTCTCCATTACTATCATCTTTCGCTGCAATGTTAAACGCAGTAATAAGGTCATACTCCGCACTAACCTCAATACACTCCCTAGCGTATATGATGCGTCTACGAGAGGTAGTATAACTATCAACACGCAAAGGTTTGCCAATAAAACTAGCGATGCTTAAGCCTTTGGGATTCCAGTACTCCAAAGGAATTCCATAGATGTTGATCCAAATAGGAAGGGTCAAAGCTTCCTTGTCCAATTTGAGGTTTGGTTTCCATGGCCTCAAAAGGATGGGTTGCCCAGCAATGTGCCACGGTCCCCCGTCTAAAACTGCATCTCTATTTTCAGAACTGGAAAAGGTAAAAAAGAAAAACCCAGAATCTGTTGCAAGGGTGTCAACAAGACCTTCTTTAGCCCACAACCTTTCAGTAGCAGACGTGACGAGAGAGTAAGGTAGTTTCTTACCCACGAAGTGCCCCACCAGGGTGGTTTCCCATTCTTGTTTCCCTTCGTCAGCAAGGACTTTTGGAATTGTAAGAGTCAAGTCCTCATTCCTTGTTCCATGATCAATAAAAACCACATTAAAAGTTGCAACTTTACTTATGTCACACTCTCTTTGCGGAGGCAGCTCACAAGCAAACTCCATCCCCTGAATTGTGCGTAAGAGAATCCTTGGAAAACAAAGAAGCAAAAGAAGCTTTACCTTGCGTTTGCAGAAAAGTACTAGGGTGGGGAAAATGCTCAAATGTTGCGCTAGATTCTTTTGGAGGTTGAGGACACGCAGCTTTACAAACATTTTCCAAATTTTAGACTTGACCACCAACACTTGGTTGTAGGTGAGAAACATCACCAATTATAAAACTCTGGTTGGGACTATCATTGTTTATCACTTCAAGCGTTAAATCTGCATCATTTTAACAAGGCACAGTTGCAGCTATAGGATTTCGATCTCTAGCAAGCACATAAGAGTCGGAATTGGACCCAAAAGAGATAGATTCTTTTGGATCTGCGCCCACCTCCTCCTCGGCTGTACCTGCAACCTTCATGGATTCTGGCACCCCATCATTGTGACTATGTTGTTTGGCATTAGAGTCATCAAGGGAATGAGCTTTCGAACATCTCAATTGCTTCCACAGCTGATCCGCAAATTGGTCTTTAGGTGGTCTTCGACTTGAGGATCGTCTAAGAACCCCCTGATTCGTGGAATCACTCATGGATCTTGCATCTCCACCAGCGGAATTTGAAGCTGCAGCTACTGCCTTGAGTTCAGTCAAGAAAGTTTAGTGAGATGAAGAGATCTCTTATTCCTTCCTCTCTTCCCCAATCTAGAGAGAAGGAAGAGCTTCTCTGGGGTCATATTTCCTTTAGCTTCTCATTCAGACCTTTTGTCAAACACTTGAGGGGCCCAAGCAAAAAAGAATGGAACTCTGTGGGTGGAGATTGCTTAATTGGCCAGACTCTGAAAATGGGTTTGATCTATGTAGCAGAATCATAAGAAGTTCAACCCACCATAACAGAGATCGATGTCCATGATGATGCAAGAAACTTTTACGAGGTTGATTGAAATAAGTTAGGAAAATGTTCCTTTCAACTCTTATGGCCTCCTTCGATAAACCGCAACAGAGACCCACTTGGATCGTCACTCTTATATCTTAAGTCTTAAGTAACACCGACATTCTCAACATTGACCCACCCAATCTTTACTAGTCAGTAGTCAGCCATGGGTCCAGCAGTGCTACCGTCGAGAGTACTTGAGTGGTCCTCTACGTTTTGGTCTATTTGTATGATTTTTCATATTTGTCTCAAATAAAAAAAAAAAAAAGATTAAAGATAGCCAAAGCACAAATAAGAATAAGAGAAAATTGTTATTGAAGGTAGTGGTCGGTTCAATGTCTTCCTTTCCTTTGCGCTCTCTCTCTCTCTCTCTCTCATTTATATTGTGTCAAAAGTCACAAGACACTGGCTCGGGTTGGTCAACCAAATCACTCGTCTAATTACCTCCCTTCTTCACTTTTTAATTTCTTCAAATGCATGCATTGGATGCTCTATTTTCTCATGTACTCTCAGTTACTGCCAAATTTCACTCTTCCTTATAGTTAAAGCATGTATCTATCTTCATCCAGTTTCAGAGGTGGGAGTGCTTTATTTGGAGCAAACCAGTTCAATTGGTTGCCTTTGGGACGTGAAATTTGCCTTACAAAAGTCTCAGTTGCTGCGGATTACTCAGATTCAGTTCCTGATTCGTCTAACTATGTGGGTAACCATGGCTATCATCCTCTTGAAGAACTAAAAGTTCATAAAAGAGTCCGTGAGACTCAGCTCACCTCTGCTGAAATAGCAAGGACCACTGTTGAGGTTATCTTCCTCTTATTAACTTTACAACTGTAGCGCTAAAAATTAAATTGGCATTTGGTAATCTTATTGTTTTCTACTTTTTGTTTGTATATGAATTTAAAGCAAGAACGTTATTGTATAAACTAACGTTGATTTGATAAAAAGGGAGAAAAGTATGCAACTGGTGGGAGTCGAGAGCGGGAGCTTATTAAAAGGGTAGAGTCACATGCATTGTGTTATAATTTTGCAAGCCAAAATTGTTCGCTACCATTTTTTGGGCAAAAACTGCAAGAGTGCTTATGAAGCATTTTTTGGGCAAAAACTACAAAGGTTCTGATACGAAAAAGAACATAAACACATTTTTCAAACTCATTATTTTTGCTGTGTTCTCTTAACAACACCAACACAAAAAAAATCGGAAACCAACACGTTACCAAAAAAGCCCTATTAGTCTGTCGACGTGAACGGAAAAATTTGCTGTTGCAATATCTAATGACCCTAAGCGTTACCCTTTTACTTGGTCTTGCGCGGTTATATATATAGTCATCCTCTCTATGGAATATAGTATCTGATTTTTTCTCGTCGTCTTAGGCTAACGGCACTGCGCTGTTGATGTTGCCTGGTGTAGTACACAGTGAGCCACATGAATACACCTCGTGGACGGAGCTTCAATATGTTATCGATGAGTTTGGAGGTTTGAGTACTTGAATTTTTAATAGGAGTCATAGTTTTGGTATATAAAGGGTCATTTCGGTACCTGAACTTTCTCAGAAATTTCATTTGAGGCCCTTTATTATAAATTGCATCACTTAATGCCTTCAATTTTTTTTTAGCTCGATTTCAATTGATAACAATTGTATCAGGCAATTAATCGCCATATCCGTTAAAGATTGTCTGCAAATAAAGTCGATTAGAACTTGAGGGCCTTGAGTGAGGCTCAATCTGTCAAGTACTTGCTAATTAGTTTCTTTCCTGTTTCTTCAGATATATTTTTTGAAATAAATGATAATGAAAACATCTTGCAAGATCCAGGAGCAAGTAACCCTGTGGTGAGGACTCGCATACTTTTTCTTACTGATTTTCCATTTTGATGTGCAAGTATCTCAAGAGCTCCATATGTTGATTAATTTGTATCTTAGGAAAAATTTGTTGTAACAAGTAAATTATGAAATGCTTTGTATGCTTTACAGGTTACTATTTTCATTTCTACCGACTAATTTGTGTTTTATGAATGATTGATAGTTTTTTGTGCGGACAACGGGTAATTTTTGAACCATTTTTATTTTACTTTGCATTCCCTTTCTTTTTTTTTTTTAAAATTATTTTTAATTATTTATTTTATTTTATTTTTATAAATGAAATTCTTTTTCGCATATAGACTTCATTGTTAAGTTTATTTTTTCTTACTTGATGTTAATATTAGACGTCTAAAAATGATTGCATTTATATTGAAGGAGATCTATAGTGTCCTATTTAACTAATAGAAAACTATATTAAGGAATATTGATCCAAGCCTATGTTACATGGACTCTGGTAGGCATATCGGGTGCGGATGTGTTTCTAGGTGTCACACCTCTATGAACTGCATAGTTTAGGATAAGGGGATTCAAAGTGAAAGTTGTCTTAAATATATGAGAGATTTTGTTTGTACTTAACATTGTTATGTGAAATGCAATCTCTTGTCAGTGATGTTCGTGACTATAATTTAATTATGGGGTTTAAATCTAGGAGTGCAACTCGGGCGGGACCCAAAGGATTTTGTCTCTGCCCAGGCCCGAGCCCGAATTCAAGCAGTCTGCCCAAGCCCGAGCCCGAGCCCGACATAAACCCGAACTTACCAACCCGAGCCCGGTTTGTGAATTAGTTCTCCAATCCGAGCCCGAACCGAAGCCCGAATTGAGCCCGAATTACAATTTTTTTTTGGGTGCAAATTGATTTTTAATATGTAAACAACAATATGTAGAGTATCAAATCTATTTTTTTTTGTTTAGATTTGAGAAAAAACATTCATATATTAATTTAGTACTAGAATAATATCTAATCGTGTATTATTATCACTAAAAAACACTAGAATATAATGTAAAAAATAATACATATATAGAATTCGGGCTCGGGCTCGGGTTCCACGGGTTAGCAAAATTCTGCCCAAGCCCGGCCCGAATTGAATTCGGGCTTGCATTTTTCTGCCCAAGCCCGCCCATGGTGAAAGTATCGCGGGCCCAAGCCCGGTAATTTTCGGGCCGGGCCCGGGTTGACCACGGGTTAGCCCGCCCGAATTGCACCCCTATTTAAATCTGTCTCTTCATATGAGAGGTAGAAACCCTTCTTTCTCAGGTTTGATCTTCCACTTCCTTATTCAGCATCATATGTGGAGGGTGCAAATATCCGATTTGGATACAGATGTCGTACGCATATCATGTACCCATAACCATGTAATGTCATGCAGCACGGCTCATGGGTACTTTGGGAGAACATAGATCCAAGCCATTTCATTCATGACTGACCTCTTCTACTTACATGGTCCCACAAGGCATTCAAACTGGTCATTAAATCTTTGCGATTGGGTATCAAATATTTTGCTTTAGGGGCAATTAAAGGTCCCCCTTTTACATTTCAGCTCAATTTTTACCTTACTGTACTAGAGATTGCTGAAGAATTGTTAGTTTCGAGACATAGCTATCCTGGAGATCGTGTATACTATTTTGTTTCCGACATTCAGGGGCTGTTTGGAAATTACAAGAACCGGTTCTACATTTCTAAGTGTTTGGTAAATGCTTCAAATTGCACAAAAGTCCGCATCCGGTCCAAAAATCTACTAAACCAGGTTCTCCAATAAACCAACATTATGCTGGTCTTCATAAAAGCTAGATAGAAGTGAGAATCGCACTGAAACTGGTTCTATATGTATGTTCCCAAACAGACCCTAAATTAGGGGTGGCAATCGGGTCGTGTCGGGTCATAATCGTGTCGGGTCATTATCGTGTCGGGTTATAATCGTGTCATTCTTAACGTGTCATAATCGTGTCGGGTTATAATCGTGCCGGGTCATATACGGGTCACCCGTCTAACCCGTGTAGGGTGTTATCGGTTCGGTTCAGATCGGATCGAATCGAATTTTTATTTTTTTATTTTCGATATTTTTTTCATGTTTTGAAAACCAACCGAAGTGGTCGGTTCAATCTATTTTGCCAATTTTGGCGATCAGATCAATTTTTTAGTTGTAAGTAATTTAAGAAACCCAATCGGTTAGCTCGGTTCGGCTATTCGAAATAAGCTTACAGCCCTACTAAGAACACAAATAAGTCTTCCATCAAATGTATCAATTATTAACACGTACATCTTAAATACCAAAATACTACAAATATAGCAATATCTAACTATTATAAACTTAACACCAAGCATATCCACACAAACTGAATAAGAAGAATTATTGTTTTTACTAACAGTATAAAAAAATTTATTCACTTGCCATCCATAAAGAATCAAGATTAACAGTTGTATTTATCTAATTGACTAATTTGTCTTCCTCCCAATCCAGCAATCCTAGCAGGCTTCCTCCCTTTTTTTTCTTTCTTTTTTATTTTTTAATTATTATTATTATTTTTTTTTTATGCAATGCTTGATGTATGAATGCTTCCAGGCTCCAGCTTCCTTCGTCCCTTATTAGTTATTAATTATTTTTTTTTATTACATTAGTTATTAATTATTATATATAAATTTACTTGTTTGATAAGTTGGTAACTACTCTTTTTTTTTTTGAGCAAAAAAAAAAAAAACAATTTTAGTTTATATATATCTATATATATTTTAAATATTTTTTTTCTCTCAAAAAAAAAAATTTTTTTTTTGAAAAAATAAATTTTTTTATATTATTTTTATTTTAGACTTCCAGATTATTAAAAATTATTTTTAAAACTAAAAAAAAAAATGCCCCAACTGCACTTAAATACTTAATCGGGTCAAACGGGTTAGACGGGTTGACCCGCTTCAATCCGTTTATTAAACGTGTCAAACGGGTCGACTCGTTTATGACCCGTGCTCTTATACGGGTCACCCAAACCCGTTTATTTTCGCGTCGGGTCGTGTCGGGTTGCCGTGTCGTGTCGAAAATTGCCACCCCTACCCTAAATGATGCAGTATTTTGTAGTACTTTGTATTATAATAATTGTACTTGGCTTGTAATATTTCCTTTAGTTGTTATTTTGGTTTGGTCACAAGCACGTGACATCAGCAAGGGTTAAATAGAGTATAAATAGTAGGCTAGGGTTAGGGTAAATTAGTTTTGGTATATTTTGTATTTGATATTGGTTGGTAAACCCAGTGAGCTTTTAAGCTCTTTAATGGTGATTGTTTCCCAAAACCCTAGTTCTTCTTTATTTCTCCAAATTCCTCTTGTTATTGCAAATCTATTTGCATCATTTGGTATCCGAGCCTTCATCCGAACCTGAGAATTGTAGAATCCCACTGATTTTTCATAGAAATCTAAACTAAACAAAGCCCAAACAACTTTGTGACTGTCACTAACACAAATCCAACTCGCAATTACGATTGCGACTTAATCTAACACCAATTTCGAACCACATTGAGCTTCGATCAGATTTTCATTTGTGCCTACCCCAGTCGAACCAGGAAATTGGTTCGGGAGCTGCAGATCTGAACCAAACAGACCTTTCAATCCCTCAAGTTTTGACTTGCGGCTGATTCCGACAAAGAAGATGGGGTCGCAAACCAGCGGAGCTTCATCTCGAACCTAGGCTGCGGATCTGGACCAGAATCTGGCTGAATCTGAACCAAAATTGAACTTTACCCAATTTCAAACCTGATTGGGTCTGTGAATCTGCATATACACAGACCTACTGAGCTCGCGACTACTTCTTTGGCTGCACAGTGATTCCGGTGTTGCGCAGTAGTCATTTTAGTGGTTAATGGTGGTTCTATTTGGTTTTCCACAAGGTATATAGTCTTTGACTTCGGGGATTTCTGGTGGAGAGTGTCTAGCAACTCAGCTACTTCGAATCTTCTATAGTATAATTTGGTGGCTGACTTGAATTTTCAGCAAGGTATATAGTCAATTTGAGATTTATTAGTTCATTATTTGATTTTGTGTTGGTCTGATTTGGCTTGCTGATTTGTGGTTTGGAAATTAGATTCTATTTGGTTGTGGCTTGCTATTGGTTGGATTATTATTGGTTGTGGTTTGATATTCGATTCTAGTTTCCATACTTTTGATATCAACTTGATTTTAAATTACAATGGCTCAAAGAGGAAGAGAAAGAACTGGTAGAGGGCGAGGAAATGCCATGTATTTTGAGGATGGGGCTGAATTTTGATTTAGCACATCCCATGGGAACTTCGGGTACCCAACAACATGAATTAGAGGACTTAAGAAGGCAAATTGCCACCTTAACACTTAAGGTAAAGCGATTGCAACCTTCTTGTGCTAGAATCCAAATTCTGGACTTCTATGGTGATGAATCCGAGTTTGTTGATTGGGTAGATGAAGTTGAAGCTATATTCAATTTCTATTATACCATTGAAGAAACGAAAGTAAAGTTGGTAGAAAAATGTTTAAAGGGAAGGGTTGCGAAGTGGTGGCAACAAATCAAATTTGTTAGAAATAGATTGGGAAAGCCGAAAATCAAGGAGTGATACAAAATGAAGAAGAAATTGGAGGAAAAGTTTTTACCCATTAGTTACTCTCCAATCAAGAGTGTGGAGTTAAAACACTACTCTTATGAGTTGGACTTTGATGATGAACCGAAGATGGATGAGTACTTGGATGAGGATTCGATAATTGATGGTTGTTCTAAAATTGGATTTGATGGTACATAATTAGGTGAGGAACCGATATCTCGTTATTATGATGACAGTGAGTTTGAAGAAAACATGGGTGATGTAGACGACAACGAAGTGAATAAGAAGCCACTATTTGATGATTGCTATTGTAATGAGTTTGAGGGCATTGAAATGGACTTTATTAAACTTCTTTGGGCTCCAAAGAAAAGTGATGTTGCTCCAACAAGTTATGATGGAGAGCGTGGTGATGTAAAACTCTGTGAAGAAGATGATAAAGAATTGCCAGAAGCACCAATATTTGATGAATGGTATGAAAGTGAGGGTCTAGAAGACAATGTCATTGATTCTATCAATGGCCGCCTTTGTTTTGATGAGGAGAATGATGATTTGAAAAGTTCTTTTGACAAGGGGAAGGGTTATAGATTCAAGACGTTCACAGTGGGTGATGAATATTGTTAAGTTACCAACTACTCCAAAAGCTTAAGCTGTTAGAGAATGGGCCCAACAATGTATATCAAGCTTCAACACCCTCCCTCACGTGCAACCCCGACTTGCACGTGGAGAGCAAACAAACCAAACTCCATCATATTGGAGACAAATAACAAAGTGCAAATATACACCACAAAGCGGGGATGGAGAGTCGAACCCAGGACCTCCCATAAACAAGGCTCTGATACCATGTTAAGTTACCAACTACTCCAAAAGCTTAAGCTGTTAGAGAATGGGCCCAACAATGTATATCAAGCTTCAACAAATATGAATTGAAGTGGTGTAATAGTGGAAGCAAGAAGAGATTTAACGGTGATGAGTCTATGGGAAAGCTTATGGAAATCAAAGAGGATTGGGCTTTTGAAGATCAAAGCTATGTCTTGTTTCCCCTCGCAAGAGTTGAAGATGCAATTGAACATAGAGTGGCAACCATGATGTTTGCCAAAGTTAATATCAAGAGAAAAGCTACCGCAGAAATGCGAATGAGGAAGTTGGTATTTAAACTTGAGGACAAGTTTTCTTTAGAGAGAGAGTCTGATGCAGTATTTTGTAGTATTTTATATTATAATAATTGTACTTAGCTTGTAATATTTCCTTTAGTTGTTATTTTGGTTTAGTCACAAGCATGTGACATTAGCAAGGGTTAAATAGAGTATAAATAGTAGGCTAGGGTTAGGGTAAATTAGTTTTGGTATATTTTGTACTTGATATTGGTTGGTAAACCCAATGAGCTTTTAAGCTCTTTAATGGTGATTGTTTCCCAAAACCCTAGTTCTTCTTTATTTCTCCAAATTCCTCTTGTTATTGAAAATCTATTGGCATCACTAAACTTGGGTCTTGATATCAACTCATTACTTCTGTTTGGCAAGCGTTAAACTTTTTGTAGGTTGGGTTGCAAAATGATATCATGGCTAATTATAATAGAATGGAATCAAGGATTCCCCACAAATGCCACGTGTCACTCTCTCAATAAATTCATTTATCACTTAAATTTCTTATTTCATATGGAAATGTGAAGAGACATTTTATGAACCTTGAAATGTCAATAACTTATATTATTCTCGAAAACCTTTGAATTCTAAAACTTCATCATATTAATTCCACATGAATACTTATTAAACGTGCTAAAAAAGTGTAATTTTATGCGAGTTCTGCACAAAATTAAGTATTTTAAATTTCTGTATGAGACTCGTATTGTTGGATAGGATTGGGACTTACATGGTATTTTGTTGTTTTTTTTTTATTTATTTTATTATATATATATATTTATTTATTTATAATTTGCATTATATAATTATGCTAATGATGATACTTTTTCATGTTTAATGATGCACTACGTACGTTATTTACTTATTTTGTTTAAAGAAATTTAAACATTTTAAACATCAGTCAACTTTAATTCATCTTAATAATTTTCTGCCGTGCATCGCACAAGTTCAAAAGCTAGTGTGATATATAACTGAATTGTGATTTTTTAGAATGCTTTATTTGGGATGGATATAACAACATACGAGAACAGAAGGGTCTCTTCTGCTGAATATAACATTTCAGACAATGGTACTCACGAAGATATTGATTTCATTGAGGATTACTTTGAGGTGAGGAACCACTTGTCAGTGATTAGCATACTACATTTAGAGATCAATTGTTTACGTCCGTTTGGCTCAAGGTAAAATGTTTTGCCTGAAAATATTGGCCTTCCTCCTTATTTTCCCGTGTTTGGTTGACACTTGAAAATATTTTATAAGTACGTAAACAATGCACTTTTAAAGCACTCTGTGTTAAATATTAGTTTGTATTAATACTATTATAATGGAAATTTGGAACATATACAAGTGAAGATCTGTGTGTTATATATGCATATGTATAAGGGAATATAAGCATGTACATAGGCAGGTATATATACATATTTGTATACATGTCTATGTGCGTGTTCATGCACATGTATATGTGTATGTGTATGTGTGTATGTATGGCTTGCGGAACTCTTTTCCGCAAAATCAGTTTAAGCATTTTAAGCTACTTCCATTTTCTGAAAATCTTCGGAAAACCTTTAAGGACAACCAAACACCAGAAAAATGCTGAAAATATTTCCCGGAAGATGTTTTACATTGAAACAAACAGATTGTTAATTTGGTTTTCTCTTCCTTAAGTTGCATGCACTTTTTTCCTCACAGCTTGAGGGTTCTGAAGTATCTGATATCCCAGTTGAGCAGGGGATGCCAGAAACATCAAATTCGGTTCATCCAATTTATTTTGCCAAGTGTCTAACAAAGGTAATTACAGCTTGGTTTTGAATATCTTTTTCTCTAAGGCTCTGCTTGGTTTGCGGATTGGGAGAAGGAAATAAAAGAGTAAAGGAAAACATGAAGGAAAACTAAATCCAATAATTTAAAAAATTTAAAACATTTCAGAATGTAATTGTAACCAAAGAAAAAAAAGATGGAAAGTGACTCATGAAATTTAAAATTCTTAACTTACTTCTCATAATATTTTATTTTCCTTTCTATTTTCCTCACATTTTTTCTTTGTGTTTTCCTTTGCTTCGCTTTCCTTTCCCTCACTAAATCCATCAACCAAAAAGAGCCAACATGACTTTTTTTGTATCTGTTTCTGGTCACAAAATGGTCACAAAAATGAGCTATAGTTATCTCCTCTATGTAGAAAGGAAATAACAATGAACAGAATGGTGATTGGTGATTGGTGTATCAAATAAAACTTTTTTCTTCTTTTTTTTTTCCTTCTGATTTATGGTGTTGAAGTTCAAAGAAGCCATTACCTAGCATTCATCTCCCCTTTGTATGATGCTACGAGGGGTAAATTGGAACGGATTTAACTTTTGGCACTATTTCCCACAAAATGACGACACTTGAGCTTGAATCTACCCGACCGAGCATTAACCATTGCACCAAGCAATAGCTGTCCATGTACCATGGTCACATCAATTTGGGTACCGTGGCAGTGTCGGCACGCAAAGAAACGTCTTAATTTTTCACATGGGATGTGCGGCATACATGACACAAGAAAGGCCACATCACAAATGGCTCCTTTGAAATGTTTTAAAATTCTGGAGTGGAAGTGTTAATATTATAAGATGGGAGAGCGGTAATGGGTGTTTGATAATTTAGCGAACAAGAGTGGACACGACACGATATAATGTCTAATTTTTTTTCGTTGGTCCTAGGCTCCTAGCCTTGTCTGTATCCTTAATATTTTTGATTTGTCGTATCCTGGGGTCCTTATGGTGTCGTTTCCTTGCTATATAGATGCCCCTTTCTTAAAATACTACTCCCTCCGTCCCATTTTATGTGTCCATATGTTGGGCCGTCCCAAAACTGTTGTCCACTTACAATATTGAATCATCAATTTTTTAGCTGTTTTCCACAACTACCCTTGGTGGTTTGACACATCAAACTACTTTCTTAAGCAACTAAGGGCAATTCTGGAAAGAAGTCACTTTTTTGCCCATGTGAAGTGTAGTCATTATGTTCCCTTAAAATTTTGGATTCCCCAAAAGGGACACATAAATTGGGATGGTGGGAGTATGTTTTTTCATCATTACATCCAAATGTGAAAGCACATTGTTTTAATCCATTGGTAGTGGTTTGATCTACATTCCAATATGACTCTTAACTTCTCAAGGATGTCACTCCCACTAAAGGAGGGGGTGTTTGGGAGAAATCAAGGAGGTCGAGTATTTCCAGATGATGGAAAATGGAATTCCATTCTAGTTTTATAGATACCCATTTGGAGGAAGTACGTTGGCGATATAGCTCCATTGTATCAGATGGTAATCCATTAGTTTTAACTCATTTCTGTTTTCATCTTTCCGCGAAACAAAAATAACTTGCATATAAAATAGCATCGGATTCTCGAGACATTGTCGTGTATTATATATTCAATTGGAATCCCTCTATGTTTAGAAAAAAGAACTTCTAGAATGAATTATTCTGTAATAAATCAACACAAAGCGAGCCAAAACAGTCCATTACCCTATGCTAGTCTTGCACCGTCGCACGGTGCCAAGAGGGGTAGACTTGACTTGGCAAAACCTAAGCCGAGGGGATGTTTGGAAAGAGAAACCGGTCTGTGGTTAAAAATTGAATCAGTTCTATAAATCCTAGTGGTTGGTGAATATGCTTTTCTTCAATCGGAGTCCGTGTCCAGTCTAATAAATTTAAGTGTTCGGTGAATGTCCATTTTTTGCACAGGAGTCATTGTCCAGTCTAACATCTTTCTTGCTCTGGTTCTTTGTCAAACCATAAAGTGAGATTGGGACTGAACCAGATCCGCATTCCCAACAGGCTGGAATACCTGACATCTTAACTAGTCATCATGCTTGATGATCCGACATTTTTTATTCAGCGAGTAAACCCCTAACAACAATAAGGAAATAAATGAAAAAGCCTGTGATTCCAAACTTGCTCATTCAAATTTGAAGATAGGGACTTGCTCGTAAAGTTACATGTAAAGTTCAAGATTGCTATGTAAATTATTAGGCTCTCTATACTATAGTATATTGGGTTAGTGGAGCTCATATTTGCCAACAGAAAAAAAATGAAATAAAGACTCACACAAGGGTTCGAACAGCTATAACACAAAAGAAGCTAATTCCTTCATCCACGACAAGAATCCACATTTATTACAAATTTACAATCCATTCTTTACTGTTAGGTACCTATTTAACATATTCTTACAAAAATTACACATTTTCAATGCAGAATTGCACAAGTCCTTGTAATTGGTAGGTTAACAATGTATTGACTATTTGTTTTCTTGTAGTCCGTTAATGAGGAATATGCTAAAACAATGGACCATCCATCAAACGGTGTTTCCATTCTTGGATGTCTCAGACCAGTCTTTATTGATGAAGAATTACATTTACGACGACTCTTTAGCGGTGAAGATAGTGATGGCTACACCTCCGACTGGAAAGGTATTAGGATATTTTATTCACCTGACACAGTGGGGCTATATCTTCCTCCTTTTAATCCAGGAACTTGATTTTCACTGCAAGGAAAATGTTTTACAGTAAGTTGATTTTAAATTAATACCACGTGATGAGAAAAAAGTGTCCTTTGTTTTATGAAATCTTATCAGGGAAAGATGTTGATAGCACAAGAAAACCCTCAAAGAAATAGCAATGTTGCCCCAGTTCCCTATGGTGCTATTGATGTGCTCAAAGGTGGAGTTTTATCGGCGTCTAAGGGTGGATAAAAGGGAAACAACTTCTTAAATCTTTAGGCATATTTGGTGGGAATATTTTTGACAAAGCACAGGAGATATCAAAATGGGCTACAGAGGTGTGGAGCTGGAGGGTAATCACCCCGGGTGGGGTGGGGTGTGGTTGGGGGTCCAGTTCGAGGGAGAAAAGGCGGGAGAAGCTGATTTTGGGTGCTTTACTAGTTTATCTGTAATGTTGACCCATTTTTTAGGTCTTCGATTCTCTTTGGAGCGGTGGATTTATTCCCATGTGGGGAGACTACCATGGATGCTCTGAGAGAATTGATATGGTGGTTAGAGGTGGCCGTGGTTCAAAGTTATAGTATCATACTCCGTCTCGGGAGACTCCAAGACGACTCTATCCCGGCATTTCGTTGCGGTATCGGGCAATACAGAACGATGGAATGAGATTCATAAAATTTTAGAAAAACAAAAATCTAAAAAACTATGACAAAAATAAAATGATTCCATCAATTCATCAAATAACAAGCATCTATAACTTATTTTATTCATTTTAATTTAATATTTTTCCCATTCGACTTCCCCTGGGGGTAGGGTACTAAGAAAACCTTGATTTCATTTAGCTCCTATAATGTTGTCTAATTCGTAAATCCATGCATTATTGAACACGTCTATCATATGATTACATGAGAATATGGTTATAAGTTTTTAGAACTATCCAAATGTACGTATTATTTGTAAATATGGTGAGGGACGATACATGTATGTATGTATGGTATATATATACATATTGACGACGTTGATCACTTCTAGTAAGAAAGAGTTATCCTAGTAAGCAAGGTTGTTAAAATCTTATAAATAAGAAAACTAATACTTGATTATATTTCACATTTAAGGATCTTTTGTGAAATTCATAAAGAGCCCAAAAACTTTCAAATAGGACAAGTTTCTGAAACATTGAAGCTGTAACAAGTCTACCCCAAATTTTGTGACGCACATTACCTCCAATCGGATATAAATAAATATATAGCACAAGAGATTTATATTCGAAGGGGTAGCATACCACTGAGTAGTGTGAACCTATCAAATGCAAGGTTAAAAAAAAAATTACTTAGAAGTGAAAACGCTTTGTACTATAACTCATAACTAAAAGAAAAAAAAATACAAAACTGGTTGCAGAAGACAATAATTGGTGTTTTTTGGACGTAGTTTATAGAAGTAAACCATTTCTCCAGCTTTTTTTTGCTATATATGATAGCAAGAAAACGTATTAAATAACACAAAAACAGGGAAAAAAAAAAGCAATGTTGAACTTGAACCTACACTATAGCCTATCGCAGAGTTGCTAGAGCAATCAACTACCTTGTGGCACACTAGAGAGCTCCTCTTGGCCTCTCTCTCTTTGTTTGGACTTAGAATGAGAAGATATTTAGACTTCATTGTGTTGGGGCACTTAACTTGGTTTTGGCATTCGAGATTAAAACACTCATCTCATGGGTCCTAATTATGAAAAAGAAACCCTAAACACATAACATCGTTGTACGTAAGGTAGTTATTAATATCGGGATTCCAATACTCTATGTAGCACGGGTACGACACGATACGGGTATGGGGGTACGACGAATCCTAAAAATGTTGGGTACGGGTACGGCTAGGGTATGCCGAATAAAATATTATTAATTTTAATTAAGAACATAATGCTAAATTGCTAATAAAAAACAAGTCCAAATAGTCGCATAACAAGAATCATAAGTATTATAACAAGATTGTTTTACCATTAAAGATCAACATTACAAATCCATTCATAACAAGATTGTTTCACTATAACAAAATCATTCACAAGGACCATAATCATTGCAAGATTGTTATAATTAAACATCATTAGATCATATCAAATCATAAAAACCACCAGTCCTAAACAAGACAAGAAAAGATTCATCCTAAAAAAGGGCACAAAACCACAATCCTAAAAAGAGGGCAACAATCATTTATAAAAAAGTTGAATTAAATAAGAGGACACGTTTTTTGGAGTGTCGGGTAAGTATCCTGGGGTGTCCAACGAATGTCGGTGTCCGGAAAGTACCCGGTACGGGTACGGGGGCCTAAATGAAGTACCCATGCTACATAGTCAATATTCAATGATTCTATAAGGATTGTGTATGGATTCTACCTTCTTCGGGTTCTGGGTGAGATCAGATCGATTCGGCAATTTGGATCATAGAAGTGATTGGGATTGTACAATAGTAAGATCTGAATTGAAAATTTAACAACCCTGGCCAATAAATGTGGTGGAGGAGATGAAAGGGCTGACTAGTATTGGGTGTAGGAGGGTGACCTTTTAGCCACTCTTTGAAAATGTGGAATCTGGACCATTTGAAATGAGTTTTGGTGGTTGGAAGTGACCATTCCAAATGTCGTAAACTTTTATCAAAAGTATATCTCCCAGTTTTGGCTGCATACTTTATTTCTTTTCATATCCACCTCTTGGTGGTGGTTGTCTTGAGAAACTCAGAGAGATTTCGTGGGGGGGGGGGGGGGTCTGTAAGAGGATGGATTTATTATCACTTGGTGGCTTGAAAAGTATTGTATTTGCGTACGTTGGGTGTGTGTGACTTGAAACTTTCACTTAAAGCGTTACTGGGAAAATGAGTTCTTGTGTATCATAAGAAAACGCTCAGAGGAATTTTTAAGTATATCAGATATGAAGTCGGCCATTTTGATTGTGGTACATTTCCAGGCATGGTGCAAATTGCTTGGGATTTTAAGCTCCTGCCCATTTTCCGGGAGACAGGAGAGATTGATGCGTTATTTGCCTTGTTGTATGCCGGGTCTTGAGGGTAGTAGGAGGGATATGATGGGGGTGGATTTGGTCAACATGGGGTATTTTTGAGGTAAACTCTACTACAAGGTGTTCACTGGTGAAGGTAGACAGATTTACTTGGAGGGTTCTTTGGAGGACAAAAGTCACTTCAAAGGTGGTTTTAAACCTCAACAGCAGTCCTAGTAGAATGCTCTTTTTGACAATTTGTGGAGAAGATAAATTGTGGCTTATTGTGTGTGTGTGTGTGTGTATATATTTATAGAGAGAGAGAGAGAGAGAGAGAGAGAGAGAGAGAGAGAGAGAGAGAGAGAGAGAGAGAGAATGGGTGCACCCTTGCTTTTGGTGCTTTCTTTGACGCTTTTTAATTAGCAAAAGGGAAAACAAAAAAAGAAACAGAAAAAAGGCATTCCTAATGAGTTTGCAAATTCAATTGTCTCCTACTATTGGGGTCATAGAGCTATTTATGTATCAACGAGCCATGGACATAGATGATGATAACTGTTAGTAATTTAAATAAAATTCTTTTAATAAGAAGTTTCATAATTATATGTGAAATGGATTATATATCAAACGATCAATTTATGAGAATAAAAGAAGACGAAGAAAAGAAAATCTATTGCATTTATTAATTTCAGTTATCTCAGCTATCTCAATTTTCTTTTTAGAAGGTGAAATGTGGAGCTTTAGTTTGAAGGGTGGTGGTAACGGCACTAGTTCGACCGTATACAGGTTGGAGATTATGAGAATAAAGCTGCTCTCTGTATATGGTGTTCAGGCATGTATATTATTCCTCTCCACATAGTGTGTTATCGAGTTTGACACACATCAACTTCGTGGATTTTTATAAGATATAGAACCTTGAAATGCGAGTAGCTTCCAACAAATATATCTAACATGTCTTAGCTTTATGTTAATCAGTTATCTATGATTCAGATGAATTCAGTATACTCTATGTTGCTCTTGTATCAGTTTCATATGCCACTAAATTTCTTCTATACAAAAAGTGGAGAAAAATCATTGTACTAATGTCTTCATTGCATGCTTTCCTGTGTTAGCCACATGTCTAATATGGAAAATGAAAAGGTTCATTTTAAAATTTTAGACATGATTGGAGTGTGTCCTATGTGTCTCAAGGCTCTGTTTGGTTCATGGATTTAGTGAGGCCAAGGAAAGGAGAACACTAAGGCTCTTTTTGGTTCATGAACTTAGCGGGTGAAAAGAAAAGAAAAGATAGAGGAAAACACTGCTATGTTTGGTTAATAAGGAAAATGTTGAGGAAAATAAGAATGGAACCAAAATATGGAGAAAATTAAATTAACACTTTTGAATTTTGAGTCACGTCTCTTCCTTTTTTCTTGAATTTCTATTATAGTTTGATAACTTTAATTTCTAATAAAAATTAAGCACGGAGGAAAACAGAAGGGAAATATATATATATTTTTTTTTAATAATCATTTTCCTTCTCTAAATCCGCGAACCAAACAAAGCCTAAGGAAACACATTTCTTTGTTATGTTACTAAGGAAAATAGCGAGGAAAATAGGAAGTAAAGGAAAATATAGTGAGAAATTAATTAAAAAAAATAATTTTTTTGGGTCACTTCTAATTCCAAATGTTGTTTAAACATGGAGGAAAGCACCGGGGAACTAGTTTTCCTTCCCTAAATCCGCACACCAAACAAAGCCTAAGAATAGCAGCACAATGGAGAAGTGTTTTGCGCGAGTGGTGAAACACACATGGCTCAATGTGTTTATTTCAATCAAATACGAAAAGCAGAAGACATCTTGTTTGACAGCATGTTACTTTTGTGCTTAACATCAACGGTTAAATCACATAGTGCACTTCTATGTACTATATTCAATCTCCTTTGAACGTGTCTTTGTTTTTCGGCAGTCAACAATTAGGTTGCAAGATTTCCAGTATGCTGAGCCGGATCTTCTTGTACATTCTAGTCCAACAATTGTAGAGCACTTCAGTGAGAAGGGGTCAATGGGCAGTTTTGCTCTTAAAGCTCTCTGCAAAAAGAAGGGACTCCATGTTGAGGTAAAAACTGTTTTACAGAGTTGAGCCTTTTATCTTAACAGCATCTGAATGGTGTGGATTATGGCTTGCTGTCTTAAAATTTTTGGAACTCTACTGCTTCACACTTGGGTTGCCACACTTAATCAGAAATGGGCGTCTCAAACTAAGAAAAAGCTTTTCGTGATAATATTTGAAAGTTGAAACTAAGTAGAGTTGCTTGAGGTCATGTGTATCTGTTGTGTGTGTGTTTTTTTTTCTCCGTGCAGTTGTCTTGTGTGCACTGAGCTGCCCTTTTTAGTTGTCTTTGGAATGAACTGTCATTAATAATCTTGTACAATGAGAAATAATGTGCTTTACAAAAAGGATATTGGTGGAGCCATTTAATTGTCTGGAAGGAATTGAATTCATTATTTTCTTTCAGGTTTTTGAGGCTGATGACATTTTCTTGCAAATTTAAACATGCTCTCTTTTATTTATGTTTATTTTTTCCCCATTTCCGAGTTCCAATATTCAAATTCGTGCATTTTTTTTGGCTTAAAGCATCCATAGTTCCAAGACAAAACACACACACATGGTACTCTGTATTGTTTTCAGTTTACCATAATAGCATTTTTCCATACCTCAGTGGACAGGGAGGGTTATTCAGTTTCTGATTCAGTCTGCTCTTGTAGGGAGCAACTTTGATTGGAGTAGACAGTCTTGGCATGGATGTTAGAGTTTTCTCCGGATTTGAAGTACGAACTCATCGTTTTCCCTTTAAAGTCAGGGTGAGTCATATAATTTTGTTTTGACACCTGAAATTCTAATTAAGGCTGCTTGAATATTGTTGCATTAGCCACTTTTGTAGATTGGTGCAATCTCGGTTAAATGGACACTTCTTAATAGGTTGAAGTACCAGTGTCAGACATTCAACAGTTGGACACCGGTACTGGATATGTGTTTTCCACACTTCTGGTTGGACCCACATCAAAAAGTATGTTACCTAGTTGTATAATAGTTATGTTCCTTTTGCGACAAAGTTTCATTAAAATGGTTGGAATGGTCTGTATGTTATATTAGAACACATCCTGAATGAAGAAATCGGACGGGAATTGGAGGAAGAAGAGGACTTGGCACTGGGAAATTATGATGACGAAAATATTTTTTGCACCTAACATGAAAGTGAAGAACTAGGAAGCACCGACACTTTCTAAGAAGGTAATGTGTCGCGTGTCATATCGTGTCCGACACACGGACACGACACTTAACACTTTTCTTGGGGTGTCGACGTGAACTCTTTTAGGATTTTGTCGTGTCGGTGTGTTCGTACCTGTGCTTCATAGGTGACGAAGATTGGTTGAGAGCCAATAGTTTGCTATGCCACTTGTAGTACTCGGGAAAGAGTTTCTAACATGTTCATTGATGGTGGAAGTTATAGAGAACATGGTTTCCCAAGAGGTTGTGGTCTTGTGGACCATTCGAAGTTGAAAACTATGTTACCTAGACTCGGGTACGGTGTCGGGTTCGTCCAGTTTTCAAAGATTTTACACTATTTTGAATGGCCGGAGAGAGAAGTACCCTTATCCGGGTGTCGTGTCGGGCACGGTTACTCCATGCATTATGAAGGGTCCGGGTAACATAGGTGAAAACCGAAGAGCTTTCAAACCATATAAGTTACCCATATTATGATTAAGGCCTAGACTCGATTTGGCTATATCTGTTATTTAGGGCCATGTGTTTTGTTTGTCTATGAAGTTCAGTTCCTTTACCCCTCGTCCATCCGTGTTTTGCTCAATCTCTGTTTTTGAGGCCCTTCCAGTGTACCCTTATCACTCAATTCTAAAATGGCTCTCTCATGCTTTCTGTGACTTGAAATTATCAGAGTTTGGTTTCCCATATTTTACATCTTATGAGGCCACAACAAGATTATGCATCTGATTTAGGCTTAAAATCTTGATCGAGTACTTTCAGTTTCAAATTGTTCTTATTTTAGTCCCTACATTGGGTTCAGAATGAGAGATCTCATGTAGTTGAAGGTATTCTTCTATTAGTTTTCAACTGTTTGTGGATTGAAATTTGAACTTACACGGGGAAAATCCTAAAATAAATCAGGATCAACATGTTTTTGTAGTCGATCTTCAGAGAGAAGCCAATTGATTCTCTCTCTCTCTCTCTCTCTCTCTCTCTCTCTCTCTCACACACACACACACACACACACACACACACACACAAGAATGGAGGGCACTCTTTCATAGCTACCATCTGTAGCCTTTTTTCAGTTTATACGTTGCGAATGCCCTCTTTAGTGCCAAGTTACCCGGATAGTGATTAGACTCGTAAAAATCTGTTGATATAGACATTGAGTCCTAGAGTTTGCTTCTCCATCTTCTCTTTTTCTGTGGAACCGTATCATTCTTGTGTATATATGCATATATATATACATATATGCACACGCGCACAGGCATGCCCTTATCATCATCTTTTGGGGTATAGATTGAAGACTCAATGTAGCTATATCTTCGATTTAGGGCAATGTATTCTGTTTGTCTATGAAGTTCGGTTCCCTATTGCTTGTTCTAAATGGTACTCTCATTCCTAGCGTGACATGAAATTTTCTGGGTCGTCTCCCATATTTTTCACCTAACGAGGCTTACATGAGATCTATGCACACCTTATTGAGGTTACGTCTTGATCGAGTACTATCAGCTACAAATTGTTTTATTATTGACAATCTTCATAAGGGAAGCCACTTAATTCTCTCTCTCTCTCTCTCTCTCTCTCTCTCTCACACACACACACATACGCATACACACACTTCGTTATGTATGTCTGTCTGTGAATGGCGGATGCAGAAATTCAAAGTTGGGGGGGCCTGGCAAGGGTGAAACCAGGATGTTGCACCTAGGGGTCCAAATATACGGGGGTTAAGGGGCAGCACCCCCTAACCAATTTTTTGGTCAATTATACATATTTTCGTGTAGAATTTTTCTGTGAAATTTTGAATGATTTTATATCAATTTGGGTTAAGAGCTAAGCGAAGAAGTGAGAAGAAAATGGATTGGACCAAATGGATTGGACCAAATATTCAGGATGAGTTGAATCACAATTCCTAAGACTCTTAGGGTGCGTTTGATAAAACTGAAAATTAAGTGATGAATTTAAGTACTGAAAATTTTAAGTGATTTGTATTTGCAATACTGAAAACAATGTTTCAAGAATTAAAATAGACTGCATTCAGTGATTATTTTCATTAGAAAATTTGCACTTAACGTTTTTAGTGGATTTTTTGCTGCTTTTTCAATTAAGTGATACATTATCAAAGGCACTGAAAAAAAATTAAATGCTGAAAATTTTCATTTTCATCACTTAATTGGGTTATCAAGCACACTCTTACAGTGAGGTTTTTTTTTTTTTTTTTTCTTCCTGTAGTGCTTCTGATAGTAAAAGAACTATTACAGGGACTGTACAAATATGATGTATAGAATTAGTATTGTTATGTTTAAAGCACATTTAAAAGACATTATCATTTTTAGTCTGAACTGTTGGTATTTGTTGGCATCCGCATTATTTTGTAGCGACAATAAATAAATAATCTACAGTTATATGTGGCTTTGAGCTGGTACTGATGCTGTCTTTATGTTGTATTTGCAGGCTACGTCGGAGGTTGCCGCAGAGAAGCAAATACAGCAACTATTATTTCCGCGTTCACGCCGGAAAAAACTCCGGTCTCAGGGTGATGGACTTCGAGATCCAGACTTATTCTGAATCTCAAACTTACTCGCGATGGAATAAATTTTAAGAAAATAAAAACCTCTTCTTTTTCTTTTTCTTTTTTTTTTGGTGTGTGTTGTACTTTTTGTACCTTTTTGGGTTTTAAATTTTAATCACAATTTTGTAGGTAGTTAAATCATGTAAATGGGAAAGGAAAATGCTTCAATAAACTCAGTATGAGTATTTATATGCTACAAATAATCCAATATGAGGAACTTTTTACCAAATTTCTGTAATTTCGTTTGATATGATGTAAAACCATAGTTTGAGGGAAAAGAAAAAGGAAAGAAAAAAAAAAAGAACGTGTTTTCTCTTGTGATCTCCTTCTTGCTTAAGTAACATTAATTAAAAATAAAAAGTTCCTATAAATAATAGTAATATACAACTAAATGAAGGAAAATGACTCACAACATGGAAAATGACCCACAATATTCAAAATGTTTAATTTTTTTCTTGACTTAATATCTTTTCCTCTATTTTCCTCATTGGTTCACTTATAAACAAAACACAAGAAAATATTGCATTTTCTTTTCTTTTCCCTTGTTAAATCCAAGAGCCAAACAGAGCCTAAATGTTCCATGCCTGTGCATTTATAATTCCCAGCTAAATAAATAACACCAAAGACTGCATACCAAATTTTCATCCTTCAGTTATTTTTGGGCTAAAAATGCCAATTTCAATGTGACTCCACCACTTATCTTTAACAGTGGCAGAATTGATCATTTCCCATCACCAACAATCATGGGAGGGGGACAAACTTCAACTTCTGTAACATCATATTCCAAATCAAAAGTCTACTCCCTTGAGCTTCTTTTTCCCACATTCTTACTTGCACTTTCATATTTTTCTGCACTGGCGGCCGAAGAAAAACTTTGTTTACTATTTTCTCCGGCTTTCGAGCTCCCCGCTATGGTTTTCTGACCCGAATTTTCCAAACCGGCTTTCGAGCTCCCCGCTATGGTTTTCTGACCTGAATTTTCCAAACAAGCCTCTTCATCGAAATGCTTGCTTTGCTCAACCTCCTCGTCAGCAACCTCTGCATGGTTTTGCTCCTCTTCTTTATCACCCCTGCATTAAGAACAGAAGCAAAAAAGACATACAACTGTCAATCTACTTGCACACTATCATGGATCACCGATCACCCAAGCAAAGAATCCGTATAATGATTGTTAAAGATGCTCCGCCAGTAATATTCATCGACTATTCTATTTTGGGACGTAGCATCTGGTTGATGGCTTGATGCCTCGCCAAAATGAGAGAAACGTCCAGAGGGCACCTTGTTAAGATTTAGTGAGGGACAGGAAAAGAAGACAATGAGTAAAAACACTTTCCTTCATTTGGTTAATAAGGCGGAAAAAAGAAAAAGAAAAATAGCAAGTAAAAGACAATACGATGTAAAGTAAACACTTTTTCTTTTTTGAATCATTCCTCTCTCTTGAGGTTCTTTAATATATATATATATATATTTTAGGTTGAAGATTTTGATTTTTAATGTTATTAAGCATTGAGTAGACAATTTGGAAACACACTACAGAATTTTATTTTAATTCTTGCTTTCCTTTCCTTTTCTCTACCCTTTAGTTCCCTAATCAAACAGAGACTAAAGAAAAAAAATTACTCAGTTCCGAACTGAACTTTGCAAATGCCATAAATGGGCGGCAGTTTTTTTAACATTTGACTCAACTCTAATGAATCACATTACCATCTGAAGTACTGCAGAAAGAGCATGGTAGAGCTCTCAAGACCCCAAACACAGCCCAACTAAGGCTCTGTTTGGTTTGCAGGTTTAGAGAACCACAAGTAAAAAAGAAATGAAAACAAGATGAAAAATTATTTCCCAACTGTTCCCTTCCATGCTTGAATAACATTGAAGCTAAAAATCTCCAAAACATAATAAATAAGTCCAGAAAAGAGGACAGGAAGTGACTCACTCTTTACTATTTCCTAATTGTTTTCCTTATTAACCAAACAAAGAAGACTCGGCGATTTTTTCCTTCCACTAACTAAATTTATGAACCAAACAAAGAATAAATGACCATATGCAAGGGAAATTCCAAAAGATGGTAAAAGGCCTCTACGAACTGTGCCAAATGTCCAACTCCATGTTGACAATTAAACAAAAACAAGACTCACAACATGGTTACCAAAAGTTTTAATTATTATATATTCATAGTTATACAGGTAGACATGAATTATGAAATAAAAAAAAAAAACTTTGAAATAAAGTAATTGATTTTCCACAGGAGTGTTTTCTTCCACTAACTAAATTTATGAACCAAACAAAGACTAAATGACCATATGCAAGGGAAATTCCAAAAGATGGTAAAAGGCCTCTACGAACTGTGCCAAATGTCCATCAACTCCATGTTGACCATTAAACAAAAACAAGACTCACAACATGGTTACCGAAATTTTTAATTATTATATATTCATAGTCATACAGGTAGACATGAATTATGAAATAAAAAAAAGCTTTGTAATAAAGTAATTGCTTTTCCACAGGAGTGAAAGAGTGGTGTCCACGATTACCCGAAAGAAGAATGAACTGTAGAGTCCCTAAATATCTGTAAAATATGCTAATATATAGTAAGTTTTCCTACCTACAACATTAAAAAAGTGCCCACCAAAATTGTAACACTAAGCAAAAGAACCATACCCTGAATAAACAACAAGTCCAACAGCAACAGCAGCAAAGGCTACGAAATACATCCAATCAACCTGAAGAAAGAACATCAGCTTCAAACTGTGCATTCCATATTCTAACAAATACTAACTTCACCTTTAAACGTGGAACTTGTCCGAATCCTTGAAAAAAACATATTGATTGATGGTATTAATGTTTTTACATACCTTCTCATGGTACGCAAATATGCGAATTAGAACAGCCCACATGTCTGAGGTCAGCAAAGACAGATTTAGCATTGTGGACCCACTAATCTGCACGGGAAAGACCAAACTTCAGAAGAAAAAGACCAACTCAACAAACGATTGCAGCTACTCATAGCAAAGATGTGCAACCGTGGTCGTGAAAACATAATAAATTACTCCAGTAAGTTGAACCCAGTTTTTTTTATTACAGGTTTAATCAAAATTAAATAAGGCTCCACTTGGTTTACGGATTTAGAGAAGGAAAACTATATTCCTAATGTTTTCCTCCAAGTAATTTTAGAAATTAAAAAATTCCAAAATATCATAGGAAATCAAGAAAATAGAAAGGGCGGAGACTTGCAAAGTTAAAAATTTTAAAATAATTTTTCACAGTATTTTCCACCCCGCTTTACATATTAACCAACCAAAGGATACTATTTTATCTGCTAATTTCTTTTCCTTCCCCTCAGTATAGCCATGAACCAAAAAGAGCCTAAAAAAGAGTTCAACTTTCAAAAGTCTGCAGTGGGTACAACAGAACTCACTACCACTTGAGATACTGGAAACAATAACATCCCAAGACAGACAATGAACCCCTGCAACTTGAATGTTCCAGGTTTACCATAAAGTAATTCAGTGCCGATTTGGAGGTGGGAGGTATTTTCTATGAAAAACCTATGTCTTTTTGGCCTTTTCCCATCCTTTTGACACTTTCATGTACAATCAAGTCCCTCCCCTATATCTATATGTGTCAGTTGGCATATCACATTGTATAGCCAGGTAAATAACTTTTCTTCATTTGGACCTCAATGGGTACCACTTCTAGCCTCCCCCTGAAGCTGTCATTTTTCGTTCCATCTTTTCATCTATGGAGATTCATCCACAAATTTGTTTCGGCTACACTCCTGTCCTTTTGACACCTCGACTTGGACCAAGCATCCTCCAAACAATGAGCTGCTTAGTGTTTTTTGTGTATGAGTTAATGCCAACGTATAATGCAAGGGCAATTATGAACGTATAATGCATCTTGTTCTTCTTTTTCCTTAGAGCATAGTAAAAAATCTCAGCAACTCCGTAGACGTAGCCCTAGTTTTGGGGTGAACCACATCTGGCGTGCCTGTGTCTGCCTTATCGTTTCTGTTTTTGCATCTCACATATCTTGGGATAGGGGTAAATCCCTAATACTAAGGAGATGCAAGATGGAAGAGAACCAAAATCAAGAGAATGTGAACAAAGCAGCATTCGGAAGAAGAAAAGTCAAAAGAATTTCTTTATAAAAAAAGATGGTGTGGCTCTGACAAAGCAATTCCCTAGAAATTAAGCCTACAAAATACATATTAATGTAACAAGTACACAGTAATTCATGGAAACTTTATAACTCCAATACATACCTTCAGCAAAATTGGGACAGCAGAGTAAAAGAGGAACATTGCTGCTGAAAATCCAAAAAAAGGAAGCGCCTGAAAGTAAAAGAAAAGTTACACGTGACACTGTTTTGAAAGGGGTTTTTGGTCAACCAACAGGCAAAACATGCAACGAAAATAATCAAACTTCTATTTATGCTGACACTTAAGCTCCGTTTGGTGAAAAGAACAGAAACCACAAAGGAAAACACTTTTCCTTGTCTGGTTGATAAGGAATACAATGAAGGAAAAAGGAGGATAAAAAAAAATGAAAATGAAATCAAAATTTTAAAATTTTCATGTCATTTTTCTTAATCTTTTAAGCACTACGGCTTTAGTAGTTCAATTCCTTTTCCTTCTCCTTGCCCTTTTCTTTTCCTTCGCTAAATCCGTGAACCAAACCAAGCCTAAGTGTCAACCCATGAACTTATACGCCACATAGTACATGAGATCCTGTTTTAATTTAAACTTCTATTTCTCTTAGATAAATTGAAAACTAATGGATCCTTCACCATGAAATGATTTTTCGCAGGTAATAAAGAATTATTTGCAAAACCCGCAAATAAACTTCTTGTCAAAAGACCAATAAGCCAAAATTTCTGGACATAAAGACTTCCATTACAATTTTATCTCTCTTCTTCGTTATAGCACTAGTTAGAACCCGTTTTGTATTGCTGTTGTGGGAATAAAGATACTTTCTTTAATAGATTTTCGGAAAAGCAATAAATTACTGCTTTTGGTTTAAATTCTATTTTCAGCTTTATAGTAGATTTGATTCTTCACGAAGCTGTGAATTTTTTTTGCCAAACGGACTCAAATCTCTCAATAATGCCAAATAAGTGACCGTTTGTCCTAAATAAGCTATAATCCAAACGGACTCCTACTTATTATCGTTTCTTTCACATTTTCCAAGTGTGTTAACAAAACTTTACTACGAAGCTGTGCCAAGTAACTACAAAGAAAATTTATGAGAATACTTTTTGTCGATTTGATAAAACTCTCGCTTACGAACATCCTAAGATTTTGTAATATGGCAGGCAACTAATGTTGCAAAAAAAAAATTGGTAAACATATTTGCTTCTCATTATGTGAGTACTACATTGTTTTATGCTAATACTTTATATATTGAGCTCTCCATTAATAACCTTGATCTATTTTTATTTCAACTCAAAACTTTAAAGGCTTACCAAGTTTTACTTGTTTCTGCTATTAACTTTGGCATGTTGTTTTGCATGTGATAACATGAGTTGGGGTTTGACGGAACTCCATGCTCAACTTCTATAACAAATAACTGTTATATTTATATATCCAACTCTACCCCTCGTTCAAATATATTTTTTTCTCTCCATGCATACACATCGCTTTCAAGAGGCGTACTATGAAAAAAAAGTCACTTCCATACCAAACGGAGCACACCAACTTGGATCAGTTTATCTTAGAATCATTTGACCTGTGAACTTTGTAAGTCCTCCCCCATGTTATCTAGACATTTAAAGAATGGAAGTAGCATAGAACAAGGGCAGTTGCTATTCACTGCTTGCATGCCTCTCCTATATACCACGAGTAATGATTGGTGCACATAAAATGTGCACATAAAGATTTGGGCCATTAATTTCGGTGGGTCCCATGTATGCAAGCATGGACCGGACCGAAATGAATGGCCCAGATCTTTTTATGTGCACATAGCATTACCCATATACTACACTAATGTGATTAGAGAGAGAACCATTTATATATTTTGTGTGTGTGTGTGTATATATATATATAGAGAGAGAGAGAGAGACAGAGAGAGAAAAGGAAGGACAACATGAGACTTACCGCTCCAGCTGACCAATGGATTGACTTGAGCTCGTTGCGCTCGAGTATGCTTCTAAGGATATCGTTAATGAAACAACTTGGCAACAAATAAAGCAAATAGAAAGATTGAAGGATTCTCATACATGACACACGAGAAAAAAATGCTTTGGAGGTCACAGTTCATTGTTACCTGTCAAAGCAATGGTTATATACCATAGCACGATTATATAATCATGAACGTTTTGATAAATCTATTTAATCAAATTTAAAAACTCAACCTAGTGTCCAAGTTTAGCTGTGAACTCAAGGATACATTTGGCAAGCACTGACAATGGCACCAAAAAAGCCCAACATTGCCATGAGTTCAACCCTATCAGCATTTTTCACGAGAAACTCCTATACAAGACAGAAGAAGGATTAATGATAAATACACCAATGCTAAAAAAAATGATTGAACGAATAAATTGTTACATTGAATCTATGAGAAAGAGAGAGCGAGAAAGCGCAAGAGAGAGAGAGAGAGAGAGAGAGAGAGAGAGAGAGAGAGAGAGAGAGAGAGAGAATACAAATAAATAGAAAATCCATAATAAAAACTTAAAGTATTTCATTTGCTAACAAATAAGCGGAGAGATTTTTTCAACTAGGCACCTTTGCTACATTTGGGAAAGGTGAAAAAACTGCACAAGCCCCTATGGTTAACCCAAGGAACAAAGATGACAAAAGAGGGAGAAAGAGTATAGAGAAAAGAAAGGTTGGTGAAAGAGAATAAAGAGAGGAAAACGAAAAACAGAATCCAGAAGGAAGGGAAAAGAGAATCCAAGAAATTGTGCGAGGAAGAAGCAATTAAGTGGTCAATTTTAAACCACAGGGGGGCAAAGTGGCATCGGGCCAAACCACAAGGGGGTAAAGTGTAATTATTCCTACATTTTAAGATATCTGGAAGCAGAAGACATGGAAGGGATAATGTGTCATTTCAAATACAGTTTTCAAGATGGGAGGTATTTTTCACAGCAATCTATGACATGAAAACTACAAAATAAGCCCGGAAAATTTGTATGACCTGCAGACACAGTCTTCAAGATGAAGGTATTATTCCTCAAAGGGCCCCTTTGGAACTGTTTATGGAAAACAATTGTGTGATTGGTTTCCATAAGCAATTTGGTGGGGGTGTTTGACCTCATGGGAGTAAATTGCAATTGGAGGTTTTTGAGACAGCCAATAGCAGAAATTGATCCCTCACATCACCGTGTTTCCCGAACATCCCTTATAATGGCCATGAGATTCAAGTACATACATTACTCTCACAAAGATAGGACTCCGGTTCTATATTATCCAAGTACCTCTTTATTCTGTATTTGACTAAACAAACAATTCTACTCTTAAAGAAATAATATCAGTCGGTTTGCTCACCTCACTGACATTACTGATAGCATAAAGCATAGACCCAGCAATCACAAATAAATCCCCTTTAAGGGGGTTGCTCCCTCCTACAAGCCATGATTAAAAACAAGAATAATGACATTAGGAAATATAATTCAGTTATATAGATAAATACAAATACTGTTATCTTAAGAACTGAAAGTATCTAAGCCAAACGACATAACAAAAATGACACATTACATTCTGGAAACAGTTTCAATAATTGCTTTAGAATTGCACTCTGAAAATGCAGGAGTTAAAATGAGAAACTAGCAAAAGTCAAAATATTAAGGATATGGCCCATGAGCATCCTTGTGGCTAGTTATACACCCTTAACTTCTCTCCACCTCTCCATATATGAACGAAAAGAAAATCATCTATAAGTGGGAAACTCATAGATAGACTGATACAAAAAAAAAAAAGAAAAAAGAAAAAAAAGAAAAAGAAAAAAAGGTTTGTTATTTGGGGTCTTACCTGATTGTAAATAATTAGAGATGAAGAACAGGATAAAGGCAAAATTCAACTAACAAACAAAAAACTCATCACTCACCTGATCGATCTTTTGCATGGACGTCTGAGAAAACAACTGCCACAAGACCAGCAACACAGATGGCTACACCAGTGATTTTTATGTATCTATATCTCGTCTTCAAGAAAACCCAGGTGAGGACTATAACGCATGGGATTGACCAACAATCCAGCAGCATCACACTTGTTATCGATGTGTACTGATATGCCTTCACCACTGTAGATCGAAATGATGGTCAAATCAAATTTTGTCCCAGTTAATTTTTTCAAATAAACATATAATTCTATTTGGATTGCTACCAGAAAACTTTCCATGTCGTTCTTTTGGAAATCAAGAATTCCTAGTGATTGTGGAGTAATTTAAGGGCCATTTGAGACGATCCTCAACATTCAAGTGTTTGGTAGATGTACTTTTAATGCAATGAGTCCGTGCCCGAACGAACATCACTTTTAAGACAGGTATTTATGGGAAACAACATCATGTTGGTTCCCATAAAAAGAACAGATAGAAAATAAGAGTAGGACTGAACCTGATCTTATTTTATGACTTCCCAAACAGGCCCTTAGTTTCCCCCACATTAACAATTTATATGCATGCTTCGGTCATAAAATCATTTTTGATTCAGTAAATCAGTTTTCAGAATCATAACATCCTCAGCTGGTTAGAGCTGTTTGGACTACTGTGAGAATTCAAGTTTTGAGATGTAAACTATAGGAAGTTTCTTTTTCCATTGCGTTTCTGTCCTCAAAACAAGTGTGCTAGCATCTATTATAAGCAGAACATAACCCAAATATTTGCGTCGGAAATAAAAATGAAGATAATATCATCATTAGCTTGACATACTCACCAAGAAAATTGGCCTCTACATCTACCAATGCAAGGAGTACATAATAATACCATTTTGCCTGCACGATGCCAAAAATTGAAGTATAAATTATGCATTTAGGCATAGTATGAAGTATATCTTAAAATATACTATTTGAAAATGAAAGAAAGCACCAACTTCGTGAACATTCAACAACTAAGACTCTATGTACTTGTAAGAATACCTATGAAATGGTTGCTGACACAGCTGGACACGACATGGTGGCCTTCTTGAAAGTGATTAGTATTAAATTTTGAGGTGAAATTCTTAATATAATAAAATGGGAGATAAAACATTGGCTTTATTTCATAATTTACAAAACCAGAGTGCACAAGGCACAGTTTGTTGTAGAAACAATATGATAAAACATTGGCTTTATTTCATAATTTACAAAACCAGAGTGCACAAGGCACGGTTTGTTGTAGAAACAATATGATAAATGTTAAATTTTTCTACATCTGAACATGTCAAACACGTGTCGCACACGGGAGTGGACAAAACATGGTGGCTTTCTTGAAAGTGTTTTTTTATTTTATTTTTAATTCAGAGGTGAAAATATCAAAATTTACAAACCGAGAGTGTACACGACAACCTATATTGTAGAATTATTTAAATATAAATAATTATTTATTCTCTATGTCCTAGCTGTGTCCGTGTCCTACATTCATAAGTTTTTGTGTGTCCTTGGGCCCATATCATGTCAGATTCGTATCCATGTACGCGGTAGCCAAAAAAATAATTCCCCTTTTTGTGAGAAGGATAAAAAAAGTTCTGTCCTTATAATGTCATCTGATTGATAAAATAAGTATCATAGTCTAACCAAATACTTCGAAGAAGTCCAGAGTCCAGACCATCTCACCTGGTACTACCACAAAAGTTTCATTCAATTTAGGTTCTGAATCATTATATCAATTATTACAATATCTTCATTACTACTGCACTGACTTCTCCCTTTTCAGCCAGCAGTCTTGAATTTCTAGAAATTTCCTAAAACTTAACTGGAACCCGTGAAGAAAGCAATCGGGTAAGCTACACAATTCCATACAGTACAGCGCTGTCAAATCGTAAATCAAATCGTGAATCGGTTTGCTAGAACTATACATCGTGAATCTTATCAAGAAGTGAACTGTAAGATTCACATTGTTGGGATAGTGAATAACACTGTATAAGTATATACTGTATACTTATGAAAACATATGTATAGTGACTAAAATAAACAAAATAACAATCCAACCCAAGTTTCATACAAGATCATCAAAATGCTGAAAGTTAAGTCAAAACTTAAGAACTTCAAAGTTCAAAATTATGGTCTTGAATTGTATTGAATCATAAATCATGAATCATATGATTCATATAGGATTGTATGAAAATCAATTCGACTAGTGAATCAACCTAATTAACCATGATTCCACATTCACCTTATGATACCAGAACGGCATTTCCCAGGCATCACCATCAATCCCGACCAGTAATCCACCTCAAACTAAAGAGATGTGAAAGTCAGAAGCCAGGTAATCCTATTTTTTTTTTATTTAGAAAATTGCTTCTTTCGAGAAAAGTAAAAAAGTAACATCAATTAAGCTTAAGCATTAAAATAAGTATTGACAAACACAATGCTACATGTAATGAAAAGAAGCCAACCCCAATCATGCATTTTTAAGCATCTTACAATGTATGTCTAACAATCTGATACCATTTCTAGTCCCGCAATTACACACGAAATTGTTGATTTTGGAAATATTTTCGTACGTAACATTTAACAGATCAACTCTTCCCTTGATTACAATTTGATACATTTTCTAGTCCTGCAATTGCACACAAAATTGTTGTTTTTGGAAATATTCTTGTACATAACATTTAACAGGTCAACTGTTCCCTTGATGCTTCTTTTTGTTGTAATCTTCTCTTACTAAAGGGAGTTTGGAGAAATTACAAAAAAGTCATTATATAGTGAAGAAGAAAATGTAAGGATGTTCAAATCCAGGTGAATCATTGGACTGGAAACCGCTCAATTTAAAGTGGTGCCCCTTGCCTGCTCAATTTCAACACTCCAAACTACTCTTTTTGATGTAATGGCAATGTGAAGTAATATTTAACAAAAGATGATTTGATACTATATGAAACAAATAGGCTTAAAACCGTTTTTTCGCCCATGAAACTTTCGATTACCAAAACTTAAATATAGATATAGATATGTGTTTGTGTGTGTGTGTATCTGCATTGCAATAAGAACTAAGCAACAATAACAACAAACCAAATGAATACAAGACTAACCTTGAGAGCTTTCCTACGGTATATCATGGTGATCCCATATACTAACGCCAAGAGCACATAGTTTAGAAAAGATTGTGAAGTAGGTGCATTAATTCCTAATAAACAGAAGGAAAAAAAAAAAAAAGAGTCAAAATCAAATTAAGAACTGCCAAACACCCAAAAAATTAACAGAACAAACCAAATGTGTAAAATGGGGGAAAAGGAAACCATAAGTTCTGGAATTTTGATAGCCATCATAAACAATAAGCAAAATTAAATTAGCCCCAAAAGAAAACGCTACAATCCAAATCCATGTGTGAAAAAGCTGTACTAAAAATCAAAATCCTTCCTGGTCAATTATGAGACAATAATAATAGTAACAATAATGATAACAAAAACAGTTTAAAACAACATGTAAACAAAAAAACACAAAGTAGGGAAAAAAAAAAGTAAACCTTTTCTGGCAAGTTCAGATGATGAGAAACCAGTGGAAGTGATTAAAAGAGAGAGAAACTGTCCCAACCCAAGACCAAACAATGTCTTCTTCGTCCAGAATTCCCTTGAATTCATCATATCTACTCACTATATATATAAAGTTGAAGAAACTGAGAAATACCCAATTCAGAGAATAGCAGAAACTATTCAGAAACCCAATTAAAGAAGCCCCATTATTTGTTTACCCACCATACAAAAGTATCAGAACAAATGACAAAACCACTTGAATTGGGTTTCTTCAAGTGGAATTGTATAGATATGTCAATACAAATATTATTATAATGGAGTATTATGATAGGAAAAGAAGTCAATTGCAAAGGGTGGCACATCAGTGAATGTGATGATGATGATGAAAGCAATTGAAATAGATGTGAGAATGAAAGAGGCGAACGGCTATTGGTAGTTCCCAAATTCTATACAACTCTCTCTTCCTCAAATCTCTCAAGCCGTTGAATGGGAGAGTGAGAGAGAGAATTCTTTGAGTAATGCTATGCTTCCAAATTTTTATCCGAAAAAAATCTTTCCAAATGAATTAAAAGTGTACTCAGGTCTAATACAATGTGAGCAAAATATTTTTTTAGATGAAAATTTAGGAACTAGGAGTATAAGATTACTCGAATTCTTTTTGGTGATTTCCCCTTATATTTTCTTGTTTTAAATGAAATGAGATGATAACAATGAAGGTACAATAGAAGTATTTATGGAAAATTCTATAATACATTCTATTAATTTTGGATGTATCATACATATAAATGATTTTTTATAGTTAGATTCTAAAATGGCGTAACTTGAAAAACTATTTTGCTTTTAAAAAACTAAAGTGATTTTTAAAAGAGTTAATTAGTAGAAAGTCCTAGTTGGGGTATCTATGTTGCAATAGACCCAGCACACAAAACAATTTAGTGACAGGTCCATATATTCATTTATGACCAACCTACCCCTACAACCCGTCCCACGCGCACACAACACACTCTCCTTCAAAACCCCAACACCCACTTACAGTCACGGTGATTTCGGCGACACCCAAGATCACTCCGACAATCTCGCTTTTTTGAATTTCAAACAACAAATTGAAGATTTTCACCACCATTTCATCAAGAACTATGGTTTTTCATTCCATTTCAACCTAACGAAGTCCTTGGGCGTCATAAATTTTTCAATGGATGCTTCGACGTTGATGATCCGACTCCGACGCATACAAACGATGGGGAGAAAAGGTATGCTACGAATTCTTTCATATGAAATTCATGAATACATTTGGTTGATCTTATTTTTTTACCATCTTTCAGATGTGAGTCGAGTTCATGAAGAATTTTGGGTAAAAAAAAGAGGGTTTTTGGCGACTCAAAATGTGACATGCGATTGTTTTTTCTTTCATATTGTCGTCGATTCTGCATTACTTGTTTGAACAACAACACTATGAGTTGATTCTTTGTGATTTTGGGTTCCAAAAAATTGTTGATTGTTGTATGGTTTTGATAGTACAATATTGGGATTTTAGGGTTCGTACTTCTAATTTTTCAAGCGATAATGTCCTCATCGACATCAGAGATCCAAACACAATTTAACACACTTTCAAGTGATAGCTTGTATGTTGATTTGATGAAAAGTTGTAATGTAGTGTGAAATTGATGACTACCCCATTCTAACATTCATCCCCATTTCCATATCGACGAAGGTGAACGAGTAATTTAACACTCATAGTATAAAAGACCTTAGTTTTAATGCAGTGTGAAATTGATGACTACCCCATAATAGTTATATACAGTGTGAAATTGATGACTACCCCCATTATAGACCCATTGAATGTGGAATTTATCACATATACACATGTGTTTCAATGAAGAAGACCATGATCAACATTCACAATTGCAAAACTTTTCACTCCTTAGCAATGAAATTGCCAGAACTACTCTGATACCGACGAACAATGGCGAAGGAAGGTGAGTGAGAAATTTTACTTGATTCTTGGTTTTTGTATGAAATTTCGCACTGTGTATGTTTGGAGTTGAACATTCACAACTGGTTTTTGCTTCAACAACTTTTCTGTGAATGGAACAAATGGGGTAAAAAAAAAACTAGGGTTTCGGCACCACCGGACAATGGCGAAGTAAGGCAAATGAGTAATTTTACTTGATTTATGAATTTCGTATAAAATTTCACACTGTGAATTTTCGCTTTTGAACTTTCCCGAATGGTTTTTGCTCAAACCACTTTCTTCTAAAAGAATAAAATTATGGAAAAAAAAACTGGGGTTTCTACTAACAAATACATGTAAACAGTTTTGAAGTTGTCTATAAACTAATTGTATGTGAGAAATTTTGTACTCTGAATATCACTTTCCACATGAGTGTTGAACTTCTTGTTAGAATGTGAACTTTGTCACTCGTATGTGAGAAATTTCTAAAGTGCGCATGATGTGTGAGAAAAATGTTGTGAAATAAAATTCATCCACGTTTCCATCATTTTACAAACCCAATCCGTCCCAAATTAGAATTTTTTGGGTACAATGTGATATTAGAAGTGACAAATTTAGCACTCTCAATATCAATTACGAATGAGTGCCGAACTTCTTGTCTGATTGTGAACTTTGTCACCCGTAACTGGAAATTTTCTAAGATGTGTGAAATTTCTCACTCATATGCAATGGAAATGTTGTGAAATAAATCTCGTCCCCATTTTCAAATGGACAGAGATCAGTGAAAAATTTAACACTAATAATATCTCTATGCACGTGAGTGGGAAAATCACTCATGATTGGGGAATTTCTCACTCATATGTGAGATCTTAAATAAGTGAGACGATTCTCACTCATGAAAGTTGAATTTCATGCTCATATTTGAAAAATAATGATGTATGTTTATCCGCACATGTTGTTTCCATCATTTTGCAAACCCAAACCATCCCATATTCGAATGATTTTGATACAGTGAGAAATTTAGCACTCATATTGATATTTTTTCATATGTGTGAGAAAATTATCAGTTGAGTGTTAAATTCCACACTCATTTCCTTGTGCGCTATTAATAATTGCCATGTCCATGCAGCCTGTGTTACGAAGTCCCCCCAACAGGTCAAACGAAGACGACACCAACAACCCAGACCGCGATTTAGGTCAACATTCGTTGCATTCCATTCATGATTCGAAGAACACAAAGCCTGGAAAAAAGCTCGGAATATTTAGACACTAGTTTGACAAATTTTTTTTTTGAAATAACAGATCAATGCTTATTTATTACTGGATGCTAACTGAATGTGACTATTCACTTTTGGATTTTAGTGTGAATACTTTCTTTTGGATTTTTGAGTAACATAGTCAATGTTAGATTAGTCATCTGTAGTACCTAATGTGAATGTAAGTATTGCCCTTTTGATTTTTAGTGTAAAAACAACCTTTTGAGTAACATAATGTTATATTACGCATCTTTAGTTTTCAATGTCATGACATTTAGGAATATTGAATTGTGATATTTCTTATGGCAAATGTATTGGATTCGATTTAATGTATGAAACTGCCGTTGGCACGGACGCATCTTAAGCAAATGTATTGGATTCAATTTAATTGTGAGTTGCGTTCGCGCCAGCGGCAGTTTGCCTCAGTTGCGTCCAATACATGTCAGGGTAGCAGGAGTATGAAATAGTTGTATAATTCACATTTTAATCACACAATATGAAATATTTGAGTGTGAAATTTCACACTGTAAAACACAGTACGAAATTTCACATTGTACGGACTGTTATGTCATTTGAATGGATTATGGACTGTTATAGAATGGATTGTATTAGTGGTGTTCAATATAAATTAAACAAATTTGTAAAGTGAAATCCTAAAATATTGGGATATTATTTCTATATATATTATATGCAATATCAATGGGGATTGGGTAAGATTGGGTAAGATTTGACTACTAATTCCATATTTAAATATGTATTAAATATATGTACATATATACATACAGTTCTATATATAGAGACTAGGGGTAGAAAAGTCATCCAATTATTCCATAATGGGATATTTTGGACTAATCCCTAAATACAATCACAATTATAGGACCTGTTGTTATGAAGTTCTAATTTGTGGACCTATTCCAAAAAACATTGGTAGAATGGGATTTTTCACCAAATTTTTCTTTTTAAAATTGCAGCATTTTAGAATGTGGACGCATACTAGATTTTGGATGTACCATAAATCTAGTGATTTTCACGTTATAACATTTTGGACAATAGTTTGGAAAGTTTAATATTTTGGATTTAGAGGTATGGATTATAATTTATAAAAGAACAAATTTAATTGTTTTTATGTCTAAATTAATTTCTTCATTATTTTTATGAATATACTATATTGAAAATAACAATTTTATAATTTCATGTTTAAAATAGTTATTTAAGTCATTTTTTTATCCACTTCTCTTTATTCGCCCCTATCCCACCCTTCACGGGTTTATTTCATCTGGAGTAATATTATACTTTATAATATTTTTTTTCTTTCAAAAAGTATTTCTGTATATATGTGACAATCAGACACTTTCTAATAATGGGAGATCACTTTAACATGAAATAATTAAAATCAAATGTTTCCATTGCTATATATTAAGAAATACTTTTAAAAAAAATAATAAATACATAATAAATAAAATTAGAAAGCATAGCATTACTCTTTTATATCCGGGGATAAATACAAATTACAATCTTATCACACTTGACAAACGCGGCCTATGGAGCCACTTTCCAATGAAAAAGAAAAGGACATATAGTCTCTTTTTAGGACAACTTTTTGTAACAACTTTCAAGGAGTGGTGCGAGTGTAGTTGTTGAGGACTAGACACTTTTGGGGCCCATTGGAAATTAGGTAGCTAAGCTTTGGTTGGTCAAACACTTGGAGATGCTTAAAGATTTTTTCTCTCTTTTTGTTTTTTTTTTCTTTGGAAAAGGCGCATGCCGGCGCTAACATACTCATAGATGAAATTCACACTAGAGTAGAGTGGGGGCATGATTAAGAAGATGCCAAAGTCCTATTATTACTTTTTCTTGAGGAGAATCGAATCCCATTTATATTTTGATGATAAGTGAGGGTGATATTAGGGGTGGGCACATTTCGGGTCGACCCAAAGTTTCGACCCGAACTCGAAGTTTTAGCACAATTTGGTTCAGATAAAAATCGAACTGAAATTAGTTTAGTTCGAAACCGAACTGATTTAATAAGTTTGGTTCGGTTTTCGGTATGTGTAATTAGTTCGGGTCGAAACCGAATAACCGAAGTTTGTGGGGGGGTATATAAATAAAACATATAAAGTCTGGGAATCCCAGTCATTTTTAAATTAGGGCATTCCACTCTCGTCTCTCAGTCTCTCACTTTCTCTCTCAAACCCTCACGCCATTTCTCTTTGTCTCTCACTGCGCCAGCGACGGCGACGGCGAGGCCATGTGCCTCTACCTCTCAAGAGTCTCAGTGGACAAGGAGTCAGTTCAGCGAGGGGGCCTCTTACTCAGACTCTCTCAGCTCAGTGGAATGAATCGGTGCTTTGTCATTGTGTCTCTCATCTCAAGGTTGAAGACTTGAAGGTATGGTTCTCTCTCTCTCTCTCTCTCTCTCTCTCTCTCTCTCTCTCAGTATCTCTCAGTTTGTATACTAATTTTTCAATTTTTTCTCTCTCTGAACCCTCAATTTTTCTAGTAATCTTTAATCTTTTCATGGCATAGTTGATAGTCATGACTCATGTGATTCTGTATGGGTACATATATGTGTGTGTGACTATGAATGTGCGTGTGTGTGTATATATATATATATATATGTGTGTGTGTGTATAAGTGTATAACAGTGTATGTGTGTGTATGTCAGTGTGAGATCTGAGCATCCAAAGTGGGTTTTCTCTATTGTGCTCAATTGAATCAATTGATGTAATCCAAAGTGAGATCTGAGCATCCAAAGTGGGTCCTTGATTTTGCAATTTTAAAATCTGATTTTCTATGTTGTTGATTTTGTCAATCCAAGTGATGATTCAATTCTTTATTTGAATGGTTAGAATTCATATGAGAACATCTTGACTGAATTTCGGAAACCGAACTTCCAACCCAAACCAAAGTAAGAGTTCGAAAACCGAACTGAATTTTCGAAGATTAGTTCAGTTCGGATTTCAGTACCATTTTAGCCAACCCGAAATGAACTTTTCGGTTCGAACCCGAGCCACCCGATTGCCCACCCCTAGGTGATATTGGACTAGCAACAACTACAAGTCACTTGGTATAGAGGCTTGAAGTTGTAGCATGAACAAATGATAGCATGAAAAAATATTAAACAGTACAAAGTAGGGTTATGAGGGTGTTTGGGGAGCTTAAATTTTGCGTTTCAATTGCGTTTTGGGTCAATCGCTGATCATGTGTCGTTTGGCAAGTTCAAATTCCAATCGCTATCATGATTGGATCATGACTTTTATCGTTTCAGCCCAAGCTAGCCTGACCCAGCTTTAGACCAACGCGTTCAAATTAGGGTCAACTTACATGCTTAATGACAAGCATGCCCTTCATCTTTTGGACATATGACCAACTTCCGGTACTAAAGGACAAAGCACACTCACACACACTGACTATTTGACTATATGACTCTAGCTCATGCTATTAGAGTAACTTAATAGATTAGATTTGATTATTCGTATAATAAATTTTTATTTGTTAACACCTTTCAAAAAGCATTAATATGAATATATATTTTTTAATAAAAATTAGTAAAAGGACACAATGGTCTTTTGACCCATAAACTACTATCCAAACCACTTTTACAATATATAATTCAAACATCAAAACTATCAAAATCTATTATGACAAAAGCTATTGCAAAACTATCGCAATTACCAAGCACAAGCTACCCCAAACAAGCCCTATAAAATGGATCGATTGGTTGAAAATTTGATGAAATCTGAATTCATGTCTCAATAAATGCCCTCGAATTGAAATATTTTGTAGAAGTTAACCAAATTAGAATTAGATAGAAACTCCGATATATGAACTCCATAATTTTTTCCGTTTTATCACTTCATTTTTATTTATTTATTTATATATTTTGTATAGTTTTCAAAATATAATTCATTAGAATTGTGACACTTTAACTTTGTTATTTAATATTATTGTAACTAATAAAATACATGTACATTAATTGTTAGAATGTGTCTGCACATTACGTCAGCACATTAATTATTCGGAGAGAGTGATGGAGCATCACTTAAGAGGTGTAATATCATTGTCAGAAAATCAGTTTGAATTTATGCCTGGGAGATCAACTATATAAGCTATTTATTTACTTAGGAGGATAATGGAAAAGTATAGAGAGAAGAAAAAAGATCTATATATGATTTTTATTGATTTAGAAAAAGCTTATGATAGGGTGCTTAAAGATTTAATTTAGTGGGTGCTAGAGAAGAAAGGAGTGACCAAGGATTATATTGACAAGGTGAAGGATATGTATAATGAAGCGGTTACTACAATTAGATCACCGGCCGAAGAGACAATCGAATTCCCAATTACCGTAGGCCTGCACCAAGGGTCGGCCTTGAGCCCTTATTTATTTGCCCTAATTATGGATGAATTGACTTGACACATTTAAGATGAGGTCCTATGGTGTATATTGTTCACAGATGATATTGTCTTGGTTGATTAAACTAAAGGAGGACTCAACACTAAACTCGAAGCTTGGAGAGAAGTACTGGAGACTAAGGAGCTAAAGATAAGTAAGACGAAAACAGAATATATTGGAATGCAGTTTTAGCACCAGTGGAAGTAGACACAACGAAGCAGTGAAGATCGAAGACCAGTAGATTCTAAAAAGGGAACAGTTTCGCTATCCAGGTTCAATGATCAATAGAGATGGAGAGATTAGTGATGACGTGACCCATAGAATTAAAGTAAGCTAGCTTAAGTGGAGGAGTGCTTCCGGAGTATTATGTGACCGGAGAATACCAGCAAAATTGAAAGGAAAATTTTTATAGGACAGTAATTAGGCCAGCTATGCTCCATGGGACAGAATGTTGGGCAACTAAGAAGCAACACATTAGCAAAGTGAGCGTAGCTGAGATGAGGATGCTAAGGTGAATGTGTGGTAAGACTAGAAAAGAGACTGTAGAAGTGACACAGATTGATGATAAGTTGAGGGAGAATAGACTTAAATGGTTCAGCCATGTGCAACGAAGACTTGTAGATGCACCTGTGCGAAAAGAGTGATAAGATAGCAGTGTCTGGAATGTTAGAGGGAGGGGCAGACCTAGACTGACTTGGGAGTATGTAGTGCAACAAGATATGAATATATATAATTTAAGTGAGCATGTAGCCCTTGATTCTGCAAAATTGAGAAAAAAGATTCATATAGCCGACCCCAACTGATTGGGGTGGCTTGGTTTGGTTTGGTTAAAATAATAGGCTATAGATAATTTCACTGCTGGAAATGCTCTAATAGGACTAATTGTTTCTACTAAACGACATCTTAAAAAGTTATAATAAAATGACATATTATTATTAGCAAGTAGCATCATAAAAAAAGTTAGTATTTAGTGGCAACAAGTTACAATAAATTGCATTTCTTGCACAAAAGAAAAAAAAAGTTATAATAAATTACATGTTGTTATTACACATTAGGACCTAAAATTGATTGTAGGGTAAATTACAGTAACACCCCCTGAATTATGACCGTTTTTTACTAACACACCCTAAATTTTAAAATAGAATAGACTCACCCCTGAACTATCTAAAAATGAACAAACTCACCCCTAAAGAAGGGGTTTTAATGTCAACAAAGGATAGTTTAAGGGGTGAGTTTATTCAGTTTTAAAGTGTAGGGGTGTTAGTAAAAAAACAGTCATTGTTCAGGGGGTGTTACTGTAATTTACCCTTGATTGTATAGTAAACCAAAGATACAAGTATGCATTGAAAAATTTTCCATTGTCTCTATCCATCTATATTTATATTGTATAGGAAGAATAACCACATCTCTTGTGCCCGAGTGGTAAGTTTTTTGGATACTACCCAAGAGGTTTAGTGTTCGAGTCATGAGGAGCGTGGCCACTGAGGAATTCACTCGGCAACTCCAGGATCTCGGGGGATTAGTCAAGGTGCGCGCAAACTGGCCCGGACACCCACGATTACCAAAAACAAGTATAGGAAGAATAACCTTAATGTATAAGGGATAATGAATTTGATCCCACAGCGAAATCTCGAAAGCCAACTTCAATCGTGACAATAGTAGCTCTTCACAAGGCCAAACATTCCACAGTCACATAGCATCTAGATTCTCGGGAATAAATTCAGAGAAAGTGAGAAAAACACTCCTCGTCCCATGATCACGAAACCCAACCCAACACCCCCCAAATCGCGAAAACCACCCCATCCACGTTCTATTTTATATACACTTAATAATGTCAAATTACACAAAATCACTTCTTATAAACCAAAATAATAAAAGTGACTGTAATAACGTCTCGATTGATAAATCTGACTAAGTACTGAAATTTAAGTGCTGAAATAGACTGCTTCACTATTTTTTTTTTAATATAAATTTTTACTTAAAGTTTTAATAAGTTTTTGACAGTTTTTTCAATTAAATTATATATTAACAAATCCACTAAAAATAAATAAATACTAAAAAAAATTATTTTCACCTTTAAATTAAATTATCAAACATACCCTAAACAAAGTAGCCAATATAAATTGGGTGCCATAACATATGTTAAGAGTTAGACCAATAAAACACATAATTATTTTGATCGAAAAGCTGCTGCTTCTCAATTATGTGGTGTAATGCCATTGGTGAGTGCAAGTTGACCTTTTGTTGTGCCTTTTTCCACATTGTATAGTGCGTAATCTAGTTTACTTTATACTGTAATTTGTTTATTATTATTATTATTATTATTATTTCAGTTGCCGATTTTCTGTAGATGGCAAGACTTCTCTCAGCCGCGTAATGTGGCATATACCCTTTTTGCCCTTTATCACCTCTTTTTTTTTTTTTTTGGGCTCAAAAATCACCTTTTTTTTGTTGTTGTTGCTGGGTTTCTTATGCTTTTGAACCTTATAATTTTTTTTTTTTATTTAGTTTGTAGGATTAACTAATTAATATTTTTAGCATATTCCTTTTGAATTTGACCATTTTAAAAAAAGTAAAGATCAAATGGATGACTCAAATCAGTTCAATGCATTTATGAAGAATTTTTTAGCTTCACCTTTTGCTTTTAGATTTCTGCTTTTGTAAAAAATATTCTTATATATCTAATAACAGATTGTTTATATTGATGAAGTATTCACTTTGGTTCCGCGAGAACAAGGAATAATTATTATGTAACGACCCACTCCTATCGTCTACTAACAGTTTTAAAATGCTTTGTTGCATGTAGGGGTGGTCGAGTTGAATCGAACCGATCCAAGTTCGAGCTTTTGTGAACTTATTCACGAGTTTAAATGAGTCGAGTTTTTAAGTGATCGTGAGCTTTCTAGCGAGTTTTTAAGTGATCGCTAGCTTTTTCGTGCGTCATTTAAAACTATATAATTTAATGAAAAATCAGTCATTCATCAAGCTTATTTTCGAGATTTGTTTATATTTTTCTCTAAAATTGTACAATTTTAAATACATATATAAAAATCAGTATACAAGCTCTTTAACAAGTTTATTAACGAGTTTTTTCACGAACCTTAATCAATCGTGTTCACGAGCTATGTTGAGCGAGCCGAACCTAGCTTTTATCGAGCCGAGCCACGAGTCCTTGTTGAGCGGCTTGGCTCGTGTCTAGACTTTATACCTCACCTCACCTCACCTCATTCTTCTTGATCTTTTTGGATCTTTGCTCTTAGTCATCACAACTTATCTCTTTCGTTGTTATGGTTATTATTATTTTTTTTTATTACATGGGGAGGGAGAATGTTCGAACATAAAATTTGGATACACAGAAGAACACTACGTGTCAGCCCTTTGCCATTTGGACTATGAGTCATTGTGTATTGTTATGGTTATTTTTAGTTATAAGTCTATCTACTTATTAAATAAAAGATACAAACAGGAAAACACTTTTACTAATAAAATCATTGGGTATTTTGATTTTTTTTTTGGACAAATATATAAATTAGTACTTGAATTTCCAAAATAGCATCCGTCTGTTCAAATTAAAAAACACACTCAAGTCTTCTCGCTAACTTTCTAAGAGGTATTTTCAAACTTCCAATAGTTATGCATAATTATAAAAAAAAAAAAAAAATCAAATGCATAACTATTAATGTACAAATTACTTTGCTATAATAGTTATAGTTTTATAATCTACCCAATGAGATTATCATTGCCAACGTGAAGTGATTGTTCTATGGAATTTATAAAATTTACAAAATTCGTTTTGAGAAATTTACAAAATTCACAAAGTTATTTTAAAGAAACTTACAAATTTTCAAAAAAACTAGTGTTGAGAAATTTAAAGTTAATCATTTGGGTCTTGCTAGAGGTACTAACAAATTTCACTAACACTTACTACCACACTTTATCTCTCTCCTAGTGGTACTGCGGGGTCCACTGCGGATCCCACAGTGCCACTAGGAGAGAGATCGAGTGTGTTAGTAAGTGTTAGTGAAATTTGTTAGTGTCCCAAATATTACTTTAATCGTTTACCCTCCAAACAGATTAAAAGTACTAGTGAACAAATTTTTTTTTTTGGGTAGGGCGAATTAAACAATAAACACACACTCAATTGGATGGGGAAATGGGCCTTGCTAACCAAAAAGATTGAAAACTTGATCTATCAAAAAAAAAAAAAAATCCCTTCAGCCGCATAACGGATATACTGGAGAAGCACAATAATCATAACATCCGGCTAACTCCAATAAAAAAAATTTCTACCAAACTCCTGGTCCACCACTAGTGGTGTGAATCTCAAGCACTAAAGTCGTGTATTTCGCGTATAATCCTTTTAATATTTGTGTTTTTTTTTTTTCCCAAACAAACATTCATTAAAATTAACTAAATATTATAGAGAAAACATCACAAAAATAAAGAAAATTAGTGTAACAACAAAATGAACAATAGATAGGGATGTATAAGAGACCAAGGAAAACAGTCCGCAACAGGACGAGAAAACCACCACCGCGCCGCAAGGAACACTGCGAGAAGAGATTCGGAACCCAGAACAACATCAACCTTGCAGATATATGGTAGAGACTACACCCAAAGAAAGAAGATGACAGAGAGTCAGCCCAAACAAGTGAAGAAACTTCACCAAAGGAGGCAATCAAAGTTGCTAGAAAAGTTTCCATGGTAGCAAAAGCTACACTATGGAAAGCAGCACAACTGTAGAAGAGAGTTCTAAAGCCACCAATAATAACCCAATGAAGACCAAAAGTCAATCTACCATTTCAAGACTGGTCTAACCAACATCTACCGTCTTGAACCCAAAGAGGTGCCAGGCAAGAAAGGAACAAACACAAGATCGGTACAAAAAAGAGGGGGAAAAAAATCCCTGGACAGCCTACAAAGGAAGGGGAAGTCTCCGTAGAGAAAGAAAGAGAAGTGGGTGCAAGAGGTGGGCCGAGGGGAAGAGAAGGGCCACTGGTGGTAGTGGTGGGTTGTGAGAGAGAGAGAGAGAGAGAGAGAGAGAGCGAGAGAGACAGAAGCTCCTTAGCCACCCATATTTTATCTATCCTTTTAGTATTTGGTTAGTATCATCTTCTTTGAATCCTCTGTAGTTATCTTTGTTGTGCGAAAACACCCACAAAGACAATATACAAACACAAACACAAACGAATGAGAAAGAAATCGAGAAAATCAAACACACAAAGACACAAGATATCACGTGTGGTTCGGCTACATATGCCTACGTCCACACACTGGAGCCAATGAACCACTATCAAACGGATTATTATAGTGCCCAAAGGGAGTACACGCTCTCACCAAAACAAAAACAATTGATCTCTCTAAACAAAACCTCGCCAAACACTCAAAGAGGCTAACAAGCAATAAAGATCCTAATAAACCCTAAGGTTCTACAAAGAACAATACTATATCTCTCTCTCAGAAGATGTAAAGTTACTCCCAATTGACCTAAAGAGTCCTTATATAGGGCTACACATATTCCCTATTCTAATATACCAAGGATTTGCTGCCAAAACCAAATTAGGAATCCTAATTCATATATAACTTTTCTTAACCTCGCTACCAAAAATTTTCATCACCGCTCGTGCTGATACCCAATTGAGTGAGATTGCAATAAGTTATAAACCAAAAATCCGCTAGGAGCTCGCACCATTGCTCACTCGCGCGGCTCGGGCGACAACGCCAATTCTGGATTCCTTCTTCTTTAAACAAATTGAGTCACAAATTCCTAGCAATCTCCACCTTACCGAGATTTCCAGAACTTCCAACTTTATAGATTGAGCCACACGACTTCAAATTCCGATAATCTCTACCTTGGTAAGATAGGCTCAAGCTCCAAACAACCGAAAGAAAATCCAAAGCCCAAATCTAAAATTCCAAACAGATTCCAAATGCAAAATTGTAATCATCCTCCACCTAAGCATGACATCTCATGCCAAGCCTAAAAAACAAACTTCCTTGCTCCGACCTCCAAATTGTGATCATCAAAGCAAATTTGTCAAGTCCAAACCACGTTTGAACTTGAACCCACCAATGACCGAAGTCAAAAAAAAAATTCAAACAAACAAGATAACCAAACAAATTGTTTTCCAAATTCAAATTTAGTTGCACCAACTCTTAATCCCAACAAACAAACAAAGTGAGCAAAATATGAATTGTTGCAATTAATCCCATCTTGCTCAAAATGCCATCTTCCAAATGACTAGTCTTCCAATCAAATGAACGAGGCTGAGGAGAAATCTCTTCCAAACCAACTTGAACTAGGGGACTATCGCACTCCATCTTCTCTATGTATGAAGATACTCCACCATCAACTCCTCCAATAGGACTCCCAAACGAATGCACATCAATGAGCCCACCCAAATTAAACGTATCAACCTCCAAACGAGCATCCTCTCCCAAAATAATTCGCTCTCCAAAACTAACCTTACTGGTCTTGACACTTTCCAATAAACCTTCTTCGACTGGACTTTACCGAGTCCCCAAATCAACTTGTTCATGCTTCATGTGTGGAAGTTTAGACCCAATAAAATGTATCTTACCAATGGTGGCGGCTCCACCTCCAATCGAACTACCCAGCAAGAAATACAAATTATTTTCCCTTACCACTCTAAGTAATGTTAGAGCACCTCTTGAGACCTTTAAGCCTCGATCACTAATAGTGATTTTGAAACCCTTAGATTCCAAAACACCCAACGTAATCAAATTCAAATTCAAATCCAGGACATACCACACATCCGTCAACTACTTTATGGTTCCATCATGCAACTTCAACCCGAAAATCTCCAACTCCTATCTTCTCACAAACTACACCATTGCCTGTATGAATTGTTCCACCCTTCAACATATTCAATTTGGCGAAACTCTTCATATTGGGACACATATGATGGGAACAAGCCGAATCGAGAATCCATTTATCCAAGTGACCTTCTTCAATCGTGGTAGCTACTACAAACTCCGAATCATCATTTTCAACTTGAACTACATTGGAATCCTCCTTCATATCGTCCACCAACTTAGGCAGTACTTCTTCCAATGACCATTCTCGCAATAATAAGCGCACTCATCGTTGGCCACTTGAGACCTATCTCTTGAAACTCATCTCCTAGAGTATTTCTTTCCAAATTGTGTGTTTCTACCCTCAGATCTTCCTATTGTTGCTTGAGCTTCAGATGTATTGTTGTGGACACTCTTATCTCTCTTCCAAAATTCATTGTTTATGAGAGCATTTGACACATCTTCAAACTTGACAGAGTCCTTTCCATAAATCAATGTAGTAGCCAAGTGTTCATATGAATCGGGTTGGGAATTCAAAAGAGTGAGAACCTTTTTCTCATCCTTAACCTCTTCGTCCAAATTCAATAAATCGGCAAGTAATTTATTGAATGTATTCAAAAGACCCAACATAGAAGTACCTTCAACATACTGAAATCAAAAGAGCTTTTTCTTCAAATAGAGCCGATTTTTCATGCTCTTCGTCATATACTTGTCTTCCAATTTCTTCCAAAGAGTTTTTGCCACGGTCTGCCTTATGACAAAATACTTCACATCCTTAGCGAGACAAAGTTGAATGGATCCGCATGCCAACTTGTTCATCTTAAACTACTCTGTCTCATCCAAATTTTAAGGTTGGTCTTCCAAAACAAAATCCAATCCTTGTTGCATAAGGACATCCATCATCCCGCACTGCCACAACCCAAAACTGTTTGTTCCATAAAAAATTTCAACTTCAAACCTCGCGCTTCAACCAAACATCTTCGTACCTTGTGTGCCTGAACTAGAAGTCGTTGATTTGACTCTACCCATCTTTGAACCAAATTCGTCTTTTTCCACATGCTTGGTCTCAACTGTGGCGCTTTGATACCACTTTGTTGTACGGAAGCACCCACACAGACAGTAAACAAATACAAACAAATGAAAAAAAGACATAAGATTTCATGTGTGGTTCGGCCAAATATGCCTACGTCTACACACCGGAGCCAAGGATCAATTCCACTATCAAACAGAGTACACACCTCACTAAAACCAAAATAATTGATCTCTTTAAACAGAACCTCTCCAAACACTCAAAGAGGCTAACAAACAATATAGATCCTAATGAACCCTAAGGTTCTACAAAAAATAATACTAACTCTTTCTCTCAAAAGAGGTAAAGTTACTCCCAATTAACCCAAGTCCTTATATAGGGCTAAACATATTCCCTATTAATATGCTAAGGATTTCCTGCCAAAACCAAATTAGGAGTCCAAATACGTATATAACTTTCTTTAACCTCGATGACAAAAATTTTTGTCACCGCTTGCTCGGATGCTGCTCGGGCGGGTACCCAGTCGAGTGAGATTATAGTAAGTTATCAACCAAAAACTTGCTAGGAGCTCGTACCATAGCTTGTTTGTGCAGGGCTCGCCCGAGCAGTCCACTCAGGCGACAATGCTAATTCTCGATTCCTTCTTTAAAAAAAAAAACAAAAAAAAAAACAAGCCACAAATTCCCAACAATCTAGATCTTTCAAAAATCTAAAATTTTCAATTGTAGTTTGGCTAGGGTTATGGTTAGGTTTGATGGATGTGGACTGTGGAGCTAGAGTTTGATGGAAAAGATTGTAATGGTGATGGCTAAAGGTTTGAAGGTTGTGATAGATGAATGAGTAACTTAAGGGAGATGATTTTTATGATTTGATTCTAATTTGAATTCATTGATTACTAGAAATTGTGTAGCAAATACTCTGATACATTAATTATGAGATGGCTAGCAAGAATGTTCCATAATTGAGTTACCTGTAATATAATAGAAAGTTACATCAATGTTCTTTAACCACATAAGTGCATTGTTGAAGGATATACTACTAAGTTTTCCTATTATTAGTACCATACAATTGGGATAAAAGAATACCCCTTAAAATAAAAAAATTAGTCTCATTATAGCCGACGTACCCAAGACGGATAATATGTAAGCAGACCAGTATAAGCGATTAGTATAAGTAATGTTCCCAAAGAGGGCGTGACTCGAGTGAGACCAAGGTAGTCCCAAAATGAGAGACAGGGAGAAAGAGCGCAGTAAAGGACAAAGTCCTTAGTAGAGGTTGAAGTATGCAAAAAATGGCAAAGGTTTTAGAGAGACTGAGGTAGGTAGTGTGTGAGGATACTAATGTGAGTTGAAGGAGTCAAGGATATTTGGAGAAGCTAAGGTTGAATGGTGAGAATTGTGTGTGTGTGTGGGTGGGGGTGGTGGTGTTGGTAAGTGTTGTAGTATTAGTGGATACGAGTAAATGAGGAGTAAAATCTTGGTTAATTATTGTTTTATACTAAGTTAAATGGGCATTTATACCAGGGTATGAAGGTTGTAGCGTAAAACTTGATGTGTTGAAGACATCTCTAGAGAAATAATTGTTTAAGGTAGTTGAGGGCATTAATTGGGTTAGGTGAAAAGGTTATGGGTAGCTAGGTAAGATCTGACCATACAGAGGACCGTTAACTATCGATGGGTCTCAAGGCAACAAGCATGAGGTGCCTGCAAGCTTGTGTTAGTAGTATGCCCTAAAAGTCAATTAGATTGGAGTAGTATTTTAGGAATATTACATTGTAATAACAATTTCATATTAATAAAGGGCAAGTTTATTATTTATCATTATTGTTGTTTAACTTTGATATGATAAGTCCACAGAATTAAAGTTGAGAAGGTATGTACTTAAAGAGTTAAGGAACAAGACCATATACTTCTTAGTTGTTTTATTCTAAAGTTGTTCTTAGTTGTAGGATTATTAAATTGGGCATTGGATAATCCAGTTAGACTAACATGTGACATGTTTATTTTATTTGATAAAATATGACGAGTCTTAAGTCATCAGTGTGGGGACACTGGAACAGACATATGGGTGCTTGTTATAGAACAAGTTCACTAAACGTGATCAACTATTAGGAAAATCCAAATGGAGTTTTACTTATCTTTTAGTGGATTGTTCTTAGTTATTGTGGTACAAGTAATCCTTAGACCTGAGATATTACTATTGTTTTGTTTATAAGTTATTATGCTTTAACGTGCACAGTGTTTATGTTTTAATCAAAGGCATATTCATGTACTGTTGGGTATAGTAAGTCACACATGGAGACATGTGAGTGTACAGCAAGGAATCTATCACTCTCAAATGAGAGAGTGACTGTCCTATGTGATCTTCTATGATATATCTCAAGTAAAGCTCCCTGTCCAGGGCAGGGTGAGAATTAGAAAGAGTTTTCTAATTTCACCAGAAGTAGAGAAATATCGATCAGTTCGAGAATATATAATTAAATATGGGTTTGATCATATGTCCATTCCCCAAGAGATTTAATTAGGACATTGCTTGATAGAGGGATTGAATTATACGGTAACTGTTAACGGAAAGGTTCACTATTTTTCAGACTGTCTGGGGTGTGTCATGATATACTGCTAGGTGTCACTCATGACTAGTGGAAGCCCAAAAATAATAATTGTTAATATATATTAATTATTTCTACAAGGGATAATTAGAAGATGTTCTAATTTAAATTAATTAGAAAGGGTTCTAATTGTAATACTTTAAAGTATTAGTACCTACTACCAGATTAGGATGAACCTAAGGGGTCACACACAAAAGGGCAATGTGTAATTGGAAGAAGTTATGGGGGTCTACTTGATATTAAGTTGTTAATATGAAAGTAGTATAATAATACAATTAGTTTATATTTGATTTAAGAAAGTCTTCCAATCAAATATAGTTTCCTAATTAGATTAGGAAAGGGACTTATAGTATTATTATATATATGAGATATTGGAAACTAAACAAGATGCTAGCACATACAATATTTTCCAAACTACCAAATCCCTTGACAAACCGTACGGCCACTTTGGTTGGAACGGATTTATGTTTTTTCTTCAATTAATTATTTGGAGAAATTGGACATTCTTCTAGTTCGTGATTTGTTCGTGTGGATACTTTTAGAGATCGGACGCTTGGACGATTTGGTGAACTGTTCGTGGGACGAACCAGATTCAATATTTTGTATAGCATGCTTCAAGGGTAACTATTCGATTAACCCCCTATGGATGTTGTATGTATTTTGTATATATCATAGACTTAATCATGGATTTTAGGAAACCATTAAATTTTTGTTTTTCGATGCGCGAACCTCAAAGGGTTCCATATGGTTTTCTTTCAGCTTGTGGTACCAAGGCCACGCCATTGGCTATAGAGAGGTCAGCGAGCCTTGAAGCGACTAGGTAGGCTTGGGATGCTCTAATTGGCTATGAGGTAAAGATTTAGGAATATGTGAGGAGTCACGTCTCTCTCTCTCTCTCTCTCTCTCTCTCTCTCTCTCCTTGGGACCAACTCTAACTTTAGCTGTGACAGTGTTTGGTTAGGGAGGCACCCTTGACTCTAGCCACCAGATCATAAACTCTCAAGGATCTTAAAGGATATGATCACCCTTAGGTACTGCTCTTGACCAATGGTAATCGATCCAAGTGTTAAGTGTATGTGCATGTGTTGGAAGAGACCCTTGAAGGGGGTATTGCTAGCATTGTAATTTGGAGGTGCGTGCTTAATTTTTAAGGTTGGGGCTTCTTCAGGGTGTCTTCACCCCCTAAGCAGTGGGACTACTAGAGATGAGTCCTCTCTGGAGGTGAAGCTCCCTTGAGGACCCCTAGAGATGGAGCTCTTTGAAGGTGGGCGTAAGTGCTCCAGGAGATAGGCGTTTGGGCGCGTTCTTCATGGATAAACACAAGGGCATGACTAGGAGCATGGGGCTATGTGCACTGTCGGAGACATAGGGACATAGTGATGACATGGCTGGTTTCGACGTGTGGACTATAGAGGACTACCTACACAATTAAAACATGCACTATTAATACAATCCCGTGAGACAAACGTGACCTTATCGCGCTCTAAAAACTCCCAAGGAATGAGGAGATATTGATTTTCAGTAATGATTTATTTATCTTGTAATTTTTTAATGCATGTAGGAGAAGAGATAACAAGCATTGGGAAAGGTAAGTGGCGTGCTTAATGCTATGTTTGGTTCCTGAAATTATCGAGAAAAAAGAAAAGAAATTACTTAAAAAAATATTTTTCTTTATTTGTTAGTAAGGAAACAATAATTAATTTTAAAAAATTTAAATTTTATGAGTCTGGATCTTACCACTTATCACTTGTTTTAAACAAAATAATGTTAAGAGGCCTATTTTCCAAGCTAGTAGAAAACAAATAGTTTAATTTGTTTGATTCATGAATTTATTGAGGAAAAGAAAGGTTTTTCTATATTTTCTTACAGAGAAAGAATGAGAAATAGGACGATTTTCTAATGGAGGAAAAAAAGTCTTTTTTTTTGTTTTCTTACAAAAAAACTAGAGAATACAACAAATCGTCCGATCGATTCAACGAGAAGCATTGCTGTGATCGTTCTTTAATATTCCTTCAGGTAAAATCATCAACTCTTCGACACCCAAATCTTGTTCGTGGAGATCTTGCCTCTTTCGGCCATCAAAAGCATCATAGGAGGATTTTCAGTCACTTTGTTTGGGAACACGCTATCTCAGCCCTCAGATCGAAAACACACCAAGAAGATAGAATCAGGGGTTATTCTATTTTTGTAAAAGAATACAAAAATGTAGATTTTGTATCCATTTTCTCTTGATCAATAAAATTACATATTTTTAATTATGTTTTGCAGTCTCGATCGCTTGGAGGAACATTTTCTTCATTTAAAACAGACCTTTCAATTGTTTAGACACCATTCATTATATGCTAAAATGAGCAAATGCAGTTTTGGAGGATCGAAGGTTGAATATTTGGGTCATTTTTTTAAATTTTTTTAAAATAATTAATTAATTAATTAATTTTGTGCAAAAGGGGTTTCCACTAATCCATGAAAAGTTGAAACAATTTTGTTACGGCCAGTCCCAAAAAACATTAAACAATTGAGAGGATTCTTAGGTCAGCAGGTTACTGAGAAGATTTGTTAGCAATTTATTGGAACAAAAACACCATGTTGCCTTCAATAGCAATGTTTTGCTAGCCTCTATGCTGTAGAAAAATGGAGCCATTATGAAGACACTTCAAAATCAGAACTGATAATCAAAGTTTGAGTATTTTGTTACACACACATGGTTAACCAAGTTTAGATAGTGTTTGACAACTTATACAGTTTGACCAGTACACATCACCAACGACTCCACATGTACCAATATCACCACTGATTATGGGCTCCACCAACAAAAACCGCTACCCCAACTCAGAATAGCCCACTCTGAAGCCTCACCTCAAACGGGGCCCATCCCGCATAGCCCACTGTGAAGCTCCACACCTGAGACACTCGCCTGAGGCCCACCTCAAGTAGCCCACTGCGAAGCCTTACTTCGGATGAGCCCACTCTGAAGCCTCACCTCAGAGTAGCCCACTCAGAGGAGTAGCCCATAAAGGAAGCACACTTCAAATATACACACACTCACCTCTCAGACACCCACCCTTGGTCCGGAAGCAGTACCTAAGGGTGGTCAAGTCCGCTGGGATTTTGAAAACTCATGGTTAGGTGGCTGGAGCCAAAGGCATCTCCCTAGTCTGTGCCTCATGGGCAAGGTTAGGGTTGATCCCAAAGAGAGAGAGAGAGAAAGAGAGAGAGAGAGAGAGAGAGACACGTGACTTTCACGTGCCTTACCCCAGCCAACCTCACAACCAATGGGCGAAGCCCATCACTGCAAAACTTGCGCAAACCTTTGACCATCAATGCTTAGTCATATCAAGCTTGCTTAATGGATTACGCCTCGGCACTCGCTCTCTTACCCTCGGAACCAATAGCGAAGGCCTTGGTACACCCACTCGCTTAAACCTTTGCACCAGTAGTATTCCTCCCCCCCCCCCCTTTTGACCAACCAATGGTATTATTTCACCACCAAATGACAACACCTCCCTCTCATTTCTCTACCTTCTCAATACACGCTTTGTCTACATCCCATTTAATGATCCCAACCACCTTAAGCATGAACATTTAAGTTTCTCATCTACCTTAAATACACATCCCACTAAGAGGATGCCAACTCGGCTTTGCCCTATCACATCAAAGCTTTGCAGCTCCCCACGACCTCCGGTATAAATAAGTAGCCTCATTTACTACATAAAACGACCCAAACCCAACCCAACTCAACCAAATCCTAGAGCAAAAGCAGTTGTTCGCATTCTCATTGTCCTTAGTACAACTTGGCCCTTCGCCTAACATTGCCCTTCGTCTTACTTGACCCTCCGTCTTATGATACCCTCCACCTCATAACACCCTTCGTCTTACAATACTCTTCGCCTAACATTACCCTCCGTCTTACGATACCCTTCACCTCATAACACCCTTTGTCTTACAACACCCTTTGTCTCGCCTCACCTTCGTCTTACCCTATCCTTCACTCTACTCCAACAACTACTTACCATCCTTTGACAACCCTCGGATACATACTGCTTTCTCTCTCTCTCTCTCTCTCTCTCTCTCTCTCTCTCTCTTATTTGGGGCTACTTCGATTCTCATCCGACTCGAAGTCTCTCCGAATCCCATTATCGTCATTATTTTTATTGTACTTTATTAACTCACCGTATCCTCACTTCTATTCCACATATTGTTCCACATGCACTAATTTTGCTTGCGTGCTATATCTCTCTTTATTTCTTACATACACTGCAAAAGAACTCACACATTTTGGCAACCATAGTGGGAGGTATACTTGCAAGCATGTTTAGCGGACAGAAATAACAATCCTCTGGTGTTGCTGATGCTCAACATCATCTTTTATAAGCCAAAGGGGTCCACACCCACTGGTACCACCCCCTCCATCCCCGAAGGATATCTATATATATATATCATTTGATTAATTTGTTTGCATTTACTCCACTTGTATTTCTTGTCACACCCTATCATTTCTTAGCCATCTATTTGTATTGTCCACACCTCGTCACCACCTTCACCTCTCAAAAGCAAAAAGCTTGGCCCCAACTCTTTGCACAGCTGCGAAGTTTTGTGGTTAACATTTTTTTTACAAAATCACCTTCGTTACATTTCTTTTCTTTGTTACAATTTATTATCAAAGTAAAGAGTCACAATTTTAGTCAAACTGGAATTTATTGAAAATTATTTTTCAATGATTTCATTGAAATAGGTCATTTAAATTGTCTTTTTTTTGTTAGAAAAAAACATGTCCCTAAACCACTTCGAATTAAGTGCTCGTTAGGGGTGGGCAAACAGTTCGGTTAACCGAACAAACCGAACCGAATTTCAATTTCAGTTCGGTTATTTCAGTTAAAAATTTTAGTTCGGTTAAAAACCAAACCGAATTAAAAATTTTAGTTCGGTTAATAGTTGCCTCTAGGCAAACCGTACCGAACCGAAAAACTAAATTATTTATTTAATTTTTATTTTCCATATTATTAATATACTTATATATAACTAAAGATAATAAAATATATGTATTTTTACAATTGAAAACAAAGAAAAGCATGTTTTCTTTGCAATATGAAAGGGAAAGAAAAAAAACCATAAAAAGGTTTTGAAAAATGAAAAAATGAAAAATAAAAAATTGGATTTTTTACAATTCAGTTAACCGAATAACCAAACCGAACCGAATTTGCAATTCAGTTAACCGAACCAAACCAACCGAATCAAATTTCAATCAGTTAACAGTTAATGTTATGCCAAACCGAATCGAACCCAAACCGAACCGAACCGAACCGAACCGAAATATCCCAAACCAAACCGATCTAACCGAATGCCCACCCCTAGTGCTCGTGGACACGAGCCCGTAGATTTTTGAATCATCCTAAGCGAACATCCGATGATAAAATTATTGCAAGTTAAAGTTATTGGATCAAATAGTCAAAATACTTGGATGACACTTGCCACACCCAATAATTTAACTTTCTAAAAAAACCAAGAGACCCTTTATTTGGTGTGGTCTTAAATTATTTCTCATCGTTAGACCAATTGGATTACTTCTTAATCCGAATTAATAAAAGTGAAAAAAAAAATCATTTGATTGGTTTTCACTTATTCAACACATGTACCATGTCACACAATATAATTTTTACATGCCTTTGTATGAAATCACATGCCAAGATAACTATTTTGTGTCTTATTATTCTACTCACTTGACCACTCAAAATCTTATCTTTTCACCATTACCGAAATTGTTTTTTTTTTTTTTTTTAAATCAACTAATGCTTGGATGAATCTCACTTCCACCACATTTTATAAGTTTTCACTGTACATGCACAGCAGACTGCAGAGACTTTCACATCCGGGTCTCCCACTAGCTTTCTCATTGCTCTCTTTTACCTCCCTGGCCCTACACCACACACAAAAAAAGAAGAAGCCGAAGCCTCACTTGAAGCTCCTCCCAACACCTTCGCCTCTCTCTCTCTCTCTCTCTCTCTCTCTCTCTCTCTCATATAGATACATATACCCCACAAAAAAAGAGAAAGAAAAGATAACGGGCACCACCCACCACCAACCAAAGCCCCTCCCACCAAAGCTCCTACTCTCACCCAAAAAAAAAACATTTCACCTTTGCCCCCTCACTTGAGCTACTCACCTTCGCCCCTTACGTGCGGCTACTAACCATGGCCACCCAAAAAAAAAAACCATTATGCAGGAGCGGAACGTGGCACATTTCATCCGTTGAATCTCCATCTACAGACCGCGGCACGTTTCATCCTCTGAATCTTCACTCTCTTTCGGAATCCTCTCAAACTTCTCACTCTCTCGGGTCAGTCCAAAAAAAAAAAACATTATGCAGGCATGGACCTTGGCACACTTCATTTGCTGAATCTCCATCTACAGACTGCAGCACGTTTCATCTGCTAAATCTCCGCTCTGTCTCGGAATCCTCTCTAACTCATCACTCTCTCGGATCAGTTAAAAAAACATTAAACATCGCGCTATCTTTTTTCTCTTTCCTCCTTCGACAAACCCCACCCCTCTTGAAACCCTCTCTCGGAATCTCTCTCTCCTCAACCGATCACACCTCTCCAACACCCACCGTGCCAGTTCAACCGACACAACGCCAACCCCACCCTCCATCTAAGCCACTAGTTTTATTTCTTTTCAACAGGGGAGAAAAAATTGCTCCACCTAAGTTACCTGTTTTTGCTACAAGTTTTTATTTCTTTCCAAAGGGGGAGAAGGAAATGTTCCACCTAAGCTATGAGCTCTGTTTCTTTTCAAATGAGGGGAGAAGGGATCCATTGATCTAAATAGTCTCCCACCTAAGTTGTATCTCAATCAGTTCACATTCATTGATAGGCAGATGAAAGGGACCCTCCAAGTTATAAGCCACATCCAATGTTTTGCTCAATTTCAGACAACTCACTCTCCAAAAAAAAAAAACTTTTCTCCATACAAATTCAAGACCAAACGGTTGGTCAACTTCACTGTCTCCCGCTCGTTCTTGTTCCACTGACTAGGAGCATATCTCTTACAATGGCCGGCTTCATCATGCATAACTAGTCGCAACACACTTGTTGTTGGTGGAATTAATGTAACGGACTGACAAATCATAGCTCATCCTCACCATCAACACATCAACATAGAAGCCAAAAAAATGGGGTCCTCTGAAGATACAAAATTTCCAACTTTACTATCCCAAAGACCACGGTGAAAACAATGTCCCCACAAACGTGCTTGCCACACGACATGCTACTACCACTTGCTCTCTCGCTAGTAAATCCACTCTACAAGCACCGGTATCATGGCGCCACCACTTACTGCCCAACGACATACTCCATTTGCTCCCTCACCAACAAATTCACTCTCTAGCATCCCTCGAAAAAGTATTTGCATTGTTTCACTATTGGTGCTACAAGGCACAAAACTCACCGGGTCTACATCTCTAAGCAGGACAAAGAATCAGGATATTTTCCAAATTGTGGCAACCAAACACGTCCCCACTCTCATCATGTACCTTCTACAAACAATATAAGCATTTTGATACATCGAAACAATACATCAAAGCATGAGTAATCATCGATATACAGTCTACACCGCTGATAAGCGCTCAATAACTCCACTATCACTATCAACTCCATTATCACTATCAGTATTGTTATGATTTATTCTTCGTTTCTCCATAACAAACGAGCTCTACTCTCCAAAAGGTGGCACAAGCATCATGCTCTCTCCCTACCTCACTTGAGTGGCACGGGTAACACCCTTTACTTCGATTTGAGAGGCCTTACTAGAGCGGCACGAGTAACTCGCTCTCCCCCTTAGAGAAGGGTGGCACGAGCAATGCACTCTCCACTAGAGGGGCGGCACGAACTTCTGTTCTTCCCCTAATCTCCATATCTCCAAAGAAGGGCACGACCCTCATCTCTGTGTCTCCATATGATGGTATAGGCAATGCGTTCTCCCCCCTTATCTCCAAATCTGCATAGCAACACGGTATGAACATCACATTATCTCCCTAATCTTCCTATCTCCAAATGGCTTGGTCATAATCTCCAATCCCCAAAGAGCAAGACTCTAGTTTTCATATCTCCGTATAGGTAGCATGAGCAATACGCACTTCATCACATGGGCAGCATGAGTAACACATTCTCCCCCTCCCTTCGTAAGCTTCCCATATCATCACATCCATAGAAATAAAATACAAACTACTCCACTATTTCACGATACCTCTCCATAAAAGGAAAAAAAAATGATAACTCAAAACACGCCATATCAACTACAAGATCACCAATCACAAGCACAAGGAGAAGAAGAAAGATAAGTCTGATTCTCATTACGACAAATACAAATTACAGACCCAATACATACACCAGTACATAACAAGGTAAACATATGCGTTGTATACAGACCCAATACATACAATAAATGGGCACACACATGAATCTAATGGGATCAGATTTGGAACAAGGAACGAGGATGGAACCCTTGTTTCGCCAGACAATGTCACTTGGCCCAACGCCCTGCAACGATTTGTACCATCATTTCACATCCCGCCAAGGCCTCCTAAAAACCAAATCTCAGGCTGCAGTAGCCTAATACTTTCGCGAGAGGTGGCCCCATTACGGAAGAGGATGGAAAACAAGGATATCACCAACTCATTCCAAGGTCGCAATCTTCATCCCTAAAATACGGGGAAGGAAGCATAAAGCGGTCACTCGCCCCAAGCACCACGAAGAAGCATAGCACCTGGATAGAGCATGCACTGTCCAATAAAACATGTTCACTGCTAGAACTGATCTCTCTCCGTTTTTGCACTGATAGAAACAATCCCTAGAAATACACTAGGCGTGTGGGAAACTCAGAATCCCATCTCGTGTAGAACCACGATGAAAAGCATAACAGAGGTCCCAAGAAGTTTTGACCCCACGCCATCGCCAAATCACTCGGGCAAACTCACACGGTGACAACCCAGATGGAAGCTCTCTGCAACGTGAAGTGGAAAATGAATCATGTGTCACACTTTCACCAAAAGAGTTAAAAACAGTCGAAGAGTTGGATTTAAGAATTTTCCAAAACCCCCATTTTTTATAGTAATTCTCCAAGGACAAGCGGATACTGAGTAACACTAATATCTATTGGACCGAGCAATGAAACAGATTCGCCATCAATTAAAGATGAGATGTCCATCCATCATCAGAAAAGTCATCGAAAGATCAATACCACCTACAAAAGATGAGATGTCCATCCATCATTAGAAGAGTCACCGAAAGATCAATACCACCTACAAAAGATGAGATGTCCGAAGTATTATGCCCGCATCCTAGCCGCTTTACTCCTAGAATACGGACATGGGGCTAATGTAGATAGTGGTTGACAACTTATACAGTTTGACCAGTACACATCACCAACGACTCCACATGTACCAATATTACTACTGATTATGGGCTCCACCAACAATAATCGCTAGCCCACCTCAGAATAGCCCACTTCGAAGCCTCACCTCAAACAGGGCCCACCCTGCAAAAGTAGCCCATTCCAAAGCCTCACTTCGGATGAGCCCACTCTAAAGCCTTACCTTAGAGTAGTCCACTCTGAGAAGTAGCTCTCAAAGGAAGCATACTTCAAATATACACACACTCACCTCTCGGACACCCATCCTTGGTCCGGAAGCAGTACCTAAGGGTGGTTAAGTTCGCTGGGATTTTAGAAACTCATGGTTAGGTGGCTAGAGCCGAAGGCATCTCCCCAGCCTATGCCTCATAGGCATGGTTAGAGTTGGTCCCAAAGAGAGAGAGACACGTGACTTTCAAGTGCCTTACCCCAGCCAACCTCACAACCAATGGGCGAAGCCCATCACTGCAAAACTTGTCCAAACCTTTGACCATCAGTGCTTAGTCATTTCAAGCTTGCTTAATGGACTGCACCAATAGAAAGTAGCCTTGGTTCCCTCCCTCGCTGAAACCCCCTATACTTACCCTCTCGGTACCAATAGCGAAGGCCTTGGTATACCTACTCGCTTAAACCTCTGGGCCAGTAGTATTCCTTCTCCTCTTTTGACCAACCGATGGTATTAGTTCACCACCAAACGACAACGCCTCCCTCTCACATGTCTCTGCCTTCTCAATACACTGCTTTGTTTACATCCCATTTAATGATCCTAACTACCTTAAGCATGAGCTTTTAAGTCTCTCATCCGCCTTAAACAAACAGCCCACTTAGAGGATGTCAACTCGGCTTTGCTCTATCACATCAAAGCTTTGTAGCTCCCCACGACCTCCAGTATAGATAAGTAGCCTCATTTACCACATAAAACGACCATAACCCAACCCAATTCAACCCTATCCTAAAGTAGAGGATCAACGGTTATTCCTATTCTCACCCACTTGAAAAACATTCTCATTGCCCCTAGTACAACTTGACCTTTCGCCTAACATTACCCTTCGTCTTACTTGACCCTCCGTCTTATGATACCCTCCACCTCATAACACCCTTTGTCTTGCAATACCTTTCACCTAACATTACCCTTCGTCTTACTTGACCCTCCATCTTATGATACCCTCCACCTCATAACACCTTTTGTCTTACAATACCCTTCATCTCGCCTCACCTTCGTCTTACCCTATCCTTCACTCCACTCCAACACCTACTTACCATCCTTTGACAACCCTCGGATACATACTGTTCTCTCTCTCTCTCTCTCTCTCTCTCTCTCTCTCTCTCTCTTATTTGGGGCAACTTCAATTCTCCTTCGACCCGAAGTCTCTCCAGATCCCATTATCTTCATTATATTTATTGTACTTTATTAACTCACCGTACCCTCACTTCTACTCCACATATTGTTCCATGTGCACTAATCTTGCTTGCATGTTATATCTCTCTGTATTTCTTACATACACTGTAAAAGAACCCACACACCAAGCTTATGGGGTATTATGATTGTGAAATTTACTATGAAAAGGGGAAGGAAAATGTTGTGGCTGATGCCTTATTCTAGAATCTCAAGTTCTTAATGTCTCTCATTGCAATCACATTTGTTTCCACAAATCCAAATGTCTTTCACTAAGCTCCTTTTTTATTTATTTATTTAGTTATTTATTTATTTTTGTAAAAGGGCTTAAGAAACATATCCCACAATTCATATTTGTGAATACCCAATTTGCCATTCTATCAAGCCTGACAATGTAGCTAAACACCAGGCCTTGTCAATCCTTACCAATTCCAGAAGAAAGTGTTTTTTTAGATGTTAGCATGAATTTCATTACTGGTCTTCCATTGTCTAACAAGATCAAGGATTGTCATTTTGGTGGTTATTGACTAGCTTAGTAAATAACTTAATATGCCCACTTCATGTCTTAATCTCATCCATACATTGCTCAATTCAGTAGCTTAAGCCTTACATGGATAATGTGTTTAAATTACATGGCCCCTACCTAATTCAATTGTGAGTGATAGAGATCCTATCTTCCTCGAACAAGTTTTGGCAATCAAAATTGTTGGACAGACTATTATAGGATAAGGAGGACATGTTGAATCTGCTCAAATATTCATCTCATCTGGGTACAACACAAAATATCAAATAATTACTCAGATTTTCTGAATTTTTCCCTTTGGCGGGAAGACTACATCCAGTTGTCACTTGGTTAATTAGCTGATTAATTAGTTGGTTGATGGATTAGTTAGACAGTTGCAATTGATTTGTTGCGCGCTTAAACAAAAAAAAAAAAAATAGTAGAAACGGAGCTTGTATATAACTCCACCTCTTGTACTATCGAAGAACATTATTTTTGGCCTTCTTTCTGGTTTTCCTCTTCCTTGCTCTGTAAGTTTCTCATTTCTGGTTTGGACTCTATCAAGTCATATGCAACCTAAAAAGAACTAGCAAGAATGTCTTTCAAATTTTTTTTTTCATCCATCTAGACTAAACCTGGGGGAATTGTTATCCAATCATGTTAAGAAATCATGAAAAGGAACCCTCTATTTTTCTCAAAATTTTGTTTTAGACCCTATTTATATTGCATCAATTACGTCCCACGATTTTTACATCTGTTCCAGTTTAGGAACATTGACGCCTAGGACAACTATTTAAAGCCTTTAATAGTCACATATGTTAAAAGATTGTCCTCAACTGAAATTGGTCTAACAATTAAAGGCTTAAGTGACCAGAATGATAGTGGATGGTCCAAATGTAAAATTTTAAGAAAAAATGTAGTGGTGAAAAGTATTTGATACTAGTAAGAAATGTTCCAAAGGCAAGTAAAGCATTTCAAAGAGTAATGCTATACACTACTGAAATATGATTCCCTGATGCTGTGTCAGTTGTACCACATCCACATGCAATGGAATATAGTACCACAAACCCACAATCACCTAGTGGTAAAACTTTAAAGCATATGACAGCCAAATTTGGGATTCAAATTTGGTAAACATAGAGCATTATTCCATTTGAAATAGACATCTTGTAAAAGACTACAATGAATATTACTCTACACTGTTCAGTTGAAACTTCTGTAATTACAACAGCTTTCTCCACTCTCCTATGGCCATTAAAGGGGAACTTAAAATAGCACTTTCCACAACAAGAGATGGGCACTACTACGATAAAATTCTTAGGAACATTTCTTACTGTTCTGCTTTATGATTGGTCCATGTGCACAGTGTTGTCTATATGGACGCCACGTGAACCAGTCAAAAAACAACACAGTACAAAATGTTCCAAAAAAACTTTACCCAAGTCTTTTCCAGAAAGTATATCCCAACATGGACATGATAACTAGCTGCTACGAAACTTGCGACAGTGAAAAATAAATAACATTAAATACATAAAATGATGACACTTAATGATTATTACAACAATCGATATCAAATTTTGCCAATCTTATTTCTGTAGAAGCAGCTGATCTCGTAAACTGCCAACACCAAGCAAGGACATTGTATCTCCTCAGAAAGAACCCTCTGTACAAACTCACTCACGCGGCAGTGCTTGAAATGCAAATATGATGTTCCATGAAAATCTTGCAGCTACACATCAAGATTTTGTAGGGTTTAAGTCATTTCCATTGAGCTTGGATTTATCCTTCACAGGCTTTTGTGCACTATTTGTCCTTTTGACAGCAGTTCTAGAAACTTGCTTGGCTGTTTGGGAACCAACACCTTGCCCTGAATAAATTCACAAGAAACAAACAAAAGACAAGGTGCATAGAAGGTTGATTAGTTAAGGGTGTGTTTGGAATGACGTTTTCAAAATGGATTCTCACTGATTCTAATTACGTAATCCTCTTTATCTTTAAATTAGTTTGACGATGCATTCTATTTCAACTTTTACCGTCTAAAAAATGCAAGTCTTACTTGCTTTTGCTTTTAAGTTAGAATTATCTGTGTAATGTTTCTATCTCTACCTGTACCCCTCTTTTGTTCTTTGTTTTGTTATGGTCCTTCTATCCATATATCTAAAGTATGGAATATTTATACATGCATACGAAAATAAAGCCACTTCCGTATCAAATGCAGCACAAGAAACCCAAAAATATTAGACCACGTATTCATACGTCATTCAAAAACAGGACAAAGGTAGTCGACCTAACTTATTTATGCTTCAACCTAAACAATGACAAAAAAAAAATGGGAATATCTGCTTGACTATCCAGAGAACCAAAAGCATGAAATTAACCTGCAATATCACATATACTGACCCCCCCCCCCCCCCCCCCCCAAGTTTTACCTGAAATACTTAGGATAAATGGGCCATCTGGATATAGTTATCCCATCGAATGAGCACCACCAAAGACCGGATAGAGCAAGGACGTGATAGAATTGCCCGCTTATCTGGTCTGCCAAACATGGCCTTGATGTAGAGAAACAGCAGGAAAAGCATGCACATGTGAGAGTTAGGGAGTAAAATAACTCACCGCTATTAGGCAGAGACAATCTCTTCTTAGCCAGCTTATCTGGAAATGTGGATCTCTCTCTAGGATTGCTTCGGGATCTTGAAACATTAACTGGTCTTGAGATAGCCTTCTCTTCAACCAAATCTTCAAGAAACGGCTTAGATTTTGGTTTACCAGTCTTTTGCATGCTAGCTGACTTGCTCGGGGACGAAATGCTGCCATTAGAATAAGGTTGGCCCGTTTTCTGGTTCGAAGGGTTTGACTGAAGGTTCGAAGCAGTGGGTTTATTTCCAGCAGATTTTAACTCTGATTCAGTCTCACGAACAGATACACCGTCTTTGCGATTAGTGTCAAGAAAGCGGTTTTCCCAAGGACGAACAGCCATCCATCTCTCCAACCAGTTCCAGCTCCAGTTGCTTTTGTCTGGTTCAAACCCTGATGGAGCCGCTTGTTGCCTTGATCCTGCCTGCCACTGAAGCACAGGTATTGATTGTATTATCATTTGATCTTGCATAACATGAATTTTGGAAAAAATGAAGTTGGATAACAGAATTGGAGAGAGAGTGGGCAAGGGAGAGTGCCATATAGGCTATATGTCATAAATAACAGGTATAGAACACATTTGGGGCTTAGCTTTGAACTAATCTAGTTTTGGAATAAGAGATTTTTTAAAGAGCTATAAATTGGACAGATTTAGAAAGGAATAAGAGTTTTTAAAAGCTGTGAAAAGCTAATCTAAGCTATCACAACTTTTTGTACGATCATTTACAAGTGATTGTTGGCCCCGAAAAAGCTCTCTCAAATGGGCTCATAGTGATATGGACGTTATATGACTACTATGAAACAAACATTACCTAAACATATGCAGCTATGTGGATTTCACAACACTATTGCGAAAGTAGTATGTATTTGTAACAAATATCTATATAATCATAATTTGATAGAAACTCAATATTATTGCACAGGAGATATTATACAGTGTCACAAAATTATGGACATTATTGATATATGCAATGTAGGATCACGGAATTGACTGTTGGGTAATAATATCAATATAAAACAAAGACTAAGTTGAACTGTTTCCAACTGGTAACACGAGTAGCTCTTCAAAAAACCAAGCCGAGCGGACTGCGAAGAATAGACAGTCTCAGCTCAGCAAAGTCCAGATGGTGTTCAGTCTTGGTCGTTAAATGACAAGCTAGCTTAAATTGTTCAAAATCAGCTTGACACTGTTCAGGCCGAGCTTGATCTCCGCTCATTTGAGTTTTCTCTCAAATTCCAATGTACTGAACATCCATGGGAAACTAGAGTGCAAGCTGCACTAAACAATAGCAACTGATTTATATAAGTTCGTACAATTAACTAACGCTCTGTTTGGTTCATGGATTTAATGAGGAAAAAGAAAATATAAAACTAAAGGAAAATGCTTTCCTTTGTTTGGTTAATAAGGAAAACAGTGATGAGGCTAGGAAGGAAAAGAAAAATGGGTGAAAAGTAAATTATAATGTCATTTAAACATGGAGGAGAACACTAGGGATGACATATCGGAAATAGTTTTCCTTCTGGTTTTCCGATCCTCTCTAAATTCGCGAACCAAACAGAGCCTACGCGTGGGAGTTGGAAAAAAGTAACACAAAATACATCTTGGTAATTAAAAAAGCCCATGGCATACTGTTCACAATCCTAATGAACATCTAAAGTTGCAATCTAACACGCCATGGCCAACGTGAGAAGTGTAGGTTTAAGCATTAAGATTTTTTCCTCCATGTGCTTTTCTATCATAAATTTCACTTATAATCTTTTAATAGAGTGAAAAAAGAAAACTTAAATTTATAGTTAACGTGCTAAATAACAAGCTAATCATAAGTTTACCTGATTCGCTAAAGCATATGCCATGGCTCTCTCACGCTTAGCTGCAGCCTCTTGCCTCTTTAACAACTTGTCTTGAATTTGTTCTACAGATCCTACACTATCGCACCACCCTTCCTGTTTAAACACGCAGGATAAATATGAAGCATTCCACAAGCCTAAAATAAGTGAGATGAAAAATCAAGAACGGTCAAAAGTAGAAATAATTTTTCCGGTTGCACTTCTGTTATTCATACGTTCTGCAAGTAAACGGTACCATTTCGAGTACCATACAATTTCCACATAAATACTTTCTTTTAACGAATGATTTATAAGGCGAAAGTGCAAGGCGAGGCGTTTCACCACCCTTGGGGCGAGGCGTAAGCCTTTCGATCTTTTGTATTTCATGACAAAAATCAAGGGTTAATTACACTCACCTCCCCTGAGGTTTGACCTAATTACACGGACCTCCCTCGCATTTTGAGAAATTGTACTGACCTCCCTTAAGGTTTGAGTTAGATAACACTAACCTCCCCTCAGTTAGTCAATGGTCAATTGACCATACAGAAAAGTTTATTTCTTGGTAAATATTTTATAAAATGACACTTTTACCCTTATTTAAAGCTATAAAAACAAAAATCCTCCATGTAAACACTCTATTTCTCTCTCTAAACCCACCCCACCCACTACCCCAATACCCTGTCACTGCTCACCAACATCAACAATTTTTGCCACCCCTCTATATCCAATTCACCACCATTCACCTTCACTGTATTATCATATCTATATATATATTTATATTCCTATAGTATTAGTCAGGCTCTAAAAAGGGCTCCCTCTCTTTATTAAAGAGAGGGCCTCTGTTTTGGCCATCGGATCGTGTTTTCATTAATGGCAGTTTTGTCATTTCACAGTTTTTAAACACAATCCGACGGCCAAAACAGAGGCCCTCTCTTTAATAAAGAGAGGTGGCCCTCTTTAGAGAATCTTTGCCTATAGTATCTATAAGCATATATGTATGGATATATATATATATACATTTCTCTCTAGTATCTATATACATAGACGCATACATGCAAAACTGTATACATATTCCAAGATATATAACATATATATGTTGAATACTATTTTTGGCAAAGCTTAGGGTTGACAACTTGTCAGACCCTTTTATATTAAATGGAATAATAATAGAGAAATTACATAATGGTCATCAAGACTTAAGAAAAGAAATGAAATATAAAAAATAAAATAACCTCCAACACTCCCCCTCAAGCTGTACGAAGATGTCCTGATACCAGGTTAGATAATATGTCCCACATTGAATAAACATGGGGTTGGCTATGGCTAGATATACAGGTTGGGCCTCTCCACCCAATAGCTTAAGCTTTTGGTTAAACCAAAGTTTCTTCAATTTTATCACAGCCAGGCCCATTCCCAACCCTTTGAAGAAAGAATAGCCCACACCCCACGATGACAAACCCAGCAAAAGGCTGCACAATGATAAGACCCAAAGAGGCGCACATGACAGACCCAAGAAGAGGTGAAGGGGATGGTTAGATAATATGTCCCACATTGAATAAACATGGGGTTGGCTATGGCATCCATACATGTTGGGCCTCTCTGCCCAATAGCTTAAGCTTTTGGTTGGATCCAAAGTTTCTTCAATATACACACGCATATATACACAACATATACACGATGTCTATAACCAATTCCTCCAATGATTGGTTGACTTGTTTGGAAACTCCCCAACTTGTAAAGTCTCTCTAATTGAAAGGAAATACATTGGGAGACACAAAATCAAATTAAGGTTTGCTGATGGCTTGTTATGGGTGTACTTGTATATAGGTGAATGAATAAATCTTTGGGCACAAAAGCTTACAAACAAATTCCACTAAGGTGGAATGTCTAGGTGGTAGGATGGGACCCAACAAGTTTAACCGGTTAAAGCTGCGGGGTCCCACCCTGCCACCTAGTCATTCCACCTTGTTAGTGGAATTTGTTTGTAAGCTTTTGTGCCCAAAGTTTTATTGATAGGTGAATAATGATTTGTTTCTTACTCTTCTTCCCTCTTTCTAATCGTGTCATCTGAATTTGCTCCAAACTGCCATAGCCACAACTCAGTGACCAGCCACTGCTGCAACCCCAATCCACTCCCAAATTGCCATTTATCTGTGTGCAACTCTCAATTATCATACAAATTTAAGTCCCATTCCACCATGGGATTTCTGCAACTCTCTCAAAATTTGTCTTAATCCCAAGACAGCAAACCAATTCTGCCAAAAGCCCAAATCACCACTGGTATTGCCTAGTGTATGTATGTATGACCTAATGTATTTTGACCCCTTTATTTGACTTTGACCAAATAATCTACGTATTACTTAAAAAGAACTCATAAATAGAATAAGAGCTATATGGTAAATTAACCCTCTCCATCACTTCCGTTTGCCAACAGACTCTGACAGACGAGGGAGGTTAGTGTAATTAGATCAAACCTCAGGGGAGGTGAGTGTAATTAACCCAAAAATCAAAAGAAACAGTAGTTGGTTAAAATAATAGAATTACCAATTAAAAAAAGGAAAATATATTTAACACCATAAACAAAAAATAAATCCCAAACTAACCCACCCAAAATAGTAAAATGTCTTGCAAGCCAACTCCATGGTAAATTCACGTATCAGCTATCAAATAACAGAGGAACCAATCAAACATATAACACCAAATCCGATGATTCTGAAAAAAAAGGCACATTAACTAGTTCTAGAAACCTCCCAAGAGGCACACGCCTGAATCCATTAGCTTAAACACCGTGCCTCATGAAAAGAGCGAACGCCTATGAAGACATCACCCGGCCTAGATTCTGGATCCTTCAAGCTTTTTGGATTCACCTCACCGGCTCACCCCAAGTGTGCTCAGAAGGCCTTGTAAAACACTGCTTTTAATAACAATTTAGAATCCCTTCCTCTGCTCTACAATAGTATACTTTGGTTTTGATGCAACCACCTGATGTAGTAATTAGGCTTTATAGTTGTACTTAATTAGTGGTACTATATGCATAAGTAGTATCTTTTATGTTATTAATTTTAGTTGTTGATGTTGCCTGATCTGAGGTGAATGTTGAAGCGAGCTGTAACGGATGATTTCTCTAAGTAATGGCCTGCACACAAGGCAAAAGAAAGACTCAAAGAGGGCTTTTCTCCCTGAGTCTCCGACGATGGCTAAGTTAGTCAAATGAGACAAAGATTTTGCAGGAGTTTGAGAGGGAAAGATTGTGTCCCTTTTGTGGACTGAGTATGGATATAAAGAGTGTTGTGCTTCAACTAACTGCGCCCTTCTCAGTGCACTCTCCCACTCCGTAGCAATGGGATGGACTGTCTGGACACCTGTCTTTCCTGTTAAAAAGACCTCTCCAGTATCTGCCATGTGTCCCCACTCTTTGGTAATGGGTTGCATGCTCCGAGTTTGGCGAAGAACGTGGGCAGTTAAATCGCTTTGGGCCAAAAGGGTAAGTTGATCCAGTCTTCATCGGTCATTGACCTGGTCAAGATCTTCCACGTGTGCGGCACTTGCCTCAAGCTGTGTTGACACGTGTTGCGATCAAACGGACCAACCAAACGATGGCATATCAGCTACTCCCCCCTCAGGTTTCGATTCAGATCGTTGGATGGGACTCAGGTCCCGAAGTGACAAGACTTACCTTTCCACGCGTCTTCGTTTGGCAAGAATGCTTGTGACGCCGATTGTGTTCCAAAGAGGCAGACGTCAATCAAAAGCGGTGATGCTCACATCGCTTCGATCCAATTTCTACTGTATTAGAGGACTTGCGGAGCCAAGAAGAAGATTGTTCAAGACCCACATCCAACCGATTTCAGTAATCTAGGTCAGATTTATTTCTTCCTTACCATGTCTTCCATTTCAGCCTCCTCTGAGCGCACTGGTTCTTAAGGGCCTTCCTTTCCAAGTCCTTCTACTAGGATTGTGAATGAGTTTGAACCAGAAGTTCAAATCGCGAGCACCCGTTTTCGTGAATCCATCCTCTATGACCTAGAAAAAATTAGATCAAATTCGGGAAATTTACAAGATTCCTGGTGACCTAGAATGTAAGGTTCCTAGGCCAAAGAGGCTGTAATCGACGTGGGTGAAGGGGAAATAGTGTTTTACCCCTATTTCTTTAAATTAGGGGTTAGGTTACCTCTTTATCGCTTCTTCCGTGAATTCCTGAACTTCCCCCTTCCCAGCTACCTCCAAACGTGGCGAGTTACAAGCAACAGGCCACGAAGCTGAGAATCAGGGCAGCTCGGTACGTGCTCCTAGATGAGGTGTTGTACAGAAGATCTTTCTCCCAGCCGCTGCTTAGGTGCCTGACCCCATATCAAGCAGATTGTGTGCTCAGAGAAATACATGAAGGAGTTTGTGGAAATCACATCGGACCAGGACCTTGGCACGACGAGCTCAAACATTGGGGTATTACTGGCCGATATAAGCAGGATGCTCAGGAGTTAGTAAGAAGGTATGATCGATGACAGAGGTTTGCCAAGTACACTCATCAACCGCCACAACCTATGTCCCCCATTCAGAGCCTTTGGCCGTCCATGCAATAGGGGATGGATATTGTGGCCCTCTTCCAACCGCCGGAGAAAAGAAATTCGGGAGCACATGCCAAGCAGAACGATCCACCCGTTTGGAGCAAGTTAGGAAGGGGCTAACCCGTAGAAGTTCAGCAATTCGCAGAAGAAGCGATGAAGAGGCAACCTAACCCCTAATTTAAAGAAATAGGGGTAAAACGATATTTCCCCTTCACCCACATCAATTACAGCATCTTTAGGGCTAGGAACCCTACATTCTAGGTCACTAGGATTCTTGTCAATTTCCCTAATTTGATCATTTTTTTTTTGTGGGTCATAGAGGATGGATTCATGGGGCGTCGTATCTAAAACGAGTGCCTATTTAAACTTCTGGTTCGAACTCATCCACTATCCTAGCAGAAGGACTTGGAAAGGAAGGCCCTTCAGTGCCAATGCGCTCAGAGGAGGCTGCAATGGAAGACATGGTAAGGAAGAAAGAAAGAAATCCGACCTAGATTACTGAAATCGGTTAGATGAGGGTCTTGAACAATCTTCTTCTTGCCTCCACAAGTCTTCCAATACAGTAGAAATTGGATCGAAGCGATGTGAGCATCCCCACTTGTGAGGAGGCCTTTTGATTGAGGCCTGCCCCTCGGGAACACAAATCGGCATCATAACCATTCCTGCCAAATGAAGACGCGTGGAAAAGTAGGTCTTGCCACTTCGGGCTATGTTGTACAAATGCTTCATGTTAGGTGCCGTCTCCGTATCGTGTCCGCGTCAGACACTGACACTCATCGGACATGCGTCACCACGTGTCAGACACTCTAAAAAAATGTGTCTTAAATTTTCTGACATCGGACACACCTTGAGCACATGTTGGACACGCGATTGACATGGCTGAACACGCGAGGGAACACAGCAAGGTGGCCTCTCATTACAAATACTTTTAAAGTTTTGAGGCATTAATCTTTATATAGTAAAATTCGGGATAAGCAATTGGTTTATTTTAGAATCATGACAAGAAGAGTGGACACGAAACTACAAATTGTGTATTAAACTCAAAGATATAATTATTTATTCCTCGTATCCTAGCCGTGTCCGTATCCTACATTTTCAGGATTTGTCGTGTCGGCATGTCAGTATCGTGTCGTGTCCGTGCCGCGTGTCCGTATCCATGCTACATAGACTTCGGGAGCTAAGTCCCAATCCAACAATCTGAATTGAGACCTAAGGGGGGAGTAGCTGATACGCGATCGTTTGGCTGGTTCGTTAGATCACGACACGTGTCAACACAGTTAAGGCAGGTGCCGCACACGTGGAAGATCTTGACCAGGGCAAGGACCGATGAAGACTAGATCAACCTAGGCGTTTGGCCCAAAGCGATTTAACTGCCCACGTTTTTCTCCAAACTCGGAGCACGCTGCCCATTACCAAAGACTGAGGAAACATGGCAGATGCTGGAGAGGTCTTTCTAACGGGAAAGACAGGTGTCCAACCCACTGCTATGGAGTGGGAGAGTGCACCGAGAAGGGCGCAGTTAGTTGAAGCAAAACACTATTTATATCCACACTCAGTCCACAAAAAGGGACACAATCTTTCCCTCTCAAACTCCTGCAAAATCTTTCACCCATTTGACTAACTTAGCCATCAGAGGAGACTCGGGGAGAAAACCCTCTTTGAGTCTTTCCTTCGCCTTGTGTGCAGGCCATTGCCCAGAGAAATCATATGCTACAGCTCGGTTCAGCATTCACCTCAAATCAGTCCAAATCAGGTAACATCATATTTCAACATTTCCATACTCCAACTAAGAAATTTCCACAAATAAGATTTGTTCTTCTATCACTTATGACTTCAACAAATTTCATCATTAACATATTGTGCAATCCAGATTTTCATTCGAAGTACTCGAAACTAATGTTGAGTAAACATCCATATTATATGTATTTCTTTGACTCTATGACAACATTGAAAAGCGCCATATTATCCATCACTTACCATCTGAAGTTTATGTTTTTATTAAGTCAATGACATTGTTTTTGTACATTATAATCTGTATTTTCAAATAGGCTAGACAAGAAAGAATCTAATTCTCTGCAAGTCTATTGCATATTGAGAATTGATATGCTAGAAGAGCTATAGATATCCGATTAAGGTAGTATTGCTATAACATTAATTGTATTCACCTTGGCAATGATTTAAATCTCCAAAAACTCGGAACCATATACCGATATGAGTGATTATAAACTTACAAGATTATTCCTGGATAATCTAAACTACATTGTACAATAGGAGGTCCTTAATCGAATAATTATATAAAACTCCGAACTCTAGTTATTACTAAGTGTGATTGTAGAACTTTGAAATCCTTTAGTTGAAAACATGTATGGTGACCGCCTCAAGATTATAAACTGGGGTTTTGTGTGAGTAGTGATTCAACTTTGCTAATATCTCTACCTTAAGTAACCCAACAACCATAAAAAAGAATACATGTCAGAATGCATTTCTGAGAACTCGGAAAAAACGATAAAAAAAGAATACATTTCAGCAAAATTCGAACAAATTAGAGAGAAATTGTCGACAAAAACTACAGAAAAGAAACACAAATCCACACACATGGACACGATAGTGTGAACATTGAACAATCAAATATCATTAGCAAAAATGCATTAAATAGAGCAGACATGCAAGCATATGACTAATGTTATCAAAATTCTACAAGAAAGCAACAAATAAAAAACAAAAAACCTGGAAACTATGCCCAGTTAACTACAGAGCAACGATAGCAGCTCGAGTTCCTGGAGCAGTTGAGTTTAAATCTTTTAAAATGTAGTACTAAGGCTCTGTTTGTTCGTGGATTTGGTGAGGAAAAGGTAGGGAAAACGCCAGGTAAAAAACATTTCTTTGTTTAGTTAAGGACTATAGTGAGGAAAGTAGGAAGTATAAGCAAATACGGTGAGAAATGAATTAAAATTTGAACTTTGTGAGTCAATTCCTTCCCTTCTTACTCTACATTTATATTTTGACACTTTTCTAATTCCTAATGTTATTTAAGCTTGGAGAAAAACACTAGAGAAAATATAAGGGAACTAATTTTCCTTCACTAAATTGGCAAGCCAAACAAAGCCTAAGTACTCCATCTTGTGATGAAAACCATGTAACTCATGCTATTGTCAATATTATGAAAATACACTCTGTAAAATAATTTAACAATGGTATTCTTAAGGTTGCTCACCTCTATTTCTCGAACACGAGCCTCATGTTCAAGCTGCTGAAGTCTCTGTTGTGCAGTCTGATTTTCCAATGCCACACGAACACGCCGAGCTCGAACACGAGCCTGAACTCTTACTAAAGCTTGCATACAACGAAGAGTAATGGCAGCTTGCTTTCTCACAGCGTGGCCCCTGACAAGTGCCTGAAGTCTTACTAAACCTTTCAAAGCTCGTAGAGCTCGCCTAGCCTGAGAATCAAAACATTCACTAATCTCTCTTAGACAATTGTTATCAAATTGTTAATCGAATCATGAATTAGTTTGCCAAAATTATGAATTGTGAAATGAAAGATTTATTTCTTTGTGGAAAATAAATAGTATTACATGTATATATTTACCACACATAAAAACACGTGTACACCGCTTAAAATGAACTAAAAAACAATTTAACACATGTTTCATGTAGTACCAAGACTCAAAATGATGAAAATTTTCCACTTTAAACTTCAGTGCTCGAAATTATAAATCATGAATCGTACTGAGTCAAGAATCACAGAATAGGGTGACAAATAAACTGAAAATTTTATATATTGTGAGTCCCTTCCCTTTCTCTTATCTTGAGTGACTATTATACTTTGAAAATTTTAATTTCTAGTGTCATTTAACTGTAAGTAACACTGGGGAAAACATAAGAGGAAGAGTTTTCCTTCTTAATTGCCTTTCCGTTTTCTTTTCCTTCTCTAAATAAGCAAACCAAACAGAGAATTGCTGATTCCCTTTCCTTTCCCCCACTAAAACCATGATTAAAACAGACCAAAGTGAAGCAGTTCAGTACCAAAAATCCTCGAAAAGCTGTTTGAATGCTAGTGGCTGCCCATTCTTCTCTCATATTCTGTTGAACTTCAGCAGCATTGTGCACCTGAACAGAACTAGAAGTGGAGCACTCAGCATCTGGGATTCGATCGCTCTTGGAATCATCAACTGGTGGAGCAACATTGCTATTGAACTCCTCTCTAAATATATCGGTATAACTCTCAACAGAATTTTTTCTTCGGTGCCAAAATTTTCCAGTGCCCGATATTCTCTGCAACATTCAGGAAACGTGAGAAAGTGTATATTTTTGTAATTTACAATATCTTGAACTAAGGCTTTCTCTGGATCATGGATTTAATGAGGGAAAAGAAAGGAAATAATGAAAATAACACTTTTATTTGTTCGGTTACTAAGGAAAATGGAGAGGAAATGAAAATAGGATGGAAAAAAAAAAAATTCAGCATTTTGTGAGTTATGTCCATTCCTCTTTTCTTGAGTTTTCATTAAATTTTGAAAATTTTAATTTCTAACGGCATTTAAGGAAGGAGGAAAACAATGTGTAAAATGCAAGGGAAATAGGTTTCTTCCCTGTTTTCCTTGCCGTTTTCTTCTAGTTGTTCTAAATCCATGAACCACCTGGAGCCTAAATTGGTGTCCCCCAGTTATTTAATGACGGAATAGTGAACCCTCAAGTTTTAAATACAAGAATCACAGAAAACGCATTCTTAACAATCTTCTTATCCCCAAAGTGTAATTTATTTTTTCAATACCAGCGTTAACTACTAATCTCCAGTATAGTTTCACCTTGGAAGAAAATGATTTTGCATTATGCAATTGAAGGCAATTTTTATATTGTTCTACACCATTCTTTCTAGTTAATCATTAGGCTTCAAGTTGTTTGGAACTTTGGAATAGCTTTGCTGTCATGGACTTTTCTTGGTGTTTGTACTTAACAACGAGCAAAAGCAAGCCTGATTGCAGCTCTATTTGGGATTAGGTACCAAATTTCGAGATGTCGATTATTAGGAAATGATACAAAGATTTAATGCTGATTGTGCAACCCTCCTTTCCTCAAAGCTTGGGTCTAATGTAAAAGATATAAACTCCAACATGACAAAGGGGAGTTGGTCAAATACATATAACTCACACACATCAAATCTTCAAGACAGCAAATCTTCAAGACATCAAATCTGCAAGACAAGACTTACTAGAACCATCCTAACTTTACAAAGGCAGTATAAATAGGATCTATGTAGCACCGATGTGGACAAAAGGTAGGGATCAGACACAATATGGACACAGAAGCATGGGAAATCTTAAAGATGATATGGATACAGCAAATAAGAACATATAACTTGCAGTTAATTATACAATATACAGTGCGTTTTCCAATCCCGTTTCCTAAATTTTCAAAGAAACCCATTACCTATCTCTCATTTTATCTATAAAGATTTTTCCCTCAAACTATTAAAACTTTTTCAAAGGAGCCAACTTTCTTTGTCCATTTCCATCTCCAGCTGTGTCAGCCACGTGTCGGACACCTGTTTGTCTTGTGTCTGATGTTTAAAAAAAGGGGTAAAAATCACTGACCTCCCTTGAGGTATGATTTAATATCAAAGACCTCCCTTGATTTAAACAGCATCACTGACCTCCCTTATTTTTAAAACTTTGTATCACTCACCTCCCTTAAGGTAACAGTGGTTAACAAAAGTGGATGGAATCTTGTGATGTCAGAAATTTTTTAAATTAAAATGACATTATTGCCCCTATGTTTACTAATTGACTAAAATTAAGTCAATAAACGATTGCACATGATACCCAAGAATCTGCAGTCCTCCCAAGTCATAATCTCCATGTTTGGTTCGCTGGGTGTTCAATTTCTATGGCTTGGCCAGGGTCTTTTTCTATCGGATCCTAAGTTATAGATGTATGGTATGTTCTTGGGATTAATGAAGTCTAGTGACCTCCCATAATGGGGGTAAACCATGTATCTTTGCATGGTCATGTTTGTTTGTTTCTAAGGCTAATAAGCTATTCTTGATTTGGATCAATTTCTATTGGGGGTTGTTTCATTTTGGTCATTGTTGCTATCTAGCTTTTGATTGCTCATTGTTTGGTTCATGTAATGACCTTGGCTACATTTTGGTAGCTCCATGTTTATTAAATTTTTTTTTTGTAAAACCCTAACTCACCAACACTTTCTTCAAAACAAATTTCTATCATATTGCATATGAAGATGAAAATATAAATAGCAAATGTGTATATAGGTAAATCCACAATATGCCAATCCGGAGGAATGAGACTGGCCACCATTTCAATATTCTAATTGGCCCATCTTCTTGGTTTCAGAACATGCATAGAAGTAGTATGACATAAAAGGATGGATGAAATCCTTTTACAAGTCACATTAAGGAAATAATATGAATAGATGCAAATATTTAAGAATTGTTCAAAACATTGCGAACTTCGGACTTCATTGACAGAAATTTTCACAGAAGCTCACTGAAATATTCTACTTGACCCGAAACTGCAAAATTTCAAAGCCTGTTTGTTGAGCCTAGCACGTGAACAATATTTTCGTTTTAGTACTCCCTCATCCCTTTTTTTGAGTCCATCTTTGGGAACTCAACTTATTAAGCGGACAAAAAGAATCTACACCTACTTTCCACAATTGCCCCTAATCATTACAATAACTTTTTTAGTTTTGTCTTGGTGTAGATTTCAAAGAATGGTAGTTTTGGAAAGTAAGTAAAAATTGTATACCAATTAAGGAAAGTGGACACTAATTTTGGGACATCCTAAAATAGAATATAGGACTCAAAAAAAGGGACGGAGGGAGTAGTTTTTTTTTCTGAGCGATTAGTGATATATACAATATACACACATAATATACACGTTTATAATATATGTTTGTATATATATATATGAATGTAATAGAGGAAGAGAATGGTGGGTGTAGAGAGTAATAAAAAAATGATACAAGTTTTTAAAGTTCGGGTTATATTGGGATGAAGGGTGAGAAGGGAGGTCCCTGATATTTTTCAAAACCCAAGGGAGGTCTCTGATATTAGGTAATACCTCAGAGGAGGTGAGTGATATTTACCCCACGGAGGTCTCTGTTTGTCTTGTATTTGATGTTTAAAAAAAAATTAAGACATGTTTTTCGTGAGTCGAACACATTTAGGTGTTCGTACACGGCACCCAAACTGAGGTGTACTTGCTACGTTCATTTGAATATTGACATTTTTGGACAAGAAAAGTAAATAAGTTGAAAAGAGATACCCACATTTCCATCCTTCTCTGAAGATGGTGACTTCTCTGATTTCTTTAAACCAACCAATGCTTTCAACCATTTCCCTGAGACACCCATGAGATAGCCACTTACACTCTACCAACTAGGGACCTGCCACATAAAGGCATTTAAAAATTCAGAGCATGCGCTTTGCTTCTCGTATAAACTTACTTACCAGCCAAACAAAAAACACACTAATGGGTTAAGGAATTCACGGCCAAACAATTAAGTTCAGTGGAATAGGCTGCTTAAAAAACAGAAAATGGAAAAAGATAAGAAATTGATGTGGCACTCGCTGTGCCGGGATATAGAAATCGTCAACACGGACGCTTGGAATAAAATTTGATAAAAAAAAAAAAAAGACATGACTTAAATGTCTTCGCACTTGTATCTACTGTCTAGTATCACAAATAATCTGAACAAGAAACACTCAATACAAAGACCATGAAATTCTACAATGTCATTGGTATTGAATACTAAAAAACACAGCATCATGAATGACGAAATCCCAGTCCAAACTTGCATAAATGTACACCAATGAGAGTCAGCAATACAACAGAAAAAGGGACATTGTTGTTGGAATACCAAAAGCAAGTAAACAACTGCTTTTGCATGGGTGCATCAGAAAACTTTTCTCCATACAATCACAAGATGTGCACAATCAGTTTCAACATTTTAAAAGTTGAAAAGCTGAAGTGTTAGCACATTAGATTCTTTTGGAATTCTATAGTGATTACGTGGTTCAATAAAAGATCATGTGTGCAAGTTAAACTTATAAGGCTTTTATTAGGGGCGGGAATGGCTTCTATTGAAATAGTCGGGGTCGGGGATGGGATGGTCAGTGTTTCGGGACGGGGCGGGGTTGGGAAAGGGTCTTGGTTAACCGGGGCGGGGTCAGGAAATGACTACCCCGTACCATACCCTCCCTGTTGCCATCCCGACGGGTATGTCTATCTGTATGCATATCTACATTGGGGGATGAACTCTTGGATCGTGTGTTCATTGCAAGTTCTAGAGAAAGCATCAACCAAGTCACAGTTTTTCACAACCTACTAAATCTCCATCTAAAATCATACAAAAAAATGCCAACATAAGTACCACTTGCCCCTCAGCCATCTCGTTGTTAGTCACACCCACACACACAAACAAACAGAGAGCATACAAATAACCACAAACACCTATGACATAAGTGTTTTGAAATAGGAGTAGTGGCAAGATTTTGATATTTGCACAACTGTTTACACCAAAATATTTTCAGCCTCAAGATATAGTTTCGGCCTACAAAAAGAAGAAAGGCCGGAAGAATGAAGTATATCAGTACATGATGGATGGTTTACGACTAGTGGTCATGATTCTGCCGTAAGCTACAGGTCGATCAAATGAGAGGACGCTAACCAAGGACAAGAAGATGGGCTTGAGGGATGATGATATGGCAGACTCACAGGCTGACACGAGCCAAGACAGGTGGCAATGTTTGAAGGCCATGGAGACTAAGTCAAAACCAATTGCCTATTTGTCACTGAAGATTCGAACATGCAAGTTAACTACAGCCTAAAGAATAGGTCATGGGGGATTCACAACACCCAATGCAACCATCTTCCCCAATACCGCATGAAACTAGGATGGCAGTAAGGATAGTTGGCTGCAACAGCTATGAATAAGAACCGAAGGTAGAATAAGGAGATATCTCTACGATCAGCCTTTGCATATTGCAAATTTCTACCTTTTATCGCAATTTTGTCCTGACTAGTTAGTCAGCATAATCTCTTGCAAACCTAGTGAAATCACACCATTGCACTTTGTTGTGGATTAACAGCTTGTTTGTAAGGGCACTCCAACTTGCAACCCTATTGTACAACCTGATTGTAAGGGCACACAAAACGTACATTCTTTTAGCAGCCTAAGTGTAAGGGTATGCCAATGTGTTTAGCTCTAGCAGTGTATAGGTAAAAGAACACACCATTCTGCTTATTGGTTGTATGTTTAATTTCGGCCCAGTAGGAATACAAGCACTCCATTCTATTCACTTTGTTGTAATCTTGTTTCACCATTTGGTTATTCAATAAGTAATATCCCAAGATTAGTGATCTATCTATCTTCTTTTTATTATCTTTATTGGTTTTCTTAACAATCCTTGCGGAACGACAGGTAGGGAGAGAATTTACATCCTTGATACAAAACAAAATTTTGTTCAAACTTGGTTTTAACCTATTGAATATAAGTAATGGGACCAGCAAAATACTTAACAAAGATGGCTAGATTGAAAATTACTCGCAAGCAATGTTATAAAATTCGCTAGGCGGTAGGTGGGGGGGGGGGGGGGGGGGGGGGGGGGGGGGGGCCTAGTATGCGAAAAATTAATTTATAAAACAAAATTAATAATATATTGACAGTTGTAATTCATATAAACAAAACTCACAATTATCAACAAACTAAATTTCTAATGCATTCTTCTCCATATCATCAAACTGACCGAAACGAAACCCCACCAGGAATCACGAAATGAAGTCGTTTCGGTGGGTGTGTTTCGTCCCCAATGTTTACAAGGAAACCAGAGTAATCATGTTCAGAGAGAGAGAGAGAGAGAGAGAGAGAGAGAGAGAGAGAGAGAGAGTCCATCCCATGTGAAAACTGAAAAACAAGTGAGCTTCAAATTTCAATCAATTTTGGAATCAATCAAAATGATTGATGGGAATGAATAAATGAAAAATTGTGGAAAACCAAAGAGAGATTTTCTCTGAAAAAATAATGATGAAATTGATTTTGAGGGTCTTTTGTTATAAATCAGTTACCTTTTTTTTTTTTTTTTTGCTAAGATTATAAATCAGTTACCTGGTTGAGGAGTCTCTTCTCCAACGTCCGATCTGGACTAGGGTGGGTTCCCCTTGCACTCGGTCACTCTTCTTCTTCTTGGAGTGGTTGGTCTCTCCAGTCTCCTCTCTTTTTTCTTATCTCATAGTGTTGTATTAAGTGGAGGCATTTACACTAGTTAGAGTTTTATTTAATTTAATCATGTACTCCTCCGTACCATTTTGAGACTCTTATATTCTATTTTGGAATGTTTCAAAATAGTGTCCACTTTACTTAAATTAATGTACAATTTTTATTTACTTACCAAAACTATCCCTCCTTAAAATCTACACCAAGACAAAACTAAAAAAGTTATTGTAATGATTAGGGGCAATTGTGAAAAGTAGGTATAGATTCTTTTTGTCCCCTTAATAAGTTGAGTTCCCAAAGATGGAATCACAAAATGGGATGGAGGGAGTATCTCATATATAAGGGTTGAGTAATGATTCGTGCACATAAAGTGTGTACATAAAGATCTGAACCATTCATTTTGGTGGATCCCATATATGCAGGCACGGACTCCACCGAAATGAATGACCCTGATCTTTATGTGCACACTTTATGTGCACATATCATTACCCATAAGAGTTTTATTAATGAGTGAAGTTTTTGCTCATCATTTGCTCATCATTTGCTCACATTCTTCTTTCGTTGGCTAATTCATTGAGGTACAGTGCTTTACAATATTAGTTTGGATCTGGAATAAGATCTCTAACAAGGAGTGGATAATATGAAGTTATCAATACTTCAGAGGACATTTTGGTTTAATGGTAGAGCAGCTTTGATGTAAAAATTGCTCTGGAAAAGGTTCAAGCCATCGCCAAAGAATATATAAGACTCCACGATTAAATTTTCATTATCACTAATTAATTCTCATTTAATATTGTATCCCACTACATTAGTCAATGAGAGAGGAGAGTGAGCAAAGAGTGATCAATTTGGGAATGGTAAAAATATTTTATTTATTAATTAGTTTATTTATTTATATTAAAATATTTTAGCTTATCAGAGCAGCTGAATGGTGATGCAGCAGGAGAGAGGAATTATGTCCACATTCCATTCGACCGGTCGAAGGTACTCTCCTCACCATCGTAGATATATCTCTTGTGGTAGAATACACACATCCAAGTTGATAACAGTCCTTTATTTTCTTTTTCCTCATAAAATTTAAGAATCAAACAGAAGCTAAATTGAATATTTCTCATTCTATTATAGGGAAATACTTTATTTTAGGTAGTAGCACTAAACCAAGTATTGCCCTACTAGTTCATTTTAGTTTTTTTTTTTTCACATTCAAAATTGGTTGATTAACATTAAGACCCTAGTTCGAAACTTAAGAGTTTAAAGGACCTTAAAGTTTACAGTTTGTGAAAAGTTCGTACTTACGTACACTTTTGTGACTTTGTGAAATTTCACAAAACTACTTTTGTTAAATTTATAGTTTTGTGAAATTTTAAAAATATAAGTATTGAGACTTTTCACTAAAGTAGCTTTTGTTGGACCTATGCCTATACAAGAACCATAAATTGTCCTTATCACTAACTAGTCCTTATAAAATTAATTATTCATACTTTAATTTATAATGATCATTGATAAATTCAACAAATTTAATATCTTACTAAATTTAATGTCTTCAAAAAAAATTAATAGTAAATTTTAATTCTGGTCTTGTATGTGAATGATTGTCCTACGGTAAGTTGTGACCCATAAGATTACCTCGCTAGAATGACACTAAGATAGTTGTGACACCGATTCGATGAAGACATCTGGATCCACGACTTTAATTATTCTTTTCTTTCATCATTTGCATCATGCTGCATCTAGCATCTTGTTTCTTGACATTTCTGTCTGTGATTGCATCTCATGCTAATAAATAGTATGTGTGTATAGAAGTATAATTGATATTGGATAGTGGACACCTATGGACTATCTTCTAAAAGCGTAGTCTAATCTGATAAAAAATTATGCCAATATGATACTGTACACAGAATCAAGATGGTTAGAGTGACTCACAACACCGTAATGGAGCCAGACCAGCTGAGCCGGTACCCAATGGATTAGACCCCACGGGAGTTTTTGAGAGATCTCTCCGATGGTTGGAGTATATTGGCGAATAGTAAGGTGCGCATTATTATCCGCCACCACCGCCGCCACCTCCACAGAGGCCTGTAGGAGACAAGCTGTTGGAGAGATTCAGAGGCTTACGCCCAGAGAAGTTTGATGGCGTGTTTGGAGCATTGAAAGTTGAATAGTAGATTAGAGAGATGGAGTCAACAGTTAAGGCTTTGGTTTGCTCAGATGCTGACAAGAAAAGGTTTGTAGAGTTTCAGTCCACTTATTATGCCGCAGAATGGTGGGAAGCTCAGCAGGGCGCTTTAGGAGAAGAAGTTATCAGACGTTTGAGTTGGGAAGAGTTCAAGACCATGTTTCTTTAGAAATATTTTCCCACGTCTAAGAGAGACAAGAAGGAAAAAGAATTTATGGATTTGGTCCAAGGAACTAAGACTGTTCAGGCGTATACAGTCGCTTTTGAAAGGTTATCTCGTTTCGCCCCACACCTGGTGGATACTTTGGAGAAGAAGAACAAGAGATATATGCGTGGACTAGGGATGACTTTTCAAGGCCATGACATGAGTTCTGTGATGTAGCAATTTGAGAATTTGGTGGAGTTAGCCTTTAATTTGGAGACTATGTATGGGAGTCAGTAGTAGAAGCAGTTTGCATTCAGGGCAGCCAGTTGCCCCACCGTGGCCACCCGAACTTAAACCGTAATGTTGGAGTGAAGAGAAAATGGAAAGGTCCAAGAGGACAAGTGCCCAATCCTACGTCGGCACAAGCTCAACTGCTTGAAACGGTACCCGCATTATGAGCACCGGCACAAGGATTCAATTCTGGTGTATGCCTCAATTGTGGGATATCGGGACATTTGTCGAGGGATTGCACAATACCCAGGAGCAACAAGCGACAAGATATTATCTGTTACTTTTGTGGCAAGAAGGGCCATGTTAGCAGAGATTGTTTTCTCCACCAGCGAGTATAGACTGGACCAGTAGCCCAGGTCAATCAAGCACGTGTTAACGCTACTATTCTAGGAGGAGCTGGATTCGATGCCGTCGAACAGTAAAACCTTGAAGGTACGCTTACCCTTTATAACAGTCACACATCAGTATTATTTGATACTGGAGCCTCGAATTTGTTCATAGTACATAGAGATCATACGAGAATTAGGTATAGAACCTCAGAACCTCGACATAGATTTGAACGCAGTTTCACCCTTGGGCGTTGCTGTAAAATTGGGAAAAGTGTGCAAGGAGTGTGTGCTGATTCTAGACGATTGTTACTTACTTGCAGATCTGATAATTTTATTGATGAAAGAGTTCGATGTAATCTTAGGAATCGACTAGTTAACAACGTTCAGTGCCAAATTGGACTGCATTAGTAAAACAATTTCCTTTGCATTACTGGGAGCACAATCTATCATTTTTCAGTGTAATCTGTTGAGTGATGTGTTTCTCACTACCCGTTTGGCTGCGACAGATGGCACCAACACAAAGACAACTACCTCTCAAATTCTAGTGGTACGAGAGTTTGAGGACATATTTAGAGACATCTTGGGTTTACCCCCGAAGCGAGAGATTGACTTCAGTATTCAGTTAATGCCAGGGAAGGCACTGATATCGAAGACACCATATCGTATGGTGTTGACAGAGATGCGTAGACACCCCATTTTGTCGGCTATCAAATTTAGGAGACCCATAGCTTGGTGGTTCACAATGATTGAAAAAGACTTAAAAGGATTCCTGGAAGTTAGTTCCATCTCTCAGAATGCTCAGAATGACCAAAATGCCCCTGAAAGCCCAAAAGCTCCCAGATTTGAACCAAAAGTTCTGGAAACATGCTACGTCATAAGAAAAACAATAAAATGAGTTTTTTTTAAGTAAAACTGGATGAAATCGTCAGCTCCCAGAGACCCCCGGAAGTCCCGGAAGTTCCCGGAAAGTCCCGGAAAGTCCCCGTTGACCGGTTTGACCAAGGTTTGACCAAGTTTGACCAGAGTTTGACCAAGTTTGACCAAGTTTGACCGAAATCGTCTGAATTCACCGGAATCATTCTAAATCATGAGAAAAGTATTAAAACGAGTTTCAAAAGAAAATCGAGCGAAAACGTCAGCTCTGGGGAACTCCCGGAGATTTCCAGAACTTCCCGGAGATTTTCACACAATTTTCGGATTTAAAACAAGTTTATTATCAATTTTCGAAGACGAAAAAGGCCATCAAATCGGCTTTTATTGCAAATACCGCAAAACTTTTCAAAGTGACCTATCCCCGAACTATTTTTTATGTAAAGTAGACTCCATTACCTTTCCAACTGTATATCACAACCTCAGTTTGGAGTTCATACGCATTTTCTGTGAATTTCGGACGAAATAGGGTCTTTTCGCGAATACCAGAACCTCAGGGGGCCTAAACATCATTATCTGGACGAAGGAGGAGCAGTGCCGCCGTGGCACTCTCCCCCAGAACAGTGTGTTTTTGTAATTTCTTTTGGGGGTCCATTTTGATTATTTTAAAACCAAAACGACGTAGTTTCATGATTTCAAATGTTTGGGACCAATGAGAATACTTCTAAAACTCCAAAACCACCCCAAGTTGGCCTATATAAACCCCCCATTGCTCTTCATTTTGGGGGTGTGAAATGAAAGTTTAGAAAAAGTTTGGGAGAGAAAGTTGTAGAGATAAGGTTAGAGTAGAGAGAAAAGAAGCTTTCTTTTTTGATCTTCAAAACAAAAGTGAGTTCTAAACTTTGTTTTTACTTCATTACTCCTATTTACTTCAACATTCAATACACCCAACCACCATTTTAGTGAGCATTTAAGAGAGTGGAAGCTTCTTCCATGTCCAATGTCATTACATATGAGTGAAACACCATGCTACAAGTCCTATACATCATGAATATCATCTATTGATTGTCATCTATTTGCTTGTTTGTTTATATAATGTTCATCTCTTCTCACCTCATTTCTTTTTGATTTTCTTTATTTACTTACTAGTTCATCATCATCTAAGTGATGACATGAAGTTTGAGGTGAGTGAATCCTTATGGATAGTAGCTCTTAACCTCAAAAACATGTTTGATAGATGATGATCATAACTTCAATACCTCCAAGGTATTCTTGAAGTTATGTTCAAAATGAAAATAAGTTTCTCCAACAATCTTGGAGGTTCTTGATGATGAGTTGAATGTTGGCATTCTAAGTGGTCATAATCTTTATTGAGTATTGAAAATACACTTTCTAAACCTCTATTTCAAAACCCCCCTCAATCCCTCTCATTTTGATCTCAAGAAAGAAAATCTTATTTTCCCCAAAATCTTCAAAACAATGGGTCAAAACAGTGAGTGAGCTGAGTTCAAAGATTTTCCTAGAACTCAATACTCAACATATGGATACAAGACCACTTGGAAAGTCTTCCTAACTCATTGGAGAACACCCATGATTTTTGGTTTGACTTGGAAGTACTTGAAAATGGTCCGTTTGTACCCAAACATTCCTTCCAGACATTCTGCCTCTGCTGTCACAGCATCTTGGGTAACTTCCAACTTCTTTTTCAGAAAACCATTCCAAAAGGGGTGGTCCCAACTTATTTTTCCTTTAAACTTCAATGTCTTAGGAAACGTTCTGTATAAAATGGGCCTCTAGATCATCTGTTTTCATTTTCTAAGATTTTTCAACATTTCAGTCGACAGTACGGACTCTGTTTCTGAGTGACCTTCATTGTTTATATGATTTCTCTCAATCTGTGATAGTTATTAAATATTGGCTTTTTAGATAGTATTCTAGACACAATAAGGAAGATCTCCATAAAAAAAACATGCATTGAAAACACTCCTAACCCCTCTTTTCCATTTTTGCAAGATCATATTACTATTCTGTCCACTATTCACAGCAAGCACATTTTAACTTTCATTCTTTGATTTGATGCTTATATGCATTCCAAATTAGCTCATATCTTAGGAAGTAGTCCATACTACATTTGTACATATCCCATATTGATTTCATTCATTTATTCATACACATTCTAGACTTCTAAGTCATTCTAGGAATCCATGAACACAAGGCATACTACAAACTTGGCACATTCTAGATACATACATTGCATTCATGCAAAGATTTGGGGCTTTTGTGACTCCTAATCTAAGAAGATTATAAGGAATTATCATGATCACACGTTTATGCTTCCCTTCGATCTAATCCTCCTTTCTCATCCGTCCCGGGGATTGAGAGATCTTCTTTTCTCAAACAATAACATGCATCATACTAGCTTGCTAAGCGTGTTTTGATTTCTTTGATTATTTGTTTCAAGAACAATTCATATCCCCCTTTAGATTAGGAAGTCTTGATTATTTGATATATGATTAGACGATTTTTCCTAGGTTTATTTGTGTGATCTTTCACTTTGCATTGTATGATATTTGGCTTAGATCTTATGAATGATATCTTGTCTTTAGATCTTCCATTTCAAGTTTCTTATGTAATGTAGTATACTATCATAGTATTATTTGTCGAACCAAACATAGTATAAGATGATTATTTGGATGCTAATTGAGGCCCGTCGAAAGACGGGGCGAGTAGAGGGTGTTTTAGTCGTGACAAAGGCTCCTTCCTCTCTCGTACCAAAACCCCGAACCAAGTTCTTTGGTTATGAAGGGCCGGTGCCCTTATCCGCTTGGGTGAGTCAAAATTAGGTTTCTTGGTTCCTTAAAGACCAAGTGACGACTCTGTATCTGTTTTCAACAGACCATTTTCTTCCTTTGATTTCAAATCAAATCTCAAAACTCAAAACAAACAAAGAAGCGGTGGAATCCCGGTATCCACAAGATGCAAGAGCTGAGTGAGCATATTCAAGAGTTGGAGAACCTTGGATTCATCCGACCTAGCACATCACCATGGGGAGCACCAATGTTGTTTGTTAAGAAGAAGGATGGATCATTGCGAATCTACGTAGATTAAAGAAAGTTGAACAAGGTTACGGTCAAGAATAAGTACCCACTTCCGCGGATAGACGATCTGTTTGATCAATTGCAAGGAGCTGCAATATTTTCAAAGATCGATCTGTGATCAGGGTATCATCAATTACTTGTTCGAGAAGAAGATGCACCGAAGATAACTTTCTGCTCAACGTATAGGCATTATGCGTTCCTGGTTATGCCTTTTGCTTTGACCAATGCCCCAACGATGTTCATGATTTGATGAACCATGTATTCAGACCCTATCTAGACCAGTTTGTTATTATCTTTATCGATATAATCTTGATCTACTCGAAGATTGTGGAAGAGCACGAGCAGCATTTGAGAATTGCCTTATAGACCCTTAGAGACAACCAACTTGTCGCCAAGTTCAGCAAATGCAAGTTTTGGCTCAAGGAAGTCAAGTTCTTTGGACATATTGTTTATCAGGAAGGTATCTCAGTGGATTCCGCAAAGACTGATGTAATTATGAATTGGAGTCAACCTAGAAATGCTTCAGAGATTAGAAGTTTTCTTGGGTTAGTTGTGTATTATCATCAATTTGTTGAAGGATTTTCGAAGATTGCAGCCCCACTCACTGGTATAACGAAGAAGGAGACCAAGTTTGAATGGCAAGATAAGCACGAACGCGCTTTTCTGGAGTTGAAAGAGAAATTGACTTCTGCCCAGTACTAGCTATTTCGAGAAGTAGAGACAGATTTGTTATCTATAGCGATGCTTCTTGATATGCACAAAGATATCAGGTCAAAGTCAAGCCTTGCCACCTTAGTAAAGAGAAGCCAAGTCATCTCGAATTTGGACTGACTACGTAGGCTGTTACGCAAAACCGCCCAGTTTGGTCATAAGTCCGGGCGTTCTTTCTGGATAGGCCCCGCATGAGCGCGTCTCTAGTAGGCGTGATTGCTTGGCCAGCAAGCCTCCAGGTAGTTTCCTATCCCAGTTAAGAGACTAAATGGAAGGAGCAAGTAGTTTCCTAAATCACTTAGGAAATATCCCTAAATTCATGTAAATTAAGCTGTAAATAGATTAGGTTTCTTAATCTATTTAACTTACCTTGTATGGATGGTCTCTTGCTCTTATAAAAGAGGCCACCCACCCCCATTGAAAGGGGACGCATTCTAAACCAAAGGGATAGCACATTATTCTCATTAAGATGCATACACACGATCGGATTTACTGGTAGTGCCTCCCAATTGTTGGCTCACCAGGCCTGTCGGCGATCTTCTAGTGAAGCGCATCGACGCACCCATGGACGTAGGGTACCTCATTAACGGAGCCAAACCACATACAAACTTCATTGTGTCTGATTGTTTCATATATTTCTTCTTACCCAAATTTTGGCATCATCAGTTTGGCACCGTCTGTGGGAAGAACGATAAGTTTTTCACCAACAAATTTCTTGACTAATCAACATGCCACCGAAGACGGGTAAGAAAAATATAGCCCGAGCCAGTCAAGAGAACTTGCAGCTTGAGCAGCAGGTCGCCTCCGTGACCTCTGAGCAAGTGACAACGGCGCTCGCGCAACTTTTGGAAGGCCAGCGGCAAACCCAACAACAAATTGAAGCGCTGTTGGCCTTGTAGGAAAAGAGTCCTCAATCCGAGAACCAGCCCGGGAAGAGTATCCCCGACCGAGATCCCGCACGAGTCCAGAACCATACCCACTTTGCGCTAGTGTCCCCGTCGGATTGGGAACACGTCCGGGATGGTGACCGTAGCAGAGCACCCAGGCGAACCAGGTGGCAAGCTTGGACTAATCCTCACCAGGTGGAAGGTGCTAGAGATATCATCAATAAACGACGCGCCACCAGGAAGGAGGAATCAGGACCAAAGGCCCGGGAATCGGCCAAAGACTCTCCAGTCCGGAGCCGGGAAGATGTTAGGCATACGATTACCCGAAATTGAAACCGGGTTCTATCCCTGAGGATGGCGCACTTCGAGGAGGAGGCCTTATCATCAGACTGGACGTACCGCTCAGATATGGAGAGGAGAACCGGGCGAGATGTAAAGGCCCAGATCGAGGACTTGCAGCAGCAAATCGAAAAACTGAACCGCAAGCAGCTCCACGATCATACCAATATAGAGACCGAGTCGCCCTATATCGCTCGGATCACCGCATTCCCCATCCCGCAAAAATTTAAACCGCCACATCTCAACTCTTATGATGGTTCAGGGAGCCCAGTGGATCATGTCCGCACTTACAAGGCTCAGATGGCGCTAGTCACAATGATCGACGAGTTGCTGTGCCTGGCCTTCCTTAGTACCCTTAAAGGCCTAGCCGCGTAGTGGTTCCATGCCCTGAAACCCCGAACTATTGATGACTTTAAGACATTGAGCAAGCTCTTCATCAGCCAGTTTGTGGGGATGCTCGACCGGTCACAACCGGTCACTTAGCTGCTTACCGTCAAGCCGTGAAAGGGAGAGTCCCTGAGGGAGTATGTGGACCATTTCAATCAGCAGAGGCTCCAGATCCACAACTTGAACGAAACGGCCGCAATCATGGCTTTCTGTTTGGTTCCACCGTGACCGATCGGCAACCCTGGTGGAACTCTCAGAAAGGGTCAAAAAGTACATCGACACAGAGGAGTTTCTGAAGTCCAAGCGTGCTAGCTTTATGGGAGAAGAGTCCCCGAAAGCTAAACAGAAATGTGAAGGCTCCGAGAAAGGTCCAGGAAAGAAGCCCAGACTGGATCAACAGAGAGATAGTCGGGATCAGGCCCCGGTTACCTTCACCCCGCTTCCTGTCCAATTCACGAAGTTATGGCCACCGCAGAGGTTCAGAGGCTACTCCAAGAGCCCGCCAAGTTGAAAAGCCCGCCTTGTAAGAGGAATCGGGACAAATTTTGCCACTTCCACAAAGACCACGGGCATGACACAGAGGATTGCTTTAAGCTTAAGATTGCCATTGAGAAGCTGATTGAGCAGGGCCACCTAGCCAAATTCGTGGCAGCAGACAGACGACCTCGGTAAGAAACTCGGGCTCCCGAGCAGCCGCGACCCCTCAGGCAAATCAATGTAATCTACGGAGACATTTCGGGCGGAGGGGATTCACAGTCGGCCAGGAAAAGGCATGCCCGGGTATCCCGATTGGATGTCTGGCACGACCAATCCACCCGCTCTCTCCCAACCAATGTGATGACATTCTCATCCGAGGATATGCTAGATCTGCACTACCCTCATGATGATCCGCTAGTGGTAACGCTCTCCATAGCAAACTACGTGATCAAAAGGGTGTTGGTAGACATGGGCAGCTCCTACGACATCATGTTCGTCTCAACATTCGATCAACTTAGGATATCCGGGGATCGGCTCCGACTAGTGGCTACTCCCCTGGTAGGTTTCAACGGGTCCAGTACCCAGCCACCCAGTACAATCGAGCTCCTGGTCCTCATAGGAGCCTACCCTCAGTAGGCATCTATGCTGGAAAGCTTTGTGGTCGTGGAAGCTCCATCTGCGTATAATGTCATCCTTAGGACGCCAACCCTCAACAAGGCCGAGGCGGTTGTATCAATGCACATCCTGGTGGTTAAATTCCCAACCCCCAAGGGCCCGGAAGCTTACGAGGAGACCAAGCAACTGCCCAGAGTTGTTATGTCAGCTCCCTGCGCCGAGAAGTCATCATAGAAACACTGAACGTCCAGGAGATGGATCCAAGAGACCACGGCGATAGAGTGGGTCCGGTAGAGAAGCTGGAACGAGTGGTGCTAGACCCTCAGCTCCCCGATTGGATGATCAGTATTGGCACCCTCTTGAAACCCGACGTCAGGGAGAAACTAGTTCAATTTCTGCAGTAGAGCCAGTATGTTTTCTCTTGGTGTCATGAAGATATGCCCGGGATTGACTCTTGGGTAATGTCTCACCGACTTAACGTCAATTCAAAATCTCGGCCGGTGAAGCAGAGAAGACGGGGAATGGCCCCCGAAAGGCAAACGACAGTGTCTGAAGAAGTAGAGAAGCTCCTAAAAGCAAAATCTATTCGAGAGGTCCAATATCCCGACTGTTTAGCAAACGTAGTACTGGTCAAGAAAAGCAACGAGAAGTGGAAGATGTGCGTGGACTTTATCGATCTGAACAGAGCCTGCCCCAAGGACTGCTATCTGCTGCCCAGGATAGATCTCCTTGTGGACTCCACAGCCGGTCATGCGCTCCTCTTGTTCATATACGCCTACTCCGGGTATAATCAGATTAGCATGTACCCTGGGGACGAAGAAAAAACCTCGTTCATCACAGATCAGGGGATTTACTGCTACAAAGTCATGCCTTTCAGCCTTAAAAATGCCGGGTCGACCTATCAACGCCTGGTCAATCATATGTTCAAGGACTTGATTGGAAAATCAATAGAGGTCTACGTTGACGATTTGCTGGTCAAAAGCCGGGACGAGTCTGACCATCTGGAGCATTTGGACGGGGCCTTCAGCATTTTGAGGAAGTTTGGGATGAGGTTGAACCCAGCCAAGTGCAAATTTGGCGTTTCGTCTGGGAAGTTTCTTGGGCACTTGGTCAACAGTCGGGGAATCGAAGCTAACCCCAAGAAAATTCAGACCATCGTAAATATGCGGTCAACCAAGGAAGTTCAGAGCTTGGCCGAGTGGGTAGCTGCATTGAACAAATTTGTTTCCCGAGCCACCGATCAGTGCCTGCTGTTTTAAAATCCTCCGCAAGGCCTTTCAGTGGTCGGAAGAATGCGAGGAGGCATTCCAGGAACTCAAGAAGTACTTGGTATCGCCCCCTCTACTCTCAACACCAATGCCAGACGAGGAATTGTTCTTGTACTTGGAAGTATCACCATCGGTGGTTAGCTCGGCCCTTATCTGAGAAGAACACAGAATACAATTCCCAGTCTACTATACTAGCCGAGCGCTTCAAGGTGCAGAAAACAGATATTCCCAGATCGAGAAGCTCGCATTTGCCCTCGTCACCTCTGCTCGGAGACTCCGTCTGTACTTTCAGGCCCACGTCATCGTGGTCCTTATAGACCAACCTCTCCGCAAGATCTTGAGCAGGCCTAAGACGTCCGGAAGGCTCATTAAATGGGCCTTAGAGTTAGAAGAGTTCGAAGTGGTCTACCGACCCCGGACGACAATCAAAGGACAAGCCGTAGCAGACTTTCTCGTTGAGTTCACATATCCAGAGGATCTGGTAGAAGTGTTCGACCCGCTAGATCTACCCCCCTGGATACAGTCAGACATCCCAACCTAGACACTTTACGTGGACTGGTCTTCAACAAACAGGGCAGCGGGGCAGGAATCATCCTGACCGCACCGGATGGGATCCAACTCGAGTGTGCGCTTAGGTTCGGATTCAAGGCCTCCAATAACGAGGCCGAGTACGAAGCCCTATTGGTCGGATTACAAATGGCAACCTCAATGGGTGCACTATAGATTCAAGGGTATAGAGACTCTCAGCTCATGGTAAATCAAGTTAATCAAGAGTATGAGGCTCGAGAGAATAACATGATAGCTTATCTAGCCCTTGTCCAAGCAGTTTCAAAAAAATTTCAAGGGTTCTCCGTCACGCAAATACCTAGGGAGGAGAACACTAGGCCTACCGGTTAGCCCGCCTTGCTTCATCTTCTGAGTCAGACTTGCCCGGGATAAGAATAGAGTACCTAGCCAAGCCAAGTGTGTTCAACTCGGAATGTTTGGAGGTCAAACCAGTCACCCTAGGACCCAACTGGATGGATCCAATCATGGCATTTCTGGTAACAGGCGTGTTACCAGACAAAAAGAAGCCCACCGGGTTAAATACCGAGCGACAAGGTACCACGTTATTGATGGCATTCTCTACAAAAGGGGATTTTCTGCACCGTACCTCCGCTGTGTCCACCCTGAACAGGTCCAAGTAGTATTGTACGAAATCCATGAAGGGGTGTGTAGGAACCACATCGGAGGCCGGGCACTCTCACGTAAAGCCTTGCTGCAGGGTTATTACTGGACGACCATGGCCAAAGACTCTCAAGAATACATTAACAAGTGTGATTCGTGCTAAAGATTTTTCCCCAGGATCAACCGTCCGGGCGAACTTCAGACGCCAATTCTCAGCCCCTGGCCGTTTTCTCAGTAGGGTATTGACATCGTCGGTCTTCTCCCAAAGGGAAAAGGACAAGTCAAGTTCGCCGTCAGAGCCGTGGACTACTTCACCAAGTGGGCGGAGGCCGAACCCTTGGCAATAATCACCAAGAAGAAAATGGAAAGCTTCATGGAGAAGAACATCCTCAGTAGGTTCGGCGTGCACCGAGTTCTGGTTAGTGATAATGGTAGACAATTTGACACCCCGGTATTCAGGCAGTTCTGCTCGGGGTACCAGATATCTAATCACTACTCATTCCCCGAGCACCCCCAGGCCAATGGCCACGCCGAGGTGACCAACCGAACTATTCTTTAGTCAATAAAAACAAGACTGGAAAGTGCCAAAGGACTATGGGCAGAGGAAATACCGACCCTTCTATGGGCCTACCGCACTACACCCCGAGCGGCAATAGGCGAAACGCCATTCTCTTTAACCTACGACTTTGAGGCAGTGGTCCCCACGGAGCTTGGGTTACCTACTTACCGGGTGGCAAATTTTAGCGAGCTAGACAATGAAGATGCCCTAAGGGCGAAACTTGACTTGGTAGAAGGGAAAACAGACACGGCATATCTGAAAGTGGCAGCCTGCAAGCAGAGAGTCTCCCTATACTATAACAGCAAGGTGAAGCATCGTAGTTTACAAATAGGAGATCTGGTCCTGAAGTCAGTCAACCAGTCTACAAAAGTCCCGAGCCATGGAAAATTGGGGCCAAACTGGGAAGGTCCATACCTAGTTACCTGAGTCAATCGCCCGGGCACCTATTGGTTACAAACTCTAGATGGGCACGACCTCTCTCATCCTTAGAACGTGCAATACCTCCGCAAGTACCTCCAGTAAAGCAGGACAATAATGTTGGCTCGAAATAATGTAGCTTGACCCGAGCATATCTATTTATACAGTAATAAAAGTTTCTTTTTTTGACAAACAACTCTTCTCCAAGGCACTTAAAAGACCTCGGGGTTAGACCCTAGGCACTAAAAAGACCTCGGGTCCAAAACCCGAGGCACAAGCTTCACTTAGGTCCAACCTACAAGGGGGGGCGATGCCCCCTAGGTGGCTGATGATGGCAAGTCATAAAAGACCCTGCAACCACCCACGTTCCAGGTCGGTTTCCTATGATCACCCCCTCTATACGCCTGCCTTAGCAAAAGCTTGGGGGCAGGGCAGACTAAATAGGAAATCACACCGGATACTAACAGGACTTAGAATCCTAGAATGCTTCTATCATTCCTAAGTACCTATAGTACCCAGAGAAATAGTCCGGGTAGTAAATAGTCACAAACTTGTACTATACCCTAGCGGGACCCCCATATCAAGTCCCTGATAGACCGAGTGTTCTCTACCGGTTACAGTCCTAACTTTTGCTAAGGCAAGGTTCCTACAGGATTTACAACCGGTCGATCACAAGCAATCACAAATAGGCATTCAAGTGCAAAATGCAAAACAAACAATTGATGCAAGAGGTGGCCTCGAAGGACCTTTTCATTAATTAAAAATAGTATTTACATTGACTGGGGGCAGTTGTAGTAGCCTCCCCAACAAAATCAACCCAACCAAAAAAAAAAAAAAACCAGCAACAAGAAGCAAAGGAAGGGAAGCTAGGAGTCGTCTACATCGACCACATCCACCCTCTCCTCAGACTCCCCTCCAATCTGCCCTTTTGGGGCATCACCCACCTCCTGGCATGCCGGGGCAGCGGCACCTTCAACTACGGCAGCGGCTCCCTGGGCATCAGCAGCGACACATTCGGCAGCACCGGGCACCGTGTCCCAGTAGTCAGAATCCATCCCCTCGTAAGGGGTAGTATCCAACTCCGGGTGGTCCCAGGACAACCTCCTCTTTAGGTCCTCATACCCGAGGAAAAACCCGTCATCAAAGGTTTCCCCCAGGAGCCCGACCGCTGCCTCCACCAAAGCCCTCTCCCTGGCCTCCGCCGCCGTATGGGCAGCCCGCTTGGTCTCCAACTCTGCCAGAGCCATTGCCATCTCCTCCTGGACCGCTCCTAGATTCAGGACCAGGCCATTGACCCCGTTCTTTTCCACGGTCAGGGCCTTTTGCTTAGCCTTTAGAGCCGCCTGCCCTTTCGCAAGGGCATCCTCAGCCGTAGTGGCCCTCCCAGCCAAGGTAGGCAGGAAAGAATCGGCTCCCGCGGCCATGCATGCAACCTAAAAAATCAGTTCAGAACCGGTCGGTCGCTATTGCCAGCAGAATAAGAAAAATGCATAAAGGTCAGAAGATATGGCGGAATCGCTTACCAGGTAGGAGATGTTATAGAGCCACCCCTGAAAGGCCTAAGGAGACATGCTAGCGCACCTCTCCACTTGACTTGGGAGAATGTATGGCCTGACCCTATCCCGGGTCTCCCTTGACTACTCCAGGGGCGTCCCGGAGGGAACATCAGAGCGAGGAGTTGGCGTTTCTCCCACTAACACTACCTGGGGAATGGATGTCTCCCTGGGGGTCTTGGCGGATGCTGATCCGCCTGTCAGTGGCCTCAATGGCCGGCCTCTTTCCCACCGCAGCCATCTGCTCGACGGCAGCAGCTTGTAGAGCCCTCAATCGCTCCGAATCTCTCCTGAGGGCCATTTCTACAAAAGGAAAGCAATTGCGAAGTTAGTAACCAGAATAGTGAGGCGATAAAGGATGACCAAAATGGAACTTGTTGGTCAAAATCTTACTTGGAATGATAGTGGGAAAGATGGGAGCTTCGGCGGGTTGGTCTGGCCGGTGATCAGCTTTTTGGTCTCCCGATCGGGTCAGCACGTCCCAAACGTTGATGGGCCGCTCAACTAAGCCTCTGATCCTATCTTGGCACTCTTCTGGGATGCTCAGAAGGTCAAATGACCCTGCTGCAAGACAAGCCAAAGTGGTCAGTTCTATGATCATAACAGGAAGCCCAAAGGGAAATAAGAAACAACAAAAGACGTGCTTACCCCTTAACTCTTCTGCCCAGGAAGTCCTCAGTTGACTTCTTGGGGCTTGCTCACAAAAACTGGGGGTAGACACTTAGAAGAACTTTTTCTTCTACCCCTTGTTGTTGCCCGGGTAGTTGATAATTTTTTTCCCCTGCCGATCCCCCAGCGAAAAGAACCCGACCTCCCAGTATACCAAGAACGGCCAGTGGATCCAGAAGAACTCTTGAAGGGTGAGCTCATACCCGAAGACTTGGGGCCACAAAGAAATGGATCCCATCAAGAACCTCCAACCGTTCGGGGCTAACTGTCTGGGAGCTATCTAAGGTAGATCAGAGCGTCCCGGGTGATCGGGTAAAGGGGATGCGAAAACCCGCCATGAGGGCATCCTCGTATAAAGTGAAAAAACCCCGACGGTGAATGTGAGCCCTGCTGGGATGAACGAACAAGGAGTGGTCATTAGGAATGGCGTACTTATCCTTAATCCGACCAAGGTCTGTGGCATGCAAGGTCGAGGGAATGAACTCACAGGCGAATGCTACCTCGGGATCAGTCTCCCTGGGTGCCTCATCACCTGAGCCTTGCGAGACGGAAGCCATCGGGGCCTCCTGGTCAGAGTCGTCATCTGAGATCCGGGTAGGAATCCTACCTTCACTGTGATTGTCAAACGAGGGAGCAGAAGGGGGGTCCAAACTGGTATCAGGGGTCCTGGACCGTGACTCTTCGTCTTCTGATTAGAAAGCAGAATTAAAATCAGAGTGGCTCATTTCTGGTGTTCCTACAGTAGGGCGAGAACACAGGTGACGACCTGGGTAGGGATTAGGGACTCCGAGCCTGAGATACAAAGGAGGTAGGGCCGAAAGCCTAAAAGGCAAAGCGTACAAGGTCCTGACGGTCGAGTAGCACTCAGTCAAAACTACCCCGGAACAACCCATATGGCTTAGCAGCCTAACTGTACCGCTCGAGTTAAGGAAAAAACAGAATCTAAAGAAGAAAAAATCCCACTCCCGGGTAAGCCCTAGGGGATTCGTTCTCTCCAGTCTCACTCAAAAAAGGGAAGGGAAAGAGTACAATGAATTGAAGCTAGGAAAGTGGAGACTTACAAAGATTGAACGCAGAAAGGAGCTCGGGAAGTTTGCTCAGGAACGTTTGCTCTCAAACTGCTCGGTATCTCTATCAATTGGCAGCAGGAATCTCAGAAATGAATAAGTGTTCTTTATATAGGAAGCGTGGACAGTTTGGATCAAGCTAGATCCAACGGCTAGGAAATTTTCCCGCCTAAACCTGTCGACAACTGTCATCTCGGGCATGGAGAACGTCACCTCAAAAGGCATGCCCAATTAATGCCAGACATGACGGTTCGGTTACGAAGTGACTGTTCTGTTATGTTCAAACTAGCCTCATGGGATCCTGACCAGGCCAGTAGTGACCAAGTGACATATGGCAGAAGTTGGTCTTGGGCCCACATAGCCACCGCTCGGTCCCGATCCTAGAAGACCAGCTCGATCGATCGCGACCCGTGTATTAACCCGGGGTTATTTTCCGAACAGTTTTTCAGAAGCAGTCTGAATTTTTAACGCTCATCCGATAGAGCATCCCATTAGTTTCGAAAATGGGGGGCAGCTGATATGCACAAAGATATCAGGTCAAAGTCAAGCCTTGCCAACTCAGTAAAGAGAAGGCAAGTCATCTCGAATTTGGACTGACTATGTAGCCGTCCCAGACTATCACACAAAACCGCCCGATTTAGTAATAAGTCCGGGCGTTCTTTTCGGATGAGCCCTACATGGGCGCGTCTCTAGTAGGCGTGATTGCTTGGCCAGTAAGCCTCCAGGCAGTTTTCTATCCCAGTTAAGAGACTAAATAGAAGAAGCAGACAGTTTCCTAAATCACTTAGGAAACATCCCTAAATTCATGTAAATTAAGTTGTAAATTAGGTTTCCTAATCTATTAACTTACCTTGTAGGGGTGGTCTCTTGCTCCTATAAAAGAGGCCACCCGCCCCCATTGAAAGGGGATGCATTCTAAACCAAAGGGAGAGCACATTATTCTCACTAAGACGCATACACCCGGTCGATTTTACTAGTAGTGCCTCCCAATTGTTGGCTCACCAGGCCTATTGGTGATCTGCTAGTGAAGCGCATCGATGCACCCGTGGATGCTGGCTACCTCATTAACGGGGCCAAACCATATACAAACTTCATTGTGTCTAATTCTTTCATATGTTTCTTCTTACCCAAATTTTGGCATCATCACTTCATATCAAGATTTAGGGTGTGTGCTCATGCAAGATGAAAGAGTTATTGCTTATGGATCTTAGCAACCAAAGCTGTATGAGAAGAACTACCCGACACATGATTTAGAGTTGGCGGCCATTATGTTCGCACTCAAGATATGGAGACACTCTCTGTTTGGAGAGCAGTTCGACCTATTTTTCGATCATAAGAGCTTGAGATATCTATTCTCACAAAAGGAGCTTAACATAAGGCAGAGACAGTGGATGGAGTTGTTGAAAGTTTATGACTTTACGTTGCAATACCACCCTAATAAAGTAAACGTAGTCGCAGATGCTTTAAGTTGAAAGCCTCACAGCACTGTCGCTTTACTTATGATTAGAGAGTGGCAAGCTCTTGAGACAATGGTAGAGTTTGGAGTTTAGCCTGTTGAAGAAGAAGAAGAAGAAAGGGTAGTTGGATGCTTGGTAGTTCAAGCTACAATCATCAACCGAATCATAGAGGCTCAACAAAAAGAATGGTTCGATAGGATAACAGCCAAGGATCCAACCAATTGGAATATTGGGAACGATGGAGGTTTCAGATTTAAGAATAGACTTATGGTGCCAGCCACAGATGATATCATGAAGGATATTTTGGAAAAAGTGCACAGATCGAGACTAATTATACATCCTGGAGGGACGAAGATGTACATAGTCTTGAAGAGAACTTTCTGGTAGGAAGGCATGAAGAAGGAACTTGCCAAGTGTGTTTCAGAATGCTTGACTTTTCAACAAGTTTAGGCAAAACACCAGAAGTCGATGGGACTTTTGCAGCTATTGCCGATTCTATAGTGGAAGTGGGAACACATCACAATAGATTTCATGATAGGATCACCTCGTTCTTAGTAGAACCATGATTCTATTTGGGTGATCCTGGATAGACTCACTAAGTCAGCTCATTTCATCACCTATAATATGGCCTATTTAGTGTAAAAATTGAGTCGATTGTATCTGCAACAGATTGTGTGTCTGCATGGTATGTCAGTCACCATCATGTCAGACCAAGATCCCTGATTCACAGTAGAGTTTTAGGAAAGTCTTCTGACAGCTACGGGAACTTCGCTAAGACTGAGTTCTGCTTTTCATCCACAGACCGATGGGCAGACAGAGCGAACGAACCAAGTAATGGAAGGTATGCTCCGAGCAGGGCCGGCCTTGAGCTTTATGGGGTCCTAGGCGAGCTTCTAAAATGAGGCCCTCTATATCTTAACAAGAACTAGCCTCATAAGGTGAGATTATTATAAATCACAAAAATAATCATGACCTAGACACCGTGAAGCATTTAACAAACACGCGACACAAAAGTTTCTTCAAAAGATTGAAATTGGGTCTATTTATACATATTTTTTGTGTAGATAATATATACTTAAGGTAATAATAAAAAATAAAAATAAAAAAACTCAAGAAGTTTGCTACCATTATACAATATACATACATCTCAATTGCAACATTTTGAGACCTTTTACTGCCAACTATAAAATTGTAACTAACAAATGGCATCTAAAAGTTAGTACCAAATCAAATGTTACATTAGAAATGTTACATTAGAAATGTTAATATTGATTGACACCAAAAAGGTACAACAAAATAACACATTCTTACTACAAATTGAGACGAAATATTATATGAATAACTCTTGGGGCACATAAGAATCTCACATAAACAAGATACATAAACCACAATATGTCTCTCTCTCTCTCTCTTGATGGGGTTCACTGACACTGGGTTCACTGACACTGTGGGATCCACAGTGTATGGGGTCCAAAGAGGAGAGTGATAAACACATAAAATTTATGTATCTTGTTTATGTGAGATTCGTATGTACCCCAAGAGTTATCCATATTATAGTTAGTTGTATTGTAGAATTTTTTTAAAAACTCGAATACTAATACATTAGGGATTTTTTTTATTTGGGAGAGGGGCTTTTAAGTGTAAAAATACTACGGAAGTTTTCAAAAAATAAAAAATAGTCACTGACTCAATGTATTTCGTTCATTGACGTGAGCTAGAAGAGTTTATAATCTTCTAGAGAGTTGGGAAATTGGGCTGGGATTCTAGTATAGTTGATTGGGCTTAAAGATGAGTTGGGTTGTACATTACTAATAGAGTTGTACTTGGAAATAATTGGGGGCCCTAAAGGTTTCAAGAGAATTGGGGGCCCTAGGCAATGGCCTTGGTAGCCTATGCCCAGGGCCAGCCCTGGCTCCGAGCTTGTGTGCTAGACTTTGAAAGCTCGTGGGAGACTCATTTGCCAATGATAGAATTCGCCTACAACAACAGCTACCATTCAAGTATAGGAATGGCACCTTTTGAAGCATTTTATGGAAGACCTTGTAGATCACTGTTGTGTTGAACTGAAGTTGGAGATGGCAAGCTTCTAGGCCCAGATTTGATTCGGAAAACCAATGAGAAGATTGTGATTGTCAGAGAGAAGATCAAGGTAGTACAAGATAGACACAAGAGCTACGCAGACTTGCACTGCAGAGATAAGGAATTCAACGTGGGAGAGTATATCTTGCTCAAAGTATCTCCGAGTCGAGGTGTGGTAAGGTTTGGACGAAAGAAAGGGAAGTTGTCGCCTCGCTACATTGGACTATTTTGAGATCTTGGAGTGCGTAGGCAAAGTTGTTTACTGACTAGCGTTACCACTGAAGATGTCGGGAGTCCATAATGTCTTTCATGTCAGTATGCTGAAGGAGTATCACCAGGGCGCTACACCACATGTGATTGATTTAAGAGACATATAAGTAAATGACAACGCATCATATCAAGAGAGAAAAATCCAACATTTTCTTCCTAACTATGCAATCACATCAATGCAACACAACACACATGAATCCACTGTGCCAACAACTCTCAACTTGACAGCACTAGCTTCTATCACACAAGACCACAACACTAGTAGTACTAGGTTCTGTCCACAACCACAACAACACTGAACCGATGGTATTAGCTTCCGTTAACACACGACAATCGACACATCATGCCCAATTTGACCTTAAATTCATAAACAAGCCCAATTTGGCCACAACATAACTCCTAGCCCAATTTGGCCCTAACTCAATCATCCTAGCCTAATTTAGCCCTAACTCAATCGCATTCTTCTACACGGCCACACATGACCCTCAAATGCGAAATATGGCCACATTTGGCCCTTTACTATGTTAAACAGCCACACATGGCCCTCATTTCATCACCTAGCCCACAATTGGCCCTAACTCAATCACCTAGCCCACAATTTGCCCTAACTTAACACCAACATAACACAACAGATAATAACACACCACAAGACCGTTAAGGTCACACGACAAATGCATGCAATCATGGAACAACTGACAAGGTTATTCAACACAACCATGCAATACAACCATGCTCTCATGCATCCGTCAACACACTTATTCATTTAAGTACATTATTTGCGTATTTTTTTTCATTATGGTATTGATGATTCGACTTGACACGTTACTATTAACATCATTAAGCTGATCATAATAATAATCCATAGAAATATAGAATTAACATATTAGAAAAATCAATATAGAAATAATGGATCAATCGTTCTCTTAAGAATGGTACTACTCAACATATATAGTACAACTATAGGATTGATAAACTTGATCATCTATAACATATATAACTCTAGGTTCAGTTAACAAAATTCATAGTACAAGCCATAGCATAGACCATGTTAGCCTTAAGGTATATTAAGGCATATTTAATTATGTTTTGATGATGTCAAATATGCTATGATAATTACATGATTCATATTGATTCATTCCTTGTTATTATCATAGTCATTTTCATGCTCACATATAATCTCATGTATTAATATTGTATCAATGTTTTAACATCTTTGTGTGCATGAGATTCAATTGATGTAGATCAAGTTTACAAGGAGCTCAACAAGGATCAAGCTTGAAGACTTGAAGATATTTCATCCTTGGTTGAAGCATAGGACCATCATTGTAAGGCATCTTGATCTCACACTCTTAGGGGCTCAAACAAATGCTAAAAGTTAAAGTTTTGGAAACAAATTTTAAATGGGTCATCTTTAAAGCAATGCCCCAACCAATTGGAAAATAATTAGATGTTGAGTTTTATATGGTTGGAAAGGTATTTGAATCTAGTTTTCAAAACATCAAACGGATCGAAAATCCGAGTTTTGTAGAGGGAGTTATGGCCTTTTTAGTGGAGATGTGTCAAGCTGTCAAACTGGGAAGGGCAGTCGACTGGGCAGTCGACCGAACTGAGCAGAATGCAAACAGAACCCTCTGTAAACATGTCTCAGTCGAATGCTTTAAGGGGCAGTCGACTGCTTCATGTTCCAGTCGACTGAATCGACCTGAAAAGACATAACGGCTAGTTTTTAAAGGGGCTTTTAATTACCAAACTTGCCACCAACGGCTATAATCTTTCTTGGCCTATAAATACATGTTTTCCCACACCATTTTAGGTTGATCAATCAATAGGAAAACATCTATTTCAATCACACAACTTGTTGATTCTTAATCATTCAAAATTGAGCCCTAGTTGTGTGAGTTTATCAATTTGCTCTAGTTCTTGATTTGTATTTCTTTGAGAGTAAATTGTAGTGAGATTTTACTTGTATTATCCACTCACTAAGGAGTTATAGTGTGAGCTATCATTGTATCATCTACTCTTAGAGAGAGTTTCAATTTGTGTTAAAATCATTTATAAAGGTTGAGGGTTAGTAACCCTTGTGTGCAAAGAAGAGGTGTTCTTCTTTGGGAGAGATCATAGGCTCTTGTAACGGTTTGGTGCACACCCGTAAGTGCTCCGGGAAACGGTTTGGTCTACACCCGTGAAGTAGATCGGAGTAAAGGAATCCTCAAGAGGTGTTCTTGAGGGGTGGACGTAGGCCGCGGGGTGCGATTGCCGAACCACTTGAAAAATCGATTTTCAAGTTTCTCTTCCCTTCTCTTTTTAGTTAATTGCTTGTGATCTTGTTTAATTTGCAATTAAGTTTTCTAAAAGGTTAATTTCCGCTAAAACCTTATTCACCCCCCCCTCTAAGGTTTCCACTTTTGGGCCAACAGACCATAATAGCTTCAATCATACATACAAACAAGGAATCAAAATGCTATCAAGCTTGAGTGCTCTGGCCACTCGAGCGCTCTAGGCTCGAGCGCTCATGCTCGCTCGAGAGCTCGATTTTAGCAGATTTCCAATAGTTTGTTTTATTCCTATAATTAACTTTGATTTTCTTAATAAAACTTTGAAAACTTTAATCAAACAACACATGCAACTTATAAAACAGATGATACATTATTATATACACATTATGCATGAATTATAACATTCACAAGGTGATCGACAATCAATAGATGATGAAATTTATGTAAACTTGAAAATTAGATGATGATCATGATGATCTAAAGCTAGAGTATGCTAAATCAAACACATGCAACTCCATTTATAGATTATATATGTATATAGACATAGTGTTCATGAGTTGTAATACTCACAAAGCAACCAAAATAAAATAGAGGATTTGTTGAGAAAGATGATGAACTTGAGCTAGAACTTAAACTAGAACTCTAAAACTGAAATAAACTCCAAGAATCTGAGCTAAGTGACTTCAAGAATCTTGCAAGAACTCAGATTATGCAGGAAGGGAGATGATCATAAGCTTTGATGAAGATCTTGAGGACATGCAAGACATGAATGTGTGTATGTTTGAAAACTTTGCAAGAACTCTCCCTCATAAACACTCTCTATTGTAACACTCTATTTTCAGACGAAGAGACCATGGAATAAATTTGTTCATAGCACACAAAGTTGCATCAGTTTTATTTGATACTAGAGCCACAAATTTGTTCGTAGCACACAGAGTCATACGAGAATTAGGTTTAGAACCTCAAAACCTTGATGTAGCTTTGAACGTAGTTTCACCCTTGGGCATTACTGTAAAATTGGGAAAAGTATGCAAGGAGTGTGCACTGATTCTAGATGATCAAGAAGTGCCTGCGGATCTGATAGTTCTATCGATGAGAAAGTTCGATGTAATCTTAGGAATCGACTAGTTAACAACATTTAGTGCCAAATTGGACTGTGTTAGTAAAATAATTTCCTTTGCATTACTGGGAGCACACTCGTTCATTTTTTAGTGTAATCTATTAAGCGATGCGTTTCTTACTACTCGTTTGGTTACGATAGATGGCACCAATGCGGAGACAACTATCGCTCAGATTCCAGGGGTACGAGAGTTTAAGGATGTATTCCGAGACATCTTTGATTTACCCCTAAAGCAAGATATTGACTTCAGTAGTCAGTTAATGCTAGGGATGGCACCGATATCAAAGACACCATATTGTATGACGTCGATAGAGATGCAAGAGCTGAGTAAGAAGATTCAAGAGTTAGAGAACCTTGGATTCATTCGACCTATCACATCACCGTGGGGAGCACCAGTGTTGTTTGTTAAGAAGAAGGATGGATCAATGCGACTCTGCGTAGATTACAAAGAGTTGAACAAGATTACGGTCAAGAACAAGTACCCACTTCCACAGATAGACAATCTATTTGATCAATTGCAAGGAGCTGCAGTATTTTCAAAGATTAATATGTGATCAGGGTATCATCAGTTACTTGTTCAAGAAGGTGATGTGCAAAAGACAGCTTTTCGCTCAAGTTATGGGCATTATGAGTTCCTGGTTATGCCTTTTGGTTTGACCAATGCCCCAGCAGTGTTCATGGATTTAATGAACTGGGCATTTAAACCCTATCTAGATTAGTTAAGGAAATAGGAAAAACAATTACAGAAGGTAATAATATGAACGGTCTGGTTAATCTCTTTACCATGCTTTCTGCCTTTGTTCCAAGGGATGTAATCGAAAGAGGAAGAAGATCACAAGTCAAGGAGGAATAAAAAAGAGGGAGGAATAAGAAAGAGAGATTGCAAAAAAAAAGCAAAAAATTTGTAGGAGGTGTCTGTTTTGGCTAAATATCAAGTTGACCGGGCGTGCCAGGGGCTTTGTATGAAGACCCAACGTGTGACCAATACGATCCCTAAGACATTGTTTGAGATGGATCGGACAATGTTGGGAAGTAGGGATGACCCTACCCTTAAGGTCCAACTACTCTGATGCGAGTAATTTGGTTGAGTAATGAAAATGAAGTAAAACATACGAACATAAATATAATCTAGTAGATTATGAACAAGAGCCACATCTTTTGAAACATAAACATATTTGAACAAAACAATAGTAAAGCAAATGATATTAGGTGCTCATGGCTAGAAAGAAAAAATAAGGAAGAAATTGTTGACAATGAAAGAGAAAAAAAGCACTAGATGCACACGGTAGGAGGAAAAAAAGAAGAAAAGCAAATGAAATTAACAAGCATTGAAGTCTTGAACATGAGCACAAGGTGCAATCGCAGGGACTGTTTGGCTGTGTGAGCAGTTTTCTTCATTGGACTGTCTTCTATTTTATAGCTACAAAAGTAACCAATCTCAACTTCCCATAATCACCCACTAATGGAAGTGCAAAGTGGTAAACAAATAACTACCCATTATCTTCGGTCTCCCATATACATATATATCGAATTAATATATATACATATATAAAGGAAAAGGGAGGGGTTCCCACTTTTTGGGTTTTATCATCAATAATTGCTAGTAAACCTATGCAGTTTTCCTTCCCCAAAAATGATCACAAGGGTATTGAAATGCCCTATTGTAAAAGTAAAAAACTTCCTAACAGTTTGACTAAATAACTGCTCAAAAAAAAAAAAAACTGCTTGAGCAGTTGGAAAAAAAATACTCAAAAAAAGAACTGATTACACACACGGCGTGTGTGGCACCTTCTAGTCTATTTAATATTGGAGTTCAGTGTGTGTCCATTCATACTTATCAAGGTGTTTTAGTGTATGTATTTTCAGCACATCACCAATTAAATTATGCCACATAATTAAAGACAAGAGAGACACAACCACGCCTAAGACACAGTCAGCCCTTCACCAATACACAACTGCCATGCCCTCTTCTCTCTCTCATTCTCATATGACATCTCTCTCTCTCTCTCAAACTCTCTACCTCTCTCACTCTCTCCACAAGCCCCCCACCGCCGACCGAAGCCCTCTCCGCCTCCTAGATCTCTCTCTCTCTCTCTCACCATGATCAGTCAAAGAAAGGCTTTGGCCAAATCCCATGATCTGAAAAAGAAAGGGTTTTTAAGGCTCAAAACCAAGAAAGTGTTTTTACTCAAAAAGGGTTTTTTGTGAATGGTACCATTGCATGACCAAAGATTTGGAAGGGACTTCATGTTGTCAATTATTTGACAAAGAGAGATCTGGCAAGAGCAGCAGCCGGTTTGAGCAGTAGATCCGGATTGTTTTTAGAATATTTTTTTTCTTTTTTAAAACTTCATGGATACATCTTTCATAAAACTTTATGTCTTCAGAACAATTTCTTAGCAAGTCAATTTCTTGGCAAGTTTATGTGTTCAGATCTTTAGGATCTGTCAAATTTTTTTTTTTGTATTCTTCAATTTCTGTGTTTTATCTTTTGAATCTGTCTCATTTTTGTTTTTAATTTTTTTGTAATTTTTTCAATATGAAGAAATTTTGGAATTTTTTCTAATCTCAAAATTTGAAATTTTCCCTAATCTCAATTTGGATCTGTCTCTTTATGTTTTCTCCCAAATTTTTTTTGAAATTTTCCTAATAATCTCAATACTTTGAAATTTTCCCTAATCTAAATTTTTTCTAATATCAAATTTTGCCTACTCTGATTTCTAAAACTTTTAAATTCATTCTAATATGTCTCTTTGGAAATTATATTTGGTATTTTTCTTAAATTTTTTCCTTTCCAAACTTTGAAATTCATTCTGATTTTTTAAATTGTAGGGTAAAAATTTGATTTCCTAATCTGATTTGAAATTTTATCTATTCTCATAATTCAAATTTTATCTAATTCAAATATTCTAAGCATATCAAATCATTGATTTTGATTTAGTAGCTACCAAACGGAGTCTAGATATATGCTGCTACCAAACTTTTAAATTTTATTCTAATCTAATCTGATTTACTAGATTTTAGTGTAAAATTTGATTTCGTAATCTCATATTTGAAATCTGATTTGAAATTTAATTCTAATCTAATTTCCAAAAATTTCAATAGTAGGTTGATTACTATTTAATAGTTGTGTGCTCAAACTACTCTCTCTCTCTCTCTCTCTCTCTCTCTCTCTATCTCACTCTCAAGTTTTCTCTCAAGATTTTGTACTGCACATTTTTAACACGTATGTACACCTAGTCGAACTGGGAAAATTTCTTCCATATTGGGTAGTAGACCATTCTCACTATTTGTCACACCCAGGTAGTTGTGTTAAATGGTGCTATTTTAAATTTTCCTTGGTTCTAGGAAGGACTTTTTTTGGGTGGAGCAGTAGCAAGACAATTATTTCTTGCATCCTTATTGCTTTGGTTGCTTCTCATAATCACATTTTGAAAGGTAATTTCAATGCCTGCTACTTTTTTCCCCCCCTTTTTTTTTAAGGTGTTAGGTAAATGGATAGTGGTAACATGCATATGCATAGGAGTCATGAAACTGATAGGATTATTAGTTTATTCATTGTAGTGGGCAGTGGGCTCTATGCCTCTATCATGCTTTACTTAGTTAAATGAAGTGGTAGTGGGAGCATTTTACTTGATACACGCACAGAATGGAAGAAGAATTTAAAACATCAATGTATTGAACAATTCAAATTCAAATTCAAATTCAACTAAGGGTTGGGCATTTAATGTCATAGCCATTTGATATTAGTAGATGTTTTAATGTTGTAAGTAAATCACAGTTGGCATTTAATTTTTGGGTATAATTTTGGCTAAGATTGGGTTGGGTTGGGCCGAGTGTTGGGTTGGGTTGGGTTGCATTTTGGGGTTGGGTTGGGTTGCGCTGGGCTGAGTTTGGCATATTAGAGCTAGGCTAGGACTGGGTGTGCTAACCCAGCCCACTTTACACTTCTATACATAATCTACTCTTTGTCTACGATCTTATATAAGAGTCTAAGTGTGATACTGGCTTTGTTCCAAGTAACGAGCCTTTTTGTTATTGCTTTTTTGCACTTTTAAGCACTTTTGGTCGCCCAAACTGCTTTTTAATCTTTGTGTATTGCTTTCTTTTTTCTTATTCATTTAAGCAGATCCTAAAGTATGAAGTGGAGATGCATGTGTAATATGGGGAAGGAATTCAATTTCACTATTGTTTAGGTTGATTTACTGCCTGGTTGTGATAGGGTCTCCACATGGACTTTTCAAACTTGAGCAGTGAAATGCACACCTCTTTCTAGGTGTTGTATGTCTTTGCAGGATGTTGGGTTTGCTTTGTTGACTATATAAGTTAGGATTATCAGATTTGTTTGGTTGTTTTTCAAGTTCTTTTTTTAGAAGGTTATTTTTCAAGTTCTGTGCACCTATGAAACCTGTATTTAGTTACTTTTTCTGCTACCCATGTTTCAGGATTTTGCTTAGAATTACTAAAAGCACATTTCATTTTGTCTTCATCGTATGTTATTGACTTATTATTGTCTATTACAATCAAATGGTTGTATCATCATTCTCAGCCAACAAGGTTTACGTGTTTTTATTTTTTTAATACCATACCACTTTCACACTACGCAGGTGAGTCTTACCAAGTTTAGCTTTCAAAAGCTAAAATGGGACATATATTGCTCAACTAAGGTAATTTTTCCAAACATCTATTTCAAATTTTGGATAATTTTGTTGACAAAATTATGGGTAATTTCAGTATCTGTCGTGTATGATATTAATGTCTTGGATTTCCTCTGTAGTTTGAACTATCATAAAATTAAACATGTGTATAATCTTAATAATTAGTTTGTTGATGATGGCCAGACAAATTGTCAAAGATTGGAGTAATTAAGAAACCTGGTGATTTAAATTTCTACATGATTGTGCTTTGCATGATTTTTGATTTTTTTTTTTATTGTGTTTTTAAGAAACAAACCCTAATTATGATATTTAGACAAAGAGAAGAAGAAAACATTTAATAAAGGTCTAGAATTGTGAAATGTCTGATCATTCAATTCTTTTCCTTGACAAAAACTTTTTTACATTAAAATTTTTGTTTTGCAACCATCAAACGAAGATCTTTTAAAGGCTGTGACTTGTAATGGTATTCCATCTTTGCCCATTTGTTTTTGGAGTAGTTACCTGGAAAATTACCTAACTTGGAATATTTAGCCAGTTCTTGAAATTTGGATTAGAATACCATATTAATAAGTCAGAATTTATATACTTTTTTTTTTATGACAATGTTGGATTGCTGGATTGCTGGATTGCTATAGCTATTTCAGTTTTTCAAATTTGAACATTTTGAAATCAAATTTTCTCTCCTAAACAACAAATGTAGGAATCGGGGTTGCAACATAGACGCCGAGGAAGAAGAAGATTGTAGCAGTTTCATCGTCGTTGAATATTGCAGACAATATCGATCTGAGAGAGGTTTTCAGAGGTTGAGAAGCTATTGACACCACATCCAATTTTTATTTTGTATATATATTTTTCCCCGTATGAGTTACTTTACTTATGTGAGATGTTCTATTTTCGTTGTAAGCACAATTTATAGTAATTTGTTATCAACACAGAGTGTGGGTATTCATGAATGAAAGGGGCAAATTTGTTCAAAGGATTAATAGCTCCACTTATTCTCTCTCTCTTTCTCTCTCTTTTTCTTTTCCTGCTGGCTTGTGAAAATGTTTTTTTTTTCCATTGAATTTTCAAGTTGTGGTATTGTGGAATTTAGTGTATATCATGTCCATCTCTCTTTGTTAAAATGTTTGTGCAATTATATCAAGTGTCACACATTTGGAGTTAACTAATGATCGAATGTATGGTTTGAATTGCTCGGTAGTGCCTTTAGCCGCAGGCAATACCTAGTGTGTATATATAGATATATATATATGCCAAAACAAGTAGTTACAATTGTTCACTGTGGACCACATCGGTTCTCGACCGAATTAAAATGTTTGGGTGTAAACATTGCCCATTGGCTCTTTGAAAATGGAATCGTTGTAATTTTTAAAGAGCCAGATTTAAGTTGGTAACTTTCCATTTGTACATAAAATAACCGGTCATAATATTTAAAAAAAAAAATCATTTTCATATTAGGGTGTAAACAGTGTCCTTAAAATAAGCAACACATATTTACCTAAAATAGGTGCCAAAATAAAAAAACTAACCTGCCCTTACCAGTAACATAAAAGAAGTTGGGTCAATGTGGTTTTAATTGACAACTAGCTAGTAGGGCCCACTCACTTTGTGAGTAGAGAGATTTTAGGAGAAGTTAAAAGGTAGTTTTTTAGTAATACTTTTGTGACATTTGGTCCATTGTATAAATTTATTAGGGAAAATAATTTAATGGTTTTTTTTTTTGTAATTATTGATAGTAAGGAAAAAAAAAATTTATAGTACCCCTCCTCCCTTTATATAACAGAATAGATGGTTTCGACATTTTTTGTTTCCCGATAAGAGTCCAAACATAACACGGGTTATCGCCTACTTATAAATAATATACTTTAACAGTATAATGTTATTTAGAAGCACAATCCCTCTTTTTTAAGGGTTAACTAGTATTAAATTCTATTTAGTGTATCTTTGTTATAATAGACCCAACACAATAAACTATTTGAGGATAGGTCCACAAAAATATTTCAGACCATTCTACCCCTAGCTTAATATAGGATTTTTAAAATTCAAATGCACATTTATTTGATTCCTAATATATATACATCTATATATGTATATGTAATTAAAAAAGCCTATATATATACAAGATCTCTTCTCAAAACCTTCCTCTTTCTCTCTCTCTCTCTCTCTCTCTCTCTCTCTCTCTCTCTCTCACACACACACACACACACACACACATTCGGCCAGTTGCTGTTTCAAGGATTGTTTCCGGCGATCAAGCACCGACGAACGTGAGTGCTTCGTTGGTGTAGAAAGAAGCTTCGTGGGGTACATGAGCAATAGATGACGGATATATTGGACTATTTATCGTTGTCGCCATCTTCGCCGTTGAGTCCGAGATTTAGAGCGATGCATCCCGATCTGCTAGTGGCGTGTTAGGCTCTAATGGAGGCGTCGCCGATCTGTTCTGCAAATTCTCTATTTTCTGTTGGTCCTCTAATTTTCTGCAGATGTAGTGTAAAATTATACACTAATGCTAGTTCTTGTACTCTTACATTAGTCTCTCTCCCTCTTTTTTTTTTTTTTTTTGGATATTGGATTTGACTGATTTTTAGTGTAAAAATATGTTGATTTTACATTTGTTCACTGATTTTCAGTGTAAAAATTGTAGCTATCAAGATTTGACTCTTGTGTTGTTTTTCAGTGTAAAAACCATAGCTAGTAAGATTTGACTCTTATATTATTTTTTACTGATTTGTTTTTTTTTTTTTTTTTTTTATAGCAATGCATTGGAAAAATATACTATAGTGTAAAATTCTCCTCTTATAGTCATTCATAATGCAATGTTAAAATTATAATGGCAATCATTAAGTACTCTTTTATATGCTATATATATATGTATAAAGTTATGAAATGCAGTGAAAATTTTACACTGATAATGTAGTGTAAAATTATACACTGATTTTCAAAATTACATTGAATGAAAAAATTAGCAATGGATAATCTAACAAATATTTGACGTGGTACTAAAGATATGGAAATCATTAAAGATGTGGATGACAGCTTACCAAAACAAAAAGAGTCCACTACAAATTAAATCTCCATTCAAATGTGTATACCTACAATCATGGTAATTATAGTTTGTTCCAAAAATAACTCCATAATTAATAGGATAAGAATAACTCCATATATAACCACTTATATCCATATATATATATATATATATATCTGTAACTATTAATTGTGGATTATTAATCCCTTAATTATAGGGATAACTTTGACTATATGATGGATTATATAGATATATGTCATCCTATATATATATATATATGTAAAGGTTAAAAATGTCATAAAAATAACCAAATTTGGGGGAATTTAAAAGGAATTGGGGATTTTGCATTGATTTGGACTTATTAATAACATGATAATAAGAGTGGACCTAATCAAAAAAAGTTTAGTAGATAGGAATTTTCGGAAAAATTTCTACTTTTTTAATTAAAAATAAATAAATAAAAGAAAGAAAAAGAAAACGAAGTACAATCTGTTAAAGTAAACACAATTAGACCGCAACCTCACGTTCATACATAACGTCAAGTCTTCAAACCATATATTTCAGCATCATTTGAAAGCACTAACGTGTACCGTCTGCCATTACTATTGCTTTTTGAAAATTGGTTATTAAGGCCTTCAAAATAGAGAAAAAGGAAAAGAACTTATGGAAAGGGTCACGGGTGCCGTGATTAGAGGGAAATAAGAAATGGAGAGAGAGAGAGAGAGAGAGAGAGAGAGAGAGAGAGAGAGAGAGAGTGAGTGAGTGAAATGACAAAGGGAAATAATAGCCAAGGGAGGGAGGATGATGGATTAGGATGGGCCTTACCCATTTTCAGATCTTTTACTTTTCTAAAAGCTTTCTACACACTTGAAACACACACATGTAAATAGACATGTATACATACTTTTTCTAAAACTTTCTACACAAATGAAACACAGAGATGTAAATAGACATACATATATACAATACACCAATCACCAAACTCCTTTTTCTGGCAAATGCGTAATAAACATGCAACTAAACACACCCTTTGGCACCATTGTTTGACAAATACTCGGAAAGTATTGTTTATAAGTCCGTACTTAATCTTAATATTAAGGTTAGTCTCATCATTAGAGGGTTGGATCGGAATTGGCATTAGTCCAACTTCATTGGTCTTAATGAAGTCAGAAATGTCTTGCTTAATTTCTATAAACCTAAAAGTTATCTTGACACTGTGAAATGGGCTATAACATCTAATAGTGTGTTTAACACTTCTCTTATATGGGATCATTTGAGGATTCATCATTCTATGGTTCCATAGTATAATACAATGTGGCTCTGGGTGTATTCCCAGACATAACTTTGTTCTTTAGTTAGATGCCCAAAATAGACATTCTACCCATTATAGAATTTTAATTTTACCCCTGTTTCATTACCTTGTATGCTTTGTCATAAGTACATGGAAACACATGACTACTTTTTTTTTTTTTTTACTTGTTCTTATTAGGACCTTATGAATAGATGTGGATTGCATTGGCAAGGCCATAGCTGGGCTGATACTTTGGATTTGATGGCTCAAATATTGAAAAGCAAAGACAATCTAATATGTGATACCTAAAATGCGTCTTGGAGTGTCAGTCTATGGGTTATGGAGAGAGCGAAATAATAGGACATTTAAGAACACCTCTAATCCCAAAGAAATTCTTCTGAAGAACCTGATATCTCAAGTCAATGCACAAATCATGGTGAAGTGGAGAAACCATTCAAATTTGGATAAGATTATTTGCACTTGGACCTAATGGCCATAGTGGGGGTTTTTGCATATTTTGTTTTGTTCAATTTGTAACTTTTGGGTTGTCTTAGATGCTTGGTAGCCTTTCAGTTTGATTTTGTCTCTTGTCGGGCATGCCAATATTTTTTATGTTTTGGTTCCTTTTACTTCATGTCTTTATGCAATGATCTCATTGCTTTATTCTGGGTGTGTCATTTGTACATTTTGTACATCTTTTTTTCGAATTTTTTCGAATTTATTTACCTTTTTCCGAAAAAAAAAGAAAAGAATTTTCATATCATTTCAAGACTTCTTAGTCTCAGTTGTTTGGCAGTTGATTTGTATGTTAATTTCTAAGTAGTTATATTAGTTTTGGGTTAAATAAATTTTACGCGTGTGGTTATGCCCCTTTTCACTTTACCCTCTGTGATTTAAAGGTGACACTTAATCTCTTGTGGTTTTGGACTAAAGTGAAACTACCAAGATTTCTCTCAAAATAGCCTTATATGGGGATTTAGTATTAAAATTAGCATCACATAGGAGAGTTTAAGGGTCAAAATTAACCCAAGATAGGTAGTTAATCCAAAAATTAGTCCCCAAAGAGGTTAAGTGTTAAAAATTAGCCTCACATAGCTGGGTTAAATAACAACATTATCTCCAAATAGAGTATTAACTCCAAAATTAATCTCACAAAGGGGGTTAAGTGCTATCATAAATTAGCCCCAGCCCTAGCCCTCACGCGGGCCTTTTTTGGTTTCAGCCACTCACACCGTGTGAGTGGCTGTACCATATAATATCCATTTCGAAAATGCATTTTTAACCTTTAAACCTCCATAACTTTTGATCTACAACTCTGTTTCTTAGAAATTTTATACTGTTGGAACCGTGTCGACGAGAGCTACAAATTTAGTACCATTGTTGATACCTTTTGAGCAAAAGAAAAAAATTCTTATTTTTACATATTATGCTCCAGACGAACCTAATAAAATTTTCACATAATATTTGTATATGGGTTATTGAATTTTCACGTTATATTCACGTATGCCAAGTTGATATGATGTGAGGAAAAAAAAAAACGAATGTTCACTTTGTTCTTAAGGAGAGTTTTAGTGAATTTTTACAAGAATTTTGCATTTGTTTGGATTGAAAAACTATGTTTTATAAATTATTTGTGAAATTTGATTTTTTTTATAAAGGAAATATGCATTGTTTAATATGAAAGAGAAAAAAAGAAGAAGTCAAATTTCACTTCGCATATAAAAATATTAAGTGAAATTTCACTGAGCTTGTATATGAATATTAAGTGAAATTTTACTTAAATTGACACTTGAGGACTTTTTAACAAAGTATCAAATTATACCTTAAACTCTAGAGAGTTACTTCTAGTGACCTTTGGGATAGTTAGTGAATTTTCACTCAACCTACTAAGTGAAATCTCACTAAACGAGTATACAAATGTTAAGTTTAACTTCAAGTTTTTCAGGAAGAAAGCATGTACGTGTTCATTGAATTTTCACTTAATATTTATGTATGCTAAATTTATATGTTTTGAGAAAAAAAATTAAAAAAAACGAATAGCAATAAAGCCTTTGCTACCTCATTAAGGCTTAGTTTGGCCCCATTTTGGTGCTTCTTCTTTTTAAAGCACAATTTCATGTTAATTCATTTGGTAACTAGTTTATGAGCTTTGCAAAAATGGAACTTAGGGCTTTTTTGGGGAGAGTTTTTAAAAGCTCTTCAATTGAGTGAAATTTCACTTAATATTTTATGTATATCAAGTGAAATTTCACTTATTATATATGTATGTAAAAACATGAAAATCTTTTTTCTCAAAACATATCAACAATAAATTTTAAAAAAGACGATTTTTAACAAGAATTCTTGCATTTGTTTTGGTTGAAAAATTGTGTTTTATAATTGATTATGAAATTTACTTATTTTAACAAAATATGCATTGTTTAAAAAAACAAAAAACAAATCACCATGCTACACGAATATTTAGTGAAATTTCACTTAACTCGTACATGAACATTAAGGCTTAGTTTGGCCCCCATTTTGGTGCTTCTACTTTTTTAAAGCACAATTTTATGTTAATTCATTTGGTAATTAGTTTATGAGCTTTGCAAAAATTGAATTTAGGGCTATTTTAAGGAGAGCTTTTAAAGCTCTAGAATTGAGTGAAATTTCACTTAATATTTTATGTATATCAAGTGAAATTTCACTTATTATTCATGTATGTAAAAACATGAATTTTTTTTTCTTCTCAAAACATATCAACAATGGTATTAGTTTTGTAGCTCTCGTCGACACAATTCCAACGGTATAAAATTTGCGAAAAATGGAATTGTAAGTCAAAAGTTATGGATGTTTAAAGTTTAAAAAACATTTTTCGAAATTAGAAATTATACGGTACGTTGCTCGCACGGTGCGAGCAGCATCAGAAAATGATGCGCGCGTGGCGCGCTTGGCCGCGCGTGAGTATAGCGAGTGGGGGCGCGTGATTCTATGTTTTGACTGATTTCTTGCACAAGATTTTCTATGGTGTGCGCACTTATACCGTACAAGCACTGATTTAGATTTCTTTTGTCCTTTTTAAAAAATGGTCAAACAAATTGGAGTTTGAAACTTTTTTTTTTTTTTTTATTTTTTATTTTGATGTACTTACCTGGATGACACACGCCACACACACACGCACACACCCAATCCAAGTAGTAGGAACCCAAGAGATCGGCCCGACGGGAGCACAAGGGGCATTCTACAAAGAAAGGAGGAATTAAATTCCTCCACTCATCCATCGGTGAGATTCGAACCCCTCCCCTCCCACAAACTTATGAGAGTTACTTTTAGGATTTTCTAATAATTCCCCCTATTTAATAACCAAATTGACCTTATCAATAGATATATTACATATGTATAAATATAAACTATCAGCACAAATAAGGCGTTTGAATGACAGTTATTGTTGAATTTTTATTTTCTTATTTTGACCTTGGGCATTTTATTTCAAAAACCCAAACTTAAGCCTATAAGCTTGATTTGACTTTTATCTTACATTGGTTAAACTTGAGACTTTCGACTTCTTATATATGGTTTCACTTGAAAAGCTTGTAAGTTTGTATTGTGGAAAGGCTCGCTCACGTGCACGCAGAAGGTGCCAACTTGTACCCTCACACATATGAGAGAGTGGCTCCATATTAAACTGGTTTTTAATATATGACTTAGTTGCTTTGGAGTTACACACTAAAGTCTTATTATTAAAAGAGTAATATTTGGGGCACTAACAACTTCCACTAACACTTACTAACACACTCTATCTCTCTCCTAGTGGCACTGTGGGGTCCGCAATGGACCCCGCAGTACCATTAGAAGAGAGATAGAGTGTGTTAGTAAGTGCTAGTGGAAATTGTTTGTGCCCCTAGCATGACCCTTATTAAAAAGAATAGTCACTAACGGGTGACTCTTTAATACCATGATATAAAACCTATCTTGATGGTCTAGTCATCTACTCGAAAATTATATATGGGATTCAACTCAAGACAGTGACTATTGATAGTCAAGTCTTTGTACACAAGAAATTATCTTTCAAAAATCCATTTTGTTTTCTCCAAAATATTTTTATGGGAAATCCATTTGTTTTCTTGTTATATCTTTCTGAAAAATTTTCTTCTTTTGTAAACTCTCTTATTTTGGAGTAATCTGAGCGCTCATATACTCTTCTAATTCGAGTGCACGTTTGAAAGATTTGATTGCTGAATCCTGGAGAACATAGTACCATGTTGAGACCTTCTGCATCGAGTCACTGACTCCGAAGAGGCGGAATTGTTCTTAAGGACAGTGTTACCGTAGCACGCCTCAATCATTTTCATAGCACTATCCTTCCAATTTTCCAACAGTTATGGCAAGTAAAATCTATGCAGATCATGGATAAGAGAATAAATATTGCTAAAATCAAGATGTTTCCTAATTATTTTGCTCAACTTCCAAATTTGTTTGTAATCATCATGAGACAATACCTAATTTAATTTTTCAAAAATTAAGAATTTGATAAAAATTTCTCACTTCTGTTCACATATATACACACACCAACACAACAATTGTGAGATATTTCTCACTTTTCATTAAAAAAGTAAGAAATTCTCACTATGTAACCGCAGAGTTTGAAATTCAAAACTCATATAACTATCTAAATATATTTATAGTGAGAATTCTCCCCTCTAGCAAAGTGACAAATTTTTACTATATATATAGTGAGAACTTCTCACTTTGTTAATGAGAAGTGAAAAATTCTTGTATTCGATTTAATTTTAATAAATATATCAATGTGTTGCTTTGATTAATATTGTACAACCTTTAATATCTTCTTCAAATTACCAAAAACCAATTAATGCTTTGCGATTTCGCAATTCAAACTGGAGGTCGTGCCAACATGACTATATATTAGTGAATTTCACAATTCAAACTATGCAAATAAACACATGCCATGGTAGCAGCAATACGTTTTACTTCTGTAATTCACAAACCCTCAATAGATTTCATGAAATTTCTCATCCATCAAATTTCTTAAAAATTTCTCAATATTAATCAAAGCAAGATATTAATATATTTAATACAATATATTAAATAGAATCTAATACATTTGCCTCAGTTGTGTCCACATCAGCGATAGTTTCAGAATTGAATATAAAAATTTCTTACTTATTATGGGCATAAAGTGAGTGAGAAATTTAACTCACACCTTTAATCTTGCCTAAATGCAAAACTATTTTTATTGTTACACACATACTCTGTTTTAATGAAAAATTGTTACATATTTCTCACTTAATAATGAAAATTTTCTCCCGTTTAATTATTCACAAATTTCTCCCTTTCATTTGAACAGAAGTAAAAAATTTCTCTTCTAATTTAGGGGTGCAACTCGGGCGGGACCCAGAGGGTTTTGGCTCTGCCCAAGCCCGAGCCCGAATTCAAGAAGTCTGCCCAAGCCCGAGCCCGACATAAACCCGTACATGTCAACCCGAGCCCGGTTTGTGAATTAGTACTACAACCCGAGCCCGAGCCCGAGCCCGAATTGCAATTTTTTTTTTTGGTGCAAACCGATTTTTAGTATGTAAACAACAATATGTAGAGTTTCAAATCAATTTTTTGTTTGTTAATATTTGAGAAAAAAACATTTATTTATTAATTTAGTGCTAAAATAATATATAATAATGTATTATTATCACTAAAAAACACTATAATATATAAATATAATATAAAAAAATAATACATAAATAGAATTCGGGCTCGGGCTCGGGCTCGGGTTCCACGGGTTAGCAAAATTTTGCCCAAGCCCGGCCCGAATTGAATTCGGGCTTGAATTTTTTGGCCCAAGCCCGCCCATGGTGAATGTACCGCGGGCCCAAGCCCGGTAATTTTCGGGCCGGGCTCGGGTTGACCGCGGGTTGGCCTGCCCGAGTTGCACCCCTATTCTAATTCTCATCAAATTTCTCAAAATTTTGGAAAAAAGAAATTTCCTATCAATTCATCTTAATATATTCAATTCTGGAACTGCGCTGGCACGGACACAACTGAGGCAAATATATTGGATTTGATAAAATTGTAATAAAAATATTTATATGTTGCTTTGATTAATATTGTACAACCTTTAAATGTCTTCTTTATATTACCCAAAACCAATGCTTTGAAATTTCACAATTCAAACTCGAGGTCATGCCAATGTGACTATATATTGGTGAATTTCACAATTCAAATTGTGCAAATGAAAACATGCCATGGTGGAAGCAATCGGTTTTACTTCTGTATTTCACAAACCCTCAACACTAGATTTCACAAAATTTCTCATCTAAGTCTCATTAAATTTCCCAAAAGTCATAAATTTCTCATCAATCCATCTTATTAGAATTTTATTTTATTTTAATAGAAGTGAGAAATTTCTCATTAAATTTGTGATTATTTAATGAGAATGTTTCACTTTGTTAATGAGAAGTGATAAATTTCTCACAAACATTGTCTCTTAGTGTATATATATTTGAACAAAAGTGAGAAATTTCTCATCAAATTCTTAATTTTTGATAATTAAATTAGGTATTGTCTCGAAATAGAGTGATAAATGACTAATTTCTAGTTTACTAATTAAATTAGGTATTGTCTCACGAGGAATATATAATACAAATGAATTTGAGAGTTGAACAAAATGAGAAAACTCTTTGATTTTAGCAATAATATTTATTCCCTTATCCATGACCTAATTAACAAAGTGAGAAATTCTCACTATATGTAAATATATAGTTATATGGGTTTTGAATTTCAAACCCTGGTTGTAGGGAGTATATATCATGTGTATATATGTAGGTGTTAATATTTCTACAAAAAACTATATTGGGATACTTTGCTCCTCAAAATAGGTGAGGGACTAATTTCTAAGTTGACTTAGAGAATGAATCTATTTCTAATCAGAGTGTTCATATTGGACTAAATACTAAGTTTCCAATAAAAAAAAGTTTGGGAGGCACATAAAGAAGTTACAAACTTTGAAAAGCATACAACCAAATGATATGAAATTAAGGAGCTTTTTAAAATTCTTTTGTTGTAAAAATTTTCAATATTTCATTATTGCACCTTTTTAAGTTTAGTTGTTACACCAATTGAAAAGTGAAAAAGTATTATACATTAGTGGGAGAAACTTTTATACACTATTATTATAGTTTTATTGTACATGAATATATTGAGTTTTCAAGGAAAATTTCTATATTGAGATGTATCATAAAATAAAATAAAGAACTCTTAAATTGAGCTAGGGAAGGAATTGTGAAACAATAATGCTTGGGGCACTAAAGGACACAAAGAACTTCCACAAAATGAGTGGAAAGTGTATGTGGCACATTGGAACCCGCGAGCAATTAATGAAAAAAAATGGTTAATTGCCGGCGGGTCCCAGTGTGCCACATAGACTTTCCACTCATTTTGTGAAAATTCTTTGTGTCATTTAGTGCCCCAAGCATTATTCATTGTGAAATTGAAAAGGTTAGAAAATTTGGCACCAAGAGCATTTTCCAAAATATGAACTTGAAACACAATATTAGGCTTTAACAAACCTGTCCCAGTAACGCTATGACGACTGACATTAGCAAATATCTACATCTCGGAAAATAACTACGTGATGTGAACGAAAGATGGATTGAAGAAAAATTGATCTCCCTTGACCCAAAGTTTCTTCTTTGAAAATTGATCTAAGTGTGTGCCCATTTTCAGTCTCAATCAAGTAGGGAAATATATATATCAGTAATGCTATGTGCACCGAAAAGTGCACCGAAAATGTGCACCGAAATGATCAAAGCCATTGATTTTGATGGGCTCCACGCCTGCGAGCATGGGATCCGCCGAAATCAATGGCCTTGATTATTTCGGTGCACATTTTCGGTGCACATAGCATTATTCTATATATATATATATATATATCTATATGGGGTAGTGAAAAAAATCTTGAACGGCATCCAAACAAATTTGCTCTATGTTTTTCACAAAAGTGATTTCAACCATTTTCTCTTCATTTGCTTGTTCCATGGAATTAAGGTTGTTTGGCAACAACTTTAAAGGCTTATCGATAAGTGATTATGAAACTCTAAAAGTTTAAATTAGGACTGTTTGACAAATCAGTTGATGTGATTAAATAGGAAAGAAATGTTAGTCAGCTGCAGGAATTAACGATTGGCCAAAAACTATCTCGGATAACAAAACTCTTTTTTTTTTTTTTTTTTTTTTATGCGGTTGAGTTAGAGAAGCAAAAAAAAAAAAAAAATTATGTGATTGCAGTAGATAAGACTCCATTCCTAAGTTGTAATCCTAAATGTCAAAAAAATATCTAATGTGTTGAATGTATAACCATGACTATTACTGACAAGGACATACTTTCGAATTGCCTGCTTAAAGGGTAGCCACCCTTTTAATCAACCATATATTCCTTCTTCTTGAGCTTCTAAACAATGATTTTAACTAATTAACCCAAAACATTACTACTCATCAAGGACCTTTAATTTACTAATTAACTAATTAACCTATCTTTCAGATCCCGTTTCTCAGAATTTCATCTATAAATGGACCCATCATGCTCTCTTCCCAGCACTACACCTTCCTCCCTCACCTCTCTCTCTCTCTCTCTCACACACACACAACATGAACCATTTTTTAGTTTTTCTCATACTTACCTTCTCTGACATGGCAATCCAATGCTGTGTCGAAGCTAGACCAAGTGGTTTTAGCATTAAGCTTATCCATCGTTACTCCCCAATGTCTCCATTCTTAAACCATTCTACAACACATGGTGAGATTGCATTAAACGATGCACTTCGTTCTATTGCTCGATCCAACCACTTCCTTTCATCTTCTTTCGATGAAAGCAAAATCGAGTCTCAAATAACAACGAACGGAGGTGATTATCTCATGAAGCTTTCCATCGGAAGCCCACCCGTTGAATCCCTTGCCGTTGCAGACACAGGAAGTGACCTTGTATGGGTACAGTGCGAGCCCTGTGACCAGTGCTACCCTCAAAATCTCCCGATCTTCAATCCGGTGCAATCTTCATCTTATATGGCGCTTTCTTGTGATGCAAAAGAATGTCAAGCTTTGCAAATATCTCAATGTGGAAATACCAACGAGTGCGAATACTTTTATGCTTATGGAGGCGGGTCGCGTACCATTGGAGTCCTCGCCACTGACACTGTCACCTTTGATTCTATAGATGGTCAAGTCCCCTCGTTTCCCAACACTGTATTCGGATGTGGGAATAACAATGCTGGTCAATTTACTGGAAAGGAGTCCGGAATCATCGGTCTTGGGGGAGGCCCCCTATCACTGGTTTCTCAGTTGGGGGATCAAATCCAACATAAATTCTCATACTGTTTGTTGCCAAGTACCGTAAACACGGCCAGCAAGCTAAAATTTGGGGCAGATGCTGTATTATCTGTCGTAGGAGTTGTCTCAACTCCGTTACTATTCAAGAGTCCGAAAACGTTCTACTATCTAAATCTTGAAGCTGTAAGTGTAGGCGACCAAAGGATAAAGAACGAGCAGACGGGTAGTGGTGAAGGGAACATTATAATTGATTCTGGAACGACATTAAACATATTAGAAACAAATTTCTATAATCAAGTTGAAGCTTTAGTTCAAAAGACCGTTGGTCTAGAATCCGTACAAGGTCCGACAGGTTTTAAGTTGTGTTATGATAAGAATTCGTTAAGCACGGTGTCAGAGTTCACAATGGTGTTTCACTTTACTGGAGCTGATGTTACATTGAAGAGATTGAACATATTTAGAGAGTTAGGTGGTGTTACTTGCTTGGCAATGGTCCCTAGCGATCGTTTGAGCATATATGGCAACACGGCTCAGATAAACTTTCAGGTAGGTTATGACCTCCAAAACAAGCAAGTCTCTTTTGCTCCTGCAGATTGCACTAAGTACTAGATGTTATATGTTATCTCTATGTAATTTCCATTTTATTGACTGTAATTAATACGGTAAATATATGGAAACGCTATTTATCTGTATCCATGAAATTGTCAAATTGTCATAGTTTGGTCCGTCTTTGTTGCTTCCATTTTTAGAGTCTTATATTCCATTTTAAGATGTCCCAAATTATGTCTATCTTTGAAAAGTCAATGCTTATTTTGCAAAAAATTTCCAAGTTTACCCTCACCACTTAAGAAGAAAGTTTTTCATAAGGGTAATTTTTGAAAGAAATGCTCTTTTTTAAGCAATAATAATATTCCTTTAAAAAGTTGAGTTTCTAAATTAAGATAGATTCTAAATATTCACCAATGATGGCTGATGCGTACAAAAATAGTCAACCAATGAGAGCAAAGATTCGAGGCCACGCCAAAGAGCACCAGGCCATCAAAGGGCTGATTCTGTCATTTCCAGGAAGACGACCGAAGGTTCCTGACCTGTTTACCGGTTTCCACAAGAACCGACCTATGGGTCGGGGAAGCCGCCTAGGCACGACTTGTCACCGGCATGGCTCAGCCAAGCCCTAGGGCATGATCCAGAAACCTCCAGTCAGTTTCCTCCGACAACTAGAAGACTAATGGAATGTAGAAATAATTTCCTAATCCCATTAGGAAACTCGCACAATTTGTGCCAATCGGGCCTAATTAGGTTGTGTTACCTTATCTGTATAATTTTCCTGTATGAGTAGGTCTCTTGCATGGATAAAAGAGACCTCTCGCCTCCTTCTAGGGGAGAGAGAACTAAATGCAGAAAACACCAACATCCATATTCAATCTTCCCGGCCGACCTCTGGTAGTACCAGTCTATGGTTGGTTCACTAAAGGTCACCGACCACTTTACAGTACAATAAAAGTGCTCAGACAAACCTGTGGACGTAGGTCACTTAATCAACAGGACCGAACCGCATACACACCTTCTCTTCTTTTTCTTTTCTTACGTTGCACCAAAAGTAGGCATCATCAGTTTGGCGCCATCTGTGGGAAACGACAGTTTTCCAAAAACAAATCTCTTAACTAATCACCATGCCTCCATGTAAGAATTAGAAGACTGGTCAGCAAACTGATCAGGCAGATCTGCCAGCCTCGGCGCCAATAGCAGCCACCCTGACCCCAGAACAGATCGTTGCAACTCTCGCACAACTCTTGGAGGGTTAGCGTCAAACCCAGCAGCAAATTGAAGCCTTGCTTCCCCAACAAAATAATCCCCCGTGAGATGAGTCACAGCAGGGAACGCTAGGTGCGGTCGGGAATCGATCCGTAATCGATAATGCGACCGGGCTGCTCTGACTTGTGTTGCTGATGCCCAAGATATCATTAATGATAGGCGCGCTACCAGAGGAGAGGGACAAGAGCGCAAGACTCAAAAATCGGTACAGGATCGCTCGATCAAGATCGAACTGAGATGATCTAAGGCACACGACCAACCGGAGTCACAACCGAGCTTTGTCTTAGAATATAGTGTACCATGAGTAGAGGCCTCTTTCATCGACCCGACCTATCGGCCGGATACCGAACGAGTAGGCATGGAGGCACGCATCGAGGACTTGGAAACAAATTGGCAGAATGGCGAAGAAATATGGCTAGAGCTTTATTTTGGATCAAGTCAATACCAAAACCGAGTCCCCGTTCTCTAGCCATATCATGAGGTTTGACATCCCTCGCAAATTTAAGTAACCTCATCTAGACTCCTAAAATGGCTTGGGCAGCCAGATTGATCATTTTCAAACTTACAAGGCTCAGATGGCCCTTGCCACCAACGCCGATGACTTGTACTGCCTAGCCTTTCCCAACACTTTGAAAGGCCCAACCGCGCAGTGGTTCCATTCCCTAAAACTCCAATCAGCTCGTGATGTCAAGGATCTCAATAAGTAATTCATCAGCTAGCTCATAGGCATGCTCGACCGCCCGCAACCTGACACTCAACTTCTTACTGTCAGGTAGCGGAAGGGAGAGTCCCGGAAGGATTTCATTGATCGATTCAACCAATAAAAGCTCTAAGTCGATGACCTGCACGAAATAGTCGCCATCACAACCTTCTGCTCGGGGGTTTAAAATGCTAAGGTCACTGCGTCATTCCACATAAAATGACCGGCCACATTGGTTAAACTCTCAGAGTGGGTGGGGAGGTATATAGACAACGAGGAGATTTTAAAGTCTAAAAGCTCGGGCTTCACAGATGATGAATCTGCCAAAATCAAGAAGAAGCATGAAGGCTCTGAGAAGAGCCCAGGGAAGAAGAGAAGGCAGGTTCAACCGAAGGGAATTCGAGACCAGGCCTCAATGGCCTTCACCCCATTGTCCCGGTCTCTTCAGGAAGTGATGGCCACCGCCGATGCCCAGAGCTTACTCAAAAAGCTGAAAAAGTTAAACCGCCCGCCCGAGAAATGGAACCAGGACAAGTATTGTCGATACCATAAAGACCACGGTTATGATACCAAGGATTGTTTTAAACTAAAAATTGTCATTAAAAAGCTCATTGAAAAGGGCCATCTTGCTGAGTTTGTCAATCACAGCAGGCAACCCCGGCAAGATGCCTGACCTCTTGAGCAATAGTAGCCCCTCAGTAGCATCAACGTGATCTCTAGAGGAACACCAAGTCAAGGAGACTCGCAGTCAACCAGAAAAAGGTATGCCCGGGCATCCCGAGCAGATGTCGCGTGCATCCAACCCGCTAGCCATCCATCCACTAACCGATCCCCTCACATTCTTATCTTATGATATCCAGGGCATGTACTATCCTTATGATAATTCCCTAGTGGTGATGCTCATGATCGCCAATTATATGGTCTAACAAGTATTGGTGGACAATGGAAGCTCCACAGTCATACTTTTGCCTTATCATTCGATCAACTTGGAATCTCTAGCCCCTCTAGTTAGGTTCAATGGATCAATACATACCCGCTCGGCATGATCGAGCTACCAGTGCTAATGGGAACTCATCCCCAGCAAGTTTTTGAGCTAGTCAACTTTGTGGTTGTGGATAATGTCATTCTTAAGAGGCCAACCCTCAACCGAGTCAAGAAAGTTGTGTCAACCTACAGCTTGGTTATCAAATTTCCAACCCTACAGGGAGCAGGGACTCTGAGAGGAGATCAACCCATTGCCCGGAGCTATTATGTCAACTCCTTATGCAAAGGCGCAGTACCGGAGGCCCTAAATGTCAAAGAAATTAACTCAAGGGAGAAAAAAGACAGAGTAGGCTCAGTCGAGGAGCTCACCCAAGTAATTTTGGATCCCAAGAATCTCGATCGGGTCATCAGTGTCGGGGCACTTGTAACACTGGCCCTTTTACCTGTATTTACCCGTATATGGACATATCTCTATATTTCTGGATCAGTATATGCAAGTTACGATTGTATGTGATGGAACTTGAATGATTGTTAGTATGGATGTTATTTCTTAAACCTTTGGATCCTTGAAACATTAGAAGTATTATTGAAGCAGGAAGCCTGAGCGCTCGAACCTTGTGAGCGCTCGAGCTAGCATGAGCGCTCGAGCTTAAAAGGGGTAAAGTGACTATTTTGCCCCTAGGTCACATAAAGTCTATAAATACCAGCATTTCTCAGTATTTTTAGGCGTAGAAACTCTAATTCTAGAGAGTTCTTTTGAAAGAGAGAGAGAGAGAGAGTTTGTGAGTTTATATATATTTCATATGCAAACACACTTATATACATGCTTGCTGCATGGCTTCCATTTCTTGATCAAAACACACAAACACATGCATGACCACCATTATGAAGTTCTAGAAGTGAAGTTTAAGAAGGATCAAGGAGGATTTTGAAGGATCAAGACTCTTGGAGCTTGGATTGAAGTACTTGGAAGCTTGATCAAGCATATACATACATATTTCATCATATTTTCATCATCCTAGCACTAGTTCATCATCTAGATCATTGTCAGTACTCTTACTCACTCACAAACATGTTTTGTTAAGTTATATTAATAATCTAGAACCATGCATGTAACATACATAAAGAGTAAAGCTTGGAAATATGAGTTGCTAAAACTGTCACTGTTTGAAACTGCTAAACACGAGCGCTCGGACCAGGTGCGAGCGCTTGAGCCTAACGAGCAGGCAAGGTACGAGCTCTCGAGTTCGACAATAGTTATAAGTATAGTTTGTTGTATGCTATACCTAAGATGTTTATTGCTAAGTTTATATTACTATGGGCTGTGGTGGTTGTTCCTTAAGTTGTACCTACTACATATGCTTGTAAATGAACTGTACCTTATGATGATGCCAAAATTTGGATAAGATAAATTAGAGCAGTTTAAGGAGAGAGAGACAGTGAGAGATTGGTTTTTGTATGTGGCTCGGCCCTATTAATGAAGGAACCTATGTCCACATGTATGTTTGAGCATGTTTACTATACTATAAAAAGTCGGTGACTTGTGGTGAACCAACAATAGTCTGGAGCTACCGTAGGTCGGCTGGGCACGATGATGATTGCTAGAGAGTCACTATACAGACTAAAAGTTGGTCTCTCCCTTTGGAGGAGGTGAGTGGTCTCTTTTATAGATGCAAGAGACCTACTCGTATAAGTAAACTATATGGCTAAGGAAATACAATCCAATTAGGATTGATTGGCATTAATTGTGGGGGTTTCCTAATTGGATTAGGAAACAATTCGCACTTTCCATTAGTCTTCTAACTTGTGTAGGAAACTATCTCAAACATTCTGGACCAAACCTTAGGGCTTGGGTGTTTTGTCCTTATGGTGAGCTATGCCTGTGTGGCCTTCCCGACCTGTTGGTCGGGCCTCCTGCGCATACCGCCCGATTACGGAGTGGAACTGTCCAGTCATGTAGTAGAGCCAATTTTGGGCGTATCAATTGCCTCCAATTTCCAAGGTTGGCCGGATGCTATATCGGGGCAAGTTTGGAAATATGTTCGATGCCGCTTTCCATTATCCGAGTGCTCGGGAATTGGCTAAGAGTTGAGACTTGGCCTAATTCGGAGTCTTTCATTTACGTTAGCTCCCAGGATGGTTGTCTTCTGCCTAGTTAGCCTTCGTTAAGACTGTTGGGTAGAAGAACTTGACCACGTTGAAAAAGCCGACCTTAAGTGTATTGCTTTAGGGTCCTTTTTGTTAGGAAACTGCGTTCCCAAAATCCGTTGACAGTGCGTATAAGTTGGTACTACAAAAAATTTCGTGAAATATATAATAACCCTACAAGGGCGGAACTAGAGTTACCTTGAACTGCAAAAACGGATTGCTGTAGTAGACGAATCGAGAACACGGGCTCGATAACAGCTCACGATCTTCTACCGTATTCCTCCGCTACCAGAATATCGAACTGAGTGTGGGCTCTTTCGAAATCCTTTCTGTTTTCTGCTCTCCCTCTTTTACGCTCTCTTTTCTATTCCGAGTTATAATACTCTATATGGAAAAATGCAAACTGAGAAGAGAGCCAAAACAGCATATATATAGGCTACGATAGGGACCATAAGAAGTCAATAAGGAATAGGCTTCCTTATGGAATTAGGAAACCCTAATTCGAACTGAATCAGATTTCTATTTCCATAAATTATAATTCATACCACTAAAGAATTATAATTGCACTCCTACCCTTATCTCAAAAATATATTTCGAGCTCCATGTTATTAAATGCTTATTATCTCCCCACGTTAAGATTACAGATATCCATTAATTAAATATAATTACTGACAATCATATTTAATTAATTTCTTAAAATTCCTTGAGATCCTCTGCTTAACTTATCTGATATGTCGGATACAAAATTCACCTGCAGGATTTGACATAATCAAAACTTATAAGCTTTCTCAAGGGGATATCATCAATCCCAAAATTGAGACATGGATTCCATCATTAATTAATATCCACCACACAATTAATATTGCCACCCAATCCAATGAGATATTGACCCATTTAAGGATCTCACCCTTTTAGGGATCAAAGTGTAAATATCAAATGTACGTGTCTACAAATTAACTTAGGATTTAGAGCATAAGCACTCATAATAGCCATGAGGTATTAATTATCTTATATGTCAGTATAAAGATAATTACCCCAAGTCAGTCCCGTTTAATACACAAAGTGTACCAGCATAGTGAGTTGAAACTATACCATTTTCCGTAGTCAAGACAAACCTACTACAACACCATGCTGCAGTCCTACCGATGGTGTGTCCAATCCCATCTAAGACTGTAAACCAAAATCATACATTCTATAATATCTGATGGCCCGATCTTCAGTGTGTAAGCCGAACTCTACACACCAAACCACCTACTATATAGAATGAGAGACACACATGCATAATATTAAATAAATAATATAATACAAACATTGCCCACATAGATTCTCATAAAAATGGAATAACTGATTTTATTGAATGAATAATAAATCAACTACATGAAATATGGCTTTTAGTACATATCCCTAACATGAAATACCTTGAGTATGTCAAACCCTTTTATGTTAACTCTCCCGGATGGTTGTCTTCTGCGCAGTTAGCCTTCGTCAAAATTGTTGGGAGAAGAGCTTGACCATGTTGGTAGAGCCGACCTAAAGCGTGTTGCTTTAGGGTCTTTTTTACTCCTCTATCGTGGGCCAACCTGAGAGAATCTAGTCACCTCTATCGTCGGTTTGGACCTAAGCAGAGACCCAAAATGTATGGATTTTAGGGATTTCTTTCATTCCTCTATCGTGGGCGAACCTAAGAGATTTTAATTACCTTTGTCATCGGTTTGGGCCTAATTGGAGTTTATGCCTCTGAGTATTGTAGGCTCTTGGGTTGTCTAAGAGTCTCACTTAGTTAACCAAGGCTTGTAAATATTCGGTGTGACTTCCTGTAGTCTTTATCCCCTCTTGCCCCCCGAGCTCTATTGAGATAGGTACTATAGGAACAATTATTGTAGGTAGCCGACCTAGAACATTGGTAGTTCTAGGGTCTTTTGCTGCCTCGGGTGTAATCCTGAGGTCTTTTGATGGTGCCTCGGGTGTAGTCCCGAGGTCTTTTTGGATGCCTCGGGTGTGATCATGAGGTCTTTGCAGGAGCTCTCTGACAGTCTGTGGAGCCTCATGTTATGACCAGGCAAGTACCACTGTAGTTGGACTCGATTAGACTGTTAAGAGACAGGAGGTCGGGTTGGGATCACCGGGCTCCTGATTACTCTGTGCTGGAAGCAAGGTCTGGATCACTGGATCTTAACTGCTGTAAATTGGAGGTCGGGTCAGGGCTACCGGACTCAAATTGCTGTGAACTGGAGGTCGGGTCGGGGCTGTCGGACTATGACCGTTGTGAACTAGAGGAGTTGCCAGAGCAACTGGGCTCCATTGCATTGTTCTTCCCGGGGTGTTCACGCTTTCGCTTACTTCTGGAAGGCTCATCACTTACGTGCTTGGGACCTTTGGTCTTTAGAAATTCTTCAATGTCAGTGTATTTTCTAACCCTCTCTAAGAGTTTAACCAAGGTTGCTGGTCGGCATCTGTGGAACAACGTGGCGCACTTAGTGTGTTGAACTCCTGAGCAGAAGGCTGTAATGGCAATGGTTTCATCAAGATCATAGATCCCGAGCTTTTCTTGGTTGAACCAATCGGTGAATTCCTTGAGAGACTCATTATTCCTTTGCTTGACAATCAGCAACTATATGTTAGGCTTTGGCCGTTCATGCATACCGATGAACTGGTTGATGAATTGCTTGAGTTTCTTGAAATCTTTGACCAATCGGGGTTTTAGGGAGTGGAACCATTGTGCGGCTGGGCCTTTCAAAGTGCTGGGAAAGGCTAGGCAGTATAGTTCATCGGTGTTGGTAGTTAGGGCCATTTGAGCCTTGTAGGCCCGAACGTGATCGACTGGGCTTCCAGAGTCGTTGTAAGAATCTAGATGAGGTTGTTTAAATTTGCGCGGGAGGGCAAACCTTGTGATTCAGCTAGAGAATGGTGACTCTGTCTCAATATTGATATGGTCATGAGTAACATTCTAGCCCAACTTCTTGGCCATTCTATCTATCTGTTTCTTTAAATTCTGGATATGGGCCATTACACCTTCCCGATCGGTATGTGGGGGGTTGATCGAGTTGGTGGAAGAGGCTTCTTTCTCATGGTGAAGTGTAGTCCTCTGGGATCGGGCTCGACTATGACTCCGGTTGATCGTGTGCCTAAGGCCACCTCGGCTCTTGAGTGAGTGACCCTGGACCGATTCCTGAGCCATACGCTCTTACCTCTCCTCTCGGGCAGCACGCCTACTGTTGGTGTCTCTAGCATCTTCAACACAGGACGGGTTGGCTCAGGCACGTTGTCTGGTCAAGATCGGTTCCCGACCATGTACAATGTTCTTGGGCTGTTTCCTGGCCACTAGAGGATTACTTTGTTAGGCCAGCAGGGCTTCAATCTGCTGCTGGTTTTGAGGCTGGACCTTCAAGAGCTGTGCGAGGGTCACAGAGATCTGCCCTGGTGTCAACACCGTTGCAGCCGGCACCGGGGCCAGCGGAACATCCCGATTGGCCTGTTGCGCAGCCTTCTTACCCTTCTTTGGAGGCATGAAAATCCGTTAAGTGATTTGCTTCTGGAAAGCTGTCGTTTCCCACAGACGGCGCCAAGCTGATGATGCCAAAATTTGGACAAGATAAACTAAAGCAGTTTAAGGAGAGAGAGATAGTGAGAGACCAATTTTTGTATGTGGTTCAACCCTATTAATGAAGGAACCTATGTCCACGTGTGTGTCTAAGTACGTTCACTATACTGTAAAAAGCCCATGACCTGAGATGAACCAACAATAGTTTGGAGCTACCATAGGTCGGCTGGGCATGATGATGATTGCTATAGAGGCACTATGAAGACTAAAAGTTGTTCTCTCCCTTTGGAGGAGGTGAGTGGTATCTTTTATAGATGCAAGATACCTACTCGTACAAGGAAACTACATGGATAAGGAAATACAATCCAATTAGGATTGATTGGCATTAATTGTGGGGGTTTCCTAATTGGAGTAGGAAACAGTTTGCACTTTCCATTAGTCTTCTAACTTGTGTAGGAAACTGTCTGGAACATTCTGGACCATGCCTTGGGGCCTGAGTGAGCTGTCCCTGTGTCGAGCCGTGCCTACGCGGCCTTCCCGACCTATTGGTCGAGCCTCTTACGCGTACCTCCCGTTTACGGAGTGGAATCATCTGGTCATGTAGTAGAGCCAATTTTGGGCGTATCACCTTTTGTTGCTGGAGTGGTACTTTGGCTATATACAACTTTTATAAGAAAAGAACATAAGTATATGATATTTTGTAAAGGCGAGCACTCAATTCAAGATAGAAGATTGTTTTCTTAATATGGTTAAGTGATCAGTTCGTATAGCTTGCATTTGCGACATACTACAATTATGAGAACAATAATTGATGTACTTAAGTACACGACTCTGAGAATATTGTGCTTCAGCGACTTATACCACGCACGTTAATTGTTAACGAGACGAACGTATCTATTAGTTAATATGGTCAGTTCTTTATATTGTTCTTTATATTTCATTTGTATGGTCAGTTCGAGAAAGAGTAAAGAGTTATAGTTCAGCTGTTGAGACAGTTAATAGCCATGTGGGCTGATGTCAAGCAAGTGGCCAAATTGGGGCAAGATGACACATTAACCGAGGCCTAATGGAATAAGATTGGGATTACTAAGTAATGAGGTTATAAGGCAGATGTTAAGCAAGTGGCCAGTTGGGGGCAAAGATGACCAGATGGTAACCCATAACTAGAAAGCAGCGATATTCCAGGCCAACGGCACTCGTACCGGATGCATACAAGAGTCGAGTTAGTAAGATATTGGGCCTGTGGTCCAAAGATTGGATCGGTGATCCAAAGAGTCGAATTGTAAAGATTAAACCTATGGTTCAATGCGAAGTATCTAAGTTAGTATGGATTGGGCTGTAGTCCCAAAGAGATCAATCGGTTGTTGTTAGTTATGTTTCAAAGATCTGAGTATTATCATTGAACGTTTCCTAAATGTACGTATTACCACGAGATTAGAATAACTGTTGAGCTAAATATGGAGCGCCAAAAGGTAAGGCGAACTATATAACTACACTCTTGACCACATCTTCCATAAGTGGAAGTGAGCGCAAGGCTAGCGGGCCTAAATGTAATGGTAAGGGAAACCTACCAAGAGGTAGGGTGGGGCTAGCAAGTTTGCACCCAAGGCTAATAAGGTGGAAGAGTGCAGTCGAAGGCATTTTTTAATTCGATGGTAATTAGATGGATATTTTTGGGTGGTAGTGTTACTAGGAAATGGTTATCTAAAGATGACTACTTGTTTTAAAAAAAATTCTAGTTTCCTCGGTTATTCATTGATCCTGAGACATGGCATGTTGGACTTGAACGCATAGGATGTGATAGGATGACTTGATTAGCTCGAGAATGCCTTTTGGGCCCACTCGCTGAGGTTGACTTACTGATCTAGTCAAAATCAAGATATAAAAGTATGCTTTACTTTCTAAGGATTTGTAGTGTAGAAGTAAAGGTTGAACCCACAGAGATTGAATTACTAAAGCACTTTACTTTAAAAAACCCTAAATCTAGTTAATTAAGAAAATAGAACTTTGTGGATATCGCAATTTTCCCTACCCACGGCTTTTCTTTTAAAATCTTTTTCAATTTAAAACACAAAACAATGAGTCGCCACTTAATTTTTTTTTAAAAGGAAAATTAAGAAACCTTTTTAAAATTACTGATCTTTTAAGAAACCAGAGATTTTCTAGGTCCGGGGATTATGGAATGAGAGGGGAAGGAGCTCGCCCGACTAAAACACCCCCTCTCATCCTATCTCGCGATAGGCCTCTACTTAATATCCTTTTAATCGAATTAATAATCTAAGCATGTCCTCAACTAATACATATGTATAAATATATGTGCGGTTTCTACATAGCGGTTTCGATTATTGGGGCATAGACTTTATGTCCGAAATCAAACAACTGTGAATACACACTCCTAGCTGTGGAGTATGTATCGAAATGGGTAGAAGCGATACCCACAAGACGCAATGACCACAAAACGGTTATGTCCTTTCTTAAGGAACATATTCTGTCGTGTTTTGGAACCCTAAGAGCACTTTTAAGTGACCAAGGTAAGCATTTTTGCAACAGACCTTTGGAGTCACTCCTCAAGAAATATGGGGTAAACCATAGGATCGCTCTAGCTTACCACCCACAAACTAACGGGCAGGGAGAGTTGGCTAACCGAGAAATCAAGCATATACTCGAAAAGACGGTTAGTTTTAACAGAAAAGATTGGGCTTACAAACTGACTGATGCTCTATGGGTGTACCGTACTGCCTATAAGACAAACTTGGGGATGTCCCCATACAGGCTAGTGTACAGCAAGGCATATCACCTTCCTGTCAAAATTGAGCATAAGGCATATTGGGCGACACGCTCATTGAACTTCGACATTAAAGAAGGAGGTCATCTCTGAAAACTCTAGTTGGGTGAACTGGAAGAAATACGTCAAGATGCATATGACAATGCTAAATTACACAAGGAAAGGTTGAAGGCTCGCCACGATAGAACAATCTTTCGAAAATCATTCGAGCCGGGACAGAAAGTCTTGCTGTACGACTCTCACCTCCACCTTTTTCCAGGTAAGCTACAATCCCGGTGGACAGGTCCATTACTTGTCAAATCTATTTTTCCACATGGGGCCGTTGAGCTCGTAAATCCCAAGAACGATATTTGTTTTAAGGTTAACGGCCAAAGGTTAAAACCGTTCTTGGAAAACTTCTTACCAGAAGCTGAGCACATCGAGCTAGATGAGCCCAGCTATCCATCCACCTAAAACAATAAAGCGTGTTCACATATTGTTGTTGCATTTCTTTCCTTTATTGCACTTTGTTTTATTTCATTTGTTTCTGTCTCTTTCTGAGTGTGACCTCGATTCTAATCTGCTATCATGTTATCTCTCTCCTGTAGGCTGTGAAAATATGAGGGATGGCGACGTCCATTCCATCGGGACATGGGCTGACTTTGAATATCCTAACCCTCCATGGACTACCGAGGAGATTGCATTCTGTCTCTCTCCTTATCAAGGACTCGGAGCGGACGATGTCAATGACTTAACCCAAGGGTACAACCCTTACGATCTTGCACTCCTCCACATTAACCCCTTCGCGCATATGGACTTCCCTGAAGAGGAAGGTGAACCAGAGGGGTATTTTGTTGGGGAAGTCGATGATGCACTCTTGGCACAATAGGAGAATGATTCGATGTGGGAACCATGGGAGGAAGACGATTTACAGGATGTGGTGCTTGAATGCCATAATGCTGTCTTCACTTATGTTGATGACTTACTTGTCATCGAATTGGTTCCATACATTTAAGTGCACTTAAGTTATTTGTTGTTCCGGCTGCAATGTCCTCTACCTGCTAGTGCACATGGTTGTATCACGCCAATAGTGAGGTTAATTACTTGTCACACTTCTTTTTCTTTTCATCCTTCTGTGATTATTCCTTTCTTTTGGTTCTTTCTTTTGTTTTACTTAATTTCTTCCTTTTTGGTGTTCTTTTGTTTTCCTTTGTCAGGCTGCTCACTATGAATCCAATGTAACCACCGTTGTTCCTCCCGCATCAGCTGTTCCATGGATTTGGACTATACATAGTGCCCCCGGGTACTTCGCCGCAAGAGGAAAGTCTGTAATACCTGTAATTTCTACGTTCAATAGTATTATGAATTTCCATATCTGGTATATTATTATATTATTATTTTATTTGTGTGACCGTATCAGTGTAATGTAATTACTAATTAGACTATAATCACCGCACTGACTCGACCGTAGAAAGACTTAACTTAGTCCTGTACTCGGATCCGGATAATAGGAATAATACCCAATTGCACGTAAATCAAGAAAGTGGCACTGAATCCAAGGTGGGACCCACATGGCCAGCCACATGGCAGCCCCATGTGCCTCTCCTTACACTTGTTATCTCCTCCCATGACATTTATCCACATATTGGACATGTGTCTTTGCATGAACTCATGTAATTGACACCTAGCCATGCCAATCTCCTATATATCATGCACATACACACAATTGAGACAGTTTTGTCTCTACAATCTGCACATAATTGAGAGGGAGAGAGAGTTGGAGTTATAGCTCCATGGAAGAATAGAAGAAAGAGGAAGTCCATCCTTGAAGTTTGAAGATTCAAGCTTCACTAAGCTTCAACCAATATCAAGCTTAAATTTCAAGCTTTTGTGAGTATTCTCACTCACTTTAGAACTTATATAGTATGTAGTAATGTTTATCAAGTGTTTGATGTTGTATTTTGAGGTTCTATGCAACATGCAAGTCAAATCTTCAAATCTGGGAAGCAGAAACTTCCAGCAAAATGTTGTTTAGAAAAACGAACATTTTGAGCAGTTTAAAAATGGGAATGAGGCTAGGTTTTTTTGTGAATAAAGCTAACGCATTTATCTACAAATAACTCTTCTATAGCTTAGTCTAAATATCACTCCTTCATAGGTGAAATGTATGTACAGCGTAGTATTATCAATCTGAGAAGCAGAAACATCAAGTAGAATGTTGTTTGGTAAAACGAACATTATGAGCAGTTAAAAAATGGGAATGAGGCTAGGTTTTTTTGTGGAGAAAGCTAACTCATTTATCTACAAATAGCTCTTCTATAGCTGTTTGTGATGAAAATATGCAGCCAATGTAAAGGTGCCACGTAGGATACAACGTGGAAGAAAAGTTGATCAAATCATAAGCAACTCAGGAGCAGTTATAACAGTTTGTGGGTTTATTTTATCAACTGCCAGGGGACACATGTCAATCATTGTGGGATAATTGAAACGACAAGTGTCAGCATGAGGATATACCAGGTGTGAAAGCAGTTTTTAGTTTGAAAAGAGGAGGGAACATTCAAACAGAGTTGCTGAGAAGCCTCGATGTCTATAAATAGAAGGAGTTTGTGTTCGAAAGGGGATCCTTCGATCAACAACAACATATATCTCTTAATACATTTACTGTATTTCTATCTAGATACTTAACTGTAGGAGTAGAACACCTTCGAAGTCATCTTCAAGGTTAGATTGTAGTCTGTTTAATTTAATAAAACTAGTTTCTTACTTTATCACTTTCTTTACTGTTTATTTAGGAGTAGTTGTCCTAGAATAAGTTCGAAGTGCTTCAATTAACTACATCTTTACACGATTAAAGTCCTGTTCAAGGCATCGAACGTCACCATAATTTGCTTGGTGAGGCGCAGTTTGAATCACACACATTGGCAATTTGCTTGACTGGCACGCTCGCACACACTTATAAATTTTCCAACCAAACATTTTTGGCATGCCCGGTGGGACATTAGTGTCAAAAGATGGAAAACAGAAACCTTCGAAGCAATAGGTCTATTGATAACGCCAATGTTGGTGTTAATATTGCTGAAACTGGTGGTTCTCCACATCAAGATCCTTAGAGCAGCAATACTGGGAATCATGCAACCAATGAAAACCTAGAAATAGGAGTTGAAAATTTAAATTCAATTCCAAATAATGGGAATGTTGGTTCAGAAAGTCGACATGATTTGGTGAATCAATTGACACCAAAATTTGATTATTTGGGAAATATGATCCAGAATGTTAATGTTCTGTTTACTTCCCTTAACAATAATATACCACAATGTACACCAGTAATGGTGCCAAATGGAAATCCTTCTATGATTTGACAGAATGAAAGAGGTCATGCCCATGGCTTATTTCAACCAAATCCTATGACTCATGCAAATGGGCCTCCTTTTAGGCCTAACTCACAAGAAAGTTTCTATATGTCTGTCCCTAATAATACTCCTCCAGTATTTGAAGGGATGCAAGGGAACCATGTGAGTGGTCAAGATTATGTTTATAGATCAGTAAATATCGAAGAACCAAGGCCTAGAGAAAACGTAACAGGCCAGAATAGGAGAATAAACAACAATCCTATATTCGAACCAGACCCTACTGGAATAGAAGTGGGTCGAAGGAATGAAAATCCTAGGAGGATGGATAATAATCCTCAACCACCTCCAATACCACCAATGAACCCTCTTTTGGGTCAACCAGGTCATCAACAACCATTTAATATGGTTGATAGAAATGGCATGATTAATTTAATCTATGAGGTTTGTGGACCCATGGCTCGGGGGGTACAAACTCCAGTTACAGAAAACCTTATCCTGACTGGGTTGATAGGATCGAATTCCCTAGGGGATTTAAATTCCCCACCCTTTCAATGTTTGCTGGAGATGGAAGTCAATCTACAGTTGAACATGTAGCAAAATTCATCAGTCAATGTGCTGATGCAGGAAATAATGAATATCTTAGGCTTCGTTTGTTTCCTAGTTCATTAACAAATACTGCATTCACTTGGTTTACTAATTTAGCCCCTAATTTGATCTATAATTGGGCACAGATGGAAGAATCCTTCCACACTCAGTTTTTCCAGACAGAACCAGAAGTATCAATGGCTGACTTGGCCAGACTATGTCAAAAGCCTGATGAGAAGGCTACTCAATTCATAAATAGGTTCAAAAGGGCTAGAACAAAGTATAAAATCATTTTACCTGAACCTGAATTTGTTAAGTTGGCCCAAAATGGCCTCGAATTTAGGCTTAGAAAGAAATTCGATGCTTTAGAGTTTAGAGATCTTGTTGAATTAACTGCTCGAGTCTCTAGATATGAAGCTTTATTGGAAGAAGAAAATGAAAGGAATGCTTCTTCAATAAAAAACATATTATAAAGATCCTAATTATGAGATAGATGCTGTAGAAATAATAGGAAAAGAACCTTTTACATGTAAAGGTCTTGTGAAGAAAAATATTTCTGCTGAGGTGTACAAATCTAAAGGATCATTCAAAAAATATTCATTCGATGTTTATAAATTGGATGAAATATTTGATCATCTATTAGAAGGGAAAATCATCAAATTGTCTGATGGGACAAAATTACCTTCTAATGATGAATTAAAAGGTAAGAAATATTGCAAGTGGCATAATTCTTGGACCCATTTAACTAATCATTGTACTGTTTTTCGAGACAGGATTCAAGATTTGATCAAGAAAGGGAAATTGAAATTCCCTGAAAAACAAATGGGGGTTGATGAAGATCCATTTCCAGCAGTGCAAGAGGTGTCAATCAATGTCCATGATATTTCCTTCGAAACTCTGGTCAAAGAAAGAGAAAATGCAAAGTCAGAGGACCAGATGAAGAGACTTGAAGAACTGACAAGGAAAAACCCTGAGTTATCAGTTTTCAACCATGAATATGCAAAGAATTTATGCATTGGTTGTGGGAAAAGATATGCTAAAATCTATGATGAAAGAGTCGGGGTCAAGACAGGCAGGAAAAACAAACAGCCTTTGTTCGAACAAAAGAAGGCAAGCACTTCATGTGGATCTCCTTTCCAACCAATCATGAATGTTGGAAGAAGGCAGTTTAGAGGACCAATTCATTGTTGGGTTTATGCCCTCAAACCATTACTTTATGTATGAGACATTGACATTTTAATATATGGATATCAGCTTTACATTACATTGTGTATGTTCTTTTCATGAGATGATTGTTAATCCTTAAGTATTAAAGTAAGTAATTCGTGTGTGTATGAGATGCACACAAGTGAGATACGAATTACTATTCTTTAATACTTAGAATGTGTCACAGGGTATGATGAGACTGGATACCTCATCAGGTCTACACTGTAGCATAATTAACTACCATTGGATGGAGTGATTAATCTCAATCACTAGAGTGTAGCTCTTAGTTGATATGCTAGTGCTTATAGTGCATTGACGGACCTGAGTTTCCTATTGACGCTTAAGACTGTCAAACAGTCAATAGGAACTCATAACTTGTATAAGGTACGTGTTCTCAATCTTGAGACGATTATGAACACAGACTGTGGATATGGCTGTTTTGACTTACCAATCAGTGAGGTCTATAAAAGATCAACACCTGGGTATCTTGGGTATGTCATGTTCATAGGGTTGTGAACATATATTGTCAAGATAGAATCTACCCTCTGTTTTAGAGTAAGCATTCCCTTGAGTATGTCACCAAATCGATTACTGAGTACTGCAGTCTTGTTGATAAGAGTTATCAACATGTTTGGTAATCATGAGAGGTGAATGGGACTCAAGGATTATAAGAAGTAATCATGATTCAGGTTGACAGTAACTGTTTATCCGACTACCTGAATATGATTGCGAATGCTGACGGTAGAGGGACATCAGTACAACATACAAGTCTAGTTATCGCTTCGGATATGTTCTTTTGCGTTGGAGTTCAGTTATCGTTTTATAGTGGAGTAAACGTTAACTGATCAGTCGATTAATTTGCTGATCAAAGAGTTTGGTCATGGGAGTTAATCAACTGATCTGAGCCAACAATAAAGAGCCTAGGAGGTCCCACTCTTAGCTCCGCTAGGATGCTTGGAAAGGCAAATGAGGATGATGTCAAGACAGGTTCGATCGATCGAAGTTGTCTCGATCGATTGAAGTCTAGACAGGTTCGATCGATCTAAGATGGTTCGATCGATCGAAAGTTCGATCGGTCGAAGCCACTTCGATCGCTCGAGATCTAGGTCGGTTCTTGGAATCTATAAATAGGGCAATTGCGTTCTGGAAAAGTGGTTGTTCGTCGTTTTGAACGTCAGAAGCTGCAGAAACTGCTTTGGAGCCCCAAAACCTTCTCTATCCTCTCCATTAGGGTTCCCACCAACCCTAGCCCTTCCTGCGAGCATCCATAGGAGTCATAAGAGTGAAGATCATCTAGTGGAGGCTGCTGGAAGTCAGAGTTTTCAGAATTGGGTTCAAGACAGTAAGGTATAATTCTTGTCCCCTCTTGTGCGCATCTATAGAGTTGATGGGTAGTAGATCCGGGCATGCCAATAAAGTTTTATAACTTGATTTTTCCGCTGCGTGTTTAAACTAAATTTAAACCTGTTTTTCCAACATTCATCAAGTCTCAACATATACTGGTCCTATGACAGTAAGGTATGCCTTAAAGCCAATGGTTCCTTTTAAAGCCAATTTTTTGAGGAATTTCCATGTTGGTAATTATGTTCGACCATCAAGGAACATGCAATATGTAAGGCCAGGATTCTCTCATGCACCAAAGAAACATTATGGGATGCAGAGAGAAAGGAAAACTCAATTCATACCATCAAAATTGGTACCAGCACATGTGGTGCAGGCTGAGATAGACATGGATGCATTGAAGGAATCACCAGAAGTTGGTGACACATCACAATCATGTGAATCTACATTGGTATCAGGAGTACCAAATTGGTTTATTTTGCAAGATGACAGAGTCAAAAATATGATGGAATAACAAGGCCCTCAAAACAAAAATAGGATGATTAAACCTCCTCATGTTGAAAAGAATACATGGCATGTACTGCAACATCCCAAGGAAAAGAACCAGAATATGGTCCCTATGATAAGCAGGACTCAACAAAGGAGATTGCAGAGGAAGTTCACTATGTGGAAAGAATTTTCTAATATGCAGGCTCAAAGTCAAGAGTTAGGAAATGAAATCAAAAGGGATTTTAGTGATATTTCGGGGCCTAATCCCAGGCTCGATCGAAATACAAAGGTTGATTTTGATACTATGTCTGAAGAAAGCATTATTAAAGCCAAAGTATTAGAATTGGAAAAGGCAATAAGTATTGATGATGGGGATGAAGCAATGACAGTGGTAGAACCCCAAGTATTGGGAAATGTTGAAATGAAACTCGAAGATGAAACTACCAAAGGTGAAAATATACTTATTCAGTTTGGCACATTTCCAGAACAAATGGAAGTTAACACTGCCACATTCATGTTACCAAAAATCTTCGAAGCAACAGAAGATCAACAAATAAATGAAGAAATGGAAATTGAAGCATCTACTGAGGATGTCTCTGAGGTAAATCTTCATGAGTTTGTTTTTAGTGATTGTAATTTTGTTTATTCATTCGAAGAACCATCGACAGAAATGACTAAGCATCTTAAACCATTATATATAAAGGCTTGTTTAAATGGTGTTCTTTTAAACAAGATATTGGTTGATAATGGTGCTGCCGTCAACATTATTCCTCAGAATACTTTAAGAAAGATCAATAAACAAAATGCAAAGTTGATACAAACTCACATTCTGATATCAGGATTTACTGGTGATAAGAAAAACACCAAAGGAGTAATACCCATTACAATCATAGTGGGTTCGAACAAGTCCAAAACTGCTTTTTTTTTGTGGTAGATGCTAATCCTAGTTATCATGCCTTATTAGGAAGAGATTGGATTCATGCTAATAAATGTGTTCCTTCTTCAATGCATCAGAAGCTATTGCTTGTGAAGGAAAACTGTGAAGTTGAAACAGTGAAGGCTGATGTTCAGCCTTTTCATACAAGTTCCAATTATGTCGAAGCTTAATTGAATCAAGATAATGTCAACCAATTGACCTTAAAGAGTCAGAAGATGAATCTCCAGAAGAAAATTGGGACATTTTGGCTGAAATGCCGTTTGGTTCTTTGGAACCATTAACTGATGATAAAATGATTTAATGACTCATATACCTATGAAAATAGGAGATGTAGAAGAGACCATTCGACTGGTCTTACAAAAGCTAATGATGGCAGATTTAGAGTCAAGAATTGAGAAAAATTCGACCATAAATTGGTCAGATTATGTTTTTGAAGAAGATTCACAAGAATTAAAGGATGTGGTAAGGAAGAATTGTCTGTATTGCCAGAAAATTCAATACAAGTGCCACAGGATCCTCTATTGGAAGTAAATTTAGGATCAGATCAACAAAAGAGAGTTACTTACCTAAGTTCTAAACTTGGGAAGTGTGACCAGTATAAATTGGTCGAGTTTCTAAAGGAATTTCGAGATTGGTTTGCTTGGGATTATGATGAATTGCCAGGACTCGAAAGAAGCTTAGTAGAGCATAAGTTACCTATCAAAGCTGGCTACAAACCAGTAAAGTAACAACCTCGAAGGATGACTCCAGAAGTCACTATGAAGATTAAAGAAGAGATTGAAAGATTGCTCAAGGCAGGATTCATTAGGACTGCCAGGTATGTTGAATGGCTTTCGAATGTTGTTCCAGTTATGAAGAAAAATGGTAAATTAAGAGTTTGTATCGATTACAGAAATCTTAATTTAGCCACACCTAAAGATGAATATCCTATGCCAATAGTTGATTTATTAATTGATAGATTTGCTGGAAATACTATAATGTCCATGATGGATGGTCACTCATGATATAATCAAATATGTATTGCTGAGGAAGACATTCATAAGACTGCATTTAGGTGTCCAGGTAGTATAGGTACCTTTGAATGGGTACAATTTCCTTTTGGTTTGAAAAATGCAGGGGCTACTTATCAAAGAGCCATGAATACTATTTTTCATGATATGATTGGAACATTTTTAGAATGTTACATAGATGATATAATTGTTAAATCACAAACATTCAATGATCATCTTATACACATGAAGTCAACATTCGAAAGAATGAGATTTTTTAAACTTAAGTTAAATCCACTAAAATGTGCCTTTGGAGTTAGTACTGGAAATTTTCTAGGATATTTGGTACATGAAAAGGGAATTCAAGTGGATAAGAATAAGGCACAAGCAATTATTCAAAGTAAACCCCCTTCGACCAAAAAAGAATTGCAAAGATTTTTAGGGCAAGTCAATTTCATTCGAAGGTTTATTTCCAATACTGCTGGAAAAACTTTGATTTTTTCTCCCTTGTTGAAATTAAAGGATCATGAAGAATTGAAATGTGAAGATAAACATCAGACTGCCTTTCAAGCCTTGAAGGACTATTTGGTGAAGCCACCAGTGTTAATGCTTCCAAGAAAAGATAGACCTATGAAAGTTATATATTTCAGCAGCAGAGGCATCGATTGGAGTTTTATTAGCCCAGGTGTAGACACCCCATTTTGTCGGCTATCAGATTTAGGAGACCCATAGCTTGGTGGTTCACAATGATCGCAAAAGACTCAAAAGGACTCTTGGAAGTCAGCTTTATCTCTCAGAATGCTCAGAATGACCAAAATGCCCCTGAAAGCCCAGAAGCTCCCAGATTTGGACCAAAAGTTCTAAAAACATGCTATATCATAAGAAAAGTAAAAAAATGAATTTTAAAGTAAAATTGAATGAAATCGTCAGCTCCCAGAGACCCCCGGAAGTCCCGGAAGTTCCCGAAAAGTCCCCGTTGACCGGTTTGACCAAGGTTTGACCAGGTTTGACCAAGGTTTGACCAGGTTTGACCAAAATCGTCCGAATTCACCGGAATCATTTTAAATCATGAGAAAAGTGTTAAAACAAAGTTCCGAAAGAAAATCGAGCGAAAACATCAACTCCCGGGAACTCCCGGAGGTTTCCAGAATTTCCCGGGAATCCCAGGTTTGACCAGTTTGACCAGAATTTGACTTTGAAATCGGGGTGCCAAAACAATTTTCAAATATTTTTCATGGATACTAGAGGTCAATAGCTTTCCAACGGTATATCGCACATAATTTTTGGATTTAAAACGAATTTATTATAAATTTCTAAAGGCAAAAAAGGCGATCAAATTAGCTTTTATCGCAAATACCGCAAAACTTTTCAAAGTGACTTATCCCCAAACTATTTTTTATGTAAAGTAGACTCCAATACCTTTCTAACGGTATATCACAACCTCAGTTTGGAGTTCATATGCATTTTCTGTGGATTTCGGACGAAATAGGGCCTTTTCGCGAATACCGGAACCTCGGGGGGCCTAAACAACATTATCTGGACGAAGGGAGGAGCAGTGCCACCGCGGCACTGGCCCACTGCCGCCGCGGTACTGGCCCAGTGCTGCCACGGCACTCCCCTCCAGAACAGTGTATTTTTGTAATTAGTTTTGTGGTCCCATTTTGATTAATTAAAAGCCAAAACGACATAGTTTTATGATTTCAGATGTTTGGAGCCAATGGGAATACTTTCTAAATCCCAAAACCACCCCAAGTTGGCCTATATAAATACCCCATTACTCTTCATTTTGGGGGGGTCAAATGTAAGCTTTGAAAAAGTTTGGGAGAGAAAGTTGTAGAGATAAAGTTAGAATAGAGAGAAAGAAGCTTCCTTCTTTGATTTTCCAAAACAAAAGTGAGTTCTAAACTTTGTTTTTACTTCATTACTTCCATTTAGTTCAACATTCAATACTCCCAACCACCATTTTAGTGAGCATTTAAGAGAGTGGAAGCTTCTTCCATGTCTAGTGTCATTACATATGAGTGAAACACCAATCTACAAGTCCAATGCTTCATGAATATCATCTATTGATCATTATTTACTTGCTTGTTTATTCATTGTTTATCTCTTCTTATCTCATTTCTTTTTGATTTTCTTTGTTTACTTACTAGTTCATCATCATCTAAGTGATGACATGAAGTTTGGGGTAAGTGAATCCTTATGGATAGTAGCTCTTGACCTCAAAAACATGTTTGATAGATGATGATCATAACCTCAATACTTCCAAGGTATTCTTGGAGTGTATTGAAGTTATGTTCAAAAATAAAATAAATCTCTCCAACAATCTTGGAGGTTCTTAATGATGAGTTTGATGTTGGTGTTCTAAGTGGCTATAATCCTTATTGAGTATTGAAAATGTGCTTTCAAAACATCTATTTCAAAACCCCTCTCAATCCCTTTCATTTTGGTTTCAAGAAATAAAACCTTATTTTCTCCAAAATCTTCAAAATAATGAGTCAAAACAGTGAGTGAGCTGAGTTCAAAGATTTCTCTAGGACTCAATACTCAACATATGGATGCAAGGCCACTTGGAAAGTCTTCCTAACTCATTGGAGAACACCCATGATTTTTGGTTTGACTTGGAAGTACTTGGAAATGGTCCATTTGGACCCAAACATTCCTTCCATACATTATGTCTTTTCTGTCATAGCAGCTTGGTCTACTTTCAACTTGTTTTACAGAAAACTTTTCCAAAAAGAGTGGTCTTAACTTATTTTTCCCTTAAACTTCAATGTCTTAGGGAACGTTCTGTATAAAATGGACCTCTAGATCATTAGTTTTCATTTTCTAAGATTTTTCAACATTTCAGTCGACGGTACGGACTCTGTTTCTGAGTGACCTTCATTATTTATATGATTTCTCACATTCTGTGATAGTTATTCAAGATTGGCTTTTTGGGTTGTATTCTAGACCCAATAAGGAACATCTCCATAAAAAAATCATGCAATGAAAACATTCCTAACCCCTCTTTTCAAATTCCAAAAGATCATGCTACTGTTCTGTCCACTATTCACAGCAAGCACATTTCAACTTTCATTCTTTGATTTGATGCTCATATGCACTCCAAATTAGCTCATGTCTTAGGAAGTAGTTCATACTACATGTGTACATATCCCATGATGATTCCATTCATTCATTCATATACAATCTAGACTTCTAAGTCATTCTAGGAATCCATGAACACAAAGCACACTACAACCTTGGCACATTCTAGATACATACATTGCATTCATGCAAGATTTGGGGTTTTTGTAACTCCTAATCTAAGAAGATTATAAGGAAATGAATTTGATCACTTCCAAATGAGGTTAACAACTCATTCAAGAAAGTGATAACCCAACAAGAACTCCAAAACCAAACCATTGAGCATGAAGTTGTTGAACCACCTTCTCCTCAATATGAAACCCCAGACATCAACTCCTTCACTGCCTGGATAAAGTTGCAGAATTCCTTTGTCCAAAGCACCTCAATAGATGACATATATAGTGAGGAGAGTTACACGGATGAGAATAAAGTTTTTATAGATAATGAGAGTTTAGGTGACTGCACGCAATTAAGAAAGGATGAGTCTCCTGTTGACTCTACCCCTACCTTTGATAGTGACCCTAGGGAGGACATTATTGAAAAATCTAAATCCGATTTAGATTCATGTGATATTCAAGAACCCTCACCTCTTTCGGCCGAAGAGGTGGTGTCACCAAGTTTCCCATCACCTATCCTCTCTATCAATCAAAGCTCTCATCCCGAGCTTGAAAATCATGTGTACCCCATTAATGAACAAATAGAATGTGTTGTGGAAGAGGATGGTAAGGATTCTAGAACATGTTCTTCACAGAATTTTAACTTTCAAAATTCTTTGAGAGAAGACTTGGAAAATATTGGGCCCACATTAGATGATCTTAAACAAGAAGCTAGTAATCTTCTAGACTGCTTAACCTTCTTGAGTAATAACGACATTGAGGCTCAAAATAGATAGCTTTATCCAAGTCCCGTCCAAAAGTATATACATAGAACAGAAATTCAATTCATATGATCACATTTCCATAGATTCTGTTCTAGAACAAGAGGAGGATAGTAAAGATTCATTAGAACATCACTTAGACCCTGCCCCTTTTATTGAACCATGGCCTCCGCCTATTTTTGATTATAAAAAAATAGAGGCTGTTATAGAAAATACCAACACCAAAGATCTTTCCTTGAGTGTAATTCCTAAAAAGTGTGGTATTCCTCTTATAACTGTCCCCAATAACTTTGGAAGCCATTGGTTTTGCATCATCTCCTCTGACCTTGAGCCTGACATTAGTTGGGGGGAGTTGCAATTTTACGAGGATTCCTACATTCTTCTCACTGTTAAATTATTTCATTGGGAGGATTCTCAAAAATTTCGGTTATTACTTTATGATAAAAAAAATATCTTGATTAACCGAATTTATTTACTGAGTAGTTGTAGTATATTCTCTATTTTTCTTTGTTGCTACTAATGATTTTGCAGGTAACTTAACAAAGAAATAAAAGAAAATAAAACAAAATATGGATATTAATGCCTCGAGGTAACATCATTCCTTCTCTCGCTTTACTTTGCATGTCCATGTGCTTAGTTTAGAACATTGGGGACAATGTTTAGTTTTAGTTGGGGGGAGTGAGTCATTGCATGCCTCATTTCTTTCTTTTTATGCTTTAGTGACATATACCTGCTTAGCAGCACAAGACTCAGTAAATTAAAAACAGTCAAAAATTTTAAATTTTTTTAATTTTAATTAAATATAATAAAATAGTTCTTGTATTTCTCTATTAGTTAATGTAGTTAGTTATGATGCATTAGTGTTATTTTCTGTATGTTATTAATATGTGATACACTATGATAGTTTGTTTACTATCTTAGTTATAGTATATTTTATGCTTTTTAATCTTCAAACAACTTTGAGCACGTTGTGACAACCTTGTACTTAGCTAAATGGATTAGTAAGCATAGCTTAGGTGTCTTGAGAGACTGTAGTGGAGACTAATAACCCAAGTGAGCTTTTGTGCCATTCTTTGTTTTTGAGGGTTTTATAAATTACTCTTACTTTTTGAAAAGCGTATTCATTCGTTGTAAGTCTCAGTTTTCTTCATTTTGACTGATTACTAGAAGAGAACGTTCAGGATTTACCAAACTTTAGAGCTCTTGAATTTACTGAAATGAATAATCCTATGAACTTAGAAGATGATTTAGGCTATCTTTTGACCATACATGGATAATATAGCCTTGGCCTACCTATATGTTATTTCTTTACTTCACCTCTTGAACTTATCATAATCGCCTTGTCTACACAATCCTAAAGTCTTTACCTAACTCCAAATTAGGAGTTCAAGCCTCAGTTCTCTATTTAGGTGTGATTGGGATGTATTACATTGACAAGAAGTTTGGTTATGTGAATAAGGAAAAGTTGGCAGAGAAAAAAAATGGAAAAAAAAAAAAAAAAAGAAAAAAAAAATTAAAGAAAAAGAAAAGCATGAAAAGAAAAAAAAAAGAAAAAAAGTACCAATGGTTGTTACAAAGAAAATAATAATAATAATAATAAAAGGAAGAGTGTGAAAAATAAAAAAAAATAAAAAAAAAAGAGAGAGGGAAAAAGAGATTGGAGATGTGGGGAAGTTTGAAAAGCGTACAATATAGTAGATATTCCATCACTTCCTTTAACCCAATTAAATATCACGAACCTCTTTCTTCTTAATCGAACACCTCTTTTTCAAAGTCCTGATGATTTTAAGTAAATTGGATTTGAAGTTAAGGTAAAAAGAGAGAGTTCTCCACGGTATCTCGCTCTTCTAGTGAAAAGTATCCATTCATGAGACTTTATGCACTTTAAAAATTTCCGTTTTTCTATTTAGATATGAGAAGCGTTAGATTCCATTTACATTTAGTCTTTATAGCTTCCATATCATGAGTGATAATTATTACACCTAATTCGAAGTGATTTCATCTTGAGAGTGTAATCCCGGTGAGAGTCGAGTCAAAATGAACGTCTTGATAGTATCTTAGGTTATGCAAGCTTTGAAATTAAAGTTTTGTATTTTGGTTGTCCATTCACACACACATTTGAAGATTAATAGGTATGGAATATTCTAATGACTTTGATAGTAGATTAACTGTAATGTGTGTGTTGCATGACTATGACATACTAGAGAGTTTCATGAGATTGTTGGGCTTAACTATATTGCAAAATGAGAAGAAAATTTCTTGAAAACATTTAAACTAGAACCATTACCATAAACATGAATTTTGTGGGTAAATTCACTGCAAACCCTCACGAGACAACACTCGTCCACTAGGGGGAACCTAGGGGTATAAAGGCTTGTTGCATACGCTAAATGCAATCGCGATTCCTGCGAAAGTGATTTAAGATTTTTACTTTATTTTGTTTTCAATTCTTAGAGTTTAAATAAACATTATTGTAGTTCGCTTCATTGCTAGGGACTAGCAACGAGCTAGTTGGGGGGTGTGATTCGAGGTGAAAAGTGCATGTTCATAGCGTATTATATGGTCCTTTATGCATACTTTTATCCCCAAAGTCCCTATATTTAGGTGCATTCTAATAAGAATGTTCTTTTTATTGAGTTAATGCTAAAACATATGTTTATGCATTGTTTTATAGGTATTAGGATGTAAATCAATGAAGTGGAGCTAAAGAAAAGTGATTCTGGTGGATAGAACAACAGAAGCAGCCGAGAAAATGCCAATTTTGACAATGAAGACTTCAGATATTGAATATTTTCCCAGAGATATGAAATGTAGATCTTTCAGTTACGGTCGCGTGGCCGCAAACGGGAGGTCAATCCGAGGTCCGAGTAAAAAGTTATGGTCATTCTCCCATCGATGCGCAGAGCTGTCAAAATCAGAGAGTTCAATCGATTGAGCAGAGTTCAATCGATCGAACCTTCGATCGATCGAACTAAGCTCGATTGATCGAACTTTATTTTCATCCAAAAGTTGCGTAAACTCTGCGGGAACCCTATATATAAGTCGTTTTGACGCCAGACGAAGGGAGGACGCTCCAGAACGCGAAAAACAGCAGTTTAGGGTAGTTTTAGGGTTAGATTAGGAGTAGGTTAGGTTAGATTCATGTTATTTTTCATCTTTTCCATTGATTCATTGAAGATTATTGAAGATTCAACTTTATTTCAAGTTATTTACAAGTTTATTTCAGATTATTTACAGGTTTTTCTTCTCCTTTCTCTATATTTGATTGTTTATTAGTTTAGATGCTTTGATTACTTTAGTTTTCTATTCCTGCACTAGTTTTATTATGTTTCTATAGTTTAGACGTTGGAAATATGTGATGAAATATTGATTCCCAACTTCTTCCATGCAATCTTTAGAAACCTTGGGCTCGATCGATCGAAGGTATTTTGATCGATCGAACCAAAGCCATAGTCAAGCGATCGAAGGCATTTCGATCGATTGAAGGATGAGGCAGTCCGATCGATCGAGAGCGTTTCGATCGATCGAACATGCTAATTCCTGAGATGATTCTTTCAAGTAATCCATGACTTTCTGCATTAGAAATCTGTCATCAAATTGTCCCAATAAACTCAGTTTGTCACAACAGTTTTTAGAACTTGAAGCCTTAAGGCTATTTTCTTCAATGACTTTTGAAAACCACTTTGAATGCTAATACCATTTAGAGTGCAAGTAATAACCATTGTTTTAAACCGTCTTCCAAGTATTTTAAATCACTTATGATGATGTAGTCCCGGTCATGAAAGGGCTACTGATTCTTTATCTTTAGAAAAATACGGATTACTGAAGAGGAATGAACTCCATAGAACATTAATGAGTATGCATGGTAGATGGTTAGGATCAATGTGGATTCACGTATTTCCAACACCTTTAGTTTATATGTTTAATTAGTTATGTTTCTTTATGCTTTAGTTTATTATTTAGTTTAATTTAATTAATTAGGATTTAGTCACTATTACAATTAAACTTTTCTTTTTCTTTAGGTTGTAACTTGGTATACATTCTTCCTATTCCTTCCCTGTGGGATCGACCTGGACTTATCCAGTATTACTTGCACGATCACCTACACTTGGGTGTTGCACAAGAGCGCACAACTTTTTAGTCGTGTCACGTAACCTTCCAATAGCTTTTGATTCATCTATATATAGTTATAGAAGGTTTAGAAGAGCTTTTGTAAACCTACTCCGACTGAAACTGTTGTATTTCCTTTCAGGACGCAATTAGACAATTTCGTCCGTACAGGGGTCTCCAGCACTCAAAAATACGCATACGGATCGTGCGAGCGGGATATTGGGAGGTCGCGCGAGCGGCCCGCTCGCGCGAGGTGGCTTTTCTGGTTCTTTCTTTCTGCTTTTTCTTCTTATTTAGCCTGGAACTCTTGCTTTCTTCTAAATCCTAACAAAAAATGAAAAACAAAGTAAAAGTACACAAAAATAGGCTAAAATCTACAAACAAATGTGAATTAAGACGTGTAATTAGGATTTGTTCTCTCCCAATCACACCCCTAAACCTACCTTTTGCTAGTCCTCGAGCAAAAAGAACAGAAAATTAAAACTATTAATAATAAAAATAAAAATTCCTACTCTATTTTCGCATAGATCGCGATTGCACTTAGCATATGCAACAAGCCTTTTAAACCTCTAGGTGTCCCTAGTCGGACGAGTGAAGTCTCATGAGGGTTATCGTCAACAAGTCATCCACAACCATCTTTATTAACTTTTAAAAAAAAAAAATTTATTCAAATTTCATTATTTCCACATCGACATCTTTCCTTGATAAAATCGAATCTCAAGTAAAAACTTTAAGTCATCGAGAGTAATATAATCATATATCCACCTAAATCATGACAATAATCCGAAAACATATATCGAGAGAATCAATGGAATATATTGCAGACCCGCATGTGTATGAATGGTAATCAAGTGGATACATGATAATTATGAACTTGGAATATAACTCGAATAACTATCCAGCGATGCTTTAACTACAAATCTCACGTTATTAATTACACTCTAAAGTGAAGTCTCTCATAAACATGTGTAATCACTCAAATTTCTGTGAGGGAAATAAGCAAATAAATCTCGCATATGACTCAGAACAATGTATGACACACCAGAAAATAGTCTCACGAATAGATATCGATCGTCAAGTAAATCAATAGTACCATGCTTTTATTCCTTTTCGTATTGGTTCCATATCCAAATCACATTTTTCTAAGATCAAATAGGACATTAAAAAGGTTATAATGTCTGTCAAGGGTTATGGCTAAGAAAAGAAAGGTAAAAGGATTCAAAAAGTCCATAAGTAGATAGGAATGGTCATACGTGTAACACAAGGACTTTACTACTACGATTATTTATTTCTTCTACTACTACTTCATATTTTTTTTCAATCTCTTTTTATTTCTTTTTCTCTTTTTTTCTTCTTCTTTTTTTCTTGACATCTATTTTTTCTTCGTATAACCTTTTTTTATTATTTATTTATTATTTTTTTAATACTACTCAATATTCTACTTTCTATTAGTCGATTATTAGCCCATTTTTTTTTTATGAAAAACCATTCTTCAACTACTCTTGGACATGGGTTAGGAAATTCATATATCGGCAAACTCCCTATCGGAAAGGCTTATTCAACGGCTCAAATGGCTAACAAAGGATATAAACATATTTTATTCGGTAGGTCAAGGCTAAAAAGGGTTTATAAAAACAGATGGCCTAATATCATTTCCTAGAGTCACATGATTCTTCAATGTTACGACATCAAGGGACATAGATTTTATTTTTATTTCTCTTTAAACATGGTAATTACAATACTAACTCGACTTTCAAATCAAAAATAAAGAAATATTGAGAATAATCAACGAAATATTGCGTTTTGTCAAGGAGATTCGATAAAGTAATTTAAAACCCTCAACAAAGATGAAAGGCTCTAAGGCTCACCGGGTTTTAGTCTCCACACTATTGCTATCTAGAAATCCAAGCTATATTATAATTCAATGTCAACGTGCATCCACATGACTACATGCCATGCAAAAGTAATATGAAAGTATAAGATATTAAGCAATGATTCCAACGATATATACTTTCAAGACATACCTTCATAACTTCAGTAGACAATGGATCACATACTCTCTTAACATCAAGTTTCAAAGAAATCTAGTTAAAACAAGAAATAATACAACGTTGAACAATATTAAGAATATTATAAGAAAACGTACTCTATTGGGTATTACTACTACTAGAATTAAGTGTTTGTTTGCTTTTTTTTAACATAGTACTTTTTTTTTTTACAATGAACGAAAGAAATAACGAATGAAAGAAAATAAAAGAAACAATTAAAACGAAATAAAACTAAAAAGTACTAAAGCTATTAACAATTGAAAATAACAACCGAAAATAAACGAAGCAAAAATAAAAGACTACTCCTAAAAATAAACAAAAATCCATATACTCCCTCAAACCTAGTCACCGCATGTCCCTATGCAGGTGGGAACATGACAATGACATAGATAAATGCCTCGGTAAAGATGACCAAGACGTCCAATCCGCGGAAAGCGTCTGAAGGGGGTGGTATGTCAACTCGGGTATACCAATCAATCAACTCCCACTCCGGATGCTCAGTTGGATCAAACGGCAGTCCTATCTCCTCATCCTCATCTTCCACAAGAATCTTTGGAACCAAATACACCTCATCCTCCGCAGTGACACCTGGTCCCAAATCGACCTCATCATCCTCAGGACTGGCATAAGGTGCAAAGATAGAGGCTATGTCCTCAAGAGGCCAGTCAGGGTGACCTGGATGTTGTTGAACAACGTCCGACACGTAATCAGGTAGGTCCCTATATGGATAGGTAATCTCAGGTGAAGGGACAATAGTCGATATAGGCGCAACAGAATGAATATCATCGAGACTCGGGATAACTCCCTCATCAGCCTTGGCCTCATCATCATCGGTCGAATAATCGGCCAAATCTAATGAAGAAGAAGACTCAGAAGATGTAGGTGCAACACCATAAGGGCCATCGATAACTGTCGGGTCATCGCCAAATAGATCATCCTCATTGGAAGAATCAGAACAGACATGAATAGGAACACAAGGATGATAATGGCACCAATCGGGATGACCGACTGGACCGTAAGGTTTGGCTACCCTAGGACTCAGTGAAGTGTCATCAGTGGATGAACCAGAGTCAGTATGACGACTTGACGGACTCGAAGACCTATTGGGTGAAGAGGGTGGAGAAGAAGGATGGTCCATAGTACTAGGATGAAAATAAGAGCTGAGGATTGTGAGGTACGCTATATGGATCTATGGAAACTATAAACTTGAAACCAAAATTAAATCACACTAAAATCGTATTAGATTGCGTCATCAAAACAAAAAGTCAATATTAAATGTTATTGGACTACCAAGAATGTTTAGTATGAACGAATTAAATTATAACTTATGCGACTAATTTGTAATTTTAGTGAAATATTTAGGCATTATCTCCCCCAAACCTGAACCTTAATGATTCCTGTATAGTGCAATGGGGTAGGACTTGGTTTCGATGAATTTATTCGATGAAATTGCACAAGTTAATAATTCATGACATTATGTACATAACTATAGATTTGGAAGCGTAACCAATAAGCAGTTACAGTAACGGTGCAACTAATAGAAGTTTCAGGGATAAAACCAAACCACAAAAAAAAAAAAGTGCAGGAAATAGAATAATACAGACCCAAAATGAAAAGAATGAAATAAAAGACAATAAATAACTAGACCAGTCGCAGCCGGTTACGTCAGTATCCTAATAATAAATAGAAAAGAAAATGAAAGGGAAACCAAAACATAAAAGCATAAAGATAAATAATAGACAAGCCAGATGTATGAAAATGTCTAATACCTACCCACCATATACAATCAAAAGAGAGAAACAAGTGTCCAATCACCTAACTAACCCCACCTAATCATCACCTCCCTCCACTAACACTAGTTCCAACCCTGTACTGACCTGGCTAGTATCACCATCACCGTCGCCATCGCCATCGCTCCCATCACCCCCATCGCCTCTTGCAAAGCGGGGGTATTTGTAAAATACAACCGCGCTAAAAGAAAGAATTGCATTAGTTTTGATCACAACTTTCCGTTTTATCTGCAATTTGCATTACAATGCTAGTTTTAGACAATATGATTAATCTATGATAAGTTGTATTGTTTTAGCTACTATTTGTGCAGGTTAATGCTGCTGTATAAAAGATTTGATAAAAAGGAGATGCTTTGTTTCAAAGAAGGAAGATTGAAGAAGAATTGCAGAGTTCGATCGATCGGCAGAGTTCGAGCGATCGAGGTTTCGATCGATCGAAGGAAGTTAAAGCGATCGAAAATTCAAGATGTTCAATCGATCGAGAAAGTTTCGATCGATCGAAAGTGCCTTTTATCAGATTATACGCGCATGCAGCAGTTGCGGGTTTTAAACCCTAGCTCTTAGGTTTACTATATATCTTCATATTGTGTACGTCCAAAAGGGACGCCCAACTTTGTTTTATCAGTTTTAGATAGAGAAGAGAGAGTTTTTCCTTGGTTTTTGTAGGTTTTATTGAAGATTTATCATTGTGACCCGGATTTCTTTAGTTAATACAAGTTTATCTGCATTCCAGGTTTATGATTTATTGTTTATCTGTTTTCTGCACTTAGTTAATCATAGTTTACTTATTAATCTCGTAGTGTTTTATGTTAGTTAGATTACAATCACTAGTTTTATAGTTTTAATGCAAAACTTTCAAACAAACATAGTTTTAATGAACCTTTACGTTAAATATCAATCTGTGGTACTCCAGACAATGTCTGAGTAGTCCTAGGGTTGGGAAATCGCGATGAAATCGTGATTTTAGGCCTCTGCCATGTAATATTTTTTATTCCTGTGTTCGATCGATCGAAAGTATGTCGATCGATCGAGACAGTGACTTAGTCGAGCGATCGAGTAAATATCGATCGATCGAGAGATGAAGATATTCGATCGATCGAAAGCGCGTCGATCGATCGAGGATTCTGATTCTTGAGAACACCCAAAACAGTATTCTAAGACTTTCTGTTTTAAGGATTTGTTATCAAATTGTCCCTAAATGCTCAGTTTGTCAAAACAGTCTTTAAACTTAAGGCCTTAAGGCATTTTCTTTCAATATATTTTGCAAACCACCCTCAATGCTAACACCATTGTAGGTGAGAGTCTTAACTATTGGATTAAACCGTCTTCATGTATTTCAAACTTAATTGAGATGATGTAGTCCCGGTCATGAAAGGGCTATTGATTCTATATCTTTAGAGAAGTACAGAATACTGTAGTAGGTGTACTCCTTTGAGCTTAATTGCAATTGCATGGTAGAAGGTTAGGTCATGGTGGATTCGCGTGATCCCAACACTTTCTTTTATTAAGAAGAACCGTTTCTTTTAGAATCTTGCTTAGTTAGATTGTTTAGTTAATTTAATTTAGTTGTCTTTAATTCTAGTAGTTGTTAACTGTGGAACTTTGTGTTCTACACTTCGTTTTAAATATTGATTTTTGTTTTCTCTTTAGAGTCTAATCTAGGTAGTTTAATTCAACACCTTCCCTGTGGGATCGACCTGGACTTAATCCAGTTACTACTTGCACGTCTACCTACACTTGGGTATTGCACAAGAGCGCACAAGAAAATATTCGTGTCAAGTTTTTGGCGCCGTTGCCGGGGAAGGCGACGAGTTAATTCTTAGATTACCTCAATCTCTCTTCATCTATTTCTTTTTTTTTTGTTTTCTTTATTTAGTTCTCTAGGTAAACCTTCACCCTAGGGACTCTCTTAGTTCATGTCCGAGAATTCTATTGAAGGATTCTTTGGAAATCCATTCTACCGCTCTGACTCTGATAGTTCCATCAACCCGATTATCACTCCAACTGCATCAATGGACGACCATCAGAGTGAAAACGGTGACAATGTTGTGGTGCCAATCGATGAGGCACTCCGTCCTCTTTGCGATCTTATGCAACCAGAACATGCACCTACGCCCTCTTGCATTCAAATCCCACCACACAATGGCGAATTTCAGTTTCGCAATGGGATGATTCAATTGCTTCCCACTTTTCATGGGATGGAAAGCGAGAAGGCGTATTTACATGTCACCGATTTCGAGGATGTTTGCAAAACATTCTCGCAAAATTGTCCTAGGGAGGTGACGCATTTAATGCTATTCCCCTTCACTTTGAAAGATAAAGCGAAGGCGTGGCTTCACTCCCTAAAGCCTAATTCAATTTTCACCTGGCATGCGATGAGCACCGCATTTCTGAAGAAATTCTATCCTACTCGCATGACCACAGATCTTCAGCGTCAAATTAATTCCTATAAACAAAAGAGCAATGAAACCTTCACACAAGCGTGGGAGCGTTTCAAAGATTTGCTTCTCTCATGCCCACACCATGGGTTTGAGAAATGGCGAACGATCAGCTTCTTTTATCAGGGATTAAATGGTGAAACAAAGAAGTTGGTGGAAACAATGAGCTCTGGGCCATTTCTGCGAAAAAACACTGAAGAGGCTGAGGCCCATTTCGAATGGTTAGCTGAATACGCTCATGAATGGTCAAATTCTGACAATATCTCACGATCACAGATATCCTGTGTAGAAGAGAAAAGCTTATATCAGCTAACCAATGAAGATCGCCTCATGACTAAGTACGCAGAGCTAGCAAAGAAGGTGGAAGAGTTAAGCATGAAAGGAGAGAGTTCTAGGCAAGTCATGCCTGAAGAACCATGTGGCACATGCAACATGTTGGGACATACAACTCAGTATTGTCCTAATGTGCCATATTTTCAAGAGCAAGCCCCTGTAGAGATGAATGCCATGCAAGGTTTTCGAGGGGCGGGGAATTCCAATAATACTTTTCAAAGCAATAATAGATGGAATCACCCCGGTTTTGATTGGAGAAATAACGCTGGGGCCCAAAATCAATATCAACAGCAGCCCTACAACAATAATCAGTATCAAGGGCAAAACAATAGGCCGCCCCAGCATTACAATCAAAACAGAACTAATAATTACAATCAAGCTCAACCCTCCAATGCACCACAAACCAATGCCTATGTGCCCCCGCACAAGAAGGTACAAGAGGAGGAGCCACTTGCTAATGCCAATCTAACGCAACAACTCATCCAAATGATGAGTAAAATGTCTGCCACGTTAGAGAGGATAGATGCACGGCAAGAGAGCTCAGGAGGAACATTTCCTGCCCAACCACTTCAGAACCCCAAGGGACATAACAATGGTCCTAATAATCAGGAACATGCTAAAGCTGTGACCACACTGAGAAGTGGAAAAATCATAGAGAAAGGCATACCTCTGTCCACTCCCGAAGTGTACAAGGAGGGGGAAGTGTTGGATGAAGAAGTTGAGCTACCATCTACTCGAGAGGAGGAGCCGTCTACTAATGACGAACCAATAAAGGAAAACCTTGAAGCTCCTAGAGTAGATGAAGAAGTTGAGCGAAGGCCGGGAAAGGAATCTGTTAAGGAGGAACCACCAAAATGCCCCTTTCCTGCACCTTATCCTCAACGGTTGAAGAAACCCAAGAATGAGACGAAGAATCAGGAGTTTTTGGAATTGTTTAAGCAAGTTAAGATTAACCTTCCACTCCTAGATGCTATCAAGCAGGTGCCGGCTTATGCAAAGTATCTCAAAGATCTATGCACGGTCAAGAGGAGGCAAAGCGTGAAGAAACATGCTTATGTCGCGTGCCAAGCTAGCGCGATCATTCAAAATGAGTTGCCTCCAAAACTCAAAGATCCCGGTACACCTACTGTCTCATGCAGAATTGGGAATCAAAAGATAGACAACGCACTCCTTGATTTAGGAGCAAGCGTTAATCTGCTGCCATATTCGGTCTATAAACAGCTAGGGTTGGGTGAACTCAAACCCACTAGAGTTGCTTTGCAGTTGGCAGACAGATCCGTGAAGTACCCTAGAGGGGTATTAGAGGACGTCCTGGTCCAAATAGACTCGTTTGTATTTCCGGTAGATTTTGTGATATTGGACACAGAACCTGTGTCTAATCCTGGTGCACATATCCTGGTTATCTTTGGACGGCCGTTCCTCAACACCATCGATGCCACAATCAAGATTAGAAGTGGTATCATGACAATCGTATTCGGGAACATGACATTGAATGTCAAGATCTTTTCTAATCCCCGACCTGAAGAATACGATGATGAGGAGGAAGTCCATTATATAGACACGGTCATTGAAGATGAAGTTGACTTGGTCGACTACAAAGATCCTTTGGAAGTTGTGATGACACAATTTGGCGATAATTATCAGCCTGAAGAGTCAACTCCATTGGATGCTGACCTAAACCACGTGTCTTATGATGGATACGATAGAGGAGGATAGAGCCGATTGCATGTGGGTAATGCCATATGAACAACTGCCTCCTAAAACCAAATTGGTAATGCCCTCTAGTTTCCAGTTCCCGGAGTTAGAATTGAAGGAGCTCCCAAAAGAGCTGAAATATGCATTCCTAGGAACTGGAAAAACTTATCCTGTAATTATTTCATCGGCTTTAACTCATGAACAGGAAAGTAAGCTAGTGGATATGCTGAAAAAGCATAAAGATGCTATGGGATGGACAATTGCTGACCTCAAAGGCATAAGCCCATCCATATGCACGCATAAGATATATCTGGAGGAAGACGCCAAACCCTCAAGGCAAATGCAAAGGCGTCTGAATCCCAACATGCAAGAAGTGGTTAAGAAGGAAGTGCTTAAACTGCTTGATGTTGGGATGATATATCCAATATCTGACAGTCCTTGGGTTAGTCCTACCCAAGTAGTTCCAAAGAAAGCTGGCATAACGGTCATCCCAAACAAAGAGGGTGAATTAGTACCGACACGTGTCCCCACTGGATGGAGAATGTGTATCGACTACAGGAAGCTAAATACTGTGACCCGAAAGGATCATTTTCCTTTGCCATTCATGGATCAAATGCTAGAACGAGTGGCGGGTCATAAGTACTACTGCTTCTTGGATGGATACAGTGGGTATAATCAAATTGAGATTGCTCCGGAAGATCAGGAGAAAACCACGTTCACGTGTCCATTCGGTACTTTCGCCTACCGACGAATGCCATTTGGCTTATGTAATGCACCGGCTACCTTTCAGCGGTGCATGCTAAGCATTTTTAGTGATATGGTCGAAAACATCCTTGAAGTTTTCATGGATGACTTTTCAGTATTCGGCCATAGCTTCGAGGATTGCCTCAGCAATCTCGAACAGGTTTTAATGAGGTGTGAGGACAAACACCTAGTCTTGAATTGGGAGAAGTGTCACTTTATGGTGACCAAGGGTATAGTTCTAGGCCACATAATATCCGATGAAGGAATCCAAGTGGATAAGGCTAAGGTCGACATAATCTCAAACCTACCTGTCCCCCGTACAGTGCGAGACATTCGTTCATTTTTGGGGCATGCGGGTTTTTATCGTCGATTTATCCAGAATTTCAGTGCAATCTCTCGACCCCTTTGTCAACTTCTTGTCAAAGATGCACCTTTCGAGTGGTCAGAGAGTTGCCAGAAGTCCTTCGAGGATTTAAAAGATCTCCTCACCTCCGCACCTATAATACAGGCACCCGACTGGAGTTTGCCTTTTGAATTAATGTGCGATGCTAGTGATTACGCCATTGGCGCAGTCCTAGGCCAGAGGAAGGACAATAAGCCGCATGTGATATACTATGCCAGCCGAACCTTAAATGAAGCTCAAATGAATTACACTACTACTGAAAAGGAGCTGCTGGCCGTAGTATTCGCTCTGGACAAGTTTAGGTCTTACCTGATAGGGTCGCCAATCGTCTGTTTTACAGATCATTCGGCCCTCAAGTATCTTTTGTCAAAGAAAGACGCTAAACAACGGCTTATTCGCTGGATACTCTTACTCCAAGAGTTTGATTTAACAATCAAGGACAAGAAAGGAGTAGAGAATGTGGTTGCGGATCATTTATCCCGGTTGACTTTTACCGATAACACTGAATCCCAATCCATTAAAGATGAGTTCCCAGATGAACAGCTACTGGCAGTAAGTAGTCTGCCTTGGTATGCTGATGTGGTAAACTACCTGGTCACGGGTGAGACACCGACTCATTGGTCAAATCAAGATAGGAAACGGTTCCTCTCGTTTGCACGCCATTTTTTCTTTGATGACCCATACCTTTTCAAATACTGTGCTGATCAGGTCATCAGGCGTTGCGTACCCAACGAGGATATAACCGTAATCTTAGCGTCATGCCATTCTGAGGCATGCGGTGGCCATTTTGCGTCACAGAAGACCGCACAAAAAGTGTTGCAAAGCGGTTTTTACTGGCCCACAGTCTTCAAAGATGCTTATTCCTTTTGTAAGACATGCCAACGCTGTCAAAAGCTTGGAACCATTTCTAAAAGGAATTCTATGCCTCTAACCCCTATCATCACAATTGAGATATTTGATTGTTGGGGCATAGATTTTATGGGCCCATTTCCCAAGTCGAATAACTGTGAGTACATACTCCTTGCTGTGGAGTATGTATCGAAATGGGTAGAAGCGATACCAACGAGACGAAATGATCACAGAACAGTCATGTCATTTCTCAGAGAGCATATTCTGTCTCGTTTTGGTACTCCGAAAGCTTTACTAAGTGATCAAGGCAAGCATTTCTGCAATAAGCCCTTGGAGTCACTTCTCAAGAAATACGGAGTCCATCATAAAATCGCTCTTGCTTATCATCCACAGTCAAATGGGCAAGCAGAATTGGCTAACCGAGAAATTAAGCATATTCTCGAGAAAACGGTTAGTTCCAATCGAAAAGACTGGGCATACAAATTGACTGACGCGTTATGGGCATACCGTACTGCCTATAAGACGAATCTTGGTATGTCCCCGTATAGACTAGTTTACGGGAAAGCTTGCCATCTTCCTGTTGAAATTGAACATAAAGCTTATTGGGCGACACGCTCATTGAACTTTGATATTCAAGAGGGAGGTCAGCTACGCAAGCTCCAACTTGCAGAGTTAGAGGAAATACGACGAGATGCGTATGACTCTGCAAAGTTGCATAAGGAAAAGTTGAAGGCTCGACACGATCGTACGATTTTTCGTAAATCATTTGAGCCGGTGCAGAAAGTGTTGCTGTATGACTCTCGCCTCCATCTTTTCCCAGGAAAACTCCGTTCCCGGTGGACAGGCCCGTTCATCGTAAAGACTGTTTTTCCACATGGAGCGGTTGAGATTGTCAATCCCAAGAACGATGAGTGTTTCAAGGTCAATGGCCAAAGATTGAAGCCGTTCTTGGAGAATTTTCGCACTGAAGTGGAGCACATCCAGCTGGATGAGCCCAGCTATTCCACCACTTAAAAATCTCAAGTGGAATTCCAACTTGTTGTTGTATTTCTTTTCGTTCCCTGCATTTTAGTTCTTTCTTTCTTTTGTGTTTAGTTGTTCTTTCTTTCGTAATTGTGATTTAGTTCTAATCCATTATTCCTTAAACCACTCTGTTGCAGGTGAATATGCGAGGTGATGATGTCCATTCTATTGGTTCATGGGCTGATTCCGAGTGTTGTTGTGGCACCTGGACTGAGGGTGAACCCACGCCCTGCCCCTTGCATCCTTATGATCCTGAGGTTCACACTCGAATCAATGCTTCCATCGGATATATCCCATTCGACCCTGCTCTCCTGGACATCAATCCGTTTGAAAATATGGACTTTCCTAATGAGGAGGAGTTGGATGAGGAAGAAGACCTGTACATGGGGAGAATGGTGGATGATGCCCTCATGGCCCAATGGGAAAACGATGATATGTGGGAGCCATGGGAAGATCATATCCTCCAGGATGTCGTCCCAGAACGTCACAATGCAATCTTTGTTTTTGTTGACGATTTCCTTACCCCCGAGTTGGTCCCATACCGCTATGTGCACTTGAGCTATTTGCTTTTCAGGCTTCAATGCCCTTTACCTGCTAGTGCATTTTGGGAATCCCTGCCGATAGTGAGGTTGGAACTTGGTCATTTTTCTGTGTTTTGTTTGTTTCTGTTCCTTGTTTTTCCTTTCGTTTTTTATTTTTTTTGTGTTCCATTATCTTGATGTCGTTTGGTTTATTTTATTTTATTTTTTTTGTTTTTTTTTGTTTTTCTTTTCTTTGTCAGGATTGTCACTATGAATCTTCCATACCCACCTATTTTCCTTCCACATCAGCTCTTTCATGGCTTATACATTCAACGGCCGCAGACTCCGCCACAAGAGGAATGCCCATTGCGCAATATCACTCCGTTATCCCTATCTCCATGCGGATCACCTCTTGCCAATGCTATCACTTCCTTAGAGACTCCAGATTTGTTCGATGATGTCCTTGCTGCTTTCCGACTGTTCTGGGAAAGGGAATCATCGAGCTTGGACTCCGTTTTTGAAGATTTGGTGCAGCATGAAGCAATTGTGGAAGAGAATCTTTTCACGCTCGAAGAATAGTGCCACACTCCAATTGTTTTCATTCATTCCCTTTTATGTTTATCAATTGGAGTGTAATCTTTGACAGACATGTTTTTGGTTTTAGTTTTATTTTAGTTTTCTTTAGCTCAATAAGGTTTAAATACCAATTGGGAGGCAATACTGTGTAGTTTGGATGTTTTAAAAGGTTTTATTTCTATCAAATTGCAATTTTTCTAGTGTAAGGGTGAGTTTTTGGCTTACAGGCTCTGTTTATGCACTGTTTTCTTTCTGCTGTTTGTCCAGAATATTTTAGATCTGTTGGGGGTACTTATTTCATCCATTCTGTGATATCTTGGAATTTTCAGGTTCGATCGATCGAATGTATCTCGATCGATCGACGATTTCTTATCCTCGATCGCTTGAACACTTTCAATCGATCTAAGATTCGATCGATCAAACAATCTCGATCGATCGAGAGTTGTATTTAACCGAGGCTTCCAGCGTACATTTCCTCAGTCTTTTCATCTCCCTCTTCACTCTCGAGCGATTGAGCGCAGAGGAGCACACTCGAGGCGAGTTTTCGTTTCCTTTCATTTCACTCGGTTATTCGAGGAGCTCTCCCTCCCCAGATCATCACCCTCAACTCCGGCATCCTCACCACTACACGCAACTCAAGGTAAGACCTCGAGTTCCCCCCCCCTCATTTCACTTGATTCCATTTCTTAAGGGAGTGCCCCCAGTGTGTTTTTAAGCCTCTTCTTTGCTTGTTTGTCGTGTTTGGTTTGTGTTTGGGCCGTTTCTGTTCTCAGAAATGGTTCCCGCACATTCGCTGTTCTCGATCGATCGAGATAGGTTCGATCGATCGAACCTTGCACTTTCTCAATCGATCGAACATTGTTCGATCGCTCGAACTCCAGCAGTTTCACTTTCTTTTCATTTTTGTCTTGTTTTGATTTCTTTTCTGTTTCTCTTCTATTTTCAGGGGCCCACAATGAACCCTGTTACGGGTTACCACAGGGAGAAGCCCTTTGACCTTGCTATTCCTGATCCGGTCCCACTCCATGGCTTCCGGAACACCCCCGACCGCCAGTGGTTCACGAGATATTTTCAGACTCGACCGGTCATGCTAGAGCGACCACTAGAGACGGTCTGGCTCGATACTCCCTGGTTTCTCGCCCGCATCCGGGCCATGCCACACTGGTACGATTTGCTCTCTCAGGCCAAGAGAGTGAATCTCGCATGGATTCGCGCAGCTTGCGCGACGATGATCAGAGATCCCGGTACCGCATTCACACTACGATCGTTCTTTCGAAGGCCGGGAGATCGTGTTCAGCCCTGCTACCGTTTCAGCTGCTCTTGGAGTCCCTGAGGTGCCTGATTGTGTATGCCCACACCGTGACGGTACACCAGTGCTCTCACCCACTGCTGTTATCCGAGCGCTTACTGGAGGAGCATTACCGAGCTGGGATGGTATGGCACTGATTGCAGATATTTACCTGACCGATGATTACCATATGCTCCACCTCGCGTTGAGCAACTGTTTATTGGTCACCTCCTACCGGGAGAAGATTGCCCCTTGGTATGCACATGTGTTATATGCCATAGGGACGGGGTTGCCTGCTTGTTTGCCTCGCTTATATATTGACTTCATGAGGCACCCCACTCGCTACATTGCTGCCAAGAAGCACCTGAAAGGTGCTTGGGCTATTCACAGAGTGATTGAGCATGCTGGCCTCCTTCCCTTACCGGGCGATGCGACATCTCAGGCTCGCAGTCGTTTTGGTGAGGCTGCTTCTCGCCGCTCAGATGCTCAGAGGAGGAGAAGAAAGGGCAAGGGGAAAGCGAAAGTTGGAGGGAAGAGGAAGAGAGCTGATGGCACCGATACTGAGGGTGCGGCTTCTGGGACGCCCACTGAGGCTGAGGAGCCAGATTCGGAGGAGGATGATCCCATTCAGGAGGTGGCACGTTTTGAGCTGAGACAGAGATCTCAGGCTCCAGCCCAGGGAGAGTCGTCATCTGCGCCTCCCCCAACTATTCACGATCTATTATTGGAGGAGAGGGAGGCACGGATGCGGCTTGAGGGTAAGATTGATCATATCTCTACCCTGCTGACTACACTGCTGGTCCAGCTTGGGTTTGACCCGTTTGTGCCCCCATTTGCTGCCGCTGCACCACCACCTGCTGCCGATCCATCTCCTACTGTTGTTCCTGTACCCACTGCTGCTGATCCATCATCATCCGCTCCATCCACGACCGCTCTTCCATCTACTTCTGCCGATATTCTGACAGCTACCGCACAGCCACCGCCTGCTCCCATCGACATCCCGTCTGATGTAGCCGAGGATGCTCCGTCTGGAGTTGATTAGTATTCTTAGGGGAGGTGGTGTTTCTGTATTTATGGTTATTTGGTGTTTTGGTTTGGTTTGGTTGGACAGATTGGGTTATGTTTTTGTTTTTTTGTGGTTGTTTTGGGTATGTATGGATATTACTACTGTTATTTCATTTCTCTTCAATCTAGTGGTTAATGTTGTTTGGATCATAGTTTTACTTGTTTTTTTCTTTATCTATTGATCTGTTGTTTTGGAGATTGTGTTTTATATTTCTATGCCAGGTTGCTATGCTTCTTATCATCGCGTTACACTATACAGGTGATACCTATCTATTTTAATTGTTGAAAATCAACTTCTGGGACTATGTTGTTTTCAGTTGGGGGTAGGAGGTAATAGATAGGTATACACCCGTGACGATCAAGTTTTGCACTTGGATATGCTTGAAATTTAAGAACAAGAACACAGTCTGTTAAAATTTTGAAATTTTGAAATTTTTATTGGATCTTATTGATAGAATAACTCTGAATAACCTCTCCTGCTTGTTAATTAGACAATGATACATTTGTAGTATTCTTATCTTTTTATGGATTAAATACACGCGTTTTTCTGTATCACTAAAATAAATTGCATTTGTAAAGCTAGTATGTACCCAATACTTTTGTGCACTAATTGGCAGCCATGTAGAAAACCTGAAAATTGAGTTAAAATGAATATTGTACGAAAAGAACAAGTAGTGGAAGCTAATAACCCTTTGTGAGCTTTTGAGCCAATCTTCATTTCTGAGGGGATTCTCATACATTGTCGAATGGTTTTTTCTTGCGTATATTTGTGAATTCGTTGTTAAGTCTCAGTTTTCTTTAAAAGTTTTGACTGCTTGTTAGAGGAGAATGTTCAGGATTTACCAATTAAATTCAATGAACACTTAAGTGCTAAAAATTGAAAGTTGAGAAAATGATTCAAGCCATCGTATTACCCATTCCTTTACCTAACATAGCCTACTTACATTCATTGAATCGTTTCACCCCTGATCCCACCTCAGATAAATATTTCCAATAAAAATCACAAGAATCCAAATCCTTGATTTATACCTTGACCTCATCGAACTGTTTGATAAATTTATTGAGAATGAGTCATCAAAGTATGTGAAATGGAAGGAAGTTGTTGTGGGATATTCCAGGTTAAAAAAAAAAAAAAAAAAAAAAAAAAAAAAAAAAAAAAAAAAAATATGATGATGAATGAAGGAGTTATATATATAAAAAAAAAAAAAAAAAAAAAAAAGAAGAAATGAATGGGAGATTGGGTGGAGAAAAGAATAAAGAATAAAAAGAGAAGTGGAAATTCCATCACATACTAAAAAGCACACTCTTCTCTACAACACCCCCACCTACTAAATAAAAGCCATAATTCAAAGTCTTGAAGATTCTCAACAATTGATTTGAACATGAAAGTGTGAGTTGAGTTATCCACGGTATTTCGCTCCTCTAGTAAGTAGTATTCCATTCATGAGACTATACACTCTTAAATGTCCGTTTTTCATAGAGTCAAGTATGAAAGCATTAGCACTTAGAATATCATCTTTATCAAAGCTTTCATACTATGTGCGATCATTATAAAGCAAGTTTCTGAGAGACGTTGTTTTTGAGTGTGACCAATGTGAGAATTGAGCTAAAACTGCAAGTTTCCAAAGTACAATAGTCTAGATAACTCTTAATAAGGGTTGGCCGCATGGTTGTTAATTCCACACACACACGGGTGCATGATGGTAATACATTTGTATATTTTACTTGGTAATATAGGGGAGCATGTGGATCTCTTTCATGGGTTGATAGAGGATATTATATCCTTGTAGAGTTGAATTAACAATTTAATGGAAGGGGAAATTCTACAAGTTATTCTAAATTTTCTTGAGCTTAAAATTGGAATTTTGTGGGTATATTCACTGCAAACCCTCACGAGACAACACTCGTCCACTAGGGGGAACCTAGGGGTTTAACGGCTTGTTGCATTCGCTAAATGCAACCGCGATTCCTGCGAAAGTGAGTTAGGATTTTTTCTCTTTATCTTAGTTTAGGTTGTTTTTAGTTTTTCTTTGTTTCTTAGTTGTGGTAGTATTAGTTTAGGAGTTTTTATTTCATTTTTATTTTTTTTTCGCTTTATCGCTAGGGACTAGCAATAAGCTAGTTGGGGGTTGTGCAAAGCGGGGGTATTTGTAAAATACAACCGCGCTAAAAGAAAGAATTGCATTAGTTTTGATCACAACTTTCCGTTTTATCTGCAATTTGCATTACAATGCTAGTTTTAGACAATATGATTAATCTATGATAAGTTGTATTGTTTTAGCTACTATTTGTGCAGGTTAATGCTGCTGTATAAAAGATTTGATAAAAAGGAGATGCTTTGTTTCAAAGAAGGAAGATTGAAGAAGAATTGCAGAGTTCGATCGATCGGCAGAGTTCGAGCGATCGAGGTTTCGATCGATCGAAGGAAGTTAAAGCGATCGAAAATTCAAGATGTTCAATCGATCGAGAAAGTTTCGATCGATCGAAAGTGCCTTTTATCAGATTATACGCGCATGCAGCAGTTGCGGGTTTTAAACCCTAGCTCTTAGGTTTACTATATATCTTCATATTGTGTACGTCCAAAAGGGACGCCCAACTTTGTTTTATCAGTTTTAGATAGAGAAGAGAGAGTTTTTCCTTGGTTTTTGTAGGTTTTATTGAAGATTTATCATTGTGACCCGGATTTCTTTAGTTAATACAAGTTTATCTGCATTCCAGGTTTATGATTTATTGTTTATCTGTTTTCTGCACTTAGTTAATCATAGTTTACTTATTAATCTCGTAGTGTTTTATGTTAGTTAGATTACAATCACTAGTTTTATAGTTTTAATGCAAAACTTTCAAACAAACATAGTTTTAATGAACCTTTACGTTAAATATCAATCTGTGGTACTCCAGACAATGTCTGAGTAGTCCTAGGGTTGGGAAATCGCGATGAAATCGTGATTTTAGGCCTCTGCCATGTAATATTTTTTATTCCTGTGTTCGATCGATCGAAAGTATGTCGATCGATCGAGACAGTGACTTAGTCGAGCGATCGAGTAAATATCGATCGATCGAGAGATGAAGATATTCGATCGATCGAAAGCGCGTCGATCGATCGAGGATTCTGATTCTTGAGAACACCCAAAACAGTATTCTAAGACTTTCTGTTTTAAGGATTTGTTATCAAATTGTCCCTAAATGCTCAGTTTGTCAAAACAGTCTTTAAACTTAAGGCCTTAAGGCATTTTCTTTCAATATATTTTGCAAACCACCCTCAATGCTAACACCATTGTAGGTGAGAGTCTTAACTATTGGATTAAACCGTCTTCATGTATTTCAAACTTAATTGAGATGATGTAGTCCCGGTCATGAAAGGGCTATTGATTCTATATCTTTAGAGAAGTACAGAATACTGTAGTAGGTGTACTCCTTTGAGCTTAATTGCAATTGCATGGTAGAAGGTTAGGTCATGGTGGATTCGCGTGATCCCAACACTTTCTTTTATTAAGAAGAACCGTTTCTTTTAGAATCTTGCTTAGTTAGATTGTTTAGTTAATTTAATTTAGTTGTCTTTAATTCTAGTAGTTGTTAACTGTGGAACTTTGTGTTCTACACTTCGTTTTAAATATTGATTTTTGTTTTCTCTTTAGAGTCTAATCTAGGTAGTTTAATTCAACACCTTCCCTGTGGGATCGACCTGGACTTAATCCAGTTACTACTTGCACGTCTACCTACACTTGGGTATTGCACAAGAGCGCACAAGAAAATATTCGTGTCACCTCTCTCGTCACCAGCCCTCTCCTTCTCTCCAGCCTCCTCAGCAACCTGTTGTGCCAGTCGAGGAAATGTCGACTGATAAGCCACCTCGCCCTGGGGTAGGATGTCCTCCAGCTAATCTGGATGCGCTAGCTAGAAATAGGATCTCATAAAGGACTGAAGCCTGAGGGTCTCGCCACGAAAGGCACACACGTCACCATAAGTCCATGCATAAGGTGTGTCCTCCGACGGAGGTGAACGTTATGCCTCTCGCTCCCGACATGCCTGGGCCTGGTCCTGGGCCCTCGTAACCTCTATATCTAAGCAATCTAGGCTCAACTTTTAATCAACGGAAGTGAACTCCAGGATATGTGTGTCTCCAGGCTCGTCGATAGGTATCGAAAAGGCCTTGGACTGAAGGATGGTTGTGATGGTCTGAGGGTAAGGCAAGAGGAGTTTGGAATTGGCGGCATGGTCAATGATATGGCTGGCAATACACATGCCCTCCATAATAATGAGGCCTGGGTGAAACCAGTCTCCGCGGTAGATAGCGTAGAGGTCATGGTGGATTCCTTGGTGCCCTCTTGTTTGTGGTCAAGGAGTAAAGGTTGAATTTGAAGACATGGTCGACAAACCATATCTGGTGGGGCATGTGAGATTGGCAAATAGTTTGCCTCGAACCAGTGCGGCCATCGCACATATCCTGAGTGATATGGGTAAAGGGGTGTAGGTGAGAGAGAACATTTAGTTTGGGGACCTGGTAGAAGTGTGATGGGAACTGAAGGGCGTCTACAATGTTATATAGGTTTATTGTTATGTCATGGCTATCGATGGTGGTACTCAGGTAAGCGTGTTGGCTCAAAGATTGTTTGTGGTACCTGAGGTTTTGGTAAAATAGGCGGACTATGCGGGGGTAACTAATTAAGTCTGGGTTGCGAAAAAAGAGAGGTGGGGCCAATTTTCTGGCGGTCAAGGTGTTATGGCCCCACCGAGCATCAACCTCTGACACGAAGAAGTCAGCGTCGATGGCGGTCTCGTAATTTAGGCCTCGGTTTGCATATTTGGGTGATAGGTCGTTAGGGTTTGGGTCGCTCAGTAGAGGGTCAGTCTATTTTTCCTTTTCTTTTGATTTCTTTTGGGGTGGCTGAGAAATGGACACAGATTTTACGGTTCGTTTTGTCATTGTTTAAAAAGGTGTAGGTGATAAAAGGAAAAATTTGGAAATGTAGGCTTTAAAAATCGGATATGCCCAAAAAAGAAAAGAAAAGAAAGAAAAGAGGAGGAGAAAAGGGTCACCTGCAAAGAAAAATCCCAACAAGGGATACAGTTAATATAATTTTAGCAGTTTAAATAAAATGGGGTTCACGGGGGAACACCCAGCAACTGTGAGAAGAGACTGCCCCCCTTCCCACTCATCATCCCGACAAGGGCACACACATTGAGGCAAGTCACGGGGTACCTGCCGCGTATTCATTGAACAATGGAAATAGATAAATATGAAAGTGACACTTATGCCGACACAGTAATTTGATACACATTCTAAGATGTTCAAGAGTTTGTATTAAGGTAATGCTTTGCCTGAATTCATAAAGTGGAGGTCGTATTAAAGAACTTTGAAAATTGAACTTCATGTAAACGTATGAATATTTTACAAGTTTGGATTAAAATGTGTTATAGAACTCTAAAGTTTTAAATATAAGGCATCGTTTATCCAATCTCATTCATAGAATTTCAAGATTCAGAGTGTGTAAACATGTTTACCAAATAGACCTGTATTGTTTGTAAGTTGGAAAGTTTATCGACAATGGTCTTAACTAAGCCGATTTCGTACAATTAGTGCTATAGTAAATTAACTTCTTAATTCGGTCTTAGAATTTCAATGTTATGGCAAAATTATAATGAACATTGTATAACAACGATTTCTGATAAGTTTAATTTCATGATTTATGTTTAGGTTACGACCATGATTTCAATTGAACATCACCACAACTTTGAAAATTAAGATCCATATGTGCATAAAAATCGTAGTTGAGGTTGTATATTCCTAACTACGATTAGGGCCTGTAGATTATGTCAATGGAGAAATTCAAGGGTGTGTAGGTGTGTAAAGTCATGTACCCGACAGTGAGATTGAAGTTATTAGTGTAGTTTTCACTATCACTATACCACAAAATAGGAAGAGGAGAATAGGGATTTTAATAACCCTAACTAAGGTTGGGGTTAAGGGATTAGAATTCGGTGTGCACTCTCTTTGTGTATATGTACGGATCAATATGTCCATATATCTATATAATTTGGTCAGTGAGTGTTGACAAATATAGATGAATATAGATACAGATCCAAAAATTTCTAAATTCACAAACCCCCAAACATGTAGATGTGTGTAAATATGAACCAAGTGAGCATAACTGGGGTATACGTGGATCCTATGCTCAAAACGGATCTGTCTGTATATATATTGATTTATATCTATATACGGACATATATATATATATCTGGTATAAAATTAGGGTTTGGTGTATGTATTGGAAATTTAAAATTGTACCAAAAGTTTGGGTCCATGTATGTGAAGATCTAAGTGAAAACATATATGTACATATGTATACAAATCGATATGCACCTACGTATGTAGATAAGGAAAACCTTAGCAAATATATACATATATAAATGTATACATGAAAGCACACTGAAATTAATGTCCAGTTGGATCTAGATATGTATAAATCTGACTAACTAAGTATATATATATATGTATATGCATCCGTATATATACCTGTAGGAGGATGAAGAAAAGGGGCGAGAGAGAGGTGTTGGCCTCGATTCGCGGTGGTAGCGGTGTTCGGCGGTGGCGGCGGTGGCAGCGGTGTGGCGGTAGTCTGTTGGTAATCCGGTGGTCTTGTGGCAGCCAGAGGTGGTGTGGTGGTTTGAAGAAAGAGAGGGAAAGAGATCGTGAGTGAGAGAGAGAAGAATCACGAGAGAAAGAGAGATAAGAGAGAAGTCTGAGAATTAGGGCTGGGCCAGCCTTATTTATAGGGGAAAGGAGACCTCGAGCGAGCGGCCATCTCGCGTGCGAGTCCCTCTGCGAGTTGAAACTGAGAGTTGTTTTATGTTCATACAAAAATATCCTAAGTTGAAAACTTTCTCGAGCGAGGACCTCGCGCGAGCGATTTTTGATGCGAGCAATAACTGAGACCTTATAATAAATTTTGGAAAAAAATTCCCAAGGCACAAAATCGCGCGAGCGACCTTCTCGCGCGCATGAGTTTAAGCACGAGTAAATGTTGAGGGTTCTTATAAAAATCTTCAATAATTTTTGTCTAAGGGGCAAACTGAGAGGGACGCGCACGCGATAGGCCGATTTTTCTCTTTTTTCACTTGTTTTGATGTATAGGGGTACAAATAGTCAAACTTTCGTCTGTTAGGTCTTCAAAAATTTAGACAGTGGCCCTAAAACTACTAAAACGTGTACAAAACTTAAAGAAAAAACTCCATAAATACTTGGGTTGCCTCCCAAGAAGCGCTAAGTTTTACGTCGTTAGCTCGACCGATGCAAGTGCTCAATCAAAATAGATCGGATCTACCAGATCTATGGATTCAATTTCTCTTTCATCTGTCTCTTCTGAGCGGTACAGCTTAAGTCGTTGCCCGTTTACCTTAAAAGGTGCTCCGCCATTTGTATCTTGTATTTCAATCGCTCCATGCGGGAACTCCTGCGTTATTATGAATGGACCATCCCATTGGAAACGTAGCTTACCAGGGAATAACCTTAATTTTGAATTAAATAACCATACGCGTTGTCCAACTTCGAAATTTTTTCTTATGATCATTTTGTCATGGGAAGTTTTCGATCGTTCTTTGTGTATCTTTGCATTCTCATATGCTTCTTTTCTCAATTCCTCAAGTTCTTGTATTTGAAGTTTACGGTGGCATCCTGCCGCTTTTATATCTTGGTTAAGCAATTTTACGGCCTAGTACGATCTATGCTCAAGTTCCACCGGTAAGTGGCACGCTTTTCCAAAGACTAGTCGGTTTGGAGACATTCTAATAGGAGTTTTATAAGTTGTTCGATATGCCCAAAGTGCATCGCTCAGTCTTTGTGACCAATCTTTGCGATCCGGACGTACCATTTTTTCTTACATACTTTTTACTTCTCTATTTGAAACTTCAACTTAGCCATGGGTTTGAGGATGGTACGCGGTTCCTACCTTATGAATGACGGAATATTTTTGGACGAGAGACTAGAATGTATTCGAAACCACTTAGAAACATAGTTGACCGCGACTAGAATGTATTCAAAACCACAGGACGACGGGAACGGACCCATAAAGTCGATGCTCCACACATCAAATATTCCAATAATAAGGATCAAAGTAAGAGGCATCGCATTCTGATGGGACATATTACCTGTTTGTTGACAACGTATACACTTTAGACAAAATTCATGTGCGTCCTTAAACAGGGTTGGAAAATGTAACCCACTTCAGAGGACTTTAGCAGGTGTACGACGGCCACCAAAGTGTCCTCTGCATTCTAGAAAGTGACAAAAGTTCAATATAGAGTTGAACTCACTCTCCGGAACACAACGTCATATTATTTGATCAGAATAGTGCTTAAATAAAAGTGGGTTGTCCCAATAAAAATGTTTAATTTGTGAAAAGAAACGATCTTTATCTTGACTTGACCACGTATGAGGAGTATATCCCGTAGCTAGAAAATTAACAATGTCGCTGAACCACAGATATTTCATAGTGGCTAAAGCAAATAATTGTTCGTCCGGAAACGAATCTTGGAGAGGGGTAATATCGTTAGACTCGATAAAGATTCATGACAGGTGATCGGCGACAACGTTTTCACAACCCTTTTTATCTCTTATCTCGTAATCAAACTCCTGAAGCAGTAAGATCCAACGAATTAGATGAGGTTTTGTTTTTTTCTTATTTAATAGATGACGCAATATGGCTTGATCGATATAAACTATAACCTTTAACCCTAATAAATATGAACGGAATTTGTCAAGGGCAAACATGACCGCGAGCAATTCTATTTCAGTAGTCATACAGTTCAATTACGCGTCATTGAGGGTTTTACTAGCATACTATATTACGTGAGGAACATTATTCACTTTCTGCCCTAGAACGGCTCCAACGACATAATCAGAAGCATCGCACATCAGCTCAAACAGAAGTGGCCAATTAGGGGATTGGATCACCGGGGCAGTGGAAAGTAGGGATCTTAAATGTTTCAAATTCCCTAAGACATTCATTATCAAAGACAAAAGGGACGTCCTTGGCAAGCAGATTGCACAAGGGTCTTGAAATTTTGCTAAAATCTTTGATAAACCTACGGTAAAATCCGGCATGACCTAGAAATAAACGGATTTGACGAATGGACGACGGTGGTGGAAGTTTGTCAATTAATTCAATTTTTGCTTTGTCGACCTCTATACCACACTTCAAAACAACATGACCTAACACTATTCCTTCTTGAACCATAAAATGGATCTTCTCCCAACTCAAAACCAAATTCACCTCCTCGCAACGGGCGAGGACTTTCGTAAGGTTTTGAAGACACTCGTCAAATGTAGGACCGAAAATTGATAAATCATCCATAAACACCTCTAGATATTTTTCAACCATATTTGAAAAAATTGCGATCATACACCGTTGAAAGGTGGTCGGTGCATTGCACAAACCAAACAGCATCCGGCTATAAGCAAAAGTGCCAAAGGAGCATGTAAAGGTTGTTTTCTCTTGGTCGTCAGGATAGACAGGTACTTGGTTATAACTCGAGTACCCATCTAGAAAACAATAAAAGCTTTGATCTGACAGATGTTCCAATATTTGATTGATGAATGGGAGAGGGAAATGATCCTTACAAGTCATAGTATTAAGTTTACAATAGTCAATGCATACCCGCCAACTAGTAGTTTGGCGGGTAGGTATGAGGACTCCTTTTTTGTTTGGCACAACCGTGATGCCCGATTTCTTTGGGACAACCTACGTGGGGCTGACCCAATTACTATCAGAGATTGGGTAGATAATACTTACACCTAAGAGTTTTATGACTTCTCACTTCCTTCATGTTAGGATTAAGACATCATTGCATTTCCCTAGATGGTTTAGCATTTTATTCTAAGTTAATTTGATGCATGTGTAGACACCCCATTTTGTCGGCTATCAGATTTATGAGACCCATAGCTTGGTGGTTCACAATGATTGAAAAAGACTCAAAAAGGACTCCTGGAAGTTAGTTCTATCTCTCAAAATGCTCAGAATGACCAAAATCCCTAAAAGCCCAAAACCTACCTCGTTTGCCCAAAACCTTCAAACAACCATCTTCCAAACTAGGGCAAACTTCGGTCACCTACCTCGTTTGCCTATGAACTAGGGGCAAACTTCGTTTGCCTAACACGATCCCTTCACACCAAAGGGTGAGTTTTCAAGTCACCAAGTTATTTTGAAAATTTTGAAATAGAGCATCTTTTATTCTAAAAGCTAAGACACTAATCCAAAGCACATTTTGGGAGAAGCATTCCAATGACAATACAAGTAGGAGTACCAAACATCATTACTGCACCAGACAAGGCGTCAGCATGAGAAGTGTCCAAACTTAGGGCAAATGCAAATTTCATCCCTTTCCAAACCGCCAAAAGATAACCATCATCTTCTAGCAACATAAATCCATAAGTGGCCATTGATCATCTTTTTTCATGCAACATAAGTCCATGAGTGGCTGTTAATGATCTTCCTTTCTCCTAGCAACATAAGTCCATGAGTGGCTGTTGATCTTTCATCTTTCTTCATGCAACAGAAGTCCATGAGTGGCTATTGATGATCTTCCATTCTCCTAGCAACATAAGTCCATGAGTGACTGTTGATCTTTCATCTTTCTTCATGCAACATAAGTCCATGAGTGGCTGTTGATGATCTTCCTTTCTCCTAGCAACATAAGTCCATGAATGGTTGTTGATCTTTCATCTTTCTTCATGCAACATAAGTTCATGAGTGGCTGTTGATGATCTTCCTTTCTCCTAGCAACATAAGTCCATGAGTGGCTGTTGATCTTTCATCTTTCTTCATGCAACATAAGTCCATGAGTGGCTATTGATGATCTTCCTTTCTCCTAGCAACATAAGTCCATGAGTGGCTATTGATCTTCCGTCTTTCTTCATGCAACATAAGTCCATGAGTGGCTGTTGATGATCTTCTTTCACCCTAGCAACATAAGTCCATGAGTGGCTGTTGATGATCTTCTTTCATCTGTGCAACATAAGTCCATGAGTGGCCGTTGATGACCTTCTTTCATCCTAAAGCAACATAAGTCCATCACCCTCCTCTTTCAATATCAAAACCTTAACTGCCGCAGACCATCTCCGTATCCCTCATCACAAATAGAATGATACCTTGACTCCCATTCAATGGGCGTATTTCCTTCTTCCTAGTAGAGTGCATTATCCATTCCAGTGGCTCATTTCAGTCAAGGTTGACAAGGTTTCATCCCCAGCAGGCATATCAATTCGTCAGTTCTTTTGATCACAATTAGTCCAACCGTTGGTTCAATCCTGACAGTCACAGTAGTTCACTGTCGACTTGTCATCTCGATTCGTACATTGTCAGTTCAATCCATGACAGTCACAGTAGTTCACTGTCGACTCATCATCTCGATTCGTACATCATCAGTTCAATCCTGACAATCACAGTAGTTCACTGTCGACTCGTCATCTCGATTCGTACATCATCAGTTCAATCCATGACAGTCACAGTAGTTCATTGTCGACTCGTCATCTCGATTCGTACATCATCAGTCCTTCTGATCACGGTTAGTCCAACTATTGATCTAATCCATGACAGTCGCAGTAGTTCACTATTGACTCGTCATCATCAGTCCAATTCATAACAGTCACAGTAGTTCACTGTTGACTCGTCACCTTAATTAGTTCATGGTCAGTTCTTTTGATCACGGTTAGTCTAATCGTTGGTCCAACCCATGATAGTCACATAGTTCACTGACTACTCGTCATCTCGATTCATGCATCATCAGTTCATTAATCATCATTAGTTTATCATCACTCCCATTCAAAATATATTGTGTTCATCATTCTCATTCAAAATCTTGGGCTTCCATGTTCATTAAGGGTGCTTCCGTGTCCATCGCTTGACGTCTCTGGTTTTCATGTCCATCACTTGAATTCTTAGGGTTTTTGTGTCCAAGACTTCCATGTCCATCGGTTATCTGTCAAACTTCATCTTTGATTAACGTCCTCTGGGACCCCACGTTCGATTACATTCGATTGCGAAGCACACTTTCCAAAATTCAGAAGTTTGCTCCAAGACCCAGGGTCTTCACACCTTGGTATCCCTATTCGGGTCAATAACTGCATCACAGTTAAAAACACTAGCGCAACATAAGTCCCCACTCGGAGTGGCACACGCCCCACATCACCAGCTCATACTAGGATCAGAACACTAGGCATGATAGGACTCATGACACAATTCATATCACATCCATGCATTTCATATCACTCTTATAGCATAGCATCCGCCTAATTGTTATGTATGTGCATGTGTGATTTATTCCTTTGTGCCCCGAACTACGTCCTGGTCTGATTTCCCTTGGGATACGTAGGCAGCTCACGCAGAGCGCGACCAATACTAGCCTCACCATCATTGCATCTTTTGCAACATTTTTTATCCTAAATCTATAGCCTCCAAAAGACCTGTCTCTCCAAAGCTTTGGCACTCGCTTGCGACATGCGTTGCCTCGCAAGTTCATGCCAAAGAGGGGCAAACTGTAGACACTCCATTTTGTCGGCTATCAGATTTAGGAGACCCATAGCTTGGTGGTTCACAATGATCGAAAAAGACTCAAAAAGGACTCCTAGAAGTTAGTTCTATCTCTCAAAATGCTCAGAATGACCAAAATACCCCTAAAAGCCCAAAAACCCCCAGATTTGGACCAAAAGTTCTAGAAACATGCTACGTCGTAAGAAAAGTAATAAAATGAGTTTTAAAGTAAAGTTAGATAAAATTGTCAGCTCCCAGAGGCCCCCAGAAGTCCCGGAAGTTCCCAGAAAGTCCCCGTTGACCGGTTTGACAAAGGTTTGACCAAGTTTGGCCAAGTTTGACCGAAATCATCCAAATTCGCCGGGATCATTCTAGATCACGTGGAAAGTATTAAAATGAGTTTTAAAATAAGATCGCACGAAAACGTCAGCTCCTGGGAGCTCCCAGAGGTTTCTAGAACTTCCCGGGAATCCCAAGTTTGACCAGTTTGACCAAAATTTGACTTTGAAATCAGAGCACCGTAACAATTTTTAAACATTTTTCATAGATACTAGAGGTCAATAGCTTTCTAATGGTATATCACACATAATATTTGGATTTAAAACGAGTTTATTATGAATTTCCGAAGGCAAAAAAGGCGATCAAATCGGCTTTTATCGCGAATACCGCAAAACTTTTCAAAGTGACCTATCTCCAAACTATTTTTTATGTAAATTAGACTCCATTACCTTTCCAAAGGTATATCACAACCTCAATTTGGAGTTCGTATGCATTTTCTGTGAATTTTGGACGAAATAAGGCCTTTTCATGAATACCGGAACCTCTGGGGGCCTAAAAAGGATTATTTGGATGATTGAGGAGCAATGCCACCATGGCACTGGCCCACTGCCACCGCGGCACAGGTTCAGTGCCGCTGCGGCACTCTCCTCTAGAGTGGTGTTTTTTTGTAATTTCTTATGGGGGTTCATTTTGATTAATTGAAAATCAAAACGACGTAGTTCTATGTTCATAGATGTTTGGGACCAATGGGAGTACTTCTAAAACCCCAAAACCACCCCAAATTGGCCTATATAAACCCCCCTTGACTTCTCATTTTGGGGGTGTCAAATAGAAGCTTTGGAAAGTTTTAGAGAGGAAGTTGTAGAGATAAGGTTAAAATAGAGAGAAAAGAAGCCTCCTTCTTTGATTTTCAAACAAGAAAGTGAGTTCTAAACTTTATTTTTACTTCATTACTCCTATTTACTTCATATTCAATACACCCAACCACCATTTTAGTGAGCATTTAAGAGAGAGGAATCTACTTCCATGTCCAATGTCACCACATATGAGTGAAACACCAAACTACAAGTCCAATACTCCATGAATATCATCTATTGATTGCTATCTATTTGCTTGTTTATATTTGTTCATCTTCTCTTACCTCATTTCTTTTTGTTTTCTTTATTTACTTACTAGTCTATCATCATCCAGATGATGACATGAAGTTTGAGGTGAGTGAATCCTTATGGATAGTAGCTCTTGACCTCAAAAACATGTTTGATAAATGATGATTTCAACTTCAATACATTCCTATGTATTCATGAAGTTATCTTTAAAATATAAATAGTACCTTCCAACAATCTTGGAAGTTCTTGATGATGAGTTTGATGTTGACATTTTAAGTGGCTATAATCTTCATTGAGTATTGAAAATATGTTTTCAAAACCTCCATTTCAAAACCCCCATCTTAAAACCCTCACTTTGATTTCAAGAGATAAACCTTGTTTTCCCAAAATCTTTAAAACAGTGAGTCAAAACAGTGAATGATTTGAGCTCAAAGATTTCTCTAGGACTCAATACTCAATGTATGGATGCAAGACTACTTGGAAAGTCTTCCTAACTCATTAGATAATACCCATGATTTTTGGTTTGACTTGGAAATACTTGAAAGGGGTCCATTTTTGTCCAAATATTCCTTCCAAACATTCTGCCTCTGCTGTCACAGCAGCTAGGTTGACTTGCAACTTGTTTTACAGAAACCTTGTCCAAAAAGGGTGGTCATAACTTATTTTTTCCCTTAAACTTCAATGTCTTAGGGAACTGTATGTATAAAATGGGTCTCTAGATCATTTGTTTTCATTTTCCAAGATTTTTTGACATTTTTGTCGACAATACAAACTCTGTTTCTTAGTAACCTCCACTGTTCACATGATTTCTCTCAATCTGTAATAGTTATTAAAGATTGGCTTTTTGGGTTGTGTTCTAGACACAATAAGCAAGATCTCCATAAAAAAATCATGCATTGAAAACACTCCTAACCCCTCTTTTCCATTTTCACAAGATCATGTTACTGTTTTGTCTACTATTCACAACAAGCATACTTTTACTTCCACCCTTTGATTTGGTGCTTACATGCACTCAATAGTTCATACTACATTTGTACATATCCCATGATGACTTCATTCATTCATTCATACACATTCTAGACTTCTAAGTCATTCTAGGAATCCATGAACATAAAGCACACTACAACCTTAGCACATTCTAGATACATACCTTGTATTCATGCAAAGATTTGGGGCTTTTGTGACTCCTAATCTAGGAAGATTATAAGGAATGAATTTGATCACATGTCAATGCTCCCCCTCGATCTAATCATCCTTTCTCATCCGTCCCGGGGATTGAGAGATCTTCTTTTCTCAAAAATTAACATGCATCATTCTAGCTTGCTAAGCATCCTTGTTTTCTTTGATTTACTTGTTTCGAGAACAATTCATGTCACCTTAGACTAGGAAAACTTGATTACCTAATATGTGATTAGATGATTTTTCCTAGGTTTGTTTGTATGATCTTTCACTTTGTATTGTGTGATATTTGGCTTAGATCTTATAAATGATATCTTATCTTTAGATCTTCCATTTCAAATTTTGTTATGTGATGTAATATACTATCATAGTATTAATTGTCGAACCATACATAGTATAAGATGATTATTTGGATGCTAATTGAGGCCCGTCGAAAGACGGGGCGAGTTGAGGGTGTTTTAGTCGCGACAAAGGCTCCTTCCTCTCTCGTACCAAAACCCCGAGCCAAGTTCTTTGGTTATGAAGAGCCAGTGCCCTTTATCCGTTTGGGTGAGTCAAAATTAGGTTTCTTGGTTCCTTAAAGACCAAGTGGCGACTCTGTATCTGTTTTCAACAAACCTTCTCTTTTCCTTTTCAAAACGATCTAAAACAAAAAGAGGTGGAATTCCGTGTGTCCACAACATGCAAACAGACGGGTCAATTCCTTTTAAATTAGCTACCGTCCACCCTATCGCTTTCTTATGATTTCCTAGGATCTTTAATAGTTGTACTTCTTGACTTATAGTCAAATTTGAAGCAATTATAATCGGGAGTGTCGTATTAGGTCCTAGAAACGCATATTTCAAAGAGTGCAGTAACAGTTTAAGTTCAAGTATTGGAGGACACTCGATGGATGGTAGTGCAAGTTCATGCGCGAGAGGTGGTAGGGCCTCTATCTTGGGCATCCATGGAAGGACACTAGTCGTGCTTACTAATTTCAGCAAATTCTTCAATTCTTCAATATTCGTATCAATGTTGAAATTATTAAAATTGAAATGAGATAAACACGCTTCTAAGGCTTCTTTAGTTAATATAAAAGGTGCCGCCTCTTCTACTAATCCGTCAATTAAATCAATTGCATAACAATCTGCCTCCTCGTCATCTGTATAAGGTTGATTCGATGCATTAAAAACGTTAAGACAAACGGTCATATTTTTAAACATTATATCCATTACTCTAGTCCTACAATTGATAATTGAATTAGCTGTAGCTAAGAAAGGACGTCCTAGAATAACTGGGACGTGTTTACTAGCATCGGGGACTGGTTCAGTGTCAAGCACAATGAAATCGACCGGGTAGTAGCATCTATCCACCTTTACCAACACATCCTCTATCACCCCACGTGGTACTTTAATTGAACGATTCGCTAGCTGTAAAGTAGCAGCGGTCGGTTTTAATTCTCGTAAGCCCAAATGTTCGTATACTGAATAAGGTAATAGATTCACACTCGCTCCAAGGTCAAAAAGGGCCCGGTGGATATATTTGTCTCCTATATGACACGCGATTGTAGGTGTACCCAAGTCCTTGTATTTGAGTGTGTTGTGTTGAAACATAGAGCTAACCTTCTCTGTTAAAAAGACTTCTTTAGATAAATGATTTCTAGACTTCCTCTTTTGAGTGCATAAGTCTTTTAGAAATTTAGCATATGGCGGTATTTGCTTAATGGCATCGAGCAGTGAGATATTTATTTTTACTTCTTTAAATGTCTCTAGGATATCCTCCGGTCGTGTTCCCTTCTTTGAGAAGTGAGATGGAACGTCTACACTTGGAGGAAACGGCATCCTAGGCACATAATTTGATGGGTTTGTCGCTTTAGACGCATTAGGTACTGAAGGAGTAGGGTCCTTCATGACTGTATTATCATACCCATCTTGTTCTTTATTGATTTTTTTTCCCTTATCTTTTCAAGGTTCATGAGGAGGTACGACATCCTCAGGACGTTCGGTTGTTCTTGTTGATACTGCATTTACTTAATCACTCGTCGTACCCACCTCATACTGCCCTTTAGGGTTTTGAACCGGTTGACTCGGTAACTTTCCTTCATTACGCCGATTTAATGTATTAGCTAGTTGTCCCATTTGGGATTCTAGCTTAGCGATCAATTGTATATGGGAGTTAACGAGTTGAGACTGCGATTGTGATTGGGCCTCTAAGTTTTTCAGAGATAACAACACACTCTCTTCGAAAGATTCATCCCTAGGTGGATTAGCATGAAAGGGAGGTTGTTGGTATTGATTAGGTTGAGGCCTATATGAATTTGGAAAGTTCGTCGTCTCAAGTTTTGAATACGGTCCTTTACTATTTGTCTTCCATGAAAGATTGGGGTGAGGTCTCCATGTCGTGTCCGGTTTATAACCAACGGGGTTATAATTGGGTCTTTGGAATTGTTGAAGAGCATTAATATGTTGTTCCACAAATTCTGGAAACTATGAAGCAGATGGACATGCCAGTGTAGAATGAGACGGATCAGAGCATAACTAACATATTTCGGCAAGAGTAGGTGGGCCCTGCATGTGGCCCATCATCATGAGTTGGTCTATTTTCCTATTTAATTCTTGAATTTTAAATGACTGGCTTGACTCAACTTTAGCCTCTCTTTTTGGTTGTGGTGGAAGATATCCTTTGGGGCGTACAGACACAGCTTGGTGCATAGAGTTTTCACTTAAGGTTTCGAATATCTTCCAAGCTTCCACTACACTAAAGCAGGGAATTTGTCACTCTTTTTTTCGCTAGCTTTGTCACTGTTTTAAGCAGTGACAACATTGTCACTGTCAAGGACGGTGACAATGTGGAATTGGTGACAAAAGTAACATATTGTCACCGCCAATAACAGTGACAATGTTTTTGACACAATTGTCACTGTTATAGACAGTGACAAACATGTCCTAAATGAAATATTCTCCCCTCCCCCCCAAAACCAAAGAAAAAAAAAAACAAACAAACAGAAACACCCCCCCCCCCCCCCCCCCAATATTTGGTTTCCCCCAACCCTTTTGGTTTCCCTCCTCACTTCACCAAACCCTAGAGAATAAGCTATTCTCTACTCCCTCTCTCTATCTCTCGCTCTACGCTACCACTAGCTACCATTGTCGTGAATCCCTCTGTGCCCACCACCGTCGGAGTCTGTCCCCACCACCACTGTCCTATAGGTATGTTTCTCTCTCTCTGTCTCCCTCTCTCCCTCTCTCCCTCCCTCCCCTCCCCTCCCCCCCCCCCCCCCTCTCTCTCACTATCTCTCACACACACACACACACACATACACACGGACGTCAGAAATCCAACACCACCACCGTCTCTGACATCGACCACCATAGATTTTGAGCTCTAAGGTTAGTGGCAAGGTTGGACCAAATCCACTTTGATTTTGAGCTCTAAGGTTAGGGTTTTCTAATTTGATTTTGATTTTGACCAACCCACTTTGCTAGAATAATCTTTATTTTGATTTTAATTTTGATTTTGGATTGCTTAAATTTTCTGTGTGGCTTGAATTCTCTCATCAATCTGGGTTGCTAGAGTAGTCACAGTCACAGAGCACTTTTCAACTTTGTGGGTATGAGGGTTTTTTTTTTTTTATCATTTTCTCTTTGGTTGGTGGGAGTTTGGCAAGCTGGCCCATAATTTTAAAGAAATGTAAATGTGTGATTATATTATTATCTTGTATGTATATGTATAGTGTAGGTATAGAATAGACGTATATATATATATACAAAAGAGGGGATGAGTTTCCATGGTCCTAAAAATCACCTTTATTTGTGTGGGTTCATCTTGGTGTGATTGATTTTATAATTTAAAGGTCGTTGAATCACATAATTGTGGCTTTTCTTGCCATCACTTAACATCCTCTTGTTTTTTTCTCTCTGTTTTTCCTCTGAAAGTGAAATGTAAGTTCAGGAAATGAACTGTTAAATTAAATTTCTCTGTCATTTGTATTCCCTTCATTTTCTCTCTGTTGGTTGGGTTAATAATGGCAGTTTAGTGTTCAGTCTCTTGCTTAACTCAGGGGCAATAGGGACTGATGCATCAGTTTCTCTCACTTCTCATCAACCAGGAAAAGAAACCAAAACTGAAAAATGAAAATTCTAGAAAGTACTTAAAGCCTCTTCAATTTTTTGGGCACCCATTTTAGCAATTCTGGTTTTTTTGACCTCCAATCTCTATACTGGTTCACTTTGCACCTAGTTTTTTGTTTTTTTTTTCAAATCAGTGTCCTTGAAAAATTCACACTAATGTCAATGTGCTAAAAGATGGATATGGTTGTCATGTGGGTTTGTTGAGAATCGTACGAATGTGTCTTGCTTTTATCACCTCCAGATGCTGGAGTAAAGTAGAAATATGGGTGTCCTTGGTTGTTTTTTCCTTAAAATTCCTCAAATCTTCTTTTAAAGTTCATTCTTCCCAACATATACTTCAATCTTTCTATTGTTTCAGTGAGGATCTGTATCTAGCTGTGTCCACCAACAGAAACTTCTCTGTGAAGTGAAGCTTTTCCCTGAGAAGCATGAATCTTGACTATGGAAAGTGTTGGAGCACTCCAAAGGTTTGTCCATTCACTCTTTCTGTCTCATTTATGGTTTCAGCCCAACCATTTAGACGTTAAAACTTAGTTCTTAAATTGGCAAAATTGATGTCATAGAATTCTCTCTGTTTAGTTAAAAATTGTTTACACAAGAAAAAAAGGATCTTCTTGTGTAATTTGCCTTTTGGCTTGCATTTAGGCTTTTGTTGGGCCTGGAGTTCTTAATCGTATGAGATGGTTACTCACACATTTATATCTTAAATGTAAATATAAGGTTGTGCATTTGGAATATATTCTAGATTTTCGTTGGTAATTGTATTGGATTAGTTAGTATCATGAATGACCTTTGGACCTTCTATATAGTATGATGGGTTATCGTATTTTCATATTCTAGAATATGTTATCATATTTTCTTTTTTACTATCTGGGGATTGGCACATCCTTGCTTGTGAAAAATGGACAACCATTGCTCCTAATTCTTCGTCCTACGCTTTTGTTTACAAGTAATATTTTTCTTGTTTTGTTCTGATGTTTATGGTTTTATGAGAATATGTTACCGTATTTTACTTTTATCTCTTATTTACTTTTCTTTTATTGTTCAAAACTGCACTACCTCATGTAATTGCACCATTGGTATGCTTCTGATTCTATTGTACTTATCCTTGCACTTCCTACTACTATCAATTATATGGTCTATGCTGCTAGAAGATTACAAGTATGTGATTCATATTTTTGTTGCTTTACCTCTATCTTTATTTAATTGTTTTTTTTAATTAAATTCGGCAGTCCCTTCCATGGTGACTACTTTATTTGTCTATTGTTGGTTCACGTACTACTTTCTATTTTCTATTTTTTAGGGACACTCAATTGCAGGGATCTAGAGTTGAGAAGTTCTAAATTGATCTTGAATGAGATTTAAAGCCCTTGAATTCAATTGTTAGCATGTTTATTAGATATGAGATTTTGATCAAATACTGATCATTCAGTGATTTGTATATACTTGGTCTTGAGTCTTGCCTTACATTCTAGGATATTTGGCAGTAAACTTCCTTTTTCAAGTATTAGTTCTCTAATGTTTTAGTTGGTTCTTCTGAGTCAAAAAAGACTGGAGGAAGACCATTAGACCATTATTTGTTTGTAATCTTTTTTCGAATTTAAATAAATTGTGTTATTTATACCTTTTCATTGCAATTTGTAACTTGCGTTGTTTAGAGTTAAATCGTTTTGGAATGCAATTGTACAGGTACCAAAAAAAAAAACAAGCATTTAAAAAAAAATAGTATGTCAAATAAATTGTCACTAATATTTGTCGCAGTTAAAGTAGATGACAAAATTATATAGTCACCAACATTGTCACTATTCAGAGCAGTGACAAAATTAAAATTGTTGTTACCAACATTGTCACTGCCAAAATTAAAATGACTATCACCAACATTGTCACCGCTAAGAGCAGTGACAAAATTAAAATTATTGTCACCGCTTAGGGCAGTGACAAATTTAAAATTATTGTCACCGCTTGGGGCAGTGACAAATTTAAAATTATTGTCATGGTTATTAGCAGTGACAAAGGGAAGGAAATTAACCCTTTAAAGGGGTCCTCAAATGGGCAGTGACAAACGAAATTGTCACTGCTCGGAGCAGTGACAAATATTTTTTGTCACCCCCGGAATTGTCACGGTCTGAGTTCAATATAGCAATGGCCTGCCCGTCTGAGTGCGGGCAGTGACAAAGGCCCTTTGTCACCTCCCAGAGCAGTGACAAATCAGCCATTCTGGTGCAGTGTTTGTCGGCACTCTTGTGGAGGAACGTCCTTGGACAAACAACATTGACTGTGTTTCAAACAGCCGACACAAGTCCTTAGTAGAAAACCTGTACTAATTGCCATTTCGGTATCTGATGATGAGGGCAAGAGCGTAGAAGTTCCTTGAATTATTCCTATGTGTCGTAAAGTGTCTCACCATCTTGCATCATGAAATTTGTTATAGATTTTCTAATTTGATTTGTGCGAGTGATGGGAAAAAACTTTTATAGGAACACCGTATGTAACCCATCTCATGTTCTTATAGAGTTTGGTTCCAAAGATTGGAGCCGAAATTTCACTTTATCTTTAAGGGAAAAGGGGAAAAGACGCAATTTTAACTCATCATCTATTAAGTTTTGAATTTTTAGTGAGCACAGATATCCTGGAATTCACACAAATGATGGTAGGGATCTTCCTCAGTGCGACCGTGAAATGACAAAAGTAGTGCGATAGTCGATGACTTGATCTCAAAGTGAGATGCAGTCACTTCTGGTAATTCTATGCATGACATGACGTATAAGCAGTGGGGGTAAAATAATCTTTTAGCGGTGGAGGCAGAGGTATGTTGGGATTGCCTCCATTATTTGGATTATTTCCATTATTCCCGTTTTTCCCGTTATTTCCAAAATCAACCATTGGAATAGGTTCGATTTTAATAGTTCTAGTTTTCCTTAGATGTTTAAGAGTACTTCAAATTTTAGACTCAAACAAAGACGACGGTTCTGGTGTGGATTCATCATCTAGCATCAACCGGGCTCTAGAAGCTTGGGTTGAAGACCTAAGGACTCTAAGGGTACGTTCAAGTTCAAGATTAAGCGGATTTAACTTAGGTTTACTCGAACGAGTACCAAACATAAACTAAAGAAACTGACACTATAATAAGGACTGACTCAACCAAATAAGAAATAATACTACGCAATTAACCAAGCACGCAAGGACACAGCACTACTATGATGCATGTAGTTATCCTGTTATGCAGTGATTCGCCGTCAAAGCCCAGTGCCCTGGGTTTCCTATAATGCAGTGCTCACTCCACACCTAACCTAATGCAAGTAATTGCGCCTCAGCGTCTTGACTTACAGTGGTTTGATGCGAAAGTAAAAACAAAGAGTTTATTTGATATTTTTAAATTGATTGCAATTTTATTTTGTAGGTTCACGTAAGCTCCGTTGACGTGCACAGCTGCTCCACTCAAACTTGCTAGAATTTGATGACTTGTAAGCTGCAAAACACGGATAATTTTAACGACACAAAAATTAAACTAGAAATAAAGAAAATAAAATCTAAGCTAATATTTACTAACTATCTAAATTAAGATTCTAAAAAATTAATGGCAAAAAAATTGTAATCCCCGGCAATGGCGCCAAAAATTGATCTCATTAGAATCAAGATATAAAGTATGCTTTACTTTTTAAGGATTTGAAATGCGGAAGTAAAGGTTGAACCCACAGAGATTGCTTATTTTTATCTTTTAATTAAGAAAACCTAAATCTAGTTAGCTATTGAAAAAAGAAGTTTCATTGATTGTTGATTTAATTCCTACTATTAACTAAACTAAACTATGAATTTAAACTATAGAATTTTGGAAGTAAGATTCTAAAATTAAACTAAGCAAACGAATGCAAAATTTGAGATTGTTTTAATATGAGTGTGTGAGATCTAGGATCACAAATCCACCACTAACTATGCATCAGGGTTCTAGACTTTCTACTTTAAGTTCTATGATTGGATAGTCATGATCTATCGTAGCTACAAGCCCAATAGTATCAACAAGAGGATATTGCTAGTTCAATCTAAGCATAACTCATCTTCGGTTCACATGAATTATCTACCTATAACTAGGGTGTAGCATAAACCATCTTTCCTAAGCATGAATTATAAAAGATATAAACATTGTAATCACATAGACACTATTGTATGTAAATATTCCTATCAATTACAGAAATCAAGGAATGTTGGGTTCAAAAAGTATAAGGAAAAATCTAAGACAAGAATAGATCCAAAATGCTCTTGATTATTATCATTAAAAACTGATTATACATAAATAATCCTCAAACATACAATTACTATCCAATACATAAAATCCTAAAGTAAGAAAGCGAATAAATCCCCCTTTACATAGTTAGGGTGTCATTGAAATCCTAGAAGAGTGGTTTAGTTGCGCATACTTGAGGAAAATATTGAGATGAAGTTGACTATAGCCATCAAAACATTCAAACTAGATCTTCCTCTTTTCCTTGCCTCCAATAGATGTAAGTATTGATGTCTATAAGGATGTGTAACCTTCCAATAGCTTTGGATTCATCTATATATGGTTATAGAAGGTTTAGGAGAGCTTTTGTAAACCTACTCCAAGTGAAACTGCTATATGTTCCTTTCTGGATGTAATTAGACAATTTCATCCGTGCAGGGGTCTTCAGCACTCAAAAATGCGCGTTTTCACTTTTTTGTACAGATCGGTGAGCAGGCCGTGCGAGTGCAATGTTGGGAGGTCGCGCGAGCGGAGTTTGCGGATTGTCGCACGAGCAGGCCGCTCGTGCGAGGTGGCTTTTTCTGGTTCTTTCTTTCTGCTTTTTCTCCTTATTTAGTCTAGAACTCTTGCTTTCTTATAAATCCTAACAAAAAATGAAAAACAAAGTAAAAGTACACAAAACAGGCTAAAAACTGCTAACAAATATGAATTAAGACGTGTAATTAGAAGTTGTTCTCTCCCGATCACTGACCTATGTGTGAGTCTTGCTTAGTTCGAAAAGCATGCCAAAATCTTTTTAGAGAGGCTATTAAAGATACTCAAGCATTAAAGCTAGTTCACTCAGATATCTGTGGACCTATGGTTGTAAAGGCACATCATGGCGCCTCTTATTTCTCACTTTTATAGATGATTTCGCGCGAGGATCACAATCAGTTCAGGAAACTGTGTGTGGAAAGGGGATACGCAGATAACTTCCTATTCTGGCAACTTCACAACAACATGGTGTTGTAGAGAGAAGGAATAGGACACTCTTAGATATGGCTAGGACTATGATGGTGCAAGTCAAACCCCCAATGTTGTTTTTAGGGGGATGTACTATTGATTACTGCCTACATACTAGAGTGTCTCTTCTCAGTCAGTTCCTTTTATTCCCCCCCCCCCCCCCCCCTCTCGAGCTATGGAAAGGCGAAAAGCTCATTTTGAGCATTTTACGCCGATAGGGCTCAGATGGTTATGTTCACTATACCTCACATAAGTGTGAGAAACTACGCCCGAAAGCTAGAAAGTATATCTTTATGAGATATTCTAGTGGCTTGAAAGGCCATACATGTAATGAACAAACGGGTATAGGAATGACAGAAATGGTGTCACACGATATTGAAAATGACTTCCCCAAATTGGTAATACTAAGAGATATCTTGACCGCTATGAGATATTCAAGACAACATACCATCTTTAAGCGATGGTGGGGAGATTGAGATTCCACATCCATTAATCGCTAAAAAATGGTACTAGTCTCCAGCCGAGTGGGAGTACATCTCTAGACGCTTGTGGGAGTGCATCATTAGGCACTCAAGATTCTCAGGTAGTACACTGAAGGTGATGAGGAAAAAGTTCCATGTCGTCATTTTGAAATTGAGGGAGACATTTTCATGTGTGCAAATGTGTGCATAAGAGGATGAGAATGAGCCTACTTCTTTTGATGAAGTATTTTTCCTCACCAGCTGAAGCTAAGTGGATAGTTTCTATGCCATATGAGATGAGCTCTATGGACGCAAATAAGGTTTGGGAGTTAGTTGATAGTCCACCTGTGCGTAAGGCTATTGGAGACAAGTGTGTTTTCAACATCTAACGCAATGTAGATGATTCAATTGACAAGCGCCTTATGGCGATAGTTTGTACCCAGAGAGGGTATAGACCATGGAAGCATGTTCTCCCAAAGGGTGAGATCTGACTCCATTCGCCTCATCCTAGCAATTGTCGTATATTTAGTTTTAGAACTTTTTCAGTTGGATGTTTAACCTGTCTTTTTCTCAATGGAAAACTAGACGAAGAGATCAATATGGACCACCCTATTAGTTTTGTGACCAAAAGAAATGAGCTCAAAAGTATGCCATCTCAAATGTTCCATTTATTATCTCAGGCTAGCAATTATCTAGGCAGTGGTACAATGTGTGTACATTAAACGGTTCAAGAAAAGTGTTCTAATTCTTTGTATGTTGATGACATTCTTCTATCTAGGAATAAGATGAGTTCCATTGTCACCACTTGAGAGTGGTTGTCCTCTCAGTTTGAGATTGAGGACATGGATGATGCCAACTATTTGTTTGGAGTTTAGATTGTGAGAGATCGTTTCAGAAGCTTCTCTATTTGTCTCGAGGGGTTCTTGAACGTTTTCACACGAGAAGCTGAAAATCCATTGACATTCCAATTTTTTAAAGGCTCACCTTAACCTTAGATCATTATCTTAAGAATAATGAGAAGGGGAAACAAATGTTCAGTTTGCCATATGCGTTTGTGATAGGGAATCTGAAGTATGCTATGTTGTGTACTCAGTCAGATGTCTTCTATACAGTTGCTTTAATTGGTCGTTGGTGTAGCAACCCTGGTCCTGTCACTAGAGAGTAGTGAAGAGTATCTTGCGATATATTTGCAGGACTATGGACCTTGCCTTATGCTGTCCATAATGGAAGCATAATAAGTGGTGTGCTCTGCAGCTGTTCAAGAAGCTATTTTGGTTAAAGAGTTTTTGCAGTGGCTATGAGGTTGTGCTCATCTACGGTGATAGCACATAAGCCTGAGCATATGCAAAAGATCTCAAAAACCGTTCTAGCACGTAGACATTCTTTTTTGTCACATTTGAGATGTAGTTTGCACGAAGGGAAGTTGTCTTAAGGCATATCTCCACTAGGGATTTGATATGCATAGACATTTTATTGTGTTATTGATATTATTATTATTCAAGTTTTTATTATCAGTTAATAATAAACTAGTTGGTTTCCATACATATATATTTGTTATATGAATGGAATGAATGCACATTTCTATTATGTCATCGGGCTTGAATTGACCTGGTCACACGGGTGATTCACCTTGGCGCCGAGATAGTGAACTAGGACATGTGTGTCCATGGTGCTTAGATGGCAATCAAGATGAGACATTTGTGTTCATGGTGCTTAGATAGCTAGTTAGGATATGTGTGTCCATAGAGCTTAGAAAGCGATCAAGAACACTTATATTTATGCAGCGTAAGAAAAACAAGCTAGATATAAACTCTTACTATCTCTATATGTCGCCTTAGATGGAGCTAAGATGAGACCTTTATATTTGGTCGAACATAGCAAGATCCCACAACTCTATGTATCATATTTACAATCGAATGTGAGTTTTTAGACTGGCACCAGGAGGGACGAATGTGCTGGAAAACTCAGGTTAGACATTTTGTGTAACATTTAGACTAAGATTCGTATGGTGTTACTTGTTTTTCGAAAAACAGAGTGACAGGCCCATTTTTATGAAAGAATGCCATAGCATACATTTTATACTGTATGTGCTTTTGCGATCAGATGTGGAACAGTGAATGGATTCTTCTTCATTGCTATGTAAGCCACATAGCATATCCAAGACATTGGTTATCCTACAAATTGGTTGCCTTCACGACTTGAGACTATGTCATGAAGAGGACACTTGATGACAGCTACTTTAGCATGCTATCCTAGGATGAAGAGAAGATTCCGTTCTATGGGGTGTGTCTAGGCAAGCAGTCAAGTTAGTCAGATTGACATGTGGGCTCAGGGAAGACCATTCAATAACACACTATGTTTTGTGACTCATTAGTTGGCCTGCGATAATCGTATTTTGTTACTGATATGTCATGAGTACATTACATTGAGTTGGTGCATCAATTCTTTTCACCGAGGGATTGAGAATGATGTGTCCGGTGTGGTTGAACCGTCTAAGGCATATACACGATAAGCTTCCGAGTAATGTGTCTTGCTGGTTATGATGATGACTTGGCATTACACTCTTGTCGCTGTACTTTCTTTTCGTAAGGTCGCTCATTCTATTTCCCTGTATGAAGAGATGAGAAGTTCTATTTTGAGATATTGTTTTAGTAACAAGCTCTATATGGGTGAGTGGGAGATGTAAGAAATATTTGTATATTGCACACATAAATAGTGTTAACACAATACACACCCTATAATGGTCGGCCACCTCTCTCTCTCTCTCTCTCTCTCTCTCTCTCTCTCTCTCACGGACTCTCTCTCTCTCTAAGCCACCACCAAGTGCAGGGATTTAGCGCGTGACTGTCATGGGGATTGCTCTTGTAGCGTCTTCTATGACCTAGGCAAAGTACAAGAGGGTACACGGAGGCTCAAAGATTGCAGCTGTACATGGGTTCAAGTTCCAGGCTTGTAACAACGCCGAACCGATCCTTGAATTATTCCACTAGGTAAGTGACCTATACTCGACTCGTATGCATGTGTGCGTATGATCTATCTACACATTACATCCATTTAGACCATCACATTAGGTTGCTTCTGTCAAAGTTTGAAAGTTTTTAAAACTTCTCTTTCATCATTTTTATTTTCCTATTTACTCACTTTTAATTCCTGCAATCATTGTTTCGGTTTTCTTTTGGAATCTTAAGCTTTTAACATATATATATATATATATAAGTTGTATTTTCAGTTTTGTTTATTTGTAACGGTTAGAACTTTTATTGATACTTGTGGAGAGATTAAGTGAGCAACATGGGTGCCTATATAAGGAGTCTATGGACTGCTGTAAAATCAATCCATACATTTGAGTTTACTATACTATATCCTACCATACATCTTCTCCATAATTTTCTAGTTTTGTGTTATTGTTTTAGGCAACTCTGAGAGAGCTGTTCTATCACTCCTAGCGGACGTGACGACTGAGGAGACTAGTGCGAGCACACATGGGTTGTATCTTGGAGTCGTTGTCGCCGTTTGGACCTTCACGTAGAGAGGCTCAGTTGCTTTAGGACGGCGATTATCGCACCTCACAGGCTTGATACATCTTTTTATAAACTCTTTCTATACATATATATTCATACATATAGATTGCTCAGACTAGGGGTGTGTTTCGGCCGGATCGGATCGGAAATAGGGGTTTCGGAAAAAATTCCGAAATTTTCGAAAATTATTTCGGCGTTCCGATTCCTATTCCGAAAATTCGGAATTTTCATTTTCCGTTCCGATTCCGAAATTTCGGAAATTTTGGAATTTTCGAAATCGGATCATTTTCGGAAAATTTCAAAATTTTTTCGGAATTTTTCGGAATCGGATATTTTCGGAAATTTTCGGAATTTTCCGATACAAGCTTAGTGCTTGGACTAATGTGGATCAAGTTAGGACTAATTTATAGACTCACATTCCTTATCATTTTTCATGGCTAACCGATGTGGGACAAGTAGTGTAAGGTAATTTCGGAATTTTTCGGAATTTTTTCAGAATATTTCAGAATTTTTTCGGAAAATTTTCGGAATATATTTTTTGGAATATTTTCGGCATATTTTCGGAATTTTCGAAATTCTGAAAAAATTCCGATTCCGATCCAAAATTTTTCGGAATTTTCAGAATTTCGGAATTTCGGAATGCATTTTTACTTGCCAAAATCGGAAATTTTCGAATCAAAATCTGTCGGAATCGGAATCTCCGTTCTAAAACACACCCCTAGCTCAGACACGTACATTTCATCAAACTCTCTTTGTACTTTTAACTTCTTACTCTTTTTAAAAAAAGGAAAACAATGGCTTTAAACTTGTGCTCTTGTTTGTGATTTCAAAGTAAGCTATAAAAACTTTTTACAGCTTCTTGTATCAAATAGACAATCTGACAGATATTCAAAACTTAACAAATTTAGGTTGTATAGCTCAAGTGGCAAAGAGTTTGGCATATATAAATCTCCTACAATGCATAGGTTCGGAGTTTGAACCTCATCCCCCTCTCCTATATCAAAAAATAAAATCAAATTAGATAGGGAAATGTAATTTGCACTCTAAAAATTACTAAATACACTTCATAGTACCACTCCCAAAATATGTGATATCATGCACAATATGCATTCCATGGAGTACAGTTAATAATCCATAGAGTGCGAATAGGAGTTCCCATTTAGATATGAACTCCACTAGCACCTATTTGACAAATATTCAAAGTCAACAAACATGTCAACTTTTTTACAAAAAAAAAAAAAAAGAATTTGCGTTTAATTGATCTGATCCATGTACAACGCTAAATCTTACCTAGGTACCTGATAATGGTGGCTTGAGAGTGGTTACAAGGGTTCCATGTCATCAAAATGAAAAATAAAAATTAGAAAAATGTCAGACCCACACAGTGAATCACACTTTTTTTCCACACAATTTTAAATGCTTGTACTTTGTGCTGTTTGAATTTTTTTACACTATTTTGTGCCCCACTTATACAGCACATGATACATGCATTTATAGTTGTGTGTGGAAAAAATGTGTGATTCACTATGTAGTTCTAGTAGTGCTCTAAAAATTATGCTTCAAAGGTCCAAATAAAGCTTCTAGTAGGGTGAGATGCACATGCCTCTTGTTTATCAATAAAATCCCCATTATTCGAATCTAAATTGAAAAGCAACATTACTGAACAATAAGCAAGATTCCCAAGCAAAGACCAAACTTGAAAATCTCACCCTCACACTCAACACGCAGTGAATACAATTGAAACTTTTACACGTATAGCAGTAACATGGTTCATACCATATTGCAGTTCTTGTAACTACACAGGTACACATAATAGAAATGAAATGAATTCCAGAATCTACAAAAACAGCAAAGGGAAGGGGCAATACCAAGTAAACCCACAACTTACAATTTTCAATACGAAGAAAGCTTGAAACACTGAACTAACACCGAATATGATCACATAGCTTCAACCCATTGCCCATCTTATTTATCCTTCTTTCTTTAGCGAATATCATTCAAACCTCAAGATGTTGCAGTGGGAGCGATTGGGTTGAAAGATTTCTGCTCGGCACAGGTGAGCACATCGTGGGGTCCGGCTTCCTCTCGTCCGACACCCATCAAATCGAGATAATACTGGTAATGGGAAACGATGTTGTTCATGGAGTCTATATCGCCTTGACCACAGACACTATCGCCGTAGAGAATATTCATGGTGACACCGAAACCGGGAACCCGTTTGGCCAAAGTGTCGTTCTTTGTGGGCTTCCAATTCCCAACGAAGGCGTCGTGGGATGAAGGCTGGTTCTTCTTGATTGGGGTCATCCACCTCCAAATTGCAGCTTGGAAAGCAAGTGTGGCATTTTGTTCTATGTATTCCGGATGGTTCAATAGATCTTCGTTGAGGGCTTCCCCGGTAGCTCCGTAGTTATAGTTCCTGTCAAGCATAATAAAAGGAGAAAAAACATTCTCAAAATGTTCTTTTAACATGAATGAAAAGTTCTTGGACATTTAACCACAAAGAAATTCAGTGGAAACTACATCTCTTGGGAATCCGATGAAGTCAAATTAATTGACGTGAACAATGCTCCGTTTGCTATGAAAATAACTTTTTATTCGCAGCACATGTATACTTTATTATATACATTAGAATACAGAGAAGAAAAAAAAGATGCAAAGGGTAAAGATGAAGATGTAACCTTTAGAGAGTGATAGTTTTTTGTTATAAAATTGAAGGAGTATGGGGTTCCATGAACCCCAAACTCAGGTCCCTATTTGCATAGAAGCTTGTAAGACTTGCTTTTTTAAATAAGTAGAAACTGTATTAGAATGCATCTTGTAAATAAGTTGAAAATGAAGAAGATGATGTACTTGGAATTGGCAAGAATGCATTCGGCATGTCATTCCAAATGGACCACAACATACAAAAACACGTATGATACAAATTGCTTCACTATTGATGTTTGTCTCGCTCTTTTTTTTTTTTTTTGCCTAGTAATGATGCAGAACCCCACAGGTGGCTTGAGCCACGCACGGGAAAACCTTACAGCCCCCTAAAGCATTTTCATTAGGTGGGCTCATGGCAATTATGCGCGGGGACAGACTCTGGCCCTAAGTTGCACGGAGCGGGAGCTGGGGCGGGGGGCAAGAGCGGGGAAGCAGGAAAACATAGAAGAGTTTAAAGTTTGGGGCGTTTAGAAAGAGTCTATGTTATCATAAGTTTATTAATTTTAGTATTATGATAGAAAAGTGAGCGTAGCTGAGATGAGGACGCTAAGGTAGATGTGTGGTAAGACTAAGAAAGATAAGAGTTAGAAATGAGTACATTAGAGCGACTATAAGAGTGGCACAGATTGAGGATAAGTTGAGGGAGAATAGACTTAGATGGTTCGGCCATATGCAATGAAGACCTGTAGATGCACCTGTACGAAAGAGTGATAAAATCTTAGTGTCCGGAATGGTTAGAGGGAAGGGCAGACCTAGACTGACCTAGGAGTATGTAGTGCAACAAAATATGAATATACATAATTTAAGTGAGCATATAGCTCTTGATAGTGTAGAATGGAGAAAAAGGATTCATAAAGTCGACCCCAACTGATTGGGACACAAGGCTTAGTTTGGTTTGGTTTGGTATTATGATAGAAAAAATACACACATACACACACACACACACACATATATATGTATGTATCCATATGATTTAAAAAAAAAAACAAGTAAATATATTAGTGGGCTTAAAAAACCAAATACAATAAAGTGAACTAAATATGTTATTATATGTTTTTTTTTGTGGAGCTTTTTGTCTCTTTGTTTTAAAAATAGTAATATAATATAAAGTGGTCTCAGACCAACTGTTATCAACTTATCATGTACTAGATATATATTATATTATATAAGCAGATAAGTAGATAAATAAGACTTGTTATGTGTAATAAACATACCAATAGGTCCAATACACGATAAACAAAACTGCAAAACACGATATACATATATCTTCTGCGTAAAGAACACAGCAGCCACGGTTTGCGGCTAGGGTTTCACGGAGACGACGAGAGATGATCAAGAGTCCCAAATGGGACAATCAAGAGGAGAGATGAGGAGAGATGAAGAGGAAGACGATGCGAAGAGATCGAGACTTTCTTCCACTCTGTTTTCTTTGTGGTCAGATTTTCTTCCCCTCCGTGATCTTGTTCTGTCAAATCTTCGACGAGAGACTCGCGAATAAGTGATGTGAGAATCGCGATTCCCAAACGATTTTCTCTAAGAATCGCAAAACCGCGGTTCTTAGTGAAATTCGTAGGGCAAAGTGGAGATTCCTGCTTCTAAGCACTGGCCACTCAAACCAGCGACCTCTTGGTAATACCCCCAAAGATTCGCGCTTGCCCATGGGGTTAACCATTGATGTTTCCTCCAGATACAAGGTTAATCTTCGATATAAAAAAAAAAAATTTGGGCAAGAGTTGATGCATCGGCAACATTAACGTTAAACCTAAAAAAAAAATTTCAAATTTGAGTAAAAAACTTTCAAAAAATCCAACTCTTTACTCAAGCTCGTATCTTACTCTATGTTATTATACCCAAATCCACTAAATACTGCTTATGTACTCAAAGTTGATATCGATTTGAATAAAGAGTTGATTTTTACTTCAACACAAATTGGTAGGAGAATGAGATGGATGTTACAATTGTATATGCCTCTACTCAAACTTTATAAAGCACAAGGAAAATGAGATTTAATAGGAAGATTTGAGTCAGATGAAGCTTTGACTAAAAATTATACTCAAATTTGAGTAGTAACATAAATCTAGGATTAGAGATTGCCTTATTAGGTACATCATGGTAAGGAAGTGACTTAGTGAAGGAAGAAAGATTACATTATCAAGGACATGAAAGCGTGGTTAGTTTGATCATTGTTGACATATACTAAGAAAACATATACGTACCAGTAGATAGGCAGAGCACCACGGCCATAGTATTCAGCTCCAGGAGTGCAGGGATATGTGTATTTGTACGTGTCATCACAGTATGATTGGCTGGGACTCATCTCTTTGTTATAGCATAGACCCCAGGCCAACGGTCCTCCTGTGGCCACTCCATAACCACCTGCATTATTCAACATTATCATCGTCATCTCGATTCTCAAGTATACAATAAAGAGGACTAAAAGGATGATATATCGAGCGCTACACTGAAATAAATGAAACAAATTGATGATATGAAAGTTTCTCAAAATCCATTATTCAACCATGATTCAATCCAAAAAATGTACATAAGAACTGATTAAAACTGTTATAACTTACGGCTCCATTTGGTTCATAGATTAGATCTAGTGCGGAAAAGAAAAGACAACACTAAAAACAAGATTTTCTTTGTTTGGTTACAAAAAAATAAATAAAATCAGTAAGAAAAATAGGGATGATTTGACAGGAAAATATAAATAAATTGTAAATTTATGAGTAACTGTCCGTTCTTTTATTTTTTTGATTTGTTACTAAAATTGAAAAATGTTATAGGATATTGATTTTTCCTTCCCTTTTATTTTAATTCCCTTCTCTAGATCCGCAAACTAAAAAGAGCATAGATGAGAATTAAGAACCAAAGTCTCATTTAAAAAAGAAAAACAAAGGATCTAAATCTAACTCTAAATTCAAGGTCATGATATAAAAATCATATATGGCAAAGGAATACAAATTCAATTCAATTTCATTTAATTAAAACCTCACTCAAATCAAATAAATTCCCATATAGGAGAAAGGTGGAAAGAAAATAAATTACCAATCCTCATTCTTCATTTGTTTAAAACATTATCTAAATCAACCAAACATAACAAAAATTGGACGAAAAAAGCAAAGCAAATAACAAATTCCCAAATCGGAGTACTAATCTTCATTTTTGTCTAAAACAAATTCAAATCAAACAAATGAGGCCTGAGGCCAAAACCCATCTCGGAATTTTTCTCAGCAACCAAACAGAAACTAAATTAAGACCATGAGAGAGAGAGAGAGAGAGGGAGAGAGGGGAAACATACAAGAGGTTTTGCTGCCGACATGTCCAAGAAAAGCGGCTACCTCCTTCATCTGGGTGAGATGGCCGCCGGTGGTGCCGAACCCCTGAGGCTGATAAAGGGCGGCGGCGGTGATGAAAGACCTGTAATCCCAGAACCCAGCGGCCTGAGCCACCGGTGAATTTCTCTTGGAAAACAGATTCTCAAATTGGTAAGTCTGAAAGTAGTCTGTAATGGTCTGGTTACAACAGTACTGAGACCACTTGCACTCCCAACCCTTATCACAAATCTTCTTACCCTTCACTGTTTTTACCAACACCGGCGTCGATGAATCTCCATTCGAATTGCTCACCATCGCCATTATCATCATCACCACCACCGTTACCACAACTCCCCATTTTGTCTCCATTAATTCTCTGCAAAAAAAAAAACCAAGTTTCTGATGAATCTGAACTGTGGGTTTGAGCTTGACTGTTTGTTTATTATCAAAATTAACACAAAACCAGAAGAGAAAGAAGTGAATACAGCAATGGGTATGCCAGAGATCTGATAATTTAAAGAGAGAGAAAGTGAAAATGAAGGAGCAACTTACTGGAGATTGGAGAGACCTTTCCTTCCTTTTCAGATCTGGTGTGTATTGAAAATAATGTTGATGAGGGTGGTGATTTCTGGCCCCCTTTGTTGCTTAAAATTCTGCTTTGGGTCCAAGCGAAGAGAGAGAGAGAGAGAGAGAGAGAGAGAGAGAGAGAGAGCGTTAGATCAAGTATCTCTTTCGGGATGAGTGGGAAAATAGAAATGAATAAATGAATAAAGGAATAATTACAGTAATACCCCCTCAACAATAAAACTTTTTCGAATACCCCTCTAAACAATAAAACTCGACAACTTAACCCCTTAATTATTGTATTTTTTTTTTTTTTTACTAACACCCTCTCAATTAAATTCTCGTCCACAAAATTATCATTTTTGTATCACGTGCGCAACGTTTGATCCAAAACTATCAACAACAGGATATTTATTTAGAATAATGCTATGTTTTTCAAATTTTTATACCAACAGTGCTTCTCAAATGATTTGACAGTGAGGTCAAATAAATAACTTCCAATCAAAATTTAACTGGTATCACTATATTAGATTTGGTCTCACTACCACATCATTTGGGAATCACGTTTGGTATAGAAATTTGAGAATCATAACATTACTCATTTATTTATCATTCCTTTGAGCCATTAAAAATTTTAAAAACAAAATTATCCTTCTTGCACACATAATGCCTTTTGTTGTGCACTAAATTTTGGGTAATTTTATTCTAAAATTTTAATGACTCAAAAGACAAGCAAAAATGTCATGTTGCTAAAGCTTTTATATTATGTGTTGGTAACATGGTTCAAAACTATTCATTTTTCTGGACGAAAACCTACCTATAGGGGTGTTAGAAAAAAAAAATAATACTAATAGTTGAGGGGTTAATTTCTCAAGGTTTATAGTTCATGGGGTATTTGAAAAAAAAAGTCATAAGTGAGGGGGTATTGGTGTAATATATCCATGAATAAATGCATAAGAAAAATCAACGGCAGAGATGAAGGTTAGTTGAGTGGAAAACGTTCGAGATTTAATGGGAGAACAGGCTGGATTTGGAATCAAGCAATCAACTGCAAGAAGACCCACCAACTAACCTCTCTCTGTCACTCGCTCTCCACCGACAGCTTCATTTGTAGCGCAAGGTAAAGAGATTCACTACACTTTCAAGTGAAAATCTCGGACGACAATTAAAGTCTCTTACTTTAACAATAATATTAAGTATACACACTTTTCTATATATTTTTTGATATATTATATTTTAAATGTATGTACCTTGTGTTGTTTGAATTTTTCACACTTTTCTGTACATCACTCGCACATCACAAGATACATGTATTTAAAGTTGTGTGTCAAAAAATATATAGTTGTAGTAGTGCTCTTACTTTAAAGGTGAATTATATGAGTAAGTCATTGGATAATTCACAACACGAGAGTAATGTTAGCTACCAACACATTACACAACACAAAGTACAATATGATTTTGTGCTGTGTAAGCGGTGCATAGAAAAGTATAAAAAAATTCAAACAACACAGGGTACAAGGTATTTAAAGCCATGTTGTACTTTGTGTTGTTTAATATGTTGTGTCTGTAGCATTACTCTTATCATAATGGATCTATCTCTCTCATTTATGGACACTACAGTCCATCAGGAGAGAGAGATTGATACATTTGTGGTATTTTGTGAATTGTGCTTGTGATATTTGTTTGTGCCCAAAGACTACTCTAATTATATTTTATCCCCTTGTGGTTCGGCTCATTTTCACTCTACCCCTTGTGGTTTAGAAATTGACACTTAACTCCTTGTGATTTTGGATTAAAGTGAAACTACTAGATTTCATTCCAAATAATCCCACATGAGGATTAATAAGTGTTAAAATTAGCCCCACTCAGTAGAGTTTAAGTGTCAAAATCAACCTCAAATAGAAAGTTAACCTTAAATTTAATCCCCTAGAGGGATTAAGTGTTAAAAATTAGAGTCACATAAATTGGTTAAAGTGGCAACATTATTTCCACATAATGGATTAACCTCACAAATGTGCTAAAGTGTTAAAAAAATTTACCAATTTTAAAATTTTTATCAGTTTTAAGGAAAATTTTAACAGTTTCACTTAATTCAAAATCAGAGTAAAGTAAGTATCCACTTTTAAAACACACAAAAGGGATAAAGTGAAAATGGAGATAAGGAGTAACACCCGATTTCATGAAATCAATATTTTTTAAATCGTTAACTCAGACCTTTAAAACAATATCCATGTAAGATGTGCAATTTTAAAGAAGGAAAAGCAATTTTTTAGTAGTTGTCCAAAGATTTTAACTTTCATACATGGCATGCAATATTAGTCGTTGTAAAAGTTCTGCTTCGAACGATCATACTCTCTTATTTTTTTTGGCATTTTTGAGTGCATTTTTTTTATTTAATATATTTTGTTTGAGATATATGCATTAGATTTGTCAATTTTACAGAAACAACGCATTTTTAGCCTCAATTTAAACTTTTTCCATTCAACGAATTTATCTGTCACATATGATACAACAAATAATATTTTATATTAGAAATGGTCACTTGAAAATGGTCATAACTTTATCAATTTTTGAGATAATTAGGTACATTATTGATACGGCGTCGTTTGGCCCCTCCACCATATTATGACACGTGGCAAGGGAGACGCAAGTCGGCAGCATTGAAAACCATCTTAGTTGAACGGGTCCATATAGTCGTTGGGCTGAGATCGCATAATCAATCCTGTTCCAGGAATGTAGGAACGGGCAGCCCATAATACGAAGAAGTGGGACGCGTGGCAAAATGTGAGGTGATCAGCCCAACGGTGTATCACAGAGTAATGGAAGACTATGCCAAAAAGGCCGCAATCGATTGAAGCCATTCCTTATTTATACGCTGGTAGAATCAACAAAAAAGGTACACAGTGTTCCCCTTGCTCAAACTCTAATTACCAGTTCTTCTTCCTGACGACTAACTTAGTCATTGGAGGAGACTCAGGGATTATAACCTGTAATACCCTGTATTCTTGTAATGTATTATATAACTAAGACATTGTATGTTTCTTTTAATACTTGTATGAGCTTGGCCTTACCCTTGGTATATTTTGGATACCAATCGATTGACAAGTTTTTCAATCGATTGACTTGCTTTGGGTACCAATCGATTGAACTTTAACTCAATCGATTGATTGTATCAATCGATTGACACTTATGTCAATCGATTGGAGGCAGCTGGGCAGATTCTTTTGCTCTGGCTGGGGAGAAGCCACGTGAACACTCTCTCCTTATATATACCAGCCCATTTTGGGCGTATTTCTGTTTACAGAAATCAGAGAGAGTGAGAGGGAGTGTTTGTGTGTGTTGATATATATATATACACTCATATATATATATATACTCACATATATACATATATTTACTCCCACACACAGAGATGGACTGAGACAAGAAGAAGAAGAAGACCAGAAAGAAGAAGAGAAGAAGGAGAAAGAGAAGAAAGAAGACAGAGAGCAGAGGAAGGAGAGGGAGGAGCCACCATTGAAGCTCAAGCTTCAAAACATTCCCAAACGCACCCTTAACGCCTAGGTGAGTTCTAAACTCACTTGGTAACTTGATATTGATGTTAGGACATGTTTTGAATGAAGAAATGGAGAGAAACCATGTAGTTTCGTTTATATGTTGCTGGGCAGTCTTCTCTGTGAAGAAGACGAAGTGTCAATCGATTGACACTATATCAATCTATTGACATCTTTCATGTCTCAATCGATTGACATTTTATGCAATCGATTGACATGGATTGTGATCCAATCGATTGAACTTTCTTCCAATCGATTGACACTACTTTTATACCAATCGATTGACATCTATACCAATCGATTGGCAGTTACAGTTTACTGTCTTACTTGTTTAGATAATGTAATAACTGTTTAGTTGTTTATTTACTGTTCAGTACTTCCCAGCATGCTTCATTATTAATACAGACATGATAACGAGTTAATGCAGCATAGGATCGTAGTAATAACAAGACTATCGAATAACGTTTATAATGTTAGATAACGGAATAGTTGTGAATCCTTTGGAGTTAACGTTCATTTCATTCAGAGTAGTCGGGCCACATTGGGATTGTCATGTATCGGAAATAGAGTTGAACTTAAGTAGGTTTGCTAAGATTCGGGAATCTTGCGTGGGCGGGCTTTGGTCGATCATATGTTCTTAAAAGCGGTAGACAGACGAAGGTGTCTATGACTTGCGGTGAACCGGACCATTTGCCCTAAGATAGCCAGATGATCTAATCATATGTTCTTAAAAGCGGTAGACAGACGAAGGTGTCTATGACATGCGGTGGACCGTGATCACTGGTAGACGTCGCTAAGTCGTGGCATAGAATGATGTACTGTTGTTTAAAGCGTTATATCCCTGACATGCGGTGAACTGTGTATATGTTCTTAAAAGCGGGGGATGGACTAACGTGGTATCCATGACATGCGGTGAACTGTGCATATGTTCTTAAAAGCGGTGGATGAGCAATGGTGTGTTATAGAGTTGAACTACTGTCGAGTCTGTTCCCCTATCTAGACATGATATCGGTCTTAAAATGAGTAAAACGACAGTAATCGGATCATTGGTTTGATTAAAGGAGTTACCCTTACTGAATTCTAATTTGGTTACGGCTTATAACTTGTAATAACTTCAATAGTCGATACCCTGTTAGTATCTAACTCACTCGGCTTTCATTAAGCTGACGGCGTTTATGCCGCTGGACATTTCGACGTTCCAGCGCATCCTGGTTATGACTATTCAGGTGAAGGGCCTGCAGGAGAGGACTACTATGCCAGTGACGGAGTTCCTGTGGAGAATTTCCCCGACGGAGGTCAGACCGAAGAAGACTATTACGCCGAGGACTACCCTTATGCCAACTGAAGTCTTGACTAGAATTGTAGCTAGTTGTCTTTACCGTTTTAGAATCTTTTTGTAGTCAGGCATATGTTGCCTTGGCATTTGTACTTCCGCTGCCTTATATTTGATTCGAGACTCTGATATGTAATAGTTAGTAACTTCTGATTGACTTTATGTTGCTTTGTGATTAGAACCTAGACTTCATTATTATTACGCTATTACTTCTTGTTGCTTAGTACTGCGTGGTGTGGACAATCGTGTGACTTCACCCGTCATTCCCTATGGACCCATAAAGGAAATTTATTTTTCTCTATTTATGCCGTTCCGGGGCGTGACAGGATTTTTGGTATCAGAGCCTAGGTTGTATACCTTTTCGCTCACAGATTGTCCCACACCATCTGGTCCTAGAACCTTGAGATCCTATAGATGAGTATTAAGATTAGTTCTGACTTAAGGTAGTCCCTTTTCAGGTAGCATGGCACCGCCGCTGTTCGTTCCAGATGAGTTCGGAGGACACTATGTGTATGAGAGTAGTATTGCGCCAGTAGATCCAGAGTACTATGCCTGGAAGGTTAGACAGAGAGCTATTGCAGAGACAGAGCGAGACATGCGGATCGAGCAGCAGAGATTTGGGACCCAGGACCCAGAAGTGATACGTCAGGAGATGATCTACCGCAAGGAGACCTTCAAACGCATCGAGGAGGATTCTCTACTGATGTTACGAGACCGTTCTTCGTACCAGGTTCTACTTGCACAGGTTAGAGCAGCACCTCCACCCCCACCGGAGGAAGACATGGCTGATGCACCCCCAGCAGATGAGGACCCGGAGGATGATGATGAGAGCGATGACGACGAGGAGATGGAGGATGGGGAGGACGAGGACACCGATGACGAGGAGCCAGAGTATGATCCAGAGGAGGAGGACCCCGTGGACCCAGCCGGTATGGACGTGCCAGTTGGCGTAGATATTGTGGTTGCAGAGGGTTATCCGATAGAGGAAGAGGAGGTAGCCGCAGACGATGATGCAGTAGTACCAGTCTTACCAGGAGGAGTTATAGCACAGCTAGCAGCTGAGTGGGCCGCAGAGATGGCTGCACATCCCCATGGATTTGAGATCGGAGCACCGGAGTTGGCACAGGCTATGGTACAGGCTGAGGCACTTGCAGCCGCATTTGATGCAGCCCAGGCTGACATGGCCGCTGATGCAGGAGATCTAGGAGCTGTTGTGGAGCATGATGGACCCGAGCTGATCGAGGATGTAGTGATAGAGGACGAGGACATGATGGATGACGATGACATGGATGAGGATGATGTTTTGTCTGAGGTTGCCCCAGAGGACGAGGCTTCCATCTATGGATCCGATGTGGACAACTTTTGAGTCCAGTACCTTTAGGACTTAGACTTTTGCGTTTGACTTTAGGACATGTTGTCCACTTACTTTTGACGCTTACATAGACAGCTATTGACCGTAGCCTTTTTGTATAGGTAGCCACCAGTAGTGGTTTTGTATATATCTTTCTTTTGTTTAGATCTTGTATAGGATCATGTACTACGCGGTACACAGATGATCTGTTGTGTACTCCGCTGTACATCTTTTGGGTATATATATATGGCAAATCGTTTCTCTTGATTATTTCTGTTATCATCTCATTATTATGTTATGGTTGTGATGTTGATTCATGTTATGCTTCCTATTATTTTAGTATGATCATTTCCCCGAGGAGATTGTCAACTAATCGTTAGATCCTTCATAGGTACACCTCACACGGATCACTATGGTGGGACCCACAAGGAACCAAGCACGACTGGGAGCACCCATTCCTGAGGGTATGGACCCAACTGGAGTCTTCGAAGCTTTCATGCAACGGATGGAGCACATCGGTGATACCTACAATCATGCCACCAACGACAATGGCAACAACCACTTTGTCCCTCCAAGGCAGACAGGCGATAAGTTATTGGAACGATTTCGTGGCCTGCGACCCGAGAAGTTCGACGGCATGGCAGAGTCCTGGAAAGCAGAGCAATGGATACGAGAGTTGGAGCTAATCTTTGAAGCCCTGGAGTGCAGTGAGCTGGACAAGAGACGTCTAGCCGCATTTCAACTAACTTACTCCGCCGCGGATTGGTGGGAGGCCGAGAGAGCCACGATTGGGATTGACGCTGCAAGGAGAATGCCTTGGGAAGCATTCAAGACTCGATTTCTCGAGAAGTATTTCCCTGAGGACGAAAGAGACCAACAAGAGAGGAATTTCCTGAGTCTAACCCAAGGAAACTGGACAGTCAGGGAGTATACTACACAATTTGAGCGACTTTCCCGTTTCGCTCCGCATATGATAGACACCTCCGTCAAGAAGGTCAAGCGATTCCACCAAGGACTCAACCCACACCTCCGGCACATGATGATAGGCCATCTGGGCCAGTCGTTTGAAGGGATTGTCCGTCTTGCTTCAAGTTTGGAAAAGGATGCTTACCCTGTACAAGGACCACAAGTGAATCGACCTCCACCCAGGACCTTCCAATCAAGGAACTTTCCCGCGCAATCATCCAGGAACAATCAAGGATGGAAACCCCAGACCAACAACTATCAGGGAACCAAGCGCACGTGGGATGGGACAAGGAAGCCCCAAGCTAATTTTCCTCGACAACAGAATCAACAGCGAGGACCACCTCAGACACAGCCCGTCGCCCAGCGACAGAACACTGATGGATGTTTCAACTGTGGAGTACCCGGACATATTGCAAGGTATTGCACAGCTCCCAAGACCAACCGCCGTAATGACCTCGTCTGCCGCAACTGTAACAAGCCTGGTCACATAAGCAAGGATTGTCGAGCACCACGTGGAGGCTACTATGGAGCGCCTGCTCAAGGACAGCAAGGACAGGTTAGGGTGAATGCCATCATCCCTGACAATGCAGGGTATAATGCAGAGGAACAGCAAAACTTGGAAGGTACACTCATTTTATTTCACTGTCAAGTTAGAGCTTTGTTTGATACCGGTGCCGCCCGTTCTTTCATAGCTATTAGGATGGTACGTGATCTGGGATTGCTACCCCTAACGCTTGAGCCGACCCTTAATGCCGTTTCGCCCTTGGGAGTATCCGTTAAGTTAGGTAAAGTGTGCAAGGATTGTCCCTTGACACTAGAGGATAGGAATCTCCCAGCAGACTTGATAGTCTTGTCAATGTCTGAGTTCGACGTGATCCTAGGAATGGATTGGCTTACTAAGTATGGCGCTAACCTGGATTGTGTTAGTCGGACCATTGTCTTTTCGACGCCGGGTTGCCCGCAGATCAGATTTCAGTGCCAACCGTTGAGCGACATGTTTATCACGAGCTGCATGGCCACGATTAAGACCTCAAGCACGGAGCTTACTATCAACCAGATCCCCGTTATTCAAGACTTTGAAGATGTGTTCCGAAGTATCTCAGGACTTCCGCCGAAGAGAGAGATAGACTTCTGCATTGAGTTAGCACCCGGAACGTTGCCGATTTCCAAGACCCCGTATCGGATGGCGCCAATAGAAATGCTAGAATTGAAGAAGCAAGTTCAAGAACTCGAAGATTTAGGTTTTGTTCGCCCCAGTACATCACCTTGGGGAGCACCAGTTCTATTTGTGAAGAAGAAAGACGGAGAGCTACGACTCTGTATCGACTACAGGGAGCTGAATAAGGTCACGATCAAGAATAGGTATCCACTTCCCCGGATAGACGACCTGTTCGATCAACTACAAGGATCAAGGATATTCTCGAAAATTGATTTGCGTTCAGGATACCATCAATTACTAGTTCGGCCGAAAGATATACCGAAAACTGCCTTCAGGACGAGATATGGACACTACGAATTTCTAGTGATGTCTTTCGGATTGACTAATGCCCCGGCAGTATTCATGGACCTAATGAATAGAGTATTCAGACCCTATCTGGATCAATTCATTATAGTATTTATCGACGACATTCTAATTTATTCAAGGACGGAAGAAGAACATAAGAAGCATCTACAAATTGCTCTACAGACTCTTAGAGACAACAGTCTGTATGCGAAATTCAGTAAATGTGAATTCTGGCTTCAGGAAGTTAAATTCCTGGGACATGTGATATCACAAGATGGGATTTCTGTAGACTCATCTAAGATCGATGCAGTCTTGAGCTGGAACAGGCCAACCAACGCGACCGAAGTTAGGAGTTTTCTTGGATTGGCTGGATATTACCGGAAATTTGTGGAAGGATTCTCTAGAATCGCAGGACCATTGACAAGCCTGACTAAGAAGGAGACGAAGTACGAATGGACTGATAAACATGAGGATGCATTTCGGGAATTGAAAGAGAGACTAACCTCAGCACCCGTGCTTGCAATACCTAAGAGTGGTGAACAATTCATAATCTATAGTGATGCATCACACCAAGGACTTGGTTGTGTACTAATGCAAGAAGGGAATGTCATCGCATACGGATCGAGACAATTGAAGCCGCACGAGAGGAACTATCCGACGCACGACTTAGAACTAGCCGCAATCGTGTTCGCCTTGAAGATTTGGAGACACTATTTGTATGGAGAAAAGTTCGACTTGTTCTCAGATCATAAGAGTTTAAGGTACCTGTTCTCTCAAAAGGAGTTGAACATGCGACAACGGAGATGGATGGAACTACTCAAGGACTACGACTTCTCTTTGCAATACCACCCGGGTAAAGCAAATGTTGTAGCCGACGCTCTGAGCCGGAGGCCGCGCCTTTTGGTGTCTTCGATTTTGATTAGGGAATGGCGAGCATTGGAGACGTTAGTCGGATTCGACCTTCAACCAGTGGAATCGGGAGAAGGACAACACTTTGGATGTCTTGTCGTGCAACCGACTCTCATCAGCCGCATCTTGGAAGCTCAACAGTCGAACGAAGATTTAAAGTTATGGTTTGCCAAGATGTCCGCAAAGGAACCCGAGATATGGAGTATTAGTACGGACGGAGCACTGAGATGCAAAGGTAGACTCTGTGTGCCAAATGACGATGGACTCAGGAAGAACATTCTGGACGAAGCACACAAGTCAAGGATGACTATCCACCCAGGAGGAAACAAGATGTATAAAGACTTGAAGAGAAACTTCTGGTGGCAAGGAATGAAGCGAGAAGTGGCCGAGTATGTATCGCAATGTCTTATTTGCAAACAAGTAAAGGCAGAGCATCAGAAACCACCTGGACTCCTGCAACCGCTACCGATTCCCCAATGGAAATGGGAGCACATCACCATGGATTTTGTGGTTGGATTGCCGAAATCTCAGCAAAACCACGACGCTATTTGGGTAATAATAGATCGACTCACCAAGTCAGCACTTTTATCGCCTACAGCATGACGTACCCTGTTGAAAGATTGAGCCGGATGTATCTACAGCAAGTTGTGCGACTGCACGGTGTACCCGTCTCAATAGTTTCAGATCGAGATTCACGCTTTACCGCAGAATTCTGGAAGAGCCTTCAGACAGCAATGGGAACTTCATTGAATTTGAGTTCAGCCTTTCATCCACAGACAGACGGTCAGACAGAACGAGTCAATCAAGTGATGGAGGATATGTTGCGAGCCTGTGTCATTGAATTCGAGAGTTCATGGGAGACACATCTACCTTTGATCGAGTTTGCCTACAACAACAGCTACCACACGAGCATAGGGATGGCACCGTTTGAAGCTTTGTATGGAAGACCCTGCCGATCGCCGCTATGTTGGGCCGAAGTCGGAGATACTCAACTACTTGGGCCCGAGATGATTCGAGAAACCAACGAGAAGATCCAGATTGTACGAGAAAAGATGAAGACAGCGCAATCCAGATACAAGAACTATGCCGACAAGCGACGGAAAGATCTAGAGTTTGCAGTTGGAGATCATGTGTTACTTAAAGTCTCGCCAGTTCGAGGTATCGTCAGATTCGGACAGAAAAGAGGCAAGTTGTCGCCGCGATTCATCGGACCGTTCGAGATCCTAGAACGTGTTGGAAAGGTTGCTTATCGACTTGCGTTGCCGCCAAAGATGTCAGGAGTACACAACGTTTTCCACATCAGCATGTTGAGGAAGTGTGCCCACAACCCAGCGCACGAGATCAGTTTTGAAGATATCGAGGTAAACGAGAACGTGACCTACAACGAAGGACCAGTGCGTATTCTAGACCGAGGAGTGAAGAAGCTCAGAAACAAGGATATTCCGCTAGTGAAGGTTCAGTGGAAGCACCACGACGAAGGAGAAGCTTCATGGGATCTAGAGTCGGAGATGCGAGAGAAGTTTCCATTTTTGTTTTAACCCAGTTTATTTTGGATTTTGGGGACGAAATCTTTTATGAGTGGTGGATGATGTAATACCCTGTATTCTTGTAATGTATTATATAACTAAGACATTGTATGTTTCTTTTAATACTTGTATGAGCTTGGCCTTACCCTTGGTATATTTTGGATACCAATCGATTGACAAGTTTTTCAATCGATTGACTTGCTTTGGGTACCAATCGATTGAACTTTAACTCAATCGATTGATTGTATCAATCGATTGACACTTATGTCAATCGATTGGAGGCAGCTGGGCAGATTCTTTTGCTCTGGCTGGGGAGAAGCCACGTGAACACTCTCTCCTTATATATACCAGCCCATTTTGGGCGTATTTCTGTTTACAGAAATCAGAGAGAGTGAGAGGGAGTGTTTGTGTGTGTTGATATATATATATACACTCATATATATATATATACTCACATATATACATATATTTACTCCCACACACAGAGATGGACTGAGACAAGAAGAAGAAGAAGACCAGAAAGAAGAAGAGAAGAAGGAGAAAGAGAAGAAAGAAGACAGAGAGCAGAGGAAGGAGAGGGAGGAGCCACCATTGAAGCTCAAGCTTCAAAACATTCCCAAACGCACCCTTAACGCCTAGGTGAGTTCTAAACTCACTTGGTAACTTGATATTGATGTTAGGACATGTTTTGAATGAAGAAATGGAGAGAAACCATGTAGTTTCGTTTATATGTTGCTGGGCAGTCTTCTCTGTGAAGAAGACGAAGTGTCAATCGATTGACACTATATCAATCGATTGACATCTTTCATGTCTCAATCGATTGACATTTTATGCAATCGATTGACATGGATTGTGATCCAATCGATTGAACTTTCTTCCAATCGATTGACACTACTTTTATACCAATCGATTGACATCTATACCAATCGATTGGCAGTTACAGTTTACTGTCTTACTTGTTTAGATAATGTAATAACTGTTTAGTTGTTTATTTACTGTTCAGTACTTCCCAGCATGCTTCATTATTAATACAGACATGATAACGAGTTAATGCAGCATAGGATCGTAGTAATAACAAGACTATCGAATAACGTTTATAATGTTAGATAACGGAATAGTTGTGAATCCTTTGGAGTTAACGTTCATTTCATTCAGAGTAGTCGGGCCACATTGGGATTGTCATGTATCGGAAATAGAGTTGAACTTAAGTAGGTTTGCTAAGATTCGGGAATCTTGCGTGGGCGGGCTTTGGTCGATCATATGTTCTTAAAAGCGGTAGACAGACGAAGGTGTCTATGACTTGCGGTGAACCGGACCATTTGCCCTAAGATAGCCAGATGATCTAATCATATGTTCTTAAAAGCGGTAGACAGACGAAGGTGTCTATGACATGCGGTGGACCGTGATCACTGGTAGACGTCGCTAAGTCGTGGCATAGAATGATGTACTGTTGTTTAAAGCGTTATATCCCTGACATGCGGTGAACTGTGCATATGTTCTTAAAAGCGGGGGATGGACTAACGTGGTATCCATGACATGCGGTGAACTGTGCATATGTTCTTAAAAGCGGTGGATGAGCAATGGTGTGTTATAGAGTTGAACTACTGTCGAGTCTGTTCCCCTATCTAGACATGATATCGGTCTTAAAATGAGTAAAACGACAGTAATCGGATCATTGGTTTGATTAAAGGAGTTACCCTTACTGAATTCTAATTTGGTTACGGCTTATAACTTGTAATAACTTCAATAGTCGATACCCTGTTAGTATCTAACTCACTCGGCTTTCATTAAGCTGACGGCGTTTATGCCGTTGGACATTTCGACGTTCCAGCGCATCCTGGTTATGACTATTCAGGTGAAGGGCCTGCAGGAGAGGACTACTATGCCAGTGACGGAGTTCCTGTGGAGAATTTCCCCGACGGAGGTCAGACCGAAGAAGACTATTACGCCGAGGACTACCCTTATGCCAACTGAAGTCTTGACTAGAATTGTAGCTAGTTGTCTTTACCGTTTTAGAATCTTTTTGTAGTCAGGCATATGTTGCCTTGGCATTTGTACTTCCGCTGCCTTATATTTGATTCGAGACTCTGATATGTAATAGTTAGTAACTTCTGATTGACTTTATGTTGCTTTGTGATTAGAACCTAGACTTCATTATTATTACGCTATTACTTCTTGTTGCTTAGTACTGCGTGGTGTGGACAATCGTGTGACTTCACCCGTCATTCCCTATGGACCCATAAAGGAAATTTATTTTTCTCTATTTATGCCGTTCCGGGGCGTGACATAACCCCCTTGAATCTTTCCCTTTCAGTGTGTGTAGGATTTGGCTCCACAGAATTACCATTTGCTGTTCTGTTCCTACTCATTGTCAGCCTTACCTGGAGTGAACAACATCAATTGGCACCGCCTGTGGGAATCGACGTTTCTATTTTTCATTTCCTCCTTGCCCAGCACGATGGTAGTTTCTACAAGATCTACTTCATCCCGACCATCTCGCCCAGACAATCAGGACCCCCTACTAGGAAACTTGAATCCTACCGCCCCAGAAAAATCTACTGGAGCAGACCCAGAACGTCAGCCCCCTCAGCCAGATGCTGTAGAGCTAATGATGCAGCAGATCAAAAGCCTGACAGATACGGTGTAGGCTTTAGTTCAACAGCAGCAGGTGATGTCCCAACTCGTGGGTAATTAGCTCAATCCCCCTAAGGAGCATAGGGAGGATGACTACCTGACCAGAACAACTTATAGCTCGGCAGCCAAATGCACCGAGAAGTTCTGTAGTAAAAACGGAGAGCAGATTGATGAATCTAGAAATCACCGCAAGGGCCCTGAGGGCGACTTGACGAACTATCCTAATGGTAATTCAAGGGACTAGGCGAAGGTAGGTCAAACGGAGGAAGGCACATTAGAGGCATTGCAACTTAAATCCGAACAAGAGCTGTAGGAGATTTTGGGGCAAGGAGGGCCCCCATTCATCACGTCAATCATGGAAGAGCCCCCTCCCCCAAAAAGGGTTCACCCTACCAAAGCTGGCCAAGTATGATGGAAAAACTGACTCAGCAGAGCACCTGAGTCATTATCAGCAAGCCATGGCTTTATACAGCCCTAGCAATTCTCTTATGTGCCGAGCCTTTTCGAATATGCTCACCAACATGGCTCTATCCTGGTTTAACAGGCTCCCGCCCAGATCAATCACCTCCTTTGGTGACCTGGGGGTGAAGTTTATTAATCAATTCCTGACTAGAAAGAAAATCAGAAGGGCGCTGGATCATATGTTAACTATACGCCAGGCTAGAGGAGAAGGTCTCAGGGATTACATAACAAGATTCAATGCTGAGCTCAACACAACGGAGGGATGCGATCAAGGTTACGCCAACTCAACATTGAAAGCAGGGCTCCATCTAGGAATATTCCTTACGTCCATCAGCAAAAATTCTCCTAAAAGTTATGCAGAGCTATTGGCACGGGCCAATAAGTACATATTAGTGAAGGATATGAACCTAGCAAGGAAAGAGCTAAGGAACATGATAGATCCCAAAACCTCCCAAGAAGGAGCCCCAGGACGAAAGGAAGAGACAGCGGTCACCTAACAAGCCACTCAGAAAGACAGACTTTAAAAGGCCAGAACTGTATACTCCTCTCAACGCGTCTCTATCCCAGATCTTAGACCAATCCAAGAAAGAGAATATTTTAAATGGCCGGAGCGCTTGAAAGGGGATCCTCAAAAGAGAGACAGGTCAAAGTATTGTGATTTCCACAAAGATCACGGGCACACCACGGACGAGTGTAAAATCCTCAAACGAGAAATTGAGGAGCTCATCAGACGTGGAAAGCTCCACCAATATATGTCGGGCGTGACAATAGATCCGAAAGGCAAGACGAGAGAAGAGACGACCGAGACACCAAAAGGAATAGGAACCAGGAGCCGATTCCTCAGCCACAGCGTGATCAGCCCCATGTTATACATGATGTTCACGGAAGATCTAGAAACTGGGGGTGTTCCAACAGAGCCAGAAAGAGACTTGTTTGAGAAGTGCGATATCTCCCTATGCGGATTTTTAGTTTTGAAAAGAAACCTAGGGTAGAGCCACGTATCACTTTCACCGACCAAGACCTGGTCGAGGTCCATCTCCCGTATGAGGACGCCCTGGTCGTTTCCCTAAGGATATCCAATTTCGTTATCAGGAGGATCCTTGACGATAATGAGCTCAATCAATGTCGTTTTCCTGTCCACCCTGAAGAAAATGGATTTTGACATGAGAAGAATAGAGCCAGCTAGATCTAATTTGATGATTTTTAGTGGAGAAGTTAAGGTACCAGAGGGTCGCGTAATGCTGCCGATTACCGTGGGAGAAATCTCTAACTATATCACAACCTTCGACGAATTCCACATGATAAACTCCTTCTCTCCATACAACATAATTGTGTGGAGGAAATAGCTCCATGACTTGGGGATAGTACCCTCATCCTTCCACCAATGCATGAAGCTGATCATCCGGGAAGCCGTGGTGACTATCCAGGGTGATCAAAAAGAAGCTAGAGAATGAGAGTGCATGGCACTCAAGTCGTCAAACGCTAGATAGCAATCACTGAACCCTCCCCACTCAGAGAGAGCAACTCAGGATCAGTTGACTTCACGAGTGGGTGAGGACCTGGATATAGAAAGGCCCCTAGTATTGGAACCTAACGAAGAAATTGAGGAAGTTTCAATCAGCGAACTTCACCCCCTCAGGGCGATCAAGAGTATTGAAACTTAGCTTGACATCCAACAAAGGCTATTACTCGTCTCTTTTCTGAAAATATATATATATATATCCATTTTTGCCTGATCAGTTCCAGACCTGGTTGGGATCAGCCACCAGGTTATCATGCACCACCTGTCAGTCGACCCTTCTTATACTCCAGTCAGACAGAAGAGGAGAACCTTTGCCCTAGACAAGAACGAAATAGTTCGTGCAGAGGTAAACAAACATTTAGAGGCAGAACATATCAGGGAAGTTCGCTACCCCGCATGGCTGGCCAACACCGTGGTGGTCCCAAAAAAAGGAGGAAAATGGAGAGTATGTATAGATTATACTGACTTAAATAAGGCATGCCCGAAGGATAGCTTTCCCATTCCCAAGATAGACCAATTAGTGGATTCGACGACGGTGAATGAACTGTTGTCCTTCATAGATGCATACTCAGGCTACAATCAAATCAGCATGGATCCCTTAGATCAGGAAAAAACTTCCTTCATTACCAACAGAGGTTTCTATTGTTACCAGGTCATGCCATTCGGGTTAAAGGACGCGGGAGTAACCTACCAGAGGCTGGTCAATTTGATGTTCCAAGATCAGATTAGCAAGACAATGGAAATAAATATTGATGATATGCTCATGAAAAGCAAGCACGGTAAAGACCATATCGACCATTTGAGGGAAACATTCAAGATCCTTCAAAAGTACCAGCTTAAGCTGAATCCTGCTAAATGCGTATTCGGGGCCTCGATCGGGAAATTTTGGGTTTCTTGGTGTCTTGAGAAGCTGGTTTACACTTTGGTCGTATTAGCGAGAAAACTCAGACCGTACTTCCAAGCGCATATCATCATCATACCCATAGATCATCCCCTTCGATCTGTACTCCATAAGCCGGAAACTACTGAAAGGATGGCTAAGTGGGCTATAGAGCTTGGGAAGTTTGATATCCATTTCGAGCCCAGGACAGCCATAAAAGCTTAGGCCTTGGCTGACTTCGTGGCAGAATTCACCAGCCTATCGATCCGGATAAGATGATGACTATGCTGTTGTAGGCTATAGGTCCTTATTCATAGGTTCTGGATATTGATCTGCCTACTTTTAAACTACTAAGAGACGTCCCGTTACGCTAACGATTAAACTCTTTGGGTTCGGGTCTCGATCACCCCTATTTCAATCACGAACATCGTAAACTGGGTATGGGTAGTATAACAACTCAGAAGGCTTTGCCACAGACCTCGCACTAGAACCTCAGTAATGGGAGTTGCACATGGATGGAGCATCAAACAAGAAGGGTTCTGGAGCTGGTATCGTCCTAAAACTCCAAAAGGAGAGCTATTGGAAAAGTCGATGGCTTTTGGCTTCAGGGCCTAGAATAATGAAGCAGAGTCTGAAGCATTAATCATTGGCATGCAGCTAGTAAGACTATGCAGAGCCTCTAATGTCAAAGCCTACTGTAACTCCCAGCTAGTAGTTGGCCAAGCAGGTGATGAGTTCGAAGTAAAAGAAGTGAGCATGCAAGCCTATCATTTAATTGGTCAAAGGTTGGCTCAGGATTTTTAGGGATTCACCCTGCGGAAAATCCCAGGGCAAGACGATGGCAGAGCAGACTGGTTGGCAAAACTGGCAGCATCTGGGGAACCATCGCAGGATCCAGCAGTTAGCATTGGTTTCTAGGAAGCCCCAAGTACTCAGTGTCCAAGGAAGGCATATCTCAACGATGTTGAAGGTTTTCCCGGATCATGGATGGAACCAATTTTTGACTACATACGAGATGGAAAGCTACCTGACGACAAGCAACAATCAAGGAAGCTGAGAATTAGAGCAGCACGCTATGTGCTCCTAGATGGCATGTTGTACAGGAGGTCCTTTTCACAACCACTTCTCAGATGCTTGACTCCATATCAAGCAGATTACGTCCTTAGGGAAATTCACGAGGGAGTTTGTGGAAACTATGTCGGTACCAGGACTTTGGCACACCGAGCTTTAATATTAGGATATTATTGTCCAAGCATGAAGTTTGATGCTCAGGAATTGGAAAAAAAGTGTGATAAATGTTTGAGGCTCGCAAGGTATGTGCACCAGCCTCTACATCCAATGACCCCCGTCCAGAGCCCATGGCCATTCATGCAATGGGGAATGGATATCATGGGCCCTCTTCCAATGACCAAAGGAGGGAAAAAGTTTGTAGTTATTGTTGTGGATTATTTTACGAAGTGGGCAGAGGCAGTAGCATTGGCCAAAATAGGCCAAGCCAGTATGAAGAGCTTCGTATGGAAGAACCTCATATGCAGACTAATAACGGATAACAGGACCTAATTTGAAGGTCATTCTTCCAGCTGTTTTGTGAAGGCTTACAGATCACACATCACTTCTCTTCTCTTGGGCACCCACAAGCTAACAGCTAGGCTGAAGTAACAAATATGACCATTCTTGACACCATAAAGAAAAGGCTGGAGGGAGCTAAAGGGCGTTGGCTCGATGAACTACCAGAAATATTGTGGTCATACAGAACCACCAAGAGAGCAGCTACAGGTGAGTCGCCCTTACTCTGACTTATGAAACAGAAGTAACTCTGTTAGTATAAATTAGTATGCTAACCGCCAGAACAAAATCTATACCTACTATGGAGGTGCAAGGAATGCAGCTTGCCGCCAAATCACAAAATAACCAGGGCTTACATCAAAACTTGGATCTTCTAGAGGAAGCTTGAGACCAGGCCCTGCTCTGGCTGACAGCGTACCAGTAGAGGGTTGCAAAGTATTTTGACAAATAGGTAAAGCCCTAAAGATTCAACCTTTGGGATTTGGTGTTAAGAAGGGTCTTTCCAAACACCAAAGACCCCACCGAAGGCAATCTAGCTCCCAACTAGGAAGGACCATATAAAGTGGTCAAAGTGAACAGACCAGGAACGTATTGTTTAGAGGATATGGATAGCAGACCAGTCCCGAGGCCCTGGCATGCTGAACATTTGAGAAAAAAATATTATGTGTAGTATGATATTGTTTTCTTTCTAGTATAATAAATAAAGCAATTTTGTTATTTCTTGTTTCAAAGTTAGTTGCCAGAATAAATTAGTTGTTCAGAGTCAAAAGCCTTAGGGCAACTTTATTACCCTAGCATGCAAAACAGAACATTATCAGCAAATTCGGAATAAACCACTCAAAAAAGCAAATGCGTGCATTAAACTTTCTTTTACAAGCATTTCAAAAATAGAAAGAGAACATGAATACAACAAAAAATTAAGCTCCCTTGTCACTAAGAGACTTGATCTTATCCTCCAAAACCTCCACCCTGGCCACCAGTTCTTTGATAGTAACCTCCAAGGTGTGGGAATCCACCTCCTGCGTGATGGACTCTGACTGCAGAAGAGTGCTTTGTTTCTCTACCTTCTGCAAACGCTCTTCGAAGTTTCCCATCCAGAACCCTGCCCAAGAGCTTGGCCCGCCAAACCCAGAGGGCACCTCCAGTCAAACTGTCTTCAGTCAAGGAGATGATCTTGCCTCCTAGACATTCTCTTTTCTTTTTCTGGAAGAAGTAGGAGGTGAATCGGGACTCTCTAAAGGATCGGAGCCCTCGGATAAAGAAACAGTCCCCTCGATTGGAGACGCCCCATCTGCTGGTCGAGAGCCTGATGCCATGTACCTAGTAACACATCGAGAACCTGAAGCTGCCATGGCAGTGCTGGAAGGCCTCATCAAATCAGTAAAAGAACAACCGGCCATAACGGCTTGGTTGATTGCCTCTTCGTCAGCAACAGTGGCGGCGACATTGCAAAAAGCAGCAAACGATTCCTTGTAGAGTTCGGGCTCAAAAATTTTGGAGGATGAATAGAAGGGTCTACCAGCCAATTACCGAAGACAACAACCCGGGGGAATTTGTGCCAGTTCTTGTTCGGAAAGTCTAGACCCCGGACAAGATGTTTCCCTTCCATGGAAACTCGCAAGTAAGGTTCCCCGTGATCAATATTCAAGGTATAATATCAGGCAACCTCACAAGAATGAGGAATTATACTAAGACGCTGGCTTTATGCCACAATACCCAGAGGAGGCAGGCAAGGTTCGGACGGCACTTGATTAATGGGAAGTGTAATCCTTGTAGAAGATCACAGAATAGGGCAGGAAGAGGGAAATGCAGCCCCACTATCAATAGCAGTAGCTGTTGATAAAAACCAAAAGGAAGGCTACATCTTCCCCCCCCAATATAAGGGCAAATTTTGACGTCAATGGGGATTTGACAATCTTTCCTAAAAGCGGCAAATTCTTCATCATAAGTTAAGTTAATTCGAAAAGCCATAAGCAATCGAGAAGGACGAGAAGGTTATAGAAGATATATATCCACTTATTGAAGGCCCAAGAGCCTATATAAGGATTTTGATGCCTCCTATGGTACGTCTCCTAATGTGTGTAAATGGTGATTGTGATAAACGGCGGGAAAAAACCTAAACCATCAGATTCACCACCTAGCATATAAATGGTCTGATTCAATGAAACTACCCCCCGAAAATACGGTGGTTAAGATCCCACGAGATCAAGTGCATTTAATGCGATATGAAGGCCTATTTCAGCTCACGTGCAAGCACGGGCCCACATAAAAAGATTTTTTTGTAAGTGTTTAGATCAGGTCAAGCTTTCATGCTCTGGACCTGATCTCAAATCTAGAAAAATCAAGTAACAAAGATTTTTTCCAAGTCTTCAGGTCAGGTCAAGTTTTCATGCTTTAGACCTGATCTCAAATCTGGAGAAATCAAGTAACAAAGATTTTTTCTAAGTGTTCAGTTTTGGTCAAGCTTTCATGCTCTGGACCTGATCTCAAATCTGGAAAAATCAAGTAACAAAGATTTTTTCTAAGTGTTCAGGTCAGGTCAAGCTTTCACGCTCTAGACCTGATCTCCAATCTAGAAAAGTCAAGTAGCAAAGATTTTTTTTAAGTGTTCAGGTCAGATCGAGCTTTCATGCTCTGGACCTGATCTTAAATCTGGAAAAATCAAGTAATAAATATTTTTCCTAAGTGTTTGGGTCAGGTTAGGTTAATACACCTTGCGCCTAGTCTTAAATTTGGAAAATTAAAGAGAGAGAGAGAGAGAGAGAGAGAGAGAGAGAGAGAGAGAGAGAGAGAGAAGCATCTACAATCGGGCCATTCAATGCAAAGCTATAAAAGCAAAATTATATCCATAACATTTACATGAGGTGGGAGTAGAAGCCCCAACACAAAAACACACAAAAAAAAAAAACTATTGCTTCGAAGAAATTTGTTCAGTGCCAGCAGCGACGTCAACATTTTCTTCAACGGGAGTGTTCTCAGGACCAGGATTTAAGGCCAAAACATTGGCACCTAGACCCATAGCAGGGGCTTTACCAATGTCTTCTGCAATAGCAAGTACTTAGCTTAAGTCGATCTCAGGAAATTGGTTCCCCCCCTGAAATGTCCTGCTCACACTCATGCCAACCCTGATTGTAACCTTCATGTACCAGCGAGGTACCCATGGCCACTAGCTCATTTGATTTCTCCTTAAAATAAGCAGCAGATGCGACCTTCTTTTCCTCTTCCATATTCTCCCTCAGCTTAATTACGATCTCCTTCTCGGCCTCAAGAAACGCTTCGGCTACCTCGGCCCTTTTTAGAGCTTCCTCCAGTTGAAGCTAAACTGACAAGAGCCAGGAGTCTACAGCCGCTTTCTCCAAATTTATTCTGGAAAGGTCTGCTTGGAGGGCGTCAGCCCTGGTCGTTTCAGTAGAAACCTTTCTTACTTGCTCCGCTAAGAGGTCCTCCATGCTAGACCCCTCGAAGTTAACTTTGTCTACAGCAGCAGTCATAAAATCTCCCTGAAGCAAGAGAGAAATTCAGGAAGCGATAAAATATATATATATATATAAATGGCCCGAAACTAGGAGTTACCTCAAGCTGAGCATTGATACAGGGTTGGAGAAAGCCCGATCTCTTCACTAGATCCACTGAGCCCGAAGACTTTACAGCCAATTTTTTTTACAATATGCTTCAATGTAGGCATTAGCATACTTGCCTCCCCAAAGCGCAGGTTGGGAGGCTACCTTTGATTTGCCCTTACTCTGCCCTATAACTGGTGCAGGAAGGGCAGCAGGGCCCTTTAACTGAGCAGGGGCCAAGATCTACAGGTCCAAACCGCCACCCCCTTCGGTTGAGGAAGGTGTCGATTCACCAACAATTTTGTGGGCTCTTCTCTTGGAGTAAGTGGGAGACGGAATAGTTCTAGCAGAGGCCGATGCTTCGGGAGCACCCCTCTTCTTACCTCCAGTGGCTACTCGATTTCTGGCAAGAACGTCGTCCATCTGAATCAGCTCAGCACCCACAAGGTTCTTACCAGATAGGAGGATAGCCCGGGTCCTGATTGGCGGCTGGAAAAGAGTGGCCAAAAACCCTTTCGCCGCCTTGAATGAAGTCGGACTTCAGAGGGTGGAATGAGCTGCATGTGAAAAGGAAGGAATCAAAATAAATAAATAAATAAAAATCCCCAGGGGTAATTATCCTTACGCGGAGTCACTGGTAGACGAGGGACGTCTCCAATGGAGCCCTGAATAAAGAAAAAAATTGTTCTTCCATTTCTTATGGGCTGACTCCAAGTCACTGACAACATGGTGTCTAGGCGCTATATTAACAAAGTACCCGGACAAAGATTTGTTCCGGACGTTCATAATGGTCCTAAGAGACTTTAGGTCTAGATTCACCGCGTTTAAGTGGGACAAAACTATAAGGCCTAGCAAGGTGACCCAGCCATTGGGGACAAGTTGGGAAGGGGTTAAGTCCGGTTAGAAATTCACAAAAGAAAGGATGAAAAGGAAGCCTAACCCCCAATTTTAGGACGTAGGGATAAAATGTTGTCTCCCCTTCCCCTAAGTCAACCATGGTTAGTTTAGGACCAGGAACCCTACATTCTAAATTATCTAGGATTTTATATGTCTTCTTGATAAGGTCTAATTTTCTGTTGGTCATGGAGGAAGTATTTAGAGGACCGTCGTATCTTAGATGGGACCCACCAGCCTGTCCTTTACCTCAAACTCATCTACTATCCTGATATGAGGGGATGAGTAGATGGTTCTTCAGAACCAGAATGTTAAGAAGAAATCGACAAAGAATACATCACAAAGGGTAAGGAAAGTCTGACCTAGGTTGCCGGAGATGCTGGAAAGAAAACTTGGAAAATCGCCTCCTTACGCTTAGGAGAGTACTCTAAAGTTGAATGAAACAATGATCAAGCCAGTAATCCCCCTCTTTAAAAAAAAAAAAAAACTCAAAACACTATCCTTGGGAATACCAACCAACACCATTACCCTTACCATTTCACGTTTCCACAAGGGCGCGTGGGCAGGACATGTCGTATCACTTTGAGATTGCAGTCCCAATCTGAGGGTCTGAATTGAGACCAGAGGGGGGAGTAGCTGATACAGCGTCGTTTGGCCCCTCTACCATATTATGACACGTGGCAAGGGAGACGCAAGTCAGCATCACTGAAAACCATCTTAGTTAAATGGGTCCATGTAGCCATTGGGCCGAGATTGCACAATCAATCCCGTTCCAGGAATGTAGGAACGGACATCCCATAATACGAAGAAGTGGGACATGTGGCAAAGTATGAGGTGATCAGCCCAACGATATATCACAGAGTAATGGAAGACTGCGCCAAAAAGGTCGTAGCCGGTTGAAGCCATTCCTTATTTATACGCTGGTAGAATCAACAAAAATGGTACACAGTCTTCCCCTTGCTCAAACTCTAATTACCAGTTCTTCTTCCTGACGACTAACTTAGTCATTGGAGAAGACTTAGGGATTACAACCCCCTTGAGTCTTTCCCTCTCAGTGTGTGCAGGATTTGGCTCCACAGAATTACCATCTACTGTTTAGTTCCTACTCATTGTCTGCCTTACTTGGAGTGAACAACATCACTATTGATGCCACTTTGCAAAGAAATCTCTTTTTGTTATATAAATACAAAAGTAAAACTCTTTGCCGTCTAGTTCAAATTTATAATTTTTTTCCAGAATTTCATATAATCACTATAGATATTGTTTCTAGATATCATGTTTCTAATTGTAAAATATATCTATATATATACAAAAATAATAATAATTTAAAAAAAAAACTCTTATAAAACTTTTTTTCTTATAAAACTTTTCTTTGGTCAAAACTCTTATAGAACTAAAGTTATTATATTTTAAAACTTTTAAGTTATGAAATGATATTCTTGGCCAAAAGGTAAACAAAAGATGTATAAGGTAATCGTTTAAACGTGAGGAAGTTCCAAAAGTTGCTATTGGATGACCTATGACTGAATGGCCCAAGTTTTTATCTCTAAAAACAACCAAATATTACCGGACTTGTATAATGACAAAAGTTGTAAGTTAAAAGGATCATAATCAATTTGTATAGCAAATAAATTATATACCATGATTTTATGTTTATTTCTACTCTCATTCATTTCTTTATTCTATATCTAAAGTTGTAGAACATGGATAGTTTCTCTTATTTATTATATGTGTTGTTTGATTGTTCATATATCGTTTTATAATTCTAAAATGCGACTATAGGGTGAAAAGTGATAATGTGATAAAGCATGTCATGGTTATGATTAATGGATAAATATTACGATATTAGATATTATGTCATTCATGTTTGAGTTCGATAATTGTTTCATTTCAATCAGAGTAGTCAGACCACAATGGGATGTTCTGTGTCAGTCTTAGTACAAAACATATATAGGTTTGATAAGTTCTGAAAATTGTGCATTGGCTGACACTTGGTCATGATATCTCCTTAACGAGAAGTGGGCGGTTATGTCATTAACGAGCAGTGGGCGGGACCAAGCAGTTCTAAGATAGCCAAGTGATCCATGATACGTCCTTAAAGAGCAGTGGGCGGTTATGTCCTTAACGAGCAGTGGGCTGGGATCACTGGTAGACGTCGCTAAGTTGTGGCAATAAATTGAAATGCTGTTATTTGAAATGTTATATCCCTGATATGTGTAGACACCCAATTTTGATAACACTCTCAGGATTTAGGGAGGACAACCTCTTAAAGATCTTAATGATGAAAAAAAACCTCGAAGAATGTATCTCGGTTATGCACAACGAAAGTTTGGACTCCAAAAAGTGTTCTGGGAGCCCAAAGTATGCCTTTTGAGCCTAGATTTGTGATTTTCTCAAAATTGATTTCAAAATACACATATGACTTAGAGGAAAATGGTCATTAAGGTCTCAGACGTAAATTTCAAGAGTCTAGTCGCTCAATTTTAGAAAATCTTTCAAAACCCGGGGCACCTGAAGGTCACTGTGAAAAGGGCACAAAAGAACACAAGAATTCCGAGAGACTTCCGAATCAAAATTGATGATAAATTCTTATGAAAATTAGTCTCGGGATATTTTTAGAATGAAATTCAATCTTACAGCTTTCTAACGGCGTGAAAATAGGCAATTTTCGAGGCCAAAAACCACTTTTAATAAAATCTGGAAGGGCTATGGACATGAAATTTGATAAGGGAGCTGAGGGTACACAGAGGGACCTAAAAAGCCAGTGGTGGCTACCACATGGCATTGGCAGGCTGACAAACATTGAATATTGCACATTTATGTGTCAATATAATAGACATAATGCTCATTTAATCCCCCAAATTCCTAGTTTTACATGCATATTTGAATTAATATAAATTAACTGTGATGTCACTCAAATGCATGTAATTATTGATTTTTACACATTTTACATGTTTAGGTAAAAATGAAGTGAAATAAAGGGAAGGAAAGAAGTAGCAACCACACCAAAGCATTTTTCATATATCTTATGTTAGTCAAAGAGTTCAACAGTAAAAACAATCCATAGCAAAAGAAAAAAAGAAAAAAAAAAAAGAAAAAGAAAAAAAAATCAAACAAAGAATCAACAACCAGACAAAGGAAGAAAGATTAAAAAAAAAACTAAACAAGAAATTCAAGTAGGCATTGAATGCCTTGAATTACTATACGTATAAAACAAAAGGGTTTTGTTTTTTTTCTTTCTCCTTTCTCTCTCCCTCTCTTTCTCTCTTTTCTTTGTTTTGCAGGACACTATCAGAAGCCAACGACAATTGGGACGAGCAAAGAAGAAATTGCAAACGTGATAGATGCAATGACGAAACTCGTCATTCAATTTGCCTATAAAAAGAGGCAACAAGCAGTAGTTTAGGGGAAGAGCAAACAAGCTCCACAATCACAACACACACTGTTAAGGGAGAGAATAGTTTAGGGGAGGTTATCATGTGAGCACTTTATATTGTCCCTAGAAATAGGAAACTTTAGTTTTTCTTTGCCTTTTCTAGTTCTAGTAGTTGTAAAATTTTACTTTTATGTAATTGATGATTTCATGTTAAAAAATATGTAGCAAAACTTTGTGTACTGCATTTCTTAAATTTAAAATATTTGTTTTCTTGTATGACCTTTGTCAATTTGTAGTAGTAAAAATAGTCCTATTTAAAATTAGATTTAATATTTCTAGTCTAGTAGTACCTATAGTTGTCCCCTAAAATAGTTAGAAACCCTAAATTTCCAGTTTTTATAGCAATATTTTCATTCACTAAAAGACAGATTTTGCGATTAAATGCCAGATTTCTTAGCCACGTAGTTGTTGTAATCACCTACCAAAGCCCCAAGCACACCATATTCATATCTCACTCCAAAAGTATATTTGGATTTGGTTTGGGTTTATTTGTGTTCTTGGAGTTCAACCACTGTGACCCCACAAGAATCCAAAGTCAAAGGTTTAGTATTTTATTTTTGGTTCAGTATTTCCATTTACTTATATTTTATTAGCATAGTTGTACTAAACTTTCTTATTTTGCAGATTCCACAAATTCAACCCCAGCTCATGTTAAGTAAAGAAAATAATATAATAATATTAGTTTTCACCTTTACCTTAGTTTTACAACTTTAGTTTTAATTGAGCAGTCACTGTTTACAACTATTTAATTTATCTTTAAATTTTATTTTTATTTTGAAGACATTTTCAATTCCAAAATGGTAGGCTAAAACTTTAATTGGGGATATGTAATAAAAACTTAGAAACCACAGCTTCTGTGCACTAATCTTAAATGGGCAAATTTATCTAGATGGGTTGTTTTTCCATTTATGGAAAAAAATATCTATTTATCTATAGTTTATGACCATTTAACATGTTTATATACTATGGCTATATTGGGCTCAAAAGAGTACATATTTGAAATAAAAAGCCTAATTATGTGGATTGTCAAACTATGCCTTTTGTCATAAAAAAACACCTAGTATACTCAAACAACTCATATGACAAAGTTAATATTTCAAATATGTGTTTATATATATTTCTATCCAATAATGGATAGGCAATTGTGTAGTGGCAGAGTGGTGGGGACTGGAGGCCGAATAACCCACGTCCGCGGCGGGACACGGTTCGAACCTGGCTACTACCCAATTGTCTTTTTATTTTTATTTAAACCAAACGACGTCGTTTCATATCAAACCTGACACACTTGATATGACCCTGACTAGTGAAAGTTTATTTTTAAATAAAGAATGACTCTGCGGTCTTAAATGCCAAACGCTTTTCAAATGCACAAAAGTTGTGGGATCTAGTGTTGGTTTGCATATTCCCAATTCCTTTAAATCATTTTCCCCTAGTTAATTAATATTTCCTGTTTTATAATAATTTTGCTTAAATATCTGTATTATTTTCATCTTTTCCTATTATTAAATCTAAAAAGTTTTTCTTACAAAAATTTAGCTTTTATTTATTTTTCTTCATTTTCTTACTAGTATGTTAGTTAATTTATTTTGCACTGTTAAAATCTTTACCATAAACTGTTAAGAAAAAAAAATAGTTTTAATTACTTTTATTGCAAAAATATAAAAATTAGTAGTTTAGTAAAACCCCACAAAAATCCATCATCTTTTATTTTCTTTTTAGTGACAAAATAGTTATCTGCTTAACTTTATAAAATTTTATTCCGTTCCCTGTGGATTCGACCTGGACTTCCAGAACTTTATTACTTGTACGATCACCTACACTTGGGTGTGATAAGAAAACGCGTCAATAGGATGTCGTCAAGTTTTTGGCGCCGTTGCCGGGGATCGGTTAATAAAAAAATAAATAAATAAGTTAGGTTTAAAACTATTTTTCCTATTATATCTATATCTATATATATACTTATTCTACCTTATAAATAATCTAGTTTTCTTTTTAAGAAAAAAATGATAACATAAAAAAAATATATATATTAAATTAACAAAAAAACTATATATAATTTTTCCTTATGAAAAATATATAAATATATATTTATAAGTATGTTCGTATTTACCTTCTAAAAAAACATAAAAATAGAAAATATATATAAAAAAAAAGAGTTTTATTTTTACTTAGCTAATAATAATAATCATAATAATATTATTATCAGTTAGTTTTCACTTACTTCTTATATCCTTTAGATACTACTGAGGCTTTATATCAAGTACCACATAATTCTAATATTTCTACTGATTCATTTAGTATACATTTTCCTAGAATCATGATTGAAATAGAAGGCATGGAAGGAATAACTGATGATACTCATAATGATCATGGGAATAATATACCACAACCTGTTTTATCAGAACGTGAGCGATGGTCTTTACGTGGTATATTTATGCCAGAACAAATCATCACTCCTTCTTGCATCACACTACCTAGACATACAGAAAATTTTCATTTTAAATATAACATGCTACCATGCTTACCAACTTACCACGGAATTAAGAAAGAATATGCTTATGTCCATATTCGTGAATTTGAAGAAGTTTGTGAAACGTTTACTGATCAAACTTGTCCTATTGAGATAATCTATCTCAAACTTTTTCCTTTTTCTTTAAAAGATGAAGCTGAATCTTGGCTTTTATCTCTCCACCCTGGCTCTATAACTTCATGGCCAGATATGAATCAAGCATTTCTAAATAAATTCTATCAAATGAATTTAACTTATTGCTTGATGCGAGAATATAAACTTTTCACTGAAAAAGAGAAGGAACCATGCATTAAAGACTGTGAATTTTTTGTAGATCTCCTACAAACCTGTCCACATCATGGATTTAAAAAATGGCGTATAATTAATTACTTCTATGAAACATTAGATCCAGAGTCAAGGGAAATAATTGAAGCCATGTATCAAGGGGAATTTTTTAAAAATACTGACGAAATTGAATCATATTTTGATTGGCTTAGCAAAGACGCTCCACAAAGGGAAAAAGAAGAAAATGCTAGGAAAGAAAAAGGCTAAAAAATCACAGCAATCACAAACTGAAGATGAATTAGTCATAAAAATTGAAGAATTAACTCGCAAGCTAGTATATGTTAAACTGGAAAAAACTAATCCTTCTTTATCTAAAAATAAATTAGAACTTTGCAGTACATGTCATATGATGGGGTACTCTACAGAAAAATGTCTTAATACTCCTGTTTATCAAAGATTTACCCCCGCGCAAAAAGTTATATTATATAACTCAAAACTGCATCTTATTAAAAGAAAAATAAAATCTCGATAGACTGGTCCATATATTGTAAAAAATATTTATCCTTATGGAACTATCGTGATTGAAGACCCTAAAGATGGAAATACATTTAAAGTCAGTAGGCATAAATTAAAACCATTCTTAGGAGATTTTGAAACTGGATTGGAGTCCTTTCCTTTGGAGGACCCCAACTGTGATACCTCTTAAATTCATAAATCGTGATTAGAATTGTACATAGTAGAAATTTTATTTTTATTTTTTTTATTTTTTTCTTACTATTTAATATTTTTCAGGAATTATAACATATTATCTGATGTTACAGGTAACAAAGAGATATCAACCCATCTAATCATCGCAGAACTGCAAGAATGAGTATAAACCATGCCAGTTCGTCTAACAATAACAACTATCCTCCAGAGGATAGAACTTCGTCAGATGATGATACACCCCCAAGATTTGAATATCTCATGGACTCTGACGAGGATGAAATGTTCTACGCTAGGTGTGTCGATAGAATTTACGACACTGATGAAGAAATTGATTATTTAGTGGAACCTAACCAACCTAGGGAGTGGGATGGTGAGCCAATATTTGATGGATTAGATGACTGGAAGAACATTAGCACCAACTACAATGAGTGGGAACAAGCTCAATATGAGGTGTTCCAAGAACTATATCATGAATATGAAGAAAATGAATGGGAGCGATACTTAACATCCCTAGTACAATTCCCCATTTATGATGATAATGACAATATTTTTGGATGGGAACGTTTATTAACTAGAGTTGTTAACGGGGAAATGTTAAGGTACGCCTTTCAAAGGGATTGGTTCTTTTTTCCTACTCGAATGGGGGACATCTCTAATCCCTGTCTTAATTGAACAATTCATGCCTGAAAGAGTCATTGTCAGATATGATATATTCATGGAAATAACACTCTATGATGATCCTGAAAGATATAGCTCTGACACCTATTTAAGGTTTCGAGTCTATTGTCCTAGACCTCGAAATGATAATCTTTCATGAGCAATAATCCCAGTCAACGTCTAGATATGTTAAAATAAAATTCCTGTCTTTATTTTTATTGTAATTGTACTTTTCTTTTATATATAAATAAAAAAAAAATTAAGAAAATCATCACTGTGTTTTTAGTATCAGAATCACTTGCACTTATTATTTTATGAGTTCTGATTTTTATCAAGTCTTACAAATCTCAAGTATTGCTATCTAATAATTGTACTAAACTGTATGTTTAAACTATCCCATTAAAGTCCAAAATAAAAAGGCATACCAGAAGTATTGCTGGTTTAAAAACCATGTTGCTGAAACTGCTAGATAGCAAAATTTGAATACAAGATCGATCCTTTGAAACTGCAGTTCAAAAGATCAATTGTACAGTAATTCTTGATAACTTTATCTCAAAACAGTGATAGTACTTTTACTTTATATATATATAAGTTAATTTTGTTATTATTATTATCTTTTCTTTGTGTATTTTTTTTATTACAGGTGGTATCCTTAGCTTCTTTTTCTCATCTCACTCATTGAGGACAATGTCAGACTCAGTTGGTGGGGGTGGGACGATTTAACGATTAACACCTGTTTGTTTATTTTATCTTTATTTCATAAAAAAAAAAAAAATTTAGTTTCTCTAGAGAGAGATACACTGAAAAAGAGAAAATGGCTTTATATAGGGCTTTGAACCCTAAAAACTTTTCCCTATCTCTCTTTTTCCTTTCTTTTTCTTCTTCCTCTCCTCTCTCGCCGCGATCTCTCTCTCTCTCTCTCATTCTCTGCAACTCTCTCACTCTCTTCCCCCAATCTCTCGATCTCTCTCAATCTCTCATTTTTTTTTAATTTTCTTCAATCCAAAATCAAGATCCACTCTACTGATCACTAAAGGTAAGATCTATAATCCAGAGAAAAGCTTGATTTTGATTTTATTCTCTATTTTTCCAATTCAGCGTATATTTTTATTTTTATTTTAGATTTTTATTCTCTCTTTTCCATTATTTAACAAAAATGATATCCATAAGTTGTAGGTACCCACGCACCAAAGAAGCTTGAAAATATCACTCAGGTTTTCAGATTTTCAAGAGACAGGTGATATTTTTCCATTTCTTTGTAAAAAAAAAAAAAAATGGACGACGCGATAGCTATTGGTCTTATGTATTTTGAACTTTACCTTGTCATTTTCTTAATTGCTGTTATGATAATGCTGCGTTGCCCTTGTTAAAAAAAAAAAAATCCAAGTTTTCTGTTTTTTTTTTAATAATAAAAAAAAAATGAATGACGAACACGTCACCGCTCTTATGATTTTCGAAGTTTATACCATAATTTTCCTTATTATTGTTATTATAATGATACGCTGTCTTGGACTTTTCTAAAAAAAAAAAAAAAAAAAGAGAGAGAGAAAAATGTAGTTTTCTAGTTTTTTTTTTGTTTAAAAAAAATATATTAGTTTCTGAATGTATATATTTTTCTTAAATATTTTTAGTTTTTAAATAAAATTCCCACCCACCCCCTCTAAGCTCTCTTTAATTAGATCTTAGTTGATAGTTGGAAGGAGTGGAGGGTTGAGTCTAACCTCTCTTGTTGGCTGAGAGTATAAAAAATGGATCCAATAGTCGATGACCAGACGTTAATGGGTCGCTCACTTGTTTCTGAGCAGAAGAAACCCTTTGCTGGCACTAGCCTTTATGCCATCAAAAGGAAAGCTAAAAGGTTAGGATGGTGTTTGAATTGTTATAGAGAAGAATATCCTGGTTTAGTTGCTCACAATGGCACATCTTTTAAAGTTTACTACTGTTACAAAAGACAATTCAAATCAAAACAAAAGAAAATTTTGGTTGAGAAAGAGGACTGGATCCTTTGATACCCAAATAAATTTTGTTTTCCCATCCCTCGTTTCTTTTTATTTTTATTTTTAGTTTTTGTACATATAATAATTTTTAGTCAGGTCAGACTCTAAAATGATCCTATGTGTACATCTGGCTTTCATTAGCTGGTTCGATAGGAGTAATTTGCATGATCCAAGCATCACCAGATATGTCTAGTGCGGTGAATGTCCCTAGAGGTAGCGAAAAAAACTAAGTAAAGCCAGAGTTATCTCTTAGCCTCTTACTGATGTTTTTAGCTTGCTAGTGGTTCTAGACTCATCTCTTTTACTAGAGGTGGATGGGTAATCATGACAACTTAGACGCTCCGGATTGCGTAGTCTCTTTTGTATAGGTGCAGAGGATACTAGTTGCACCATATATGTATCCAACTTAGTGGATATGCTTAGGATTTTTTAGAAGTTTTTCTTTTACTTGATATAAGATAAATTTGACACGTTAATGTTATTTTGGGTATGTTAATAGCATACAACACATTGTCACATGTTTTACTATTTTCAAATGGTAGAAACTCTTTAAACATTAAACATTTTGAAACAGTGTGAAAATATTTACTGAATCTAAATGGATGAGTAAGCATAAACTATGCAGTTTAAAGACAAGTAGTGGAAACTAATTAACCCATGTGAGCTTTTGTGCCAATCTTCCTTTATTAGGGTTACTATTCTTTTCAATCTCATTTATTCTCTTTATCATATCACTCGTTGAAAGTCTCATTATTTTTCTTTGACTGATCATTAGAAGAGAACGTTCATGATTTACCATTAGAACGTCCAAATTGCTTAAATAAACAAAGTCAATCTATTTTTAAAATGATTTAGGCCATCTTTTCTTTCAAATGCACCCCCCTTCACCTTATATTACCTTATTCTCAGTTCTATCCAAATCATGCCTTGCTTCACCTGGGAGTACAAACCTCACTTCTATATCCAGCTATGTGATTGGACTGTATTGATATTGCACGAAGTGTTAAAGAAAGAAAGGAGTTGATTTCAAAAAAAAAAAAAATGAGAAACTACAAAAAAAAAAAAAAAAAAAAAATCAAATGTACATATGATAAAAAGGAGAAGAAGAAGAGGTTGGAATGAATTGCGCAAACACTCCAATCACATGCTTAGAACAAATACACCCCAAATCTCCTACTCATCTTAATTTCTAACCTACCAGTCAAAGTCCTAATGATTTAAAAGAAATTGATTTTTAAATTTAAGTGATAATGATGTTCTCCACGGTAGATCGCTCTTCTAATGCTAAGTATTCTTTCATGAGACTTATTGTACTCCAAATGCCTATATATTGAGTCATCAAAATAGAAGCAATTCCTCTATCTTTGCTTCCCTACCAAGTGAGATGTTCTCTACACCGGTTTCTGAGAGTTTCTCCTTAAAAGAGTGAAATCCTAGTGAGATTTGAGTTAAAACTACAAGTTTTATGACTGTTAATAGTTATGTGAACTTTGAAGTTAAAGATCAGTTGCTTGACTTTTCAAGTACACACTGTAAGTTTAAAGAGTATAAAAAATGCTTCCATTGACAAAACTTTGAGTATATGTGTTGCATTACTATTACATACTTGAAAATTTCATTTTATTGTCAAATTTAATCTTATCTGTTGTAAAAGGAGAAAATCTACCTTGATTTTTATTTTAGTTTATTTTTACATATAAATTTTTTTTTTTTGAATTTTGTGGGTATATTCACTGCAAACCCTCACGAGACAACACTCGTCCACTAGGGGTAACCTAGGGGTTTAACGGCTTGTTGCATACGCTAAATGCAATCGCGATTCCTGCAATAGTGAGTTAGATTTTATTTTCCTTAGTTTATTCCTACTTTTTAATAAAACTTCTAGAACAATTTCTCTTTCACTTCATTGCTAGGGACTAGCAATAAGCTAGTTGAGGGGTGTGACAAACATTGAATATTGCACATTTATGTGTCAATATAATAGACATAATGCTCATTTAATCCCCCAAATTCCTAGTTTTACATGCATATTTGAATTAATATAATTTAACTGTGATGTCACTCAAATGCATGTAATTATTGATTTTTACACATTTTACATGTTTAGGTAAAAATGAAGTGAAATAAAGGGAAGGAAAGAAGTAACAACCACACCAAAGCATTTTTCATATATCTTATGTTAGTCAAAGAGTTCAACAGTAAAAACAATCCATAGCAAAAGAAAAAAAGAAAAAAAAAAGAAAAAAAAAATCAAACAAAGAATCAACAACCAGACAAAAGAAGAAAGATTAAAAAAAAAAACTAAACAAGAAATTCAACTAGGCATTGAATGCCTTGAATTACTATACGTATAAAACAAAAGGGTTTTGTTTTTTTTTTTTTTCTCCTTTCTCTCTCCCTCTCTTTCTCTCTTTTCTTTGTTTTGCAGGACACTGTCAGAAGCCAACGACAATTGGGACGAGCAAAGAAGAAATTGCAAACGTGATAGATGCAATGACGAAACTCGTCATTCAATTTGCCTATAAAAAGAGGCAACAAGCAGTAGTTTAGGGGAAGAGCAAACAAGCTCCACAAGCACAACACACACTGTTAAGGGAGAGAATAGTTTAGGGGAGGTTATCATGTGAGCACTTTATATTGTCCCTAGAAATAGGAAACTTTAGTTTTTCTTTGCCTTTTCTAGTTCTAGTAGTTGTAAAATTTTACTTTTATGTAATTGATGATTTCATGTTAAAAAATATGTAGCAAAACTTTGTGTACTGCATTTCTTAAATTTAAAATATTTGTTTTCTTGTATGACCTTTGTCAATTTGTAGTAGTAAAAATAGTCCTATTTAAAATTAGATTTAATATTTCTAGTCTAGTAGTACCTATAGTTGTCCCCTAAAATAGTTAGAAACCCTAAATTTCCAGTTTTTATAGCAATATTTTCATTCACTAAAAGACAGATTTTGCGATTAAATGCCAGATTTCTTAGCCACGTAGTTGTTGTAATCACCTACCAAAGCCCCAAGCACACCATATTCATATCTCACTCCAAAAGTATATTTGGATTTGGTTTGGGTTTATTTGTGTTCTTGGAGTTCAACCACTGTGACCCCACAAGAATCCAAAGTCAAAGGTTTAGTATTTTATTTTTGGTTCAGTATTTCCATTTACTTATATTTTATTAGCATAGTTGTACTAAACTTTCTTATTTTGCAGATTCCACAAATTCAACCCCAGCTCATGTTAAGTAAAGAAAATAATATAATAATATTAGTTTTCACCTTTACCTTAGTTTTACAACTTTAGTTTTAATTGAGCAGTCACTGTTTACACCTATTTAATTTATCTTTAAATTTTATTTTTATTTTGAAGACAGTTTCAATTCCAAAATGGTAGGCTAAAACTTTAATTGGGGATATGTAATAAAAACTTAGAAACCACAGCTTCTGTGCACTAATCTTAAATGGGCAAATTTATCTAGATGGGTTGTTTTTCCATTTATGGAAAAAAATATCTATTTATCTATAGTTTATGACCATTTAACATGTTTATATACTATGGCTATATTGGGCTCAAAAGAGTACATATTTGAAATAAAAAGCCTAATTATGTGGATTATCAAACTATGCCTTTTGTCATAAAAAACACCTAGTATACTCAAACAACTCATATGACAAAGTTAATATTTCAAATATGTGTTTATATATATTTCTATCCAATAATGGATAGGCAATTGTGTAGTGGCAGAGTGGTGGGGACTGGACGCCGAACAACCCACGTCCGCGGCGGGACACGGTTCGAACCTGGCTACTGCCCAATTGTCTTTTTATTTTTATTTAAACCAAACGACGTCGTTTCATATCAAACCTGACACACTTGATATGACCCTGACTAGTGAAAGTTTATTTTTAAATAAAGAATGACTCTGCGGTCTTAAATGCCAAACGCTTTTCAAATGCACAAAAATTGTGGGATCTAGTGTTGGTTTGCATATTCCCAATTCCTTTAAATCATTTTCCCCTAGTTAATTAATATTTCCTGTTTTATAATAATTTTGCTTAAATATCTGTATTATTTCCATCTTTTCCTATTATTAAATCTAAAAAGTTTTTCTTACAAAAATTTAGCTTTTATTTATTTTTCTTCATTTTCTTACTAGTATGTTAGTTAATTTATTTTGCACTGTTAAAATCTTTACCATAAACTGTTAAGAAAAAAAAATAGTTTTAATTACTTTTATTGCAAAAATATAAAAATTAGTAGTTTAGTAAAACCCCACAAAAATCCATCATCTTTTATTTTCTTTTTAGTGACAAAATAGTTATCTGCTTAACTTTATAAAATTTTATTCCGTTCCCTGTGGGTTCGACCTGGACTTCCAGAACTTTATTACTTGTACGATCACCTACACTTGGGTGTGATAAGAAAACGCGTCAATAGGATGTCGTCACAGGCCCCACTTGAGCCGCCACCTCCCATTTGTGTCCACCACTTGATTGTTATCTCTCTCTCTTGTTGTATTTGCACATGTGCTGTGAAAGGAAGCAACCCAGAAAATTTCATTTGGTCCCTGAATTGACCATTTTACTCTCTTTCTATGCATTAAAAGTTACCCAAATTCTACATCTTTTGCTTATAAATTGGGCCCCATAGTCTCCTCTTTCAGACATGAGAAAGAAATCAAGAGATCATAGAAGGAATCCCAACAACTACCTAAAATCTACTTAGAATTCATGTGAGAATGTCTTGAAGTTAGTAAAAGTTGTGCTTGTCTTTTCTTGAATAGAAAATAAATAAGTAAGAAAAACCACCTCAGCCCAGAGACTAATAAAACCACCTCCCCTATGGTACACCGTAGTCCCCCCCATATGGGGGACTGCCTTTTTAAAATGAACAATTAGTCCTGAGTAGAATGGCCACGCCAAATATTCAATTAAAATAGACTATTAGTCCAATCCCCCTCTTTTCCACCCTTAGCCTTGCGAAACAAACGTAGTTAATTGGTTATACACATTGCTTTGTTTAATTGGTTTTATAATAAACCAAACACAACTTTTCGAGTACCTTGGTAACTAATTTTTTTGGTAAGTTTAGTATTAACCTTCACAAATACAATGTGCTGCACACACAACGCGTGTGCCTCAGCCGCTAGTCTTTAAAAAATCAAAACTAAATATTTGCAAATTTTCTTTTACTCTATCATTTCCATATGACACGATAAGAGTTAGAAAGAGAATTTGCAAAGGGTAATTTTGGAAAGTCAAAATTAAATACATGCAATAAGTTTTTAAGTTTGACAACAATTTTGGGATGGGGGGATCATATTTTTTTTTTTTGCGAGTTAAGGAATATGTAACAAATACAATGTGCTACACACGCAGCAGCGCGTGTGCCTCAGCTGCTAGTCTTTAGAATGCATTCTCACTGATTATAATTCCTATGCATTTCATTTTCAACTTAGATTATGATGCATTTTGCTATAGTATTAGGTTGGGGTGTTGATGCCTAAACCCCTCGCTCTTCGCTTTATATATATATATATATATATAGGTTGGAAATGGTGGTTTGCATATGCATTTTGCTATAGTATTTATAATGTTTTTTCCTTCTTTATATATGAAATACATGGCATATAGAAAATTATGTTACTACCGTTTCAAATGAAGCACTATGCTCCGTTTGCTATGAGAGTGACTTTTTTTTGGGCTAAAACATGAATCAATATTGGTGTATGTTATATGTAGAGAGAGAAAAAGGCAAAAGAGGGATAGTATAAAAATAGATAAATAAATAAATAAATAAATAAGATGGTTATGATGGAGACATAAACATTATAGAGTGATATTAATTGCTATAGAGGTTGAGGAGCATGAATTCCATCAACTCCCTACTCATGTCTTCATGTTCAAAATACCATCTCCAACTTAAAAGCAGAAGCAAGTAAGACTTGCATTTTGAAAAAGTAATTGTATTAGAAAGCATCATTAGAACATGTGGCTAATGAAGATGATAATACAATTAAAATTGGTAAGAATGCATTCCAAAGTTGTCACTCCAAACATACACTTATCCTCTTCATTTTCAACTTATTTTAAGAGTACTCTCTCAAATGTAGTTTTTACATTTTTGAAACAACAAATCTTGCTTCCTTTTGACTTCAAGTAAGACACGATGATTGCCCCTCTCTATAAAACCAGATGATCCATTGAACATAGATCATCAAATGCCTATGAGTCTCATCTGATTACTCAACAACCCTCTTTCTCTCTCTCGAACTTGAGAGTGTTTTACCAACAAAACAAAAGATGTAAGACATCAAATTGGATGGCAAGAGTTAATGGTTCATGGAGCTCCACCATCCACAACCTTTTCAATGAAATATTTTTCTCTTATGCAATATTTTGATTTCAACCTTCACCATTATCTTTTTTGCTAGTATTGAAGTCAATTATAGTTACACAAGTAACACAAAAGAGAAGTAATTCCATGTCAAAATGCACCCTCTATTTTGTGTAAATTACTTTGTTTGTTTTCAGGGCTGCACATATCACCTTTGTGGAAATGGAAGATACAAGTTGTCCGACTTTGTATGACACAATTAAAAAGGTTTAAAATGGCAACAATGACAATGACAATGACAATGACAGGCTCCGTATGTAAATTACCTGAAAGTGTTCTGGGTCACATCCTATCTCTCCTTCCAACGAAAAATGCAGTTGGAACCAGTGTACTATCAACATAATGGAAATACATGTGGACTTCAGCTACCAATCTACATTTTGATGATACGGTGATTGATTCTAAAAGAAGAAAAGGTAGAAAGACAATGTTCATGAGCTTTGTGGAAAGGGTTCTACTTCTACATGGGAATTTCACTATAGAGAATTTTAATCTCTCATATATGTTCTAAGGAGTATGATGACCTTCGTGTCGATTCTTGAATCTCCACTGCCATTAGATGCAATGCTAAAAGGCTTTGTACTAACTAGTTTCTAGTGAAGCCAAGATTTGTTTTTCCTCTCTATATACATGAAAGTTAAAGCTATGGATGCCTTGTGTTTTAAGAGTTCCTTGTTCCACCTGTTTCTCAAGCTTCAAAATCTTAAGCCTTCTCCGAGTCATGTTTCAGAAGGAGTCATTTCCTCCCTCTCTAACCAACTTCAATTAAGTTTCCCATTACCTGGGGTGTTTAATTTAGACAACTATGAATGGATGAATGTGAAGTTTGTGAATATATATATGCTCCTGTACTTGAAATCTTTATCGTGAATTGTGTCAAATTGACACCCACTAGCATGTTGGATTCTGTGTTCAACATCGAAGGTTCGAGTATAACAAAGTTCAAGTTTTTTGCATTTCATTCCATTTTGCAACATAATCTACGCAATCTGTATCATCAGTTGTGGATGCGACTATTGATGTTTCAATAATAGTAAGAATTTGGGACCAGATTCATGTGTTCGGTTCTCAGGTGTTTTTACTTCTTAATAAGTTTTCTAATGTTAAAGTTTTGACATTGTTTGATGCAACTATTAAGGTACGTTTTCTCTCTTTTTTCTTTTCTTTCAAAAGTTTATTGTTATTCTCGTAGGTACTTGGTAAAAAATTGCTATAGTATGGTTGGTAACTTGGTATCATTGCATAATTGTATTGGTAATGATTAGGAACCCACAAGTTGATCATGTCTCATAATGGTGAACCTCACCAACTCTCCAAAGAGGGCTTTCCCTTACTATGGAACCCGAACAACAATCTCCATTTAGAATAACAAAAAATTCTTCCAGTTGAGTTACCCATGGCCTAGGAAGTATTCTAGAAGATTGTAGGTATTTTGTTTACCTCATTGGGCCCATGTTTGAGTGGAACAATGCATTGCACCCTTATTGGGTTTCACCCACAACACCTTTTAAGTTACGTAATATTCTCTGCAGTAAGGGTTGATGCAGTGCTTTATGCTATTCGAGTAATAGCCGTCGTGGTACTCCCTGGATTTCCTCACGATGAGCATGATAGTGTACGTTTGCACCTTCTATGATTGAGCTACGTTGCATCTTCCTATGTTATCCATACTCGGGTACGTGTTTCGGGTGAATATACGAATCTGAGAGTCAGGCTCGATAGACTCCAATAATTTAGGATAAGGGGACTTGGCCATAAAAGGATCCAAAATTTAGATACGGGTATAGGGATACGTCAAACAAGAAATAGAAGATGTAGGTTTTAACAGGCATGATGATTTGTATCTCTAAAAAATATTAGTTCATAAAAAGAAAGCAATAGTAAAAAAGAGGTCTACCTGCTGGGTAAAAAAACCAACTCCATGTCGATCATTATGAGTCAAAAATCTGAAACAAAGCAATGCAATGAGTAAAAATCTAACTTGCGTTTGTTAATAATCTAACTTGCATGAGAGGAAAACACATACCTTATCATGTGTAATACTCAACATTTATAACCATCATTGTCTTCAAGCATTTTCATACCACCAATTACATTAGGCATGTAAATAAGAAAATGTATAATAATGCATATAATGCTAGACTATCAAAAGTTGACTACTATTAGTTAAGTAAAATAGGAGATCCCAGTACAAAAGTTTGAAGTGATATCTTATATGTACAACCCAAAAGTGCTGAAGCATACTTAGTGTTATACTGTTATCAACAGTATCACTTTCAAAAAGTCAAAATGCCAAAAATACTTAAAGCATTGACCGCACAAAAACTTTAATTTACAAAATCCATCCTTAAGTCATATAGCACCATCAGATCCATCACATCTATTCTTCATTTGGAGCTCTTGTGTTTTCATCCTCAATTCCCAATAAGCCTTCATTACCATAAGTAAATGTGATTGTCTCCATCTCGGGCTAATCTTGATAAAGTACAACAAATTCTAGTGGAGTATCTCCATCTTGGTCAAATTGATCACCACCTAAAAAATGCATACCAATTCTAATTCATTAGGCTGCTAGCATGTTTCATCTTTTCATATTAACAAACAAAAAAAAAAGAACCTTTAACAATGGTATATATTGATGATGCCAAAATTTGGTTAAAATAATTTAAGGAGAGAGAGAGACTGGTTTTTTGCATGTGGTTCGGCCCTGTTAATGAAGGTACCTACGTCCACATGTGTGTTTGAGCACGTTCACTATACTGCAAAAAGTCGGGGACCTGTGGTGAACCAACAATAGTTTGGAGCTACCGCATATCGGTCGGGCGTGTTGGTGACCGCTATAGAGGTGCTGTAGAGACTGAAAAGTTGGTCCCTTTGGAGGGGGATGAGTGGTCTTTTTTTTAGATACAAGAGACCTACTCATACATGGATAAGGAAAACATAATCCAATTGAGCTTGATTGGCATTAATTGTAGGGGTTTCCTAATTGGATTAGAAAATAATATGCTATTTCCATAAGTCTTCTATCTTGAGTAGGAAACTGCCTGGAATATTTTGGGGCATGTGTTGTGGGCCCAACTAGCCTGGGTCTGTACAGACTGTGCCAGTGTGGTCTTCCCGGCTTGTTGGTCTGGTCGTGAATGAACCACTTGGGATGGTGAGTCTCCGGTAGACTGGACCGCTCAAGCTGATGCTTGTCTGAGGAGTTGTGCATGATTTGACCGGGACATGAACTGACTGCTGAGTTGAACCACTAGGTTATAGGATAGAGCCAATTTTGGGTGTATCAGTTGCCCCCCATTTCCAAGGTTGGCCGGATGCTATATCGGGGCAAGTTTGGAAATCTGTTTGATGCCACTTGCCACTGTCTGAGTGCTCGGGGAAGCTGCTTTGAAGCTTCTGAGTCTTGTGAGTGCTCGGGAACTGGCTAAGAGTTGAGACTTAGCCTAGCTCTGAGTCTTTCAGTGCTCGGGAATTGGCCGGGAGTTGAGACTCATCCTATTTCGGAGTCTTTTGATTAAGTTAACTCCCAGGATGGTTATCTTTTACCCATAAACCTTCGTCAAGGTTGTGGGAAATGGAGTTTGACCATGTTGGAAAAGCCAACCTAAAGTGTGTTACTTTAGGGTCCTTTTATGTTAACTCCCCAGGATGGTTACCTTCTGCCCGGTCAGCCTTCCTCAAGACTATTGGGAGAAGAGTTTGACCATGTTAGTGGAGCCGACCTAAATCACGTTGCTTTAGGGTTTTTTTGCTTCTCTATCATCGGCCAACCTAAGAGATTTTAGTCATCTCTATCGTCGATTTGGACCTAAGTGGAGTTATTGTCTTTGAGTACTGTAGGCGCCCGGGTTGTCTAAGAGTTGGATTTAGTTACCGCAAGGCCTGTAAGTACCTGGTGTGATTGCCTGTTTAGTCCATCGTGCCTTTCTGCCCCCCTAAGCTTTCACTAAGACAGGGGTCTTTCAGAGGCTAGGACTATAGGTAACCGACCTAGAACATGGTGGTTGCAGGGTCTTTTGAAACTTGCCATCATCAGCCACCTAGGGAAATTTGCGTCCATCATAGGTTGGACCTAAGCGAAGTCGATGCCTCGGGCGTGACCCTGAGGTCTTTTACCTTGGGTGTGATCTTGAGGTCTTTTGCCAATTGCGTAATAGTGGTCTTTGGTTGCCTCGGGGTTGAGCCCGAGGTCTTTTTAGTGCCTGGGTTCGGAGCCCGAGGTCTGTTGGTATGCCTCGGGTATAGCCCGAGGTCTTTTCAAGAGCTCTCTGACAGTCTGCGGAGCCTCATGCGATGATCGGGCAAGTACCATTGTAGTTGGATTGGTTGAGACTGTTAGAGACAGGAGGTCGGGTCGGGATCACTGGGCTCCTAATTACTCTGAGCTGGATTTAAGGTCGGGATCACTGGATCCTGACTGCTGCGAAGTAGAGGTCGGGCTCGGTTGTCAGACTTAGACCGCTATGAACTGGAGGTCGGGTCGGGCCTGCGGTGAGCTGGAAGAACTGTCAGAACTCCCGGGCTGATCTCGCTTTCGCTTACTTCTGGAAGACTCGTTGATTACGTGCCCGGGGTCTTTAGTCTTTAAAAATTCTTCAGTGCCAATGTATTATCTAACCCTCTCTGTGAGTTCAACTAAGGTTTCTGGTCGGTTTCTGTGAAACGACGCGGCGCACTTGGTGTGTTGAACTCCCGAGCAGAATGCTATAATAGCGACAGTTTCATCAAGATCATAGATTCTAAGCTTCTCTTGATTAAATTGGTCGGTGAATTCCTTGAGGGTCTCATTATTGCTTTGTATAACTGTTAGTAGCTACATGTCAGGCTTTGGCCGTTCATGCATACCGATGAACTGGTTGATGAACTATTTGCTGAATTGCTTGAAACTGCGAACCGATCGGGGCTCCAAGGAGTAGAACCATTACACGTCCGACCCTTTCAAAGTACTGGGGAAGGCTAGGCAATGTAGTTCATCGAAGTTGGTGTTTAGGGCCATCTGAGCCTTGTAGGTCCGGACATGGTCGACCGGACTTCGCGAACCATTATAAGGATCTAGGCAAGGCTGCTTAAATTTACGCAGGATGGCAAACCTCGTAATCTGGCTAGAGAATGGTGACTCTGTCTCGGTATTGGCGTGATTCTGAGTAGGATTCTGGCCCAACCTTTTGGCCACTCCATCAATTTGTTTCTACAAGTCCTTGATACGTGCCACCACACCTTCCCGACCAGTATTCGGGGCGCAGGTCGGGTTGATAGAGGATGCTTCCTTCTCATGGCGGTACGCTGTCCCCTGGGATCGGGCTTGGCTATGACTCCGGTTCATTGTGGGCCTAGGGACACCTCGGCTCTTGACCGAGTGACCCTGGACTGATTCCCGGGCCATATGCTCCTACCTTTCCTCTCGGGCAGCAAGCTTACTGTTGATGTCTCTAGCATCCTCAACACGGGATGGGTTGACTCGGGCACGTTGTCTCGTTAAGATCAGTTCCCGACCGTATGAAACGTTCCCGGGTCATTTTCCGGCCACTGGAGGACTGCTTTGCTGAGCCAGCAGGGCTTCGATCTGTTGCTGAATTTGACACTGGCCCTCCAAGATTTGTGTGAGGGTCGCGGTGATTTGCTCAAATGTCATGACTGCCGCAGCCAGTGCCGAGGCCGACGGAACATCCCGGTTGGCCTGCTGTGCAGTCTTCTCACCCTTCTTCGGAGGCATGGCTACCAGCCAAAAGATTTATTGATGAAGAACTTGTCGTTCCCATAGACGGCGCCAAGCTGATGATGCCAAAATTTGGTTAAAGTAATTTAAGGAGAGAGAGAGACTGGTTTTTTGTATGTGGTTCGGCCCTGTTAATGAAGATATCTACGTCCACTGTGTGTCTGAGCACGTTTACTATACTGTAAAAGGTCGGGGACCTGTGGTGAACCAACAATAGTTTGGAGCTACCGTAGGTCGGCCGGGTGTGTTGTTGACCGCTATAGAGGTGCTGTAGAGACTGAAAAGTTGGTCCCTTTGGAGGGGGGTGAGTGGTCTCTTTTATAGATGCAAGAAACCTACTCATACATGGATAAGGAAAACATAATCCAATTGAGCTTGATTGGCATTAATTGTGGGGGTTTCCTAATTGGATTAGGAAACAATACGCTCTTTTCATAAGTCTTCTATCTTGAGTAAGAAATTGCCTGGAATATTCTGGGGCATGTGTTGTGGGCCCAACTGGCCTGCGCCTGTACGGACTGTGCCAGTGTGGTCTTCCCGACCTGTTGGTCTGATCGTGAATGAATCGCTCGGGATGGTGAGTCTCGAGTAGACTAGACCGCTCGGGCAGATGCTTGTCTAAGGAGTTGTGCATGATTTGACCGGGACATGGACTGACTACTGAGTTGAACCGCTCGGTTGTAGGATAGAACCAATTTTGGGTGTATCATATATAATTTATAAATTCACGATAGTTTAAGTAGCTTACCCATGTCCCAAAATTTTGAGGGTCCCTTTTTATAGTCCTTCTCCTTCCTCGACAACAATCGAAGATTGCAATGTACAAATACCAAGTCCTCAGCTCGAGCAATTGCCAATCTATTTCACTTAATACTTTGGATTGAGGAATAAGTACTCCAATTTCTTTCACTACAAGAAGAAGATGTTGGCTGGTTAAGCAACCTAAAATCTAAAGCTTGTAACAACGGAATGGAAGATCCATGATTAGTTCACTAGGATATGGGCTCCTCAAACATTCTTGCGTCCATTACATGGGGGTTGGCCAAAGTAGTTTGAGCTACTAGAAAAAGATCCATATTCAACATAAACTTTACGAAGATTATTTTGATCACGAAATAACCGGTGAAAACATTTGCTTCTATTCATAGAAACTTCTTGATCCTCATGGGGTGATATTCTTGGCACTTCATTACTTCCACCTCTAAGCCAAGTATCACAATAATATTTAGGAACTAATGAGTGTGCCAAACAATGTAGAGGGGTTTTACTCTTATTCCATCTACTCTCCAATATTTGGTGAATAGAATTAAAGAAGTCCGACTAATCAACAATCATATCCTTCCCTTCATGTTCAAAAATTATCTTCTTCACATTCTCAATCATGGTGTCCTATATATCGTATATCAAATGCAACACAAGAGTATCAGTATCAGCTATCCTCAACATATCAACTATAGGCTCTGTAAAACTTAAAAGATAGTCTATCTTGTCCCACCAAATGTCATCAACTATATATTGTTTTACCTCTCGAGCTTTTGTCTCAATTGTCATATTTCCATCTCCTCTATAGACCCTTCAATCTACATCCATGACCATTTTCTCAAGTGAAGGCTTCACTTCTTTCAAGCGTTTAGCCATGACAATATGTGATGCAAACCTTGTTTCAGCTACCTTTAGTAGTGTTAAATTAGAGTAATTGATGAAGATAGCTAATGCCATGCCATGATTGAGAATAAAATTCCTTAAGGTATTCATAGCATTAACTAAATCAACAATCCACTTTTATTGAGAATATCGAGGTGATTATTCATTTGTAGCGCATATACTCTTCAATGCAAAATTCAAACTGTGTACCACACATGGAGTCCAAAAGATATGAGAAAATTTAGTTTCAATGCTCATACCGGCAACCTTTTAGTTGCTTGCATTTTCAGTTATGATTTTAACAACATTTTCTTCACCAACTTCCTTAATTGCTTGCATAAAGATATTACCAACATAGTCTCCATCTTTAATATTACCACTTGCATCAATTGACTTTAAAAACATTGCCCCTCCAGCGAATGCAGCCATAATATTTATCAGTGATTTTCTTTATCTGTCAGACAACCCATCTGAAACTATAGATAACCCCCTTTTCCTCCATGTATCCTTGATTAGCTGGAGTTTCCTAATAGCGTGCTCTTTCTCTTGGGCGAGTAATGTGGTACGAAGCCTATCGTAAGTAGGAGGCATGTAACCAACTAATTTGCTATCAACTAACATTTGTGAGTACTGGCGAAAATAGGGAGACCTTGTAAAATTGAAGGGCAAAGCACTTGCATAGAACATCCGAGCAGCTAGTTTGTCAATAGTGTTTCTTGGTGCAAGATTGAATGATCTTTCCAAAGGGCCTGAAGCTAGAGTTGACCCCTTCTATTTTTTTTTTTTTTGTTATAAATCTGATCCTTGTAGTAAACATACATTATTGTCCTTGTTTCTTGCTTCCAGTTCTTCTTTACCCTTCTTCCATTCAACTTCATCATGCTCCTTTTTCAATACTTGAAATATATCATTGTTCATAGCCTTCCAAATTTCAACCCCCTATTGTGGAATCTTCAACAAATGAGCCCTAACTTTTGAATATGATCCTGTAACTCTTTTGCTGCAGTAATTACACAACCATGTTCTATTTCCACCCCCACCTACAGGCATACTGATAAGCCACACATGATTTCATAATGGCTTGTCATCAAATTGAAATGCTTGAGAATTTGATGAGCGCAGATTTTTTTTCCCTCTTTGGGCCAGATTTGTTTTCCCTCTTTGGGAAGGAATATTCGAAGAAGACATGGTGTGTCACTGGTTTGCCTCTGAAGAGAGACCTAAATTTTTTAATATGTTCTCTCTTGACAAGTTTTCTACCCCTAAAATTGGCACCTGGTGGGGAACACCAACATTATGACAAGAATAGTTGCCGTTTCAGTGGATGTATATCTATATATACATATATGTTTAACATAATACTAATACTGATATTCCCTTGGACCAAGAAAACAATATTGATACCTAAAATAAAGTAACATATTAATGAAGTGATCCTCCAAGGCAATAAACCATTGAGATCGGCTAGGAGCCTAGGACAAACAAAATCTAACCTTTTTATATCATCTAGTTCTAGTCTACTCCAGGACCAAAAATAAAATAAAATAAATGTCTAGTCTAGGACAAGCAAAATCTCAACCTCTTTATATATCATACGGAGGATGGCCCGTTCAAGGTACGGGCGTCGGATTTGATAGAAAAAATGAAATATATATATATTTATTGTGTACACGAAAGAGAAATAAGTTCTATTAATTCTTAAGATGGTGTTACAAAAAAGAGTAATGCTATGCTTCCCAAATTTCTATACCAAAAGTGTTTCCCAAATGATGTGGCAGCAGGGTCAGGTAAATAACTTCCAATCAAAATTCAACTTGTCCCAATATATTAGACCTATGTGTAAATTAAATTTATAAGCATTATTCAACTGGTCCCAATATATTAGATCTATGTGTAAATTAAATTTATAAGCATTGTGCGTGTAATTGTTAGGGATATATGCAAAAATTCGTGCTTTATGTAGTTGATTTATTATTCATTCAATAAAATCAGTTATTCCATTTTTATGAGAATCTATGTGGACAATGTTTGTGTTATATTATTTATTTAATATTATGCATGTGTGTCTCTCATTCTACATAGTAGGTGGTTTGGTGTGTAGAGTTTGGCTTACACACGAAAGATCAGACCATCAGATATTGTAGAATGTAAGATTTTGGTTTACAGTCTTAGATGGGATTGGACACACCATCGGTAGGATTGCAACATGGTGCTGTAGTTGGTTTTTCTTGACTACGAAAAACGGTATAGTTGCAACTCACTATGCTGGTACACTTTGTGTATTAAATGAGACCGACTTGGGATAATTATCTTTATACTGACTTATAAGATAATTAATACCTCATGACTATTATGAGTGCTTATGCTCTAAATCCTAAGTTAATTTGTAGACACGTGCATTTGATATTTATACCTTGATCCCTAAAAGGGTGAGATCCTTAAGTGAGTCAATATCTCATTGGATTGGGTGACAATATTGATTGTGCGTTGGATATAAATTAATGATAGAATCCATGTCTCAATTTTGGGATTGATGATATCTCCTTGAGAAAGCTTATAAGTTTTGATTATGTCAAACCCTGCTGGTGGATTTTGTATCCGACATATCAGATAAGTTAAGTAGAGGATCTCAATGAATTTTAAGAGATTAATTAAATATGGTTGTCAGTAATTATATTTAATTAATGGATATATGTAATCTTAACTTGGGAAGATAATAAGCATTTAATAACATGAAGCTCGAAATATAATTTTGAGATAAAGGTAGGAGTGCAATTATAATTCTTTAGTGGTATGAATTATAATTTATGGAAATAGGAATCTGATTCAGTTCGAATTGGGGTTTCCTAATTCCATAAGGAAGCCTATTCCTTATCGATTTCTTAAGGTCCCTATCGTAGCCTATATACATGCTGTTTTGGCTCTCCTATAAGTTTGCGTTTTTCCATCAAGAGTATTTTAACTCGGAATAGAAAAGAGAGCGTAAAAGAGGGAGAGCAGAAAAGGATTTTGATAGAGCCCACACTCAGTTCGATATTCTGGCAGCAGAGGAATACGGTAGAAGATCGTGAGCTGTTATCGAGCCTGTGTTCTCAATTCGTCTACTACAGCAATCCGTTTTGTAGTTCAAGGTAACCCTAGTTCCGCTCGTGTAGGGTTATTGTAGCTTTCACATAAATTTTTGCAGTACCAACTTATACGCGCTATCAACAGATTCTGGGAACGCAGTTTTCCTAACAGTAATATCAATAATATTGTGTAATAAAAGTAAATTTCTCATTTATAGGCATGTGTGTAAAACTCAATTCATATCAAAGTGTTCAAGGCATGGGTGTGCGTAAATTATATTTATAAAAATACCTTGGGACAATTGGTTATGGATGCGTAATAAAATTAAAGTTCTAAGCATGTGTGTAAATTAAATTTATAGGCCAAACCCCGCTTTTTCAAGGAAATTTACAAAAATATAAAAAAAAAAACACAAAACAAACCCATGCATTAGGGTTATAAAATGGTTTGGTTCAGTCAATTTGGGGTTAATTGAGTGCTTGGTTTTTTAATTGATTGACATGTAATAATACCTGCAACTTCTCCCAATTCGACTATATGAGTAGGACTCCGGTCATAACATAATCGGCAAATCGAGCCATACTTGGTACTCAGGTATCTACTACAAAGGAAACTTGTCTAGAGTTATATATAGGTGGTAGTGGTTGAACTATAATCCAGAAATTACTATTTGCAGTGAATTCATATAGCCTATAACCCATGCATCAGGGTTGTAAAATGGTTTGGTTTGGTCAGTTTGGTGTAAATTGATTACTTGGTTTTCTAATAGATTGACATGTAATAATACCTACACTCCCAATTCGACTATATGAGTAGGACTCTGGTCATAACATAATCGACAAATCGAGCCATACTTGGTATTCAGGTATCTACTTCTAAGGAAACTTTTCTAGAGTTACATATAGGTGGTAGTGGTCGAATTATAATCCAGAAACGACTAGTTTGCAGTGAATTCAGATAGCCTACAACCCATGCATTATGGTTTGTAAATGGTTTGGTTCAGTTGATTTGGGGTTAATTGATTACTGAATTTCCATAATGATAACGACATGTGGTAACAAACAATTATTCTAAGCAAGATAGAATAGTTATATTTACATAAGTGAAAATACGTTTGGTTAGATTTGGGAATGGAGTGCATCTCTAGAATGCCCATTTTGAGAAGCAAAAATTTTGACTTCTCAAAACTATGTTTTTGCACATTCCAAAAAGTCTAGAACTTTCTACTTACAATTATATATTTATCCCTTATTTTTTAATTAATACCATATTTATCCAAATCATATACCTAAGTAACATTCCCTACCAGAATGTTGGTTTACAACTCCTAGGTATATGATTTGGATAAATATGGTATTAATTAAAAAATAAGGGATAAATATACAATTGTGAGTAGAAAGTTCCAGACTTCTAGGAATGTGCAAAAACATAGTTTTGAGAAGTCACAATTTTTGCTTCTCAAAATGGGCATTCTAGAGATGCACTCCATTCCCAAATCTCACCAAAGTATTTCACTTATGTAAATATAACTATTCTATCTTGCTTAGAATAATTATTTGTTACCATAGGTCGTTAATCATTATGGAAAATCAGTACTCAATTAACCTCAAATCGACCGAACCAAAATTTACAAACCCTAATGCATGGGATGTAGGCTATCTGAATTCACTACAAAATAGTCGTTTCTAGATTATAATTCAACCACTACCACCTATATGTAACTCTAGAAAAGTTTCCTTAGAAGTAGATACTTGAATACCAAGTATGGCTCGATTTGTCGATTATGTTATGACCAGAGTCCTACTCATATAGTCGAATTGGGAGAAGTTGTAGGTATTATTACATGTCAATCTATTAGAAAACCAAGTACTCAATTAACACCAAACTGACCGAACCAAACCATTTTACAACCCTAATGCATGGGTTTGTTTTGTTGTTTTGTGTTTTTTTATATTTTTGTAAATTTCCTTGAAAAAGTGGGGTTTGGCCTATAAATTTATTTTACACACTTGCTTATAACTTAAATTTTATTACGCATCCATAACCAATTGTCCCAAAGTATTTTTACAAAATAATTTACGCACACCCATGCCTTGGAACACTTTGATATAAATTGAGTTTTACACGCATGCCTATAAATGAGAAATTTACTTTTATTACACAATATTATTGATATTACACACACAATGCTTATAAATTTAATTTACGCACAGGTCTAATATAGTGGGACCAGATGAATTTTGATTGGAAGTTATTTACCTGACCCCGCTGCCACATCATTTGGGAAACACTTTTGGGATAGAAATTTGGGAAGCATAGCATTACTCTTTTTTTTGTAACACCATCTTAAGAATTAATAGAGCTCATTTTTCTTTCGTGTACACATTAAATATATATATATTTCATTTTTTCTATCAAATCTGACGCCCGCGCCTTGCTCGGGCCATCCTCTGCATGATATAAAATGGTTGAGATTTTGTTTGTTCTAGTCTAGAATTTTATTTTTATTTTATTTTTGGTCCTGGAGTAGACTAGAACTAGATGATATAAAAAGGTTAGATTTTGCCTTCCTAGGCTCCTAGCCGATCTCAATGGTTTATTGCCTTGGAGGATCACTTTACTAATATGTTACTTTATTTTAGGTATCAGTATTGTTTTATTGGTCCAAGGGAATATCATTATTAGTATTATATTAAACATATATGTATATATTGATGTACATCCACCAAGGCGGCAACTATTCCCGCCAAAATGTTGGTATACCCCACCAGGTGCCAATTTTAGGGGTAGAAGACTTGTCAGTTGTCATCACCTATACACTGTTCTGCCAAAATTTTACAGTATTATTATATATATATGCTGAAACCAGTAAGAGAGAACATATTAAAAATTTAGGTCTCTCTTCAGAGGCCAACCAGTGACACAGCATGCCTTCTTCGAATACTCCTTCCTAAAGAGGGAAAACGAATCTGGCCCAAAGAAGGAAAACAAATCTGCGCCCATCAAATTCTCAAGGATTCCAATTTGATGACAAGCCATTATGGAATCATGTGCAGGTTATCAGTGTGCCTATAGGTGGGGGTGGAAATAGAACATGGTTGTGTAATTACTATAGCAAAAGAGTTACAGGTTCATATTCAAAAGTTACGGCTCATTTGTTGAAGATTCCACAACAGGGGGTTGATATTTGCAAGGCTATGAGCAATGATATATTTCAAGTATTGAAAAAGGAGCATGATGAAGTTGAATGGAAGAAGGGTAAAGAAGAACTGGAAGCAAGAAACAGGGACAATTATGTATGTTTACCACAAGGATCAGATTTACAATAGCAGAAAAAACAAAAGGGGTCAGCTCCAACTCCAGGCCCTTTGGAAAGATCATTCAATCTTGCACAAAGAGACACTATTGACAAACTAGCTGCTCGGATGTTCAATGTAAGTGCTTTGTCCTTCAATTTTACAAGGTCTTCCTATTTTCGCCAGTACTCACAAATGTTAGGCGATAGAAAATTAGTTGGTTACGTCCTACTTACGATAGGCTTCGTACCACATTACTCACCCAAGAGAAAGAACACGTTATTAGGAAACTCCAGCCAATCAAGGATACATAGAGGAAAAAGGGGTTGTCTATAGTTTCAGATGGGTGGTATAACAGACAAAGAAAATCGCTGATAAATATTATGGCTGCATCCGCTAGAGGGGCAATGTTTTTAAAGTCAATTGATGCAATTGGTAATATTAAAGATGGAGACTATGTTGGTAATACCTTTATGCAAGCAGTTAAGGAAGTTAGAGAAGCAAATGTGTTGGGTTTGTGCCCTCAAACCATTACTTTATGTATGAGACATTGACAATTTAATATATGGATATCAGCTTTACATTTCATTATGTATGTTTCTTTCATGAGATGATTGTTAATCCTTAAGTATTATAGTAAGTAATTCGTGTGTGTATGAAATACATACAAGTGAGATACAGATTACTATTCTTTGACACTTAGAATTTGTCACAGTGGATGATGAGACTGGATATCTCCTCAGGTTTACACTATAGCATGATTAACTGCCATTGGATGGAGTGATGAATCTCAATCACTAGAGTGTATCTCTTAGTTAATATGCTGGTGCTTATAGTGCATTGACAGACCTGAGCTTTCCTATTGACACTCAAGACTGTCAATAGTCGATAGGAACTCATAACTTGTATGATGTAACAACCTGCATTTCATTTAATTTTAAATTTGCATTTCATATTTAATTAGTATTCCTGATGTTATCCCAAATTTGCAATTCTCATGTTTAGAATTCTAATACTTGTTTTAATTCATATTAATATTCTTATTGGGGTCAAACTGCAATTTTACAAAATTAGGTATACCTGTGTTGGATTTTAAGACTGTATTTCAAAATGGTAGAAATGTTTGCTTTTGACTTAAGCAGTATTTTTATAAAACTAGGAAATCATTTCTTACGTTAAAATGAATTTTTGGTATTTTTGTGGTGACCACCGCGACGCGAAAATACCAGTTTGTGTTCAAAACTGTCCGCGCCAGGTTAAACTTCCACAGATTTTGGAAGTGATGTAAAGCAAGATTTGACACTTGCTTTACTTTCCATTTATGGTAACTCATCATTGGATAAGGCCTTGTTTCGCTTGTAATGTATGTGTGTTATTTTGTGCATAAAATTAGAATTCCCAAACACTCCTAATTTGGCCCCTACTAATCTAACTTGCCTTTTCAGATTGTTGGGAGTGTATACACGCACATATAACCAACATATATGATCTGTGCTTATTTTGGTTCTATTATAAATTAGAAAACAGATCATTTGTTGAGTAAGGCTCACAATACTTGGCCTCCAAGTTCAATTCTTGTGGTGTCTATTTATACACCACTTATACATACTCATGCTCACAATCTGTAGAAACACAGAGAGAGTTTGAAAGTTCTTAGTTGCTGAATTTTAGAGAGAGAGAGAGAGAGAGAGCTTATATCTCCATAGCTTAAAGCTTGAAGCTTCAATTGGGTTTCTTATATTTCTATTCTTTCTAAAAAACTCTTCACTCTTAATCTCTGTGAGTATTTTAAACTCATTCCAAATGTAATTTATGCTCAATTACTGTCTGTATGTATGTATATATTGATTCATAATTGTTGATTTTCATGAAAGCTTGAAACTTTAAAAATAGTGATTTTACAAACTTAATCAAAATAAGTTTTTAGAGATGATTTAGAAGGATTATAGTTCCTAGATGCTACAGTTCAAGTATTAAAGTCTAATTTATTCATATGAAAAAGTATATTAAGATTGAAGTTTTGTCATCTTTTAGTTTTCGTAAAATTTGTGAACTACGTTTGGATTCAAGTAAAATTGATTGTAGATTCATAATCCTTGCGAAAAACAGAAGAGATTCATATATTATAAGGCATGGTAACTTACGGAATCAAAAATGGGTTAAAAGACCCCTTAATTTTTGAAACAGGGGAAAACCAGCGAGGAAGACGAAGCTACTGTGTGAACTCGCGCGCGCGATCGCTCAAGCGGTCCGCGCGAGCGATCCCTCTTGCGAGCGGACCGCGTGCGCGAGCCGTGTGGTTTCAGGCAGATAAAATTAATAAGAAAAAATGAAAATTAGGCAGATCGCGTGAGCGGCCCGCACGAGCGACCCCTCGCGTGAGCGGACTACGCGAGTGAGGTGGCTAGTTTCAGACAGAAAGAAAAGATTTTAAAAGAAAATGAAAATTGGGCATATCGCGCAAGCGGCCCGCGCGAGCGGCCTGGGCGCGTAACTTTGGACAGTTTCTGGTTTTTGCTTGTTTTATATTAAGGAACTGTTTGGGTGATGTTTCATGGGCTTTTAAAGCTCCGTTTAGGAAATTTACTAAAGCAGAATCCGATTTGGTTACGTTTGGACGATTAAACCGAAGTATTATGACTTATCAATCCCCGTACGCACGCTGTTTCTATATTTCAGTGATTTACTTTATGTTTAAGGTTTCATGACATACATTTGGAGTCAGATATACATGCATAGTGTGTGGTTGTCAGTGTTGAAAAGAGTGTGTGGTTGAGATTGTGTTGTGGACACTCCCTGGTAATTGTGTACCAAAGTGTGACGTGTTGAGATTGTGGTGAGAGTATCTTTGTAATGCGACGATGGCAAAACTGGACACTCCCTGACGTCCATGGTAGCGTTAAAGTGTGTGACACCCTGGTACCCATGGTAGTGCTAAAGTGTGGCCTACGGACACTCCCTGGTACCCGAGTCTGGATACTGCGTGAGGTTACCTTCGGTATTAGTGAGGCGGATTAGGTAATAAAGTGTGAGGCATTGGACACTCCCTGGTACCCCGGACCAAAGTCTGAGGCAAACTGGACATTCCCTGGCACCCCTGTGCTAAAGTGTGGCTATCGGAGTATTACAAGGATACTGGTGTGAGATAGTGGGTTGTTGTGTTTGTCGAGAGAAAAGAGTCGGTAACATGAGATGGTGCATTGTTTTTCATACATGGTCACATATATGTGAATTAAAGCTTTCAAATGATATTGTGGTTGTTTTCTAAAAATGAAATCTTTACTTTAATGTAAACTTGTTGAATTAAATGGGAATTGGAAAATGGTAAATGAGTATGTGTTACATTCAAAGTTATGTTTTTTAATACTCACCAGCTTCTTGAAGCTGACGACGTTGATGCGTCGTAGACATTCGTGTCTAGGCTTTTCAGGTTTTGAGCAAGCTGAACATTACGACTATGCAAACTGAGAACAACTGCTGGAAAGAGAATTTACTTTACATGTTGAACTATTTGGATAACTGTAATAGACGATAGATATTGTTTTGTTTTAAGGCGGTTTGTGCCTTTAGAGACTCCGTGCTGTAATAACTATTAAGTTAGAAAAATATTGTAAGTGACAAGCGGGGGTATTTGTAAAATACAACTGCGCTAAAAGAAGAAAAAGTATGGATTTAGTTTACATCTCCTCCATTTATCTGCAATTTGAATTACAATGCTAGTTTATGCACCTATTGATTAATCTATGATAAGTTGTGTGTTTTAGCTGTAATTTGTGCAGACTGCAGTTGCTGTGTGAAGAATTGAAAGATGACGATAAAGGAAATGCTGAATTCTAATGAAGACAATCAAAAGTTGAAATACAGAGTTCGATCGATTGAAGACCGTTCGATCGATCGAAGTTTCGATCGATCGAGAAAGGTTCAAGCAATCGAAGTCCCCAAAGTTCAATCGATCGAGATTGGTTCGATCGATCGAACATGCCGTTTATCAGATTTTTACGCAAACGCAGCAGAATGCATGTTTAACCCTAGGCATTAGGTTTTTACTATAAAAACTCGTATTGTGTACGTCCATGGGGACGCCCACTTTATATTTTATCAGTTTTTACATAGAGAGAGAGTTTTCTACTTTGATTCTTGTAGGTTTTGATGATTGGATATTGAATTGAGTGGAAGTTTGAAGTTCATTAACAACTTGTTCGTTCCAGGTTTTGTTATATCAGTTTTGTTTACATTCTGTTAGTGGCTTACATAGTTTAAATTTGAATAGATCATAGTTTTACTTGTTGGTAGTGGATAAACCATAGTTTTCATAGTTTATATGCTTAAATCTCCACCAAACACTTCTTTAATGAATCTTTACTTTAAAAATAACACTGTGACACTTCAGACGATGTCTGAGTAGTTCCCGAGTTGGGAGATCACAATGAAACCGTGATCTCAGGCCTCTGCCATGCAGCAGATTAATTTCTGTGTTCGATCGATCGAAGTGGTTCGATCGATCGGACCAGAGTTATTGTCGAGCAATCGAAGTCAGTTCGATCGATCGAGGGATGAAGAAGTTCGATCGATCGAAGGCGCATCGATCGATCGAACTCTCTGATTCTTGAGGACATTCTATACAGTATTCCTAGACTTTCTGTTTTACTGGATTGTTATCAAATTGTTCCAAAACACTCAGTTTGTCAAAACAGTCTATGAACTTTAAGCCTTAAGGCATTTTCCTTCAATAGATTTTGCAAACCACCCTCAATGCTAATACCATTATAGGTGAGAGTCTAAACTATTGTTTTAAACCGCCTTTTTTGTATTTCAAACGTAAATGTGATGATATAGTCCCGGTCATGAAAGGACTATGGATTCTTTATCTTAAGAGGAATACGGAATACTGTAGAGAGTGTGCTCCACTGAGCTTCAATGTAATTGCATGGTAGAAGGCTAGGTTGCGGTGGATTTGTGTAATCCCAACATTCCTTTTTAATTAATTAAAAAAACATTTTAAATCACTGTTTTAGTTAATTAGTTAGTAATTAGTTAATCTAGTTTAATTGCTTCAGTTTTAGTAGTTGTTAAACTGTGGGATTTTGTGTTCTACATTCCTTTAAAATATTGAGTTTTATTTTCTTGTTTGAGATTAATCTAAGTAATTAGTTTAACACCTTCCCTGTGGGATCGACCTGGACTTAATCCAGTTTACTACTTGCACGATTACCTACACTTGGGTATAGCACACAAGCACACACAGAAAAATCGTCGTGTCAAGTTTTTGGCACCGTTGCCGGGGAAGGCGATAAGCTAACGCTTCGATTAAATCAATATATCCTTATCTTGTTCTATTTTTTTCTTTTTCTTTTGTTCTTTAGATTAAAAATTTCTTAGGATCTTTCCCTTTATGTCCGATAATTCCATCGAAGGAATTTACGGATACCCATTCTATTTATCCAATTCATCTAGTTCTATTAACCCCATAGTTACACCAATCGATTCAATGGCGGATAATCAAAGTGAAAACGGTGATAATGTGGTCATACCAATTGACGATTCACTGCGTCCTTTGTGTGACCTCATGACACCCGAACACGCGCCTATGCCATCTTGCATTCTCATTCCACCTCATGCAGGTGAATTTCAATTTCGCAATGGAATGATTCAACTTCTTCCTACTTTTCATGGAATGGAGAGCGAGAAGGCGTATCTACATGTCAAGGACTTTGAGGATGTTTGCAAAACATTTTTGCAGAACTGTCCTGTAGACGTGACACGTCTAATGTTGTTTCCCTTCACCTTGAAGGATAAAGCAAAAGCGTGGTTACTCACCTTAAAACCCAATTCAATCTACACATGGCATGCGATGAACACTGCTTTCCTAAAGAAATTCTTTCCACCTCGCATGACCACCGAACTTAAAAGACAAATAAACTCTTACAAACAAAAGAACAATGAAACCTTCACCCAAACTTGGGAGCGTTTCAAGGATTTGCTACTCTCATGCCCACATCATGGGTACGAGAAATGGCGAACCATAAGCTATTTCTATGAAGGGTTGAATGGGGAAACTAAAAAGTTGGTCGAGACCATGAGTTCAGGGCCATTTCTTCGCAAAAACACGGAGGAGGCTGAAGCTCATTTTGAGTTGCTACCTAAACACGCCCATGAATGGTCAAATTCAGATGATGTCCCACGCTCACAGATCTCCTGTGTAGAAGAGAAAAGTTTATATCAACTAAAAAGTGAGGATCATCTTATGAACAAGTATGAAGAACTAGCAAAGAAAGTGGAGGAATTGGGGATGAAAGGAGAGAGTTCTAGGCAGTTTTTGCCTGAAGAACCATATGACACATGTAATATGCTGGGACACACTACTCAATATTGTCCCAATGTGCCATATTTTCAAGAACAACCCCCCATGGAAATGAATGCCATGCAAGGGTATAGGGGGGCGGGGAATTCCTACAACAACTATAATTCACAAAATAATAATAATAGATGGAATCACCTCGGGTTCGACTGGAAAAAACAACGCTGGGACCCAACACCAATTTCAACAACAACAGCCCTACAATAACAATAATCAATATCAAGGGCAATACAATAGGCAGTCCCAGCCATTCAATCAGAATAGAACAAACAACTACAACAACGCTCAACCCTCACATAATCAACAAGCAAATGTCTATGTGCCACCTCACAAGAAGGTGCAAGAGGAAGATCCACTCTCTAACGCCAATTTAACGCAACAGTTAATTCAGATGATGAGCAAAATGTCCGCGATATTAGAGAGGATGGATGCACGTCAAGAGGGTTCGAGTGGCATATTTCCCGCTCAACCACTTCCAAACCCCAAGGGATACAACAATGGTCCCCCCTAACCATGAACAAGCTAAAGCCGTGACTACACTAAGAAGCGGCAAAGTCATAAGGCAAGACATGCCTCATTCTATTCCCGAGGAGTATGAAAAGGAGGAAGTGGTAACTAGTAGAGGAGTCATCTACTAATGACAAACCATTAGAACCAAACAAGGACGCTTCTAAAGAAGTAGAAGAAGTTGAGAGAAGGCCTGGAAAGGAGCCTGTCATTGACGAAGTGCCTAAGTGCCCTTTCCCTGCGCCGTATCCTCAAAGGCTCAAGAAACCCCATAACGAGGCAAAGAACCAGCAGTTCTTTGAGTTGTTCAAACAAGTTAAAATCAATCTCCCACTCCTTGATGCAATCAAACAAGTGCCAGCTTATGCTAAGTACCTAAAAGACTTATGCACGGTCAAAAGGAGGCAAAGCGTACAGAAACAGGCTTATGCGCTTGCCAAGCAAGTGCAATCATTCAAAATGAATTGCCTCCAAAGCTTAAGGACCCTGGCGCCCCAACTGTATCGTGCAGAATTGGGAATCAAAGGATAGACAACGCACTCCTTGATTTAGGAGCTAGCGTAAACCTGCTGCCATACTCAGTATATAAACAATTAGGGTTGGGTGAATTCAAACCCACCCGAGTTGCATTGCAATTGGCAGATAGGTCAGTCAAATATCCTAGAGGAATATTGGAAGACGTTCTGGTGCAAATAGACACTTTTGTCTTCCCGTTAGATTTTGTGATTCTAGACACAGAACCTGTGTCTAACCCATGTTCACAAATCCCGGTAATTTTTGGACGTCCATTCCTCAACAGCATAGATGCCACAATCAAAATAAGAAGTGGTATCATGACCATCGTATTCAGGAATATGACTCTAAATGTCAAGATATTCTCAAATCCCCAACCTGAAGAATACGAGGATGACGAAGAGGTTAACTGCATCGAAACAGTCATTGAGGATGAGGCTGATTTTGTAGAATACAACGATTGGTTGGAGGTAGTTGTGTCACAATTCGACACTACCTATCAACCTAATGATTCTACCCCATTGGATGCTGCCCTAAATCACGCCTGCCTTATGATGGAAACCAAGGAGGAAGATAGAGATGAATGCATGTGGGTCACACCATATGAACCCTTACCTCCAAAAACCAAGTTAACTATGCCTTCAAATTTTCAGTTTCCTGATTTGGAATTAAAGGAGCTTCCAAAGGAGCTCAAATACGCTTTTCTAGGAACTGAAAAGACTTATCCTGTTATAATCTCATCTAAGTTAAATTCCGAACAAGAGGATAAGTTGATTCACATGCTCAAACTGCATAAGGGAGCATTGGGATGGACTATTGCTGACCTCAAAGGCATAAGCCCATCTATTTGTACCCATTAGATTTATCTGGAAGAAGACACTAAACATTCGCGATAAATGCAGAGGCGTCTGAATCCAAATATGCAAGAAGTAGTAAAAAAAGAAGTTTTAAACTTCTAGACATTGGGATTATATACCCTATCTCTGACAGCCCTTGGGTTAGCCCTACTCAGGTGGTGCCCAAAAAGGCTGGTATAACGGTTATCCCAAACAAAGACGGTGAACTAGTACCAACATGCGTCCCCACTGGATGGCGAATGTGTATTGATTACCGCAAGTTAAATACTGTGACCCGGAAGGATCACTTCCCACTGCCATTCATGGATCAGATGCTAGAACGAGTGGCGGGTCACAAGTATTATTGTTTCTTGGATGGATACAGTGGATACAACCAAATTAAAATTGCTCCTGAAGATCAGGAGAAAACAACATTCACATGTCCGTTCGGTACGTTCGCTTACCGCCGCATGCCTTTTGGCTTATGCAATGCACCTGCCACTTTCCAGAGGTGTATGTTAAGCATATTCAGTGACATGGTTGAACAGACACTCGAGGTCTTTATGGACGATTTCTCGGTGTTTGGTCATAGTTTCGATAACTGCCTACAAAACCTTGAAAAAGTGTTAGCGAGATGCGAGGACAAACACTTAGTACTAAACTGGGAAACGTGTCACTTCATGGTGACCAAAGGAATTGTCCTCGGCCACATTATCTCCGACAAAGGTATCCAAGTTGATAAGGCAAAAATTGATATAATTTCGAATTTGCCTGTCCCTCGAACAGTCCGAGACATCCGTTCTTTTCTGGGGCATGCTGGATTTTATCGAGGTTTTATCCAAAACTTTAGTGCGATCTCTAGACCACTGTGCCAACTCCTAGTCAAAGATGCACCTTTTGTGTGGTCGAATAACTGTCAAACATCTTTTGACGCACTAAAGGAACACCTTACCTCCGCACCGATAATACAGGCACCCAACTGGGGTTTGCCATTCGAACTAATGTGCGATGCTAGCGACTACGCCATTGGTGCAGTCCTAGGACAGAGGAAGGACGACAAGCCTTATGTTATATACTATGCCAGCCGAACACTCAACGAAGCTCAAATGAACTATACAACTACTGAAAAAGAGTTACTGGCAATAGTCTTCGCTCTGGACAAATTCAGGTCTTATCTGATAGGGTCCCCAATAGTCTGTTTTACAGACCACTCGGCCCTTAAGTACCTGTTATCTAAGAAAGATGCGAAATAGAGGCTTATCCGTTGGAAACTCCTACTCCAGGAATTCGATATCACTATCAAGGATAAAAAAGGAGTAGAGAATGTGGTTGCTGATCACCTATCTTGGTTAACATTCATGGACAATACTGAGCCCATACCAATCAAAGATGAATTCCAAGACGAGCAAATTATGGTAGTCTCGGGTTTACCCTGGTATGCAGACATAGTAAACTACCTGGCCGCAGGAGAAACTCCTAGACACTGGTCAAATCAAGACAGGAAGCGGTTCCTTTTGTTTGCACGCCATTTCTTTTTCGATGACCCTTATTTATTCAAGTATTGTGCTGATCAGGTCATCAGGCGCTGCGTCCCTAATGAGGATATAACCGTAATTCTAGCCTCATGCCACTCTGAAGCGTGTGGTGGCCATTTTTCTTCCCAAAAGACCACACAAAAAGTCTTACACAACGGATTTTATTGGCCCACCATATTTAAGGACTCTTATTCTTTCTGTAAATCGTGCCAACGCTGTCAAAAGCTAGGTACGATTTCAAAAAGGAATTCTATGCCTTTAACCCCTATTATCACAATTGAAATATTCGATTGTTGGGGCATAGACTTTATGGGCCCATTCCCTAAATCAAACAACTGCGAATACATACTCCTAGCTGTGGAGTACGTATCAAAATGGGTGGAAGCAATACCGACGAGACGCAATGACCACAAAACAGTCATGTCCTTTCTTAAGGAAAATATTTTATCGCGTTTCGGAACCCCAAAAGCATTATTAAGTGACCAAGGCAAGCATTTCTGCAACAGGCCTTTGGAAACACTACTCAAGAAATATGGGGTACACTATAAAATCGCTCTAGCATACCACCCACAAACAAACGGGCAGGCAGAGTTGGCTAACCGTGAAATCAAACATATACTTGAAAAAATGGTTAGTTTCAACAGAAAAGACTGGGCCTATAAATTGACTGACGCTCTGTGGTCGTACCGTACTGCTTATAAGACAAATCTGTGGATGTCTCCATATAGGCTAGTGTACGGTAAGGCGTGTCACCTTCCTGTCGAAATAGAACACAAAGCTTATTGGGCAACACGCTCATTAAATTTCAACATTAAGGAGGGAGGACATCTCCGGAAACTCCAGTTGGCTGAACTGGAAGAAATCCGTCGAGATGCATACGACAATGCTAAACTCCACAAGGAGAGGTTGAAGGCGTGCCACGATCAAACGATCATTCGTAAATCTTTCAAGTCGGGGCAAAAAGTTTTATTATATGATTCACGCCTTCATCTCTTCCCAGGCAAACTTCGATCTCGGTGGACAGGACCTTTCACTGTCAAATCTGTCTTTCCACACGGGGCGGTTGAGCTATTTAACCCTAAGAATGACGGAAGTTTCAAGGTCAATGGCCAAAGGTTGAAACCGTTCTTAGAGGATTTCCAACCCAAGGTCGAGCACATCCAACTGGATGAGCCCGATTATACTTCAAACTAAAACATCCAAGTGCGTTCTCCCAATGTTGTTATACTCTTTCTTTTTCTGCATTTCATTTTGTTTTATCTTTTTCTGTCTTTGTGAATGTGATTTCAATTCTTAATCTGCTATTTCGTGTTGTCTTTCCCTTGCAGGATATCAAGATGCGGGAGGACGACATTCATTCTATAGGGTCATGGGCTGATTCTAAATATCAGAATCCACCTTAGACTGCCGACGAGATAGCATTCTGCTTATCTCCTTATCAAGGACCAGGGGCAGATGATGTAGTGGACCTGACCTATGGGTACATCCCTTATGATCCTGCTCTCCTCCAAATCAACCCATTCGAGCATGTGGACCTTCCGGAGAGGAAGGAGAACCCGAAGGGTATGCTGTTGGAGAAGTGGATGACGCACTATTGGAACAATGGGAAAATGACTCAATGTGGGAGCCATGGGAAGAAGAGGACTTATAAGATGTGGTGCCCGAACGCCACAATGCTATTTTCACATATGTTGACGACTTCCTGGTCCTCCATGTGGTTCCCTACATCTATGAGTATGTCAGTTACTTGCTATTCAGGCTTCAATGCCCTCTACCAGCTAGTGCATCTGGGGATACTTGGCCAATAGTGAGGTTAATTTTGGGTCACATTCCTTTCATTTTCTTTTTGTTTTGTTTTATTTATCTCTTCCTTTTTGTTTTTCTGTTGCTTTTGTTAACTTACTTTCTCCATTTCGTTTTTGTTTCCCTTTGTCAGGAATATCACTATGAATCTACCATTCCCACCACTATACCTTCCACATCAACTCTTTCATGGGTTTGGGCCATACATACGGTCCCCGAATACTCCGCCACAAGAGGAAAATCTGTTGCGCAATCATACTCCTTTATCTTTGTCTCCATGTGGATCACCTCTTGCCTGTGATATCAATTCCTTACAGAGCTCAGACTTGCTTGATGATGTCCTCGTTGCTTTCCGACTGTTCTGGGAAAGGGAATCATCAAGTTTAGACTCTACATTTGAAGTTCGGGCGGCGAAAGAAGCTGTGGAGGAAGATATCTTTCTGCTTGAAGAATAGTGTTTCACTCTAATTATTTTATGTCAATAAATTGGAGTGTATTCTTGGACGAAGTGTTATTAATTTTAGTTTTATTTTAGTTTTCTTTTTCAATAAGGTTTTAAATACCATTTGTGGGGGCAATAATATTGCACATTGATGCTATTTTAAGGATTTATTTATATAAATTTGCATTTATCTACTCTGAGGTTGACGTTTTTGGCTTACATATTCTGGCAATGCACTGTTGTATCCCTGTTCTATATGTCCAAATTAAAATTGGTTAGTTGGGGGTGTGTAATTTCTCAATTCAAGGATCTTGTGGAGTTTTTAGGCTCGATCGATCGAACGTATCTCGATCGATCGAGAGTGTCATCACCTCGAGCGCTTGAGAAGGACTCAATCGATCAAAGATTCGATTGATCGAGACTACTCGATCGATCAAAACCTATTTTAAACGAGGCGTCTTTCAGAATTTTCAATCAGTCTCTCCGTCTCTCTCCCTTACTCGAGCGATCAAACACAGAGAGCGACTCCCACGATTTTGGCCTCCCCCACTTCAAACCACATCATTAAGGAGCTCTGGGTCCCCCAGATCATTAGTGGCATCGCCGGTACCCTCTATCCAGTGCGTCTCTCGAGGTGAGCCCCTGAGTCGCCCCTCGTATTCCTTTTCCTTTCAAATTCATATGGGGGTGCCCCCATTGATTCTTTAACTCCTTTTCTTGGTTTTATTAGTGTATTTGTTATTTTCGGGCTATTCCCATTCTAAATCGTTGCCACTGCCTCTTCGCTGTGCTTAATCAATCGAACTGGTTTCGATCGATCGAACCCAGCATCCGTTCGATCGATCGAACATTCTCGAGCGATCGAACCTGCAATATTCCTGATCGATCGCACAGGCTTCGATCGATCGAAGTGTGGCAGTTTCTTTCTCTTTATTATTTGCCCTGTTTTAATGTTTTTTCTCCTTACTTCTTTCATTTCAGGGCTTTATCATGAATCCAATCACTGGCTACCACAAATCCAAGCTGTTCAACCTCACTATACCCGACCCAGTTCCAGATCACGGGTTTAGAAACGAGGAAGACCGCGTTTGGTTCACCCGTTACTTCCAGTCGCGAAAGGTCATGATCGAGCGACCGCTTGAGACTGCCTGGCTAGCTACGCCGTGGTATCTTGCACGGATACGTGCCTTGCCCTAGTGGTACACACTATTCTCCCAGCCTAAGCATATAAATCTATCTTGGATACGGGAGGCATATGCAACGATGATCCGGGATCCGGTTGCTCCGTTCGCCCTTCGCTCATTTTTCCGTGGGCGAGAGATCATTTTCAGTCCGGCCACCGTCGTTGCTGCTCTTGGGGTATCGGAGGTACCTGATTGTGTATGTCCACACCGCACTGACACACCTCAGCTATCACCGACCATCATTATCTGAGAGATCACCGGGGGAGCTCTTCCGACATGGGATGGCGAGGCCCTCATTCCCGACCTCCACCTCACAGATAATTACCATATGCTCCACCTCGCCCTGAGCAATTGCCTATTAGTGACATCGTATCGGGAGAAGGTTGCACCGTGGTATGCCCGGGTATTATATGCGATTGGGACACGGTAGCCTATCTGTCTACCCCGCCTTTACATCGACTTCATGCGACACCCTACACGCTACATTCAGGCTAAAAAGCACCTGAAGGGTGCTTGGGCTATTCATAGGGTGATCGAGCATGCGGGTATCATTCCTTTGGTGGGGGACGCGACTGCCCAATCCCGCAGTCGGTTTGGAGAGACAGCTTCCCGCCGGTCCGATGCGCAGAAGAGGAAGCGAAAAGGAAAAGGCAAGGCAAAGATGAGAGAGAAGAGGAAACGTGGGGGTGGGACAGATACTGAGGGAGCCGCTTCTGGGATGCCCACAGAGGCTGAGGAGCGTGATTCTGATGAGGAGGGGGATCTGGTGGAGGAGGTTGCCCGATTTGAGTTGAGATAGCGGTCTCAGGCTCCCGCCCAGGGAGAGTCTTCTTCCGCGCCTCTCCCTACTATTCCCGAGTTTCTATTAGAGGAGAGAGAGGCCCGGATTAGACTCGAGGGCAAGATAGATCACATATCCACCATGCTGACGACCCTGTTAGTCCAGCTAGGGTTCGATCCGATCGTGCCCCCATCTTCCCCTCCATCTGCACTTCCACCACCCACCACTGCCCCATCCTCCTCTGCACCTACTGGTCCTTCATCCTCCGATCCCCCGGTTGATCTTTCTACTCCTTCAACATCTACTGTACCACCTACTGCACCATCATCATCAGCGAGACCACCTACTTCCGAGCTACCATTTCCACCTCCTCCTGTCATGGCCGACACATCAGTTTCTACTCTAGCTGCCACGATTGCGAGTGCTCAGGCTACCACTACTACGGGTGTTGAGGGTGGAGTTAGGGATGCTCCAGATCTGTTGATTGACATTTTATCTGATGTTCCCGATGATGGGTAGTCTGTTGGTTTTGTTTTCTGTATTTTTGGTTGGTTTAGTATATTCTGGGTTGTTTGTTGGGCATTTTTTGGACACTGTTGGGTTTTTGTTTATGTTGTTGGTTGGTTGGATAGTTTGGATTTGTGTATCTATGATGGATTTTAGTATATCTGATTTTCACTGTTCTGTACATTCACTTTACTATATTTCCATTGAGTAGTTTTATTTTATGCTTGGATCTGATGCTTTATATTTCCTATATTTTTTTATCTTTGCTGTTTGGAGTGTGTATGTTTTCTGTACAGGTTGTTACTATTACGATTCTTCCAATGATATTTCAGGTGATATCTCTCTATCTATTTTTGAAAATCACCTACTGAGGACATTGCGATTTTCAGTTGGGGGTGGGATATAGATAGATAATCACCTGTGCATATTTCTACGTAGCAATCTGGACCACTTTATCTATTGGCAAACATCATGCAATCTCCAGTATTATTAAAGTATTATTAAAATTTCGATTTCAAAACAAATTTAAAATACAAAAATTTAAAAAATTTCAAACTATCAACCAAGTCTTTGAATTAAATGGGTAGAATAATTTTGAATTTTCACTTCTATTTAGCTGTTGTCAAGCAACGACACAATCATTTTATTCTCATCCTTTTATGAATTAAGTTCATGTGTTTTTCTAAGTTCTCTAGGATGAATGCATATGTTGACCATTCTTGTATCCAAATTATTTGCACGTATTAATAGCTATGCAGAAAACTTTAAATAAGAGTTAATACGGCTATTATACTTTAAGGAATTAGTAGTGGAAACTAGTTACCCTTAGTGAGCTATTGAATCCAATCTTCAAGTCTGAGGGAATTATCACGTCAAGTTCGAATTGTTTTCATTGAAAATACCGATTAAATTCGTTGACTAGTCTCTATTTTTTTTAGTTGCTTATTAGAGGAGAACGTTCAGGATTTATCAATTAAACTCAATGAACATTTAAGTGTTAAAATTAAGAAGTTGAGAAAATGATTTAAGCCATCGTTATTTACTCCTTACCTTTCCATATACCTTTATCAACACTTTAAATATGTGTTGTTCTTAACCTCACCCCTAGTAAATACTTCCAAGATTCTAAATCCCTAATTTTATACTTTGGCCTCAATGAACCCCATTGCACATCCAAGGTGATTAAATTGTTGAAGTATATTATGAGGAGGGAATAGTTGTGGGAGGGGCTACATAAAAGAGAAAAGGAAGAAGAAGGAGTAGCTCTCCAGGTTAAATATATATATATATATATATATATGAATGATAAAATGAAATGAATGATGATATGAATGGAGAAGATGGTTGGAATAAAGTGAAGAAGTTACTGAATACAGCCACATGCTGAAAATGTGTAATTTCTTACCTCTCTAATCTCTACCCTACTAAATAAAAACCGAAAAGTCAAAGCCTTAATGACTCTCTATAACTTAGTTTAAACATGAAAGTGTAAGTTGAGTTATCCACGGTATTTTGCTCCTCTAGTAAGTAGTATTCCTTTCATGAGACTATACACTCTAAAATGTTCGTCTTTTATGGAGTTGAGTATGAAAGCATTAGTATCCGAAAAATCACTCCTATCAAAGCTTTCATACCATGTGCAATTATCATTCACCAAGTTTTTGTGAGATGTTCATTTCTGAGTAAATAACTACGTGAGAATTGATCTGAAACTACAAGTTCTGAGAGTATGATAGTTTAAACTACTCTAAATAAAGTTGATGTATAGCTGTTAATTTCACACACACACACACGGATACATGGATGTGATGCGTATGTCATTTTTATCTTGGTGACATGAGGAACATGTGCATTTCTTTCATGGTTTGAATGAGGATGATGTGTTTTGTAGAGCTAAATCAATAATTGAATAAAAGGGGAATGTTAAAAGTTATTCTATATCTTTTTGGAGCTTAAAATCAGAAAATTTTGTGGGTATATTCACTGCAAACCCTCACGAGACAACACTCATCCACTAGGGAAAACCTAGAGGTTTAACGGCTTGTTGCATTAGTTAAATGCAACCGCGATTCCTGCGAAAGTGAGTTAGGTAGTTTCTTTCTTGTTTTAGTCTAGTTTACCTTAGTTTAATTTATTTTATTAGTCATTACAGTTATAGTGTAGCTTATTTTTATTTTCGCTCTGTTGCTAGGGACTAGCAAATCGCTAGTTGGGGGTTGTGATAAGCGGGGGTATTTGTAAAATACAACTGCGCTAAAAGAAGAAAAAGTATGGATTTAGTTTACAATTCCTCCATTTATCTGCAATTTGAATTACAATGCTAGTTTATGCACCTATTGATTAATCTATGATAAGTTGTGTGTTTTAGCTGTAATTTGTGCAGACTGCAGTTGCTGTGTGAAGAATTGAAAGATGACGATAAAAGGAAATGCTGAATTCTAATGAAGACAATCAAAAGTTGAAATACAGAGTTCGATCGATTGAAGACCGTTCGATCGATCGAAGTTTCGATCGATCGAGAAAAGTTCAAGCAATCGAAGTCCCCAAAGTTCAATCGATCGAGATTGGTTCGATCGATCGAACATGCCGTTTATTAGATTTTTACGCAAACGCAGTAGAATGCATGTTTAACCCTAGGCATTAGGTTTTACTATAAAAACTCGTATTGTGTACGTCCATGGGGACGCCCACTTTATATTTTATCAGTTTTTACATAGAGAGAGAGTTTTCTACTTTGATTCTTGTAGGTTTTGATGATTGGATATTGAATTGAGTGGAAGTTTGAAGTTCATTAACAACTTATTTGTTCCAGGTTTTGTTATATCAGTTTTGTTTACATTCTGTTAGTGGCTTACATAGTTTAAATTTGAATAGATCATAGTTTTACTTGTTGGTAGTGGATAAACCATAGTTTTCATAGTTTACATGCTTAAATCTCCACCAAACACTTCTTTAATGAATCTTTACTTTATAAATAACACTGTGACACTTCAGACGATGTCTGAGTAGTTCCCGAGTTGGGAGATCACAATGAAACCGTGATCTCAGGCCTCTGCCATGCAGCAGATTAATTTCTGTGTTCGATCGATCGAAGTGGTTCGATCGATCGGACCAGAGTTATTGTCGAGCAATCGAAGTCAGTTCGATCGATCGAGGGATGAAGAAGTTCGATCGATCGAAGGCGCATCGATCGATCGAACTCTCTGATTCTTGAGGACATTCTATACAGTATTCCTAGACTTTTTGTTTTACTGGATTGTTAACAAATTGTTCCAAAACGCTCAGTTTGTCAAAACAGTCTATGAACTTTAAGCCTTAAGGCATTTTCCTTCAATATATTTTGCAAACCACCCTCAATGCTAATACCATTGTAGGTGAGAGTCTAAACTATTGTTTTAAACCGCCTTTTTTGTATTTCAAACGTAAATGTGATGATATAGTCCCGGTCATGAAAGGACTATGGATTCTTTATCTTAAGAGGAATACGGAATACTGTAGAGAGTGTGCTCCACTAAGCTTCAATGTAATTGCATGGTAGATGGCTAGGTTGCGGTGGATTTGTGTAATCCCAACATTCTTTTTTAATTAAGAAAAACATTTTAAATCACTATTTTAGTTAATTAGTTAGTAATTAGTTAATCTAGTTTAATTGCTTCAATTTTAGTAGTTGTTAAACTGTGGGATTTTGTGTTCTACATTCCTTTAAAATATTGAGTTTTATTTTCATGTTTGAGATTAATCTAAGTAATTAGTTTAACACCTTCCCTGTGGGATCGACCTGGACTTAATCCAGTTTACTACTTGCACGATTACCTACACTTGGGTATAGCACACAAGCGCACACAGAAAAATCGTCGTGTCAGTAAGCCTTGATTGCTCTGCTCTGATTATTATGTTTTTATTGTTGACGTTTGGGACAGAATCGATCCTTCAAACTGTCGCGACCTACAGGTCCATAAAGGAAATTAAACGCTTTCCTTATTTATGCTACGTCGGGGTGTGACAGGATTTAGTGGTATCAGAGCCAAGTTATCTCAAGGCAGTTTAGCCAGGTTAGAGTTTTACCAATTTAGACTCGATTCCACCATCTGTTATCTTAAGCTTCACACACCCGATGATACGACAGGGAGGATAGACTCAGAATCCAAACGCCTAAGATTATCTTTTTCCTAATTTAAGTTAGTACCTTTTTATCAGGTATGGACCCAGCTCGGCCGCTCTACGTACCAGATGGGTTTGGAGGACATTTAGTGACTCTCGGGGCAGTAGTCCCAGCTTTTCTCGATTCATATCATATCGCCATTGAGCAGCTGGCCACGACGACTGTAGTATTAGATCTGTGGCACCAGGTTCACGTGGTGGGGATAGTTGATTTGATGCGTATTCGCCTTAAGATACATTATTTTGCAGAGGCTTAGCGCTTAGTGCTAGTTGAGATACTGAGACTAATTGATAGTGATGCTCTCTATTTCCCCTTTGAGATCCAGGTTGTGCACGCTTATCTAGCATAGTTGGAGATGCCCCCGCTTGTAGTTCCCATGGTTGAGGGTGACGGTGACAACGACGTCATGGTTATCCCTATTGCCGGGGATGTTATAGGAGAGGATGGCATAGGTCTAGATGACCTCGTCGCTGAGCTCGAGGAGGAGCTAGCACTTGAGCTAGTTCTGCCTGAGGAGGTGCCAGTTGAGGCAGATGCCCCAGCGCCTGCTTTCTTGTTGACCTCTCAGAGCTCTGATTTTGATTTGGTGGGCCCATTCCTTGTTCAGCGATTTTGCCCCGTCGATTCGCTAGATCTTCTGATAGCTGCCTACGGAGACAACTGATTTCTTAGATATGACCTTGTATATATTGACTATTTTGACTAGTAGCTCTATCTCTTTTGCAACTGTTCTTACATGCATGCGAGTATAGGGCAATGACCCCATTTTTGTAACATTAACTCTTGCATGGACATATGCGCCTAGGGTAGACATTGACTGATCATACATGCTTTTTGTATCAACTTGACAAGAAGTTATATATAGAAATACTCTTTTGACGTTGTTATCATTTAAACTGCTTTATACTTCTGTTGCATGCATTTTTCTCATTCTACTATCACTATCATGCATAGAATGGCTAGAGGACTAAGGAGGAATCGGAATTTGATCGAAGATACACCTTTAGCTGTTGACCCCACCGGAATGTTTGAAGCTTTCGTCAAACGTCTCGAAATGCTTAGTAATCAGAATGAAAATCGACGAGACCAACAAACTAGAGATAAGCTATTGGAGAGATTTCGTGCGCTAAGACTCGAGCAGTTTGCGGGTACCGTGGAACCATGGAAAGCAGAATAGTGGTTCAGATAGATGGACTGCATGTTCGAGGTTGTCCAGTGCAATAAGATGGACAAGAGGAGGTTAACTACTTTCTAATTGACTGATGCCGTCGCAGATTGGTGGGATTCAGTCACAACTACCATCGGGAATGAAGTTACGATGGGAATGACATGGACTGTATTTAAGGGGAGGTTTTTGGAAAAGTATTTTCCGGCTACAGAAAAGCACAGGAGGGAGAAGGAATTCATGGACTTGACTCAGGGAATTAAATCGGTGCAAGAGTACACCACTCAGTTCGAGAGGCTGTCCTGGTTTGCCCCTCATATGGTTGATACTGAGGAAAAGAGGATCCGTAAGTATAACCAAGGGATGACACCACATATTCGTCGCCTGACTCTCGGCCACCTAGATAAGTCGTTCGAAGGACTAGTCGGCCTGGCCACTGATTTGGAAGAAGATGCTCGAGTGAATCAGAAGCAATTCGAATTTCAGCCGCCTCAAAGGGGTAACTTTGGAAACAAGCCACCAATGTATCGTACCCAAGGGCAGAAGAGGAATTTCGATGGGAGCAAGAGGACCCAAGCTATCACGTATCCGACTCAACCCCGAGTAGGAGAAGGAAGTAGTGCTGGAAAATGTTTCAATTGTGGCAACCCCGATCATCTGGCTCGAGATTACAAGGCACCAAGGCGTGCTGCTCAGCAAGGCATAGTCTGCTACAACTGTGGCGAACCAGGTCATATCAGTAAGTTCTGTACTGCCCCTAAGCAAGTGACTTATGGTCACCAAGTTAGGACATGTGTACGAGTATTGTCCCTTACGGTTAGGAGACCGTGAAATCCCTGCAAGGCTGATTGTCCTATCGATGAAGGAGTTTGACATAATCCTAGGCATGGATTGGCTCTCTTATAATCAAGCGAAGCTGGATTGTGCAAGGAAGAGATTTACTTTCCCCGACAATGAGAATCAACCCTTTGATTTTCAATGTAACCCTTCGGGAGATATGTTCCTCACAAGGTGTTTGGCTAACATCAAAGTCGTCAGTACAGAAGCGACAGTGTTGTCTAAACTTGTAGTCAAGGACTTCGAAGAGGTAGTTTAAGAAATTTATGGTTTGCCGCCCGAGAGAAGTATAGAGTTTTGTATTGAGCTTATACTGGGTACCGTACCGATCACGAAGGTCCCCTACAGAATGGCCCCCACCGAACTGTTGAAATTGAAGGAATAAGTTCAAGAGCTCGAGAACCTAGGTTTTGTACGTCCAAGTACATCACCCTGGAGAGCACCGGTGTTATTCATGAAGAAGAAGGACGGGACACTTCGATTGTGTATCGATTATAGAGAATTAAACCAAGTGACTATCAAGAATAAGTATCCTTTACCCCGGATCGACGACTTGTTTGATCAACTACAAGGAGCTACAACATTTTCCAAAATAGACCTAAGGTCGGGATATCATCAGTTGAGGGTACGGAAGGAAGACATACCTAAGACTGCATTCAGAACCCATTATGGTCACTATGAGTTTTTGGTAATGCCGTTTGGAATGACGAATGCCCCAGCAGTGTTTATGGATCTGATGAACAGAGTGTTCAAGCCTTACTTGGATCAGTTTGTCATCATCTTCATTGATGATATTTTGATCTATTCTAATTCAGAGGAAGAACGTGAGTAACATCTACGGATTACAATGCAGACGCTTAAGGACCATCACTTGTATACCAAGTTCAGTAAGTGTGAGCTCTGGTTACAAGAAGTGAAATTTTTGGGACACAAGGTGTCATCTTAAGGAATTTTTGTGGATTCGTCCAAGACAGATGCTGTGTCAAACTGGGTTAGGCCGAGCAACCCTACGGAGCTTAGGAGTTTCCTTGTTGGACTCGCAGGCTATTATAGAAGATTTTTTGAAGGGTTTTCAAAAATAGCTGCACCATTGACTGGGTTGACAAAGAAGAATTTGAAGCTCGACTGGACAAAGAAGCATGAGCACGCCTTTCTAGAGTTGAAAGAGAGACTCACTACCGCACCGGTACTAGCTATACCCAACTTGATGAGAAGTTCACTATCTTTAGTGACGCGTCATATCAAGGACTAGGGTGTGTACTTATGCAAGATGGTAGAGTTATCGCTTATGGATCCAGATAGCTAAAGTCAAACGAGTTAAACTATCCCATTCATGATTTGGAGTTGGCGGCAGTAGTATTCGCACTCAAGATTTGGAGACACTATCTCTACGGTGAGAAGTTTGATTTATTCTCCGATTATAAGAGTCTGAAATATTTGTTCACACAGAAAGAATTGAACATGAGACAACGCAGATGGATGGAACTGATCAAAGATTACAACTTCACGTTAGAGTACCACCCTGGTAAAGCTAATGTGGTCGCTGATGCTTTGAGTCGGCAAACTCATGAGACGATCGCCTCCTTAATGGTTAGAGAATGGTCAGCATTAGAAACATTAGCGGAATTCGATGTACAGAGTGTTGAAGAATGAGAAGGACAACTTTTTGGATGTCTTATCCTACAGCCTGTTCTTATTGACTGCATTATTGGAGCTCAGAAAGAAGATGAGAAGTTTCAAGCATGGTTTGCAAAGATGTCAGAGAAAGATCCGACAGAATGGAAGGTGGGAATCGATGGAGGATATCGATGCAGAGACAGATTATGTGTACCGTGGGGATTTGAGAAATGATATTCTGGCAGAAGCACATAAGTCAAGATATACAGTTCACCTAGGAGGAACGAAAATGTACAAGGATTTGAAAAGAAATTTTTGGTGGGAAGGTATGAAGAAGGATGTGGCCGAATTTGTATCCAAATGTTTGACGTGTCAACAAGTTAAAGTCAAACATCAGAGACCGTCAGGATTGTTGCAACCGCTACCTATTTCTGGTTGCAAGTGGGAGCACATAACCATGTATTTTGTAGTGGAATTGCCTCAATCTCAATAGAATCATGATGTCATTTGGGTAATTGTTGATCGACTGACTAAGTCAGCTCACTTTATTGCTTACAGTATGACATACCCGGTAGAAAAGATGAGCCGGATGTACATACAACAAGTTGTACGACTTCACGGTGCACCTGTGTCGATTGTGTCAGACCGTGATGCACGTTTTACTTCTAGTTTTTGGGAATATCTGCAAGAAACTATGAGAATATTGCTCAAGATGAGTACTGCTTTTCACCCTCAGATAGATAGGCAAACTGAGCGTGTTAATCAGATCATGGAGGATATGCTTAGGGCTTGTGTCATTAATTTTGAAGAATCTTGGGAGACGCACTTACCTTTGATTGAATTCACCTATAACAACAGTTATCACACGAGTATCGGATGGCTCCGTTCGAAGCATTGTACGGATGACCATGTCATTCTCTGTTGTGTTGGGCAGAGGTGCGAGATACAGAATTGTTGGGACCAAATTTGGTTAGAGAAACCAACGAAAAGATTTCTTTGGTCAAGGAACGGATGAGAACTCCTCAAAGCCGGTATAAGAGTTATGCCGATCGACGCCGAAAAGATTTGGAGTTCAGTGTTGGACATCACGTACTTCTTAAGGTATCACCGACCCGAGGAGTAGTACGCTTCGGTCTCAAGAGAGGGAAATTAGCTCCGTGTTTCATTGGACCGTTCGAGATTTTGGAATGTGTCGAAAAAGTGGCATATCGACTGGCGCTACCACCGAAGATGTCTGGAGTTCACAATGTATTTCATGTGAGTATGCTGAGAAAATATATACAAGATCACTCGCATGTGGTTAGTTATGATAATTTTGAGACGAATCATAACGTTTCTTACAAGGTGAGACCCGTGAAGATTCTAGATCAGAGTATCAAGAAGTTGAAGAACAAGAACATTCCGTTGGTGAAGGTTCAGTGGAATCACCATGACGAGAATGAAGCCTCGTGGGAAGTCGAAGCTGATATGGGGAAGAAGTACCCGGAGTTATTTCAGGACTAGTTAGTCTTGATTTCGGGGAGGAAATCCTGTTTAAGGGAGGAAGGGTGTAACAACCTGCATTTTATTTAATTTAAAATTTGCATTTCATATTTAATTAGTGTTCCTGATGTTATCTCAAATTTGCAATTCTCATGTTTGGAATTCTAATACTTGTTTTAATTCATATTAAAATTCTTGTTGGGGTCAAACTGCAATTTTACAAAATTAGCAATACCTGTGTTGGATTTTAAAACTGTATTTCAAAACGGTGGAAATGTTTGCTTTTGACTCAAGCAGTATTTTTATAAAACCAGGAAATCATTTCTTACGTTAAAATAAATTTTCTGTATTTTTGTGGTGACCACCGCGATGCGAAAATACCAGTTTGTATTCAAAACTGTCCACGCCAGGTTAAATTTCCACAGATTTTAGAAGTGATGTAAAGCAAGATTTGACACTTGCTTTACTTTCCATTTATGGTAACTCATCATTGGATAAGGCCTTGTTTGGGAATGCTTGTAATGTATGTGTGTTATTTTGTGCATAAAATTAGAATTCCCAAACACTCCTAATTTGGCCCCTACTAATCTAACTTGCCTTTTCAGATTGTTGGGAGTGTATTACGTACATATAACCAACATATATGATCCGTGCTTATTTTGGTTCTATTATAAATTAGAAAACAAATCATTTGTTGAGTAAGGCTCACAATACTTGGCCTCCAAGTTCAATTCTTGTGGTGTCTATTTATACACCACTTATACATACTCATGCTCACAATCTGTAGAAACACAGAGAGAGTTTGAGAGTTCTTAGTTGCTGAATTTTAGAGAGAGAGAGAGCTTATATCTCCATAGCTTAAAGCTTGAAGCTTCAATTGGGTTTCTTATATTTCTATTCTTTCTCAACAACTCTTCACTCTTAATCTCTGTAAGTATTTTAAACTCACTCCAAATGTAATTTATGCTCAATTACTGTCTGTATGTATGTATATATTGATTCACCATTGTTGATTTTCATGAAAGCTTGAAACTTGAAAAAGACTGATTTTACAAACTTAATCAAAACAAGTTGTTAGAGATGATTTAGAAGGATTATAGTTCCTAGATGCTACAGTTCAAGTATTAAAGTCTAATTTATTCATATGAAAAAGTATATTAAGATTGAAGTTTTGTCATCTTTTAGTTTTTCATAAAATTCGTGAACTACGTTTAGATTCAAGTAAAATTGATTATAGATTCATAATCCTTGCGAAAAACTGAAGAGATTCATATATTGTAAGGCATGGTAACTTACGGAATGAAAAATGGGTCAAAAGAACACTTAATTTTTGAAACAAGGAAAAATCAGCAAGGAAGATGAAGCTACTGCATAAACTCGCGTGCGCAATCGCGCGAGCGACCCGCGTGAGCGACCCTTCGCGCGAGCATGTGGTTTCAGGCAGATAGAAAAGATCTTAATAAGAAAAAATGAAAATTAGGCAGATCGCGCGAGCAACCCCTCGCGCGAGCAGCCCGCGCGAGCGAGGTGGCTAGTTTCAGACAGAAAAAAAAGATTTTAAAAGAAAATGAAAATTGGGCATATCGCGCGAGCAGCCCGCGCGCGTGACTTTGGACAATTTCTGGTTTTTGCTTGTTTTATGTTAAGAAACTATTTGGGTAATGTTTCATGGGCTTTTAAAGCTCTATTTGGGAAATTTACTAAAGCAGAATCCGATTTGGTTACGTTTGGATGATTAAATCGATGTATTATGACTTATCAATCCCCGTACGCACGCTGTTTCTATATTTCAGTGATTTACTTTATGTTTAAGGTTTCATGACATACATGTGGAGTCAGTTGTACATGCATGGTGTGTGGTTGTAAGTGTAGAAAAGAGTGTGTGGTTGAGATTGTGTTGTGGACACTCCCTGGTAATTGTGTACCAAAGTGTGACGTGTTGAGATTGCGGTAAGAGTATCTTTGTAATGCGACGGTGGCAAAACTGGACACTCCCTGACGTCCATGGTAGCGTTAAAGTGTGTGACGCCGAACTTGGACATTCCCTGGCACCCATGGTAGTGCTACCTCTTGTATTTGTGAGGTTACCTCCGGTATTTGCGAGGCGGATTAGGTGCTAAAGTGTGAGGCATTGGACACTCCCTGGTACCCCGGACCAAAGTGTGAGGCAAACTGGACATTCCCTGGCACCCCTGTGCTAAAGTGTGGCTATCGGAGTATTACAAGGATACTGGTGTGAGATAGTGGGTTATTGTGTTTGTCGAGAGAAAAGAGTCGGTAACATGAGATGGTGCATTGTTTTTCATACATGGTCACATATATGTGAATTAAAGCTTTCAAATGATATTGTGGTTGTTTTCTAAAAATGAACTCCTTACTTTAATGTAAACTTGTTGAATTAAATGGGAATTGGAAAATGGTAAATGAGTATGTGTTACATTTAAAGTTGTGTTTTTTAATACTCACCAGCTTCTTGAAGCTGACGACGATGATGCATCCTGGACATTCGTGTCTACGAGACCCCGTGCTGTAAAGAGAATTTACTTTACATCTTGAACTATTTGGATAACTGTAATAGACGGTAAATATTGTTTTGTTTTAAGTCGGTTTGTGCCTTTAGAGACCCCGTGCTGTAATAACTATTAAGTTAGAAAAATATTGTAAGCCTTGATTGCACTGCTCTGATTATTATGTTTTTGTTGTTGACGTTTGGGACGGAATCGCTCCTTCAAACTGTCGCGACCTACGGGTCCATAAAGGAAATTAAACGCTTTCCATATTTATGCTACGTCGGGGCGTGACATATGAGGTACGTGTTCTCAATCTTGAGACGATTATGAACACAGACTATGGATATGACTGCTTTGACTTACCTGTTAGGGATATATACTAAAAGCCATGCTTTATGCAGTTGATTTATTATTCATTTAATAAAATCAGTTGATGCATTTTTTTATGAGAATCTGTGTGGGCAATATTTGTATTATATATTATGCATGTGTGTCTCTCATTCTATATAGTAGGTGGTTTGGTGTGTAGAGTTCGGCTTACACACGGAAGATCAGGCCATCAGATATTATAGAATGTAAGATTTTGGTTTACAGTCTTAGATGGGATTGGACACACCATCGGTAGGACTGCAGTATGGTGTTGTAGTAGGTTTGTCTTGACTGCGGAAAACAGTATAGTTTCAACTCACTATGCTGGTACACTTTGTGTATTAAACGGGACTGACTTGGGGTAATTATCTTTATACTGACTTATAAGATAATTAATACCTCATGGCTATTATGAGTGCTTATGCTCTAAATCCTAAGTTAATTTGTAGACACGTACATTTGATATTTACACTTTGATCCCTAAAAGGGTGAGATCCTTAAATGGGTCAATATCTCATTGGATTGGGTGGCAATATTAATTGTGTGGTGGATATTAATTAATGATGGAATCCATGTCTCAATTTTGGGATTGATGATATCCCCTTGAGAAAGCTTATAAGTTTTGATTATGTCAAACCCTGCAGGTGGATTTTGTATCCGACATATCAGATAAGTTAAGCAGAGGATCTCAAGGAATTTTAAAAAATTAATTAAATATGATTGTCAGTAATTATATTTAATTAATGGATATCTGTAATCTTAACATGGGGAGATAATAAGCATTTAATAACATGGAGCTCGAAATATATTTTTGAGATAAGGATAGGAGTGCAATTATAATTCTTTAGTAGTATGAATTATAATTTATGGAAATAGGAATCTGATTCAGTTCGAATTAGGGTTTCCTAATTTCATAAGGAAGCCTATTCCTTATTGACTTCTTATGGTCCCTATCGTAGCCTATATATATGCTGCTTTGGCTCTCTTCTCAGTTAGCATTTTTCTATATAGAGAATTATAACTCGGAATAGAAAAGAGAGCGTAAAAGAGAAAGAGCAGAAAACCTAAAGGATTTCGAAAGAGCCCACACTCAGTTCGATATTTTGGCAGCGGAGGAATACGGTAGAAGATCGTGAGCTGTTATCGAGCCCGTGTTCTCGATTCGTCTACTACAGCAATCCGTTTTTGCAGTTGAAGGTAACCCTAGTTCCGCCCTTGTAGGGTTATTGTAGTTTTCACGTAATTGTTTTTGTAGTACCAGCTTATACGCACTGTCAATGGATTCTGGGAACGCAGTTTCCTAACAGTGGTATCAGAGCAACGTTGATTCTGCTTATGGGTTGGACGCGACCATGTTGTCCAATAAAACAGATCTTATGCGTGTTTTGATGGATGTATAGATCGTAGAACTGTGCTAACCCTTGTTTTCTAGCTTTCTTATTCCACTATTATGGTCACTGATTTTGTGTGATTGGATCCCACGATGGTTTTATCCGTGGTTAATTTTGTTGTTTTAATATATCATGTGAACTCCTTTATGGAGGCATAAGATTTATGTGTATTGGATCCTACGCTTGATTGATGTGTGATTAATTTACTGCAGAGAAATAGCATGTGAACTCCTTTATGGAGGCATAGGGTTTGTGTAATATTTCTCAAGTAAATCCATGAAGACAGTTCGTGAAGACAGTTTACAAGCAGTTTCAGAAAGCAATCTGGAGGCAGTTTCTGAAGGCAGTTTCAGAAAACAGTTCTGGAAGGCAGTTGCTGATGGTAAATCGGATTTAGCTTCTGGGGCGCTGCCCCGGAAACCCCGCGGGGGGCGCTGCCCCCTCGACCCCCACGAGCTGACCAGGCAGCTCGACCCCGTTGCGTAGTGACGACATAGATCTAATCGGGTTCAATGAAGATTTCTTCACAAGAGTTGCAGCTTGACCATAATAGTGGGATTCCTATTTTATTGTGGTTTCCTTACTTATGTGTGATTGAATGATTATTATTGTTTCATGTTTAATGAATAGGACAACATGGATAATTGTTCCTACACTTATTTCAGATGTCTAGCTGCATGTTTAATTTATATTAATTTAAAACGATGGACAACTACATGTGTATTTAGAAATACAACTAATTCCATAATTTGAAAACATAAGTACTTATTTTCTAAAATCATGAGAATAGAATAATTTTATTATCTACACGTGTGGGTTTCACAAGTAAGGATGAATTAATCATTGTCAAGTATTCCATTATTTTTTATTAATTAAATTAAAAAAATTTCTAAAAAAATTATAACCCTCAATTTTTTTTTTAAATTCTAAGTGGGAGAGGGAATTTATCAAGTATAAATCCAATGGTCTCCATCACTGGTTTGTAGATGATATGATTAATTTTGTGTGATGACTCTAGTGTCATCCTCCTCATCGGATGTAGTTGATCATGGAATCATCAGTACAAACTTCTTTAAAAGAATGTTTTGGGTGATTGTTGGTGTGGATCACCTCTCCATCAGAGGTGTTCCTCATGGAACTCTTGACCTAGAATTAAGTGATGGTATACACTTAGCTATAAATAATAATATCCTCTCCATCTGAGTCACTGTTATTATTTATAGGACCAAAGCAAGTCAGCAGTTTAATTTTATTAGGCAAATTACATTGCCTGGATAGTAAAATTAAATGGCAATTGTCTATCTGAACAAATGATGGATAGTATATGGCTTCCCATCGAGTCATACTATTCGCGATGTATCAGCTTGCTAGCGGATTCCTTTCAAATATGGTAGAGGGAAGCAATATTTTCAACTCGAATCCATAGTAATTTTTGCCCAAACGTAATTATTTATGTTATGTGATTCTCAGGCTTTTAAATGGGTACTTTCAATCCACTTGCTATTATACTTAAAGAAAACAAACTTACTGGACCAAACTATATAGACTGGAAAAGGAATTTGGATATTGTGTTAACTGCTGAAGAGTACAAGTTTGTGCTTACTCAAGAATGTCCTAAGCAACCTGGTGAGGGGGCAACCGCTGAGGAAACCCAGGCTCACAAGCAATCGGTCAAGGCTGATGAGATGGCGCGGTGTTACATTTTGGCATCCATGTCAAATGTTCTGCAACATCAGCATCAGTCAATAACCAGTGCCTATGATATGATGGAGAGCCTCTGAGAGATGTTCGGGGATCAAAGTCGTGCTGCTAGGCAGGTTTCCATGAAAGACTTGATGAACACAACCATGGCTGAGGGGACGCCTGTAAGGGATCATGTCCTTAAGATGATATCTCTTCTTAATGAACTAGAGATCCTTGGAGCTACAATCGACGGGGAAACCCAAGTCGATATCGTACTCCAGTCACTGCCAGAGTCTTTTAAGCAATTCCGCCTCAATTACAACATGAATAAATTTAAATATACTTTGGCGAAGCTGCTTAAAGAACTCCAGGCAGCTGAGGGTCTCAACAGAAAGTTAGGGAGTGCTCTTGTGTTTGAGAAAGGTTCTGCTTCAAAGCCGAAAGGCAAGAAGAAAATGAAAAAGGCTCAAAAGAAGGTCGCGGGTCCTCCGCCAATCCAAAGGCCATGAGGACAACCGGAAAAGCCTAAAGGCAAATGTTTTGTTTGCAAGCATCCAGGACACTGGAAGAAGTAATGTCCAGTTTATCTCGCCAGACAGAATAATCAAGGTAAATCTCATTTACTAGTTGTTGAATCGTGTTTAGCGGTCCTATCTACCAGTACGTGGTGTGTAGATACGGGAGCCACTGATCATGCATGCAATTCTTTGCAGGGGTTCCAGGGAACCAGGCAGCTCAGTGATGGAGAGATTTATCTATATATGGGAAATGCTACGAGAGTAGCAGCAGTTGCAGTAGGAGATCTATATCTTAGTTTTGGTAGAGATAGGATTTTAATATTAAGAAATTGCTTTTATGTACCTTCTATTAGAAGGAATTTAGTTTCAGTTTCTAGTTTAGTAAAGAATGGATATTCAGTTCATTTTAATAAAGTAGTAGTTATTAAAGAAAATAAACATTTTATTTGTTCTGGTCAATTGGTGGATGATCTTTATATTATAAATCCTATCTCTCCTATACTGCAACTTAATGAATTGAATAACACAAATAGTTTGCCATTTAAGAGAAAAGAACCTTCGAGAATGAACCAAACGCATCTTTGGCACTTGCGCCTTGGTCATATCAATCTGAAAAGGATTCAAAGACTGGTTCAAAATGGGCCATTAGGCTCATTGGAAGTGGAGGCACTTCCAGTTTGTGAATCCTGCTTGGAAGGTAAAATGACCAAGAGGCCATTCTCGGCCAAGGGCTATAGAGCAAAAGAGCCGTTGGAACTGGTTCACTTTGATTTGTATGGTCCTATGACTGTCCAAGCAAGAGGGGAATTTGAGTACTTTGTCACTTTCATCGATAATTACTCAAGGTATGGGTACATTTATTTGATTCGGCGTAAGTTTGAATGCTTTGAGAAATTCAAAGACTTCAAGGCTGAAACGGAGAAGCGTCTAGGTAAATGTATCAAGACACTACGATCTGATCGTGGTGGAGAGTACCTCTTGGGAGAGTTTAGGGAATACTTATTGAGCAAGGGATTACATCCCAATTGTCTGCACCCCGTATATCTCAGCAGAACGGTGTAGCAGAAAGAAGGTACAAGACTCTCATGGATATAGTAAGATCTATGATGAGTTACTCGGATTTACCAATTTCCTTTTGGGGACATGCATTAGAGACAACTGCATACATTCTAAACTTGGTCCCATCTAAGTCAGTACCTACTACTCCCACGGAATTGTGGACTGGGCGAAAGTCTAGTCTGCGGCATGTTCGAATCTGGGGTAGTCCAGCACATGTGCTAAAAGGGAACGCAGAAAAGTTGGAATCAAGAACAGAAGTATGTTTCTTTGTTGGGTATCCAAGAGAAACTAAAGGTGGTCTGTTTTATAGTCCTAAGGATTAGAAGGTTATTGTTAGCACCAATGCCACATTCTTAGAAGAGGACTATGTTATGGACCACAAGCCTAGAAGCTGTATTGTTCTAGAGGAAATGAGAGGAGAGACACCGAGACATACTTCTTCGATACCAACGGTACGAGAAGAAACACCACAAGAAAGAGTTATCGATATTCCATTACCACGTCGTAGTGGGAGGATTATCGAAACTCGTGTAGATCCCGAACCAACCATTAACACGCAGGTTCCTGAACCAGTACAACGTGTAGATAATGGTGTATTAAATTCAGAATCTTCACAACGAAATATCAGTGATACACAGACACGGGTTGTGCCTCGTCGTAGTGGGAGGGTTATTATTCAACCTGACCGGTATATGTTCTTGGGAGAGTCTTATGACCGGGTCCCTGATGAACAAGGTACCGACCCCTGTAACTACAATGAAGCACTCCAAGATAAAGATGCAGATCTTTGGCAAAAAGGCTATGAAATCTGAAATGGAGTCTATTTACTCCAATCAAGTCTGGGATCTTGTAGAACCACCCAATGAAATAAAATCCATTGGATGTAAGTGGATCTATAAGAAGAAGAGAGGAGCAGACGGTAAGGTGGAAACCTTTAAAGTAAGGCTTGTTGTGAAAGGATTCACTCAAAAAGAGGGAATCGATTATAAGGAAACCTTTTCGCCGGTGGCCATGCTAAAGTCTATCCGGATTCTCTTATCCATTGCTGCACATTTCGATTATGAAATTTGGCAAATGGATGTCAAGACAGCATTTTTAAATGGGAATCTTGACGAGTGCATCTATATGATGCAACCAGACGGGTTCATTGCGAAGGGCCAAGAACACATGTTGTGTAAGCTTAAGAAGTCCATTTATGGACTTAAGTAGGCATCTAGGTCTTGGAATATCCGCTTTGATCAAGCAAACAAGTCTTTTGGTTTTGATCAATGTGCGGATGAATCTTGTGTGTACAAGAAACATGATGGAAGAGTGGTGGTGTTCTTAGTACTATATGTGGATGATATCTTGCTAATCGGAAACGATGTGGGGGTATTATCTTCTGTACGGGTATGGTTATCCAGTCAATTCGATATGAAGGACTTGGGAGAAGCCGGTCACATCCTAGGGATCAAGCTTATGCGAGATCGCAAGAATAGGATGTTGGGCTTGTCACAAGGCACTTATATTGACAATATTCTTGCAACGTTTAGCATGCAAGATTTCAAGAAGGGATTCCTTCCCTTCAGACACGGAATTACTCTATCTAAGGATCAGTGTCCTAAGACACCTGATGAGATAGAGAAGATGAAGGTAGTTCCTTATTCCTCAGCAGTAGGAAGCCTAATGTATGTTATGCTATGTACTAGACCTGACATTTGCTTTGCTGTTGGTATGGTTAGTAGATATCAGTCTAATCCAGGGCAAGAATATTGGACTGCGGTGAAAAATATTCTCAAGTACCTGAAAAGGACTCGAGACTATATGTTAGTTTACCAAGGACTCGAGACATTTGCTTTCCTTATTTATGCTACGTCGGAGCGTGACATATGAGGTACGTGTTCTCAATCTTGAGACGATTATGAACACAGACTATGGATATGACTGCTTTGACTTACCTGTTAGGGATATATACTAAAAGCCATGCTTTATGTAGTTGATTTATTATTCATTTAATAAAATCAGTTGATCCATTTTTTTATGAGAATCTGTGTGGGCAATGTTTGTATTATATATTATGCATGTGTGTGTCTCATTCTATATAGTAGGTGGTTTGGTGTGTAGAGTTCGGCTTACACACGGAAGATCAGGCCATCAGATATTATAGAATGTAAGATTTTGGTTTACAGTCTTAGATGGGATTGGACACACCATCGGTAGGACTGCAGCATGATGTTGTAGTAGATTTGTCTTGACTGCGGAAAACGGTATAGTTTCAACTCACTATGCTGGTACACTTTGTGTATTAAACGGGACTGACTTGGGGTAATTATCTTTATACTGACTTATAAGATAATTAATACCTCATGGCTATTATGAGTGCTTATGCTCTAAATCCTAAGTTAATTTGTAGACACGTACATTTGATATTTACACTTTGATCCCTAAAAGGGTGAGATCCTTAAATGGGTCAATATCTCATTGGATTGGGTGGCAATATTAATTGTGTGGTGGATATTAATTAATGATGGAATCCATGTCTCAATTTTGGGATTGATGATATCCCCTTGAGAAAGCTTATAAGTTTTGATTATGTCAAACCCTGCAGGTGGATTTTGTATCCGACATATCAGATAAGTTAAGCAGAGGATCTCAAGGAATTTTAAAAAATTAATTAAATATGATTGTCAGTAATTATATTTAATTAATGGATATCTGTAATCTTAACATGGGGAGATAATAAGCATTTAATAACATGGAGCTCGAAATATATTTTTGAGATAAGGATAGGAGTGCAATTATAATTCTTTAGTAGTATGAATTATAATTTATGGAAATAGGAATCTGATTCAGTTCGAATTAGGGTTTCCTAATTTCATAAGGAAGCCTATTCCTTATTGACTTCTTATGGTCCCTATCGTAGCCTATATATATGCTGCTTTGGCTCTCTTCTCAATTATCGTTTTTCTATATAGAGAATTATAACTCGGAATAGAAAAGAGAGCGTAAAAGAGAGAGAGAAGAAAACAGAAAGGATTTCAAAAGAGCCCACACTCAGTTCGATATTTTGGCAGCGGAGGAATACGGTAGAAGATCGTGAGCTGTTATCGAGCCCGTGTTCTCGATTCGTCTACTACAATAATCTATTTTTGCAGTTGAAGGTAACCCTAGTTCCGCCCTTGTAGGGTTATTGTAGTTTTCACGTATTTTTTTTTTTGCAGTACCAACTTATACGCGCTGTCAATGGATTCTGGGAACGCAGTTTCCTAACATTACCAATCAGTGAGGTCTATAAAAGATCAATAAGAGGAAAAAAGGATCTGATGGAAAGGTTGAGACCTTTAAGGCAAGGCTTGCAGCCAAAGGTTATACTCAGAGGGAGGGCATTGACTATGAGGAAACATTCTCGCCGGTAGCCATGCTCAAGTTCATCAGAATACTCTTATCCATTGCTGCATACCTAGATTATGAGATGTGGTACATAGACGTTAAGACTGCATTCTTGAATGGCAATCTTGAGGAGGACATCTATATGCAATAACCAGAAGAGTTCATAGCTGGTGGGAAAGGGAACTTTGTATGCAAGTTGTAAAAGTCTATTTATGGGCTTAAGCAGGCATCTAGAAGTTGGAACATTCGTTTTGACCAAGAGGTCAAATCGTTTGGTTTCATATAGAATCTGGATGAACCTTGTGTATATAAGAAGTATGAAGGGAAAGTTGTGGCCTTTCTTATTCTTTGCATTGACGACATTCTACTCATTGGGAATGATGTAGTGGCATTGTCAATGGTTAAGGTTTGGCTAGCTAGTACTTTCGATATGAAGGATCTAGGAGAGGCGAGCTATATCCTTGGGATAAAGCTCTTTTCGGATCGCAAGCGAAAGATAATGGCATTGTCTCAAGTTGGTTATATCGATAAATAGGTTTTCAATGGACAATTCGAATAAAGGTTTGATACCTTTCAGGCATGGTTTAGCGTTCTCCAGGGACCAGTGTCCTAAGACACAGGAGAAGAGGAATCGCATGGCAGGAGTTCCCTATGCTTCGGCAGTAGGAAGTCTCATGTATGCGATGTTATGCACTAGACCAGATATCTGCTTTACCGTTGGCATGGTTAGCAGGTATCAGTCGAATCCACGTTCAGAGCACTGGACAGCCGTTAAGCACATTCTTAAGTACTTGAGAAGAACTAAAGATTGCATGCTTATGTATGGCAGTAGTGAGTTAATTCCAATACGATACACTAACTCGGACTTTATGTCAGATAAAGATTCGAGGAAGTCGACTTCCGAATATCTCTTTACCTTGGAAGGTAGTGGTGTTAGTTAGAGGAACATTAAGCATAAATGCATTGCAAACTCAACTATAGAAGCTGAGTATGTGGCTGCATGTGAAGTCACAAAGGAAGTTGTTTGGCTCAAGAAGTTCTTTATGGAGCTCGAGGTGGTACCAGCATCACTGTCACCTATTACGCTATACTGTGATAATAGTGGAGCAGTGGCTCAGTCCAGGGAGCCAAAGAACCACGAAAAGGGAAAGCACGTAGAGTGGAAATATCAACTAATTTGAGATATTGTTCAATATGGTGATGTGACTGTCGCCAAGATTGCCACTGCTGATAATCTTGCTGATCCGTTTACAAAGGCCTTGCCACAGAAGGTCTTTGATTGTCATCTAGATAGTTTAGGTCTCAGATGTAGTCCTGAATGGTTATGAGTGCAAGTGGGAGTTTGTTGGATTTGTGCCCTCAAACCATTACTTTATGTTTGAGACATTGACATTTTAATATATGGATATTAGCTTTACATTTCATTATGTATGTTTTTTTCATGAGATGATTGTTAATCCTTAAGTATCATAGTAAGTAATTCGTGTGTGTATGAGATACATACAAGTGAGATACGAATTACTATTCCTTAACACTTAGAATTTATCACAGTGGATGATGAGACTGGATGTCTCATCAGGTTTACACTGTAACATGATTAATTGCTATTGGATGGAGTGATAAATTTCAATCATTAGAGTGTATCTCTTAGTTAATATACTGGTGCTTATAGTGCATTGATGGACCCGAGCTTTCCTATTGACACTCAAGACTGTCAATAGTCGATAGGAACTCATAACTTGTATAAGGTACGTGTTCTCAATCTTAAGACGATTGTGAACACAGACTATGGATATGACTGCTTTGACTTAGCAATCAGTGAGGTCTATAAAAGATCAATACCTGGGTATCTTTGGGTATGTTATGTTCACAGGGTTGTGAACATATATTGTCAAGATAGAATCTACCCTCTGATAAAGAGTAAGCATTCCCTTGAGAATGTCACCAAATTGATTACTGAGAATTACAGTCTTGTTGATAAGTATTTATCAACATGTTTGGTAATCATGAGTGGTGAATGGGACTCAAGGAATACAAGAAGTAATCATGATTCAGGTTGACAGTAACCGTTTATCCGACTACCTGAATATGATTATGAATGCTGATAGTAGAGGGACATTAGTACATCATGCAAGTCTAGTTACCACTTCGGATATGTTCGTTTGTGCTGGAGTTCAGTTATCGTTTTATAGTGGAGTAAATGTTAACTGATTAGTTGGTTAGTTTGTTGGTCAAAGAGTTTGGTCATGGGAATTAACTACTGATCTGAGCCAACAATAAAGAGCCTAGGGGGTCCCACTCTTAGCTCCGCTAGGATGTTTAGAAAAGGCACATGAGGATCTTGTCAAGACAGGTTCGATCGATCGAAGAAGTTTTGATTGATTGAAGTCTAGACAGGTTCGAGCGATCGAAAGGTGTTCGGTCGATTGAAGGTTCGATCGATCGAAGAGACTTCGATCGGTCAAAGGCTTAAAGTCGGTTTTGTAAATCTATAAATAGGGTAGCTGCGTACAGGGTTTAATAGTCGTCGTTTTTCTATACGAGAGCTATAGAGACTGTTTTAGGGTTTCCTTAGCCTTCTTATCCTCCCCGTTAGAGTTCCCACCAACTCTAGCCTCTCTAGTAGCATTCGCAGGAGTCATAAGGGTGAAGACAACCTAGTGGTGGCTGCTGCATCATCAAGAAGGTTGAAGATTTCTGAATTGGGTCCCAGACACAAAGGTGTAACTCTTGTCCCCTCTTGTATGCATCTATGGAATTGACAAGTAGTAGATCCTGGGCTACCAATAAGTTTTTGCAACTTAACCGTTCCGTTGCGCGTTTAAAAAAATTAATTTTAAACCTGATTTCCCTTCAAAATGTTGTTAAAATCATAACTGATAATGCAAGCTACTACAAGGCTGCCGGTATGAGCATTGAAACTAAATTTCCTCATATCTTTTGGACTCCATGTATGGTACACAGTTTGAATTTAGCTTTGAAGAGTATATGTACTGCAAATGAAAAATCACCTCAATATTCTCAATTTGAGTGAATTGTTAATTTAGTTAATGATATGAATACCGTAAGGAATTTTATTCTCAATCATGGCATGGCATTAGCTATCTTCAACAATTACTTTAATTAAACACTACTAAAGGTAGCTGAAACTAGGTTTGCATCACACATTGTCATGGCTAAACGCTTGAAAGAAGTGAAGCCTTCACTTGAGAAAATGGTCATGGATGTAGATTGGAGGGTCCATAGAGGAGATGGAAATACGACAACTGAGACAAAAGCTCAAGAGGTAAAGCAATGTATTAGTTGATGACATTTGGTGGGACAAGTTAGACTATCTTTTAAGTTTTACAGGGCCTATAGTTGATATGTTGAGGATAGCTGATACTGATACTCCTGTGTTGCATTTGATATACGATATGTGGGACACCATGATTGAGAATGTGAAGAAGATAATTTTTGAACATGAAGGGAAGGATATGATTGTCGGTAAGTCGGACTTCTTTAATTCTATTCACCAAATATTGGAGAGTAGATGGACTAAGAGTAACACTCCTCTACATTGTTTGGCACACTCATTAGTTCCTAAATATTATTGTGATACTTGGCTTAGAGGTGGAAGCAATGAAGTGCCAAGAATATCACCTCATGAGGATCAGGAAGTTTCTATGAATAGAAGCAAATGTTTTTAGTGGTTATTTCGTGATCAAAATGATCTTCGTAAAGTTTTTTGTTGAATATGGATCTTTTTCTAGTAGCTCAAACTACTTTGGCCACCCCATGTAATGGACGCAAGAATGTTTGAGGAGCCCATATCCTGGTGGGCCAATCATGAATCTTCCATTCCGCTATTACAAGCTTTAGCTTTTAGGTTGCTTAACCAGCCAGCATCTTCTTCTTGTAGTGAAAGAAATTGAAGTACTTATTCCTCAATTCAAAGTATCAAGAGAAATAGATTGGCAACTACTTAAGTTGAGGACTTGGTATTTGTACATTACAATCTTTGATTGTTGTCGAGGAAGGAGGAGGACTATAAAGAGGGACCCTCAAAATTTTGGGACTTGGGTAAGCTACTTAACCTGTCGTGAATTTATAAATTATATATACCATTGTTAAGGGTTTTTTTTTGTTAATATGAAAAGATGAAACATGCTAGTAGCCTAATGAATTAAAATTGGTATGCATTTTTTAGGTGGTGATCAATTTGACCAAGATGGAGATACTCCACTGGAATTTGCTGTACTTTCTCTAGATCGGCCCGAGATGGAGGCAATCACATTTACTTATGGTAATGAAGGCTTATTGGGAGTTGAGGATGAAAACACAAGAGCTCCAAATGAAGAATAGATGTGATGGACCTGATGGTGCTATATGACTTCAGGATGAATTTTGTAAATTAAAGTTTTTGTGCAGGCAATGCTTTAAGTATTTTTGACATTTTGTGTTTTTGAAAGTGATACTGTTAATAACAGTATAACACTAAGTATGCTTCACCACTTTTGGGTTGTACATATAAGATATCACTTCAAACTTTTGTACATGAATCTCTTATTTTACTTAACTAATAGTAGTCAACTTTTGATAGTCTCACATTATATGCATTGTTATACATTTACTTATTTACATGCCTAATGTAATTGGTGGTATGAAAATGCTTGAAGACAATGATGGTTATAAACCTAGATGTTCTATTTCTTGTTTGTCGTATCCTGTACCCGTATCTAAATTTTGGATCCTTTATGGCCGAGTCCTCTTATCCTAAATTATTGGAGTCTACCGAGTCCGACTCTCGGATTCGTATATGCACCTGACACACGTACCCAAGTCCAGGTAACATAGACCATAAAGGAGAAAATTGCATGAGAAAACTAAATAAATAGTTCCACAGAGAGCAACCTAAGAGGTAAACTAATTGAATACTTTGTGTTTGCTTGTAATTTGCGAGGGCGTGCCAGAACCAACGGTGGTTCGGTGTGTGTGTATGTGCAAACTAATTTCCTATATTGCTCGAGTGAGTGATACTCAAGGCTTGGTGAATCTAACTTCTAAACAGGGTGATTGTGTGTAGTGAGTAGGAAAGTACCCTCACTGAAAGTCCTTTAGCTGTACTGAAGCGCACAAGCTAAAAAGTATCAAGTTTAACAGGTAAACAAAATCACAAACGGTTTAATAAAAACAGACTTTTATTAAATGTTTGGAAAGATTAAACAGATCTTAGGAACACCAGAAAAAAGCTGAATATTCAAAAGAACAAAAAGAGAAATAACAAAAAGACAGACCTAATTGCTATTAAAGGTTGAAAAACAGACTATGAACACTTTGAATGCTTCGAATATGCTGAGTACTCTGAATGCTGTGTATGCTGTTTCGAGAGAGACACGGAGTCCTTTGCTTCTGTAGCCTGCCTTATATTTATAGCGGCCTTATACAACTTCTAATTGGACAATGATTCCTTGGCTTGCGCTCCAAGCTGATTAGTTGATTGGTTAATTGATGACCTTCCTTATCCATGACTTAATTGACTCAATCCCTTCAATTTAGGGATCAGACGCATCAATCCAGCTGGCAACGAACAGTTCTTTTCCTAAACGGACTCTTGTTTCCAAAACTCCCCAAAGATGACGTCCTGCCAGCTGTAAACAATACAGCCTTCACCTCAACCAATCGACCTCATTACTGATTCTCCTGGATGAATCGGGCTCTATTGGTTTCCATGCCCGATTATCTTTCTTCAACCGCCCATAGCCAATCGGACTTAGATTCTGACTTTACCTCTCATCTTCATTACGCGGTGTCCGATTGGGCTTCCTGCTACTGCTTTCCACCATCGGGCTTTCAACATGCCAGGTTATGTCTCCCCAAAGCCCGATAAACCTTACCACAATCCCATATCCCATCGGGCTCTACTTGTCACACCAACCGGCCTTAACCCAATCATTGGTCTTACGTCTGACTTGAGCCGATAAGTCATTCACTCCTTAGCCCGGCCTCTCCTCTAACATGAATCGGACTCAAAACCCATTGACTGTTTTTGGGTGCAAACAATTGCCCCCCAAAAGGTCATATCAAACATCCCGCCTTGATTGATGTGACATTTTGAATTTTAAACTGGCCACGCGTCAAGCATGCAGCAACCGTCAGATTATGGAGAATCCCGCCAGTCACTCTCCATTTAATGCTTCATGATTACAGCCTTGTGGGTTTCAAATAGCCCTTCTCTCAAGACACTTTACGCATTTTCATCCTCACGCTCTCTCTTCCTTTCCAAAAAAGTACCTCTCTCTAAACCTCCATTCTTTCCGGCGACTCTTCTTGTGCAGACATGGCCCCTAAAACCGCTCCGACCACCACCAAAGGCAAGAAAACCTTCATTGATGCTCCTCCACCACAAAACCGATGGAGGGAGGTTAGGGCTTTGGCCAAAGTTCACGCCGCTGACATCTCCACAGAGTACCTCAACCCCTACAGCTCCTCCGATGGTTCTCCCGTTGCACCAGGCTTGGGAGCGGCGTTTCTTGGCCACCCTCCGGCGGCTTTTCTTCCATTTTTCCCTCCGGTTGAGAATGAAGCATTCCTCCAAGTCCCTGCACACTGGGGCAAAGTCCAAAGTGCTAACCAGCCAATTCGGGGATGGCCGACCCCTGCCACAGACTGGGACAAATGGGTTACCAGGGTTTCGGCCTCTAAGGCCAGTGTCTGGAAGCAAACGGGCATTTATGATGCCATAATGCTCAGTCGGTCTCGAATAGAGATAGACCGACCTCTTCTTCTGTCCGCTTTATTATTCTGGTCTTCTTCTTGCAACGTCTTCCTTTTCCGTTGCGGACCAATGGCCCCCACCGTCAAAGACATCAGCTACCTGCTCGGCCTTCGCCCCCATGGACAAGAAATCATCCCCGGTCTTGACGTTGGGACGGCCAGCTTTGCCTACCCCCAACAAGAAATTATCAGGGATGGGGCCATTTTATATAGGCCGATTACAGCCTTTGGAGGCTTTCTGACTGCCTGCATCAGGGCAGACGATACTGAGGTGTCCGATGCAGAACACACCGCCTTCCTCATCTATTGGTTCAACAAATATCTCTTCTGCTCAGCCAGCCAAGCCATTACTAAAGAGTATACAACCTTGGCCTTGGCTCTTGCATCGGGACAACCCTTGGCCATGGCTACACTGGTTTGGGCGCACCTTATCCGAGGCATCACAGATTTTGTCCACTCGGGCTTTGGAGCTGGTGGGAGCCCGATGTGGATACTTCAGTTGTGGCTGCACTCCTACTTTCCCGAGTTCCAACCTCCTATCAGCCAAGTGGCCGATGTTCCCATCTCTGCTGTCCAGTTCATGGACGTAACTCCTTCTTCCCACTCCTTCGAAGAGTGTTTCACTTTCTTTTATCAAGGCTGCACCCCTTGGGATGTGAACCTCTTCACTCCTTTCTTTTCTCTTCAATTTTCTTCTTTTCTTCAACTTTCAAATAATCCTTCCAATTGGGGTTCGAGCACCCAATCCACCTATAATGAAATCTTCTCTAGCTACTTAGTAGCTAGAGACATTATCTTTAGCCCGAGCATTCCATCGGCCAATAATAAATGCGGGGCCGAATACTACTTCGCTCCTCTTTACGCCCGCCAATTCGGGCTTACACAACTCGTGCCCGTTTCCCCTGGCATTACGATCAATGTAGACTGGGTGGAACGCGGCCTCATTGTTAATGAAGGGCAAGTGAAGAAAATAAAAGAAAGGTCAGACTGGCTCAAAGCGGCTTTCAATTTCACACCCTTCTCTGCCCGGCCTACAGTGTCAGAGGAATTCACCCAGTGGTGGGGTGATCGGGCATGCACCATATTTTCAAGCACTGCTGTTGAGGCCCTTATGTCTTTTACTGCGACATCGGCCACTGGGGCCGATGCCCCTGTCCCGACGGCGGCTCTAGCCAGACGCAAGCAAGTAGCCAAGAGACCGGCCAGAAAGCCAGCTCCGGGCAAGGGTCCTCAAAAGAAACAAAAAACAACACTGGCCTCTACCCAGGTTAGACTTTACCATCTTCTAACGGCTACGCCCGATTCTATCTGTTTAGTTCTAATCCTCTATTTTTTTCTTTCTTTTTAGCTCGTTGATGAAGACTCAGGAGAGGATCAACTCCCTGCCCCAACTCAAACTCTACCCCCAACTCAAACTGCATCACCGGCGTCTTCAGCGGCCTATCTGGAATGGGTAGCCGTGCGTGTGATGCCTCTCCACATCGTGCCTCCCCTAACTCCTTCAACCGGAGATGAAGACCTTGCTGCTTCCGTTCAAGCTCCTGAGCAAGTCGTCCTCTCTTCTAGTACTGAGGACATGGCCGATGCTGGAGTTACTATAAGCACCGTTGGGGAAGAAGTGGATCAGGTTGTCCCTCCTGAAGTTGGAAACCTCCTCGGGCAAGGGGAACCTCCTGCAGCCACCGGCTCTCCTGTTGATACAATAGTGGAACCGGTTGTGACCGAGGAGATTATTCCTGAAGAGTTTGCCACTCCAGCTGGTGTTGATAATCCAGGCACAGTCCCAAAGGCCGAAGTTTTGCAAACGACAGCGGCCTTAATAAGTGCAGGGGAAGAGACCGGCTACGTTTCTGCCTCTCTGGTGGCTCAATCTTCTTCTCAACCAATCTCTTCGCAACCCAGTAAGGCCGAAGTCCGCGAAGCGATTTCTGCCTCGCTTGGTCCTCACACTCAGGTAAGAGTACTTTAGTGTATTTTTTCCTTCCCATTCATAAATATTTACGTCTAACTGCTTACTTTCCTTGAACAGGCCGATCCCCAAGGTCCAGAGCCACACATTCCCTTCAATGACTTCTTCACCGGCCTGGATCTAGCCGCTTTTGACCTTGGCCCTCTTGAGCCCGAAGCTGTCTCACCTTCACGCCTCCAACAGGCTAAGGACCTCCTCTTCGGCCTTGCTGACCAGGAGCTTTCTAACCTTCCTGCTGCAACTGAGGTTGACGCGGCCTTGAACACCCTGATGGCCGATTCCTCTCTTTCAGACGGGCAGCGGTCCTTACTCCATGAGATACAGGAAAGACTCCCCAGTGCCCGTCTTGTGGATCGATCAACCTTGAAGATCCAGGCTGATACAGAGCTTCACTTAGGCTCGCGGCAGAAGGCCTTGAAGTTTCTGGAGGGGGCTAAGGTTAAGTTTGAGGCGGGGAAGGCTTCTCGGGCTCAAATGCTTGCAAGGGACTCTTGGCTGCAGACCCGTATCGCTGCACTAAAAGCTCAGCTCGCCCAATGTGAGGCCGAGGTTGTTACCAACAATGCCTCCATTGGGAAAATTGATGAGGCATTATCTTTACTCGGTAGCGACGCTAAAAAGTGCAGTGATCAACTGCAAGCCAGTGTTCCGTTATCTCGGGCATGGGCCCAGAAGTTGGAGAAAGCCAAGCGAGATCGGACTGGAGCCATCAAGACCTGGGAGGATCTGAAAGCTAGGCTTAGGAATTTTGGGTCGGCCTAGAGACCGACTCCTTTTTTGGACTTTGTAAAGATTTTTTTTTTTTTTCACATCATTTTTGTAAGTAAGCTGTGCTCAGCCTATCAATACAAAAACAATTTTTTTCCATTTAAATCATTCGGGCTCAGGCTCATAATTTATCAACTGATCATATTCCAATCCAGGGTTAGGTTTATAATCCAGATCAATGGTCTCCCATAACGTAGGGTAATAAGACTTCAAATACTGACCATTGATTAATCGGACATGAACAGTTTCATCTAAATCACGAAGCCTGTAAGCACCTCCTCTTTTGACTTGGTGGACGATGAACGGGCCTTCCCAATTGACTGACCATTTACCGTAACGATTATCCTTGTCCCCAATTGGTAACACGGCCTTCCATACCAAATCATCAGTGCAAAAAGACTTCTCCTTCACCCTCTTGTTATAAGCTCGGGCTGCCCGTTGCTTCTGCACTTTTAATGAATCCAAAGCCGATAACCTCATTTCATCTAGTCCTTCCAATTCAGCTATCATAGCCTCGGTGTACTCAGCGGGCTCTAGCTGATTCTGTAAAGCTCTTCTGGCCGATCGGACCGTCACCTCCATAGGTAACATAGCATCGTGCCCGTAAGTCAACATGAATGGCGTGACCCCCGTACTTGACCTTTTTGATGTGCGATAGGCCCATAGTGCTTCGGACAAGAGCTTGTCCCATTCTCTAGGATTCTCAACAATCATTTTTTCAATGATCCCCTTGAGGATCTTATTAGTGGACTCGGCCTGACCATTAGCCTGAGCATAATAGGGCGTAGAATTTAGAATTTTGATTCCCCTACTTTCTGCAAAGGCCGATGTTTCCGTCCCAGTAAACACGGATCCTTGGTCGGCCGTGATCGTTTCTGGAAGGCCGAACCTATGGATAATGTGTTCCTCAATGAATTTGATGACAGTGGCTTGTGTCACCGTTTTGCAAGGTATGGCCTCGGCCCACTTGGTAAAGTAGTCCGTAGCCACTATAATGAAACAATGCTGGCCCGATGATGGCGGTAGGACTTTGCCAATTAGATCCATCGCCCATCCTCTGAACGGCCATGGTTTGATTACGGGTTGCAACTCTTTGGCCGGCACATGCTGAATCGGACCATGCTTTTGGCAAGCTTGACACCCCTTTGCATAACTGATACAGTCTTTCAACATGCCAGGCCAGTAATAATTGTATCTTCTTAGCAACCATTTCATCTTGGTACCGGCCTGGTGTGCCCCACAAATTCTTTCGTGTACCTCGGCCATAACCTGCATGGCCTGCTTTTTCCCCAGACACCTCAGGACCACGTCATCGCCGATCGGTTTCTTGAATAATTCCCCGTCAAGTATCACGAATCGGACAGCAAACAATCTAACTTTTCGGTCTACCCTCACATTTGGGTGATTCAGGTATTCAATGATGGGGATTCTCCAATCGTCATCCTCCATCAAGACCGAATTGGTAGTAGTGTACTAACCTCACCTTTCAACGGACGATAATGATCGGATCTGAACAGTAATGAGTTGGTCTTCCATGCTCTTCTTGGATGATGAGGCTGATCCCGTTTTTGCCAATTTATCGGCCTCAGTATTTGTCGTTCTTGGGATATAGCTCACGCTAATGTCATCAAATGCCTCCATGAGTTGAGTAGCAACTGCATGGAACGGGCATAGCTCCCAACTCCTAATCTGAAACTCCCCGGCTATCTGTCCGATCACCAACCCTGAGTCTCCCTTTATGTGTACGGATGATGCCCCCATTTCGAGGAGTATCTCAAGTCCGATTATAAGTGCTTCGTACTCGGCCTGATTGTTAGTGCATTTGAAATTGAGCTGAAAAGATATTTTTGTCTTCTTGTACTTGGGTGATAAAATCACCACTCCTGCCCCAGCACCCTCTGCGTTTTTGGAACCGTCAAAGATCAACGTCCATGGGACTAAGGACGTGCTCATCACTTTGGGTGTTGAAGGCAGTTCCCCCAAATCAGTAGGATCTGGGTGATCAGCCAAGAAATTGGCTATGGCCTGGCCTTTCACCGATTGCTGCGATCGGTATTGGATAGCAAATTCCATTAAAGCCAAGGTCCATTTCCCAATTCGGCCTCGCATAATTGGTCTTGACAACATATATTTTATCACATCAGTTCGACATATTATGTAAGTTGAAACAGGAAGCATATATGTTCTTAACTTTTGTGAAGAAAAATACAATGCCAAGCACAACTTCTCAATCGGCGCATAGCGCTGCTCGATTGGAGTCAGAATTCTACTTAAATAATAAATGGCCTGCTCGTTGCCTTGTTCATTATCTTGAGCTAGCATACTTCCTATAGAGCAGTCAGAGGCCGATATATACAACTTCAGGTACCTACCCTTCTTAGGTGGCATTAATACTGGAGGAGTAGACAAATACTGTTTTATTCCTTCAAAGGCTTGTTGATGGCCGTCTTCCCACTTGAAGTCTTCATCGGCCTTGATCTTCAATAGTGGGGTCCATACTTGGGTCTTCCCTGCACAATTTGATATAAACCTTCTTAAGAAATTGATATGTCCTAGCAATCTCTGAAGCTCCTTCTTATTAGCAGGTGGCTTTGCTGCCTGAATAGTCCGAGCCTTATTCTTGTTAATCTCTATCCCCCTTTGATGTACTAAAAAACCTAAGAAGTTCCCTGTTGTAACGCCGAATGCACATTTGAGAGGGTTCATCTTTAGTCTGTGAGCCCGCATTCTTTCAAATGCCTTTTCCAAATCCCTCAAATGATCGGCGTCACCTCCTGACTTTACCACCACATCATCTATGTAAACTTCCATGGATTGTCCGATCATGTCATGGAAGATTGAATTCATTGCCCGTTGATAGGTGGCTCCAGCGTTCTTCAGCCCGAAAGGCATAACAACCCACTCAAAGGTTCCAATTGCCCCCGGGCACCAAAAAGCAGTCTTCGGGACATCCTCTTCGGCGATATAAATCTGGTTATACCCCGAATGCCCGTCCATAAATGACAGAATTTTATGTTTAGCGGCCGAATCAATTAACTGATCGGCCATGGGCATGGGATACTCATCTTTTGGGGTAGCTAAGTTCAAGTTCCTGAAGTCAATGCAGACGCTTAGCTTCCCATTCTTCTTCACAACCGGCACCACATTCGAGACCCATTCAACATATCGGGCTATCCGAATGAAGCCGGTGTTCAGTAGTCTCTCGATCTCCTCTTTCACCTTCAGCGTTACCTCTGGTGACATGCGCCGAGGTTGCTGCTTGAACGGCCTGAACCCCGATTTAATTGGTAATCGGTGTTCCACCATTCTCTAGATAAGCCAGGCATCTCGTCATATTCTCACGCAAAACAATCTTTGTACTTGTATAGGAGTGCAATTAGCTCGGCCTGATACTGAGGACCCAGCATCTGACTTACATAAGTAGGTTTGTGCTCTCCTTCTTTGCCTAGGTTGACTTCCAAGAGAGGGTCTTGGACATCGGCCTTTAAATCATCAAGTTTTGCAGTGGCCGTTTCCAACTCATCCATCTGAATCTCTTCTTCTCTCGGCGTTTACTCTTCGTAAATACAATCAGCCAGATTAACCATTCCATCCGTTGGGCCGATTTCCAATATTCTATCGGCCAAGAATGCACACCATCTGGCCATGCTGGCCCTCAAGGCTTGCAGCTTCCTTTCTTCAATTATCGGTGTCCCCATGGACATCTTCTTGTTCAACGATCTCAATCGGCCTTGACTCTTCTGTCCGACTGAGATTATGGAAGTATGCTTTGATGTCCGACGAACTTCCTTTAAGGAAGGTCGCTGAGTTTGGTCTTCCCATTTTGTTGCACCCTAGCAACTTAACTGGTCCGATGTCATCTTCATACAAAACTGCATCGGCCGTCTGTACCCGGGCTACAAATGGCTTGGTGTCTGCCCCCACTACTTCTACCTCATCACCCCTCCAGAAAATCAACAACTGATGGAGTGTGGAGGGAATACAATAATTGGGATGTATCCAGTCTCGGCCTAATAATGCATTATAGGCTGCCGAAGTTTCCACAATGAAAAAAGCAGTCATGACCGTTTTACTGCCGACAGTCAGCTCAAGTGGTAGGATACCCTTGGTTCTCGAAGGTGCCCCCATGAAGCTCTGGACATTCATCTCGGTCGGAATTAGCTCCGACTCAGACTTCTACAGGATCCTTAACATAATTTGGGGCATGATGTTAATGGTAAACCCCCCATCAACAAGAATCCTATTTATTGGGACGCCTTCGATATGCCCTTTCACATACAAAGGCTTCAGATGTTGGGACATCTGGTGTGTTTGCTTTTCAAACACCACTTTAACTGGTCCAGTCTTCAATCCATCCTCAGTCTGATGTCCTTTCGGCCTCAAGATGGTGATCTTAGGCCGATCGGTCTGATTGTCAGTGGCGTCTATATTTTTACTCGTGGCTTCCACCACTCTAGGCTTAACGGTCTCTCCCCAGTTCCAACAGATTTCTTCCATCACGGCCGAGTCCTTAGCTAGGCCTTCTACTACATCCCCTTCCATGGCCGATGGCTGGTCCGGCTTGGCCATGAAGGACATAGGTAGGGTGAAAACCATGTTGGATGACAAACCTAGTGGAATCGTCCCGAATTGTATTGGCGAAAAACTTGAATCCGACACATCCTCATCGGACTCCATCATCTTGTCCAAGGTAACTCTACCTTCTTCCTATGGTCTTTCTTGTCGGACCTTTTCCTTTGGATGCTCAGTGACAACGCGCATCGCCCTCGTGGTGAGTCATTGGTTATCGGACACCTTCAGCTCTGTGGGAGCGGGATGGTTTCCAGCCTGATTCAAGAACTGACGCTCTCGCTCGGCCTGTCTCATCCTCTGATACCTCCTTTTCTGAGACTTACTATATTGTGGTCGTGCTGGAAATTTAGAGTGTTCAGCTCTGTGCCACTTTTGATCTTGTACCCGAGGTGGTAGCACCATTCTTGGGCTCCTGCCAGAGGTTGTTGCTTGCATCTGAGGCCCTGGGACCATCTGGGAACACCTTGCCCCTAGTCGGTCGGATTCGCATTGGCCGACTTGCTGCGCCAACTGGTGTTTTGCCCGCCACTCGGGCTTGGCCTGACCTTGCCATGGTATTGACAATCTTTCATGTACAGATCGTCTCGGGCTTGATTCCTGGTGTTCATAGCTTCTCGGCCTCTTGCTCGGGCTCGAGACTTCCTTCTTGACGTCAGCCTTACACCTCGGGCATAGGCCTTGTTCGATGATTTCCAGCTGTCTCCGTAGATCCGCTATCAAATTGTCCGTACTAGATTTGTCCGTTTCTTCCTCAGCCTTTCGGGCTTCTGCCTTGCGTTCTTGATAGTTCTTTTGGAGGTCATGAATTGTCACCTTCAGCCCATCAGTAGCCAAAACAACAATTTGCTTACCCTCCCTTTGTTTTGGCACCTCTTCGTCAGACAAGTCTATCTTCGGTCTCGGCCTTGAAAGATTGGTTAAATCGGGCATCACCATGTTAGTGCCCGTAATCTGAGGAAAAGGATTTGAATCGATCCCCATAGCTTTGTCCGAGAATTTGAAGACTCCCTTCTCTACGTTTTCCTGTATGAAATTGCGAAAAACAACACAATTGTTGGTAGAATGCTTCCAAGAATTGTGCCATTTACAGTATTCTTTATTTTTCATGTCATCGGCCTTAGGAATCCGATGACCTTCACTTAGCTTGATCACTTTATCGGCCAACAAGGCATCGAATATTTGATCCGCCATAGTTATATCAAAAGTATAGTTTTTTCCCGCCTCGAACGCCATTTTCTTTGCAGCGGCGTTGTTGTTTACTGGCTTATTCAAGGCGTTACATATGACTGGCCGTTTGCAGATTAACTCGGCCATATCGCTTTCTACTTCAAGGTCACATTCTGCCAAATGGACCTCGTAATTGGGGTCTTTATAATATGTTCCCTTGGAGGAGTTCTTCTTCTCCTGCTCGTCCAAAAGAATGCGCTCGTAGCGACCGGCCCGTGTGGCAAGCTCGAATAGGTCGCGGAAGTCAGTTCCCTCAAACCTCCTGCGAAGTTCGAAAGACATGCCCCCCATGACCATCTTTGCATACTCTTCCTCAGGCAAGACTGTCTTACACCGATATTTTGCCTTTCGAAAACGGGCTATGTATGTTTCCACAGTCTCTCCTACTAACTGCATCATCCTGGACAAATCAGCCAGCGATGTTTCGGGCTCAGTTCTATAGAACTGGCCATGAAATAGTTCTTCCATCCCTTGCCAAGTTAACACAGAATTGGTTGGGAGGTTAACATACCACAAAAATGCCATGCCCGTTAGCGAGTTGGGGAATAGTCTTAGCTTTAATGGGTCACTGTGACCCACATGGCCGCATTGAACAATAAAACGGCCAATGTGCTCAACTGAGGACTGTTCACTCTCTCCTGAAAACAGAGTGAAATTTGGTACTTTATACCCCTGAGGAAATATGACTTGGTCAATTTCAGGGGGGTACGGCCGTCTGTACGTCGGCCTTTCTAGTCTTCGCATAAACGGGCCATACTCCTCGTGTATGGCCGCTACCAGTTCCTCCCTATTTATGAGTTGGGCTACGGGTTGAACATTCCTTATCGGGGTTACCAACGGTGGCGGTCCGTGCTGTTGGTTGTGGGCCTGATGAGTCCAAAACCCACCGTTGTTCCTTTGCCCCCCATGGCCATGGCCTGGGGGCTGTGAGTGGCCGACTGAACTGTCAGTGTGGCCTGTGGATCTACCAAAACCTGGAGTCGCCGATCCGTTGGGATCGGTAACTGCTGAACCGCTTGGCATACCGGCCTGTGACTCCGACTGCCTGCCTGAGCCATTACCCTCTCTTAGGTTTGGACAGACATATGGCGGGTCTTTCGGCTTATCGGACTCAAACAAAGTGCCCGAGCCTGATCCGTTGACCTGTTCTTTGTTGCTTCCGGCCTTATAGGTTTCAACCAGCCTTCCGATTGCTTCCGTCAGGCGGTCCAACTTTATATGGATGGTCCTGGTTTCTAGGACCAATTCAGCCTGACTCTTACGAACATCGGCCGTTTAGTTCATGACCGATTTAAGATTGCCCATTGAGCCTATGAGCGCGTTGTACTCCTACCACATGGGCTCCACGTTGGCTCTCATGGCTTCTGAAATCGCCTCAAGAGTGACGCTGCCATCTTGGGGAGAATGACCGGTGTTCTCCTCCACATGTGGGTCTGTGGGCTGATCGTCCTGGCCGTTCTTCGTCGTCTTATCTTTCTTTGGAGGCATGATTTGACACTTATTGTCCCACCGGGCATGCCAAAATGTTTGCTTGTAATTTGCGCGGGCGTGCCAGAACCAACGGTGGTTCGGTGTGTGTGTGTATGTGCAAACTAATTTCCTATATTGCTCGAGTGAGTGATACTCAAGGCTTGGTGAATCTAACTTCTAAACATGGTGATTGTGTGTAGTGAGTAGGAAAGTACCCTCACTGAAAGTCCTTTAGCAGTACTGAAGCGCACAAGCTAAAAAGTATCAAGTTTAACAGGTAAACAAAATCACAAACGGTTTAATAAAAACAGACTTTTATTAAATGTTTGGAAAGATTAAACAGATCTTAGGAACACCAGAAAAAAGCTGAATATTCAAAAGAACAAAAAGAGAAATAACAAAAAGACAGACCTAATTGCTATTAAAGGTTGAAAAACAGACTATGAACACTTTGAATGCTTCGAATATGCTGAGTACTCTGAATGCTGTGTATGCTGTTTCGAGAGAGACGCGAAGTCCTTTGCTTCTGTAGCCTGCCTTATATTTATAGCGGCCTTATACAACTTCTAATTGGACAATGATTCCTTGGCTTGCGCTCCAAGCTGATTAGTTGATTGGTTAATTGATGACCTTCCTTATCCATGACTTAATTGACTCAATCCCTTCAATTTAGGGATCAGACGCATCAATCCAGCTGGCAACGAACAGTTCTTTTCCTAAACGGACTCTTGTTTCCAAAACTCCCCAAAGATGACGTCCTGCCAGCTGTAAACAATACAGCCTTCACCTCAACCAATCGGCCTCATTACTGATTCTCCTGGATGAATCGGGCTCTATTGGTTTCCATGCCCGATTATCTTTCTTCAACCGCCCATAGCCAATCGGACTTAGATTCTGACTTTACCTCTCATCTTCATTACGCAGTGTCCGATTGGGCTTCCTGCTACTGCTTTCCACCATCGGGCTTTCAACATGCCAGGTTATGTCTCCCCAAAGCCCGATAAACCTTACCACAATCCCATATCCCATCGGGCTCTACTTGTCACACCAACCGGCCTTAACCCAATCATTGGTCTTACGTCTGACTTGAGCCCGATAAGTCATTCACTCCTTAGCCCGGCCTCTCCTCTAACATGAATCGGACTCAAAACCCATTGACGATTTTTGGGTGCAAACACTTTGCTAGTACATTGCATTTGACCATTTATATGTTACATTAAACCTTCCCGCTCTGTTGGACAAGTTTGTTAAGATAGCGATGTTAGATAGTAATTGCACCGAGAAATAGACTGAACTAATCTGGCAGCTTGTGGTTGCTGACTACTCTCAAGTGGCCTTAATCAACTCAATCAAGTTCCTTCACATCTCAAAGTTTCTAGTTCTTTAGTTACAAAGTGATTATATCAGTTAACATTAATGCTTTTGAGCACAAAAAAAAAAAAAAAAAAAGGTTCAACATTAATGCTTTGTTGTGTTCTATATCTAGCGTCTTGCCTGTTTAGGAGATTTACAGGACCGTCTACCCACATTTGATAATTTGATTAATTTGACATTTTTTCTGGGCATAAGCTTGTTATCGATATGATGTTAATGACCGTACATTGGACCTCACCGGCCCTTGAATCTCTCCTCTTTGCGGGTAAAATTCTAGGAGTCTCTTTTTCTCTTCTTGGTATTTTGTAACCATTACCTTACACTCTGTTTTGGGTTGTAGGTTTTGTTAGGAAAGGAAAAGAAATTATGGAGGAAAACTCTTTTCCCTTTTTCGGTTAATAAGTAAAACAGCAAGGGAAATAGAACGAAAACAAAGTAGGATGATAGTGAAATTAATTATTTTGAATTTTGTTAGTCACTTTTCTCCTTTTTCTTGAGTTCCTATTACAATTGGAAACCTTTTATTTTCGGATGTTATTTAAGCATATGGAGAAAAGCACTGAAAAAAAAAAAAAAAAAAAAAAAAAAAAAAAAAAAAAAAAAAACCCTAACCGAAATAGGATTCTTTCTTACTTGACTTTCTATTTCCTTTTACTTCTCCAAATCTACAAACCAAACTAAACCTTCCAGGCACTGATTTTCGTACACTTTTAAATTTGCATGCTTACCTTGTTTTTTTTTTTTTTTAAATTTAGGGTCTTTCACTCATTAACTAGGAAGAAGTGGTACGAGGAACAATGCCCCCTGCCTAATGGCTTGGCTAAATAATTCTTTTTTGTTTTTGGGCATGAAGCTGAGGTTGAAGCAGCAAAGTTTTTGCTAAAGAATGCAAAATTCATGGAGAAAATTACTATCATGGTGTGTGAAGGTTACCTAATGGTTGCAAAATTGAAAAATGATTTAGCAACATTACCCAAGGGTTCAAGTAGTGCAACATTGTTGTTCTCTAAAATGATGCCATTGTTTCTTAGCTCTTCTGGCTTGGGTACATGTAGAAGTTTGTAGCTTTGTTCTTGCGGTGTGGATAAAGAAATTAGAAAATTATTGGGAAATCCCTATAATTAACTCTCAAAAGTTTAAAATTCTAATTGGTTTGACTATTTTTCTAAAAAAGATAAAAAGAATCTAAGCCAGTGCTCACACGGTATAAGCGCACGCACCATAGAAGATCACACGTCCAAGCCTGGCGAATGCTTCTTTCAGCCACTCACACCGTGTGAGTGGCTGTATCATATGATATCCATTTTGAAAATGTTTTTTTTTTTTTTTTTTTAACTTTAAACCTCCATAACTTTTGATCTACAACTATGTTTCTTACAAATTTTATACCGTTGGAACCGTGTCGACGAGAGCTACAAAACTAGTATCATTGTTGATACCTTTTGAGCAAAAGAAAAAAAACCTCTTATTTTTACATGCCATCTTCTAGACGAACCTAATAGAATTTTCACATAATATTCGTGTATAGGTTATTGAATTTTCACGTAATATTCACGTATGTTAAGTTGATATGTTATGAGAAAGAAAAAATAAAATAAAATAACTGAATGTTCAGTTTGTTATTAAGGAGAGTTTTAGTGAAATTTCACAAGAATTTTGCATTTGTTTGGATTGAAAAACTATGTTTTATAATTGATTTGTGAAATTTGAATGTTTTTTTTTAAACGAAATATGCATTGTTTAATATGAAAGAGAAAAAGAAATAGTGAAATTTCACTTGGCATACATGAATATTAAGTGAAATTTCACTGAATTTGTACATGAATATTAAGTGAAATTTTACTTAAATTGACATTTAAAGGACTTTTTAACAAAGTAAGTATCAAATTAGACCTTAAACTCTAGAGAGTTACTTCTAGCTACTTTTGGAATAGTTAGTGAATTTTCACTTGACATACGAAGTGAAATCTCACTGAACGAGTACACGAATGTTAAGTTTAACTTAAAGTTTTTCAGGAAGAAGGCATGTACGGGTTCAGTAAATTTTCACTTAATATTTATGTATGCCAAATTTATATGTTTTGAGAAAAGGAATTTTTTTTTTAAAAAAAGACGAATAACAATAAAGCCATTGATACCTCATTAAGGCTTAGTTTGGCCCCCATTTGGGTGCTTCTCATTTTTTAAATCACAATTTCATGTTAATTCATTTGGTAACTAGTTTATGAGCTTTGCAAAAATTGAACTTAAGGTTTTTTTGGGGAGAGTTTTTAAAAGCTCTAGAATTGAGTGAAATTTCACTTAATATTTTATGTATATCAAGCGAAATTTCACTTATTATTTATGTATTTACAAACATGATATTTGTATGTTTTGAGAAGAAGAAAAAAAAGGACGAATTTTAACAAGAATTCATACACTTGTTTTGGTTGAAATTTGTATTTTATAATTGATTGTGAAATTTGCTTCTTTTAACAAAATATGCATTGTTTAATATGCCCAAAAAAAATGAAGAAGAAGAAGTGAAATTTCACCATGCATATATAGTGAAATTTCGCTTAACTCGTACATAAACATTAAGTGAAATTTCACTTAACTTTGCATTTAGGAGACTTTTTAACAAATTAATAATCAAATTAGACTTTAAAATCTAGTCAGTTAATTCTAGTGAAATTTCACCTGACATACCTGAAAGTCGGTGAAATGTCACTGAACGCATACACAAATATCAAGTGAAAATTTAAGTATTTCAGGAACAACCGAACAAGGCATGTAAAATGTCATTTTTTTTTTTTTTGCTCAAAACATATCAGTAGTAGTACTAGTTTTGTAGCTCTCGTCAACATGGTTCAAACGGTATAAAATTTGTAAAAAACAGAGTTTGAGTGACTGAAGGCAAGAATTGCACGCGTGGGGCGCTTGGCGGGCATGGGAATCATGGGATATCTTATGGTGCTCACACTTATACCGTGTGAGCACTGGCTAAGATTCTTTTTGTCTTTTTAAAAAAAATGGTCAAACCAATTAGAGTTTTAAACTTTTGAGAGTTACTTGTAGGATTTTCTAATAATTCTCCTGAAATTCCTATATTAGTTATACTAAACAATCAAGTTTATTGGTTCTATGCTAAGAACAATGGTCAAGTTTTAAGTTATTCTAAACTGTTCAAATTATAATTCTATGTAGATTAGTTTCTTAAATTACTGTATTTAATTTGGTCACTCTCTTCATTTATTGGGTTAAAAACATTTTAATCCGTTGAGGTTAGACCCGTTTTCACTTTACCCCGATGCTTTAAAAGTGGACATTTAACCCCCTATAGTTTTAGACTAAAGTGAAACTATTAACATTTTCATCAAAATTGATACAAATTCTAAAATCAGCCAAAAATATTATCACTTAACCCCCTTGGTGAGATTAATCCCTTATGTGGGGAAAATTCTGTCATTTAACCCACATACGTGGGACTAATTTTTAACACTTAACCCCTTCGGGAATCTAATTTGGGGTTGACTGCTAATTTTGAGAATTAAACTCTCATATGTGGGGTTAATTTTAGCACTTAAAAATCCACATCTGGGCTATTTTGAGAGAAATCTTGGTAGTTTTATTTTAGTCCAAAAACACTAGAGGGATCAATGTCCACTATTAAATCATAAGGGGGAGTAAAGTGAAAATAGGCATAACCCTAGGGGATAAAATGTAATTATCCCTTATTATCTGTTTGGAATCTCGTTTTTTGATTTTATCTATCAAAACAGATGTATTCTCGATTTTGACAGATAACATTAAGTTAAGCAATCATAATTTTCTTATTTTTTTGCCTTTTGGGATGATTTTTTTATTTTTAATTTTTATTCTTTTTATTTTTTGTTTCATATATATCTTCAAGATCTACGCAATGGGTATGAAAATTTTACAAAAAAAAATAAAGATACGTTGCAACCTGATTTTGAGATTTTATCTGCCTACAGACAGATAATATTATCTGTTTATATTAACGGCGATAACTTTCCCAATTCTTGGGCATTTTGGGTGATTTTTTTTTTTTTGACTCCCTGTTTTATTTTCATAGACCTATGCACCTGTGGTACCAATTTTATAAAAAGGAATATATTTTTATTATATTTACGCAAAAAATTAAAAATAAAATAAAATAACAAATTTTCATATTTGCTTAGACCTCGCATGGTAACGTTGTGATTTTGATTTTCAGTTTTTATTTCAATTTTTTGTATTGAGAGTTGACTGATCAATTCAAAAAATGAAAACAAAAACTAAAAATAAAAAACCACAATATTACCATGTGAGCCCTTAGTTTTTAGTTTTTTTTCTCCAGTATTTCATGATCAATGTTAATCTCAATTGATAAATCTCATTTTACTGATTTTAAAACATCAAATTTTACGAAAAACAGACTTTAGAAATAAAAGTTATAGCAATATGAAGTTATAGCAATATTTGATTATTTTTAGAAATGACGGTTTTGAAATGGTTAATGTTAATTTGTTTTTGTTAAAAAATAAAAATAAAAAAAAAATAAAAAAGCAAAACAAAACACACCTTTGTAGCGGCAAATTCATCATTTCCAATGTTCAAGTAATATTCTATACAATATTTTTTACTACTATGTGTGCGAAAGTTTATTTATTTTTCAATGATAAAACTGTCAGTTCTAATTTGTTGCTTTTTAAAATTTAATAAAAAAAAACATTTTATACATTTTATTTTAGGAGTACATAAATACTTTAGCATGCCACCATTAACACTGCTAAGGTTCCATCTGACAGAGACGATCAACATGTAACTCAGTTCGCTAAGATTGATATCTAACTTTTGCGCAAGGCAATTTCTATAACAATTTACTAGTAAATAATCGAGTTTATGATAGTGAATCAGTCTGAACAATGTTACTACAAACATTGAACCTTCGGATATATATATATATATATATATTTATATGTTACCATGAGCTATGTATACTTGCTTTCCTGCTGATCACGAACATCCTCTTTTCTCATCTACAAGAGCGGAAGGACAACATTAAAAAAAAAATTTAATAATAATAATAAGGGTTAATTACACGGACCTCCCCTGAGATTTGGCGAAATTACAAGGATCTCCCCTCTATATTGCAAAATTACACAAACCTCTCTTGAGGTTTGGATTTGCATCACACCACCCCCTCTAGATTGTAAAATTTACTGAGACCTCCCTTCTTTATCTGTTCATGCCGAAAATACCCATATAGTTAATAAAAAAAATCCCTCCTCTCTCTCTCTCTACTGTATATACATATATACATACATACACACCATATATTCGCACCATGCATACATACATACATACATACAACATACATACATACATACATACATATTTGTATATATGTATATATAGCCATTGAATACATAAATACATAGATACTTATATATATCTTTGAGGTGGATTTGGTATTTTGAGTTTAAATCTTAGGTTTTTGGAACAAAATTGATGATGCCGAAAATTGGTAAGCAAGATTTATGCAAGAAGACAGCAAAGAAAAGTTTGTGTGGTTCGGCCCCGTTAATGAGATGACCTACGTCCACGTGTGCGTCTAAGCGCTTCCTACTAGCAGATCACCGGCGGGCCTGGTGAGCCGACAAAGATGGGCGACACTACCAGTAACACCGGCCGGGTGTATGCGTGTAAGTGGTGAGTTCTCTAGCAAGTAAGTATCTGCTTAGAGAAGTAGATTTCCGGATCCCTCTAAGGAGGATAGGTGGGCTCTTTTATAGATGCAAGAGTCCACCCTTACATGGTAAGTTTACTAAATTAGGAAGCCTAATCTAATCGCAATAGATTTGTACAATGTTAGGAGAGTTTCCTAAGTGGTTTAGGCAACCACTGATTCTTTCTTGATAGAGTCATGGCCGTATAAGGAAACTATGAGAGATGCCATATACTCCGCGCCTACCGGGGAGTCACCGCGCCTCATTTCCGAGCTTCCGAGTATCCCGGACGGTTATGACCGAACACCTCGGAAGTGTGGGCTCCATGCTCCCACTCCGGACTAACCGGGCTATCCGCTGACCACGAGCCGGGGGGACAGTTACAGAATATTTCTGGACGTATCAGCTGCCCCCCATTTTCAAAGTTGAGATGACGCCTTGCCAGATGAAATTTAGAAATTAAGGATGTCTTCCAGATACCGACCGGGAAAGGACTGGGACCCCCATCGAAACCGGGCCGGTTTGTAATGACTCGTCGGTATATCAACCGAGCGGTGGCCCTGCAGGACCGGGACCTCAGCGCCACGTGTCCACTTGTTACTGGTCTGGTTCGGATCCAAAGCTGCCAGTTTAGAAGTAACCGAATCGTCCAGGTGGCAACCGAACCATCACGTCATGCATTCAATGCTCACGCTTTTTGAGACGACGCCCCACGTGCCCGAAACGACAGTTTCGGCGGGAGAGCATGTCAGCCATCCGATCAAATTTGATCCTAACCGTTCGCGACACTTATATAAGGAGCACCTTGTTCAATCTGTTTCTCACTACAATTTATCAACTGAATCGCCCGAGCAAACACTCCGAGCTCCTCCTCTGCTATTCTTAACCTTCAAGCTTTCATCTCCATCAAATGGCTTCCCATATCAATCTGTCGTCTGATGAAGGGCTTAGAGCCTTCCGAGAGGACTGTCAAATTCCGGACGATGTCGTGGTCCGTCCGTATGCTGAGGGGGAGGAAGTAACCTTCCCCTTCGTCCTCATCAGTAGCTACTTGTTGCTTATTGTGGGATTACGCTTCCCCCTTCCGGTCGCCTTCTGCGACCTGCTTCAGGGGTTGTGCATTCCACTCTCCGAGTGCCGCCCGAATGTCGCCTGCCTCCTTTGGGGGATATCAGCGATGAACGAGCGACTTATGTTGCTCCTTCGTCCCGTTGACGTCGTCAGGTGCTACATCCTGGGCATCGACCACGGGGGTCCTTGCTTCCGCCCTAGGACCGAGGGGAGGGACCTTGTCCAAGGTTTGGACTTCCCGAACAAGAACTGGCGGCGGTATCCTTGGGTATTGGTCGCCGGCAACTGGCTGGAGGATGCCGCTATCTGTCCTCCGACAACTTTTGATCCCAACCTCTGCAAACAAACTTTTGCCGCCCTCCGCAGCGTCGCCCCCACTGCTGAGGAAACGGAGGCGATTGACCGAGCCATCGAGGCCGGCCTGTCGTTCTCTACTCTGGTCGGGGGACCTGCGGATGGTGCGGGCGCCGGACCCTCCTCTGCTGCTCCTGCCGCCGCGGCTTCGGGGTCACGCCGCTACACCCGATCCATGGCCACCGGCCCGCGCGCCACAAATAGGGCTGGTTCACCCGAAGGGCCAATTTCTCTTCCCACCAGCAGTGACTCCTCTTCGTCCGGGGATGCAAGCCCGCCACCTGGACCGTCCAGGAAGGGAAAAGAAAAAAAAGTTGGTGAGAGGTCTCCACCTCCACCAAAGAAAAGTCGGGTGGACCTCCCGGTCGTGCCTAGCTCTTGGACCGGCCTTTCCCTCGCTAACCTGGAGGGTCGTCTCCAGGAGGTGGAAAAGATGGGCGACGAGCTGCAGATGGATTCCGCCTTGCTAGGGGTGGACTTCCATGCCCTGGAGCTCACCGTAGAAGGGCTGGTGGCGAGGGTGACAGCCCTAGAGGAGGAGGTCAAGGCTCTGAAGGACAGAGGGACTTGAAGGCCTTGATACATATAAATTTTTTCCCTTTTTCTCTTCTTTTTTTTTTTCGTTAAGAGAGGCTATTATAAATGCCTCCAATCTCTGTATAGATCACCCTTTATAGTAATAAAAAGGTCCTTGAGGCCACGTTTTACATTTCAATATGCTTCTTCAACTGTTCACTGACTCTGCGCTACACTGGGCAGCTAATGCCCGGCTGGTGTATGAATGTGCCCGAGTTGCGGCAACCCGGGCTCGGATCACCGCCGCTCTGCACCAACCAATCGTTAGTCAAGTTAGAACTTGACAAGGGTAATGTGATCGTAACCGAACCAATTGCGGGCTGACTAAACCGTCGCGTCACGCAATTAATGCGCGCGCCTTTTGAGGCGACTCTTCACGTGACCGAAGCGACAGTTTGGGCGGGAAATCTCCTGGATCGCTGGATCCGCTCTGATCTTGGCCGTTCAGGGTCTTTATATAAGGAGTAGTTGCCTCATTTCTTGCATCCCTTATCTTCTATTTTCTGCTTTCTTTCTTCTTCCCCCTGTCCCTTTTTCACTTCAGAGTGAGGCTGGAGAGAACGAATCTGGTGAGGTTCGAACGGGAGTGGGATTTCTTTCTCCTTAGATTTTGTGCGTTCTTTGAGTCGGGTGGAACTTTAACACATCTGATACGAGCGGGTGTTCCTTGCGCTGTCTTGGGAGAGTGTTACTTGGTGCTGAGGAGTGCCTACTCATTACCATTCAGGTTAGTAACTCTGCCCCCCCTGTATATCAGGCTTGGGGTTCCCGATCCATACGCAGGTCGTAGTTTGTGTCCGCCCCTTTCCGTCGGAGTGCCAGAGATGGAACACTCCGGCTTCAACTCTGCGTCGAGATCGGAGAGTGAACAGTATCAGTCAGGATCCCCCGGTGCCAGTCGGGACCGGCTTTCTGAGTCCCTGACCGATCATCAAAGCGGGGACAGTGAGTCTACTCAGGAGGCCCCTGTTGCCTCCGTCTCGAGGGGTTCGGGCGATGAGTTGCCCAGGGGAACTGATCGTATAGTTTTTGCCTGTGAGTCCACCCTTTCTTCGTTGCGTTCCCAAGACCTTCTCCGGATCAGAGAGAGGTACTCTCTTCCTGACGGTTGCGCCCTAGCCGTAAACCCTGGCGGCGCGCACCTTTATCAGCCTGGGTTCGTCACCTTGTTTGAGGATGCCATGATGACGGGCCTCCGACTACCCCTCCACCGCGTCGCCCGGGATGTCCTGATCTATCTCGATATCGCTCCCGGGCAATTGGCCCCCAACGGATGGAGATTCTTGATGGGGTGTATATCGTTGTGGCCTCAGATGTTCGGGTACGAGCTTACCCTCCACGAGTTTCTTTGGGCCCACCGACCATTCCCTGTGCACCGGGAAGTGGGGTTTTTCTCCTTTTCTGCCCGTCCGGGCAGGAAAATTATCGACAGATGCCCTAGCAACAACAAGGGGTGGAAGGGCAAGTTCTTCCAAGTATCCACCCTTCGCCTTTGTGACATGGCCCCAGGGACCCAACTGAGGACATCCTGGGCTGGGGAGTTGAGGGGTAAGAGCACCCTTTCGTGTTCGTCCGTTCTTTCGGTTTTTAAGAACGCAATGGCTTGCTAACTGACTTCATTTCTCTGTGCACAGCTGGCTCGACAGCACCTCCCGAAATCTCCGAACTGTGCCAGGCCAGGATCTGGAACCTAGCAGAGTTGCCCACCAGTGTTTGGAACGTATTATCCCGAACAGGGGACTTTGTTGAGACCTATTCCCCTGAGGAACCCGTTCCAGCCCCCAGCTTTTCGCCCATCATTCCTGGTGAGTATCCTGGCTACATTTTGCGTTAACCATGCATTTTTTCTTTTCTTGTACTTCTGACCGTGCGACCTTGGTTTCTGCAGAAATGGCCCCCAAGCGCAATTTGGACCAGCTGCGGGAGAGACAAGCTGCCGTCGCCGCCACTACTGCCGCTCGGGCGGCAATCGCCCAAGGAAAGAGGCCAGCCGCCGAGGCCCTGGGCGACGAGCGCCCGCTCAGGCGTATTCGCCACGGGACGACTAACCGTCCCGACCCTGTGGGGACGTCGACTCCCCATAGGCCGGCTGTTGACGAGCCCGTGCCCAGGGTTGATATTCCGTCAGGTCTGCCCCTGGGCGGGCCTGACGAGGGCCGGGAAAGGCTGAAATCCGTCCTTGTCCCAAGCCAGGTGGAAGCATGCGCCGGGCTATCTCCCCAAGGCTTTCAAGGGTGGCTGTATAGCATATCCCATCTGGTAAGTATTCTGTCCCCCTTCAAACATTGGCCTACTCCCCTTTCAAACATTGGCCTAACTGATTTTCATCCTCTTGCCATAGGTTGGCTGCATGGCCGCGGGATCCGAGTCCGTCCTGTCCTCTCTCACCGAGAAAGTCGGCGCTGCCGAAGCCGCCCTTTCAAAGGAGCGGAAAGAGCTGCAAGTAGCTAAAGCCGCCTTAGTCGTGGAGACAAGCAAGACGAAGTCATTGGCCTTGAGCTTGGGTGCGGCACAGGCGGACCTGGCAGCGGCTTTGGCCGAACTGGAGGCTTCTCGGGCCCTCACTGCGGCAGCTGAAGCCCGGGCGAAGGCAGCGACCGAGACACCAGCTGCAGGGGCCTTGGAGGGCGCGTTTGATGACGACTTCTTCCAAGGCTATGATGATCTGAAGCGGCGGGTAGCCCGGGATCACCCCGAATGGGTCCTTTCGGCCTACGAGGGGATTGACTCGGATTACTAGGATGTCGGTGAAGATCCCATAGCAAGTGACGCTCCTGCGGTTGGTGAAAACCCTGAGGCCATTGCTGAAGCCACAGAATTCGCCCCGGACGGGGACATGGGGGACGAAGGACTTACCGTGCCAAGGGAGCAGATCGGGGAGACCGAGGATGTGGTCAATGTGGAAGACTGACTCCCCTGTTTCTTCTTCTTGTTTTTATTTTATTACTTGTAGTTTTTGCTTTGCTTGTTTTCATTGTAGTTCTTTTTGTATTTTTCGGGGAGGCCACTACAACTGCCCCCCAAGTTTTGTACATCTGTTTTAATTAATGAAAAGGCCCCTGAGGTCATCCTTCCATTTATTTTGTTGTACTGTGCTTTAACTTTTGCTAGTATCCGTATGGCTTTGGCCAACCTAACATCTGCCTTAGCAAATGCTTTAGGACCGTAACCCACAAAACACCTAGTCGAACGATACAATTCCCTGTTTTAGCCTCAATTCCCTTTACCCCCTGCCCCCCAAGCATTTTGCTAAGGCGGGAGTATGGGAGTGCGGGAGTAAGCAGCCGTAGGGAACCGACCTGGAACATGGGTGGTTGCAAGAGCTTTTGAAGCTTGCCATCGTCGGCCACCTAGGGGCTTGGCCCCGTCGTCGGCTAGACCTAGGCAAAACTTAGTTAATTTCCTGTTTGTAGGTCTAGTACCCTTTTGTCCCCGACTTTCTTGCGAAGGCAGGGGCATGCAGAGGGGCGACCATAGGAAACCGACCTGGAACATGGGTGGTTGCAGGGTCCTTTAGCGCCTGGGTTCGGAGCCCGAGGTCTTTTTAGTGCCTCGGGGTTAGGCCCGAGGTCTTTTTAGTGCCTCGAGGTTAGGCCCGAGGTCTTTTTTGTGCCTCGAGGTTAGGCCCGAGGTCTTTTTGTGCCTCGAGGTTAGGCCCGAGGTCTTTTTAGTGCACGGCGTAAATTCTCGAAATAAACTTTATCCACTTTATTTAGAAAATGCCAATCTGTAATAGTTGCCCAATTGGGGCTACACAAAAAGAACGTGTCCTATAGTACTAGATACCCGTAGTCAGATGCTACTGATAGTACTTGCGGAGGTGTTGCACGTTCCAGGGATGACTAAGATCGTGCCCGTCCATGTTCTGTAGCCAGTAGGTTCCTGGTCGGTTGACCCGAGTCACGATATACGGTCCTTCCCAATTTGCTCCCAACTTCCCATGGCTTGGAACTCGGGTAGACTGGTTCACTGCCTTAAGGACAAGGTCCCCGACTTGAAAGCTACGATGCTTCACCTTGCTATTATAATACCTCGAGACCCTTTGCTTGTAAGCTGCCACCCTGAGATAGGCCTGGTCTCTTCTTTCTTCGACCAGGTCTAGTTCCGTCCGGAGGGCTTCTCCATTGTCTTGATCATTAAAGGTAGCGACTCGGTATGATGGTAGCCCAAGCTCGGTGGGGACTACTGCCTCAAAACCATAAGTTAAAGAAAATGGGGTTTCGCCCGTAGCTGCCCGGGGTGTGGTGCAGTAGGCCCACAGGAGGGCTGGGAGTTCTTCAGCCCACAAGCCTTTGGCACCTTCAAGCCTTATCCTAATCGACTGCAGTATCGTGCGGTTGGTCACCTCGGCCTGACCATTAGCTTGCGGATGCTCGGGAGAAGAGTAACGATTCAGTATCCCATAGCCCGAGCAGAACTGTCGAAAGATGGGTGTATCAAATTGTCTTCCATTGTCGCTGATCAGGACTCGTGGAATACCGAACCTGCTAAGGATATTTCTCTCCACAAAATATTCCATTTTGCGCTCGGTTATCGTTGCTAGGGGCTCGGCCTCCGCCCACTTGTTGAAGTAGTCAACGGCTATCACAGCAAACTTAACCTGCCCTTTTCCCATTGGCAAGGGACCAACAATGTCGATCCCCCATTGGGCGAATGGCCAAGGACTATGTAACGGGGTCTGAAGTTCTCCCGGTTGGTTCATCATGGGAGAGTACCGTTGGCACTTGTCACACCGTCGAACGTACTCCTGCGAATCCCGGGCCATGGTTGGCCAATAATATCCTTGTAGTAGGGCCTTTCTCGAGAGTACCCGACCCCCTACGTGGTTCCCGCACACGCCTTCATGAATTTCGTACAGTATTGCTTGAACTTGTGTAGGATGAACACAGCGGAGGTATGGAATGGTGAACCCCCTCTTATATAGGACACCGTCGAGAACATGGTATCGTGCCGCCCGGTATTTAACCCGCCTTGCTTCCTCTTTCTCATCCGGCAGCCTTCCTGTTGTCAAGAAAGTCACGATTGGATCCATCCAACTGGGTCCCAGAGTGACCGGGTCGACCTCCATGCCCTCTGAGTTGATCACACTTGGCTCGGGTAAGAATTGTGTCCTTATCCCGGGTAAGTCTGACTCAGCTGACGAAGCGAGGCGAGCTAGCCTGTCAGCTCGAGTGTTTTCCTCTCTAGGTATCCGATTGATTGAGAATCCTCGGAGCTGATTGGAAACTGCCCGGACGAGGGCCAAGTAGGCGACCATGCTATCTTCTCGTGCTTCGTATTCTTGGTTTACTTGATTGACCACGAGCTGGGAGTCACTGTAGCCTTGGACCTGCTGTGCACTCATTGAAACGGCCAACTGTAACCCGACCAAAAGGGCTTCGTACTCGGCCTCGTTGTTGGAGGCACGAAACCCAAATCTTAAAGCATATTCGAGCTGGATGCCATCGGGGGTAGTCAGGATGATTCCGGCTCCACTACCTTGCTGGTTCGAAGAGCCATCGACATGTAATACCCAAGTGGGGATGCCGGCGAGCAATCCGGGCGGTAATGCCGGAGGCTCAGGTTCCTCGACCGGATCTTCTGGATAGGTAAACTCGACCAGAAAATCAGCGACGGCTTGTCCCTTGATTGCCGTCCGGGGTCGATAAGTTACCTCAAACTTTTCCAGTTCCAAAGCCCACTTGACGAGCCTCCCGGATGTGTTTGGCCGAGAGAGAATTTTGCGGAGAGGTTGATCGGTCAGTACTACAATGGGATGGGCTTGGAAGTACGGTCGGAGCCTTCGGGCTGAGGTAATGAGGGCGAAGGCCAACTTCTCGATGCGGGAATACCGGCTTTCCGCACCTTGCAACGCCCGGCTGGTGTAGTACACTGGGAACTGTATCCCGTGCTCTTCCCGGATGAGTGCCGAGCTAACTGCCGATGGTGACACCGCTAGGTACAGGAAAAGTTCATCTCCGGCTGTAGGTGTCGACAATAGAGGAGGAGAGGCCAGGTATTTCTTGAGTTCCTGGAATGCCTCCTCGCACTCCTCCGACCATTGAAAAGCTTTGCGGAGAATTTTGAAGAACGGCAGGCACCGATCAGTTGCTCTGGACACGAATCTGTTCAGTGCGGCCACCCGTCCGGCTAAGCTCTGAACTTCTTTTGTTGATTTAGGTGACCGCATGTTGATGATAGCTTGGATTTTGTCGGGGTTTGCTTCGATTCCCCGTCTGCTGACTAGATGATCGAGGAATTTCCCGGACGAGACCCCAAAGGTGCATTTGGCCGGGTTCAACCTCATCCTGAATTTTCTCAAAATGCTGAAGGCCCCGGCCAGATGCTCAAGGTGATCGGGCTCATCCCGGCTCTTGACCAGGAGATCGTCCACGTACACTTCCATGGACTTTCCGATGAGGTCTCTGAACATGAGGTTGCCCAGGCGCTGGTATGTAGCCCCGGCATTCTTGAGGCCGAAAGGCATAACTCTGTAACAGTACGTGCCTTGGTCGGTGATGAACGCCGTATTCTCTTCATCCCCGCCGTATTCTCTTCATCCCCGGGGTACATGCTGATCTGATTATACCCCGAGTAGGCGTCCATGAACGAGAGGAGTGAGTGACCTGCCGTCGAGTCGACAAGGAGGTCTATCCTAGGCAACGGATAACAGTCCTTGGGACATGCCTTGTTGAGGTCGGTGAAGTCCACACACATCCTCCACTTGCCATTGCTCTTCTTGACCAGGACAACATTGGCCAGCCAATCGGGGTAGTGGACCTCCCGGATGGAGTTAGCTTTTAGGAGCTTTCCGACCTCCTCGCTTACTGCCGCTTGTCTCTCGGAGGCCATGCCCCTCCGTTTCTGCTTCACCGGGCGGCAGTCCGGGCTGACGTTGAGACGATGGGACATCACTCGGGGATCAATCCCGGGCATGTCCTCATAACTCCAAGCGAAAACGTCCTGGTTTTGCCTCAGGAATTGGGTCAACTTTTCCTTCAAGGTAGGCTCCAGCAGTGCGCCTATATTGACCGTGCGATCTGGGTGTTCTGGATCCAGCACAACCTGCTCTAACTCTTCCATAGGCTCTATCACATCCCTCTGGTCCCGGGGGTCCATTTCTTGGATGTTCAACGTTTCGGTGACTGCCCCCCGGCGCAACGAGCTAACATAACAACTTCGAGCCGTGGTCTGGTCTCCTCGCAAGCATCCGGGTCCCTGAGCAGTTGGGAACTTTACGATTAAGCTGTATGTGGAGACAACTGCTCGGGCCCTGTTGAGGGTCGGCCTTCCGAGGATGACGTTGTAGGCCGAGGGAGCCTCCACTATCACGAAATTAGTCAGTACGGAAACCTGCTGCGGGTAGGTCCCCGTGAGAACTGGGAGCTCGATCGTACCGAGCGGTTGAGTGCTGGAGCCGTTGAATCCGACTAGGGGAGTAGCAACTGGCCGGAGCCGATCCCGGGAGATCCCGAGTTGGTCGAATGCCGCTGTAAACATTATGTCGGACGAGCTACCTGTGTCAACCAGTACCCTCTGGAGCATATAGTTAGCTATAGAAAGCGTTACTACTAGCGGGTCATCATGGGGGCAGTGGAGGCCCTGTACATCGTCGGACGAAAATGTCAGGACATCGGTTGATGAGGAGCCGGTGGATTGGACCTGCCATACATCCGTTCGGGATGCTCGGGAATGCCTCTTCTGTGCCGACTGAGAATCACCTCCGCCAGATGTTCCTCCGGAGATCACGTTAATGTGGCCGAGTGGTGGAGGGGGCTGACCGGGAGCTTGGGCTTCCTGTCGGGGCCGTCTGTCCGTTGTGACAAACTCGGCAAGATGCCCCTGCTCGATCAGCTTCTCGATTGCTATCTTTAACTTGAAGCAATCCTCCGTTTCGTGGCCGTGATCCCTGTGATAACGGCAAAACTTCTCCTGGTTTCTCTTACCGGGCGGGACTCTGAGTTTAGCTGGCTGCGGAAGCAACCTCTGTGCCTCTGCGGCGACCATCACCTCATGTATAGGTCGGGAAAGGGGTGTAAAAGTCGTTAGGGGCTGATCTCTAGCACTTCTTTGATCTTGCTTCGGCTTCTTTCCCGGACCCTTCTCTGATCCATCGCGCTTGCGCTTGGCTTTTGGGGATTCATCTCCCGCCTGGCTGGCGCGTTTTGCCTTCAAAAACTCTTCGGTGTCTATATATTTTCCAACTCTTTCCGAGAATTCCACCAGGGTTGCCGGTCGATTGCGATGAAAAGACGTGGCCACCTTGGTGTGTTGAACTCCTGAACAGAAGGCCATGATTGCGGCCGTCTCGTTGAGGTTGCGGATCAGGAGCCTCTGCTGGTTGAAACGATCCACATACTCCCTTAAAGATTCACCCTTTTGCTGCTTGACGGCTAGCAGCTGGGTATCTGGCTAGGATCGGTCTAGCATCCCGACAAAGTGGCTGATGAAGAGTTTGCTGAGGGCTTTGAAGTTGTCAATCGTCCGGGGCTTCAGGGCATGAAACCACTGTGCGGCTGATCCCTTGAGAGTACTAGAGAAGGCCAGACACAGCAGCTCGTCTATCGTAGTGACCAGTGCCATCTGCGTCTTATAAGTGCGGATGTGGTCCACCGGACTCCCCGTGCCGTCATATGTGCTGAGGTGAGGGGGTTTGAACTTCCGCGGAATTGGAAATTGCGTCACTCGAGTAGTGTAGGGCGACTCTGTTTCGGTATTCGTGAGGTCGTGACCGGACTTGCGGTTTAGCCTCTCGATTTGTTGCTGTAGTTCCTCGACCTGGGCTTTGACGTCAGTGTGCCCAGTCCTCCTTTCTATGTTCGAGTGGTAGGTAGGGTCGGATGATGAGGCCTCATCCTCAAAGCGCGTCGACCTCGGGGATAACACTCGGCTGTGGGTCTGGAAAAGTCTATGCCTAAGGTCCCCCCGGCTCAGGACGGGTGGATCATTGACCGACTCCCGGGCTTTACGTCCGGGCGCTTCTCCCCTCGCAGCTCGTCTCCGCTCAATGAGGATCCTGGCATCCTCCACTCGGCGCGCTCGGCGAGGGATGTACCGAGGTCCTCTCTGCGAGCGCTTAGTAGCATGGCTACGTTCTCCCTCCGGATAACGTTCGCGATCTGGTTGGGACACTTGAGCAGATCGGGTTTTTCCGCGCATTCCAACGGGCCCTTGGCTTGGAGCGCTCTTTTCAGGCCGCTTCTCCGACGAAGGGCCTTTCTCATGGTTCCCAACCGCCTTTTCGTGCTGGGCCATAAGCGCCTCTATTTGCTGTTGTGTCCGGAGCTGACCTTCCAAGAGCTGTTCCAGCGCCGCTGTAACATGTTCGGTGGTCATGGAGGTTGCCCGAGGCTCGATCTGCAGGTCCTCCTGACCGGCCGAATCGGCGGTCTTTTTGCCCTTCTTCGGCGGCATGTCGATCAGTCAAAGGTTTTTGTTGATGAGGAAACTGTGTCGAATTCCCACAGACGGCGCCAAACTGATGATGCCGAAAATTGGTAAGCAAGATTTATGCAAGAAGACAGTAAAGAAAAGTTTGTGTATGGTTCGGCCCCGTTAATGAGATGACCTACGTCCACGTGTGCGTCTAAGCGCTTCCTACTAGCAGATCACCGGCGGGCCTGGTGAGCCGACAAAGATAGGCGACACTACCAGTAACACCGGCCGGGTGTATGCGTGTAAGTGGTGAGTTCTCTAGCAAGTAAGTATCTGCTTAGAGAAGTAGATTCCCGGATCCCTCTAAGGAGGATAGGTGGGCTCTTTTATAGATGCAAGAGTCCACCCTTACATGGTAAGTTTACTAGATTAGGAAGCCTAATCTAATCGCAATAGATTTGTACAATGTTAGGAGAGTTTCCTAAGTGGTTTAGGCAACCACTGATTCTTTCTTGATAGAGTCATGGCCGTATAAGGAAACTATGAGAGATGCCATATACTCCGCGCCTACCGGGGAGTCACCGCGCCTCATTTCCGAGCTTCCGAGTATCCCGGACGGTTATGACCGAACACCTCGGAAGTGTGGGCTCCATGCTCCCACTCCGGACTAACCGGGCTATCCGCTGACCACGAGCCGGGGGGACAGTTACAGAATATTTCTGGACGTATCAAAAATGATTTGGAGTTTAAATATTAGGAACAAATTAGTTTTTGGAAAAAATTGATTTTGGGATTAAATCTTAGAAACAAATTAATTTTTGGAACATATTGATTTTGGGTTTAAAATTTTTATTTTTTGAACAAATTCATATATATATATATATGTGTGTGTGTGTGTGTGTCCATATATTACGTATGTACTTGCATATCCATATCTATATATCTACATACACACACAGTAGAGAGAGGGGAGAGGGGTGTGTGTAATTTATTAAAATGGTAAACAAAGTACGGATAAAAGAGTAAATATGCTAGAGGGGAGGTCTGTGTAATTTTGCAATATAAAGGGGAGGTCCGTGTAATTTACCCAAATCTCAGGGGAGGTCCATGTGATTGACCCTAATAATAATAACAATATTCAGTTAAGATGAAATAATAAGGCAGCTATATCCACTACTGTCATATCATGAATCAGTTTGCCAAAATAATGAATTGAATAAAACTGTGAATAGTACGGTTCACTTTTTAAGAAATCAAATAAATAATCAGTGTTTATAAACTGTCAGGTATAAAAACACATGTGCAACACATAAAATGAACAAAATAACAATTTATGTTTTAACACAAATTTCTTGGAATATCAAGGCTCAAAATGTTGAAACTGGAAAGTCTTCCACTTAAATATTTCAAATTTCAGAATTATGATTCATGAAGCATACCAGGCTGTATGAAACTCGAATCCACTTTGTTTAACGGACACGTGAATCGACAATAACAAACCACCGTGGGCTAAAATCTAAACATTTAGCTAATTACTAAGAAAAAATTCGCAGAATTAAACATAGATGAAGAGCTAAATACTTCTCCAATATATGAGGTGCTAAGCAAACTGTCAAGTATGATAACACATGTTCAGATGGTGAAAACAGTCAGTTAATGTGAAAATAAGGTCCAAAGGTTTGCTACATGGGAAACCCACCTGCAGCCCCCTCATGAAAGGAACCATGACATTGTAGTGACCTTTTATAATGTTAAACTGACTATTTCAATGCATATATGGTTGGTAATGTATACACGGTTGAACAAGTATCCACAGGACCCTTTCATAAATATTCATATAAAATAAAATAAATTAAAAAAATAACAATAAAAGCCAATAAAAGCCCCCAATTTCTAGGTTCTTCACCAAAAAGCTGAGGGAAAAAAAGCATGTGGACGTACCAGACCCAGAGCTTCTGTCGCACTTCTACGACTCTCTTCACCACAAACTCGAACAAGCATGTTCATCAAAAATTCCCTTTGTTCTACTTTAAGATGTTTCTCAAGGCCTCGAGCCACCATCTCCATCTCAGGCTGCAGAAACAGATTCATCAGAGTACAACCGAGAACTTGGTTTCCTCCAAAGAACAGTACACTAAGTCTCTGTTCGGTTCGCAGATTTAGAGAGGGAAACAAGAAAGAAAACTACTTCCCTTATGTTTTCCCTATTATTTTCCTCCATGTTTAAATGAAATTTGAAATTAGAAATTAAAAATGTTCCTAGCGTCATAGTAAATTAAGAAAAGAGGAAGGAAAGTGACTCACAAAATTCAAATTGTAATATACTTTTCCCCCTATCCTCTTTTCTTTCCTATTATCCTCACCGTTATGCTTATAAACCAGACGAAGCATAGCGTTTTGCTCAGAGTATTCTTTTCCTTTCCCCCCACTAAATCCATGAACCAAACAGAGCCTAAATTAACAGAAAAAAGGTTCAAGTGGACTTGAGGCTGCCCGAAATGGAATCTTCATATACTCACATTAATTCATGTTGAAAAATAAGCCATCCAAGATAAATATAAGGGTAAAGCTACCAGAAGTGGTAGTTGAGAGAAGCATTCGACAATACTTTAGAATCACGTAGTCAGATATGTCAATAGTATGGGGCCAAGATAAAGAATCAAATGTAACCCCTAAAATAACCATCATCCTTCCAAGCAAAGGAACAAACCATCGTTGATTGCTTCCCATCTATGTAGCACGGACACTTCAATGTGGGTGCCATGTCTGTGTCAAAAACGTGAAAAAATGTTTTTTTTTTTTTTTCTTTACATCAGACACGGGAGTGAATACAGTGGCCATTTGGAAAAAAAAAAAAATTTCCAATTTGGCGGTAAAAACCTTAATGTAGTGAGGTATAGGTAATGGGTGTGAAAATTTAGGAAATCGGAGTGCACACGACATGGTTATTGTATAATTAATCAAAGAAAACTAATTTTATTTGTCATGTTCTAGTCGTGTTTGAATCTTACATTTTGAAAACTTGGTCTTGTCACTATGTCTATATCATCATGTCATATCTGGGTCCCGTGTCCATATTTGTGCTACATAGCTTCCCATCCTTTGGGTATAAGAGAGATTTGGTGGGGTCAGGACAAAACAAAAATAAAAAAGCTAAAGAAAGCAAACAAGAAAAGAAAAGGACAGTTGAATACTGATGATTCAAATACATCCAAATAACACGAAAGTACTAATTTCGAAATCTTCACAAGGACAAAGGGGCTTCCTATCAAAGATTTCACAAAAACATGTCAATACAAAGCAAAGAAAAACACTATATCTACTTACCTTCTCCGGGGGGAGGGGGTTTGGGAAGAGTGAAGGAACCAGTATAGATACTAAGCATTCCTAGGTGACCGTTAAGGAATTGCTCTGCCTCAAGCCTCAACAAAGGGAAGCACGAGCTAAAGAACGACCATAACTAAAGTCAACCGGATGGAGGGGAGAGAAGGGGGCTAGAGTTGGGCAATAGGGGGTTGTCCTGTCGCACATATTTATGCAGGTGTATTACTATTATGAGTGTGGATAGTAAGGACCAAGACCATGTAGGTACCTCAAAAAGACCATCATCAAACTTTTCTTCCAACTCGGATCTAATAAGCTATCAAAATAGGATCAAATAACAAAAGAATAAATAAATAAAGGGCATAATCGTCACCTATGTTACCCAGACTCGGGTATGGGTGTTGGGTGCGGGTGTTTATCTAGGTGTAGGACCTCCTCTAAATACAAATCTAAGGATCCGGGGACGTGTCTAAACATTGGATACGGGTATGCGAACACTTTTTGAACGTATAAGCATACTATGTTTCTTAATATCAAAAGTTAGAAACCTCTTTGCCCACAATTTTGAGCTTCTTCTTACCTTTTCAACATCACATGTGGAGGATCCGAGTGTCTGAATTGGGTACGTGGGTCGGACACGGGGATCGGATACTTGGGGTAGTAGGAGAGTCCAGGTAGCATAGATCGTCACTTCATTTTCAAAATGAAGGCAACAAAAGAATTCCATGAATGGGAAAAGGAGCAGTAGATAGGCACATGAGCTTGGCAATTGCAATTTAATCAACAAAAAATATTTCAAAATTAAAAAAGAATAATGATTCTGTAATGTATATTCAAACAACCAGAAGAAAGCGAATAACTTTTTCCAAGTCATAACAAACCAAAGCACATACCGAGCACTCTTCGGGAGGAAATATCTGGTGCATGAGACAAATCTTTGACAGTTCTACTGCAGCTTCAAAATGTTTACCTTGCATTTCCAAAGCCTGAAGCCAAATCATAGGGTCTGTAAGTTTGATAAAGAAGCCAAATAGGCATACTGTGTTTTTCTGTTACATAAAAAATGGATACAATCAGCAAGATTTGAGGAGCTTCTGAAGCGTATGAAATTTCAACTCCTTAATATTCTTACGCCTCGTTTGTTTCACTGGATAAGAGATTGGGATAGGAAAAAAGTCATCCTATTTTGTGTTTGGTGCACGCAATCCGGAGGATAAAAAAGTACCAAACTCCATAGGATAACCCTATACCATGGGCGGTAGTAGCAGGGTGGATAAAGAGATTGGGATAAGAGAATCGGATTAAGAGGAGGAAAAAAAAAACCACGACCCGTGAACAACAGAAGAAGCAGAGAGTTGGAAGAGGGAGAGAGTCGCCGCTGTGGGCAGTCCATCGCCGTCGCCATTGCCGTTGCCGTCCGTCGCCATCGCCGTTGCTGTCCGTCGTCATCGCCTGTCAAGTTCCTTCCAGACTTGTCTTTTGTGAAGTATCTGATTTGCATCTGATTCTCTCTCTGCACTTCTTTCTCTCTCTTTTTCTTGCTTGTATTGGTCATCAAATGGTTCTGATTTTTAAAAGTTGAAATGGGTTATCTTGAATTTTTGCCAGTTGGGTTTCCTTGAGGTTGGAGCAAATAATGTTCTTGATGATTTCTTATGATAATTATTGTCGGCTTTTGATTGTTTTAAAGTAGGTTGAACCTTGTTTACAATAACAGTATCTAATTTTGAATTTTAGATTTCTGAATTTTCTTTGAGGATGACACTCTCAATAATAACCTAGTTCTAGTAATTATTATCCAGAACTTTAATCTAGGCAAGGACCTACCAAACACAGGCTTAGGATAAAACAGTTTATCCGATGATGTAATCCCAGCACGTTCCAAACACAGGACAGCACATAGCGTAATCCGACAGGATAGCTATCCTATCCGATCCTACCTTATCATATCCTATCCAACAATTTTATCTAGCCTGCCAAACGAGGGCTTAATGGTTTCCATTCCGTGCTACTTTGGGTCTATTTGGAAATGCTTAAAATAGTATCAAGTCCAGATTAAGTCCCACTTTTATCTGAAATTTCTGAAAACTAGTATTGGGTTGGTTTGATAAAGAACCCGTTCTGGGGTTGTAGGGCCTGTCTGGGAACTCATAAAACAGAATCAGGTTCTGTTCAGTGCATATTCTTTATCACATCACCTTGGTTTGACAAATAACCAGCAAGAAGGGTGATTTTAGATTGACTCCCCTGCAATAAAAAAGTATTTACCAAACCCTTGTACATATAGAACCAGTTCACCTATGAACCACCGAACTGGCTCTCAGCCTTCCCAAACAGCCTCCAAAGACAGGCACAGACACCTATGTAACCAAGAAGCAACTACACAATCACCAGACTACTTAGAACCGGTTCTTTTGTTACGCAAAAAGCCTCTTAAAACTGCAGATAATAAATGATCAGGCAAAAAAATTTCACCACCAGTTCAAGAATTAATGAGGATGCGACTGAAAACAGTAATATTAATAAATAAAACAAAACAAAAGAAAAGGCACCGAAATCATTATTGGTCAAGTACAGGAATGGAAAGGCTTACCCAGGCTTGTAAGAAGCATGAACGTGTGCGTGCAGCCACAGCAGCAGACACAATTCTTGCAGCATGAATGTTCTCAATCCCGATATTATCAGCAAGCCCAGTAATAAATTGCCGGGTGTCCTCACCATCGATCTGACCAAAGGTAGAGTGACCTGCCATGCTGCATTAAACAAAAATGAACCATGTTGCAAAGTCATAACCATGTTTGTCAAATCATAGATCGAGTCCTATGTTGGTTTGCCAAAATTATATCGTGAATCATATCAAATACGTCATTAGAAAGATTGAGTTTTTGGGAAAGGAATACTAGTATACATGCCTACATTGTATACATTAAAAACACATAAAATGAACAAAATAACAAGGGTTTAATACATTTTACACCCTTGTAGTTTGGTCCATATGTCATTTTGGTCCCTAAACTTTCATTTGTGTCAATTTCGTCCTCCAAGTTTGGTAAGTGGGTCAAAATGGTCCCTCCATCAAAATCTATTATAAAAATTAACGGAGGACAGTGAAATGAGAAAAAGAACATCAAAACTGAAGGTCAGTTTTGACCTTTCACTTGTCTCCCCTCCATACCCATCTCTTTCCCCCTATCTCTACCCAAAAGCCCTAATCGTACAAGCACTGAAAAAAAAAAAAAAAATGCAACCCTCAATTCGGCTGGGGTTTGAAACTGAAGAACGAATTGGGCTTCTAGCAATCAATTGAAGAACAATTGACGCAAGATTTAAAGGATACTGAAAGTGAAGTACGAATTGGATTGATAACAACGTGAGTATGACTTATTGTACACAGTTCTGTGACTGATTTAACTGTTAAAAAGGCACTAACTTGGGTTGAATTTCGAATGATGCAAGTTAAAAACAACTCTTGAACCGATGGATCTGGAAATAAAATTATTAGTTGGAGTACTGTTTTTTTTTTGGGCTCAAAATCTATGTTTTGGGTTGTATTGGTGTTCATATGTTGGTTCTAATGGGATTTTGGCATGGTGAACTCTACTTTTTGGGAATGAATTGGCAAACTTTAGTGCTCTCTCAGTTTTGGCTCTGTTTCTAAGTTGCACGAAGCGGGAGAGGGGGCGGGGGTCGGAGCGGGAGCAGGGGCGGGAAAGCGCTAAATTTTATGAGGTTTCAAAGGTTACTTCTTGAGCGGGGCGGGAGCGGAAGCGGGGGTCGTAGCGGTAGCGGGGGCGGGGGTGGGGAGCGTGACCACTTTTAAAGATTCCTGCATCTAAGCTCTGTTTGCATTCTTGGATTTGACTTGGTTGTGCAAATCAATTGTTGGCCTTCGTTTGTGCAAATCAATTGTTGGCCTTTGTTTGTGCTCAGTCTCATTTCTTTGATTGTGGTCCAATTTTTGAATTGTGTTGGGATGAATTGTATTGGGATTTTGACTCGTGAATGATAGTACTGTCCATCCATATCCTCTCCTTCTCCAACGTTTCTCTCTCTACATGTTTAGGTGAGATGGGTATTGGGTGGGGAGGAAGGCAAGTGAAAAGCCAAAACCGCCCTTCTATTCTGATGTTTTTTTTCCTCACTTTACGGTCCTCCATTAACTTTTGCAACAGATTTGGATGGAGGAACCATTTTGACCCACTTATTGGAGGACGAAATTGACACAAATGAAAGTTTAGGGACCAAAGTGACACAGGAATAGGGGTGGCCATGGGCTGGGCCGGGCTTGGGCAAAGGTATTTATAAATATCTAACTGTTCAGAATCAGTATTTTTTAACTCTAAAATTTTATAAATATTTTCTGTGACTTCCTCAAATAATCCTAAAGATTTAATCTGGGTTTTAACTTTACAATCTTTAGCATAATGACCAAATTTACCACATTTGAAACATTGGACATTACTTTTGTTATTACTAGTTTTTCCTTTATTCTTAAGATCTTTGTTTTTATTGTTACTAGTATTACTAGGCTTAGAATAAAATGAGTTCTTTGAGTCTTTTCGTTTTATGTGCTTCCTATGGTTGATCCTATTTTGCCTAGAAGGGGCTATAGGTGGCAAACCATGTTGTTCACAAAAATTACCTAACTCATATTTAGCTTTTTGTTTATCATTTTTGGCTTGATTATTGATTTTTATGTCTATACACATTCTTAATCCTTCTCTTTGGATTGTACTAACTATTTCACCATATGTTAAATTATTGTAATCTATGATTTCTTTATCATTACTGAGCACTTCAGTGATCCATTCTCAATAATCAGTCTGTTACTGTTCAATCACGCGGAATCTGAAAAGCATGTCGGTTACTGTGGCCGAAAGGTTGATTTGACTGCTGTACTTTTAATCTATGGATTTAACCAAAGTAAATACTATTCTTTTAACAAAGGAGCATTGGATCCTTTGCTGTAGGCATTGGATGCCTTATCCTTCCATTGCATTCATGATATTGGCTTCTGTATCTTCATCAGATGGGTAATCATCATCAGGATCATTGTGGTAACGAGGTAACCAGTCACCATTATAACTTCAGAGCATATGAAATTCGTTGTAAATGATGTCCCTTGGCTCTTCAAACTTTGGATACCAAATTTGGCATTCTTCTGACTGGATGTTGATATCAGAAATTTCTTTACCAATTTCATCGTATGAAAAGTGACCATTATCAATCTTTGAAATCTATGGATCACTTCTTGGATTGCATGACTAGATTACTATTCTCTTGGTTCTACCCCAGGTAAACCAATTCTTATCAGAAAGTTTCATTCGAATAGTGTTGAGAGCCTTGGCTCTTCTTTTACGATGGTCAAGGAATGAGTTACTTGTTGGTATTGACTTACTAAACTGGGTTTCAAGATCAGGTATATTAATAAGAGTGCAATTCCAAGCATTGACTCCAAATATTCTTACTAAATGGACTGATGGATAAAGATCATAAAAAGGAGGGATCCATTCAGGATTGACTGAAGTGATTCCAAGAATTGCTATGTAACCAAATCTTAGATCAAATTCAGCAATAGGTTCTAGCCCTAGAACCTCTTATCCCACTTTACCAGACATAATCAATGAAGAAGGAGGGGGGTTGGATTTCAATCTATCAAAAATGGGTTTACATTTGGAACGAAGACTAGGATAAAAATCAGATATATAGTTTAAAGGTCCTAAAAATCTTTGTAACTGGGTTTTGTCCAGAATTTCATCTGGGAATTTATCAGCAAATTGAATAGCTCTATCAATAGGAGTGATTTTCCCACGATGAATATTGTGACCAAAAAATCTGACTTTGGACTGAAATAGACTGATTTTTTAGGTTGAGACAACTAGACCATTGGCTTTGATGGTATTGAAAAACGAATTTAAATGTTTCCAATGTTCATCAATTAACTTTGAGAAAATGAGAACATCATCAATATAGACAATTGAAAAATGACTGAATGGGTTGAATATTTCATTCATAATATTTTGAAATTCACTAGGGGCATTCTTAAGACCAAAGGGCATTACATTCCATTCATAATGTCCAAATGGGGTAGTAAAGGCAGTCTTATATCTATCACTCTCATGAATTTGGATTTGCCAAAATCCACTCTTCATATCAAATTTACTAAAAACAATAGCTTGGCTTAATCGATTGACTAAATCTCTCTTATTGGGGATAGGGTACCTAATCCATTCTAAGACCTTGTTGAGAGGTTTGTAATTGATAACTAACATTGGTGTTCCTCTTTCTAACTCAGCATTTTTTCTAACATAGAAAGCAGGGCAAGACCAAGGTGACTTACTTTTAGGAATTATATTTTTATTTAATAATTCACCAATTTCTTGTTTACATAATTCCATATATTCTTGACTCATTTGAATGGGTCTAGCTTTGGTAGGGATATTAGACTCGTTAAAATCTTTGACATAAGGAAGGGTAACTATATGTTTTTTCCTATACCAAAAGGCATTAGGTAAGTCTGCACATAAATTACTAACGATTTTAGACTTAAAGTCTTCTATCATGATTTGAAGTGATTTTTGGTTAACTGATTCTCAATTTTTACATATCTAAATTCTTCGTGTAAAGACCTTAGATGTAAAGTTTTACAGTAAAGAATTTTTTTATTTTTTAAAAATGATTGGTCTTTTAACCGTTTTAAATCTCGAAGTAATGGTTTAGTGAGGAACTTAAACTGAACTTTTTGTCCACATGCATGAGTGGTTAATCCATCATTATTAGTAGTAAATGGGTAAAGTAGGCATAGAAATGGTATTCCTAAAATAACTTTATCAGTCATGTTTTTAATCAGAACAAATGGTGTTTTAAAACAAGCATTGTTTTGGCAAACATGTGCACTAGGTAACTTATATTCAATTTGCATTTGACTACCATTAGCAGAACTAAGATGTTCATTGGTTTTTACATAATATTTGGTTGGAATTAATCCTTCTTAAATGCAATTAAGATCAGCTCCTGAATCTATTAGTGCTATAGTCTCTATTTATAATTCTTTGTTTACTATTATTTTAACATTCCAATGCCATTTTTGTAGATGCATTTTATTCATAACTTGAAGCAAACTGGGTTGTTCTAATTTTTAGGAGAATTCTAGTGACTACTAGAATCTTCACTAGGGGATGTATCTTCACTATTGTGGTCTTGGTCAAACTTGGCAACTTGATCTTGTAAATTTTTTATATCAACTTTAACTTGTTTGATTTCAATTTGTAAATCTTGGACTGTAACTTCCCTTTTGGGTTTATTAAATCTCTCAAGCGTTTTATCAAGACTAATAGTGGGGTGATTGGTTTTACTAGCTTCTTCCTGTTTGGCTAATAGTATTCTAAGTTTATTTAAATATGTTAATTTTAAATCTCCATCATCTATTTTACTGATTAAATCTAACAATAAGCTTTCCTGTTCGCTTTTCTTAGTTAAAACATTAATTATTCTATCAGATTGTTCACTATTGTTTTCATTAAGGGATGGATAATTATCATCTAACTGTAGATTTATATCAACCGTATCCTTATGAGCTAGTTCTATAGGTTTATTTTCATAGGGTAATTTTAGGCTAGACTCTTCTATAATTTTAGGGGTTGATTTTTTGGTAGATGCTTTTTTTACTTTTCTTGTCATGATGATTGTGTTTCTTACTATCATTTTTTGTCTCTTTAGAATTGTGAAGTTTACTACGAGATGATTTTTGGGATTCACTTTGAGATGGGCCACTACTATATTTTTTGTCATCTTTTGGCCTCCTAGGCTTACCCTTATTCTAAGCCTAGTAATACTAGTAACAATAAAAACAAAGATCTTAAGAATAAAGGAAACACTAGTAATAGCAAAAGTAATGTCCAATGTTTCAAATGTGGTAAATTTGGTCATTATGCTAAAGATTGTAAAGTTAAAATCCAGATTAAATCTTTAGGATTATCTGAGGAAGTCACAGAAAATATTTATAAAATTTTAGAGTTAAGAAATACTTATTCTGAACAGTCAGATAATGAATTTAGTTCATCTCCTTATGAGTCTAGTAAAGAACAACCTGATTCTCCTGATATAATGTTAGGATGTCAAGATGAGTGTTGTAGAAATAAGACAGTTATATGTATTAACCAAAAGCAATTTATTAAATTAAATGTTAGAGATTTGGCATATAGTTACCCTTCCTTATATTAGAGATTTTTACCAAGTTAGACCTATTATTAGACCCATTCCCATTAAGTCCAAATTCTACCAATAATTATTCATTTGGTCATTGTCTTTAACCCTTTTTGCAAATTTTCAAAAAGTTATGATGATTATGTCCTCAAGACATATTCATACAATTTCCTCCTTTCACGTACTAATATTATTAGTCCAGTCAATAGTTTTATTCCTATTCCTTTTCCTCAATTTACTAACATCATCTTTGATGTTCCAGCAATGTCCTAGTCTTGACTCTTTTGACTCTTTGGTAGATTCTTTAACAGTATCTATAGGTCTTTGTTCATGGGGTAATCCTAGGCTAGATTCTTCTATAATTTTAGGGATTGATTTTTTGGTAGATGCTTTTTTACTGTTCTTGTCATGATGATTGTGTTTCTTACTATCATCTTTTGTCTCTTTAGAATTGTGAAGTTTACTACGAGATGATTTTTGGGATTCACTTTGAGATGGGCCACTACTATCTTTTTTGTCATCTTTTGGCCTCCTAGGCTTACTATCTTTTGTTGTAGACTTAGGAATAGATGGGTTACTGCTTTCTTTTTTGATTCGTCTTTTCTTAACAGTAAAATCTATAGTATCATGATAATGTTCCAAATATTCAAAGAAATATATATATTTCTTTTAACTAACTTCATGTATTTTTTCCAAGCTATTACAATTGATTTTCTCTCATCTACATCATAAATAGCTCGATAATTGGTTCTATAATTTTCATAAATGGGTGAATTATACTCTTTGGCTAACATTTCCATATCAATTTCAAAATCTTTACTCATAGTAAATAAATCTTTACTAAGACCTTCAAAATCTGTTTGAGTAGGAGAATTTGGAAAACTATCTTCACTTGGTATTTTGTAACAAGGATTACTAACTTGGGCTGTGGTTTTAATACCTTTTAACTTAGTATCAATTTCACTGAGGAGATCTTTATCTTTTCTAACTGTTGTAGTCCTATCAGGAATACAAGATGTACTTGATCTAGAAGACTTAGAATCAAAATCCCTAATTTTTAAAGAAGATGACCTAACACGTTGTTCATCAAAACTGATTCTAACTTTTCCATCATTGAATTGTTGTACATGATCTAAATTGACTGTATTATTATTTTGAAAATTACTAGAATGATTTTCATTTTCTAAAATCCAACAACTGGGTAACTCTACATCCTTCCACAGAATAGTCTTAGGAATTTGGATGTTAGCATGTTCAGAACTACCTAACATAAGTAAAGTCTGATTCTTAGGACTTTTAACTAAAGCATGAACATTAAGATTACTTCTAATACATTTATAATAAATTCTATAAATTAAAGCAAGAGCTTGTGAACCATTATGCATATTAGTTATTTCACCAGTAGTTTTAATATTTAATGTTAAAGCTTTTAACAAGTTGGGTTCACTAAGACTTAAGGTAAATCGGGGAAACAATTAAAATGTACTAGTCCATCATGAAGACTGGACTCCATAACTCCCATCATACTAGCACTAAAATTTAAAAATCTAGCATCTCTAAGACATAATAAAATTGAAGAATTTATTCCTATAATATTAAGTGGTTTAACTACAACTTGTATTAACCCTATGTGAATGAAGTTGTAACCATCAGATCTATGTTTTCTAGTTGACTCTTTACTAAGGAGTTGACATTTTTCATGTTCTTTGTTAATACTATAGGTTTTTTCTACAGTTTTAACATTATAATCAGTTCTAAAACTAAGAAAACTTGACTTGTAAATTTCTCTAGTGGAAATCTTAGGGATGATCCAATCACTATAATCTTGGTTGACTTCTTCATACCTATGTTCTTCTTCATTGATTATGTCTGGTAAAGTGGGATAAGAGGTTCTAGGGCTAGAACCTATTGCTGAATTTGATCTAAATAGTCTATCCATCTTAAGGGGTTTAATCAAATCAAAATACTTAATCTAAGATATCCTGCAGACACATACCTAAGAAGACTCATACCCTTTGTCCTCCGCTCACGCCCGTCTTACGCTCCCTTCTGCAGGCCTTACTGTTTGGTAGGATCCTAATCAGGTGGTCTCTCAGCCTAGGTGGTCTTTTGCAAATATCTTTTGAGAAAGAATTTTGAAAATCAAGCCCAGCCCGGCCCGTGGCGGGCCTACAATTGGTTGCCCAAGCCTGGCCCGACACCAACCCCTAAAATCCCAAGCCCGGCCCGTGGGCTGGCCTATCGCTATTTTTTATGTTTTATTTTTAAAAACTTGAACCAAAAAAAATTTTAAAAATTACCATAAATAATGTTTAGGATGATTATTAAGACACTTTATTCACAAAAATGCAATAAAACTCTTGTGATAATACATATACATTTAATATTTTATGTAAAATTATATTAATTTATATATTATATAATAGAAAATACAAAAAATAAATATATTTTACTAATAGTCGGGCTGGGCCGAGCCAAAGCGAGCCTCATTTGCTTTGTCTAAGCCCGGCCCTAAAATTGATCGGGCCTAAAATTGATTGCCCAAGCCCACTTGAACGGACCAATATCTTTGCCGAAGCCCGGAAAAATTAGGGCCGGGCCGGGCGGGCTATGCGGGCCGTGGGCCGTTTGGTCACCCTACACAGGGACCAAACTACAAGGGTGTAAAATGTATATAACCCAAATAACAATTAAACACAAGTTTCATGTAATATGTAGGCTCAAAATGTTGGAATACTTAAAAATATAGTTCAATTGCTCTTAAGTTCAAAAATATGAACAGCTTGTGTGAAACTTAAATGGACTCATGTGAATCAACCGACTCTAGCAACCATGGTCAAAGCTATGTGGTAAAATGGTAAAAGAACTACATAGACCACCTGAAATATAAATACCTGCTACAATGGCTTAGAACAAAGTTAACAGATGCACGGTATATTGAGTCCCTTGCATTGGCTGTGTCAATATATACCCTCACTCCAGACGTCCTGCATATTCGACGCAACTGCTCACCCATACAGGCAAAAGGAAAATCCAGTGCAATGTCAAAGAGTTAGCTAATAAACATGTTGAGAGTATAAATACTTAAGTTACACCTTTTCTAACAGCTTAAGCTTTTAGAATAGATGGTTGTTAACATGATATCAGAGCAGGCAAAGGTCTTGAGTTCAATCTCGCTGTCACCCTGATTTCTAAAGTTTCTACGTGCATGGCCCTTATCAAGGAAAGTCTGGCCACATGTGAAGGGGCGTGTTGAGAGTATAAATACTTAAGTTACACCAGTGGATGGTTGTTAACAAAACAACACTTACGACTATAGTTTGCAAGTTTTCAACACACAAAAAAATAAAAAAAATAAAAAAATTAAATTTAGAATTCCTGTCGTATCAACTAGATCAACTGATCAAGCGAAAAATTAATTTTGTATATTTTGGAACTATAAATTCACCAAATCAACAAAGATCATGGAAAATTGCTCACTAGGTGAAAATTTCATGTAAGGGTTGGGTGACACCTAGCAATATCTGAACAGGTTTCAGGTTGGCAAATAACACAAAACTGCAGGAATATTAGAGGGATGATCACGAGTGGGTTCCCCGTGTTTTATTTCAAGGAAAAACATCCAACTGCCAATTCTTAATTGAGATAGAAAGAACCGAAATGAATCGAGATGCACAGTTTCAGGGCATCAAATATGTGCACTATTAACTGGTAGTGCGCCTATTATTGACAAATTGGAATAACTATAGAAAAATAATTAAATAAATAAACACATAAAGCCAACGAAAAGGGGTGATTCACGAGTTGATCTTTAATACTTTATACACACTATACATAATGATATACCGTATGAACTTGTTTTAACACACTTTAACTCTCACACACTATTAAGGTTATATAACTAGGACTCAAGAAAACACAATTAATGAAAATATATCAACAATGCACGAAGAAAGCCAAACAACACCACACTAGCCCTAAATTATTTGAATTCAACAAGATGAATATTACCCCACCTGACCTAGAGTTTTCCTTTTATATGACACTCACTAAGGACATTAAAAATTAGGACAGCCCACACAAGTGAAATACACCGTAGAACTCAAAAGGACAAGTGATGACTTCATCCAAAAAATCTAACAAAAAGAAAAATGAAAAATAAACGCAACTATGTAAACTCCTCTAATCTTAAGGAAGGCTTTCTGTTAGTCTCAAGCCTCGAGAAAATTTGTGCTCAAGCATCTTAAATGAGTGCTTATTTTTTTTCTTCCCTTCATGCATAGTAATTTATGCCCTACAAACTACCACATATAGAGCCCCAAAAACGAGAGATGTTCTTGTTTGCTTTAGCTTCATCTTCTATCCAATAAATTTCAAAAATATTTGCAAAGTACTGACAATGTTTTTTTATTCATTAGCCGTACATTTAAAGATAAACATTAAGACTGCCAAAAATAATTCTAAATGGTTTGAGAGCAATTGTCTAACACAGAAAGATGAACATAAATTTTGGTGATTAAAACAGTCTTATAGCAATATCAAAATCTTAAACTCACATACAACTTTAAATTTTTTATTTGGTCAACAAAACGTCAAAAAAGACTATGGCTCTGTCAATAAACAATTTAAAAATAAAACACAAGGTACCAGGAGTAAATGCACCAGTGGTTCACATGTTTACTAAACTAGACCACAACAAAGCTGGATAGGACATGCTATCCTTACATCTGGAAAGAGGACTAAATTTACTCAAACAGAAACATCATCCCATAGTTACGATCAAATCCAAGTTATCATTTCCTCCTTTTAGTTGTCATCAACTATACATGCAAAACTTCTCCTCCAGCATTTATCGTAGTATCAGTTATGAGTATAAGTACCATTATTATCATAAAAGCATAAGCCACCCCGAGCCACAAGAACCATTCTTTTTGAATTGAAAAAGAAGAAAGAAAATCATAAAGAATACGCAACCAAATTTTTTGTCTTTACGAGTCTTGAGGAATTTAGAAGAAAAGGAAAAACACAAAAGAGAGAAATAACTACATAGATAAGTGAAGTTCATCCACGAAGATATTATATGAAGTTATAAGTATTGGTATAATTAAAAAAAACTAAGTCGCATAAAAGCACTGACTTGAATTATGTCATCCTCCACAATGTCCCTTCCGCCCATTCTATTGTCCATGATCGCTGGAAATTAAGTCGATAAGCTGTGATTTGGTGAAGAGAAGCATGACCAAAACACTCATGGAAATTTGATAAATATACATTTTTACCTGCATCAAACACAAAGTTCAAGGGAATATTACCTACGTCAAACATAAACTCCAATTGTAAAACCACATCTAGCACAAACCAATCATTGTGGATAATCTAAAAAGAGAAGGTTAACGTGAGCATGCCTTCTTTAGCTATATCTACAAGCGCCCCTTGCCTTGCAAATTTATGTTGAGCATATTAACTGTGGGCATCATTATCTGCCAACCTACATAGAAAGACACATGACTGACACGTGTCCACTTATTATAGAAAGACACCTCACAAGCTCCTAATGGATAAGAACGAGATGATAGTCAAACAGTGGGGCGCTCCATATATCCCACGACGGGGAACCCACGCCCACCTTCATCAGGATACTTTGTCACGACTCACTAGGATTACCCTTGGCTATGGTGTGGCGAAGTCTCGTTGCATCGGGAACTCTCAGGTTTATGTGACTTGGTTGGCTTAAGTGTAGAGCTCACTAAAGAAGGTCACAACGGTTTTTTCCGCGACACACTTCCTTGGCCTCTCTAAAGCTCAGTGAGACTATCTAAAATAACTCCCATGTCTACCGCGAGGACATTCCTTGTGTTGTCTCCAGACGACACGCGACATCTGGGTACATCTCAAAAGGAATGAGCCACGTCGACAGTGCTCATTGGCACGTGTCCCAACTGCTATAAATAGGAATAATACCCTCAGGTGTGACAGGACGAACATTCAGAGAGAATTTTAGACATTACTTTGGGATCTGTGCATTTATGTGCTCATTGTGAATATTCCTTCACACGTACATGCTCGATCATTAATTGCATAAGTTTCTCTCGGAATACTCCCTCACTCACTGTCCTTTGGTTTGTCTCTCTTTACATCCTCTCCACTTTCCCTAGAGATCCCCTCTCTACCATTGATTCCTACATTACTACTCTCTTACGAACTCTTTTATCTCACCTTACTCCACCACTGGAAATCACAACCTACACTAACATAATGTGTCTTAACCATTAAGGTGGGGCCTAACAGAGTAACGGATTATTAAACATGTCAAGAACAGGTTTCTCTATCAAGTACCCAACACAACTACTTCAAAAATCAATAAAACACTTACTTCAAAAATCAATAGTTCCAATAACTTGGGTGGATAAGGTTAAGCACTCATCACATAGTAATTTACCGGTCGCTTATTCTATCTTGCTACTTCATCTAACATATCACTTCTACAAAGGACCATGCATTAAGTATTTTTTTGTTTTGTACACAGATACACGTCTCCTGCAAATCTATGAGAACAGTGGCCATATGTAGTGAAGAGTAAAAATTCTAGGAAAAGAGAAATGTTTGGGGAGCTTGAGTAGACAAGATATAGAACAAAATAATTTGATCCATATGGGGACAACATGCTAAACATTGTTTCTAACAGCCGTGATGGCATCAGGATCGAGCATTACATAGGGTGCAATAGATGATTCGTATTACATGTATATGCACGTGTGTGTGGAGAGAGAGAGAGAAAGAGAGAGAGAGAGAGAGAGAGAGGGACAGAGGGGTTGTTGCTGGGGACAATAGGCATAAATATAATTTAATGATCTAAAGGTTAATTAGGTAACTTTGGGAAATCTAGAATCGGCCAAGTTTATATGTTTAGTTGTCGCCGTTATTTATGTTTTCAATTAATCAAGGACCAAGTAATTATCATAACGGACCTACTTGTCAGTGGAGTTATTTAGGTTTTAGGGGAGAGGTTGTTGCGGTCAAACTACTGAACTTAGGGTCAAAAGAAGCTAAGAAGTTTTCTATGTTTGTTTATTCACGGAATTACAAGCCTTCACGGCTATAAATTGTTAAAATCTATTCCAAGATCCAAATATTTACCCTTGATCAACCCAGGTCTACCCAACTTCTAGCCCCAGCATCACATAAAAATTGTTGTCGAGATATCTCTCTATCAAACCAACAAACCAATGTCTAAAATATTAGCATAGTCATGAAGTTCCTTTTCTTATTTTCTTCTCGATTTTGATGGCTCACCGTTAACCATTACAACCATTGAAAGCACTGATGTGCATACATACCCATTTATACATTCAAACTATTTCTGTCCTTTTTCTTCATTGACTATATGAATGTAGCAAATTTGGCATCTTCCTAAAGCTAATGACTGAATTTTGAATCAGTAAAAACACCCCACTTAGAATTTTGGTTTCAAAATGGACGGCATGGCATGTAAATATAATAGCAAATAGCATACCTTTGTAAAGTTAACCTAATGAGTAAGTTAACGTAGTTAGGAATTAGTGAAAAATATCTACATATACAGATACATATTCCATTCCATGGAGGACTCAATAACTATTGAAAACTAATTTTCATTTGAAACAATACAAAAGAAGCAGAAAACTTGATCATGGGAGATAAAGCTGAATTTGGGTAGCAAACATCTACATAACAAATACAACTGCCTCTAATTTCAGCAAACATTTTAAGAAATTGAAATTCTCCTACAAAATCTACAACCAATCAATCAGTAAACTAAATCCATAAAGATAGATATAAACCGACCTCTTATCAGTCTGTTAGCCTCTCTCTCATACTCCTGGTTGTTAACTGTAACAACCGGCGGTGAAGGCGACATGGGCCACCAACTAGGCAATCTATTCTCACCCCTTCGAGCCCAAATCTTCGGCAATGCCTCCGAAACTCTTCCCACAGTTTCCTGAAATGGTAAATTAGGGTTTTTCAAAACCCTAACATCATCTCCCATCTTCTTCTGACTCCTTCCAATAACCACTTCTCTTCCCCCAAGACTCCGATCCCTCCTCCGAATTACCCCACCTCCATACCCAATTCCTAATCGGTCCCGAAACCCTAACCCCAATTTCACCAAAACCCTAAAAGCAAAAGCAATCACACATCCCAATAGAACCAAATTGGCCATGAATTCAAGCGTAGAACGCTGGCAAGAGATCACAACTTTCCGATCACCGTCAAAAGTGATCAGAGTCTGCAAATCTCTGAGAGCCTCATCACCAGATTGAATGAATTGATTGAGTCTCGACTCGGACGAGGCTAAGAACCTCTGCAGAGACATTGAAGCTTTGTTGGAGACGTCTTCGACGTCGATTGTCATCTGGAGCTTAGAGTTGGAGGAGATTGAGGAAGGTTCGGACTGAGTGGGGTTTGGATTAGGGTTCAGGCGGCGGCGGCGGCGAGTATGGCGGCGGTGGTGGCGGCGGAAGGAACAAGAGATTGAGGGGGCTGTTGGGTGGTGGGTTTGAATTTTGGGGTGGTGAAATAGGCATATTGTGGGGTTCAAAGGTGGAATTGTTGGATGTGAAGAAGAAGAGATTGATGATGATAATGATAATAATAATGATGAGTTCAAAGAGGAGTTGTAGTGGTAGTTCATCATGTAAAGCTTTGGTTCAAAGAGTAGTAACAGTAGTTCATCATTATGTATATGTACTTTTGGTCATGTTAATTACTATTAGCACCTCAAAAAATCATCTAATACACTATATGGTATTAGAGCATCTTTAATGATAAATGTTATTTTTTTCATGTCAAATCTATATTTTAGCATTTTTTTATAACGTTAAATTGCTATGTTTTAGCATATGTATTCCAATGGTACATGCTAAATAAAATACTATTCGTTTTCTCTTATATTAGAAAAAGTTAAAATATTGCATTGTTGGGGTTCCATATTATAGCAGGACTCTTCAAAAACACATCTCCTATGGTGTGTTAACTATCATGTCAAATTATAGCAATGTCAAAGGTCATACCAAATATGGCACAGGATATAGTATTGCTATAATTTGGCATGAATTTTGGTATGCCATTGAAGAGAGATTTTTCAAAGTCATGTTATAATTTGACAATAGCGTAAATTACAGCATACCCAATGAAGATGGTCTTAGCAGTCCAAAAATCAACTAATTCGCTTCATGATATTACTCATGCAACATATTATACTATGCATTTAATGCAATTTATAGAGTACATTTAATAATTAATTGAGTGTTAATAGCATTGCCCTTGATTTTTTAGCTCTTCTTTGATGTTGTGGGCCTAGAGCAGCTCCAAGGTTCTTGGAGTGGCCATCTGTCACGCCCCGGAGCAGCATAAATAGAGAAAAATAAATTTCCTTTATGGGTCCATAGGGAATGACGGGTGAATAACCGCATTGTCATCTAATCAACCAACAAACACCACGATAGGGAGGATGCTATTCATAGAACATATCTTATTAACATAATCAGAGGCGACAGCGGAAACTATAAAAGGTTTGGAAGCAACAAATGCCCAAGTACCAATTATAAAAGTCTACTAAAACTATTACAACAGCTGGCTTAGAGTCTGAAGCCTATAACAACAATAACAACAGATATACAAACTAACTATTACAAGCAGCACGTCTTCGTCTCCAAGCCTTCAGCTCCAAGACCGGCAGAACATCAGTATCTCGTCCTCAAGTCCTGCGAAGCTCTAGACATTGGAATGTCCAGGGCATAACGCCATCAGCTTTGGATACAAAGCTGAGTGAGTATACTAAACAACACTCCTCACCGTTATTGTTCAGCATCTTAAAATGCGGTTAATCTCTTAACAATGGCGTCACTCACGGACATAGCAGAGGTCTCATTAAACTATGCATTAATCAACGATAGCAGGAATCATATTAAGTAATGACAAGGATAAACATCATGGTATAACATATCTCATCACGTATTCACCAAATCCATGCGTGTAACCCATGCATATACCTTTACGTCGGGACGCTGAATCCACGGCTGAACATTAATCTCATCATATACGTACTCACATTCATATCTCTATCCATCTCTGTATCCATACATCAATACCATATTACAAATCTGTGTTCATTCGTCGATACCAAAATCTCATATCCGTATCCATACGTCGATACAATAATGCCAATCGGAATCACCCGACTAGGCAATAGGTCCCACAATCCCTTGATAGGGTTACCGGTCGTCTACACGGTACCACCTATCTGTAAACGATAGAACGGCACATCGAACGTCTTCCACGATGCGTATACCCTCACTGGTCGTCTACACAGCTGAGAATACATTAGAGCACTAGCCGGACGTCTTCAACGGTACACTGGACGTCTTCAACAGTGCATACGCATCACTGGACGTCTTCAACAGCGAGAGGCGCACTAGGAACTCTAACCATCCCACGTCCACCCGACTCGTCAGCCGTTGATCCCACGGATCCCAAAGTACACATATTTCATTATTCCATATAAATCACAGTTCCCCTTTCTCATCATATCTTCTCATCTCTTCATATCAATATCCCATTTCTCATCAGATTCTCTTGTCTCGTCATAACACTATTCCATTTCTTATCAGATTCTCTTACCTCTTCACAACACTATTCCATTTCTTATCAGATTCTCTTACCTCTTCACAACACTATTCCATTTCTTATCAGATTCTCTTACCTCTTCACATCACTATCCCATGCATGCTGACACATGTTGTGAAATGCTCACATACTAAATACAGGAAATACCACATGCTCTGTATTCAACATATCTACTCATTTATGATTATTAACATGCTGTCGTGTTCCGTTCTACTATTCAGTTTGTCAATAACATATGGCAGTTACTTAACCATTAGAGCATCTCATATCGACAGTTAATAATAAACAGTTCATCTTGTAACATTTACATAAACATCATATAAGGCTAACGTAGTATCATGTTTGACTAAGCACATATCAAATATCACGTATGGTACAACCATTAGCAGCTTGGGTACATTACAATCAGCTCATAACATATAACAATAGATAAACAACATTCTGCTCTTCCCAATCGATTGGACTTAATGTCAATCGATTGGACTTTATGTCAATCGATTGAACAAACATGTCAATCGATTGGAAATAATGTCAATCGATTGGACTTAATGTCAATCGATTGAGATATCAATCGATTGAACTCTATGGCAATCGATTGAACTCTGTCTTCTTCCTCAAAACTGCTGGGTTTTATTTATAAAAACGTTGGGGTCCTCTTCTCTTCTCATGCATGTTATTATACACACATAAACATCACAAAAACAAACCTCTTTGAGTGAGTTAATAAACTCACCTCTCCCGGCGGTCCGTTGACGGCGTCCCGAGCTCCGCGGCGGCGGTTATGGTGGTTCTCTTTCCCTCTCTCTGTCTGTCTTTGTTTTCTCTGTCTCCCCTCCTCTTCCTTCTTCTTCTTCTTCTCTTCTTCTTCTTTAACCCGAGAGTGTGTGTGTGTAATATATATATACAATATATATGTGTGTATACATATATGAGAGTATGCATCTCTCTCTCTCAAGGCTGCCAAAACTTGGCCCAAGGCCACAAATGAACAAGTATATATAGGGATAAGGGAGTGCCACACGTTCAAAGCTGAAGGAAAGAAGAAAATGTTTCTCAGGTTATGTCAATCGATTGAACTCTGTGTCAATCGATTGGAGACAGATATTTGTAGTCAATCGATTGGAATGAATGGCAATCGATTGGAATGTTGACACATCATCAATTTTAGTCGGTAGAATGTCAATCGATTGGGAACATGTCAATCGATTGGTATCTGAAAAGTGTCAATCGATTGGGAAAACTTATCAATCGATTGGAAACTCAAACTCACCAAAGACTAAGGAAAGTACAAGGGATATATATACCTGAAAATACAGGGTATTACATCATCCACCACTCATCAAAAGATTTCGTCCTCGAAATCTGAAGCAGTAGGCCCTCAAATAAAAATACAAATCATCTCGGAAGACATACTCTAAAATGCTCAAGTTCTCGTTTTACATAAACGATCACATCAGCGGCCAAAGGGTTAAGTTCTAAACACGCGATGCAAAGTTATCAACGATCTATAAATGCTAGGGTAACAACTATCAATCCTTGGGTTAGCTATATAAAAATTCGTATGTCGAACTTCGAGAAAAGGTTCTAGGCAGCATAATCTAACCATCTCACGAATCTGAAACAGCTAGTTTCTAAACACAAGATTCATTCCTCAAGTCAAACTCTATGGTGTGAGGGTTCTATCGATCAAATGTTCTAATCTCATTTAAGTTGTAAAGAAGCGTTGCCGTCTACTCTCGTCTTCAATGATGCTTCGATCTATGCTAACGATGTCTCTACTGTATCAACAGTTGGCGGTCTCCCATCTCTGGACTCCTGGTTATGATTGTCAGCGTCCTTAGTCGGTCTCTTATTGTATCAACACGTCCTTATAAAACTCCTGTGTTATCACCATCATCCTTTAGTATGCTGTCTTGAGAGTATCGTGACTCTGGCATCGTAGTTGTTGATTCGAACTTCCTCATGTGTCTCCAAATTCTCACGTATTATTCATATAATCATCTCTCGAGTTTGTACCATCCATTGAATACTCATTTTACTCCCACGTACTAATCAAATAGGTTATGCAGAACTACATACTGATATCGTGAATCGTTCTATTATATAATCTCGACTGGATAAAAGCAACATGCAATCGGTATTTGAAAAGAATCCTTCTATGATACTCTTTTGAAAGTTCTGGTGTTGTCTCTGCGTTACTCGTATCTCTTCTCGTATACTCGCAATCTTCTAGTTCGTCCTCTCTTGTTAAGGCTACATCTAACGAAAATTTAGATTCCTTATCTCTAGTCTCTGTCCAACATACCAATGGTTGGCGTAGTCTTTCGATAGGGAGGCAATTGACGTCATATAAGGATGCAAAAGAAGTCATATGGGATGCAATTGGTGTTATACAGGGATGCAAATGATGTCATATTTATTCTTGGATAACTACTGTCATAGATGATTATTGATCAGTGCCAAATGGGTGTTTGGGGTATCTACAATTTACGGTGTAGGCTAATCCTCTTACAATCAAGTCAAGCGAATACCAAACTTCCTGCAATATCGGGATCATATATAATACATGATGTAGGTGATGAGGGTTGTACCTTCTGTCTATCATCCTTGTCTAAGTTGAGATCCATTACTCGTATGGTGAGTCTGCCCTCGTGATACTTGTTGCGATGGAGCATTGTGTTGCATCTCTAATTCTGGACAAAACTTACGGACATGACCAAATTTACCACAGTTGAAACATCGTATTCCCCGTCCATTAGATTTCTTTACTGCTCTGCATTCTTGGGAATGGTGTCCTGGTACTCCACAATTGTAGCAGATATCTCGTTCTCTGTGCTGTGTTGGAGTCGTCATTAGTTTTGATTCTTTCTTGTCACTCTCTATCCTCTTATGCTTCTGGCGGTTGCTTATGAAATTTCTCTCTGTATTTCCTTGTTGAACTTGGTTAGTTACCAACCCAATCTGACTGTCTCTTCCTCTCTGACCCGTTATGAAAAACTGATCGTTCTTTGGAAATGCTTGATCAAAGTGTTGTCCTTCACTAATCTGAGTATCGTCTTCTAGCTTCGTTGCCATTTCTACCAAAGCTTCGAAAGATTGATCTAAATGTCCTATAGTCATATGACGAATGTGCGGAACTAATCCTTGATGATATCTTTTGATCTTCCTTCTTGGTGTGTCGATCATATGCGGTGCAAATCGTGATAGCCTCTCGAATTGAGTTGTATATTCGGGCACTGAAAAACAACCTTGAACTAATTGGATGAACTCCATTTCCCTTTTGTTCTTCTCAGATTCTGGAAAGTACTTCTCTAGAAATCGAGTCTTGAATGATTCCCAAGTCATCCTTCCTACAGCTTCTTCACCTATCGTAGCTTTCACTGCGTCCCACCAATCTACTGCTGAGAATGTCAGTTGAAATACAGCCAAATGTCTTTTCTCAATGTCAGTACATTCAAGTGTCTCAAATATCAATTCTATCTGGCGAATCCATTGCTCAGCTTGCCATGCTCCCGTTAATCCGGTAAAGGTCTCTGGTTGAAGAGCACGAAATTCCTTTAGCAGCTTGACTCTTGTCTGACGTGCTGGTGCTTCATTGCCGATGACGTAATCCGCACGATTGATAACTTGTTCCATGCGACGGATGAAAACTCCGACCATTCCTGTTGGATCTATCTCAGGAGGTACTTCATCAGATACTCCATTCAGCTGGCCCTGGTTTCCTCGAGTCGTCCTAACCATAACGAGTGCGGGTAGGGTTCAATGTTGCTACCTACAAATGAAAACTATTCGGTCATACACATTCTATCTTACAGCTCAAGCAAGAACAAAACATGTGGTAACCGATATATAGTACCACTATATAACACGATCACATCAAGCAATACGAATACCTCACATAAATAATAATATTAACCACAGAGGTCAGCCTATCTACTAGGTACGCTTAAATGTATCTATGCTCAAAACGAGACTACAACCTCTACGCATAACGTCAAATCTTAAACATTCTATTTCTATTCTCAGGTTCCAAACTACAAGTACTGCTCAACTAACATGTGGCTGAAGGTAACAGGATAATCTTATCCTTATCCTCTTTCTATTTCTAGGACATACTGACTGTTCCGACATTGCTCAGGAATTTGTCAGTGTCTAACATCCAACGGCTCTATATTTAGGTTCTCCACCACCACAACTAATTCTCAATACCTTATTCTCCGTGAACTCAGCTATCCACATCTTTATTGGTTCCAACAATTACTATCTTCCAAAGAAACATCCTCAGACAGATTCTTCCAACCTCTTATCTGTGTGACAAGACAACAGTTCCATCTCATCTCAGCTAATCCTCATGCTACCGATATTACCTTAGAACTCAGGTTCTAATCACAAAAGACAAGCGGTTAACAACTAAAACCTAGGCTCTGATACCAAAAATCCTGTCACGCCCCGGAGCAGCATAAATAGAGAAAAATAAATTTCCTTTATGGGTCCATAGGGAATGACGGGTGAATAACCGCATTGTCATCTAATCAACCAACAAACACCACGATAGGGAGGATGCTATTCATAGAACATATCTTATTAACATAATCAGAGGCGACAGCGGAAACTATAAAAGGTTTGGAAGCAACAAATGCCCAAGTACCAATTATAAAAGTCTACTAAAACTATTACAACAGCTGGCTTAGAGTCTGAAGCCTATAACAACAATAACAACAGATATACAAACTAACTATTACAAGCAGCACGTCTTCGTCTCCAAGCCTTCAGCTCCAAGACCGGCAGAACATCAGTATCTCGTCCTCAAGTCCTGCGAAGCTCTAGACATTGGAATGTCCAGGGCATAACGCCATCAGCTTTGGATACAAAGCTGAGTGAGTATACTAAACAACACTCCTCACCGTTATTGTTCAGCATCTTAAAATGCGGTTAATCTCTTAACAATGGCGTCACTCACGGACATAGCAGAGGTCTCATTAAACTATGCATTAATCAACGATAGCAGGAATCATATTAAGTAATGACAAGGATAAACATCATGGTATAACATATCTCATCACGTATTCACCAAATCCATGCGTGTAACCCATGCATATACCTTTACGTCGGGACGCTGAATCCACGACTGAACATTAATCTCATCATATACGTACTCACATTCATATCTCTATCCATTTCTGTATCCATACATCAATACCATATTACAAATCTGTGTTCATTCGTCGATACCAAAATCTCATATCCGTATCCATACGTCGATACAATAATGCCAATCGGAATCACCCGACTAGGCAATAGGTCCCACAATCCCTTGATAGGGTTACCGGTCGTCTACACGGTACCACCTATCTGTAAACGATAGAACGGCACATCGAACGTCTTCCACGATGCGTATACCCTCACTGGTCGTCTACACAGCTGAGAATACATTAGAGCACTAGCCGGACGTCTTCAACGGTACACTGGACGTCTTCAACAGTGCATACGCATCACTGGACGTCTTCAACAGCGAGAGGCGCACTAGGAACTCTAACCATCCCACGTCCACCCGACTCGTCAGCCGTTGATCCCACGGATCCCAAAGTACACATATTTCATTATTCCATATAAATCACAGTTCCCCTTTCTCATCATATCTTCTCATCTCTTCATATCAATATCCCATTTCTCATCAGATTCTCTTGTCTCGTCATAACACTATTCCATTTCTTATCAGATTCTCTTACCTCTTCACAACACTATTCCATTTCTTATCAGATTCTCTTACCTCTTCACAACACTATTCCATTTCTTATCAGATTCTCTTACCTCTTCACATCACTATCCCATGCATGCTGACACATGTTGTGAAATGCTCACATACTAAATACAGGAAATACCACATGCTCTGTATTCAACATATCTACTCATTTATGATTATTAACATGCTGTCGTGTTCCGTTCTACTATTCAGTTTGTCAATAACATATGGCAGTTACTTAACCATTAGAGCATCTCATATCGACAGTTAATAATAAACAGTTCATCTTGTAACATTTACATAAACATCATATAAGGCTAACGTAGTATCATGTTTGACTAAGCACATATCAAATATCACGTATGGTACAACCATTAGCAGCTTGGGTACATTACAATCAGCTCATAACATATAACAATAGATAAACAACATTCTGCTCTTCCCAATCGATTGGACTTAATGTCAATCGATTGGACTTTATGTCAATCGATTGAACAAACATGTCAATCGATTGGAAATAATGTCAATCGATTGGACTTAATGTCAATCGATTGAGATATCAATCGATTGAACTCTATGGCAATCGATTGAACTCTGTCTTCTTCCTCAAAACTGCTGGGTTTTATTTATAAAAACGTTGGGGTCCTCTTCTCTTCTCATGCATGTTATTATACACACATAAACATCACAAAAACAAACCTCTTTGAGTGAGTTAATAAACTCACCTCTCCCGGCGGTCCGTTGACGGCGTCCCGAGCTCCGCGGCGGCGGTTATGGTGGTTCTCTTTCCCTCTCTCTGTCTGTCTTTGTTTTCTCTGTCTCCCCTCCTCTTCCTTCTTCTTCTTCTTCTCTTCTTCTTCTTTAACCCGAGAGTGTGTGTGTGTAATATATATATACAATATATATGTGTGTATACATATATGAGAGTATGCATCTCTCTCTCTCAAGGCTGCCAAAACTTGGCCCAAGGCCACAAATGAACAAGTATATATAGGGATAAGGGAGTGCCACACGTTCAAAGCTGAAGGAAAGAAGAAAATGTTTCTCAGGTTATGTCAATCGATTGAACTCTGTGTCAATCGATTGGAGACAGATATTTGTAGTCAATCGATTGGAATGAATGGCAATCGATTGGAATGTTGACACATCATCAATTTTAGTCGGTAGAATGTCAATCGATTGGGAACATGTCAATCGATTGGTATCTGAAAAGTGTCAATCGATTGGGAAAACTTATCAATCGATTGGAAACTCAAACTCACCAAAGACTAAGGAAAGTACAAGGGATATATATACCTGAAAATACAGGGTATTACACCATCACCCTAGGCATCAACGAAAAAATGTACATTTTAAGCTCCGAATTTAATTGATCTATTTTTTTTTTTTTTTGGATCTATCAGTAGACACACACTCATAACACACACAATCCAAACCCTAACTCCAATGGTCCAACAAAAACTAAGAATATTTATACAAAGTAACAATTATTAACCATTATATGAATACATTTTACTACACTGTAGACTTTACTACAATCAATTTGCCAAAGATCAACACCAAATGAAAATTCACGCCTTCAATGGTAAATCTCTGCCAAATTTTTCCTACAAAATAAAATTGAATGAGAGGTAAGAATAAAAGTAGTATTATGTAATCAATCAAATGCCAATCAAAATGAACTCAGTGGACATTCAAAAAAAAAAAAGAACAAAGGAAAAAATTAAAATATGGCTCACACTGAAGCATACTCGGTACAGCTAACCATTTATATGATCAAAAACGATACTCAAGTTGTCAAAATACCTTTTTTTATTACTCAAATATCAATTTCCAGTTGTATGGCTCCCAGGGCCGGCCCAAATGGGGTAAAAGCGTCAACCGTTCTGGATCACCAAAGTTTATAAAATTTTGAGGGTGTTTATAAAATTTTTATAATTACATTTTATCTTGAGTTTTTTTACCATTTTACATTTAGACCTTCCCTAAGCCCCAGTTTAGTGTTATCAGCTATGTATATTGATATACATATAAATGGCTTAAAAGCAAAGGCCCTAGAATTTTGAAAATTACACTTTTAGTGTAAGAATTTTTTGAGTTTTAAAAATAAGCCCCTCTAGAATTTTGAAAGATACCATACAATGCTTAAGTTTCACAAATAGACTCATATTATAAGTAGACCTCAAAAAAATTGCTAATTATGTATAAGTAAACCCTAAAAAAATTGCCAATTATGTATAAAATAGACCTCAAAAAAATTGCCTCGGGGGCGCTACCTCCTCCAAATACTCAAGACCGGCACTGATGGCTCCAAGATTAAGTTTGGTTGAATTAGAATGTACATCTTCTCTCCAAATTTTATGCTCTCCTTGCGGTCGCCCCTTAACAGCTCTCCCATCCATCATGGGAGAGCCCTTAATCATTTTATTTGTTGTTTTTTGTTACTTTCAATAATATGTCCTCTCTTATGAGGGAGTTTGTCCCTCTTTGTTGGGGGTTCTGTCCCTCCTTGTTGGGAGTTTTGTCCCTCCTTGTTGAGGGTTTGTTTTGTTTTAAATTTGGTTTAGTTTATTGATGTAGCTGGATCTCTTTATCTCCGTATTTCGTGGTTTGATCTGGCATGTTCCACACAGATCTGCATTAGATCTGTTGTTTGTTCGGGCTCTCTTCGCAGTCACGATGGTTTTGAAGCTCGAATCTTTACTGTGGTTGTTGACAGCTTTCTCTTTCAGACGGCTCAATATTTGAGCTACACCGGCCACAGTCCGCGATATCATAGTTTTGGATACTACAGTACAAACCAAAAGATTGCTGTGATTTATCATGTATTTTTTCCTTCTTCAATTTTATATTTGTTCATTGTGAACTTGCCTTTTGTGTAATAGAATGTTCATGCTTTGCGATTAAAAAAAAGTACATGTTGCATTAGATACATGCCCAACAAAAACTGTTTATGATACATGAAGCTAAAAAAAATAAGAAGGAAAATTTAAAAAGAAAGAAAGAAAAGAACACATTAACCAACACTTCTGCCAGACCATCGCCAAACAATCACAACAAAGCCTTTGTTTTCAATCTCTTCTAATTAAGAAAAGGCATCTCGGATGGTAGGTACAACAGAGAAAGAGAACTCACTTTACATTTTTGCATCTATTAAGATGAAAACTACAGTCATGCTACCACATTTAATGGAGAAACTTTTATAACCAAAAACTTGGCATGTGAAGTTAATATTTGGTGGCTAACAAATTAAGAGTCACCTTCTATTAATCTCAGTGTGTTCTAGGGTGATGGACTCTATTAATTGGTATAACAATACAAATGAACTCATAATTTATTCCACTATTACTCCTATAGATGTATCATGTATAAATATGTACATGTAATTAAATGGGAGTGTAATTATGTGCCGATTACATTGTTTATAGAGGGAATATGTGGGGGAGGGCCGGAGGGGAATGGGCTTTTGAAGGAGGCAAAATGCCTTGAGAAAAGGCAAATTGATATAAAAAATAAATAATAATAATAAAATAAAATAAAAAAACAACCAAGGGGCTCACGTGAAAAAAATAAAAATAAAAATGCTACGTACACATTGTAAATCACATAGATTCCACACCAAGGACATCTAAGAAAATTTTTAAAAAATTGTGGAGCCCACATTCACCATTTCCTTTACACTCCGTTTGGTATGATTGTAAAATAGAATAGAATTGAATTGAATAGAATAGAAAAGAAAAGAATAGAATGGAATTGATTTGTAATTCTAATTCTCTTGTTTGATTTAAACACAAATGAAAAGAATAGAATTGAAAAGAATTATTGCTATTTCCTAAAATACCCCCATTAGAAAATACATTGTTCTTAAGATCTGTTTGGATATGTAAACTTGAATTTGGATTAAAGTTTACCCAAACAGACCTTACCCAAATTAATCCCCAAACTTAGACCTTACCCAAACAGACCTTACCAAATAAATCCCCAAACTAATTAGACCTTACCCAAATCAAACCACATTCAGATGAAGAAGACGGAGGCGAAGAAGACGTCGAAGAAGAAGCTACGCAGCAAACAAGAAGAGGAAGAAGAAGAAGAAGAAGAGATGATTGAGATTCTGTTTATATAATATATATATATATATGTGCGTATAACTGTGTATATACATATATGTATATATAGAAATCTGTTAATATATGTATATATAGAAATCTATGTGTGTATATCTATATACACAAACGAGAGAGAGAGAGAGAGAGAGGGAGAGAGAGTAGGGGTGTTAGCGGTCGGTTTCGGTCGGTTTTTTCGGTTTTTTGTGGTTTTCAAAACCGACTAATAGGTTCGGTTTTGGTCGGTTTTTTGATTTTGGTCGGTTTTTCGGTCGGTTTTAGCTTGTACATACATTGTATAAACCGACCAATCGGTTTTTTGGACAATCAGTTTCGGTCGGTTTTTGGTTTTTCGGTTTTTGTTATCACCCCTAGGAGAGAGACAGTGTACCTCGTTCATAGTCCACAGCAGAGGGAGAAGATGAACAGGATATGAAAATAGTAAATCAAAACCTCAATAATCTTTAGGAATACCACCTCCAAGCTAGGATTTAGAATCCACCCTATTTTCCACCTTTATATGGATTCTGTCACGCCCCGACGTAGCATAAATATGGAAAGCGTTTAGTTTCCTTTATGGACCCGTAGGTCGCGACAGTTTGAATGATCGATTCCGTCCCAAACGTCAACAACAAAAAAAACATATAATCAGAGTTGAGCAATCAAGGCTTACAATAATTTTCTAACTTAATAGTTATTACAGCACGATGTCTCTAAAGGCACAAACCGCCTTAAGACAAAACAATATCTATCGTCTATTACAGTCATCCTTATTACAAAACAGTTTATAATTTAACACATAGGGTATTGATAACATTTCTACCTTCCAAAGTAGCTGTTCTCAGTTTGCATAATCATAGGGCCCAACATAGTCATAACCTGAAAAGCCTGAACACGAATGTCCAGGGCGCATCAATGCCGTCAGCTTCAAGAAGCTGGTGAGTATTAAAAACATAACTTTGAATGTAAAACATACTCATTTACCTCTTTCCATTTCTCAATTAATTCAACAAGTTTATATTAAAGCAAGGAGTTCATTTTAGGAAACAAGCACAATCTTATTTAAAAGATATAATTCATGTATGTGACCGTGTATGAGAACAATGCACCATCTCATCTTACCGACTCTTTTCTCTCGACAAAACCCAACAATCCACTATCACACGCCAGTATCTTTGAAATACTCTGATAGCCACACTTTAGCACAGGGGTTCCAGGGAATGTCCAGTTTGCCTCACACTTTGGTCCGGGGTACCAGGAGTGTCCAATGCCTCACACTTTAATACCTAATCCGCCATGCAAATACCGGAGGAACCCTCACGTAGTATCCAAACTCGGGTATCAGGGAGTGTCTGTAGGCCAAACTTTAGCACCACCATGGGTGCCAGGGAATGTCCAAGTTCGGCTTCACACATTTTGACGCTACCATGGTCGTCAGGGAGTGTCCAGTTTTGCCACCGTCGCATTTCAAAGACACTCTCACCGCAATCTCAATCACAACACACTTTGGTACTCACTTACCAGGGAGTGTCCACAACACAATCTCAACCGCACTCACTATGCCACACTAATCATTACTCTTTTCCATACTGACCAACATTCACACTCACCATGCATGTACAACTGACTCCACATGTATGTCATGAAACTTTAAAACATGAGGCAAATCACTAAATTATATAAACGACGTGCGTACGGGGATTGTTAAGTCGTGGTACATCATTTCAATCGTACATACATAACCAAATAGGATTCTGTTTTAGTAGATTTTCCATACAGAGCTTTAAAAGTCCATGAAACATCACCCAAACTGTCCCTTAACATAAAATAAGCAAAAACCAGAAACTGTCCAAGGTCGCATGCGCGGGCCGCTCTCGCAAAGGTCGCACGCGCGGGCCGCTCGTGCGATATGCCCAATTTTTGTTTTCTTTGATAAAACTTTTCCAACTGCCAGAATACAGGAAGATCGTACACGAGGGCCGCTCGGGCGGTCCGCTCGCGCGATCTGCCTAATTTTCATTTTATAATAAAAACATTTTCTGTCTGCCTGAAAATACACAACTCTCGCGCGGGGGCCGCTCGCGCGAGGGTTCGCTCGCGCGATCGCGCGCGCGAGTTTAGGCAGTGTCTTCGTCTTCTTCGTGGAGAATGCCCTGTTTCAGAAATTCAGGGTCTTTTTGACCCATTCTCAATTCTGTGACAATATATATCATACCATATATGAACCTCTTTGGTTTTTCGCAAGGAATATGAATCCACAATCAATTTTACACGAATCAATCTATAACTCTTGAATTTTAAGAAAAATCAAAAGACCTCAAAACTTCATTTCTAATATACTTTTTCATATGAACAAATTAAGCTTTAATACTTTAACCATAGTCTATATATACTATAATCTTTCATTATTATCTATAAAAACATATTTTGGTTGAGTTTGAAAGATCATGATTTTCAAGCTATGAACATCAACGTAAATTTATCAATGGTGATTCACACATCAAGCTATCCATACAGTAATTGAACATGAAATTACATCCAAAGTGAGTTTAGAATACTCACTGTGATAAGTGTAGAAGAATTTGTTGAGAAAGGAGTCACAATAAGCAAACCCAAGTCAAGTTTCTAGCTATGGTGATTGAGCTTTCTCTCACTAAAATTTCAGTAATCAATAAACTCTTAAACTCTCTCTGATACTCTCTCTATATTTCCAGGTTGTGTGTGTAATGAAAGGGAGTGTGTGATTATATAACCTCTTAGAACTTGGAGGCCAAGTTTAGTCAAGATCACTCCACAAAATCATTTCTTTTACAATTTCTAATATACCCCAAATGCAAATACGTATATGGATGTACCAACTGCTATGAATTAGAGTAGGGGGCAAGTAGGTTTATAGGAATCCAATTTGAAGGTGTTTGGGAAAGGTAGCTTATGGTCTTAAGTTAACACACTCACACAATGCATTGCCAAACAAGGCCTAAGTCAATGATTAGTTGCCATAAATGGCAATAAAGCATATATCAAATCTTGCTTTACATCACTTCCAAAATCTGTGGAAGTTTAACACAGTGTGGACAGTTTAGGACACAAACTGGTATTTTTCGCGGCACGGTGATCACCACAAAATACAGAAAATTTATTTTTGTGTAAGAATCGATTTTCTGGTTTTATAAAAATATAGGTTGAGTCAAGAGAAATTATTTTCACCGTCTTTGAAATACAGATTTTGAAATCCACACGGATATTACTAACTTTTGTAAAATCACAGTTTGACCCTGATAAGAAAATTCAATATGAATTAAAACAAGTATTAAGGTTTAACACATGAAAATTGAAATTAAATTAAAGCAGACAATTATTAAATTTAAATATGACAAATGCAAAATTACAACTAATTAAATGAAATGCAGATTGTTACAGATTCTAAATCCAGTGGGACCCATAATTCATTCAATATTCCATGAACCAAACAAAGATATATTTTAAGATTACTAGTAATCTTCGGATGGAATCAAAATTCACCCTAAGAATCCATGAACCAAACGGGCCATTATAGTATTTAATTAATGATATTTACCAGAATTCTTTGGAAAAATTTCCTAGTGCTAAATCCCTTAAATGGTGCAACACCTCTTTCAGTTATAGAAGATGGATAAATACAATTATGGATTCTATTCTATATGTGATATGTGTTGAAACTAAAGTTGGGAGTATAAAACAATATTACCGGGAAGTAGAATCCGTAAAAATTTCTTTGGGTTATGTCGTAGGTCTTGCTCTCTTTAAGACATTTCACGGCTCTGTCCAAATTGTACAAGCAGTTCGTCAAATTGCCAAGTTGTCGATCCCCAAGATAAAACAGCCCACAAATCACCTCTGTCTCAATTTATTTTTGTACGAAAATAAATTGGAAAACTAAACACCTTTTCAGATTGATCGCTCAGAAACAAGAAACAAAGAAGATATGAAGACTCAAGAATATTAGGAACACTCAATCGAAATACAACACACTGAATGATTTTTCCTTCTCTACTAGTACTAGCTAGGAAATGAAACTGTGACTAACTTTGGAGCTTTGCTCCTTTTTGGAAGTAATGACTTTTTTAGTCATTGACTGTCTATCAACATATGAAGCATGCACATCCTTATACAGAAAAAAATAAATAAAATATGAACGTTGGGCTCACTAGGCCCGTTGAGGGTTTTAATGCTTTTGACTATAGCGCATTGAACCACCACGTTTTAGATATAAAAAAAGGGGAAGAAAAACAATGGTTTTAAAACAAACAGTTTCAATCTTTTTAAATGAGTGTTTAAAAAAAATAGATAAATAAAAAGTTTCTGTTATTTTTCCTAATATACTCTTATATATATATATATATATATATATATTAATATATATATATATAACAATCCCCCACTTATATTTGGAAAAAGTTCTAAGTTCGTCGAGCAATCGATCATAGGATTGTGCATAACTAAAAGTGTTTTTCAACTTGAACCTTTACATAGTGATGGTGATTCACATTAAACTAGAGTAACTCGTAGTTTTGAACTCTATCTCTGATAACACCCCACACACAACCCTACTAAGGTGTAGTATAAAGCCAGCACTTTTATGGCCATGTCCTTATATCCGAGTATAGCGAATGCTCTAGAGAATTTACCTAAATTCCATAGGAAGTAGCCCCGCTTCCACATCCGCATAGGTGAGTCTAACAAGGATATTCTTGTAGCTAGGCATCCCACTCAATATAGAGTTTAGATCTCATTAAGAGTTACAAATAACTCATCCGTCTATCACTTCAGGATATCATACTTCTTAAGGGATGGACTCGGAGAGTAAAAACCCCGTATGTATATATATATAATAGCATGATTCAACTCATATCATTTTGTGACTTGTTATTACTGTCACACCCCAATTTTCAGACAATTAAATATTAATCAAGGGAAACCAATATCCAGTTGTCCAATTATCAGAGGTGATTGCAATGTAAAATATCACACAGTCTGTACATGATAAAACATAACTCACAAGCGCAATATTAACGGTAAAGTATCCAACCAATAAGGATCAAAACCTAAGGTTTAAAAAAAAATCTGACTCCATATATGATGTTGTCAATATCAAGATATAAAAGTATACTTTACTTTTCAAAAGATTTGCAGTGTGGAAGTAAAGGTCGAACCCACAGAGATTGATTACTACAACGACTTAATTTTAAAACCTAAGTCTAATTAATTAAGAAAACGGATTTGATTTGGTTTGAATTTAAACTAATAACAATAAAAGTAGATCTAAACTATGAAAGCAATTAAAGTTGTTTTTAATTAATGTTTAAGGGAACCTAGGATTGCAAATCCACCACTAGATTCATAATAGGAATATCTATGGATTACTTTAGCTTATTACGTTGGATGAATATGGGGAATTGTAGCTACAAGCCCAATTCCTCCGACAAGAAGATAATCATGGTTCAAGCACCAACATAATCCATCTGCGGATAGCACGAATTATCTCACACTAAACTAGGGTTGTGATCTAATCCGTCTAACCTAGGCATGGACTATTCGGATACTTGATAGCACGAATCACTAAAGCACCATCACATGTAAACAATCTAAACAAGCACAGCAAGAATAGATCGTTGAGCACATCACAATCAAAATAGATCTAAGACAAGAATAAATTCCGAAAGCAATGATTTAATCAATGTAAGTACGATTTATTTATAAAAATCCTCTAAACAAGTGACTGTCATCCATACATAATAAAACTAAAATAAAAGCATAAATAAAACCCTATTACTCATCTAGGGCTTCATTGAAACCCTAGATCAATGATCTAAGCTGCCATAGGAGTAGAGATCGGCAAGTAGTTGATGGAGGAGGCCATGGAAATCCTTGGTCTTCTTCTTCTTCTCCTTGCTTCCCCCTCTTCAAGGGCTGAAAGTATGGTTGTATATATGTGTGTATATTAATTGCCAACCCTCTAATTGAAGTAAAATAGAGTTTATATAGATTTACAACATGTTTTGGAAGCCTTTACAACTCGAAACGGACTGAAACGCATGTAATTTACAGTCTGGACGTCGTTTAGCAGTCTCGTTTGCACAGGAGTCTTCAGTATACTGAAATACGCAACTTTGATTTTTGGGCATATCGCGCGAGCGGGTCGCGCGAGCGCGACATTGGGTACCTCGCGCGCGCGGATCGCGCGAGCGAGTTCTTGGGGGTCTCGCGCGAGCGGATCGCGCGAGCGGTTTCTGGATTCTCGCGCGAGCGGATCGCGCGCGCGATTCTTGGATTTCCGCGCCCGCGGGTCGCGCGCGCAAAGTGGTTTTTTCAGCTTCCTTCTTCCTGCTTTTTCACCTTGTTTAGCCTGGTTCAGTTGATTTCTTCCAAAACCTGTCAGAAACTAGAAAACAGAGTAAAAATATACAAAAACAGGATAAAAAGGTACTAACAAATGCTCGTTAAAGCGTATAATTAGGATTAGTTCTCTCCCGATCACACCCCCAAACCTACATTTTGCTAGTCCTCGAGCAAAACTAAAATAAAAACTACTAATAAAAATCTATTCCATTTTCGTATGGACCACGATTGCATTTAGCGTATGCAACAAGCCTTTTAAACCCCTAGGTGTCCCTAGTCGGACGAGTGAAGTCTCGTGAGGGTTCTCGTCAACAAGTTACCCACAACCATATTTATTAACTTGAAATTTTAAAAACTTTTATTAAAATAAAACAATCAATACTCCTTATTATAACACAATGATTCGAAATAGAATAATGAACATAAAGAAATAGAATCTAACACCTACATACATCATGAAAAACAATCTCAAGCACATGCATCGTATAAATCAATAGAGTTTCTCATAAAATTGCACGTGTGTGATATGGTAGTCAGATGAACACGCGCATGTCATGAACATGGAATATACTTCAGATAACCATCTAACTATGTCTTGACTACGAATCTCACAATGAATTACACTCTCAAATGAAACACTCAGAAACATGTGTAATTTTTCTAAAATATGTGAGCAAAGGAAATATATTTTCAAAACGATAAACGCTCACATACGACATGAAAAAGACGCATGACACGAAAGAACAGTAGTCTCATGGATAGGATGCCAATAATCAAAAGAAATTAATCATTACCATGTTTTAATCCCCTCCCATCATTTACATATCCGAACCATGTTTTCCTAGGATCAAATAGGACTTTTTAAAGGTTGTAATGTGGCTCAGGTAATGAAAAATAATAAAATGGATATGGTAGATCAGGTAGTTTCAGAATGGCATTGTAAGGCATGTTCGATCTCTTTCATTCTTCTTCTACAAATTTTTCATCTTTTCTTTCTTTTCCTTCCTTTTCATTCATTTTCTTTCATTTTTTTTTCAACCTTCTTTTTTTATTCTGTTTTCTTTTTCCTTTTTCCTTTCTCGCTTCTCAAATGAATATGCATTGAATAACAAAGCACCCACCCCAAACATCATCTTATTTTCTTCTTCTCAATCAACACATCGCCTTAATACTACTAAAAGTTGATCACTCTTCCAGTGGTATACTCCAAGTTGATCAGGTTGGAGCTTTTAAAGAGGATAATGGTGAACAAAGAAAAAGAGGCATTTTAACGGCTCAAGGGGCAAACTAAGGAAATTTTATCTTTTATCGGCCGGCAGTAAACAAAGAAGGCCTAAAGTCATGTCCTAGGGTCATATGGTTCTTCAATGTTTACGACGGAAGATTATTTTGCATGGTAACAAATATTTTAACTTGACTATTAACCAAAACAAGAATAATGAGACTAAGCAACAAGTAGATGCGCTATTTCAATGAAATTCGACAAACACAATGTATTTATAACCCTCTAAACAGAAAAGATAGGCTCAATAGCTCACTGGGTCTAGTCTCCACCATGTGTTATCTAGAAATCCGAATCATATTATAGTTCACAACCTACATGTATTCCAATGACTACGTGCAGTGCATAGGTTTATGTGCAAATCTATGATATAAAACTACGATTTAAACAATACATAACTTAAAACGTCATACCATAACTTCAACAAATGTTTAATCACATCTCCTCTTGTTTACCATTCTATAACAAATCACATTACATACTAAGAAGTATCGAATTGCTATTGCAAAAACGTCAGTAATATCGTTTATTTAAACACACGTATTGAAAATTTTAAAATGTTAGTGCATAATAACGTGCATTAACGTGCATGTGTGTGCATACCCCCAAACCTAAACCTTTCATTGTCCCCAATGAAACAATAAAACGGAAGAAAAGAGAGTACATAAGATAGGAACGATAATACCTCGATTTCGACAATGGCAACCAGGTGAACACAAAGGAATATGACAATAAAGTTCAATGTTACCTGTGACTACTAGATAAATGAAAAGAACTACAAAAGAATAGGAAAAGGAAATGAAACCAAAATTTAACAAATAAATCTAAAATCTAAGTTAAACTAAACTAAACTAGCAAAAGGAAAAGAAAGAAAACGAAAAAGTATAAATATAATAAGGAACACAATAACTAACTCGATCTAAAATTACCTAATAAACAAAAACAGAAACGAAAACTTTATCAGAACAAGTATGGGGGAAGATACAAGAAAACAAAAGAAAAGATGCAGAAAGTAGGGACTCGCGCGCGCGAAATCCCAGAATTTTTTTTTTTTTTTTTTTTTTTTTTTTTTTTTTTTTTTAAATTCGCGCGAGCGAGGTACCTCGCGCCCGCGATTCCAGGCGCGAAGAAATCCTGAGGCATCATATAAAAGACAAGGAAAGCAAAATACTAAGGGGCAATCTCGCGCCAGCGGGCCGCGAGAGCGACGTCTCGCGCGAGCGGGCCGCGCGCGCGAGATTGGAGTTTTCCACTTTTTAACTAAAAATATGTATATACTATTAAAATAAATTAATTTCAACCCCCAGACCTATCCAGAATGTCCAAAACAGACACAAACAGACCCAAAAACAACCAAAAACAAGAAAAACGGATGAAATAAAGCTTGGGTTGCCTCCCAAGAAGCGCTAACTTTTACGTCTTTAGCTAGACCTTTCTAGCATAAGACTTATGGAGGCCGTATATCGGACTGTGTAAGGTAGAGCTCGATGGTACGCAGAAATAACATCGCTTTGAATTAAATCGATTAACGGTTTGTCATTATGTTCGAATCGATTTCTTACCTTCCGAGTAGATTCCGCATTAGGGTCCACGGGATTAGGATTCATCCACTCATCATCGTCCACATTATTTCCCGCACTCACATTTATTTCTTTAGTAGGCTCACTATTCCGTGTTATCTCACCTTCCACCTCACATAGGGAATCGTCGTTTTTAGGAGGTTGATCCATAGCATTAAAAACGTTTAATTTTAAATTCATGTTCCCAAACGACACTTTCATTACCCCCGTCCGACAGTTAACACGTGCGTTAGCGGTTGCTAAGAATGGACGGCCTAAGATGACAGGAGTATGTTTCCTAACATCTAGCACGGGTTCAGTGTCAAGGACCATGAAGTCGACAGGATAATAGCATTTGTCAACCTTAACCAAAACGTCCTCGACGATTCCTCTAGGAATTTTAATAGAACGATCCGCTAATTGTATTGTAGCGGCCGTAGGTTTCAGTTCACCTAATCCTAGTTGTTGATAGACGTGATAAGGTATGAGATTAACACTAGCTCCTAAGTCAAGGAGAGCCCTATGAATGATAGTGTCACCTATGACACATGAAATCGTAGGCGTACCTGGATCTTTATATTTTGGAGGCGCGTGTTGAAAAATAGAGCTTACTTTTTCCGTAAGGAAGACCTTTTTAGGAGTATGACTGCGTATTTTGCGCTTTTGAGTACATAGGTCTTTTAAACATTTAGCATAAGAGGGAATTTGTTTAATAGCATCGAGGAAAGGAATATTGATTTTAACTTGTTTGAACACCTCGAGTATATCCTCAACCTTAGACCCTTTCTTAGGCGAATGTGACGGTCCCTCAACGTTTGGTGGATATGGCATTCTTGGAATATAGTTTGTTGGGGCCGGTCCTTTATCTTTTTGAATTCTACTCGTTCCCTCACCCTCCTTATTCAAATTTAAGTTTTTATCTTTCTCACCCCCATCCGGAATTACAACAACTTCCTCATCTCGAGTAGTCGTCCTAGTCGAAACAGCGTTCACGCTCTCACTCGTACTACCCACTGCGTATTGCCCCTTAGGTTGCTGAGTAGGTTGACTGGGCAACTTACTCTCAGTTAAGCGGTTTAGCGTATTAACAATTTGCCCTACTTGGGACTCCAGTTTTGCGATGGATTGTGTGTGAGAGTGTACTAACTGAACCACCGAACCAAAGTTTTCAAGTGAGGCCAACACCTTCTCCTCAAATGCATTATTGCGTGGAGGTGGAGGAGGTGGTTGGTATTGACCTTGTTGGTATTGGGGTCGGTACGTATTTGGAAAATTAGTCGACCTAGGATTATAATTATTTTGCGGGAATTGTTGCATAGAATTAACGTGTTGCTCAACAAATTCCGGATATTGAGATGCAGAAGGACATGCAAAGATATTATGGGACGGTTCCGAACATAATGCACATACTTCTAAAGAGGATAGATTAGACGGTTTGTTCATTTGCATAAGTCGGTCAAGTTTTCTATTTAATTCTTGTATTTGAATTGCTTGACTTGACTCAACTGTCACCTCTCGCTTAGGTTGAAGGTACCCCTCAGAACGTACCGACACAGCCTGATGCATCGAATTCTCGCTTAACGTTTCAAATATTTTCCAGGCCTCGTCGGCGCTTTTGTGTAGGAAAGTTCCCGCACAAACGGCATCGACGGTATTACGGACCGAGGGAATAAGTCCTTCGTAGAAGACTTGAACCAATTGCCACTTGGGAACCTGATGATGTGGACACGAACGTAATAATTCTTTAAATTTTTCCCACGTGTCATAAAGTGATTCCCCATCTTGCATCACAAAATTAGTTATATCTTTTCTTATCTTATTTGTACGCATAATAGGGAAAAACTTTTGTAAAAAGGCGGTGTGTAAGGCTTCCCATGTTTTTATTGTGTTTGGCTCCAAAGATTGAAGCCAATACTTCGCTTTGTCTCTTAAGGAGAATGGGAAGAGCCGCAATTTTAATTCATCATTATCTAGGTTTTGTAATTTCAAAGTAGAACAGATACCCTGAAAATCTCCTAAGTGTTGGTAAGGGTCTTCATTTAGACGGCCATGGAAGGAAGGTAGTAGCGAGATCGTAGACGACTTTATCTCAAAGTGAGATGCCGTCGCCTCCGGTAATTCGATACCGGCTTGTGGCGTGTAAGTAGTGGGAATAAAATAATTTATAAGTGGAGGTGGTGGCGGTATATTAAGATCGTTCATATTCGCACCGTCGTTTTGATTGTTATTGTTATTTCCACCGTCAGCCATTTTAATTGGTTTGATTTTAAAAGTTCGAGTTTTCCTTATCCGTTCACGGGTACTCTGAATTTCGGCCTCAAACAACGACGACGGAATCGGAGTTGATTCGTCGTCTTGCAACCTAGCTCTAGAAGCTTGGGTTGTGGACTTACTAGTTTTTAAGGTACGTTCAAGTTCAAGATCGAAAGATTTTAAATCTGGTTTATTTGAACGTGTACCCAACATAAACTGAAATAAAGAAAAAGAAACTAAAAACAACGACTGACTCACATAAAAAAAAAAACAAATAGCAAGCAATCACGCAAATAAGACGACAATCAAGCACACAGTACTACTATGATGCATGAATATTATCCTGTAATGCAATGACCGCGTCAAGCCCAGCGCCCCGGGTTTCCTAGCTAATGCAGTGCAATTAACCTTAAACTAATGCAAATAGTGCGTCACAGCGCCCTGACTTACAGCGGTTTAAAGCGAATTTCCAAAGGAAGCAATTGATTTAATTTTATTAATTTTAATTTTTGCGTAAGCTCCTTTGATGTAATTAGCCGATCCACCCGGAAGCGTTGACTACAAAATAAAAGAAAAAGTTAGTAACTAAAAACAAAAACAGAAAATAAGAAAAATAAACACTAATCTAATATTTACGAATTAACTAAACTACGATTATAAAACTAAGAGTAGTAATACAATCCCCGGCAACGGCGCCAAAAATTGATGTTGTCAATATCAAGATATAAAAGTATACTTTACTTTTCAAAAGATTTGCAGTGTGGAAGTAAAGGTCGAACCCACAGAGATTGATTACTACAACGACTTAATTTTAAAACCTAAGTCTAATTAATTAAGAAAACGGATTTGATTTGGTTTGAATTTAAACTAATAACAATAAAAGTAGATCTAAACTATGAAAGCAATTAAAGTTGTTTTTAATTAATGTTTAAGGGAACCTAGGATTGCAAATCCACCACTAGATTCATAATAGGAATATCTATGAATTACTTTAGCTTATTACGTTGGATGAATATGGGGAATTGTAGCTACAAGCCCAATTCCTCCGACAAGAAGATAATCATGGTTCAAGCACCAACATAATCCATCTGCGGATAGCACGAATTATCTCACACTAAACTAGGGTTGTGATCTAATCCGTCTAACCTAGGCATGGACTATTCGGATACTTGATAGCACGAATCACTAAAGCACCATCACATGTAAACAATCTAAACAAGCACAGCAAGAATAGATCGTTGAGCACATCACAATCAAAATAGATCTAAGACAAGAATAAATTCCGAAAGCAATGATTTAATCAATGTAAGTACGATTTATTTATAAAAATCCTCTAAACAAGTGACTGTCATCCATACATAATAAAACTAAAATAAAAGCATAAATAAAACCCTATTACTCATCTAGGGCTTCATTGAAACCCTAGATCAATGATCTAAGCTGCCATAGGAGTAGAGATCGGCAAGTAGTTGATGGAGGAGGCCATGGAAATCCTTGGTCTTCTTCTTCTTCTCCTTGCTTCCCCCTCTTCAAGGGCTGAAAGTATGGTTGTATATATGTGTGCATATTAATTGCCAACCCTCTAATTGAAGTAAAATAGAGTTTATATAGATTTACAACATGTTTTGGAAGCCTTTACAACTCGAAACGGACTGAAACGCATGTAATTTACAGTCTGGACGTCGTTTAGCAGTCTCGTTTGCACAGGAGTCTTCAGTATACTGAAATACGCAACTTTGATTTTTGGGCATATCGCGCGAGTGGGTCGCGCGAGCGCGACATTGGGTACCTCGCGCGCGCGGATCGCGCGAGCGAGTTCTTGGGGGTCTCGCGCGAGCGGATCGCGCGAGCGGTTTCTGGATTCGCGCGCGATTCTTGGATTTCCGCGCCCGCGGGTCGCGCGCGCGAAGTGGTTTTTTCAGCTTCCTTCTTCCTGCTTTTTCACCTTGTTTAGCCTGGTTCAGTTGATTTCTTCCAAAACCTGTCAGAAACTAGAAAACAGAGTAAAAATATACAAAAACAGGATAAAAAGGTACTAACAAATGCTCGTTAAAGCGTATAATTAGGATTAGTTCTCTCCCGATCAATATACATAATTAATATCTCTCTCTAAAAAAAACCGTGATTCAAACAATATATGAAAAAGTCAAATGGCCTACAATGCCCAAATCTAAAATATTAAAACTCTCTAATAAAAAAAAATAAAAGCTAATAAGTACTCCAAATTTCTCCTGCTACCAGATGTCACAAACTTCCTACTACCCCTACAAATTTCAATCGGCTACGCTCCAAAAAAAACACACCCGCAAGAAAAACTTAACAGGTCAGTCACATGACTGGTATGAGTTAAATAACACTAATCACACACAGTCTTAAGGATCGCCTACAGTCCCTTATACCAACACAACAATAATAAATAAAAGACCGGGTAGGAAAGTAGTTCCGCTCACATAACGGGACAAATAACTGGACAAGGGGTAGTTTCCCTTTTATGTGGCGACCATGTAGTTCCTACCCGAACTAAGCCGAACGAATACTTACCCTTCTTAACTATGGTAGGCCAATACCTGCAAACACATTAGTGGGCCTACCATCCTGCAGAAATAGAAGTTAGTACAATAATCAAAAATCACAATTTGAATGCTATTTAAAGAAATGGATTTATCTCCAAGGAGTTGGAATCTGACAAAATTTAAAACACAAAAGATATTTAGACTTAACTTTCCAAGGGAAGTTGCGCGACCCCATTCATTAGTTCTAAACACTCAAGTCAGAAACCAATTATTAAGCTTCAGCTCTTAAAGATGTGATATTCAGCAGATTCTGAAAATAGATTAAAATGGTGTCAAGACGACATTTTTAGGAAAAGTGTAAAATACGAAAGTTGCTCGGATTATCGTTTTACTTTAGGTTACTCGAAACAGCCTTCAATTATGAACTTAAGTGACCAAATTATCTAATTAACTAATTTGATCTTGTTTATTATTAAATCACAACGTTCCCGAAGAAATTACGGTACACATACAAGACTACGTTTTAAACTAACGGATACCCACAGAAATTGTTTGATGTGGCAATTACTAATATTTAGGATTCAGCTACAACAAGATATAACGAACTACAATACAACGTATAGCCACAATTTAACGTAATAATAACCCCCACTCTGGTCCCAACTCCCATGGGGTATCACTGGGATTTGAGTCTATACCGAAAGGCTAGTCCTTACGTTTTTGACGTCAATAAATAATGTCTAAATACACATAATATAGACAAACAAGCCAGGCGTAAGGCTTAAAATGAAGGGACGTGTCATCCACGTAGTCGCCATCTAATCACACAAGACGAGTCTTCCACGAAGTCACCGCCTAAACTCATAAGGAGCAGTGGTGAGCACTAAAGGATTTCTTAATATTAACTTCTACTAGAAAAATCTTCACACAGATAGTCTCACATTCACAAGTTTATGAAACCCAACTTTAGATGAGAATGCTTACATCTCAACATAATTTCACGTTATATCATAATAACGAATACGAGTTGTAACAACCTTTGTTTTTTTATATGTTATTTATTTATTTAATTTTTATTTATTTTATTGTTCTAGTGTTTAGGTTATAATGTTTTATATGTAGGGTGTGGGGTCATGTGTGTGTGTGTAATAGTAGTAGTGTGCGGGCGTGTGTGTGTGTAGTATAGTTATATTGTATGTGTGTGTGTGTGTGTGTAGTATAGCTATATTGTGTGTGTGTGCATTGATCGGTAGAGAACAAATCCTATTTATACGCCTTAACGAACATTTGTTAGTACTTTTTATCCTGTTTTTGTATATTTTTACTTCGTTTTCAAGTTTCTGACAGGATTTGGAAGAAATCACCTAAACCAGGATAAACAGGGTGAAAAAGCACAAAGAAAGAAGCTGAAAAAGCCAAGTCGCGCGCGCGACCCGCGCCCGCGAAGAACCAGAAATCGCTCGCGCGATCCGCTCGCGCGAGATCCCCAGAATCGCTCGCGCGATCCGCGCGCGCGAAGTCCAATTGTCGCTCTCGCGCGACCCGCTCGCGCGATATGGGTAAAAACCAAAGTTGCGTATTTCAGTATACTGAAGACTCCTGTGCAAACGACACTGCTAAACGACGTCTAGACTGTAAATTACATCAGTTTCAGTTCGTTTCGGGTTGGGAAAGCTTCCAAAGCTTGTGTAAACTCTATATATACTTAGTTTTTATAATTTTTAGGAGGGAGACATTATTAGCAATTGTTACACACCCATACATACACATTCTACAACCATACTTCCAGCCATTGAAGGGAGGGAAGCAAGGAGAAGAAGAAGAAGACCAAGGGTTTCCATGGCCTCCTCCATCAACTACTTGCCATCTATCACTTCCATGGACGGCTAGATCATAGATCTAGGGTTTCAATGAAGCCCTAGATGAGTAATAGGGTTTTATTTATGTTTTTATTTTAGTTTTATTATGTATGGATGACAGTCACATGTTTAGAGGATTTTTAGAAATAAATCGTACTTCTAGTGATTAAATCATTGCTTTCAGAATTTATTCTTGTCTTAGATCTATTTTGATTGTGATGTGCTCAACGATCTATTCTTACTGTTCTTGTTTAGATTGTTTACATGTGATGGTGCTTTATTGATTTGTGCTATCAAGTATCCGAATAGTCCATGCCTAGATTAGACGGATAAGATCACAACCCTAGTTTAGTGTGGGATAATCCGTGCTAACCGAAGATGGATTATGTTGGTGCTTGAACCATGATTATCTTCTTGACGGAGGAATTGTGCTTGTAGCTACAATTTCCCATATTCATCCAACGTAATAGGCTAAAGTAATTCATAAATATCCTTATTATGAAGCTAGTGGTGGATTTGTAATCCTAGGTTCCCTTAAACATTCATTAAAAACACTTTTAATTGCTTTCATAGTTTAGATTTACTTTTATTGTTATTAGTTTAATTAAATCCAAATCAAAATCCGTTTTTCCTAATTAATTAGACTTAGGTTTTAAAATTAAGAGCTGTAGTAATCAATCTCTGTGGGTTCGACCTTTACTTCCACACTGCAAATCTTTTGAAAAGTAAAGAATACTTTTATATCTTGATATTGACAACATCATGCATCATACATATAAACATATAATATAATATTAGGTTACATAGTACTAAAAGGAAATATTAGTTCCTATACCCAGCTGCCGAGAGAGAGAGAGAGAGAGAGAAAGAGAGAGAGAGAGAGAGAGAGAGAGAGAGAAGAAGAAGAAGAAGAAGAAGAAGAAGAAGAAGAAAAAGGAAAGGGAGGAAAAAGGAGAGGGGTCTCGGATTCGTAGGCACATGTGGAATCACGGGGCGTTCATGGTTGTCAATTTTTGATCAACGAGGTGAGTTAAATTTTGTGTATCCAAGTATATATATACACGTATGTATATAGGTATACGGGAGTAATTAAATTAGTACACGTTTAATTTAATTGTTAGGGTTTAATCTTTGTAATGGATACACGTTGTTATTGTTGAAAATCTAGATATTTTCTTTCCCCTTCGTGTGACTTTGCGATCATGACATTAGGGTATTTGAAAGGGTTAGGTGAATAGTTAATTTGATAAAAAAAACCATATGTGAAATATTCATGGTTATTAAGAAATATATGTGAAATTCGTTTTTTTTTGTGTGTGTATTCATACAGTTACAGAAACTTTAGAAAATTATTAGAAAATCGTGGCTTTGAATTTGAACATTCTATTCTTGAGTCTTATGTAAAACGTGATTCTGCACGTTTTTCGTCTAAGGTGTTTTTTCTGATTCTGCACCGTTTGGGCAAAAATTGAATATTTCAGTAGCAGTTTTTAGTGTATTAAAATGTACGAAATTGGGAAAATAGAATTCGTTGTGGTTTTTTTTATTCATTCGTATGACTTAACGAAGATTACTTGGAGATACATGAATTCTCATATAATGTTGAGCTATGAAAAACAAAATAGTTGATAGTCATTAACGTTGAGTCCGATTAAATTTTATAATTTCGAGAAAAAAAATGGTTTCAAGTTCCTTAGTGTTCACCGCTCCCAGTTATGATATGTTTTTTTTGGTAGCTCGACTTGCTGAGTGTACCTTTTTGCCAATGGCTTCGTGATCAAGCTGGCCTAAGCCTTATGCCTGGCTTATTTTGTTAGACGTCTAGGCATATTGACCAGTCGTCCGTTGTGTACACCTGGTTTGGTTGATACCCCAACCAAACTGGCACCGGAGTGGATGTTGGTAGTATGTCTAGGCACACATGGGATATATGTGTGGGTGTACCATGGAGGGTAGCCAAGTGGTGAAACTAGGAAATTGAAAAATGAATCATTCATAAAAGTACGAGGCTTAGTGTCAATAAAATTTCCGATGAGTTAAAGGATCTAAAATGTTGATTTCCTCGACTACTGTTCTTTTCTTATATATTTATTTTGGCATGTAATGAGTAAATGGTGATGACCATTCTTGGGATATATTAGTACAAGTAGTTCTGCAATCTTGCGATATTTTGTTGTTATTAATCTTTGTGGTTGCAGGATGGTGGATCCACTAACATTTGCAGGTATTGACTCACCATGGAATGGAAGGTAAGTATTATTTTATTTAAATTCGGGCGAGAACTGCATGGCCACCACATAAAGGGAAACTACCACTCGCCCCGATATGTGAAGTGGAACTACTCTCTTGCCCGAGTGTGGATATCGCAGATTTTCTTTCTTTTTACCCACAGCTTTTTATTTTAAAATACTTTCTCAAAATCAAATTCAAAACAAATGAGTCGCCACTTAATTTTTAAAAGGAAAAATTAAGAAACCATTTTAAAAGCAAACTGATCTTTTTAGAAACCAGAGATTAACTAGGTCCGGGGATTATGGAATGAGAGAGGAAGGAGCCCGTCGGACTAAAACACCCTCTCTCATCCTATCTTACGATAGGCCTCTACTCAACATCCTTTTAATCAAATTTATTAATCTAAGCATGCCCTCAACTAATACATATATACATATACATCACAAAAGCATGTCCAAAGGGTGTAAAATTGCTATTGACAAAATATCATTCATAAACCACATATTCCAAGTAGCAAGCAATATGATATGCAATAGGGAACAAGAGGGCTTACCCGGGATCCAGCAGCGATATTAAATGTGCAATGCATACAAACAAAAGAAAATCCTAAAAAAGAGTCTCTAATCACATATACATATAAGGAAAGATCCTAATTCTAATGTGTCGCACATGAGGTTGAAAAATCAGTAGGATCAAGGAATGAAATAAACTAGAAGGGGGATGAGAAATTGTACCTCAAATGCGCTACAAAACAAAGATTAGTCCACATGCTTCACATAATAATATGATATAAAAAAATCAATCCCAATTCTCTAGCTTAGATCTATTAAGCATGAAATCCAACTTTATTCAATGGCTAGTTCTAATCATAAGCATCGATGTACATGAATGAATGAATGTGAATAAGAATAAAACATGGATTTATTCACTAATTTGGATCACTTAGCCTCTGGATTTAAGCTAAATTTCCCTTATTCAAAGTATGATTTGGATCCTAAGACATTAGGAGATCATTTGAGTTGAAATGAATAAGATTAGACAAAAACAGTAGCAGTTTTTTATGAATTGCAGAGAGCAGACCAGATCTTAAAAAAATAGAAATAAAATACTTTCAACGGTTGGATCTTAATGATTTTTGGATATGTTATGCCTCTGTGAGTCTAGTTTCTAACCTAGAAAGAAAATCAAGGTTTGAACGGTTAGATCTCTGGGAATGAGGAAAACACTAGGCATCACTCAGAAATCTGCAACTCTCTGTCCAGAGATCTTACATGATTTTTTAAAAATAGCAAAAAGATCAAAAATGTTTCGTTCTTTTTAGGGTGACTTCCTAACACATTAATCTACTTAGAAAGAATTATTTTGGGTCGCAGACACTTTATTAAAATCCCAATTTATTTATTCTAAGAGAGTGTTGCTGTGCTGAAATTCTGGGCAGATTGTTGTTACTTCACAAAAACTCATGACCAAACCATTTTAAACATGAAACCACTTTAAAACAAAAATTTCAGTGGTAGAATATTGTGTTATTGACACTTTCCCATTGGTTTCACTTGATTTCAACGGTTAGATTTCGAACTAAAAATCTTTGATCAAAAACAGTTTGTGAACTCACTATTTTCATTTGTCAAGTTCAACTTTATTTGTTAACCCCAACCATTAAAACCATGAAGTTGGACTTAAACTAAACCATTTTCTCCTACCATTTGATGGTCATTGGAGACTAGAGACCTTTATATTTGTAGGTTTCAATGAAGTATGAATAGACTTCATGAAATCCCAAAATGAGGACTCTAAACCATGGAGATGGGCTTAGACTCAACAAATATTTTCTCCTACCATTTGATGGTCATTGGAGATGAAGACATGACTAATGCTCATAAGTTTCAAAGAGAATATGGAGATGACTTCATGAGATACCAAGTTTAGAGGATCCAAGTCATGAGTATGGACTTGGATTCATCTATATGAAATAAAGTGATGATCAAATTTTGACTCTCATGTAAAGCATAAGCTTACATGGGATTCTAGGGATCATACTAAAAAAGATCAAGAGAGATATTGAAGATCTCCAAGACTCCCAAGAGAAGAACATAAACAAAAGAAATAGAAGGAAGAATTAGAAACAAAGACTCCTAAGTTTACTTTGACAAACAAAGAAAATAACAAAAGGTTTTAGGATTAGAGATTCAAAAGAAAAGAGTAAATAAACAATCTATGGTTAGAGGATCACCTCCAAATTATCCTCAAAGTCTTCTTTTCTTTGAAGATCTTCCAAGCTCTTCTAGTTTTCTCAACTCTCTTTTCCTCTCAAAAAGAATGTTGGTGGAGTAAAAAATGGCTGTTTTTTGTGTGTTGTGTTGTATATAGTGGGTAGCTCTTGTTGTTTTCTCACCTCTTTTCTTCCAAGGAAGATCCCTTCTCTTTTATAGGCAAAATTACCAAGTATTTTCAGTGAATTTTGGAGCAAAAAATAGGTGTAAATCTCTCATTTGGTGGTACAATGCGTACTTTCTGAAATTAGGCAGACTGTTGCCCAGGGCGGCAGTCCAAAAAGCTGTGCAGCAGTCCATGAGTGCCGCCGCGGCACTCCGCGACTGCCGTCGCGGCAGTCCGTGACTGCCGCGCGACTCTCAGTGAATGCCGCGACAAATTATTGATTGCCGTATTTTCGTCAACCTTACTTTATCAGATTTTTGTTTTTATCCGCCTACACATACGTATTGTACCACAAAATACAGACTTTAAAAGCAAACGACAGTCAGAAAATATCGGCGGCACTCAGTAAGTGCCGGGCCGGCACTCACTGAATGCCGTTCAGCATTTAGTGAGTGCCGCTCGGCATTCACTGAATGCCGCGGAAATCTGCCATGTGCCATTTTTTCTGCAGAACTTCCCTTTTTAGGTCTTTCCTTTCTTCCCTTTTTCTTAAAGAAACTTATTCTTGAAGATCTTTTCCAAAAATGGTGTTTTACACCTGAATTCTCCTAAATACCTGGTATTTTCTTCTTTCTGTGGAATTTTATCGCGTTTGGAGAACTTTCTGAAGAGCTTGGAATACTTCGAATCTTTTCGGTCCTTATCATCATCGGACGTGGAGGTGACGCTCTCCTAAATTCGACGGTCGGTCAAAATTGGGGTGTCTACACCGAGTTAATATTTTGTGTAGTAGTTAAAGGGTCAACGGGTGATCCCGAAGCTGTGTGTATGGTTTAACTCATACCAATCATGTGACTGACCTGTTGAGTTTTCTCGCGGGTACATTCTTGTCAGAGCGTAGCCGAATCAAATTTACAGGGCTAGTAGGGAGGTCGTGGCATCTGGCAGCAGGAGGCATGTGGAGTCTTGTGCTGTTTCTCCTTATTCGTTTCTAATTTATTCTAAAGAGTTTAGTACTCCCTCCGTCCCTTTTTTTGAGTCCGCCTTTGGCAACTCAACTTATTAAGGGGACAAAAAGAATCTACACCTACTTTCCACAATTGCCCTAATCATTATAATAACTTTTTTAGTTTTGTCTTGGTGTAGATTTCAAGGAAGGGTAGTTTTGGAAAGTAAGTAAAAATTGTATACCAATTTAGGAAAGTGGACACTAATTTTGGGACATCCCAAAATGGAATATAGGACTCAAAAAAAGGGACGAAGGGAGTAATAATTTCTGGCATTGTGGGCCATTTAACAATTTAAGATATTGTTTTAGTGTAGTGTTCTTTATAGATGTTTATTATGTTTTGGAGTCGGATTTGAATCTTGGTTTAACATTTATGGTTGGATGTTGACCGTTGCTTTAGCACATGTGAGTAATGATTTATTCGGTACAGACTGTGTGATGTTTTTATATTACAAGCACCTTTGATGATTGGACAGCTGGATATTGGTTGAGGGTTTTCCCTTGATTAATAATTGGCTATCTGAAAATTGGGGTATGACAGTTTGGTATCAGAGCTCATAGTTACCCTAGATTGGAGAGTATCTAGGTGATCTTCGGAATGTGGTGAATGGGTTGTTAATTATAATGAACGAGTTTGTTTCAAATATTTATGTATGTGTGGTTGTCTTATGATGGTTATGGCTGGAGGCTACAATACCCGTCATGGAGCTCAGGCTGGAGGTGGTGAGAGTTCTGGAGGAGCTGGGGCAGGAAATCCCAACTTAGTTCAGGTTGACATGGGGGCTATGATGAACCAGATTCTCTAAGTTGTGCAGAATAATTAGCAGGGAAACCAGGGTGACCTGTTTGCTAAAAGGAACAAAGATTTTGTTTCTATTGGCGGCCAAACATTCGATGGAGAAAAGGGTCCGTTAGCAGGAGATGCTTGGATACGAAAGTGTGAGTTTATGTTCGAGAGGATGCAGGTCACAGAGGTGCAGAAACAGGAGTTGACATCTCAACAACTTGAGGGTGTAGCTTTGCTTTGGTGGGAATCATTGAGGGCTACTTAAGACATGGTAGAGATGACATGGGAGGAGTTTAAAGTTTTGTTTGAGGAGAATTTCATTCCCAGTGCAGTGAAGTCACAATTGGCTAGGGAATTCCAAGACCTCACTCAGGGTACTATGACTGTGTGGGAGTATGTGAAGAAGTTCAACGAGTTATCTCAGTATGCTCCTCATCTGATTGATACGGAGGAGAAGAAGAACGAGAAATTTATTGATGGAACGGGACATCACTTGTCCAAGGCAGTGTTATCTTCAGAGAGTGAGCCTTTCAACAAAGTGGTGGATTTGGCTTTGAAGTTCGAGTGGAAGGAGCAGAAATTTCAGGCTGAGAGGTCAGCAAGGGCGAAGACCATTGAGAATTCTAGAGACACTCAACCTCAAACTCAGCAAAAAGATGCAGGATGGAGTGGGAACAAATTTAAGCCTTATGATCAGGGCTGGAGAGGTCAGCAGTATCAAAGACAAGGATATGGTGGTCAGCAATTCCTGAGAAATTAGGGAAACTTTATGCAGCAGAACCAGCAGTGGAATGGTCAGGGTGGTCAGTGTAATCAGGGCTTCCAGGGTCAATGTCAACAGGCCCCGCAGCCACAGATTGGTTTCCGTCCACCAGTGCCTCAGATTGGAACACCACCAGTAAGGGGAGAGATGGTTGTAGCTCCTAGAGTGTGTTTCAATTGTTAGTTACCTGGGCATATTGCTAGGGAATGTCCCCACCCTCCTAAGAATAATCAGGTAGCGAGACCAGGTCAGGCAGCTTCAGCCAGGGCATTTGCAGTGATGCCAGGCAACGAGAATGTGCAAGGTAGCCTCAAACTTTTTCATTCCGATGTTCCTATTTTGTTTGATTCGGGTGCATCCCACTCTTTTATTTCTAGTCAGTTTGTTTTAAGAGAGAGTATTCCTGTTATGCCTTTACTTGTTCCTGTGAGCGTAGGAACACCTCTAAGGGGTTGAGCTACTCTATATGAGCATTATAAAGACTTTGTAATAGACTTTGGGGATAGGACTTTTCTCGTTAATTTGATTGTATTGGGTTTCGAGGGGTTTTCCATTATTTTGGGGATAGATTGGCTTAGGACGAACCATGTTATCCTTGATTGTGCTAAGAGGACCATTCATATAGATACCCCAGGATTACCTCATTTCTCTCATACGTATCCAGATAGTGGAGAATTGGTTATGTCTAGTTTCCTATATTCGGTGGAGATACCGAAGAAGGATATTAGTGATGTGGAAGTGGTATGCGACTCTGAGGATATTTTTTAAGAGATCCCTGGACTGCCGCCTAAGAGAGAGGTGGAATTTTGGATTGATCTTGTACTGGGGTCCACACCAATTTCTAAGGCAGCATATCGTATAGTGCCCAAGGAGTTGGGAGAGATGAAGAAGCAATTGGATGAGATGCTTCAGAAAGGGTGCGTTAATTATTTCTTTCTAGTGGATTCATTTTCTTCATAGTTGATCTTTCTTTCTAGTAGTGTAATTCTTTTGAGGTGTGTATGAATCAGGTTCATATGTCCTAGTAAGAAGGACGGTAGTCTTCGTATGTGTATAGACTACAGGGAGTTGAATAAGGTGACGATCAAGAACAAGTATCCTTTGCCTAGGATTGACGACCTTCTTGAACAACTGAAGGGAGCGACGACCTTTTCACAACTTGATTTGAGGACCGGGTATCACCAGATGGGAGTGGTGGAAGAGAGCATTCCCCGTACAGCTTTCCGTCCTCGGTATGGGTTGTATGAATTTCCAGTGATGCCATTTGGATTGACCAACGCTCCAGAATTCTTTATGGATTTGATGAATCGGGTGTTCAGGCCATATTTGGACCGTTTTGTCATTATTTTCATAGATGACATCTTATTTTATTCACGGACTGAGGAGGAGCATAGAAAGCATTTGAAAGTGGTGTTGTAGATACTTCGAGAGCATCAGTTGTATGCCATGTTCAGTAAGTGCCATTTTTGGGAGACCGTAGTGAGATTTCTAGGTCATGTTTTTTCAGCTGAGGGAATATCAGTAGATCCTAAAAAAGTTGCAACAGTGCAAGACTGGGCACAACCTTCTAATCTGACAGAGGTGAGGAGTTTTTTAGGATTAGCAGGTTATTACAGGAGGTTCATTGAGAAGTTTTCTCTCATAGTAGCTCCAATGACAAAATTAACTCGTACAAATGTAAAGTTTGTGTGGACAGATGACTATGAGCAAGCGTTTCAGGAGTTGAAGCAGCGGTTGACCACCGTGCCAGTGTTGACTTTCCCGATAGAAGGAGGGAAGCTTGTAGTGTTCACATATGCCAGTGGGACTGGTTTGGGTTGTGTCTTGATGCAAGAAGGGAAGGTTGTTTTGTATGCTTCTAGACAGTTGCGGCCATAAGAGAGGAGGTATCCCACTCATGACTTAGAGTTGGCAGCTGTCGTGTTTGCCTTGAAAGTGTGGAGGCACTATTTATTTGGGGAGAGATTTGAGTTTTATATCGATCATAAGAGTCTCAAGTACTTGATTTCATAGAAGGAACTGAATATGAGACAACAAAGATGGGTTAAGTTCATCAATGACTTTGAGATTCTTTACCATCCGGGTAAAGGAAATGTAGTGGCCGATGCACTAAGTTGGAAACGCAGTGTGATGGCTTCTTTGATGGTTAGGGAGTGGAAGTCCCTTGAAGTGTTAGCATCTCATGATATTCAGCCAGGGCATGAAGGTGAGAAAGCATATATTGGGAGTCTGGTTGTCCAACCAACTTTGATAGGGAAGGTTCGACAGGTGCAGAGGTTTGATGCAATTTTAGTTAACCGTCTCAATGACTTGGTTGTCGATTTTCTTGATGAGTGTCTGACGGATTGGTCTATGGACATAGAGGGAAGTTTATGTTTTTGAGCTAGGAAGACTCTGTGTATCGGATAGTAAAGACTTGAAGAAGGAAGTGCTTGATGAGGTACATCGGTCTCCATACACTATACATCCTGACGGGACTAAGATGTATCATGACCTGAAATGAACCTTTTGGTGGGAAGGTATGAAGAGAGATGTTGGAGAATATGTTTCTAAGTGTATGATGTGTCAGCAGGTTAAGGCGGAACATCAGAGACCGTCTGGCTTGTTGAAACCTTTAGAAATACCTGTGTTGAAATGGGAGTGTATCTCTATGGATTTTGTGGATGGTTTGCCGAGATCCAAGAAGGGAAATGAGTCAATTTGGGTGATTGTGGATAGGCTAACTAAGTCGGCACACTTTATTCTAGTGAGTTAGGACGACAGACAAGTTGGCATACTTGTATATTTGGGAGATAATACGTTTGCATGGGACTCTGGTCTCGATTGTGTCGGATCGAGATTCGTTGTTTGTGGCAGAGTTTTGGGAGAGTTTTTAGAGGGCGATGGGGACATAGACCTTAATACTGCTTATCACCCTCAAATCGATGGGCAGACTGAGAGGGTTAACCAGATCCTTGAGGATATGTTGAGGGCTTGTGTTCTCGATTTTGGTGGTAGTTGGGAAGAACACTTGTCATTGGTAGAGTTTGCTTACAATAACAGCTACCATTATAGCATAGGAATGGCACCTTTCGAAGCGTTGTATGGGAGGCCGTGTAGATCTCCAGTGTGTTGGGCAGAAGTAGGGGATGTACTTATTTTGGGTCCAAAGATGGTTCAGGAGACTACTGAGAAGGTGAGTGTTATTAGAGAGAGGATTAAGGCTACTTAGAGTCGGCAAAAGAGTTATGCTGATAAGAAGCGCAAGGGTGTAGATATCAAAGTGGGAGATTTCGTGTTCTTGAAAGTATCTCCGATGAAGGGTGTGATGCGATTTGGTAAGAAAGGGAAGCTTGCTCTAAGGTTTGTAGGACCTTTTGAGATCATAAGAAAGGTTGGAGAGTTGGCCTTTAGAGTATTATTGCCTCCGAGATTGGCGACAATCCATAACGTGTTCCATGTATCCATGTTGAGGAAATGTGTGAAAGATCCTGAACAGATTGTTCGTCTGACAGAGCTTGAGATTAACGATGACCTCACGTATGTTGTTCGACCTATCACTATCGTCGATCGAGATGCAAAGTATTTGTGAAGGAAATTAGTGAATCTTGTGAAGGTGCAATGGAGGGAGAGAATTAACGACGTTACGTGGGAAGTTGAGGAGAAGATTCAGAAATCGCATCCTAAGCTATTCGAGTAGTGTTCGTGCGTGTTTCAAATCTCGGGACGAGATTTTCTTTGAGATGTGTATATTGTAACAACCTTTGTTTTTTTATATGTTATTTATTTATTTAATTTTTATTTATTTTATTGTTCTAGTGTTTAGGTTATAATGTTATATATGTAGGGTATGGGGCCGTGTGTGTGTGTGTGTGTAATAGTAGTAGTGTGCGGGCGTGTGTGTGTGTAGTATAGTTATATTGTGTGTGTGTGTGTGTGTGCATCATACATATAAACATATAATATAATATTAGGTTACATAGTACTAAAAGGAAATATTAGTTCCTATACTCAGCCGCTGAGAGAGAGAGAGAGAGAGAGAGGGAGAGAGAGAGAGAGAAGGAAGAAGAAGAAGAAAAAGAAGAAGAAGGAAAGGGAGGAAAAAGGAGAGGGGTCTCGGATTTGTAGGCACGTGTGGAATCGCGGGGCGTTCGTGGTTGTCAATTTTTGATCAACGAGGTGAATTAAATTTTGTGTATCCAAGTACATATATACATACACGTATGTATTTAGGTATACGGGAGTAATTAAATTAGTACATGTTTAATTTAATTGTTAGGGTTAAATCTTTGTAATGGATACACGTTGTTATTGTTGAAGTAATCTAGATATTTTCTTTCCCATTCGCGTGACTTTGCGATCATGACATTAGGGTATTTGAAAGGGTTAGGTGAATAGTTAATTTGATAAAAACCATATGTGAAATATTCATGGTTATTAAGAAATATATGTGAAATTTATTTATTTTTTTTGTATTCACACAGTTGCAGAAACTTTAGAAAATTATTAGAAAATCGTGGCTTTGAATTTGAACATTCTGTTCGTTCGTTTTTGTGTAAAACGTGATTCTGCACGTTTTTCGTCTAATGGTGTTTTTCCTGATTCTGCACTGTTTGGGCAAAAATTGAAAATTTAAGTAGCAGTTTTTAGTGTATTAAAATGTACGAAATTGGGAAAATACAATTCATTGTGGTTTTTTTTGTATTCGTTCGTATGACTTAACGAAGATTACTTGGAGATACATGAATTCTCATTTAATGTTGAGCTATGAAAAACAAAATAGGTGATAGTCATTAACGTTGAGTCCAATTAAATTTTATAATTCCGAGAACAAAAATATGGTTTCAAGTTCCTTAGTGTTCACCGCTCCCAATTGTGACATGTTTTTTTTTTGGTAGCTCGACTTGCTGAGTGTACCTTTTTGCCAATGGCTTCGTGATCAAGCAGGCCTAAGCCTTATGCCTGGCTTATTTTGTTTGACGTCTAGGTATATTGACCAGTCGTCCGTTGTGTACACCTGGTTTGGTTGATACCCCAACCAAACTGGCACCGGAATGGATGTTGGTGGTATGTCCGGGCACACATGGGATATATGTGTGGGTGTACCATGGAGGGTAGCCAAGTGGTGAAACTAGGAAATTGAAAAATGAATTGTTCATAAAAGTATGAGGCTTAGTGTCAATGAAATTTCCGATGAGTTAAAGGATCTAAAATGTTGATTTCCTCGACTACTGTTCTTTTCTTATATATTTATTTTGGCATGTAACGAGTAAATGGTGATGATCATTCTTGCGATATATTAGTACAAGTAGTTCTGCATAATCTTGCGATATTTTGTTGTTATTAATCTTTGTGGTTGCAGGATGGTGGGTCCACTAACATTTGCAGGTATTGACTCACCATGGAACGGAATGTAAGTATTATTTTATTTAAATTCGGGCGAGAACTGCATGGCCACCACATGAAGGGAAACCACCGCTCGTCCCGATATGTGAAGTGGAACTACTCTCTTGCCCGAGTTAATATTTTGTGTAGTAGTTAAAGTGTCAATGGGTGATCCCGAAATTGTGTGTGTGGTTTAACTCATACCTGTCATGTGATTGACCCGTTGAGTTTTCTTACGGGTTCGTTCTTGTTGGACCGTAGCCGATCCAAATTTGCAGGGCTAGTAGAGAGGTCGTGGCATCTGGCAGCAGGAGGCATGTGGAGTTTTGTGCTGTTTCTCCTTATTCGTTTCTAATTCATTCTAGAGAGTTTAGTAATAATTTCTGGCATTGTGGGCCATTTAAAAATTTAAGATATAATTTTAGTGTAGTGTTCTTTTTAGATATATATTATGTTTTGGAGTCGGATTTAAATCTTGGTTTGACATTTATGGTTGGATGTTGACTGTTGCTTTAGCACATGTGAGTAATGATTTATTCGGTACAGACAGTGTGATGTTTTTATATTACAAGCACCTTTGATGATTGGACAGTTGGATATTGATTGAGGGTTCTCCCTTGATTAATAATTGGCTATTTGAAAATTGGGGTGTGACACGAGTTCATCCCGACACATAAATCAACTTTGACAATCAACATGCTTTAATCTTATAAAAAACTGGTACTGTAAATTAAATTTACAGCCAAAACGGTGCAGAATTAGGGAAAACTCAAAACACGACAAAGTGTGCAGATCACATTTTACACAAGACTAGCGGACATAATGTTAAAATTCTAAGCCACGATTTTACATTATTTTTCTGAAGTTTCAACAATTGTTAGAATTACAAAAAAAAAAAAAAAAAAAATGAATTTCACATAAATTTCAAAATTTATCAAGAGTATTCCACGTATGTGTTCATCGAACTATCTATATGCATAACATTTACAAATATACCAAAGTTGTGATCACAAAGTCTCCCAAAAAAAATATCTATATTAATTTGAAAACAACAATATTGTGCATCCAATGCAAAAATTGAACCCCAATAATTTAATTAAACATGTAAGTATTTAGTTTACCGCATATACATATATACATACATGTATATATAAACCCGTATACACATATTTAACACGATTAAAGATTGGGATACACCCAAACTTACAACCTTTGGGACATAACCCAAATAATGTGTCTATCTCTCTCTTGTGATGTCACTAGACCCCACAGTGACACAGGAGAGATAGACACATTAATTAGGTTGTGTCCCAAAAGTTGTGTATTTGGGTGTGTCCCAAGTATTACCCATTTCACTTACCTAGTTTGGGTAAAAAAATCAACAACACGAGTGATATACGCTCCATGATCCCACACGTGCCCACGAACCCGAGACCCTTCTCCTTCTTCGTCCCTTTCCTTCTTCTTTTTCTTCTTCCTCTCTCTCTCTCTCTCTCGCGGCTGTGAAGAAGTGGGTTCCTTTTTGTTTCTTTTGTCTAATACTCCTACTAACCCTAATATTATATTAGTTAACATAGATGTACACACACAATATTATTTTATATATAACACACACGCCACACTAAACATACACACACGTGCACTTTACTGATGTTATAGGTTGAAGAGTAAGGTAAGTTTTCTATAGTATAAAACACTCACATCGGTTTTTAGTATATTAACCACATTAACAATTTAAATAAAATCATAAAAAATTCTAATTAAGACACTATGAATTATTTAAAATAAATCGAGGTACTACAATTACCCTTTGAACCTACTTCTTGGTATCTCCAGTCTATAGGTTGGGTTACCATCACAAGTGCTCAACTACCAATGGGCTTTATTCCCATCCCTTTTGAGGTTTTCCAAACCTTCTCACGAGCTAACCCTTTCATCAAAGGATCAACAATATTATCCTCAGACCGTATATGATCCACTCTTACAGCCCCGGTGGAGAAAAATTCACTGATCGTGCTATGCTTACGACGTATTTGTCGCCTCTTACCGTTATAAAACTGCTTCTCTACTTTTACAATAGCTGCGGTACTATCGTAGTGGATCATAACAGTTGGTATCGGTCTCTTCCATAATGGGGTATCTGACAGGGGCTTCTCAGCCAACCTGTCTCCTCACTAGCAGTAGCTAGCGCTATCATTTCTGATTCCACAGTGGACTAAGACAAGTTTCTTAGACTTCTATGAAACCGCACCCCCAACTATACTAAAAACGTATCCACTGGTGGCCTTGGAATCATCTGAAAGGGTATTCCAATCAGCATCACTAAATCCTTCAAGGACAGCGGGAAACCTCTCATAGTATAATCCATAGTCAGCGGTCTTTTTAAGATAATGCATGACTCTCTCAATAGCTTGCCAATGCTCAATAATAGGTCTACTAGTAAACCTACATAGTACTCCCACAACATAAGTTATGTCTGGCCTAGTGCAATCAATAGCATATAAAAGGCTACCAATAATGCTCGTATACTCTGTTTGTCTAACACTGTCACTAGTGTTCTTGAACAACTTTACGCTAGGATGATATGGAGCACAAGTAGGATTACAATCAAAGTAATTATATTTCTTAAGGATCTTCTCTATATAGTAAGATTGATCCAAAAAAGCCCCTTTTCAGATCTAGTTATTTTAATTCCAAGGATTACACTAGCTTCACCCAAATCTTTCATGTCAAAGTTTGCACGTAAAAAAGTTTTAACATCATTTACAGCATGAATATTAGAGCAAAAAATAAGTAAGTCATCAACATATAGGCATATGATAGGCAAAGATTATTATCAACTTTATAATAAACACACTTGTCACTTTCATTAATCCTAAACCCGTTAGAAATGACTAAGTCGTCAAATTTTCGTGCCATTGTTTAGGAGCTTGTTTAAGTCCATAAAGAGACTTATCTAACTTGCAAACTTTATTCTCTTGACGCGGGACTATAAACCCTTTAGGTTGATCCATGCAAACTTTTTCGTCTAAATCACCATTCAAGAAAGCAGTTTTAACATTCATTTGGTGTACTACTAAATTATGCACAGAAGCTAAAGCAAATTGTACTCTAATGGAAGTTATTCTCATGACAGGTGAATAAGTATCAAAGAAATCTATATTCTCTCGTTGCCTATAACCCTTGGCCACAAGACGTGCTTTATATTTATCAATAGAACTGTCGGGTTTCAATTTCTTTTTCAAAATCCACTTACACTCAATTGGTTTATTACCAAGTGGTAAGTCAATTAAGTGCCAAGTACCTTTAAACTCTTGAGAGTCCATTTCATTGTTTATGGCTTCTTGCCATAGGTCGGCATCTATAGATGATAAAGCCTCTTGGAGGGTGTTTGGATCTTCCTCAACATTATAAGTATAAAAATCAAGCTCATTGTCCTTAGCTATTCAGGCCCTTTTACTCTTTCTAGGCTCTATTTTATACTCATTAGATCCTGCTAGTTTAGGCACATTACTAGACGTCGGACCCCCACTATTTATCGATTTAAACGAAGATTTATTTTTGAAAAAATCAACATCTTTTGATTCTATAATCACATGATTTTTCGAATCATAAAATCTATAGGCTTTACTATTAACAGCATATCCAATAAAGACACACTCAATATGCTCTACTAGCTAATTTAGACCTTTTAGGGTCTGGAATACGTACATAAGCTAAACACCCCCAAGTACGAAAATAAGAAACATTTGGCTTCTTATTCTTCCAAAGTTCATTAGGGGAAATTTTGGTTTTAGAGTTAAGAACTCTATTTAGAACATAACAAACTTTTAGGAGAATTTCTCCCCACCAGTATGACGACGCACCCGAACTAAGTAAAATGGCTACTATAAGTTCGGTGTAAGTTCTATTTTTCCTTTCAGCTTTTCCATTCATTTCGGGGGAATAGGGAGTTGTTTTCTCGTGAATAATACCGTGAGATGCATACAATACCTCTAATCTTCTGATTAAATTGATTTTCAACTTCAGTTAAGAAAACTTTGAAAAAATCAATTGCTTCACTTTTATTTTTCATAAGATAAATAAAAGAATAATTTGAACAATCATCAATAAAAGTGATAAAATATCTTTTACCATTTTTGGTTAAAGTACTCTCAAATTCACACGGAATGAATTAAGTCTAGAGGTTTTGATTCCCTAATGACAGATTTATGTGGAGTTTTAGTAATTTTTGCTTGACAACAATATTCACATTTGTCAAAATCACTCACAGATAATTCAGGAGTAAAACCTAAACTACTCATATTTTTAATCAAGTGTTTGTTAATATGACAGAAATGACCATGCCCAACATTGAAAGAAGAAAGCATATAAGCAGAACTAGAAATTTTATACATCTCAACATTAAGCTTAAACATTCCATCAATAGCATAACCCTTGCCTACAAAAATACCATTTTTAGTAAGGGTAAACAAGTCTGCCCCTATAGTTTGGGTAAACCTAACCTTATTGAGGAGATAGCCAGAAACCAAATTCTTTATCATCTTTGGAGTGTGCAACACATCCCTAAGGACGACATTTTTTCCAGAGGTAAACTTCAGCTCTACCTCACCAGTTCCAGCAACAACTATGGAGTGTGAGTCACCCAACAATACTCTCTTATCCCCAGTCTCAGAAAAAGTCTTGAACACAGAACGATCATAGCAGACATGGCGAGCAACACCAGTGTCTACCCACCACCCCTCAAATCCACTAATCATATTGATCTTAGAGATCACATCAATTAATTGCGCTTCAACTAGGAACACTCAATCGAAATACAGCATACTAAATGATTTTTCCTTCTCTACCAGTACTAGCTAGGATATGAAATTGTGACTAATTTTCGAGCTTTGCTCCTTTTTGTAAGTAATGACTTTTTTACTTGTTGACTGTCTATCAACATATGAAGCATGCACATCCTTATATAGAAAAAAAAAAATATGAACATTGTGCTCACTAGGCCCGTTGAGGGTTTTAATGCTTTTGACTGTTGCACTTTGAACCACCACATTTTAGCTAAAAAAAACGTGAAGAAAAACAACGATTTTTGAAAAAACTATTTCAATCTTTTTAAATGAATGTTTCTTAAAAAAATAGACAAATTAAAAGTTTCTCTTATTTTTCTAATACACTCTTATATATATATATATATATATTACATTAATAGATATAACAATATGCATGGAATAATTTTGTGAAAATTGAATGTCAGTGATATGTCGTCATCCCTCATCTAAATAATTGATCACACTTTCCTTCATACGTAACCTTTATAATTTTTAGGAATTCTCCAAAGTGATAGAGCATCTCCAATCGTAACTTCAAATTTTCTTATGTCAAATCATTTGAAGGCTTATTTGGCAAATTGGCATATATGTGAATTGGCTACATGCTCCACCCGATTTGTTTAACTTATTATTTTAGTAATTTTTATGTTTTACTGTGAAACATTAAGATGGCCATGCTTTAGAATTGACAAGCACTTTTGTCCTCTAGTGAGTGTTTTATTTGAAAATATTGAATTGGCATACCAACTCCTTCTTGCCATTTTTGACATCTATGAATGTATGTCAAATGCCACGTTGGTTTTAACCCTTCAGTTGGAGCATTGAGAGATGGAAAAATGGACCGTTAAACATGCCAAGAGGGATTTAACAGATCGGTTGGAGTTGCTCTTAAACTTCAAAGTCAATCACCAGGATAGTTATGAGGTATTTCCCAAAGTGTTAAACTTCAAAGGCAATCACCAGGATAGTTTTGAGGAATTTCCCAAGGTGTTAAATTGATGTTGCTTTTATATTTTTGATAATAAACTGCTGCTACTTTGAGTAATTTAAACATGATTGACTAAGTTTCAATGACACATATTTTGAAAGTTTTCTAAATATTTCAAAACTTTTTCTCAAAATAAGCTTTCAAACTACAAAAATCCCAACATTATAACCAAAAATACATTTTTTTTTTCTTGGCATTTTCACAAGAAATCGAAGCACTTCCTTCCTTTGAAGATTTGATTAGGGGCTTTTTCTTCCCATGTCTCAGATTTTCTCAAAATTCCTCCAAAATCTCCTTTCCTTTTGTAGATTTGGGCGTTTCCTCTGAAGATGCTGAACACCATATGCGAAAGAGCGAAAAAAGCTTCACAAATTTGCTTCTGAAGCTTCAGTTCATGTCTTCGCAGCACATGAAAGAGAGAGAGGCGAGAGAGAGAGAGACAGAGACGGAGTGATGTATAGGGATTTCAGTTTTGATATATTTACATATACATCATATGGTGATGAGAAATTTTAGGGATTTTCTATTTTTTGAATGTTGATAGCTGTAGGGGTAAATCAGTCTACGAAATGTGCTTTAGGGACTTTTCAATGGAAATGTTTTCATGAAGGATCTATGACCATAAAAGAACCCCTAAAAGGGTTTATTACTATATAACCCAATGTTTTATAGGGTCCGTTAGATTTCAGTCCTTTAATGTGTCATTTTCTAGAAATAGATCTATTCTATAAGTCAACTTAGAAATCAGTCCCTCACCTATTTTGAGGACCAAAATACCCTCACTCCTACCATTAAGGGTTTTTAAAATTAAAACCCATATAACTCTCTCTCTCTCTCTCTCTCTCTCTCTCTCTCTCTCTCTATATATATATATATAATAAATCTGAATTTTGAAATTCAAAATACATATAATATATATATATATATAAGAGAGAGAAGAGTGAGAATTAACATAGAAATATTATGCAAGAGAGAAAGAAAAGTGAGGAAATTCCCACTTTAAAATATATAACATAACATAATACGTGAAAAATTCTTACTTCCAACAATAATGTGAAATTTCTCACTTTAAATGAATCACTGATTATAAGTGAAAAATTGTCTATTTTGGTGATAAATTCTCAGATCTAGAATTTTGAAGGAAGTTCAATAATACAAAATTCTCACCTAAAACAACAAAACTAAATCGTGACATCCCAATTACATAGGGGTGTCACATGGCACCTACATTACTATATATTATATATAGATATGTATATATATTGCGGTACCCATGCTAAACTTGAGTGCGGTTACACCATTTTAAACCATGAAAATTTCTCGATAAAATAATGTTAGATTATGTATATAATGGTGAGAAATTATCACTTCTAACCATAATATTTTCTCACTCTAAAAGGCATCGCTGACATAAGATTTTCATATTTGGTGAGAAATCTCTCATTTTTTTGGTGAGAAATTTCTCACCAAAAACAACAAAATTTCTCACATTTCCTGATTGAAAAGCAAATACAAATTAATCAGATGATGAAATCGGGAACCGTAATGGAGTGCAGATTTGGGCAGGTCGGGAAGTCGGATCCGTTGAGGTCTTGTTGCTTAACAAACATCTTGCGTTTTCTACGTAATCTCTCACAGACAGTTAAATCTCTATCACTGACTCATTCTCTAGATCTGTTCAATCAGACATACGAGCGAGAAGGACAAAATGGAGTCCTGGCTCCCACTTTTCGACATTTTCTTGAACTTGCCATGTCCTGAATTAGAGGCATCTTTATGGTTACAGCAATCTTTCAACTCCTCATGGACCACTACCATTACCACAAATTTAGTTTGAATGAAGGTTTTGGGCCTTCAACATCTAAGTAAAACAAAACTAAACAATGGCAACCCAACTCACAATCTGACCTTAGAGAGAGAGAGAGAGAGAGAGAGAGAGAGGGAGAGAGAGGTAATGAGAGAGAGTTTGGGTTTCCAATTATAATATCCTAATTTCTAGGTAATGATATATTCACACATATGTATATATCTAATGAAGGACAATTTTGTCCATAAAAAATTCAGATAATTGGGGAAAGGACTAATTCCTATGTTTTCTTTATTATCAAGGATGAATTTAAGAGATTGAAAATTCAAATACACTAAATCTTCCTTTGACCGAGGGACTAAATCTTATATTTCTATGTTTTATATGGGTTGATTTGATTGCAGTGAATTAAATACGATAAACTATAATAAGAATGGATAGTCAATTTTGGTTAGCTAGTGAATAAATATTGGTTAGCCATTTTGCCCATGGAACTAGGCAAGTAGATAATCTGCCTAGCCAAAATGCCTATTGCCCTTGCAGGGGTAGCACAGCTAAATACCAGATCCTAGGCTCTGTTTGGCAACTATAATATATGGACTAGACTATATCAGATCCAAGTCCAACTAACTAGTTCATGTATAGACTAAATTTGATTGATCTAGTTCCATGATAAACCTAGTTTGTCCCAAAATTATGTGTAAACTGGTTCAATTTTTTTGATTGTTTGGTTACTATTATCCGAACTGTTCTTCTCACCTCCAATATGTTTTTTATATACATTTCTTGTATACAGTGAATCATACATATAGATAGAGCAATGTCATGCCTAGGAAAATCCACAAAAGTCACGTCAAACTGAAAGCCATTTGTCCTTAAATAACAATTGGAAAGGAGCTGGTTCTCAAAATAAACCAAGTCCAAGTTGTTTTTTTGGTTTTTTGGACCCATTATTCAATGAAATTGGACTATGACAGAATTAGGTCTACTCTGGACTTACACTTACCAAATCCAGTTTGTATGAGCCACACCTATACCCAAAAGAACCAAGTAAATGCCAAACAATCCCTAGTGTCTATTCAAATTTCAAAATACCATCTGATTCAAAGACAAGATTATTCTATCTGATATTTATGAAAATCAATATTTATTTAATTCGAGAAAATATTAATTTTAAGAAATATATTAGTCTAGGCATAAACTCCTAGAATTAATCAGGTTGTAGAACTATAAGACTAATTATTTAATTTTTCAAAAAGTTCTTGGGATAAGCTCAGTTAACAAATTTCCATTGTATTTTGTTTTCAATGTAGGAACACAATAGACGAAAGGCCATGTAGTGCATGACATAACAAAAGTTGAAAAAATATTTTTCTATTTTCAGTGATCTTGACAAGCGGTTTAACTGCTTCTCATGATCCTATGGAAATAAGGGACATGTGTATCATTAAAATTCAGTAGTCACACATAATGACGTGATGTGACGGGCACACTGATAAATTTCTCTAATTGAAGTCCAATATTTTGAGATGTGCGGGAGTTCGCAGGAGAAACGGTCTGTATAAAAGTACACGTACATCCACATGTGCCACGTGGATGTGTACTTTTTTTTTTATATTTAAATTTTATATTGAGTAAATTGATAAACATAATGCATGAAAGTAAACAAACAAATAACAACTTAATGAGTATGATACAATTACTATAATAATGTTCTATTGTAAGTATGTAATATAATTTTATCATCATAATCATTGTAATATGGGTCCTAATCACTCATAACGATCCTTGCGGATCAAAATTTAAAAATCTAGTATGAATGTGTTGTTAGGTCGTATAATTTTAAGTCCAGTTGAATATTAAATATTCTTTGTACTTTCTTCTTATAATATTATTTTCAGATATTCGAACAAAGTATTAAAATTAAAAGGACTATTCTTATGAGTGGCATCAATTAAGCATTGCCAAATGTGGCATAAATCATGTTCTAATAAATTAAATAGTTTCAGTTTGATTTTTATTATTTCACTTTTATTATTTATTTATTTGTATATTTTTGGCAGCTTGATTGCTCAACAATTGTCAGCCAAATAGAGGTGTTTTATTTTAAGAGTTTATAGTAATTACATGGGTTATTCCAAATTACCATCTTGATTGTCGTATCACAGGATCTAATATATTTGAAACTTTATATGATTACTGGAGCAATTCTACATACTGAAGCCAAAAGAAGTTGTGACCCAACCATCTCAGTTAGATGAGATGGCCAGAACCCCTTCTCTCAAATGGGAGGTAGTGGGTTCGAATATTTGAGACTGTATTAGGGAGTGTTTCTTTAATGAGGGCTTTGGCTCCTCTTGTGTTTTTGCGTCCCGTCGTGTGTGTATTAATAACTACTAACCCCGCTAACCCTCGGTCACAGAGCCCTGTGACACCGTTCAAAAAAATAAAGATAAAAAGTAGTGACCCGATCGTTTAAATTGTACCCTACAACTGATCAAGATGCAAAATATGTATGTGCAAGCATGAACAAGTTCTACCCTTTTAGAATGATATTTGGACTGGTTCTAATGATATAAAAAAATGATATTGAAGATTAAAGCTCACTCCATAACATTATGCTTGGTTGCAGCTATATTAAAGGATTCGAGCTTTAGCGAATTGATAGAGCTGAATGCCAATTCATCACCACAGCTACTGTTCTTGTCAAGTGGTGCAATTTGGAATAGAAATTTTGATTTTGACTAATTCTGTTCCGAAAAATTTCGATTTTTGAAACTAAAAATGCATTACAAAATTCGAAATTCAGAAAAAATTCAGAAAAAATTCAGATCTGAATCAGAATTAGAATTATTTTGCAAATTCCAAAAATATGCCGAAAATTTTTTTCCCGAAATATTCTGAATTTTTTTTGAAAATGTTCAAACTTACCTATCATTTGTCCTACATCGGTTAGCAAGGAAACAAGATGAGGAAGGCGAGTCAATAAATTAGTTCAAGTTAGTACCACATTAGTCCCAAGCTAGTAGCTAGCATTGAAAATTCCAAAATTTTTGAAAAATTCCCGAAATATTTTGAATTCCAAGAATTCCGAAATTTCAGAATCAGAAATGAAAATGAGATTTTTGAAATTTCAGAATCGGAATCGGAATCAGAAGGGCTTTTTAACTTCTGAAAAATTTCGAATTTTATTTTCTTCCGAAAGGGGCTATTTTTTATTAGTTCTGGCTGAAACACACTCCTAGTTCTTGATAATGGATCTCAGGTTTGCAATCCTTGGAACTTCTTTATATAGAACATCTTCACATATCTGAGACAACATGCATATTGTATATGCATACAAATGCTATATTTTATGGCTTATAGGATTTGAATCGTATCGTATCTATGTCATGGATCTCTTAGATTTTAAATTGGTTGGAGGAATTGTTGGTTGATGATTATAAGGACTCTGGATTTTGCAATGAAATGTCAGCATCTATTTTATTCCTGCAAGGCTGCAACTCATATAAGGCACAAGATAGACTAAGCTTGATCACCAATCTCATGGTGGATATTTTTACTATGATTGAAATTATCGTAATTTCTAATATAAGTTAAGCATGAAGGAATATGCTAGGGGTTAAGCTTTTCCTTCATTAAATCCATGAACCAAATAAAGCTTAAAAGAATTGCTTTCTCCGAATTTCATCATCTTCTTTGGTAGTTGTATAGCAGGGAGAATATGTCAACTTGCAAGATTTGCAATCTATGAAGCACGGACATGAGCAAGCCACACGAGGAAGACATGATGACATGACAAATTCTAAAAAAAAACTGCACCTCGATACCACATGAAAAGTGTATGCGACGTGTCGTGTCTCTGTGTCGGACACGACAAAACATGTTACCTTCGTTGAAATGTTTGTGCTTTCTAGGTTGCAGTTAGGTTAGCACATAGGAATTTGTTAAGGTTTAACGAAATACATTAACCCATATCTGAAAGCCAAAGTCTTGTTTGAAGTCAATAAGTGGATAGTCAGTTTGGACAAAATGCCATGTTATTCTCACTTAGCATACTATAGATATGAGTTGAATTTTTAAAATTATATGGCTGAAGATATATTATTGCGAATTACTTTTATGTCCTCAATAAGACTTATAAACCAAAAATTTGGACTGAAGCGTGGACTATATGGTATAGTTTGGTCCCTCTTACTATCTATTCTGCACTAAATTTTCTCTAGATTTTACCTTAAAATGTGAGGCATTTTTGGCAAATTACCCTTAAAACTTTTTCCTACAGATTTACCGAGTTTGTTGGTCTAGTCCCCTGTCGTCCAACTAAAGATCTAGCATTCTCCGCCATCGGATTTGCCCGAAACACCAAAGAAGGATCAAGAATGATTTTCAAACTAAATGCGCAATATATGTTTGACGACATTTACAGTTAATAAATACTAACTTTGATGTAAGGTAGCTCTTATATATGTAATTACAAAACCAATTTACCTTCTCCACTTCATGAAGGTACCGAGGGTAGTATAGTGATCTAAACCTTTAAAGGCAGTCTATTACTATATTTTTGTTTGGCGAACTCTGAAATCCTTCTGTTTCCTATCTTGTAATATTTACTTCTAAGATGTTGTCACGACCCATCCTGCTACGCGCGAAAATAGGACATGTGGTGATCGGCGACGAATAGTTCCCGTTCATAGTCCTTAAGATACGCTTTGTTAGCCTGCTTCGTTTAATCATTAAGAGTTTTTAATAAGTATTTTATGTTTTGTAGGTTTTGGAGCTTTAACGTGAAAATGCGCACTAAAATCCAATGATTAGTGGCTTTGAAAGACATTCTGTGCTCAAAAGGTGATTCGGGTGAAAGTTGGAGACAGTAGTAGCCACAGTAAATTGCTTTTTTGATAATGAAGACTTTGAATTTGAGAAATTTCTCCTGAAATAGAAAATATATAACTTCGAGTTACGGACGCGTGGCCACAAACGGCGAGTCAATCTGAGGCTCGAGTCAAAAGTTATCAGAATTCTACGTTCGGCGCGCAAAATTGAGAAAATCTGAGAAAAGTGAAAAAATTGGCATTTTGCTGGAGCTGCCCGTTAGCACGATTTTGTAGCACCGCGCGCAAGCATCCCATGCACGTGACCCCTTGAAAACCAAAAATGTGTATTTCAATGTACTGAAAGCCCTGTGCAATCTGAATTGGCTGAATACGTCCAGAAATGTAAATAAAGCAGTTTTAGTGCGATTAGGTTTAGGAAAGCTTCCAAAACTTGCTCTAAATCTATAAATATATATATATATATATATATCCACTTTTAAGTCAAATTGGGGGTTATACAACATTATACACATCCTTATACAACTGAGACTACAACCATTGAAGAGGGAGAAGCAAGGAGAAAGAAGAAGGAAGAAGAAGACTAAGGATTTTTATGGCCACCTCCATCAACCTCTTGCCGTGCTCCGCTTCTATGGCCAACTAGACTAATATCTAGGGTTTCAATGAAACCCTAGCCAAGTACTAGGGTGTTATTTATGTTCTTTTTTTAGATTAATTATGTATGGATGATGATTACATGTTTCAAAGATTTTGAATAATAAAATCGTACTTTATAGCTTAAATCATTGCTTTCGAAGCTTATTCTTGTCTTTGATCTATTTTGAATGTGATGTCCTCAATAATCTATATTTGTTGTGCTTGTTTAGATTATTTACATGTAATAGTGCTTATTTGAATTGTGATATCAAGTAGTCGAATAGTTCATGCCTAAGGAAGACGGAGTGTGCTGTAACCCTAGTTTAGTGTGAGACACTCCGTGCCAACCGAAAATGAATTATGTTGATGCTTCAATCGTAGTTATCTTCTTGGCCGAGGAATTGGGCTTGTAGCTACAATTCTCCATTATCATCCAATGTAATAAGCTGATTGAATGCATAGATACCCTTATTATGAAGCTAGTGGTGGATTTGGAATCTTAGGTTCAATACACATATTTATCAAAACAACTTTTAATCGCTTTTATAATTAGATTTATTTCCTTAGTTTCTTAATTTAATTAAAATTAAAATCAAAATTATTTTTTCTTAATTAACTAAGTTTAGGTTTTAAAATTAAAGTGCTATAGTTTTTCAATCTCTGTGGGTTCGACCTCTAATTCCACACTATAAATCTTTTAAAGTAGAGTACGCCTTTTAACTTGATTTTGACGAGATCACGTAACATGCCATCGAGGCTCATCCAAACCATTAAAAGATTATTGCAGTGGAAAAGAAACTTAAAAACTACATTGAGTATTCAAATCTTTTGGAAACAATACCCTCCGAGTTATAAAATCCGTATAAATTTGAAAATATAATTATATCTCAAACCCGATGAATTTATGTTAAAATGGGTCTCAAAGGTACCCTAAGAACCAATTAAAATATTTAAATAATTTCCAGAAGGAGTAGAAAAGGAAACCATGCCGGGGTATTTTCGACTGGTCGAAAGACCCCATGGAAGAATCATCCCCCATTTGGCAGAATTTTGCCTAAGGATCAATCAACCCCACTTTAAAACCTTCAAACATGATTCCAATCCTTACAAACTATAATGAGACTATAAGAACATTCATTTATCATTACCAAACTTTGAAAAGGAATGATAAAGACACAAGCTAAGGCTTGTTTGGTTCAATTCACAAAACATCATCTATAACCCTTCAAAATCCAAATTCGATAAGTTAACTATTGAAAATTCGAATCCAATAGTTTGGATTCATTCAAATCTAACGATATGAAGTTCTAACACCCATTACAACATTACAAATTAGGGGTGTAAATGGTCGGTGCGGTTGGTTTTTTGCCCCAAAATCTTCAGCGAACCAACATGTTCAGTTTTACAAATATAAGAACCGATTTTGGCCAAATTCTGAAATAGTCGGTGCACATCGGCCGATTGAATATTAGTCAATTTTCAATTTTTTTGGTCGGTTTTAGGATATCATTTGGTGCCTTGAGATGATATGGTATAAACTATGAACAAACATATGAACTCTAATCAAAATACCTGGAAAAAAATAGATGCTAAAAAATGAGATTCTGATTTCATTTGGAAAGCTTCGACGATGATCAATACCCTCTTATGGCAGAAATCTAAGAAGACACATGTAAGTGATGATGGGTTTTCTGTAAAAATGAAAATAGATAGAGGGATGTGAATCATATGATGGACTCTTTAGACAGAGAGAGAGAGTGCAAATGTTTGAGATATATGTATATATATATGTGTGTATGTGTGTGTACATATATATAGATTGAGAGAGATATAAATGGACCTTACGGTGGAGTTGTGGTGCCGATGGAAGTACACGCCTCTATGAGGTGTGCTACCAGTGAGAAGGCATTGGCCATGTCACACGATGGTGGGTCACTGGGGTGGGGTTCTAGGGTTTTCCTCAAACATAAACGAAGAGAGATAAAGTCAGATTAGGTTTTGGGATGCTTGGGTTTGAGTTGTTTGAGAGAGAGAGAGAGAGAGAGAGAGAGAGAGGGAGAGAGAGAGAGAAAGAGAGAGAGAGAGAGAGAGAGAGAGAGAGAAAGAGGCTGTAACAGTGTAATACAGAGCTGTCAGAAGATTTTAATTTTGTTAGATTAATTTAGGTATATAGATGGATTTGTTCCCCAAGAGAAAAGATGGATTTTGAATTTGCAAAATTATATATGATAAAAAAATGCCTAGAAAATGGAGTAGCTATTTTTTTGGCCTTGGTTAGTGAGAATGTCAGTCATTTCAAATAAAGTGGGCCAACTTGAAATGATTTATCTTGGGAAGAGAGAAAGTAACTCTTGAAACAATATACTTATATTATAAATATATAGTTGTTAGAGGAATTACAGTATTTCATTCAGTCGGTCGGTGCATTTTCGATTTCTAAACACTAATATCGTTCTCTGAACCGATGATTCGGTTTTATACGTTTTGAAAACTGTGAACCAACCAATATGTAATAAAACTGGCCAAAATCGAGAAAATCGATTGGCTTTGGTCGGCCGGTTCGATTTTTCGGTTTTTATTTACACCCCTATCAAATCCATATCGGCGTTTCTAAGTTAAGTACATGACTCTAAATTCACAAATCTCGTTATTACAACATTGGATTGGAAACAAAAGGTAATCCCCAACATCCCACTGGCCTCACTCTTCTCGCTTCTCTTTTCCTTCCTTCTTATCACCTGCAATGGAGTAAATCTCCATTGCTCAGCTATATGCTAAGTGTACAATTCTAAACATATGCATATATGGCAATTCATGCTTTAAACATCTATTCCACATCAAATAGGCTCTAGGGAGAGAGACACAAATTCATCCTGTATATTGACAAGCCCAAAGTCTATCAACCGCAATGCCAATGGCAAGACCAAAATCTATCAATTGCACCCAATTGCTCTGGCAGGGCCGGTTCCCAAACCAAGCAAGTAGTTGTCGCTACTAAAACTCTCAAACATCGAGAGACATACACCGGCATGAACTTGTACCAAACTTCCCTTTGACCTACATAGCCACTTACATGCTCACATAACCATATCACCAAATTTTTCACACATTACTCGCTATAAAATTAACGAGGCTAGATTAACACATGAGTTTTGCCCGAATCACAATATCATACATAATATCTAAAATATTCAAAATTCCTTATATAGCATAAGTCAAGAATTCATACCTCAAGCTACGCTCCTAAGATTTCAGGAGAAGTACTAGGAGTCCGATTCTACGCCAAACCTCCGATTACAAGTGAAACCTACAAGTTTTACACAGTTTTTCCCAAAATTTCAATTTTAGCATTTTCATAAAATCTTAGCCAAATGAGGCCTAAGAGGTATCAAAACATACCTCTTACCGCAAGGAGTCCGAATATGAAATTTGGTTAAAAACAATCGGACGGAAGGTCGTCGATTGGCGACGAGAAGTCCGAAGCTTCCAAAATCTCCTTTTCCCCCTAAGCCCCCAATTGGTTTGAGATAATTGTAAAACACCACCTCATTCTATAAGTAGACACATCTTTCAAAAATCGCGTTTAACTCCCCACAATTTCTCTAATCTTCCAATTATTCTCCCAAATATCTTAAATGTCTAAGTTATGGCTTCACGAGTGAAAATTTATAATTCATAAAAGTTTTCACCTAAGTTTCATTTGGGTCCGTAATTATGTTCCAAAAACTATTTTCGTGGAATTTCTAGATAACCTACATTTTATGCAACATATCATTTCCGTTGTCACTATATCATTTAAAGTGATCTTAAACAAGATCAAAACTATCAGTAATTACACTACACAGGTATAAGTACTATTCACATATACCAGATAATATCAAATAACATTTAATCACATAAATTCCATTTAATCACGTCAATTCCTCATTAATTGTCCAATCTTCGTGTCCCAATTGACACTCACCGTTGACTCACGTCAACCACTTTCACAATTATTAAGTGACATTGAAAATCTCTTAAAATTCAATTATGCCTTTTAAAACAAAAAAGATTTTCTGGGACGAGTGTGACAGGTGTAATTTTTATTTAGATAATAAAAATTTTGGGTGCTTCTCTTTGTACCTTTTTAAGAAACCTTTGGACTTTCTTAAGAAACCCTTTGTACCTTATTAATGAACATTTGGACTTTCTTAAGAAACCCATTGTACCTTGAAAAGGAACCTTTGGACTTTCTTAAGGTACCCTTTGTACCTTGGAAATTTATGAACCTTTGTACTTTCTTAAGGTAACCTTTGTACCATAGAAAAGAACCTTTGGACATTATTAAGGAACCATTTGTACATTGATAAGAAACATTTGGGCTTTCTTAAAGCACCCTTTGTACCTTGGAAATGACCTTTGGATTATTTTAAGGAACCATTTGTACCTTGTTAAGGAACATTTAGACTTTCTTAAGGCACTCTTTGTACCTTGGAAAGAAACCTTTGGACTTTCTTAAGTAACCCTTTGCCTAGAAAAGGAACATTTAGACTTTTTTAAGGAACCCTTTGTACCTTATTAAGGAATATTTGAACTTTCTTAAAGCACCCTTTGTACCTTAGTGTCATACCCTAGCATAGCAAAAATAGAGAAAATAAAATTCCTTTTAGGTCCATAGGCCATGACGGGTGAAGTCACTTAATTGTCCACACCACACAGTTCTAACCAATAAAAATAACAATGAGACAGCATAAATAGAACAACATCTGTCATAATATAGTAAGAAGTTGCTAGATTATTACAATAATGTCTGAAGTAGGACGAGCTAAAGTCTTAGGGCAACATATGCATGGTTACAAAATATAATAAATAAAGTCGATAACAGAAATAGAAACTATAGTCTATTCTACTCTTCAATTGGCGTAAACATAGTCGTCAGCATAGTAGTCCTCCCCAACATATCCATCCTCGATGGGCTACCCTCTGCATAATCGTCCTCCAAGTAGTAGCCATCATCATAGGGTGTTACCTGCATTATTAGAAATAGGGTATGCTAGACGGGGAATGTCCAACCATAAAAAGGCCATCAGCTTATTGAAAGTTGAGTAAGTAGAAAACTAACGCAGTACCCAAGATATGAAGTAGTTATAAATTTATGAAGGGACACACGATATATTTCTACAATAGTATCTTTACTTATTCTATCCTTACATTATCTGACTGTTATGTCTGATTATATGAGAACCTATCATAACCGACTAATTGATGAATAGACTTGATAGTAGTACTCCAAGATGCACCAATGCTCTATCCACCACTTTTAAGAACATTCACACAGTCCACCGCATGTCATAGATACCACGTCAGTCCATCCTACGCTTTTAAGAACATATGCATAGTCCATCGCATGTTAGGGATTTAATGCTTCGAGCAAAGACACATCAATTCTATTACCATGACTTAATGTTGTCTACTAGTAATCCCGATCCACCGCTTTTAAGGACATATGAATAGTCTACCACTTTTAAGGACATAAGATTGGATTACTAGCTATCGTAGAACTAATTGGTCCGGTCCAATGCTTTTAAGAACATATGCACAGTCCACCACTTTTAAGGACATATGATGACCAACGCTCATTCCCATAAGAATCCCATAACTTAACAAACCTACTAATCATTGTACTAATACCGATACATGACATTTCCTTGTAGCCTGACTACTTTGATTGAAATGAATGGATATCAAACTTATTCATGATCGACATTTTATCTAACATTTTAATATTAATCCATTGTTCTTAATCGTACTATTCTCTAATGTAACATTATCTCTTCATTATCTCATAGTCACATATAGAAGACATGAAACGATATCTGAACAATTAAATAGCACATACAATAACTAAAAGGAAATATCAATATTCTGGAACTTCCTAAAATAGAGGTCCAATCGATTGGGACAAAAACAGTAACAATCGATTGGGAAAATGTCCAATCGATTGGATCACAATCAATACTAATTGATAGCAAACTTTGGAAGTTGTATAATATCAATTGATTAGGTAAAGTGCCAATTGATTGGGTCTACGTCTTTGGCAATCGATTGGGAAAAAGTCCAATCGATTGGGACTTCGTCTTCTTCACAAAAATCAGCAGTCCAAACTTAAACATTCAGGAGACGTATTTTGCTACATCTTTCCTTCTTTAATACATGGAAAACATCATATAAAATGGACCAAGTGGGTTTGGGACTCACCTACTGAATTGTGTATGTGCGTGTAAGCTATGGAAGCTTGAAGCTTTCTCTCTCCTCTTTCCTTCTCTTTCTCTTCTGCCTCTCCTTTTCTCTCCTTTCTGTTTTTTCTTTCCTTCTCTTTTTGCTTCCTCTTTCTTCTTCCTTCTTTCTGCCCGTGTGTGCTTATGTATATATATATGGGTGTATATATATGTGTATGTTAGTATATATATAGGTATCACTCTTTCTTTCTCTCCTAAAACTGTCAAGTAATACCCATCACAAGAAATGAGTCCATATCCATAGAAAAAATGAGTGTCACGCGTCAAAACCCCAAGCAAACTTGGAGACCAAGTTCAGCACCCGTCCAATCGATAGGTACCCGTGGCATTCAATGGGCTCAGTTATTATGAAGGCAATCGATTGGGAAAAGTATAATCGATTGGAGTTGAGGCAGTATGCTTGCCAATCGATTGGTAAAAGTCCAATCGATTGAGTCCCCAAAGTTGGAAATTGATTGGTAAAACGATCAATCTATTGGAACCCAAAACTCATCAAAGGTAAGATATAGTTGCAAGATTAAGTCATACATAAATGCAACTTCATTATAAATATACATCCAAAAATACATGGTATTATACTTGGAAAGGAACCTTTGGACTTTCTTAAGGTACCCTTTGTACCTTGATAAAAAAAAACATTTTGCTTTCTTAAGGATCCCTTTGTACCTTGGAAATGAACTTTGAAAAATAATATGTAAGATCAATATACTGAAAAATAATAGATATAGAAAAGTAATTTTATTACTTACTTGTGAGAAACTACTATTATAGAGAGAGAGAAGGAGGGAGAGTATCAGAGGGGTAGGGGAGTAGAGAGAGAGAGGAGAGAACTCCGAGATGCCTTTCAACAATCCTGAAGGTAATCTTAAATACAAAAGAAAAGTCTACAGTTTTTAGACAAGTTACTGTAGATGTCTACTAAAAGTAAAAAGACAAAACACGTGTCCTCTATTGGCAGAGTCGAATCTTTTGCTTTTTACTTTATACTATTTCAAAAACCATTGGAATACAAAAACCATGGGCAAAACCTGTAGGTAGGAAAACCATAGGTAAAACCTGTGGGTAGGAAATCGTCACTACATGCTTCACATTACTAACGACGTCAGTGCTTACTCTAGCATGCCTATTGGTTTGTTGGATTGAGAGGCTGTAGCAATAATGGCGTCGAACAGATCTTCCATTATTGGAGTTTGACTAGAAATGGATGTTGTATCCATTTCGTCCTCTTCATAAGGATCTTGTGCTTCTCCTACAAGGCAGCCAAATGTATTAGGCTCTGAAAACTGTGGGGACTAGATTTTATCCTTGGTCTGGCTAGAAGAAGCTTGAGTGTTTCCTTGGAAGACTTGAGAGGCCAGGAATTGCTGCTTAAGTGCTTCCATTACTTTGACCTGAGTTTATTCCTATGAAACCTTTAATGGAATTAAAAAGAAGATTAAACCTGTTAAAATGTTCAGAATGTTGAGAAGCTTCTAAAAGAAACTTGTCATCTCTCTTCTTTTCTTCTTCTTCAAAAATTCTAATATAATCTTTGGTAGCAATTTGAATTTTTTTCAATGGCAACTTTATTATCGAAGCCATTCCACCATTTAGACCAAAATTTCTCCGAAGTATTGGTAACTTTAGTTTATCAATTCCTTCCTGGACATCCCATCTCCAAATCCAGACAAGTCTGAATTTAGCAAAGAAGAAAAGAGTATTTTGTCCAATGGGAGGATTTATTGTCTGTTTTCCCATAAGTGTAGGATGGAAATCAAACCATGTAGTAAAATAATCCAAGATTTCTCTTGGAACAATACTAATTTCAGGTTCCATCTTTTCCCACCAGTGAAAGAACCAGTATGGAATAGTGTTAGGGGCTTTCACAATGGTATCATTTATGATAAATAACCAGGTGTGCTTTTTAAGAGGGTTCTGGTAATAAAAAGCACAGTGCCAGGCTTTAATGTAGTCCCAATAATTATAGGTACTACCATTAACATGTAAAGTTTTTGCCTAGGCAGGGTTTAATCCCCATTCTTTGGCTAGAAAATCTTTACAGTATAACATTTAGAATGAGTACTAGGACTTTTAACAGCATTCTGTTTAACATGAAAATGTTCTTTCTGAACAGAGCCAATCTCAAAGAGCATGGCTTCATAAGCATATCTGGGCTTAGCTTCAGCAGTTATGAAGTTATGGTTACTTAGATATCTTTCTTTTAAACCCCATGCTCAAAGTTTGAGCTTAGGATCCGTTTTTTTCCAGAATAAGAATATTTTCAAGAAACTATTTGGGAGTCCAATTAGTTTCCTGAGTTAAAATGTCCTTAGTAGTTTGCTTAGAAGGACTAGCCATTGGCGGCTGTTTATCAGACCCTTTGGTGTGTTTTGCTACTGTTGGCCTTTCCCTTTATTGGGACGCCTTTGAGGGAACTGAAACCCTCCTCTATTGGGAGGTTGCATCCTGCTTTTCCTACAAAAATTCCATGGTTTGAAAATCTGGTAAAGAATTTTGATCTTCTTTAATATATTCAAGTAGGAAATCAAAAGTAGATAAATCAGATTGCCATGTCGCAAATATTTAGAAACAAGATTTTTAACATCTTGTTTAAGGATATGTTTGGCAACACTGCAATCTATTCTAATAAGAAATGCTTGATTAAGTAAGTCATTTTAAAATTTAGTGTCACACTTGACATTAGAATACATTTCTTTTTTAATAGTAGAATAATTTTTTGAAGAACCTTTCCAAACACTAGAAGTGAAACAAAGCAGTTCTTCTTTATTGGTATTGGGATTCTTTTGTTTAAGAATTGCCCTATAACCAGTATTCGAAGCATCAGTTTCAATAATTTTGTCCCATTGGGGATTTGCTAACCCAAGACAAGGTAATTGTTTAACTCTAAGTTTAATCCTTTGAACAGCTCTAGTATGTTCAGAAGTCCATGGTAAAGGATTCTTTTGAAGCCTCTGATGCAAAAGTGCACAATCATGAGCTAATTTATTATAATGATTTCCTATGTAATTAAGACTTCCCAAAAACCTTTGTAATTGGGTTTTATCCTTAATCTTATCAGGAAATTTAGAAGTGAATTCAATAATTCTATCAATGGGAATAATTTTTCCTTTATAATATTAAAACCCAAGAATCTTATCTGAACTTTGAAAAGATCCATTTTCTGGGCAGAAAGAACAAGACCATTGTGAATAATGATATCTTGTAAAGTTTTAAGATGCTTAAAATGCTAATCTATAGATGATGAGAAAACAAGAATGTCATCTATAAAAACCAAACATAATTCCGAGAATGGAATAAAAATATCATTCACAATATTTTGAAATTCTGAAGGAGCATTTTTCAAACCAAATGGCATAACATTCCATTCATAGTGCCCAAAAGGAACTGTGAATGCTGTTTTATACCTATCTTCTTTGCTAATCTAGATTTGCCAATAACTAAATTTTAAATCAAATTTTGAGAAGATAGATGCTTTATAAAGTCTATCCAATAAATCCTTTTTATTTGGTATTGGATATCTAATCCATTGTAAGGCATCATTTAGTGGCTTATAATTAACCACTAATCTTGGTCTGTCTCTTTCTTTTTCAGCATTTTTATTAACATAAAAAGCTGTATAGCTCCAAGGGGAATAACTTTTCCTTTTGAGCTTTTTATCTAAAAGACTTTGAATTTCTTTTTTACAAAGTTCTAGGTATTCAGAATTCATTTGGCTAGGTCTAGCCTTCGTATGAATCTGAGATCTTTCATCAAAATCAGGCTTATAAAGGAGTGAGACCATATGTTTCTTCCTTGTCCAAAAAGCACTAGGAATCTCACTATAAACTTTATTTTGAAATTCCCTTTTTAAAATTTTAATTTTTCTAGAAACAATTGGCATCCTTAATTAATGCTCTATTTGCATGAATCTGGCTTCTTCTTGAAGATTTAATTCATTAACAATCTTGGTCTCTGGTTCTCTTAAAAAGGTAAAAACCAGATCATTATTTTTATAAGTGCAATAAATACCAGTCTGATCAATTTTTGTCAGAGGCATTAAAAGATTTAAAAAAATGAGTTCCCAGGATTACTTCTTGTTGTAAATCCTTGACAAGTAAAAAAATAGAAGGTATGCAAACTCCTTCCTTACAAATATGAACATCAGATAATTTATATTGGATAGACATACGACTACCACTAGCTGATGTTAAAGATTGCATAGTTTTTTTAAAAAATTTAGTAGGAACTATGCCTTCTTGAATGCAGTTTAAATCTGCTCCACTGTCAACTAATGCAATAACATTAGTAATGGGATTTTTCCTTGGATGACCAAGTCAATTTTAATATACCATTTTTGAAAAGTAATTTATTTAGGAGATGAAGATATTGATCTCGTGTCAAATCTATGGGTGTTTTTCCAATATTATCATTTATAGTAATGGAAGAACTGGGAATATTCAAATTATCAATTTTTTCTTCCATTTTGGAGAATGCAATTTGGAGATCCTTTTTATTGGATTTAACCAAATTAATTTCATGCTTAAGATCTTGAATAGTAATGGGTTTTTCAACTTTTTCCATTCTATTAAAGACTTCCTGAATACTATACTGAGGAATCTCATAAGTAATTTTTTCAGGCTCGTCTTTTTTAGTGTGATTTATACATAATTGAATTACTTTTACCCTAAGTTCAGGATCAGTAATTTTGTCAATTATGTCAAGCATATTATTATGTTCTATAGTAAGAACATTAATAGTAAGACCATTCATCGTAGCAATGGCCTTCCAATAATCTGCATCAGGATATCCATTAGACCAAGATGGCTTTTTTCCCTCATTTTGGGAATAAAACCCATCATCATCTTCTTTAAGAAAATCCTCTTCCTTAGAAAATTTTGGACAAATATTTAATAAAATTTTACAAAGTTGTGCCTTTAAACCTTCATCCATATTTACTCTGCTAATTTCTTTTTAGTAGTACACTTGTTGGCCAAATGCCCTATTTTTCCACACTTCTAGCATACCCTTGTTTCTTTAACACTAGGACCTTTAGTAGGTTTTCTCCTAGTTGGGTTGCTCTTTCTTGGAGGTGGTCTAGGTCTTGGGTTTCTAGGATATGGGTTAGTATTCCTTCTCCTTGTAGTATTCTGATTGCTCTGTCTCTTATTCTTTTTATAGGATTGACAGGCATGCCATAACCCCATTGTTTACAAAATTCTCCTAGTTCCTGTTTACTAGTGAGATTTTGTTTTTCATTTGATACTGTAATTTCATATCATTACAGATGCTTAATCCAACTTGGGTACAGACACTTATGATCTGTCCATAATTTAGACTTGCATATGGAATATTGTTTCCATCATGCTGATCTCGAAGCTTTAGTCTGACCTTTTCAGCAAATAAATGTAGAAGTCCATCAATAAAACGGGCTTTCCAGAATTCATTATTTGCATCATTTCTATGCATAACTTTGCATATGAAACATCTTTATACCATCTGAATTAGGTTAAAGAGGGACATCTTAAATTCATAAGAAGCTCCCTACCCCTTTTAGATCTTTGGGGAGACGATCCAACAAAGTGTGCTATGATAGTTTGGACCAAAGTTATAACAGCATCTGGGACCATAGTAGGTTGACCCTCAACTGTTTCTACTTTGTTGCCTTTAAAATTTCATCTCTTTGGGCATTGGTTAGAACATTGTCCCATCAGCCTTTAATGCATCCAGAAAATCCATTTGTAATCAGGATTGCAGTATTTTTATCACTATTTCCACAATGTTTACTCATAGTGGCCAACATAGTATTTTATGAACAATTTCATAAATCTAGTATTCAGTAAACCCATCTATGTTCCATTCACATAATTTTTTGCCACTATAAGAAGCCTGTGGTGTTCTCCAATGATTTTCTTAAAAAAGAAGGTCTTGTGGAGAAGCTCTATGATAATAATATGGTATGACTGAGTAGTCATACCCAATTTTATTAATTTGAGGTGGAGGGGCTTTAAAATTCTTTCTCTAAAATTGCTTCCACTAATATGAAAGTTCCTCCATAAGATCTCCTCACTAACAATATCTTCAATGTCATCCTCATCTTTATCCTCTCCTGAATCTTGTGATTCGAGAGGATGATATGTTTTAGAAAGAACATTTAAAGAGACATCTTTAATCTTTTTTGTTAAGAGTTCAAAAAACTCTTCTTCCTCCTTTTTACTTTGAGTTCGAAAACTTTCAGCTTGGTAAGGAGGTTTAAAAGTTGTAGCATCAAAAGAAGAAGTCTTTTCTTTAGTTTTAGAAATAACCTTCTCCTGATCCATAATCTTATTTTCTATTCTAGTTAATTGGCTTTCTATTGAGGTAATGGAAAGATTTGTCCAATTAATTTGTTTGCAGATATGAGCACTTGAAAGAATAATATCACTAGAGCTTGGTTTGCCTATATAAGCAATAGCTTCGAGTTCTCTTTCATTGGCTTTGAAATAATATGCATAGGAGGAGGATGATGACTCTCAATAAAGCCTTTATCCCCATGTAATCTCCATTTGGTGGAACTAACGGTATTCAACACCTTTTGAGTAGGAAACCATTTGTTAAACCAATCAACAAACCAAATAATAGTATGTTATTATAACACCCACATTTGTGTTATGTCTTTTGCATTACATTATCATGCATGATAATGTGATGTGGCGTGTCTTATGACACATGTTTGAGTGAGTTTTGACTCACGAGTTGATTTGGGTGTCTGTATTAGAGAACCCTCTGAGACTGTGGTGATTTAGAATTTTGTTGTCGTGACATCTCTCCGAGTGTGAGACGGTCACTGTGGAACACTTTAAATGTTTATCTGAAAATAAATGTTTACCTGTGTATTTCAATATCTGTATTATTTTCTGTTTTAGAATTTATTTCTGTTGTTAGATTTAGTATCCTGGTGAGGACGAATGAACACGCTATTAATTTGGTAGGCTAATTAGCAACTTCGGAAACGTCATATAGAAATTCGCGTTTTAGCAACCAAATGAAACTTAGTCAAAAACTTTTATAATTTTGAGGTTTCACTCGTAAAGCTATGAATAAGCTGTATAGGAAGTTTCAGAGACTGATTAGGAGTTTGGAAAACTCGTGGGGAGGTAAAGGTAATTCCCCGAGAATGTTGCCTATATATAGATAGAGATGAACTTAGATTTTTTCATAAGTTAACCTAAAACTCAAGAAGGAGGCCAAGAGGAGGCTAGATGGACATTTAGTTGCTTAGAGCTTTGCGACGCCAAACGACGACCTTCCGTCAGTTTGTTTTCTCCCAGATTTCATATTCGAGCTCCTTGAGGTAAGAGCTTCGTTTTGATATATGTTAGGGCCTGTTTGGCTAAGTTTTCTGAAAAGTTATTTTCTAGAATTTTTCATAAAAGTTGATAAATGGAATTCTGATCCATAGGAATTGTACTAGATGGGCTTCTGCACGTTCTTTGTGCACGGGTTTTCTTCAGTTTGAATTATAGGAGCGTTATTCGGAGGTGAGTGATTCAACTATGTTTTGGAATGATTTCTTGGCATGTATTCATGTTATGTTTGAATAGCATGTATTAATTCCTAGAGATATATATTGTGTAGTTCATATTGGGCATTTATATTGATAAGTAGGCTCAATAGCACGGTGATATGTTTTGATTACCGCGAGCATGGTGATATGTATTTGAGCATGTTAAGTTGCTTATTTGAGTCAGAAGGAGCACGTGGTCACCGTGCCATTTTGTGGAGCCGATATAGGCATTAAGGTCGCACGATTGAAGAAAAGAATCGTGGGTCTTACCCTTTCGCGTGGACTTATTGGCGAGGAGTCGCGGATTGGGAATATGGACGGGCACGTGAGTCTCCGGCGACTAGTATGAAATGTAGAGATGTGAATGCGAACATGTTTATCATTCATGTACATATGTTGATTTATTCACTAAGCTTTAGTTTAAACAAATCGAAATATGTGTGGTTATTCAAATAACCATTTCAGGTGTAAATGCTGGCGAGGAATCGCAGAAGTGAGCACGTGGGTTGGGAGTTCTTTTAGAAGGCAACTTGAATGTTAATCTTGTAGTTTTGGGATCCTAGAAATGTTGTAATAAGAATTTGGTTGTTTTAACCCATGTTTAATTTGGCATGATAGAATGAATCTTGAACGTTGTATTAGACTATAACATGTTGTAATTATGTTTGGTAATGCTTTAATACAGCTAGAATTACTTTGGACTGAGTTTGATTTGAGTGGTTGATCATTGGATGGAAGTTAGGAAGCTTTTTAAACTTGATTTCTGCAGATTGGGCTGCTGCCAGGGGAGCAGTCGACTGAGCAGTCGACTGAACCCCTGAGCCTGTTAGCTACTGCTTCTTTTTTAGCAAAAGCAGTCGACTGGACCCCTCGGCAGTCGACTGGACCCCTCAGCAGTCGACTGGACCTCCAATTTCAATCGACTGAAATTTGATATTAAAATCCCTGCCCGCCTCCGTCGACTGAGCAGTCGACTGAGCAGTCGACTGAACCTCTGGTTTTAAAATGTGTTTTGTTTTCCGTTGCGTGTGTTCTTCAAACCTAATTCTTGGGAACGTTAATGAATTGGTTTAGCCTCGGTGGCGTGCCACGGGCTCCGGTTCTGCTATTGTGGGACCGGGCTGTGACATTTATTGATTTAAATCTTGATAATATAAGTTTTTATAAGATCTAAATCATATTTATAAAAAATTTCAAAGTATTCCTGTCGAAACTCTTTGTTTTCTTCTAACAGGAAATCTCTATTGATAATAATTCTTAAAAAGGATCCTGGACTAAAATCCATTAAACAAACATAGAATTATTATCATATTGATGATAAGAGGGACTAAAAGGATATCTTTCTTCTTAATCCTCCTGTTCTTCAGACGCATATATTCCATGAGGAATTTGTTATTCTGAAGTAGTAAAACCTTTTAAAATATTTTCTCTCTCCATAGTTTGGAGATGTTCCAGATCCATGTTTGGTTTAGACTGATCAGACATAGAATGTCTAGAAGAAGAAAAATAAGACACTGTATAAGGTCTTTTTGAAGGAGCAGTATAAAAACTTCTTGAAGAATTACTCCTATTTAAAGAAAGTTTACTGAATTGTGTAGGAGTAAAAGAAACTTCAATATCACCGTCTTTAGTTTGGGTGATTTGATCTAATTAGGATGGAAGGACTGGTGCTGGTGGCACCGCATTAGGTAAAGTCTAATCCGTTGGGAAGTTTATTTCACCCCATTTTATTAATCTAGGGGTAGCAATATTGGTGGTAAGACAATTACTATCAATTGCTACAGTTTTTCCTGGTTCACTTCTTAATACTGCATTAAGACACAAAGTATTCATGAATCTTGTCTGTAGTATTAACAATACTAGTGCCACATAAATAACTATAACCTTGTGTTTGATTCTTTAAAGTAGTAGCTTCAAACAAATTTTTATCATGTAAAGAAAGTGTCAGATTAGGATAAACATCAAAAATAGACAGGACCATAACACAAACTTGTCTGTATAATACCCATAAGAGATGGTACAAAGTCCATCTCTAAAATAAGCAAGAATAGTAGCATTTAAACCTATCAAAGTGAGGGGTTTGAAGGCTACTTGAATACATCCTATGTGAATGTATTTGTATTTATCTAGACTTTTTTCAATATCTCTAAGACAGAAAAGTCTAAGAGTTTGTTCATTATTTTCAAGAATAATGTCTTGTTCAACAATTTTAACATGATCTTGAGATATAAAAGAGAAAATACCTCTTTTATAAATTTATTTAGAAGAGATGGACAGAATTGTCCATTGATTAAGTTGTTCCGTTTGGTCAAACGCAACAAGTTCTGTATTAGTAATATTAGATCTAGATCCTGAAGAAGATCTAGATCCTATCTTTGATGTTCTTTTGAACATAACCAAGTTGAGGCTACATTGGTATATACTCTTTCACATATTATGATTATTACCATACATTTCTATGAGAATTATTATAAAAGTCTATTCCAGTCAACAGTTGCTATAGCCAAACAGCCACTCCTTGGCAAACAAGCCCAAGCGTTTGCGACTAACGAAATCTTATGACCGCCAAAGAATTATCATAATAATATACTTCAAATTATCATAATACTTCATTAGTATATACCATGGTGGCCTCAGAAAATTAGCCACACATGGCTGTGAATTAGAATATCTTAAGCAACCATTGGACTTTCTTAAGGAACATTTTGTACCTTATTAAGAAATATTCAGACTTTCTTAAGGCACCCTTTATACCTTGGAAAGGAGCCTTTGGACTTTCTTAAGGAACATGTGGACTTTCTTAAGGAACCCTTTGCACCTTGAAAATGAATATTTGGCTTTTCTTAAGGAACCCTTTGTACCTTGAAAATGAAAATTTGGCCTTTCTTAAGGTACCCTTTGTACCTTAGAAAAGAACATTTGAACTTTCTTAAGGTATTTTTTGTACCTTAGAAATAAACCTTTGGGCTTTCTTAAGGTACTCTTTCTACCTTGGAAATGAACATTTGGACTGTCTTAAGGAACCCTTTTGTAACACCTGCAATTTTCTGTATTGGACCCACTATATTATTATATTATTATTTTAATTACGTAACGGTATGGACGTGTTGTATTATTACCATATAGCCTGTATTAACCATACCGACTCGACCATAATAAGATTTAACTTAGTCCCGTACCCGGACCTGGACATTAGAAATAATACCAGTTTGCACGTACTTCGAGACCGACACGCATACCGAGGAACTTTTGCACGTAAACCGAGGAAGTGGCACACAACCCGAGGTGGGCCCACATGGCCGGCCATGTGGCAACCACATGCCACCCTCTTGGACACATGTCCACTACATGGACACATGTCCTAGCATGCAAGCATGCAATATGACACCTAGCACTTGCATTTTCTATATAAGCACACCTACATGCATACACACACACATTTGACACTCTTGTCTTCATGATCTACACCTAAGTGAAGAAAGAGAGCTGGGAGTAATAAATCCCATGGAAATGTGGAAGAAAAACAAGGAGAAGAAGAAGGTGACACCATTGAAGTTGAAGTTCAAGCTCCATCAAGCTCAAGAACAACATCAAGCTTAATTTCAAGCTTTAGTGAGTAAATTATGAGTAATATAACTCAATTTAGAACTCATAATATTTACTAATATTTAGTAGAAGTTTGATGTTATTGTGTTGAAGTTTCCATGACATGCAAAACAAATTCATAAATCTGAGAAACAGAAACTTCCAGCAGAATGTAGTTTAGTAAAATGGATGTTTTGAGGAGCTCAAAAATCCGAATTAAGCTATATTTTTTTGTGGTAACAGATAACTCATTTATCTACAAATAACTCTTCTATAGCTCAGTCTAGAAATCACTCCTTCATGGGTGAAATGCATGTACAACGCAGTGTTATAAACCTGAGAAAACAGAAACTTCCAGCAGAACATAGTTTAGTAAAATTGATGTTTTGAGGAGCTCCAAAATCCGAATTAAGCTAGGTTTTTTTGTGGTAACAGATAACTCATTTATCTACAAATAACCCTTCTATAGCTCAGTCTAGAAATCACTCCTTCATGGGTGAAATGCATGTACAACGCAGTGATATAAATCTGAGAAACTGAAACTCTCAGCAAAACATAGTTTAGTAAAATGAATGTTTTGTGCAGTTCAAAAATGAGAATTAAGCTAGTTTTTTTTGTGGTGAAAGATAACTCATATATCTACAAATAACCCTTCTATAGCTCAGTCTAAAAACCCCTCCTTCATAGGTGAAATTCACGTACAATGTAGTACTATAAATCTGGGACAGAACAGTCCGAGATTTAAGAAATGTCTTGTAAAATAAATAGTTTGAGTAGCTCAAAAATGCTATTGAAGCTAGATTTTTTTTGTACATGAAGATATTCCTATTATCTACAATGTTTTAGTTTTGAGTTTGATCTACAAAGTAATTTATCATGCCCAAATAAATCATGTTAATTCAGTCAACACAGTGAAAATGTATTTTGGCAGATTGTGTAGCTTTTTGTATGATGTTTTGTTATGCATGGTGTTGATTGTTGATGCTAGTTTTCCGGTACCTGTGTTGTTATAAAAATATTGTGCTATGGTAGTGCTATCGCGTAGATGAGTACGTTATGGGTTTCATCTATATGTTTTATTGGTATTAAATCCATGATTATAAATCCATAAGGTACGTGAATATAGTTTAATGACCGTTGAAAAATTCATACCCAAACTATAAGTACATTGTATGGAACAATTATTGCGTTGATAAGTGATCGGGAAAGTTTCCATCGTAATTATATTGAGAGGAAAACGGAATGTCGGACGTATAGCGAAATATTAACGGTTATAAATGGATGATATTAATGAACTAAACTACGAAACATGCGAATGCGTAAAATAATGATAAAGCCTTCGATAACAGATTTAATGCGAATAAGGGACATTGGGCCTCGTTTCTAGTCGTGTGTCTACTGGTCAAAGTTGGTTCGTGAACTTTTGTGTCGTGTTTGGATAATTCTTGCAAAGTTGGTCTCTCGATTATTCCATGGAGTCGATTGGTGAGTTATGTTTTGTTCCTTGATCTGAGGATCGGCATGACGTGTTCGGTCAAGTGCGGATGACCTGAGGATCGTCGTGACGTGTTCGATCAAGTGGTTGATTATTTTTCCGCACCCTTGGACTGAGGATCGGCATGAAGTGTTCGGTTATGTACGGGTGACCTGAGGATCGGCATGACGTGTTCGTCCAAGTGATTATTAATTTCCCGTACCCTTGGTCTGAGGATCGGCATGACGTGTTCGGTAACGTGCGGGCGACCTGAGGATCGGCATGACGTGTTCGACCAAGAGATTGTTAATGTCCCGCACACTTATGCCATTTGGGCGACAGTTTGAGTGCCAGTTGGGCGACAGTTAACTATTCATTGTTGAGTGTTGTTCTCTCTTGTCCAATAAATGCGTTTGGAGTTAAGTCTTCTTTCAGTCAGTGTCATTGGTCAGTTCAGTTCTGGGTTAAGTTTCAAAGGGAATGATTGGGTTTAAATAAGATATGATTTTGAGAATGAGAAAAGACGAACAAGGCATAGTATCGAGAATAAGAAATGGTGAATGAGATATGGTTTCGAGAAATAATAGAGATGATGAATAACTTACCGAAAGTGGTGGTAACCTTAAGGGGACCCTCACTTAGCTTAACCGCTAACGGCTTTTCATGCCGCTGGACCTTCCACGTCCAGCCTTTGCAGGTCCAGACGGAGTCGACTGCTATCAAGATGCTGCCTTTACTACTGAAGACTATGCTGGTGAAGACTACTGCGAGGAAGGCTACGGTTTCGCCAGTTGAAGACTTTGGAGCTTTTCTTTTGTTGTAGTTCTGTTTTTATTATGTTAGTAATGTAATAGTTTAGTTGGTCTTATAATATGTATCTTTTGGATATCTTTTTGGCCTGTAATATACTACTGATGTAAGACTTGGATGTTTTAAATTTCTGCTTCCGCTGAATTTAGTCACTTTCCCATATCACATTATTGTTATAAGCATGTTTGGACAATCAGGTGACACTCACAACCAGTCACGTGTCTACGAACCCATAAAGGAAATTTATTTTTCCCTATTTTTGGTACTTCGGGGCGTGACAGGGATTTTTGGTATCAAAGCTTTAGGTTTAGACACGCTCACTGATTGTCCTACACCTTAAGTTATGAGCCTAAGATTTACCTTGTATTAGTACTGACACTAAGTTAGCTCCTCTTGAATGACTACGGAGTCGAGCTTCATTTATGATGATTTCGGAGGTCACTATAATCGCGACGGTCGTATCCATCCTGTCGACCCTGTACTATATGAACAACGGAACTGCTAGAGGGCGAGGCATATCTTAGAGGAGGACATATGGAGAGCTATACTTACCGATACATTGCAGTATCTGGATCAAGTTCAGCCCGAGTCGATCCATGCTTCAGAGACTACCGTACTTATTCGCCAGGAGCCTATTAGCATGACTCATGACGAGGCACTATATGACGATATACTCTTCCCGATTATCATGGCCGCACCAACACTTCCATTCTCACCCGAGCCCATACCAGAGCCAGATGCTGATTCAGATCCCATAGGTATAGATAGCGATGACGACATAGCGAGTGGAGAGGATTCTGCAGGCAGTGACCACTCAGCAGACGAACCATCTAATGGTGACGACACAGATGACGACAATGACCTGACAATTGAGGATAATCCGGCAAGTAGCAACGACGAGCCGATAGAGGAGGTTGACCCAGTAGACGATCTTCAGAGAACAGGAGATGATGTACACGACCATCCAGCACCACCAGTTGATTTGGACAAGATAATACCGATGCCTGAGCAGAACCACGAAGCAAATCCAGTTGCCATCGAGGAGGAGAAGGAGGACCCTGAGGAGTTCTTAGAGGGCCTTAATAGATAATAAGAAAGGCAGACTTTACCTTAGATATGGTAAGGGAGTACCATAGTAAGCAGTTACATCCTTTCTGCTCATTCCACTCCTTTTGAGTAAATCGATGCCTTCTATTCTAATGGCCATTTCTGCTGAAAATGGTACACATATATTTTGTAAAGTGGCTTCGATTACCGTCAATAATTATTGTGATACACTCCTTGATAAGTAATTCATTTCCTTGATTTTTTTTTTAAATGCCCCAGTCAACAATTCTTGAGTATGTACCTTGATCATCCGATTTTTGACAAATTCTTTTGAGAACAAGTTCGATCACTAGTACTGGAAAGTCATTCTTTTGACTTATTATTCTTTGAACTTAAATCTTGAAAGCTCACTGTTTTTGAAATTATTCTAAATAAATTTGATTACTAATACTGCAAAGTCATTCTTTTTGACTTATTATCCCTTGAACAAATTCTTACAAGTTCATTTCATTTGAAATAATTCTAAATGAGTTCTCTATTCTTGTTTTTGTTAGGAACTCAAAAATGTTGTACTCTCTATACATCTTGACCTCTTATTGTCTCTCTTAGGTGGTACCTTATTCTTTATCAGTAGGGTTTCGTTTGGACTATTTCACTTATGAAATACCTAATTCTTATTTCATTCGTTGAAGGCCTTATGCCATCAGTTACTTTCATTTCCTACAAATCTTGAGATGCTACGATTACTTCCATAGTAATCGGTCATCCTATTACTGTTAGATTTACATTTTATTCTTGAATGGATCACATCATTCTACTATTGTACTTCTATCTGTGAGAATTCATATGCCTTTTCAAATTCAGCTTCATTTTGGATCAATCTATTCAATTGTTTCAATCATCGTATTCTAGTTACTGGGATTATGATGATAACTATAATGTGAGATGTAACATGCTATGATTGCTTCGCATAAGGTATGATAGAAACCTTATAGACACGAACTCATACATAGGAATAGAAGAATCTTCTCGATCTCTGCAATGGATGAATCATCTCAAACAACTGAGGACCAGTCCAGAAGGCTAAGCAACATAATACCTATGGAGATCGATCCCACCAGTGTATTTGGAAGACTGATACAAGGCTTATGGAAGACCGCTGACGGCACAAGCACAAGTGACTATGGAAACGAGTTATTTAGACACCTCCATATCGTCCATTCAGAATCAATTTTTAGACCACTCAAGCCACAACTTGCTACACTACCAAGGTCAACCCTACTACAAGGAGCACATGAGATATTGACTTAACCCGAGGCGATGGAAGACGCAAGAATAGAATATACCTTCAACAGATCGAACGACCTATTAGACTGCTGACATCGACCACATTTAATCACAACGAACGACTCGCACCGCGAACATTAGTGAAGATGAGTACTGCATTCCACCTTTAAGCCAATGATCAGATCGCATAGGGCCTATACAACATTGATGTTCCATCAACACGCTGAAGAAATGCATCTCTGACCCTACGCACGTTATAAATTAAAACCATGTAAGGCTGAGTAACTATATTCATCTTTCTGATTTAACTCCTTTTGAGTAAACCCACTATTTTCTACCATTGGTTGCATTAGATCAATTATCCTTATGATGAACCTTGGGATGTCCTTTATTGTTTCACTAATTGACAGTTATTCATTGTCCTCTCTGATTTCACTTAACAAGATTTTGGATCATTCTGATCAGTGATAAATCCAATTGTGAATTAATTTGCTTTCTAATGCTATAAGTCACCTCTTTGGACTTATCACCATGAAAATCGATTCCAATAATTCATTTATAAACTAATCATTGTAAGTCATTTGGACTTATGATCTGTTAAATCAATCTTTGTAAATCGTTTGGACTGTCAACCGTTTGACCAACTTTTGCAAGTGCGTATCCCTTGACATTATTGCGAAGGATCTCTTTGCACCCTTTGTAAATTAGACTTCATTTCCTTTCATTTTACAAACTCTTCTTATTGGTAACCTTGACTTTTATCATTAAGGCTTCACCTAAATTATTGGCTCATGAAACAAGGAATTCTTATGTCCTACCTGGGAGGCCTTGCGCCTACAGTCATTGCATTACTATGATTGTCCTACAGTAATCATCTAATGGTTATTCTCAGATACTCATTCTATACATTGTGATCCTACAAGTGATTGATCACGTACCTCTTCGTTTCTAACTCAGTATATAATGAGTATTCATTTTGTTATGAATTCAACTCCTTACAAGTGAATTCAATCCTATTCCAATTACCAGTAACAACTTATATGCTTGGTATTAATTAATGCATGGAGAAATTGCTAAACGACTTGTGTCATCACTTACAATGCCAAAACTCCACGACGATTTCATGTTGACTCGTAAAGGAACTAAATCACAATAACACGCATAAAAGGACGCCACGGCCCCTACAAGTTATAGAAGACAACCGTGAGACCAACTAGACTTCTCAACCATCGCATCAAGAAGCTGAGAGGTAAGAATCTTGCTCGATTAAAGACGTAGAAGAAACAAACCAGTATCCCGAACAACTACTCGAATGCAGTCCACAATCATTGAGGAAAACTCTGGATACATCAAAATTCAGCACAAGAGGCAAAAGAAATAATGAAAGTAAAGTTAATCAGACTGCTATTCAGACACATCCAAAGCAACGTGATATCTGCGACAGCTGCGGAATATCTGGACATCACTTCAAAGAATGAAAAGCACCGAAACAGCTCACAAGTTGATAGGCGCAGTGCTTCAATTGTGGAAAGACTGGACGTGTACGCAAAGATTGTCCGAAACGATAAACTCAGAACAAGGTTCCACTACAAAGAAGATCCCGAAAGAGAAGTTGTAGATCACCAAATCAATCTCAGCAATGAACAAAACGAAAGACCAAAGGTGCCATATTCAATGTCAGAACTATGAATTTCACTTGGCATTGTTTTAGCAAAGAAGTTTGGACGTTTGAAAGATTTTTTTTTTTTTTTTTTTTTTTTTTTTTTTTTTTTTTTTTTTTTTTGGAGGTCTGATTAGTTAGCTAGTGGGAACCTCATAACCTTAAAATCTGAGATGAAAATCTGAGATATTATTAGTACCTTGTACTTTCTAAGACCTAGCAAAATCTAGATTTCGAGGACGAAATCCTTTAATAGGTGGTGGAAGATGTAACACCTGCAATTTTCTGTATTGGACCCACTATATTATTATATTATTATTTTAATTACGTAACGGTATGGACGTGTTGTATTATTACCATATAGCCTGTATTAACCATACCGACTCGACCATAATAAGATTTAACTTAGTCCCGTACCCGGACCTGGACATTAGAAATAATACCAGTTTGCACGTACTTCGAGACCGACACGCATACCGAGGAACTTTTGCACGTAAACCGAGGAAGTGGCACACAACCCGAGGTGGGCCCACATGGCCGGCCATGTGGCAACCACATGCCACCCTCTTGGACACATGTCCACTACATGGACACATGTCCTAGCATGCAAGCATGCAATATGACACCTAGCACTTGCATTTTCTATATAAGCACACCTACATGCATACACACACACATTTGACACTCTTGTCTTCATGATCTACACCTAAGTGAAGAAAGAGAGCTGGGAGTAATAAATCCCATGGAAATGTGGAAGAAAAACAAGGAGAAGAAGAAGGTGACACCATTGAAGTTGAAGTTCAAGCTCCATCAAGCTCAAGAACAACATCAAGCTTAATTTCAAGCTTTAGTGAGTAAATTATGAGTAATATAACTCAATTTAGAACTCATAATATTTACTAATATTTAGTAGAAGTTTGATGTTATTGTGTTGAAGTTTCCATGACATGCAAAACAAATTCATAAATCTGAGAAACAGAAACTTCCAGCAGAATGTAGTTTAGTAAAATGGATGTTTTGAGGAGCTCAAAAATCCGAATTAAGCTATATTTTTTTGTGGTAACAGATAACTCATTTATCTACAAATAACTCTTCTATAGCTCAGTCTAGAAATCACTCCTTCATGGGTGAAATGCATGTACAACGCAGTGTTATAAACCTGAGAAAACAGAAACTTCCAGCAGAACATAGTTTAGTAAAATTGATGTTTTGAGGAGCTCCAAAATCCGAATTAAGCTAGGTTTTTTTGTGGTAACAGATAACTCATTTATCTACAAATAACCCTTCTATAGCTCAGTCTAGAAATCACTCCTTCATGGGTGAAATGCATGTACAACGCAGTGATATAAATCTGAGAAACTGAAACTCTCAGCAAAACATAGTTTAGTAAAATGAATGTTTTGTGCAGTTCAAAAATGAGAATTAAGCTAGTTTTTTTTGTGGTGAAAGATAACTCATATATCTACAAATAACCCTTCTATAGCTCAGTCTAAAAACCCCTCCTTCATAGGTGAAATTCACGTACAATGTAGTACTATAAATCTGGGACAGAACAGTCCGAGATTTAAGAAATGTCTTGTAAAATAAATAGTTTGAGTAGCTCAAAAATGCTATTGAAGCTAGATTTTTTTTGTACATGAAGATATTCCTATTATCTACAATGTTTTAGTTTTGAGTTTGATCTACAAAGTAATTTATCATGCCCAAATAAATCATGTTAATTCAGTCAACACAGTGAAAATGTATTTTGGCAGATTGTGTAGCTTTTTGTATGATGTTTTGTTATGCATGGTGTTGATTGTTGATGCTAGTTTTCCGGTACCTGTGTTGTTATAAAAATATTGTGCTATGGTAGTGCTATCGCGTAGATGAGTACGTTATGGGTTTCATCTATATGTTTTATTGGTATTAAATCCATGATTATAAATCCATAAGGTACGTGAATATAGTTTAATGACCGTTGAAAAATTCATACCCAAACTATAAGTACATTGTATGGAACAATTATTGCGTTGATAAGTGATCGGGAAAGTTTCCATCGTAATTATATTGAGAGGAAAACGGAATGTCGGACGTATAGCGAAATATTAACGGTTATAAATGGATGATATTAATGAACTAAACTACGAAACATGCGAATGCGTAAAATAATGATAAAGCCTTCGATAACAGATTTAATGCGAATAAGGGACATTGGGCCTCGTTTCTAGTCGTGTGTCTACTGGTCAAAGTTGGTTCGTGAACTTTTGTGTCGTGTTTGGATAATTCTTGCAAAGTTGGTCTCTCGATTATTCCATGGAGTCGATTGGTGAGTTATGTTTTGTTCCTTGATCTGAGGATCGGCATGACGTGTTCGGTCAAGTGCGGATGACCTGAGGATCGTCGTGACGTGTTCGATCAAGTGGTTGATTATTTTTCCGCACCCTTGGACTGAGGATCGGCATGAAGTGTTCGGTTATGTACGGGTGACCTGAGGATCGGCATGACGTGTTCGTCCAAGTGATTATTAATTTCCCGTACCCTTGGTCTGAGGATCGGCATGACGTGTTCGGTAACGTGCGGGCGACCTGAGGATCGGCATGACGTGTTCGACCAAGAGATTGTTAATGTCCCGCACACTTATGCCATTTGGGCGACAGTTTGAGTGCCAGTTGGGCGACAGTTAACTATTCATTGTTGAGTGTTGTTCTCTCTTGTCCAATAAATGCGTTTGGAGTTAAGTCTTCTTTCAGTCAGTGTCATTGGTCAGTTCAGTTCTGGGTTAAGTTTCAAAGGGAATGATTGGGTTTAAATAAGATATGATTTTGAGAATGAGAAAAGACGAACAAGGCATAGTATCGAGAATAAGAAATGGTGAATGAGATATGGTTTCGAGAAATAATAGAGATGATGAATAACTTACCGAAAGTGGTGGTAACCTTAAGGGGACCCTCACTTAGCTTAACCGCTAACGGCTTTTCATGCCGCTGGACCTTCCACGTCCAGCCTTTGCAGGTCCAGACGGAGTCGACTGCTATCAAGATGCTGCCTTTACTACTGAAGACTATGCTGGTGAAGACTACTGCGAGGAAGGCTACGGTTTCGCCAGTTGAAGACTTTGGAGCTTTTCTTTTGTTGTAGTTCTGTTTTTATTATGTTAGTAATGTAATAGTTTAGTTGGTCTTATAATATGTATCTTTTGGATATCTTTTTGGCCTGTAATATACTACTGATGTAAGACTTGGATGTTTTAAATTTCTGCTTCCGCTGAATTTAGTCACTTTCCCATATCACATTATTGTTATAAGCATGTTTGGACAATCAGGTGACACTCACAACCAGTCACGTGTCTACGAACCCATAAAGGAAATTTATTTTTCCCTATTTTTGGTACTTCGGGGCGTGACACCTTTGTACATCAATAATGTCATACCCAACCCATCATGGGCTTATTTAAGGCATGTGACATACCACTGAGGAACGCTTCCATAACGTTGAAAACAAGTTCAAAACTCCCTTATAAAACTCACTTATATCTAATTAATCCCAAGGGTAATATGATCATTTCAAATTATGTGACAAACGATCAAATCTTTGCCGACCGTATTTTTTCATTGAAGTTAATTGAATCAAAGTCGTTGCGGATATTCCAATAACCAAAAATTTATAACTCTAAAATAAGGCTTTAATTGAATACTCTGACAATTATGATGTTACAAAAATCGAGTTATAAATTGTTCAAGATATGCAACAAATTGTAAAATTACAAGAAGGTAATGCAAGTGAAATTCACAAGTAGTTCGAATGAATAAATAAAAGAGTAGGGAATAGTGATTACCTAGAATAGATAGCTTGAATATTTATATCTGTGTAATGATCAATCAAGTTTAGTTTGATCGGAGCACAGTATTAGAAGAATATCTAATTCATGACTATTAAATTAAGAAGAAAGCCTCTAAAACTAAAATGATTGGAATCATGAACCTAGCAAACTTCAAACAAAAAGGAAATAAAACTTAAATCCCAATAGGAACATTAGATGTAGTATATCAACCCATTAGGAAAGTTAGTGTGAGTATTGTTTAGAGTGTTATATATGGTTATAAAAAGTAATGTAAATCAATATCCATAGGAATAAAATAAAAAAAAATTTATCTAGTAGAAACAATTATATTATGATTCCCAAATTTAAATCCTAATTTTAGATCCCAAATGGCTGACTAGGTATACAACATATGGTAATAGTGATAAGTGGTACCACATGTAATTGCATGTTGTACATTTGACAAAGCATTTGGGAACCAAATTTGAGATTCAAATGTGAGAATCATAGCAATAATAGAATGAAAGTTTTAGTTTATTTTAGATCCCATAAAAAATACTGCTTATCCATTACGCATAGAGTCCAAAAAATAAAATACAGGTAATCTCAAAAAAAATAAGAGACTAAACATGAAAGAAAAGAAAAGAAAAAAAATTTCTGTAACCACTCAAATAACAATTAAAACAGATACAAAGTTGAGTGATAAATGAAAAAAAGAAAAGAAAAATACACGAGCCTAGCAAAGTGATGAATTAATAGTTGATTCATTTAAAAGTGATGGTGGACATGTAAACCCATGTGTGATTTTTAAGAGTCCTAGAAAAGTGGTCCACTAGCCTTCTATGTTCGTTGGACTCCACCAACTATATATTTAGCCAATAAGCAATATCTCAATATCAATTATATAGATGACTCTTGGGATGACTATGTGTTTACACCCTAATTTGGATTTGCCCAAAGCACATGACAATCACGTGGCCTGATCATAAGAGCATGTAAGCAGATGAACAGGTGATAAGGCCGATGACGAAGGAAAGTGATCTTAGAAATAGTTAAGAATAAGATGATACATGGTCCTCAAGGTAATACCTCGACTTATGGTGATAAGGCAATGCCTAGGCCACAACAGCCATAACATCGGTCAAATCAGACCGATATCCAAGCAATCAAGACTGTAAAAGATTGATTCATCCCAATTTATTATCGGCATTGAAACAGAAAAGGATAATAGGTTCTAATGGATATATCGGTCTTGATAAGTTAGGCCAATATAGGAGGGAGCAGCGATGGACACGATATATTTTGACCTCAAGTGATAAGGCCGATGGCTACCCTTGCAGATCCTGCAGTGGTTAGACCGTAGGATGATAGCTAATAGCAGCAAAGCAGGAGAATGTAATATCGGGCTTGGGAAAGGGTAAAGGCAATCTTTGAAATAATTAAAGTCAATACGACATCTGTTGAACGAGACCAATGAATAGTAGATTTCCAGCTAAGTGGGAGGCCAACTTCCATTAACCAACAAAAATTAAGCTACGCAAAGAAGGATAAAATCGGTCACCTGGGATTTACCCACAAGTCTGTCAAGCAGTTAGCTGAAATAAGAACGTGTGCTTTAGAAGATGCTGAGCTGGAAAGAAGGCAGTTACACAAAACAAGAACGTGGCAGAAGAAGGTTAATTAACAGATTATGGATAATCGTGGGGTAAAGAAATGGGTGCAGTAACTTGTTCATGCCTGAAAATCAGGAACCACCACCCACTAACCCCACTAATCCCACTAACTTGGACAGTTCCTCTCTCTCAAATTCTATAAATAGGGCAGGGTGTACAACATTTGAAAGGGGCTAACACACACGCCACCTTCTGCTCTCAGCAGACTTTAGTTTCTCCTCATAACAACTTCTTTTGTTCTTGAGTGATTTGTGGGTTCTCATTGTTCATTGAGTGTTTGTAATATTTACTTTTCTTTCAATCAATGGAGAAGATGATGATGGTAGAGGTATTCTGAAACTCTAAATTAATTCCCTTTTCTTTCCGTTATTTGTATTTATTTACTTGCATCAGAGTAGAGTAAAAACCTGCATTTTGTTAATATTTTAACAAATCGCCCAATAGAAAAGTCAGATTGAGTTCACAACTTTTCTTGAGTCCACACGGACTCTGGCACGTCCGACGCACACCACACCAGAATTTCTTGTAAACACTATGTTAAAACTTAAAACCCATAATGGAATGGTTCATCTTCCAAGACAGTCATTCATGACAATAATTATATAAAGGGCCCTTTCCTCTCCTCTATAAAAGACTCAAGAACACCCCTTGAAAGATAATCTATCAATTATAGAAAATTAGTTCTTGGGTATATTGAGAGACAAAGAGAAGAAGGAAAAGCCATTAGTAAGGTTCAATTTAAGGGGTTCCAATTCCGGTCTTTATCAATCTCTATGGCTAACAATGGTATGTATTATATTTTGTTAATAAATGATCTCTTAAGATGTGTTTTATTCAAGATCTTGGTATATAAAATTATTTTTTGCATGACAGTTTTTATCAATTATATTCTTACAGGATGTTTTATTTAAAACCAAGAAAATAGTCTATTGATCTCACACCTAGAAGGAGGAAAAAAAATGGTCTACGATCTAAAATTAGGGAAGGAGATCAGGGACGTAGATTGATTTGATTTAATTAAGCTATGTCCACCGCAATTTATTTATTTATTTACATAATAAAGGGATAACTTCGATTCAACCAAAAGTGTAAAATTTTTAGCGTTATAATTGGGATGTCCAAAAATAGTTGGACGTAGTAGTACTTGTTTTTAGCTTTTTACTTAGTTATCATTAAGTTGGTTTCATCCAATTAAAACTCTTAATTATGTAATTAGCAATCCTATAAGATTGTAATTGTGACATATAAACATACTATGATATCCAAAAGAAAAGAAAAAGATAATGTAGTAGGACTTGTAGGTTTTCAGTGAGTTATTGTTAACTTGGTTTCATCATTAAAAGTCTTGTACTTTATTAGGAGTCCTTTTAAGACTTGATTTAGGAATCGTGACATATAAAGATAATAAGATATCCAACAAAATAAATAAATAAATGATGATGCCAAAATTTTGTGTAACGTAAGAGAAAGAAAACGAGAGAAGATTTGTATTTGGTTCGGCCTTGTTAATGAAGAGACCTACGTCCATGCATGTGTCTGAGCATGCTCACTATATTATGAAATAGCCAGTGAACTTTGGTGAACCAACAAAGACTAGAACTACTAGAGGTCGGCCGGTCGGGTTATACATGGCTATGGAGAATCTTATGTAAAAGATGTTTGTCCCCCTCTATAGGGGCCACTTTTATACTTGCAAGAGAACTCCTCATACATGGAAATTGTATTGATAATGCAATACAATTTGATTCGATGTGATTAACATTGATTGTACGAGTTTCCTATTTGGATTAGGAAACAATCTTAACATTCCATTAGTCTTCTAACTGATATAGGAAACTGTCTGGATGAATTCTAATGGCGTCTACAGGCTGTCCTGAGCCATCCTACGAGGAATTGGGCCCAGGTGGCGTTCCTAACCTGTAGGTCGGGTTTCGTAATATGGGGTGGTTCGGTCTGGATAGTAGTACATCCTGACCGGGCGGTACGCAATGTGATCACCGAGTCTTATACTCATTGGTTGAATATACAACCCTTTAAGCCCATTGGTGATTTTTCTAACCAGTGCCAAATAAGCCACCATGCTGTCCTCCCTAGCCTTATACCACTGTAGGACTTGGTTAACAATCAGCTGGGAGTACTCACTGTGCACTTTAACTTATTGGGCGCTCATTAAAGTGGCCAGCTGCAGCTGCAGCTGCAGCTACAGCCGCAACCCGACAAATAGGGCTTTATACTCTGGTTTTTTCTTGAATGCTTGGAACCCAAACCTGAGAGTGTACTCAAGTTGAATCCCCTCGTGCGTGATCAGGATGACTCTTGCCCCATTGCCCTGTTTATTGGAAGACTCCTCTGCGTAGAATACCCAAGTCGGGATCTCGAGCTGTAGGTCGGGCTATAGATCTGATGGGGCATACTCCTTGACCGGATCCTCTGGATAGGTGAACTCGCAAGAAAATCTGCTATGGCCTATCCTTTGATCATTGTTCGAGGTCGGTAGAGAACTTTAAACTCTTCTAATTCCAATGCCTACTTCATGAGTCTCCCGGACATCTTAAGCCGGCACAGGATCCTACACAGGGACTGATCCGTGAGGACGACTATGGTATGAGCCTAAAAATACGGGCGAAGTCGCTGGACTGAAGTGATAAGGCGAAGGCCAGTTTTTCTATGCGTGAATATCTGCTTTCTGCACCTTGGAGTGCCCAGCTAGTATAATACACTGGGTATTGGATCCCTTGTTCTTCTCTAACCAGTGCTGAGCTAACCATTGAGGGTGAAACTGCTAGGTACAAGAACAATTCTTCCTTTCAAACAAGTGTTGAGAGTAGAGGGGGTGTGGTTAGGTACTTCTTGAGTTCCTAAAATGCCTCATCGCACTATCCTGACCACACAAAGGCCTTGCGTAGGATTTTGAAAAATGGAAGACAACGGTCGGTTGCCCGTGACATGAATCTGTTTAATGCAGCCACTCGTCCTTCCAGACTTTGAAATTCCTTGGTTAATCTAGGTGACTGCATGTTGGTAATGGCCCAAATTTTCTCTAAGTTGGCCTCGATCCCCCATTCGCTGACTAAGTGCCCCAGGAACTTCCCAGACAAGACCCCGAACGCGCTTCAACTTCATCTCGAGATGGTCGGGCTCGTCCCAGCTCTCGACCAGGAGGTCGTCTATGATAAATCTATAGTCTTTTTTATCAAGTCCCTGAACATGTGATTGACCAAGTGCTGGCAGATCACTCTCGCATTCGTAAGTTTGAAGAGCATTACTTTATAGCAGTATGTTCCCTAGCCGATAATGAAGGAGGTCTTTTCTTCATCACCAGGGTATATGTAGATCTGGTTGTACCCTGAGTAGGCATCCATGAAGGAAATGAATGAGTGGCCTTCCGTTGCGTCTACCAGGAGGTCTATCATGGGTAGTGGGTAGCAATCCTTGGGGCAGGCTTTCTTTAGGTCAGTAAAATCTATGCATAGCCTCCACCTTCTATTACTCATCTTGACCAAGACAATATTAGCTAGCCAGTCGGGATACTGCACTTCACGGACTGACTTTGCTTTGAGGAGTTTTCCAACCTCCTCGCGTACCGCTTCCTGTATTTCAGGAGCCATTCCCCTCCTCTTTTACTTAACTGGGTGGAAGCTCGGATCAACATTCAGTCAGTGGGACATGACCCGGGGATTAATTTTTGGCATGTCTTCGTGGCTCCATGCAAAGACATCTTGGTTCTATCTTAGGAATTGGACTAACTTTTCTTGGAGGTCTGGTTCCAGGAGGGAACCAACACTGACGGACCAGTCAAAGAACTGGGGATCCTGTATTACTTGGTCAAGTTCTTTAATTGGGCTGACTCCGTCCCTGTTGTCCCTTGGATCCATCTCTTCAATGTTCAGTGCTTCAAAAATTGCATCCTTACGTAAGGAACCGACATAACAGCTCCGGGTGGTGGCTTAATCTCCTCTCAAACTCCCTAGCCCCTACGGAGTCGGGAACTTGACGACCAGGCTGTAAGTTGACACGACTGCTCTGGCCTTGTTAAGTGTTGGCCTCCCAAAAATAACATTGTAAGCACAGGGGGCTTCTACCACAACAAAGTTTGCGAGTGCAGAGACCTATTGTGAGTAAGTCCCTATTAGAACTGGTAGCTTGATCATCCCGAGTAGTTATGTGCTGGACCCGTTGAACCCTACCAGTGGGGTAGCCATTGGTCGTAGCTCGTCTCTTGAGATTCCAAACTAATCAAATGTCAAAGTAAAAAGTATATCCGAGGAGCTCCTTGTGTCTACGAGTACCCTTTTGACTATGTAATTGGCTATACAGAGCGTCACCACTAGTGGGTCATCGTGGGGGTAGTGCAGATCTCAGATATCACTGGATGAAAAGGTGAGGGTATCGGTCGGAGGGCAGTTAAATGGTTGGACATGCGCGATATCCACTCAGGATGCCCGAGCATGCCTTTTCCTTACTGACTATGAGTCTCCTCCACCCGATGTACCTTAGGAGACCACATTGATGTGACCAAGGTGATTTTGCTGCTCCAGGGCCCGGGTATCTTCCTATTGCTATTTGTCTTTGGTGACAAACTCGGCTAGATGGCCCTGCTCAATGAGCTTTTTATAGCAATCTTGAGTTTAAAACAATCCTTAATGTCATGGTCGTGGTCTTTGTGGTATCGGCAGTACTTGTCCCAATTTTTTTCTGACAGACTTTTCAACTTGGTCAGTTTCTTGAGTAGTTTCTGAGTCTTTGCTGTAGCCGTGATTTCTTGGATGGGCTGGGAAAGCGGCATGAAGGTGATCGGGGTCTAATCTTGACCACCCTTGTGTTGATCTTGTTTTTGTTTCTTTGCCAAGCCCTTCTCGGAGTCTTCCCGTTTCTATTTGGCTCTCGAGGATTCGTCTTCCATAAAGTTTTAACGCTTGAACTTCAAGAACTCTTCAGTCAACCCTCTCTGAGAGTTCAACCAAGGTTGTCGGTCGTTGTCGGTGGAACGATGTGGCGACCTTGGTGTTCTAAACCCCCAAGTAGAAGACTGTGATTGCGACCATCTCGTTTAGGTCATGAATCTGAAGCTGTTGCTAGTTACACCGATCGATGTAATCCTTCAAGGATTCTCCCTCTCGCTGCTTGACAACAAGTAGCTGGGTGTCTGGTTACGGTCGACCAAGCATACCCATAAATTGGCTGACGAATAGGTTACTGAGGTCCTTAAAATCATCAACAGATCAGGGCCTAAGGGAATGGAACCACTGCATGGTTAGGCCCTTTAGAGTGCTAGGAAAGGCCAAGTAGTGCAATTCATCGACATTGGTTGCTAGTGCCATCTGAGCCTTACAGGTCTGGACTGAAGGAAAAAGTGGTTTAAAGTTAGAGTTTAAACGCGCAGCGGAAATAGGTTAAGTTATAAAACTTTTGGTATTCCAGGATCTACTACTCGTCAATTCCATAGATGCGTACAAGGGGGTGCAAGAATTATACCTTAGTGTCTTGAACCCAATTCTGAAACTTTAACTTCCAGCAGCCTCCACTAGATGATCTTCACCCTTATGACTCCTGTGGATGCCTGCCGGAAAGACTACGGTTGGTGGGAACCCTAATAGAGAGGATAGGAAGGTTTTGGGAAGACTATGATAGTTTCTACAGCTTCTGCGTATAAAAACGACGATCACTTACTTCCAGAACGCAGCTGCCCTATTTATAGATTTCCAGAACTGACCTAGACTTCGATCGATCGAAGTGACTTCGATCGATCGAACCTTCGATCGATCGAACCATTCTCGATCGATCGAACCTGCTGACTTCAATCGATCGAACATACTTCAATCGATTGAACTTGTCTTAACAGCTTCCTCAAGTGTCTTTCCAAGCATCCTAGCGGAGCTAAGAGTGGGACCTCCTAGGCTCTTTATTGTTGGCTCAGACCAGTTTGTTAATTACCATGACCAAACTCTTTGATCACCAAACTAACTAACTGGTCAGTTAACGTTTATTCCACTATAAAACGATAACTGAACTCCAACGCAAAAGAACATATCCGAAGCGATAACTAGACTTGTATGGTGTACTAATGTCCCTCTACCGTCAGCATTCGTAATCATATTCAGGTAGTCGGATAACTGTTACTGTCAACCTGAATCATGATTACTTCTTGTATTCCTTGAGTCCCATTCACTACTCATGATTACCAAACATGTTGATAACTCTTATCAACAAGACTGCAGTACTCAGTAATCAACTTGGTGACATTCTCAAGGGAATGCTTACTCTGAATCAGAGGGTAGATTCTATCTTGACAATATATGTTCACAACCCTATGGACATGATATACCCAAGATACCCATGTGTTGATCTTCTATAGACCTCACTGATTGGTAAGTCAAAGCAGCCATATCCATAGTCTGTGTTCATAATCATCTCAAGATTGAGAACACGTACCTTATACAAGTTATGAGTTCCTATTGACTGTTGACAGCCTTAAGCGTCAATAGGAAAGCTCAGGTCCGTCAATGCACTATAAGCACTAGCATATCAACTAAGAGCTACACTCTAGTGATTGAGATTAATCACTCCATCCAATGGTAGTTAATTATGCTACAGTGTAGACCTGATGAGGTATCCAGTCTCATCATCCACTGTGACATATTCTAAGTATCAAAGAATAGTAATTTGTATCTCACTTGTGTGTATCTCATACACACACGAATTGCTTACTATGATACTTAAGGACAAAACAATCATCTCATGAAAGAAACATACACAATGAAATGTAAAGCTGATATCCAAATATTATAATGCTAATGTCTCATACATAAAGTAATGGTTTGAGGGCACAAACCCAACATGGACATGGTCGACCGGACTTCCTGAGCCATTATAAGAGTCGAGACGAGGTTGTTTGAATTTGTGTGGAATGGCAAATCCCGTGATCCGATCGATGAACGACGACTCAGTTTCGGTGTTGGTATAATCATGACATGGTTTTCGGCCTAGCTTCTCAATCTGTTTCTCCAAGTCCTTTATGCGGGCTTTCACGTCTTCCCGACCAATATCCGAATGGTGGTCAGGTTGGAGGAAGAGGCTTCTTCCTTAAAGTGTGCTGTCCTCAGGGATAAGGCTCAGCTTTAACTTTGGTTGATTGTGTGTTGAAGATAACTTCGGTTCCTAGCCGGGTGGTCTTGGGCTAATTCCCAGGTCGAGCGCTCTTATCGCTCTACTCTGGCAGCATGCCTATCATTGATGATATTTCTGGAATCCTCCACAAGGCTCGAGTCGACCTGGACACATTGTTGGGTCCGTATTGGATCCCAAACATGCTCATCGTTCTCGGGTTGTCCTACAGCCTGTGCAGACTTTGGCCTAGCTCTGGTACGCTGTCGTGGCCATATGGGTGTATGACCACGCTCGACGCTCATGGTCTGCACCTTAGTTTGCGAAGGCTTATTCTGTTGAGCTAGCAAGGCTTTAATTTGCTGCTGGGTTTAATCCAGAAGTTGAGCGAGAGCCGCAGTGTTTTGTTATGGGGTCATGGGTGCCACTGGCTCAATGGCCGGTGGATCTGCATGATCGGTTTGCTAAGCAAATTTCTTAGTCTTACGAGGAGCCATGGCGATCAGTCAAGAATTTTTTTTATCTTACAAAACTTTTGTTCCCATAGACGGTGCCAAGCTAATTTTGCCAAAATTTGGTGTAGCATAAGAGAAAGAAAACGAGAGAAGATTTGTATATGGTTCAGCCTTGTTAATGAAGAGACCTACATCCATGGGTGTGTCTGAGCATGCCCACTATATTGTGATATAACCTATGACCTTTGGTGAACCAACAAAGACTAAAACTACCAGAGGTCGGCCGATCGGGTTACACAAGGCTATGGTGAATCTTATGTAAAAGATGTTTGTCCCCCTCTATAGGGGGTGAGGGGTCTCTTTTATACTTGCAAGAGACCTCCTCATACATGGAAACGATATTGATAAGGCAATACAATCTGATTCGATGTGATTAACATTGATTGTGTGAGTTTCTTGATTGGATTAGGAAATAATATCAACTTTCCATTAGTCTTCTACTTGATATAGGAAACTGTCTGGATGAATTCTTATGGCATCTCTGGGCTGTCCTGAGCTATCCTATGTGGAACTGGGCCTAGGTGGCATTCCCAACCTATAGATAGAGTCTCGTAATATGGGGTGGTCCGGTCTGGATAGCAGTGCATCCTAACTAGGTGGTATGCAATGTGATCACTGAGTCTTATACTCATTGGTTGAATATTTCTATACGTATCAATAAATTAAGTAGGACTCTCTCATAGACGGACAAAAAAAAGGGTTAAATACAAAACATGCCCTTGAAGCTTGGTCCCTGTGTCATTTTTGTCCCTGTAGTTTTAATTGTCTCAATTTGGTCCTTGAAGTTTTAAATAGAAACAATTTGATCCAATTGTCCAATTCTGTGAGAAAGTTAGAATTTACTCACATACTATGCACTGTCATACTTTTAGGGGCAGAAATGGAATACCACCAATCTCTTAACCCACTTATCAACGTAATTGTGCATAATAGTATGTAAATTCTGCCCAATTTTCTCACAGAATGTGACATTTGGATCAAATTGTTTCTATTTAAAACTTCAGGGACCAAATTGACGCAATTAAAACTATAGGGACTAAAATGACACAAAGACCAAACTCAATGGTCTATTTTGTAACTAAGCCAAAAAAAAGTGGTATATATGCCAAAGTTATTAAAACTCTAAGAAATTCACGTAAATGAAAGTGTACCAACTGATAAAAGTGTAAAAAACTTATAGGCATCGGTGCACTTAAATATAGTATATCTATATATATATAGATATAAGGTGGGGGCTAAATACACCCATGTTTATTCTATGTATTCCGACATTTTATTATATGAAATTTTTTAAACAATAAAATAATACACCTTCCTAAAAAATTACATATACCCAAAATACCATTCACCTAACCCTAACACTCTTCTCTCTCTAGCACTCATCTCTCTATTCTCTCTCATCTCTCAATCAGACCACTCTCTCCCTCTAAACCTCATTCTCTCTCACTGATGTAAGATGATCAAGATCCCCCAACCTCTTGTCTCTCATGGAAACCACTACTCCTTCCTCCTCGTTCAAACCCATCAGCATCCCATCTCCACGCCACAACCCCTTCTGATGTCGTGCCCTAGCCCAATACCTCATCGCCTCCCCCTCCTCTACTCCCTCCTTCCCTTTCCAAGGCCGGCCTTGAGGCCATGTGGTCAAGCAACCACATGGGGCCTCATTTTTAAGCCTATTTTCTTCTAATTTCTTCCTAATTTCTATGAAACTTAGTATAGAGACTTCATTTTTTAACCCCTTTGAAAGTTTGCTTGAGGCCTCGGACAATTTTTGTCATCACAGAGCCGACCCTGTCCTTTCCTCGACACCGACGGTGCACCCATCCATCTTTCCCCAATCAAAATACTAACCCCTAACTCAGGGAGGGTAGTGGTGGCCAGTGGTAGCGGCTATAGTTAGAGATGGTGTTCGCATGGGCATAATGGTGGATTGGCTGGTGGGAGGAGAAGAGATGCGATAATGGTGGTTAATTGGAGGGAGATGAGAGAGAAGAGAAGTGGTGGTGGTGATCGGTAGGGGTGGTGGTAGGCGATGGGGGTGAGATGTGTGTGTGTATGAGAGAGAGAGAGAGAGAGAGAGAGAGAGAGAGAGAGAGAGAGAGAGAGAGAGAAGAAAGGATATCATACAAAAATGAGAGAAGAGAAAGAGAGAGTTGGGTGAGTTTGGGGTCAGGGTTAATGGCATTTTGGGTATATTTTTTTAAAAGTATAATTTTATATTTATTATTTAAATAAAAAACTATAAAGTGGTGTGGATGTACATAGCAAATATGTAGGTGTATTTAGCCCTACCCTATATATATACATAGGAATTTATGAGAGAGACGTAGGGAGGCAATTTTGCTGCTGGTTTTGGTAGTTCGACGATTTCGGTGTTGTTTATCTTGTGAGATAATTGAGCATTGATGACTAGACGCTATTTGTTGTTTAAAAATGCTATAATGCTAGGCACAAAACACCAATCATAACACAAACCACAACACATGCTTTAAATGCATGTACCTTGTGTTATGTGGATTTTTCACACATGGCCCACACTTTTTTGGAAAGCACTGTTGTGTGTTAAATGCAAGTCCTAGTGATAACAAATATACCATTTATTATGACTCATTTGGGTAATCCAAAAAACTGTAAGCATAAAAGAAATGCATAGGAAAATCATAAAATATATTGAAATACTTTCAAGGAAATACACAGATTGATAAGTTATTGGAGAAGATGTGTGATACATGCACTGATAGTCTCTGCTACAAGCTTAATGAATACCTATAACCATCACATATATAAAATCTTTTATTACAATCTTCAAATTTCAATCATCAAAGAAACTATAGCCCCTTATTGAAGCCTTGAATACAAATCATTTCACATGATTTGAACACTTGGATTTAAGGAAGCAAATTTAAGGAACTCTGGGTCATATTCCAATATAACCATATCATGTTCACCAATGAGGATCCATGCTTCTATTCCATCATTCAAGATGGAGTCCATCAAGATCACAGAATTCATAAACATGTGTTCAAAAATATGACTTGGATCAATAGAACTCACCCATGCAGGCTTTCCCCACCCAAAATCCACTTCATTGAACCCCATTCTACACCAACTAGTGAATGTGTAAACATCCATTTTTTCATCCGAACACATTAAATGTAGGAAAAACTTGGATATTTCCTGAACACCTTCATTACCTAATTGAAGTTGTAGTTATAGTGAGTAATTATCAACTTCAACCACTACATCTCTAAGTGATGCCACCAAACAATGCAACTCTATTTCTTCTTTGGGGTTGGAATTAATATTTCGTGCCATTGTCGTCAAAAAGATATTGCCGACTGTATTTTCTGACAATGGTGGCACCATTCTTTTCCGTAAGTTCACTGCATGATTCAGTATTGATAATTTTTGAGAGCCCAATGCAAGTTTTGATGCAGCCATTTCTTGTTTCCATATAATGCCGGAAACCACTTCAACACGAGTTGGATTTGGCACAAGTGTGCTAGCAGCCTTAGCCTTGAGAATCGATAATGAAGCAACATCAAACACAAATCTCCGCATAGCTCCTTTTCCTTTCTTAAAAAGATATTTCAAATCGAAGGGCATAATGACATCAGACTGTGAATCTATCGAAGGAATTATATAATTTCCTGCCCCATTAATGCAATAAGGGTGCTCTTGTTCATCATCACCATTATGGCAACTTGTATTAATTGTAGCCCAATGTTTAACGAAAGCACTGATGGTTACTCCGTCGATGATCTTGTGCAAGAAGCACAAGCCGATAGCTACTCCATCCCAAGAAAATACATTGAGCTGAATCGCCACTTGAACCAACGTGCTCAATATTTTGGCTCTAAGGAAATGAACGGACATGGAAGAAACTTGTGCAATAAGTTGATTTCCGGTTGTTTGAGGAACTCACACAAGTCTTGATGACAATTATTGACGTTTGCTTCAAAATAAAGAACCCCCTCGTTGTTGCAGTCAATCGAGTTGTGGTCCTTGATACGTCTGGCAAGCGGGTAGAATTCAGATAAGGTCCTGGAGAGCGAGCTCTTCAGCCGAGTACTCATTAATATTTCATTGACTTTGGGATTGTTATCACTTGAATTAGGAGGGTAGAAAAAGATGATTGGAGTATAGATGGAATGAGGCATAAGCTAGTCCAAGAGAGAGATTTTTTAATCTGCTTTTTTTTTCTTTCCCAAATCTCTTCTTTTGGTGTTAAAAAAACAATAATTTAGTTATTATCTAGAACTTATATTTGGGTATGACCAAACACAAAATTATGATATAATAGCTTACGCGACAATTTTATCGAGCACGTTTCAAACACAGGATAGCATAACAGCAGGATTATTATCCCTATCCTATATCCGATAGTTTCATCCATCCTGCCAAACGAGGCCTAATGGTGTTAACTTTTGACTTAAAATAAAAAAATCTACCCTTCATTTTAGTCACAAGCACATAAGAGTTTCATTGTCAACTTTTATCTTACCACCATTCTCTTCTTTTTCTCTAATAAGGCTCCATCTACAGGGGTTGAAAAAAAAAAGATCGAAGAAAGGAATCTGTGTGTGAGTGAGAGGGATTATTAACAATAATTGATAATTCATTAGAGAAGATGTGCAACCTTAATGAACACCTATAACAAACACGTAAAATCCTTTATTACAATCTTCAATCATATGATATATATATAACAAACTTCAAACAAACTTGCTCGGATCCTTATTACTCCAATGCATAGGTTTAGGGTTTGAACCTCATCCCCTCCCTGCCACGGCCCAGTCTCGCTTAGTAAGATATTATCTGCTTTGGGTCCAAACCCGCACGGATTTGTTCTTACCACTACCCAAAAGGTCTCTTACTAGGGAGACTTGGAACCACACATATATAGCACATTACTTTTCCACATATATAAAAATAAATAAATAAAGTAGCACATTATTTTTCCACATATATAAAAATAAATAAATAAAGTCTTCAAGACATACAAATCATTAATCACTTGATTTGAATACTTGGGTTCAACAAAGCAAATTCAAGGAACTCCGGATCAGATTCCAATTTAGCCATTTCATGTTCACCCAAAAGAACCCATGCTTCTATTCCATCATTCAAGATGGAATCCACCAAAACCACAAAATTCATAAACATGTCTTCCCACTTATAACCAATACAGCTCACCCATGCAGGCTTTCCCCACCCAAAATCCACTTCAGTGAAACCCATTCTACACCAGCTACTGAATGGGTAATGCTCCACTTTTTCTATCAAACACATCTCTTTAACTTGTTGGAAAAACTTGAATATTTCCAGACAACCTTCATTACCTTTTATTCGTCGTGAGTAATTATCGTTGACTTCAATCACTGCCTGTCTGAGTAATGCCACCAAATAGTGCAACTCTATTTGATCTTCCCCAGGGTCGACATCGTTGGAATTATGTCGTGCCACTGCTGGCCAGAAGATATTGCCGACAGTGTTCTCTGACAATGGTGGCACCATTCTATGTCGCAAGTTCACTGCAGGAGTCAGTATTGATGACTTTTGAGAGCCCAATACAGCTTTTGATGCAGCCATTGCGTGTTTCCATATAAAGGCGGAAACCACTTCAACACGAGTTAGGTTAGGCACAACTGGGCTAGCGGCCTTGGCTTTGAGATTCGATAATGAAGCAGGATCGAACACAAATCTCTGAACAATTCCTTTACCTTTCTTACAAAATTGTTCAAAATCTAAGGACATATTAGCCTGTGAATCTATACAAGGAATTATATCCCAGGCCCCGTTGCAATAAGGGTACTGTTCTTCTTTATTATAATGCCAACTTGCATTGGCGGCCCAACGTTTCACGAAAGCACTCATGGTTGCTCCGTCGATGATCTTGTGCAAAAAGCACAAGCCAATAGCGATTCCACCGCAAGAAAAGACATTGAGCTGAATTGCCACTTGAACCAACGTGTTCGTTGGTTCTAAGGAAAAGATTGGACATGGAAGAAACTTGTACAATAAGTAGATTTCAGGTTGTTTGAAGAACTCACACAATTGATAACTGACTTTGGCTTCAAAAAAAAGAACACCCTCGTCGTTGCAATCAATGGAGCTGTGGTCCTTAATCCGTCCGGCAAGCTGGTAGAATTCAGTTAAGGTCTTGGAGACCGAATTCTTCAGCCAAGTCAATATTTCGGTGACTTTGTTATCACTTGAAGGAGGGTAGAAAAAGATGATTGGAGTATAGATCATATGAGGCGAAAGCTGGTCCAAGAGAGTGATTTTGAAGGTTCTAAGGTTAAGAGGTGTTGGGGAGGAAGGTCTGATGATCTCTCTTGAAATCACTTCAACGTGCATTAATATTCCCATTGTTGTTGGAAACATTTAATGCCTTGCCTTGTAGTTGTATCACAAAACTTGCTGTAAGTTGATACAACTATATATAAATGGATAGCTTTTGCTAATGTTTATCAAACACGAACCGATATATATATATATATATGTATAAAAGTATAAATATAAATAAGAGGTCTACCGATTTTGATACGCCATGCTATATAAATAATCAACTTGATAAGGAAACTACAGTAACAACTTTCGGCAGTGAGATGCCATATATGTGTGAACATACATACATGGCATCAGATTTGTAGGGGGTTTGTTTTTTCTTAGGGGGTTTGTTTTTCTTTTGTATGGCATCAGGTTTGTAAGGTAGTTGTATCTTGTGTATGCCAACTAGGTGTTGGTTTTGGGTGTATTGGGTTGGCTTTTTCAATAAAACTTATTTGTTTAGCAAAAAAAAAATAATAATAATAATAATCAAATTTTCAAAATTTCATTTTTTATCTTGTATTTTTATGTTTTATGCATTTGTGCCCTCACTATATTTTTATTTTGCCCCTTTTGAACTCAAAAATCTCACTTCAATTAGACCTTAAATTTTTCTAACTTTCACCCAAATGAATATTACCCAAGTAGACTCAAATATTTCATCTCTAAAGACATCCTTCTGAACATATGACAATTTTTTTTTTGTTTTATAAGAGGAAATAGCATCGAAATTAAGAAATACAAAATACAAGGCGTTTGAAAGAGTTATAGATAATTAGTTTGTCTTTGAATATCATACACCTTTAAAATCCTAGGAAAAAAAAATATATACAAGTATTTTTACCCAATTTTTTTTTTCGATCGGGAGCGCTACCCTGAACTCCATATAAGTTTTTTGCCCCCTCTAACTTCAAATCCTGGCTCCACCCTACTTGGAGTTGTAGCACAAAACTTGCTGTATTGATCATATGCAAGACTCCTACTATAGAGGTCAACCGATTTTTAAATGCCATGCTGATCAGAAGGAAGATTCCTACACGTGATGTCCATCTAGAGATCATTCGCCATATATTTTAGATCACTTTTACCTATATGCAAGGGTGGACCCAGAGCTCTTCAAGAGATGGGCTAACATTAAAATAAAAGCTAATAAAAAAAAAATTTAAGAAAATTTGCGAAATTGCGAACCATAGGTTTACTACAGAAATAATCCTTATCCAAATTGCTATAAAATTTTATGAGCACACTCCACAAAGAAAGGGTACTTATTTACAATTTTGTCTTACAGGGCTTTAAATTTTTGACGGTACATGTAACATGTGGATATAAATAGAATCATTAAATAGAAATATTAGAAATGGTCATTCAATAAGCAGTTAATGTAAGGTTGGTCATTTTGATATTGTGTCTATGAAAATATATCCCTGAATCAAAGGATGATTTTGAAATTGGTCCTTTCCCCAATATTTAAGCATTATTTATGACATGAATACCCTTGCATTTATGATCATTATCAATTTATATATAAAATTAAAATCTTCTATTTTTTGGCTTTGTAACTGCAACTGCCTATTGAAGAAGTATTTCTAATATTTCTATTATTAGAATGTATTGAAATTAGAACTTTTAAAAAATCCTGTAATCCCTTACAGAAATTAGAACTTTTAAATTATTACCAAAAAAAAGGGTATAAATGGATCCATCTCAATAATCTCATACGCAAAATCAACAATAACTTTGGTGATTCCTTTTTTAAAACAAAAAATTATGTATACTTTCACTTTTTCCTCTCTCACAATTGATTACTTCCCACTAGTGCACATTTTCTTGGCGCATGAAAAGATTTGTCAAGAAATCATATCTTTTTCTTTTCTATATCTTTTTCTTTTTCTTTACTTCCCTCTCTCTCTCTCTCTCAAGTGAGAACTCTAACAACACCACCACCGTCTCCGACATCTACCAACACCGCCTCCGGTACAATCACCACTACTACCTCCTGTGCAAGCTTGATCTCTGCCGCCTTGATGTTCAATTCGAGATCGAGGAACGACCCTTTTTTGTCTTCTTTCTCCCGGCAGTCTCCATCACCGCCGTCGCATGGTGAGTTCTATGCTTTTGAGTTCATTATGGGAAGATTTGGACCAAACCCACTTTGATTTTGAGCTCCTCGCATCCTCAAGCAAAGATTTTGTTCTGAAGAATCTGATGCAAGTTTGTAGTTTATTTTTATTTTTGTAACCATCAGTCATTCTTACCAAGTTTGTAGAATTCTCAACTTGGATTTTTTTTTTATTAATCACCTCCTTGTTCAACATTTGTTATTATTACGATTTGTAGATCTCAATTGTGATTTTTTTTTTTTTTTTTTTTTTTTTGCAGTTCGTGGTGAAATTATTTTTTTTTTCGACAGTGTGAGAAATTTCACAAAGTGTGGAGTTTTACTTTTGAGTTTTGAAGGTGAAAATTTTATTTTTATTTGGTGAGAAAAAATGTGAGAAAAAATGTGAGAAATTTATCACTGTAATGGATAAAATTTCTCACATGTGACTGGTATTTGTGAGAAATTTCTCATCAAATACGTTAAAAGGTTGAGAAATTTCTCACTATAATAGATAAATTTTCTTTGTTAACTCTCTCTCTCTCTATATATATATATATAAATATGTATAACAAATCAAGGTTTTGAATTTAAAAACCTTGATTTATGGGAGTTGGGGTATTTATTATATTTCTCTTTTAATTCTTTCTTTCCACACACACACACACACACATATATATATATATATATATAACAAATCTGGGTTTTGAACCTGATTTTTGGGAGTAGAGGTATTTTGGTCCTTAAAATAGGTGAGGGACTAATTTCTAATTTGACTTAAAGAATGGATCAATTTCTAGAACATGCTATACTAAAGGACTGAAATCTAAAGAACCCTTAATTAAAAACTACTTTTACCAAAATTCAAGTAGTTCTATTATAATATATTGTGATGCTACTAAGGTGTACAATGTAGAACCATTTTTGCTAAACATAATCAGGTTTATCATCATTTTTGTGTTCGACTTCTCTTCATGTCTTTTTATTTATTTTTTAAATTTTTTTTTTTTATGAAAATCTAGCATAAGATTATTACATAATAATCAGTTTCTAAGTCAAGCATGGACTCTTGTATAACTTAAAAGTAGTATACCAAACTAATTAAATCCAATTCTTTTCTCAACTACACAAATAATATACGTAGAGAGGATCAAGTGCGAACCTCAAAGAGAGGGTTTGGAGCTGGCTGACTTTTAGCGACGAAATTTTTCATCGCTAAAACAATGATTTTTAGTGACGAAAATTGTCATACCCCAACGTTGCATAAATAGGGAAAGCATTTAATTTCCTTTATAGACCCGTAGGTCATTGACAGTTTGAAGGATCGATTCCGTCCCAAACGTCAAACAATATAATTAGAGTGAGAGCAATCAAGACTTATAAAATTTTTCTAAGATAATAATTATTACATCATATAGAAATCTAAAGGCACAACATGCCTTGTAAAAATATTAATATCTATTGCATCAGTCTTAATACAAAGTTCAGTTTATAAATAAAGCAGTAATAAATTTTTTCTCTTCTCAAGTAGATATTCTCAATTCGCATATATAGTCGTATTGTCCATCTTGATCATAACCTGAAAAAGCCTAAACATAAATGTCTAGGGCGCATCAACGTTGTCAGCTTCGAGAAGCTGGTGAGCATTAAAAACATATCCTTGTAATGTAAAACATACATTCTTTCCGTTACTAGTTTACAAGTCCATTATTCAACATGTTAGAAAATACATAAATGAATTCACAATTACAAAACAAGAATGTCACACCCCAGAACCGCCCAAACGATTCTAGGACACGTGACATGCCACCAAGGCCTTACACAAGTGATTAAAGTTCCAAAATAAGTTTAAAACAAGCTTAAACCAAAGAAGCTCAACCAACAAAGGACAAAACCCTATCTTTGCAATGAGCCAAAAATTCTATTTTTAGCAAGTAGTAAATTCTCATATAATATTACCAAATCACAAGTTAAAATCAATACTAATGCTTATTTAGAGTCAAACCAAAGTCACAAACATGAGCTTCTAAGTACAAGCAAAAGTTTAAAAACACTTTAAGAAAAGTACCAAATATAACCATTTACAACTAACCCAACAAATAAATCCCAAATTCAACCGTCCCAAATCAACGATAGTAGTACTAGATACAACCAACCTATTCAACACCAGTGATAACAACTCCTATAAATCAAGAGCTAAATTATGCAAAGCTAGTTATTACATGAGTTAATGATCCAACTAAAATATAAAGCTTAACTAGAATTATTACATAAGTCTTGCCAACCCAAAATATAACATTCACTATTCCTGGATTAAAACCGAATATATACAACTATATTACAAGCTTTAAACTAGTAGAAAGAAACTATAAACAAGGTTGCAACCACCTCCACAGTACCACAAGCTAGCCCAAGCCACCAACCGGTTCACTTCCCCGATTCCTCATCGCGATCACCTACGATGGTTATTCAATAACCACTATAATATATAAGCTATGTGCTTAGTGAACAATGTTAATCATGAATGTGGATAATGAACATGCTCAATATAACATATTACAAAGAACTATAGTCTCCAAAAATTGCTAGTTTACTACCACCACTACCGGCTAGCCCGCGGCTCCACTCCCTAAGCCCACGTGGCTGGTCATGACCCACGCCCTTACGCGTGAGGTCCCATAGGCCTCTGGCGGCAATGGTCGTCACCACAATGATTACCTCATGGTGGTATAAAACTAGCAATTCCATTGACCCAAATAGACAACTCAACATGCTCATTTAAACATCACACCATGCTTTCATAATCAAATTGGGCCTAATTTAACCACATGGATTTTGCCCAATAATAAACTAAGTAAGCTAAATTAAGCTAATTAGGCATGCTTTGGCATCACAATTGAACCCAACATGGAAATTATCCAAATATCAAAATCAACATCACTCACCTCTTGGGTTTCGCTCCTATTTGTGAGATTAGGGTCCTACTATAATCCAGGTACAAATCCTATACATAAAGTTATGAGCTTAAACTCCAAATAGGTCGCAGAAAAACTGTCACAGAACTCAATCAAATTGGTACCAATGGATTAGACTCACCTCCAGGAGTCCGAATATATAGCCTATTTTAATAACCGATGTCGTTTGGCATGTCAACCGTCGTCGTGAATGTCGACAAAACCCCGTGCTCGTATACTTCTATTTTTGGTCAACTAGCTACTGTGACGACGAAGATTTGATCTTCTTTTTCTTTTATATTAAACCCACTTTTGCATTTTTATTATGAGACTCACCAGAGTTTGCTAGTTTTGCAATTATGCCCATACTAATAATGAAACTGTATTAAAACTATCGCAAACCTAAGTGGGTATTTGTCTATGTCTCGCATGGGTCCCATAAGTGGTCCCATATAATTATACTAGATTATTGCCCGTGCCCGAGGGCACTACCCAAAATTAAAACTGGTTTTAACTCTTGTAAAACAGTACATATAAATACACCAACATCTTTTCAACATTTTTTCCACCCCAAGGAATAAATGACAAAATCATTAAAAAAAATTTGTTTTTTTTGTTTTTTTTAATCAATAAATGACAAAATCTTAGAATCCTAAATTTCTTTCTGTTCACTATTTTTTCGGATGTGTAAACTAAATATCTGATGCGTAAATCCTACTAAATACATGTGCTTAGAGAGTTGCATTGCTGTCTTTTCTATGGGCATTTTCTCTGCTAAGGGCATGAGTCAAAAGGAAACATAAGCTTCCAGACATCATGGACATTTTCAAAATAGATATGCTTCAAGTATCACCAACTTATATGACTGGACAACTTGCTTGATGAAGAGATTTGTTCATTTAGCCTATGTGTCCTGCATAGTAATTGATTAGCACATAAAAAAAAAGTTTTGAAAATATGTTTCGTTAGCACATAAAAGAATCTTTTCATGGAAAACCAATTCAATTCATAATGAAGTAGGAATTGTACAATACTCAACTGAGCTTAAATATGGATTAAGCTCTTAACTATACATTGAATAAAAGCACAATCGCTAATCGGGTAAAAACTAAAATATTGTTCATAGCAAATCAGTTTAATATTATTCTTCAAGATTTAATGAAAAGGGACTAATCGAAAAGAAAAGAAATATAGTTGGCCACGAATTAGATGTGTACGGAATGGGGAGTTGGAATGTTTAATTTTTATGAAGAGTAAACCAATTTGAGAACTTAAGTCTAGTAGATGGGTTTAAATGAACACATGGTCTACAATTTGTTTATAGTTGCAATAAGGTAAAAGGAGTGCAAAGTCGCCATTAAAGTATGTATCTAGAGATAATTCCCAACATCCCATGTGTAGGGAGTTAACAGCTTGGTTAGACTCAAAATTCAATCTCATTTCAAAATTAAGACAAATGATACATATAAAGAAAACTATGAAACTAAACAATAAATTAGAAAAATGGGTTTTCCAAAAAGGCCGAGGAAAACAATTAAAAATGGGTAAAATCTCTCTATGTACCTTCATGTTTACTTGCAGAGTAATGCTTTGGAGAGAGACCGAAGAGGATCCATGCAGCTGCAATAAACCATGAAAACAAATCTCAGTAGAAATGATAAGGTAAAGAGAAACTGAAGTACAAATGGGTCTCATAAAGTTGGTATATAGAGACAGAAATAAATTGCCATTACCTGATGGAATGATTTTCCCTTCAAGATGTTCTTAAAATGTGAAATAGGGCTTGAGAATAAGAGAAAGAACAAATTGAAGAAAAAGAGGAAGAGACCAATAGGCAACCGGTACACTACGGGTGGGTGAGTGACTAGCAATATTACTTACGACCCATAAAAATCCAAGTTTGCACAACCATTAATCAAGGAAATAGCAAAAGAAATCTAGTGTTACCACAAAATGCAAAGCTATTCCTGGCAATCAATTAATTCCTGGCCTAATTTCATACAAACTGAAGCGTAAAACTAAAAAATAGTATGAAAGTTTGCGAGTCCTCCACCTTCTTACCCCACGGTGCTCTAATAGATCTAGAGAGAGTGTGTAAAAAAGTCACATTTTTTCTACAACACAGATATTTGTGTGTACAAACAAAATCTCAAATCATAAAGACCTAAGAGAGAGAGGGAGAGAGAGAGAGAGAGAGGAGAAGAATCAAACAGATCCTCACATATTAAAGAGTAAAAATATAAAGCTAGAAAGAGATTATGACGGATGAAATATGTGAGTTGCATGGAACTGTCTATGGCATGATAATCTGAAAATTGTTGAAGCAAAAATAAAAATTAAATCTCACAATTAGGGCGGCCAGATTTAAAGGAAGGTAGAGTTTTCTTACCCATTGATTGTCCTAGGAGATTGGCTGCGATCGCGTTTGTGACTAGGTGGGCCACTTGAGCAGTAAAAAAAAATTTCCTGCAACAAACCTAGAGTTGACCTAAATTTTTTTTTAAAAAATGAGAGTGTTAGCGAGCATACAAATTCAAGAAAAGGAGAATTGAACTAAATGGCAAATCAAATGAATACCCCCACAACTTGAGATAAAATAAAAAATAAAAAAGGAGGAGGAAGTGATTCTTCTTTTTTGGGGGTATGGTTCTTCTAAAGTCCGTTTAAGTAAGGAGTTCGGTTGAATATACCACATGAGTGTACTTTTTTTTAGTACATGAATCTTTGCAATTGTAATTGGGATTTCCTCTCTATATCACACGAGTGTACTTTTTTTGAGTTATTAATTTTGGGTAACTAGAATACCCATATGGGAGCTCATGTCTTTACATACATTGGGATTTTTTGTTAAAAGAAATAATAAGAATACACAAATAGTGGTAAAATCTAAATATAGAAATCAAAATTAGATAATATAGAGAGAAATCTAAATTAATTGCATTTATACTGACTGGGGGCAAATTTGTGGAATACAAAATCAATGGAATCAATGCAAATCACATGCATTCAAATTAGTATTGGAGAAATCTAAATATAGAAATCGAAATTAGAGAAGTTATGAAGGAAACAAAATTGGTGGAATCAATGCAAATCAAGTTATGAAGGAAACGAAAGTTTAGGATATTCTTTGTTTGGTGCCAAGAAAATTTGAGATTATCAATGAATAAAATGAAAAAAAAACTTTTCGCAATAATAACTCGAATTGTGAACAGGTTATTGAATGATTTCAGCATGCTATGATCATTGACATATTGTAACATCCAATAGAACTTACCAAACTCGAAGGCTGAGCGAACTAAAGGAATTTCTGCAACTGCAAACTTGTTAAATTTAGTCTGCGAGCTCTCTCTCCTTTGGAACCTTGTGGAGCTTTTTGAATCTGTGCATGCCGATGATCTGTGCGTAGCAACACTCATGTGAATAATAGTAATAATCAAACTCGAAAAACTATGTAGGAATTCAAAGAGTAACAAATTTAGAGCACTTGATTAGCAATAAGATGGTTTTGACATGTACAAAAAAATACCAATACTGTTATTTAGAGACTAACTAAGCATTTTCTCAACTAACAAAGTCTAAATGAATATTACAGGGGATAAAAGAATAGAGAAAAAAAGCAATAAATTAACATGCAGCAATGATTCAAAATCGTTGATGGTCGATTGGTGGTGGTTGAAATGGGTAATGGTCAAAATCGGTGGTGGTGGTCGGCGATGATGGTGATGGGTGATGGTCCAAACTAAGCAAGAATTAATGAGAAGGAAACACCAAATCACAAAAAGAAAAATAAGATCAAATGAGCAAGGATTAATGATTAATAAAAAGGAAACCCCCAAATCACAAAAAGAAAAATATCAAATTGAAAATCAAAATCAATTTCAACCTGTTTATCTTCTGCAGAAGTTTAGCCTGTTTACCTTCTCCATGTGTAGATCTGACGGAGATTGAGAGGGAGGAAGCCAGGGTCGGTGATGTGATGGTGGTCGGCGGTTATGGTGATGTTGGTAATGGTGGTCGGCTGTAGTGAGGAGAGAGAGAGAGCGAGAGAGAGAGAGAGAGAGAGAGAGAGAGAGAGAGAGACCAAGAGGGCATGGTGGGCTTGAGAGAGAGTGAGAGGAGGTTGGGGAGAGAAAGAAAGTGACGATCTATAGCCTATAGGTTAAGGAAAAGTAAGAGAGTAAATATTTGTCCATGTCATATTTTAGTGTCATTCATCAGTTTTTAACCAATTAAATGAATCCTAGTTAGCAAAAGTTATACATGTCCTAGTAGGATAAAGTCTTACAACATAATATAGATGAAGTTGCTATTTAGCTTACTAATTATGCAACATGTTCAATTCGTGCTCACAAAGGTACCGCTAATTGACCCCAAAAGTGCTCACAAAGGTACCCCTAATTGACCCCAAAAGTGGTCAAGAACTCTTCGGTGTCATTGTACTTCACAACCCTCTCTGAGAGTTCAACCAAGGTTGTCAGTCACTATCGGTGGAACGATGTGGCAACCTTGGTATTCTGAACCCCCGAGCAGAAGGCTGTGATTACAACCATCTCATTTAGGTCATGATTTTGAAGGTTTTGCTGGTTGAACCTATTGACTTAATCCTTCAAGGATTCTCCCTTTCGCTGCTTGATAGCAAGTAGCCGAGTTTTTGGCTGCGGTTGACTAAGCATACCCATGAACTGGCCGACGAACAGCTTACTGAGCTCCTTAAAATCGTCAACCAATCGAGGCCTAAGGGAATGGGACCACTGCACGGCTGGGCCCTTTAGAGTGCTAGGAAAGACCAAGCAGTATAGTTCATCGGCATTGGTTGCTAGTGCCATCTAAGCCTTGTAGGTCTGGACGTGGTCGAACAAACTTCTTGAGTCGTTATAAGAGTCGAGATGAGGCTGTTTGAATTTGCGTGGAATGGCGAATCCCGTGATCCGATCGGTGAATGGTGACTCGGTCTCGGTATTGGTATAATTATGACATGGTTTTCGGCCTAGCTTCTCAATTTGTTTATCCAATTCCTTGATGCGGGCTTCCACGTCTTCCCGACCAGTATCCGAGTGGTAGGTCGGGTCAGAGGAAGAGGCTTCCTCCTCAAAGTGTGCTATGCTCAAGGATAAGGCTCGGCTTTAACTCTGATTGATCGTATGGCTAAGATAACTTCGGCTCCTGGCCGGTTGATCTTGGGCTGATTCCTGGGTCAAGCGCTCTTGTCTTTCTACTCTGGCAGCATGTCTATCATTGATGATATTTCTGGCATCCCCTACATGGCTCGGGTCAGCCTGGACATGTTGTCGGGTCCGCCTGGACATGTTGTCGGGTCCTTATTGGATCCCAAACACCGTCATCAATCCTGTGCTATCCTACACCCTGTGGAGACTTTGTCCTAGCTTGGGCACGCTGTCATGGCTATACTGGTGTCTGACCATGCCCGACGCTCCCAGGTTGTACCTCAGTTTGCGAAGGCTTATTCTGTTGAGCCAACAGGGCTTCAATTTGCTACTGGGTTTGACGCTGAATCTCGAAAAGTTGAGCGACATCCGCAGTGATTTGTTCTGGGGTCATTGGTGCCGCTGACTCTACAGCCAGTGGATCCACATGACCGGTTTGCTGAGTAGCTTTCTTAGTCTTATGAGGAGCCATGGCGATCAGTCAAGAATTTTTCTTATCTTAGAAAACTTTTGTTCTCACAGAAGGCGCCAAGCTCATGGTGCCAAAATTTGGTATAACGTAAGAGAAAGAAAACAAGAGAAGATTTGTATGTGGTTCGTCCCTGTTAATGAAGAGACCTACGTCCACGGGTGTGACTGAGCATGCTCACTATATTGTGAAATAGCCGATGACCTTTGGTGAACCAAGACTGGAACTACCAGAGGTCAGCCGATCGGGTTAAACAAGGCTATGGTGAATCTTATGTACAAGATGTTCATCCCCCTCTATAGGGTGTGAGGGGTCTCTTTTTTACTTACAAGAGACCTCCTCATATACGGAAACTGTATTAATACGGTAATATGATCTGATTGGATGTGATTAACATTGATTGTGTGAGTTTTCTAATTGGATTAGGAAACAATCTTAACATTCCATTAGTCTTCTAACTAATATAGGGAACTATTTGGATGAATTTTGATGGTGTCTCATGTCTGTCCTAAGCTATCCTACGAGGAGCTGGGCCCATGTGGCATTTCCGACCTATAGATTAGGTCTCGTAATATGGGGTGGTCTGGTCTGGATAGCAGTACATCCTAACCGGGCGGTAAGCAATGTGATCACCAAGTCTTATACTCATTGGTTGAATATTTTTGTACGTATCAATAAATAAAGTAGGACTCTCTCATAGGCGGATAAAAAAAAGGGTTAAATACAAAACATGCCCTTGAAGTTTGGTCCCTGTGTCATTTTAGTCCTTGTAGTTTTAATTGTGTCAATTTGGTCTCTGAAGTTTTAAATAGAAGCAATTTGATCCAAATGTCCAATTCTGTGAAAAAAGTTAATAGAATTTACTCATACACTACGCATTGTCACACTTTTTAGGGGTAGAATGGAACACCACTAATCTCTCAACCCACTTATCAGCATAATTGTGCACAACAGTGAGTAAATTCTACCAAATTTTCTCACAAAATGGGACACATGGATCAAATTGTTTCTATTTAAAACATCAGGAACCAAATTTACACAAATGAAATTATAGGGACTAAAATGACACAAGGACCAAACTCAATGGTCTATTTTGTAATTAAGCCAAAAAAAGTGGTATATATGCTAAAGTTATTAAAACTCTAAGAAATTCACTTAAATGAAAGTGTGCCGACTGATAAAATTGTAAAAAACTTATGGGCATCAGTGCACTTAAAAATAGTATAGATACATAGATATAAGGTGGGCGCTAAAATATACCCATGTTTATGCTATGCATACCCACATTTTATTATTTAAAATTTTTTAAACAATAAAATAATACACCTTCCTAAAAAATTGCATATACCCAAAATACCCTTCACCTAACCCTAATCTCTTCTCTCTCTCCTCTCTCATCTCTCAATCAGACCTCTCTCTCCCTCTAAACCTCCTTCTCTCTCACTAATGTAAGATGATCAAGATCCCCCAACTTCTTCTCTCTTATGGAAACCAATACCCCTTCCTCCTCCTTCAAACCCATTACCATCCCATCTCCATGCCATAACCCCTTCTGGCATCGTACCCCAGCCTGACACCTTATCGCCTCCCCCTCCCTTGCTACCTCCTTCCCTTTCCAAAGTCGGCCTTGAGGACATGCGATGAAGCAACTGCATGGGGCCTCATTTTTAAGCATACTTTCTTCTAATTTCAATGAAACTTATCATTTTTAGGCCTATTTTCTTCTTATTTCTTCCTAATTTCTATGAATCTTAGTATAGAGACCTCATTTTTTAGGCCCCTTTGAAAGTTTGCTTGAGGCTCCGAACAATTTTTGTCATCTCAGGGTCAGCCCTGTCCTTTCCTCGACACCGGTAGTGCACCCATCCATCTTTCCCCAATCAAAATCCTAACCCCTAACTTAGGGAAGGTGGTGGTGGCCGGTGGCAATAGCGATGGTTAGAGATGGTGTTCGCATGGCTGAGAGGGAGAGAGATAAAGAGAGAGAGAGAGAGAAAAAGAGAGGTCGATGGGAATGATGGTGGATTGGCTGATGGGAGAAGAGGAGAGGCGATAATGGTGGTTAATTGGAGGGAGATGAGAGATAAGAGAAGTGGTGGTGGTGGTGATAACCAATAGGGGTGATGGTGGGTGATGGGGGTGAGATGAGAGAGAGAAAGAGAGAGAGAGAGAGAGAGAGAGAGAGAGAGAGAGAGAGAGAAGAAAGGATATCATACAAAAGTGATAGAAGTGAAAGAGAGAGTTGGGTGAGTTTGGGGTCAGGGTTAAGGGCATTTTGGGTATATGTTTTAAAAGTATAATTTTATATTATTTATTATTTAAATATAATATATGTAAAGTGGTGTGGATGTACATAGAAAATATGTAGGTGTATTTAGCCCCACCCTAGATATATATACATATAGCAATTTATGACAGAGACTTAGGGAGGCAATTGTGCTGCCGATTTGGTAGTTCGACAATTTCAGTGTTGTTTATCTTGTGAGATAATTGAGCATTGATGACTAGACGCCATTTGTTGTTTAAAAATATAAAAATGCTAGGCACATAACACCAACTACAACACAAATCACAACACATGCTTTAAATGCATGTACTTTGTGTTGTGTAGATTTTTCACACAGGGCCCACACTTTTTTGGAAAGCACAAGGTACATGCATTTAAAGCATAGTTGTGATTTGTGTTGTGGTTTGTGTTGTGTGCCTAGCATTATTCTTTAACATAAATCCTGACTTGTAACTTGAACTTGTGATATAGTTAATGGAACTTTGTTTATCTTGCTAATTAATGGTATTAGGTTTTAGAATTGGCCGATTAATCGATTCGGTCTTCATTCGACCATTATGAATAATTTCTCTTCATAATTTTGAACTTTGAAATTTTAAGTACTGGAAAACTTACTAACATTAGCTTTTTATTGCATGAAATTTGTATTAAATTGTCACTTTATTTATTTTAAGGACTGTACATGTGTTTCAATAATTATCCAGTGAGTACCCTAATTGTACATAGTCATTTCCTTTCTTAAAATAGTGCGATTCGTGGTTTGATTGAAGGATGTTTATGAATAGGAGTTACTCAACTTTTTATATGCTTCTAAAGGAGGATTGTGTTGTCAATGTTATGTATATATCAAGAAATTTGCTTGCAGAAGAGTTGTTTGAATGAGTTTGGGATTGTTTGCTCGTAGTTATGCGCGGGCGTGCCAAAGCTAGACAGGCTCGGAGTGTGCAAACTAATTTCCTAAGTGCTTCTGTGAGTGATACACAAGGCTTTATGACCTAACTTCTAACGGGTGATTGTGTGTGATGAGTAGGAAAGTACCCTTACCAAAAATCCTTTGGTAGTACTGAAGCGCACAAGCCAAATAGTGCAAGAGTCTACCAGGTAAACAATCACAAACGATTAATAAAACATAAAGGTATCTTATTGCATGTTTGGAATAACTAAACCAAAGAACAGGATCAGAACAGGCTTTGATTGTTCAGAAGAATGAAAAAAAGCATTAAAAGAGAATTAACAAAGAGGCAGACCTAATTGCTACAAATGCTGTGGATGCAGAACCACAAGAACACAAAGGTTTGAATACTTTGAATATAGCATATGAATGTTGTTGAGTGCTGTTTTTTGAGCATGACGCGGAGTCCTTTGCACGGTTAGCCTGCTTTGTATTTATAGCGGCCTAGAGCAATCTGGGTAAGGCAAGGATTCCTTAAATTACGCCCCAAGCAAACATAATCCTTCCTTAGCTTTAACTCTTTCCTTATCTATATCCTGATTTAATCAATCCCAGTATTTAAGGGGTTAGCTTTCCATATCCCACTGGATGTGATCAGATCCCACTCCTAAACTAACTCTGCTTCCTTAAAACCAGGGTAACGTCATTATGACAGCAAAGAGCAGAACCGCCTTCCTCATTTGCTCATCGAACTCCCATGATTATATCTCTAGCTTCATCAGTCTCATACAACCTCACTTATCATGCTTTCCGACTTCCATGCCCGATGACGATCTTAAGAATTCACATGACGAATCGGTCTCGTGCAACTGGCCTTTAACACTTTCCTGAATGTAGTGTCTGATTGCTGAATGTACCCTCTTATTCATTCATCGAGCTTCCCCTGACGCCATCTTATGCTTCTCGAATGCCCGATAAGCATTATCCATAACCTATCATAACAATCGGGCACTACCACCTACTATTGCTCTCTTGCTTCAAGTATGTTGCCCAATTGATTAGTGTCTTGCACCTATTCCCCATCGGGCCTCCCCAAACTGGGATGATAGCGTTATCCTTCTAAACTGCGTGCCATTCCACCTGTGTCATGCCCCGGAACGGCAAAAATAGAGAAAAATAAATTTCCTTATTGGGTCCAAAGACAGCGACTGGTGAAGTCACATGATTGTCCACACCACGCAGTACTAAGCAACAATAAGTAAAAGAGATAATAAGAATGAAATCTGGGTCCTGGTTAAAACATAACTAAATGTCAAAAAGAGGTTACTAACTATTACACATCAAAGTCTCGAATCAAAATAAAACACAGCAGAAGTACAATTGTCGAGGCAACATATGCCTGATTACAAAATGTCTGGAAATCAGTAAAGATAATTAAACTACTGTCTAGCCTAATCTTCAGTTGGCGTAGAGGTAGTCCTTAGCGTAGTAGTCCTCTTCTGCCTGACCTCCTTCGGGGTAGTCATCTGCAGAGACATCGTCACTGGCATAGTAGTCCTCGTCTGCAGGTCCTTCACCTATATAGCCATGACCAGGGTGCGCTGGAACATAGAAATGTCCAGCGGCATAAACGCCGTCAGCTTTATGAAAGCTGAGTGAATTAGATACTAACAGGGTATCAACTATTGAAGTTATTACCAGTTAAACACCATTAAATTCAGTGAGGGTAACTCCTTTAATCATTCTGATGATCCGATTATTAGCGTCTTACTCAATTTAAAATCGACAATACATTATGATAGAAGAACAGACTCGACAGTAGTTCACTCTTAAGGATACACCATTGCTCCGTCCACCACTTTTAAGAACATATGCACAGTGCACCGCAGTCATGGGTACCACATCAGTCCATTCCCAGCTTTTAAGAACATATGCACAGTTGTCACACCCCGATTTTTAGACAACCAAATACCCATTCAATAATATCCCAACCAGTATTTAATTGCCCAAAAATCTGAGAGTGAAAAACAATCAACTTGTCACACATTTGAAATAGTAAACTTTGCTGAAAAATGTTCCTCTTTAAAATAATTCACAAACTTTAAGTAACAAAAAAAAAATAATCATTTTCATTGAGATCTCCATGATAAAATTCTAAACTACAATTTACAATAATAAAGAGAATTCTGTTGCCATAACAAAATAAGAAATCCACATTTTTACAAAACTTGAATCAGAGCTACTATAATCGTCCCATAACCCCAAAATAATAAAATACAACATGACCCACAATGCCAAGAAATAAATAAATCAAGATCACCAAGCAAAATAAATAACAATTAAAAATCCACTCGTAGATCTCTGAATCACAAAATTTACTCCAACCGCTAACACGAACTATTCCTGAAAATAAGAACCCGGCTACGCTCCACGAAGAACGCACCCGGTGATAAAATCACACGGGTCAGTACACACGGTACTGGTGTGAGTTAAATAATTAACATAATAACGAAGTCTTAGGGATAACACACAGTCCCTTAGAATACCACACCGCAAAATAAGAAATTTATCGGGCAAGAGAGTAGTTCCACTCACACTTCAGGACAAGCGGTAGTTTCCTTCAATGTGGTGGCAGTGGCTCCAACCCCGAATAAATGCAACTGAATACTTACCGGTCGGATATCTGTGGTGAGTCAGCCCTGCATAAAAGTTAGTGGACCCACCATCCTGTAATATATAGTTATCACAAACCAAGCAAATAAGTCAGTAAACAACATTTCCACCTTCTAACTTAAACGTCGCATTCATTATTCCAAACTTATCAGTCTTATGAAATACTCCATTGTCATTATTTATTAGCCTTTAATTATCTTTGTGTTCCCTAGGTTCACCACTTGGCCACCCTCTATGGTACAGCCCACACATATATCCCATGTGTGCCCGGACATACTACCAACACCCACTCCGGTGCCAGTTTGGTTGGGGTATCAACCAAACCAGGTATACACAACGGACGGCTGGTCAATATGTCAAGACATCTATACAATATAAGTCGAGCATAAGGCTTAGGCCAGCTTGATCACGAAGCCACTGGCAAAAAGTACACTCCACAAGTCTTAAGCCAGCTTGATCACGAAGCCACTGGCAAAATAGTGCGAGCTACCAAAAACAATAACACAACAACGGGGAGCGGTGAACACTAAAGAACTATGTTGCAATTATCACTTATCGTTCGTATTATCCCCAATAATTGTGAATTTCACGTTTATCAAATAGTTCCGTCTTATCATCCAATCACATCTCTAACTTTTAGATATATTCCAATTTCTTACAATAAAGGAGTTTTATCAATTAACCCATAACAATTCTTCCCTCAATAATTTCCAATCAAATTACAAGATTCCCAATATACTATTCAACGTATCTAATTTACTCATTTTTATCAAAATGACCACATAATAAGGTCAGTTATTTCAGGTACAATAATCTCAACCCAACATTAAAAATTAGCCTACATGAAACCCATAATAAAAATTCAAATTCTCATGTCGTAAAGTATTATAACAGTCGTTCCACAATATTTTCATCGGACTCAACGTTAATGATTATTACCCTTTATTTTTTATCAACATTATATGAGAATTCATGTATCTCTAAGTAATTTTCGTTAAGTCAAACGAATGAATAAAAAATAACACAACGAATCATATTTCTCCAATTTCGTACATTTTAATATACTAAAAACTGCTACTGAAATCTTCAATTTCTGCCCAAACGGTGCAGAATCATGAAAAATATCATTAGACGAAAAAAGTGCAGAATCACGTTTTACATGAGACGCGCAGACAGAATGTTCAAATTCAAAGCCATGATTTCCTAATAATTTTCTAAAGTTTCTACAACTGTGTGAATTACAAATAAAACGAATTTCACATATATTTTCTAACAAACATGAATATTTCACATATGGTTTTTATCAAACTAGCGATTCACCTAACCCTTTCGAAAACCCTAATGTCATGATCGCAAAGTCACACGAAGGGGAAAGAAACTATCTAAATTACTTCAACAATAGCGTGTATCCATTACAAAGATTTAACCCTAATAATTAAATTAAACATGTACTACTTTAATTTACTCACATATACATATATACATACGTGTATATATATATACTCGGATACACAAAATTTAACTCACCTCGTTGATCAAAAATCAACCACCACGAATGCTTCGCGATTCCCCACGTGCCCACGAACCCTAGACTCTTCTTCTTTCTTCTCCCTTTTCTTCTCTTCTTTCTCTTCTCTCTCTTTCTCTCTGTCTCTCTCAATTGCGGCTGTGTAAAGGAAAGGGATTCCTAACCCTATTATTTTATTATGTAAGTATACAAGATGCACACCTAACCTATTAGTATATTAACACACACACACCCGTACATACTAACACACATACCCGCACACATCTACACACATGTAAATCCCGTTTTTCTTTTTATGGGCTCACAAAAGAGACTCATATGAGCCCAGAATGCAGTACAAAGTGTTAAAATGAGTAGCCCAATGGGTACCCATGACCCCGGTACTAAGTTTTAATGTTAATTACATTATTTAACACATTCGCGGGCCTGTAAACACTATATAACAAAAATACATATCAACCCTTCACTTTTTTTTTTAACAAATATAAATTAATAAAATATAACTCCCAAACTAAACGCGCTCACTCATGATTTAATTGATATGTCCACCAAACAATTAAAATTTTCAAACACATGTCTTACATAGGCACACTCATATAATATTGCTAACTAAAAATAATTATTAAAATAATTATTTACACACTTAAAAATTTTAGGGTTGTTACAACAGTTCACCGTACTACAGGGATATAACGCTTTAAGCAATAGTACATCATTCTATGCCACGACTTAGCGACGTCTACCAGTGATCACGGTCCACTGTAGTCGTAGATACCTTCGTCTGTCTACCGCTTTTAAGAACATATGATTAGATCATCTGGCTATCTTAGGGTTATTGGTCCGGTTCACCACAAGTCATAGACACCTTCGTCTGTCTACCGCTTTTAAGAACATATGATCGACCAAGGCCGCCCACGCAAGATTCCCAAATCCTAACAAACCTACTTAAGTTCAACTCTAACATTGATACATGACATTCCCAATATGGTCTAACTACTCTGAATGAAATGAATGATAACTCCAAGGGATTCACAATTATTACGTTATCTAACATCACAACCATTATTCGTTAATCTCGTTCGTTACTACGATCCTACGTCGTATTATCTCATTATCACTTCTGTATTAAACAATAAAGCATGCTGGGAATACTGAGCAGTAAACAAACAGCTAAACAATTATAATATAAACTAAACAAGGATATCAACATTCTGCAGCTGCCAATCGATTGGAACAGGGGTCCAATCGATTGGTATAAAAATAGTAACAATCGATTGGTAAAAAGTTCAATCGATTGGATCACATGCCACTCAATTGCTAAAATTGGCAATTGATTGGTATATCAAGGATGGCAATCGATTGGGAAAAGTGGCAATCGATTGGGAAAAGTCCCAATCGATTGGGACTTCGTCTTCTTCACAGTGAAGGAAGCAGCAATATAAAACAGGAAAATGCATGATTCTATCATCTCACCTTCATCCAAACAAGTCATAATATCAATGAAGTGTTACCAAATGAGTTTAAAACTCACCTTAGTGGTCTAGGGTGTGTTTGGTTGTGTGTATTTGAGCTTGGAAGCTCCAATGGTGGTCCTCCTCTCTCTCTTCGTTCTCTTTTCTCTTCTCTGTCTTTCTTTTATTTTCTTCTTTCTTTCTTCTTCTTCAATCATCTGGGTGTGTGTGTGAGTGTAAGGATGTATATATGTGTATATATAGATATATAGGAGTGTATATATATGTAAACACACACACAACCCTCCCTTTCACTCCCTAGTTTTTGTAAACAGAAAATGGGCGAGATTGGGTCACATATATATAGGCAAATAAGTGTTCACGTGCCCTTACCCCAGCCAAGGCAAGAGAATCTGCCCAGCTGCTGCCAATCGATTGGGATAAATGGCAATTAATTGGTATTAGGTATAAATGCTCGAATCGATTGCTAATAATGGCAATTGATTGGTAATCTTGCCAATCGATTGGTATCCAAATTATACCAAAGGTAAGGGAAAACTCATACAAGTATTACAAGAAGCATACAAGGTCTTATTCATATAATATATTACAAAAATACAGGGTATTACATCATCCACCACTCATTAAAGATTTTGTCCGTGAAATCCGAAGTAAGTAGGGTTCAAAACAAAAACGAAAACTTCTCTCGCATCTCTGACTCCAATCCCCATGAAGTTTCTCCCTCGTCATGGTGCTTCCACTGAATTTGCACTAGCGGAATCTCTTTATTTCTGAGCTTCTTCACTCCTCGGTCTAGAATATGCACTGGTCCTTTGTTGTATGTCGCGTTCTCGTTCACCTCAATATCTTCAAAACTAATCTCGTGCGTTGGGTTGTGGGCACACTTCTTCAACATGCTAATGTGGAAAACGTTGTGCACTCCTGACAACTTCAACGGCAATGCAAGTCTGTAGGCTACTTTTCCAACACGTTCTAGGTTCTTGAACGGCCCAATGAATCGTGGCAATAGCTTGCCTCTCTTCTATCCGAATCTGACGATGACTCGAATTGGCAAAACTTTGAGTAGTACACAATCTCCAACTGTGAAGTCTAGATCTTTTTGTCACTTATAGGCATAGTTCTTGTGTCTGGATTATGCTGTCTTCATCTTCTCTCATACAATTTGGATCTTCTCACTGGTTTCTCGAATCATCTCAAGCCCAAGTAGTTGAGTATCTCTGACTTCGGCCCAACATAGCGGCGATCGGCAAGGTCTTCCATACAAAGCTTCAAACGGTGCCATCCCTATGCTCGTGTGATAGCTGTTGTTGTAGGCAAACTCGATCAGAGGTAGATGTGTCTCCCATGAACTCTCGAATTCAATGACACAGGCTCACAACATATCCTCCATCACTTGATTGACTCATTCTGTCTGGCCGTCTGTTTGTGGGTGAAAAGCTGAACTCAAGTTCAATGAAGTTCCCATTACTGTCTGAAGGCTCTTCCAAAATTCTGTGGTGAAGCACAAATCTTGATCCAATACTATTGAGGCAGGTACACTGTGCAGTCATACCACTTACTGTAGTTACATCCGGCTCAATCTTTCTATCGGGTCCGTCATGCTGTAGGCGATGAAATGCACTGACTTGGTGAGTCGATCCACTATTACCCAAATAGCATCGTGGTTTTGCTGTGACTTTGGCAATCCAACCACGAAATCTATGGTGAGGTATTTCCATTTGTACTGGGGAATTGGTAGCAACTGTAGAAGTCTAGGTGGTCTTTGATGTTCTGCCTTCACTTTTTTACAAACAAGACACTGCGACACGTACTCGGCCACTTCTCGTTTCATTCCTTCCTACCAGAAGTTCCTCTTCAAATCCTTATACATCTTGTTTCCTCCGGGGTGGATAGTCATCCTTGACTTGTGTGCTTCATCCAAAATATCCTTTCTGAGACTATCATCATTTGGCACACAAAGTCTACCCTTGCATCTCAATGCTTTGTCCGTACTGATACTCCATATTTCTGGTTCCTTTATGGACATCTTTGCAAACCATAGCTTCAAATCCTCATTTGACTGTTGGGCTTCCAAGATACGGCTGATGAGAGTCGGTTGTATGACAAGACATCCAAGTCATGCATTGGATAATTCTTCTCATGCGGCTTCAATTGTCTTGATCTGCATGTAATCACGTTTCCATCTTGCATTAGCACACAACCAAGCCCTTGGTGTGATGCGTTACTGTAGATTATGAATCGTTCACCACTCTTGGGTATCCCAAGCATAGGTGCTGAGGTTAGTCTCTCTTTTAATTCCCAAATGGCATCCTCATGCTTACCAATTCATTTATACTTTGTCTCCTTCCTTGTCAAACTTGTCAACGGTCCTGCGATCTTGGAGAATCCCTCCACGAATCTTCAATAATATCTAGCCAATCCAAGAAAACTCCTAACTTCGGTCGCATTAGTCGATCCATTCTAGCTCAAAACTGCATCGACCTTGGACGAGTCTATAAAAATTCCATCAAGTGATATCACATGTCCCAAGAATTTGACTTCCTGAAGCTAGAAATCACACTTGCTGAATTTCGCATACAGGCTATTATCTCTGAGAGTTTGTAGAGCAATCTGTAGATGCTTCTTGTGTTCTTCTTCTATCTTCGAGTAAATCAGAATGTCGTTGATGAATACTATAATGAATCGATCCAGATAAGGTCTAAATACTCTATTTATTAGGTCCATAAATACTATCGGGGCATTGGTCAGTCCAAAGGACATTACTAAGAACTCATAGTGTCCATACCTCGTCCTGAAGGTAGTCTTCGGTATTATCTTCTGGTCGAACTAGTAGCTGATGATATCCTGAACGCAAATAAATCTTCGAGAATATCCTTGATCCTTGTAATTGATCGAACATGTCGTCTATCTTAGAAAGTAGATATCTATTCTTGATCGTGACCTTATTCAACTCTTTGTAGTCAATACAGAGTTGTAGCTCTCCGTCCTTCTTCTTCACGAATAGGACTGGTGCTCCCCAAGGTGACGTACTCGGGTGAACAAAACCTAAGTCTTCAAGTTCCTGAACTTGCTTTTTTAATTCTAACATTTCTATTGGCGCCATCCGGTACGGGTTCATGGAAATTGGCAACGTTCCAGGTGCTAGTTCAATGCAGAAGTCTATATCTCTCTTTGGCGGAACTCCAAAGATACTTCGAAATACATCTTCAAAATTTTGAATAATGGGGATCTGGTTGATAGTAAGCTCAAGTCTCGATCGTAGCTAAGCAGCTCAGAATGAACATATCGCTCAACGGTTGGCATTAAAATCTGATTTACGGGTAACCAGGTGTCAAAAAGACAATGATCCGACTAACACAATCCAGAACGGCTCCATACTTGGTAAGCCAGTCCATTCCTAGGATCACGTCTAACTCAGACATTGATAAAACTATCAAGTCTGCCAGGAGATTTCTATCTTCTACGGTTAAGGAACAATTCTTGCATATCCTAACCAACTTAACAGTTACTCCCAAGGGAAAAATGGCATTAAGGGCTGATTCAAGTGCTAGGGGTATCAAACCAAAGTTACGCACAATCTTAATAGCTATGAAAGAACGAGCAGCACCAGAATCAAACAAAGCTCTAACTTGACTGTGAAATAAAGTGAGTGTACCTTCCAAGTTCTGCTGTTCCTCAACATTATCCTGCATTGCCAGGGATGATGGAATTCACCCTAACTTGTCCTTGTTGTCCTTGAACAGGCGCTCCATAGTAGCCTCCATGAGGTGCTCGACAATCCTTACTCATGTGACAAGGCTTGTTACAGTTGCGACAAACGAGGTCATTACAGCGGTTAGTCTTAGGAGCTGTGCAATACTTTGCAATTTGCCCGGGCACTCCACAGTTGAAACATCCATCAGTGTTCTGTCACTGGGCGGCGGGGTGTGTCTGAGGCGGTCCTTGTTGTCGGTTCTGTTGTCGAGGAAAGTTAGCTTGGGGCTTCCTTGTACCATCCCAAGTTCACATGGTTCCCTGATAGTTATTAACCTGGGGTTTCCATCCATGATTACTCCTTGATGATTGTGCTGGAAAGTTCCTCGGTTTGAAGGTCATGGGTGGAGGTTGATTCGCTTATGGTCCTTGCATAAGATAAGCATCCTTTTCCAAACTTGACGCTAGACGGACAATCCCTTCAAACGACTGGCCCAGATGGCCTATCATCATGTGTCGGAGGTGTGGGTTAAGTCCTTGGGAATCGCTTAACCTTGTTGGCGGGGTTATCTATCATGTGTGGAGCGAAGCGGGAAAGTTGCTCGAATTGCGTGGTATACTCCCTGACTGTCTAGTTCCCTTGAGTCAGACTCAGGAAATTCCTCTCTTGTTGGTCTCTTTCGTCCTCGAGGAAATTCTTCTTGAGAAATCGAGTCTTGAATGCTTCCCTAGACATTCTCCTTGGAGCGTCGATCCCAATTGAGGCTCTCTCGGCCTCCCACCAGTCTGCGGCGGAGTAAGTCAGTTGAAACGTAGCTAGACGTCTCTTGTCAAGCTCACTACACTCCAGGGCTTCGAAGATTAGCTCCAACTCTCATATATATTGCTCGGCTTTCCACGATTCTGCCATGCCTTCGAACTTCTCAGGTCGCAGGCCACAAAATCGTTCCAATAACTTATTGCCTATCTTCCTTGGAGGAACAATGTGGTTGTTGCCGTTGTTGTTGGTAGCATGATTGTAGGTATCGCCACGTGCTCCATCTGTTGCATGAATGCTTCGAAGACTCTCGTCAGGTCCATACCCTCAGGAATGGGTGCTCCCAGTCGCACTTGATATCTCGTGGGTCCAACAATAGTGATCTGTGTGAGGTGTACCTATGAATGATCTATTGGTTAGCTGAAGATCTTCTCCGGGAAACCAACATAATTTAAAACAACAAGAAGCATAGCACAAATCTAAATCACACATAATATAGGTAATGAAACGATAACAAAAATAACCAAAAGAAACAATCTGCCACACACATATATATATATATATATATACCAAAAAGATGTACAAAGGAGTACACAACAGTTCATCTATTTACCGCGTAGTACATGATCCTATACAAGATCTAGCAAAAGAAATGTAAACAAACCACCACTGGTGGCTACCTATTCAAAAATGCTATGGTCAATAGCTGTCTATGTAAGTATCAAAAGTAAGTGGACAACATGTCCTGAAGTCAAAAGCAAAAGTCTAAGTCCTAAAGGTATTGGACTCAAAAGTTATCCACATTAGATCCATAGATGGAAGCCTCATCCTCTGGGGTAACCTCAGACACCACATCATCCTCATCCATATCATCGTCATCCATCATGTCCTCATCCTCCATCAAATCATCCTCAGCTAACTTAGGTCCATCATGCTCAACAACAACTCCCAAGTCTCCTACATCGACAGCCATGTCAACCTTTGGCCGCATCGAATGCAGCTACAAGTGCTTTGGCCTCTGCCATAGCATGTGCCAACTCTACTGCTCCAAACTCAAGTCCATGGGGGTGTGCAGTCATCTCTGTAGCCCATTCTGCTGCCAGCTGTGCTATCATGCCGCCTGGTAAGACTGGTACCACAACGTCATCACCCGTATCAACATCTGCTATAGTCTCATCCTCTATCGGATAACCTTCTACTACTATAATATCTACGCCAACTGGCACATTCATACCATCTGGGTCCTTGGGGTTCTCTGGGTCCTCCTCTGGATCATACTCTAGTTCTTCGTCGTCAATGTCCTCATCTTCCATATCCTCATCGTCATCCCCTGGCTTATCATCGTCGTCTCCCTTATCCTTGTCCTCCGGGTTCTCATCTGCTGGGGGTGCATCAACCATGTCCTCCTCTGGTGGGGGTGGAGGTGTCTGGGATGGTGGCTCTGTCGGGGGAGATTAGTGGTGTCAAACGGGCCAGGCCGGGCCAGGTCGGGCTCGGTCAAAGCGGGCCTAACCGGGCTAGAGGGTCGGGCCGGGCCTCGCCTAAAATTGGGCCGGGCCGGGCCGGGCTGGGCTTGGGAAGGGAGGGGGGATGTCCGCCCCGGACCGGTGGCCCGGGCTCACTAGGGTCGGGCTTAGGGCCGGGCCGGGCCGGGCCGGGCTAGTGGACGGGCTCATGGACGGGCTAGTGGACGGGCTAATGGACGGGACAGACCGGGCCGGGCTCATGGACGGGCTCGGGGGAGTTTTTACTTTTACTTTTTTTCTTTTTTTTTTTTTCTTTTTATATGTTTTGTTTATGCATTAATGATTAGTGATTACTAAAAAAAAGTTTGTTTAACAAAAAAAAAAGTAAAAAATATTTATTATTCAATAAAAATTAATGAGATTACTATTATTTGATATTTAAAAATTATAGTCTAATAAAAAATAAAGATTACTTATCATAAATTGTACAATAAAAAGTAAAGATTTATTCATTAATGACTAGTGATTAGTAAAAAAAAGTTCATTAAAAAAAAAAAGTAAAGAATATTTATTATTCAATAAAAATTAAAGAGATTACTAGTGTTTGATATTTAAAAATTGTAGTATAATAAAAAGTAAAGATTATTATCATTAATTTTAATAATTTGTATAATAAAAAGTAAAGATTTATTCATTAATGATTAGTGATTACTAAAAGTCTAAAAAAAGTTCATTAAAAAAAATAGTAAAGAATTTTTATTATTCAATAAAAATTAAAGAGATTACTAGTATTTGATATTTAAAATTATAGTCTAATAAAAAATAAAGATTACATTTTACAGAATTGGATTTTTTTTTTTTTTAAAAGCCGTTTACAGTTTATACTCATGCGGGTCAGGAGTATTACAATTGATTTGTTTAGAACTAAATGATCCTCAACTCTCATATTCATTCTTCAATTCTTCATTCTTCAATTTTTCTTCCGTAACTTCCAAATTTGCGAAGTCTTCAAGAATAGGATCTTGGCGGTTTTGAGTTCGATATTGTGCACGGTCCCAATCCTTCAAGCACATCAAGCAGTCAAGCATATCAGGAGATAATCTGCTCCTCCTTTCCTCTAGCACCCTTCCACCTATACTAAAAGCAGACTCCGATGCAACTGTGGAAGCCGGAGGAGTTAGTAGATCACGAGCCATGATGGAAAGAACAGGGAAAGCTCTTACATGTTCTTTCCACCATGTCAAAAGATTTAAATCTACCATTTCCTCGTTGGTTTATCGGCTTTCCCACTCGGTTTCTCGATACTTATTTAATTCACCAAGAATGTTAGAGCTACTTGTTTCTTTCGACTGAGAAACTGGCTCGCCCAAGAACCACCTGACGCTCCCGAACTTAACTCAATATTAGAAGTAGAAGAAGAAGTAGCACTTTCTTTATTTGTATATTTTTCATAGTAAATACGAAATAAAGATTCCAAAGTATTTTCCATTTCAAAAGTAGTTATTTCTAGACCAGACTCACCATCTGGTCCTTGCATCAATTCAGATATTTGTTTAACCATTTCACAAACACCATCAAAATTGATTCTAGGATCCAAGATTGCAGATAAGTAAAATACAGGTGGAATGTTAGACCAATATTTTTTAAACTTTTTTTCCATTTTCTCGCAAATATCAATAAAAATGTCATTTTTTTGTTTATAACTATGAAATGTATGAGCCATATTATATAATTCCATAAGAACTAAACAAGAAGTAGAATAGTAAACATCGGAAAGTTTATTTGTAGCATTGTAAAATACTTCTAAAAATCCATGAAAATCAAATGCCATCTCCCAATCGTATGAAGTCAAGTTTAGTGATGGATAATTAACATTAACAAATTGAGTAATAATATTACTATACTTTTTACAAGAATCTATCATAAGATAAGTAGAATTCCAACGAGTTTTAATATCAGTTTGCAATTTCTTTGGATTAAGACGATTTTGTTTACAAACACCATAAAATGCTTGTAGACGGTTAGGCGTTGAACAACAAAATGTTGGGAATATGCCTTCAAACCAGTTAGTTGGACAATGGAATATCATAATGCATTTATGCATGTTAGTTCATGAGATGAATATTAGACTGGAATCATTAAACAACATTGTATGTGGTTCATTTGTGTATGTGATTACACATGTGAGATATGAATCACAAATCCTTGTTGTTTCAAATGAGTCACAGTGGATGATAAGTCTGGATAACTTATCAGGTATACACTGTAGCATGATTAACGTCTATGGGGTAGAATGATGAATCTCATTCATAAGAGTCTTTGACTCTTGGTTAATATGCTAGTGCACTCGGTGCATTGACGGACCAAAGTTAAACCTATTGACACCTAAACGCTGTCACCGTCAATAAGAACTCAAAACTTGTATAGGGATACATGTCCTCAATCCTGAGACAGTTATGGACACAAGTTGTATGCTTGGTTGCTTTGACTTACCAATCAGTGAGGTCTTGCAAGATCAACACCTGGGTATCTTGGGTAATCAAGTATGCAACGTTGGGAACATATATTGTCAAGATGGAATTCTACCATCTTCTATAAAACGAAGAGTAAGTATTCCCTCGAGAATGTCACTAGGAGTGATTACTGAGAGCTGGCCAGCCTTGTCAACAAAGTGTTATTGTTGACATGTTTAGTAATCCAAGCGTAGTGAATGATACTCGAGGAATATAAGATGTGCTATCTATTGGGTCGACAGTATCTTAAAACATACATCCCAATGATAGTTACGAATACTGCCTGGTAGAGGGACATCCGTATCATATTATACAAGTCTAGCAATCGCTTATGTATGTGTGATTATGTTCTTATGCACTGGAGTGCAATTATCATTTTATAGTGGCATTAATGATAATTGATTAATTATTGATTCCTTAGTCAAGAGTACTGACTAGATGGAATAATAATTAATCGGAGCCAGTAGTTAAGAACCTAGGAGGTCCCACTCTTAGCTCCGCCAGAATGCTTGGAAAGGCAAATGAGAATGCTGTCAAGACTGGTTCGATCGATCGAAGTTGTTTCGATCAATTGAAGTCTAGACAGGTTCGATCGATCGAACGTGGTTCGATCGATCGAAGTCACTTCGATCGATTGAAAGTAAGGTCGGTTATGGGAATCTATAAATAGGGCAGCTACGTCCAGAAATCGGGGTTCGTCGTTTTTAACGTACCAGTTGCTGCAGAACCTGTTTAGAGTTCCCAAACCTTACCTATTCTCACTATTAGGGTTCCCACCAACCCTAGCCACTCTGGGAGCATTCAAGGAGACATAAGGGTGAAGATCTCTTAGAGGTTGCTGCTGCACATTGAAGGAGAATGACTAAATCAGAATTGGGTTCAAGACCATCAGGTAATGCACCTGTCCCCTCTCCTGTACGCATCTATAGAGTTAACGAGTAGTAGATCCAGGCAACCAACAAAATTTTTTTTTTGAACTTTGTTTTTCCGCTGCGCGTCTAAAACTGTTTTAAACCTATTTTTCCTACAATTGGCATCAGAGCCTGGCTTGTTTGGATCTATAGATGCGTTTTTGGAACACTAGTTTTGATTTGCATGTTGATTTGAGAACTGTTTTCGAAACTGCATCGTCATAGATCTGATTCTGCAGTGTTATCGCAGCAGAACACAAATCTGTGATTGCATAGGATACAAGGTAGGTTCGATCGATCGAAGTAGTTTCGATCGATCGAACATCATCTGTTCTCAAGCGATCGAACTATTGTCGATCGATCGAACATTGGTTCTGTTCGATCGATCGAATGGTGTTCGATCGATCAAGACTGCTTTTCTGTCCAGGTGTTCAGTTTACAGATTTAAAGGTTTTAAAATATTTACTTTAAATTTTTATTTATTCTGTAAGTTTTTCAAGACATTCTGTGAAACTGAAAGTTCAATCGATTGAACTATGTTCAATCGATCTAAGGTTCAATCGATCGAACCTTTGTCGATCGATCGAAGTGTGACAGAGAACTGTGATGCTGTTTTAAGTTCTCATTCAGTATGTAAAGAGTTTATATACTGTGTGAATCAATTAGGGGTTCCAATGGTACATATATTTGTTATATATGCGTGGTTGTGTGTGCGACTAACCCTTTTGCAGCAAGCTTAGTCCGCTATCTCCCATGGCGCCAAGACTTTTAAATTTTGTATTTAATTGTTTGAGATTGGTGTATATTGATGAATGTATTATTTTGGTTTGGTTTTTAAAGGCATGTGTAAAGGGCGCTGCGACTTCAATCTTACGAAAAGGAAAGTCGCACCGGTTTCCCTAGCCTTTTATTTTGATGTTGCTATTTCTATTTCTAGATAAATTGTAAGCTTCGAGAGAAGCATAGGACCAATGTAATAGAATTAGAAATTCCATGAAGATGGAGGAGCAAGCCGTTGTCCATGAAGATGGAGTCGGAGGCAATCAAACCAAGAAAAAGGTTCTATGGAGATAGAGCCATGGGAGATAGAGGCATTGTTGAATGCTTTTATTTCATTTTAGTTTTTGTTTTATGTGCTTAGTTGTGATTGGCATTTTATATATTGTTACTACTTGCATGCACGTAAAACAAGTTTTCTAAAATTAAATTCAAAACCTTTTTCCAACACATTAGTAAACACTTGATGTTTATGGGCGATGTGAAGAAACAAATTTTTTTTTTTTTTTTGAAAAATTCCTATTAGTTCATTGTAAGTATGAGAAATACTCTGTGTCACTCATTTATGAGTGATCATTCTATACAGAGGGTATTTCTTATTGATTACTAGATATGAACTTCTTATAAAAATCTAGTGGGAGAGGGACTTATTTTATAACTCCCACGGTCTTCCATAAACGGTTCATTGTAAGGTGGGTAGTATATTCTGTGTCACCCAGCCATGGGTGATCATTCCATACGGAGGATAGACTATTCATTGGTTACTAGATATGAACTTCCTTTGGATAGAATCAATGAGACGCGTTAGAGGGTGACCACTACACTGAGGCACTACTTGAGGCGGTTGTCATTGGATTATAGTTAATGGTAAACACTAGCTAAGCTATGGGTAAGGGATTCCATACGGAGCATTATCCAGAAACTTAGAGACCAAAAGTTCAGGAGTCATGAATTGTTTTATAAGAGTTGCATGACATTTATGATGGGTTTCCCAATCAGGCTATGAGGTTATGATCGCCACACGGAGACTTAATTTCATAGGCTTGACATCCTGAAGACAATTAATGAGTTGGTTAAGGGAATTCCAATGTATCATATAAATTGTCATATTCATGATTTCTATATTGTAATTCTGTTACATTATTTGTATTTCAGACTCATAATGTCTAGTCCACTTGCTATAACCATGATCCAGAATAAGCTAATTGGAAACAACTACGTTGAATGGAAACTGGAACTGGATGAATTATTAATTGCTAATGGATGTAAATACGTTCTTACCATTCCCTGTCCACCTATTCCATGCCATGACACCCCAACTGATCTTGCGGATCAATATTGGGAGTGGATAAGATTTGATGGTATAGCTCGCTCTAGCATCTTAGACTCTTTGTCTGATGTGTTGAAGCAGCAACATCAACCTTTGAACACTGCCCGTGCTATAATATTGAACCTCGAGGAGATGTTTGGGGAACTGAGCCGTACTGCAAGGCTTAGAGCCTTGGAGTTAGTCATGGACACCAGAATGTTGGAAGGAACTTCAATAAGAGAGCATATTTTTAAAATGATTACTTATTTTAAAGTACTGGAAGTTCTGGGTTCCGACATTGATGGTGAGACTCAAGTTGACATAATCTTGCATTCGTTGCCTTCATCATTCACTCAATTTAAAAAGGTTTTTAAAATGAGTAAAACAGTTTTTTCAACAAGTGAATTGATGAGCTCTCTTGAGGCAACGAGGGATATAGTCAAAGAGGAGTCAAATGTTCAAAACATTAGTATGGCTTCATCTTCTGGAACTAAGCCTGAGGGCATAAGTTCAGAGAAGGACAAGCAAGACACAAGGATAGGTGAGTCTAACCCAATTATTAGGAAGAAGGCAAGACTTGGAAAGGGAAAGGCTGGTGCTGTGCCAAAAGGAAAGTGTTTCCATTGTGGCATGAGAGGGCATTGGAAAAGGAACTGTGTGGAATACTTGATTGCCAAAAGGCAAGGTATGATCCCCTTTCACTAGTTTTTGAAGTAAGTTGAAAAACTGATACTTCAACTACTTGGGGCATTGATTCTGGATTTTCTGATTATATCTGTAATTGTTGCAGGGAATTGGAAAATAAGAATGTGCAGTGATTAGAAGATTTTGATTGCCTTTTGGAATCTGATGCAAGAGTTGCTATTAGATTAATAGTTTTATATTGTAATAAAACTTTGTGTTATTAGATGAATTTCAGTTTCGAATTAATGAATAATATTTATTCTTTTGATTTTGGCACTGAAAATCTTGATTAAAAGAAAGCGTTCTTTTATGTGATCTAAATAACTTGTCAAGCAAGTATCTCACCAATTAATTACTCTTGTTTCTCATATATTATCTAATGTAGAATTTAAATGACTCATGGGTATTTTACCATCTAAAAGGATAGCACCCTCAACTAATTCTATAACTTTTGGTTTTAAGGTTAGATCATATTTAATCTAAATAGGATAAATGGGGAGTAAAGGATTGGATCCTAAACTCTTTTGGTTGCTAAGACCATTGCCTATTTGTCAATCCTATTTAGAGAGTAAATGTGATCAGATCATATTAATCTAAATTAGGATAAATGGGGAGTAAAGGATTGGATCCTAAAACTCTTTTGGTTGTTGAGACCACTACCTGTTTGTCAATCCTATTTAGAGGCTAATATAATTAGGTGACTTTTCTTTTGAAAATCACACGACCAAGGACTTATTAGAATTAGGACATACTCATGTATGTAGGCCAATAAACATTAGAGTTGAAAAGTAGTTTCGGCTACTTTGGATACTGATATACATTTACTTATTGCATCTTCATCCTCAATTTTGAAGAAATTCAAAAGTTTTGGAACGAAGAGTAATTGGTAAAAGAATATCGTTGCTTTTTGATTTGATCAAAATGGTGAGTATCTGTCTAATGTATTTATTGTCCAAAGGAGATAAGAATGAGATTCTTTCTCGACAGTCTACACCTAGTGCGCCTCCACGGGATGGTGTAGCAGGTAGAAGGAACTATCTTCTTTTAGATATGACTGGGTCATGGGATGAGTTATTTAGAGTTACTACTATTCCTTGTTTTTCTCGATGGAACTACAATGTATATACTGGATCTTAATCAAAAGCAAATCTTTTCGATAGACATCCCCAAAGTTGTGAAAAGAATGCGACTTCTTTCTCACGGTAACTTTGGATAAGGATGTCTAGCACTTTGGTGTAAAGAAATGATGAGCCTTTTTGAATCTAGATTAGAAGTATAATACTTTTGTAGTGTTTCCAGAGAAAACAAAAGTTGGTTGGAGACCAAATTTTGCAAAGGAAAGATAATATAAAAGAGTAAAGTAATTTATATCTTAAAGCAATCTATAAATCATCTAGAACTAAAATCTACTACCTCTTCATCCATTCCTACATTGGTACTTCATTGCAGTGGGAGAATTCTCAACATCGTTGAAATTCCCTGGTGCATTGATGTTTTGTGATAAGGAAGCTCTGGTATGTGATTTGCATAAGTCTATGGACTAAAGCAATCATCCAGAGATAAGGACATCTGTTTTGATATGCTTGGTCAAAATACTTTAGATTCATCTAAAGTATGGATGTAGCTTAAGTGGATGAAAGGATCCTTGCGCAAAGGAAGTGTGGTGGTGATTATGGTTCCATATATTGATGACATCTTTATCATTGCGAGATGTTAAAGTAGTATTATCAATGATTGAGGTTAAGTTTCTACAGTAAACTTGATATTTATGATCTCGGTGAGGCGAGCTATAATCTTTAGATTTTTGCTCATTCAAGATCAAAAAGTTAAGACAATGAGATTATCTCAAACTTCTATATCAGAAAGTTGCTGGCTAGATTCAACGTAGAACATTTTGATAAAGGTTTTTCACCTTTGAACATAACCTATTGCTCTTTCAAGACTTGTATCTTGGGATACAAGATGAAAGAGGTCACATGAAAGGTATATCATAAGCCTTCGCTATTGATAAACCTTGTATGTGATGTTAGGTATGGATATCAGTTACACCGTTGAGGTTGTTCACAGATATCAGTCCAAATGAATGTTCAGTTTTCTGAACTATCACAAAGTATATATTCTCTAGGTCTTGAGAAAGAACTAGCGGATATATGCAGGGTGATGGTGTTTTGGAAAATGTTCAAATTAGCTTTACTGGATACATGTCTGGTGACGTCTTTTGTCTAGGGATATAGTATAACATGAAGATGTTCTACTATGGATCGTTTCAGTCGATGATCATCAGTCCTTTTACAAAACCTTACGGGTTAAGAATTTTGACATGTCATGTAGATAATGCTATTGTTGTTTAACACTATATGGTTATGAGTGCAAGTGGGAGTTTGTTGGGAATATGCCTTCAAACCAGTTAGTAGGACAATGGAATATCATAATGCATTTATGCATGTTAGTTCATGAGATGAATATTAGACTGGAATCCTTAAACAATATTGTATGTGGTTCATTTGTGTATGTGATTACACATGTGAGATATGAATCACAAATCCTTGTTGTTTCAAATGAGTCACAGTGGATGATAAGTCTGGATAACTTATCAGGTATACACTGTAGCATGATTAACGTCTATGGGGTAGAATGATGAATCTCATTCATAAGAGTCTTTGACTCTTGGTTAATATGCTAGTGCACTCGGTGCATTAACGGACCTGAGTTAAACCTATTGACACCTAAACGCTGTCACCGTCAATAAGAACTCAAAACTTGTATAGGGATACATGTCCTCAATCCTGAGACAGTTATGGACGCAAGTTGTATGCTTGGTTGCTTTGACTTACCAATCAGTGAGGTCTTGCAAGATCAACACCTGGGTATCTTGGGTAATCAAGTATGCAACCTTGGGAACATATATTGTCAAGATGGAATTCTACCCTCTTCTATAAAACAAAGAGTAAGTATTCCCTCGAGAATGTCACTAGGAGTGATTACTGAGAGCTGGCCAGCCTTGTCAACAAAGTGTTATTGTTGACATGTTTAGTAATCCAAGCGTAGTGAATGATACTCGAGGAATATAAGATGTGCTATCTATTGGATCGACAGTATCTTAAAACATACATCCCAATGATAGTTACGAATACTGCCTGGTAGAGGGACATCCGTATCATATTATACAAGTCTAGCAATCGCTTATGTATGTGTGATTATGTTCTTATGCACTGGAGTGCAATTATCATTTTATAGTGGCATTAATGATAATTGATTAATTATTGATTCCTTAGTCAAGAGTACTGACTAGATGGAATAATAATTAATCGGAGCCAGTAATTAAGAACATAGGAGGTCCCACTCTTAGCTCCGCCAGAATGCTTGGAAAGGCAAATGAGAATGCTGTCAAGACTGGTTCGATCGATCGAAGTTGTTTCGATCGATTGAAGTCTAGACAGGTTCGATCGATCGAAAGTTCGATCGATCGAAGTCACTTCGATCGATTGAAAGTAAGGTCGGTTATGGGAATCTATAAATAGGGCAGCTACGTCCAGAAATCGGGGTTCGTCATTTTTAACGTACCAGTTGCTGCAGAACCTGTTTAGAGTTCCCAAACCTTACCTATTCTCACTATTAGGGTTCCCACCAACCCTAGCCACTCTGGGAGCATTCAAGGAGACATAAGGGTGAAGATCTCTTAGAGGTTGCTGCTGCACATTGAAGGAGAATGACTAAATCAGAATTGGGTTCAAGACCATCAGGTAATGCACCTGTCCCCTCTCCTGTACGCATCTATAGAGTTAACGAGTAGTAGATCCAGGCAACCAACAAATTTTTTTTTTTTGAACTTTGTTTTTCCGCTGCGCGTCTAAAACTGTTTTAAACCTGTTTTTCCTACACAAAAGACCACTGCCTCTCTAATTTTAAGTATGTGATCATTAATTTTTGTTAATCCATCTTGGATAATCAAATTAATGATATGGCATACACAACGACCATGAAATAATTTTCCATTCAACATTGGGCGCATAAGATCTTTAAACATATTAATAGCATTTGTATTAGCACTAGCATTGTCAAAAGTAATGCTTATAATTTTTTTCATAATATCATACTCATTAAAAACATTGATTATACAGTTATATATATTTTCACTAGTATGAGGATAGTCTAATGCACGAAAAGAAATGATATTTTTATTCATATTCCAATTTTCATCTACAAAATGCGCCGTTATACATATATATACCGTTTTATTACAACCAGTCCACAAATCAGAAGTGCATGCAATTGTACAATTAAAATTAGAAAAATCCTCAATTAATTTTTTTTTGGTTTGTTGAAAAACAGATTGTATATCACTTCTAAGAGAATTTCTAGTAATAGGTTGGTAGGCGGGTTGTAAAAAAGTTTGAATAAAACGTGTAAAGCACTCTTCTTCAACTAAAGTAAAAGGCATATCGGATGCACAAACAAATTTTGCCAAGCCTTCCCTCATTTTTTTATTATAAAGAAAAGTTCCAACACTTGTGCCAGTAGAAGCAGAAATTTGGGATTGTACTAGGCCGCCCGCTTGAGCGGTACCTGCTTCCCATGCACCTTTATGTTTGTTTATGATGTGCCTTTTAAGTGTATTATTTCCTCCACCTTTGTAAGAAAATTTAAGTCCGCATATTTTGCAAATAGCTCCATTTTTTTCTTCATTTAATTTAAAAAATAACCAAACAGGTGATTTTAATTTTCTTTCAGTGGTGGGACTGGGATCATTAGGATTTGAAGGAGATGGTTCAGATGGATTAGACCCCATAATTTCAACGTCGTCATCATCCTCCAATTCCAAATCATTAATCTCATTTCTTTCCCCATAATCTAAATTTTCAAAGTCATAAGTTGGGCCTTCCCTAGTTTTTGAAGATCTTGAGTGAGATGCCATTTTTTTTTAAATAAAAAAAAAGAGGGGAAAGAAATATAAAAGATTAAATATACTAACAATTAAATAAGCAACTAATAAAGCAAGAAGTGAAACAATAAATAAATTTACCTCAACTTATAGTAGTAGAAGAAGAAGTGAACAACTATAAATTATAATAAGACTTGAGAGTTGAGACTTGAGAGCTTGTAAGTTCAAGTTGTAGAAGACTAGAACTGTCTTTACAAATTAGAGCTTTGATAATTGAATCACCAACTTGTAGAGTAGAAGTGCTTGTAGACTTGTAGTTTATGGAGTAATATAGAGAAAGTAGAGAATAGAGAGAGATAATTGATTTTTGTATCAGAAAATATGTTGTGGGAGGTTTGGTATTTATAGAAAATGGGCTAAGGGGCATTTTGGGAAGTCAAAAAGCACATTTACATTTTTACCCCCAAAACTAGCCGTTTTATAACCGTTAGAGGGGTAAAAAGTGGAAAAATATTTGAAAAATGGCCAAACTAGCAGTTATGGGCTCGGGCGGGCCTACCAGGCCGGGCTTCGGGCCGGGCCACAACGGCTAGTTAATCCGGGCTAGCGGGTTAGCGGGCCGGGCCGGGTTTCGGGCTAAGGGGCGGGCCGGGCCGTGGACGGGACAAAGGGTGTCCACCCCGGATCGGACAAAAGTGCTCGGGCCGGGCCTATACCGGGCCGGGCCGGGCTTTTAGCCCGGAAAAATCGGGCCGGGCCCGGGCTCGGGCCGGGCCGGGCCAACCCGACCCGATTGACACCTCTAGGGGAGATGGAGGTGCTGCTCTAACCTCTGAAAGTAGAATCTGATAAGAGAAACGGTCTCGCAACATCTGCAGTGAATCCTCCTCGATGAGTTTGAAGGTCTCCTTACGGTAGATCATCTCGTGACATATCACCTCCGGATTCTGGGTGCCAAATCTCTGCTGCTCAATCTACATGTCTCGTACTGTCTCGGTGAGGGATCTCTACCTAAACTTCCAGGCATAGTACTGTGGATCTGCCGGCGCAATACTACTCTCATACACATAGTGTCCGCCAAACTCGTCTGGAACAAAACGCGGCGATGCCATGCTACCTGAAAAGAGACTATCTTAAGTCAGAACTAATCTTAATGCTCATCCATAGAATCTCAAGGTTCCAGGACCAAATGGTATAGAATAACCTGTGTGCGAAAGGTAAAAAACCTAGGCTTTGATACCAAAAATCCTTCACACCCCGGAATGGCAAAAATAGAGAAAAATAAATTTCCTTATTGGGTCCAAAGGCAGCGACTGGTGAAGTCACATGATTGTCCACACCACGCAGTACTAAACAACAATAAGTAAAAAAGATAGCAAGAATGAAATCTGGGTCCTGGTTAAAACATAACTAAATGTCAAAAAGAGGTTACTAACTATTACACATCAAAGTCTCGAATCAAAATAAAACACAGCGGAAGTACAATTGTCGAGGCAACATATGCCTGATTACAAAAGGTCTGGAAATCAGTAAAGATAATTAAACTACTGTCTAGCCTAATCTTCAGTTGGAGTAGAGGTAGTCCTTAGCGTAGTAGCCCTCTTCTGCCTGACCTCTTTCGAGGTAGTCATCCGCAGAGACATCGTCACTGGCATAGTAGTCCTCGTCTGCAGGTCCTTCACCTATATAGCCATGACCAGGGTGCGCTAGAACATAGAAATGTCCAGTGGCATAAACGCCGTCAGCTTTATGAAAGCTGAGTGAATTAGATACTAACAGGGTATCAACTATTGAAGTTATTACCAGTTAAACACCATTAAATTCAGTGAGGATAACTCCTTTAATCATTCTGATGATCTGATTATTAACGTCTTACTCAATTTAAAATCGACAATACATTATGATAGAAGAACAGACTCGACAGTAGTTCACTCTTAAGGATACATCATTGCTCCGTCCACCACTTTTAAGAACATATGCACATTCCACCGCAGTCATTGATACCACGTCAGTCCATCCCCAGCTTTTAAGAACATATGCACAATTCACCGCACTACAGGGATATAACGCTTTAAGCAACAGTACATCATTCTATGCCATGACTCAGCGACGTCTACCAGTGATCACGGTCCACCGCAGTCGTAGACACCTTCGTCTGTCTACCGCTTTTAAGAACATATGATTAGATCATCTGGCTATCTTAGGGCTATTGGTCCAGTTCATCGCAAGTCATAGACACCTTCATCTATCTACCGCTTTTAAGAACATATGATCGACCAAGGCCCACCCACGCAAGATTCCCGAATCCTAACAAACCTACTTAAGTTCAACTCTAATATTGATACATGACAATCCCAATGTGGCCCGACTACTCTGAATGAAATGAATGATAACTCCAAGGTCATAACCATTATCCGTTAATCTTGTCATTACTACGATCCTAGGTCGCATTATCTCGTTATCACGTTTGTATTACAACAATAAAGCATTCTGGGAATACTGAGCATTAAATAAACTAAACAGTTATAATATAAACTAAACAAGGATATCAACATTCTACAGCTGCCAATTGATTGGGATAGGGGTCCAATCGATTGGTATAAAAATAGTAACAATCAATTGGTAAAAGGTCCAATCGATTGGATCACATGCTAATCGATTGCTAAAATTGGCAATCGATTGGTATCTAAATGATAGCAATTGATTGGGAAAAGTCCCAATCGATTGGGACTTCGTCTTCTTCACAGTGAAGACAGTCCAGCAATATAAAATGGGAAAATACATGATTCGATCATCTCACCTTCATCCAAACATGTCATAATATCAATGTAGTGTTACCAAGTGAGTTTAAAACTCACCTTAGGGGTCTAGGGTGTGTTTGGTTGTGTGTATTTGAGCTTGGAAGCTCCAATGGTGGTCCTCCTATCTCTCTCCCTCTCTCTCTCTCTCTCTTTTCTTTTTCTTTTCTCTTCTCTGTCTTTCTTCTCTTTTTTTCTTTCTTTCTTCTTCTTGACTTCTCTTCTTCTTCAATCCATCCGAGTGTGTGTGTGAGTGTAAGGTTGTAAATATGTATGTGTATAGATATATAGGAGTGTATATATATAAACACACACACAACCCACCCTCTCACTCCCTAGTTTCTGTAAATAGAATATGAGCGAGATTGGGTCACATATATATAGGCAAATAAGTGTTCACGTGGCCTTTCCCCTGCTAAGGCAAGAGAATCTGCCCAGCTGCTGCCAATAGATTGGCATAAATGGCAATCAATTGGTATTAGGTATAAATGCTCCAATCGATTGCTAATATTGGCAATCGATTGGTATTGGCAATCGAATGGTAATCTTGCCAATCGATTGGTATCCAAATTATACCAAAGGTAAGGGAAAACTCATACAAGTATTATAAGAAGCATACAATGTCTTATTCATATAATATATTATAAAATACAGGGTATTACAACCTGTGAGTCCGATGAGCCTCTGCAGCCTCTAGGCCGGCCACTCCTAGACATGCCTTGGGCCGGTCATCCCTAAGCCCATTTCAACACCCTTCGGGCTCAAAAACCTTTGCTGGTTTTTGGGTGCAAACAATTGCCCCCCAAAAGGTCATATCAAACGTCCCGCCCTTGATTGATGTGACGTTTTGAATTTAAAACTGCTACGTGTCCACCATGCGGAGACTGTCAGATCTTCGAGAATCCCACCAGTCACTCCACATTAAATGCTAAGCGTATAAAGTGATGGGATTTTAAAATCTCTTCACTTTCCCAAATAGTTGCACTTTTCTTTCTCTAGAGCCAGGACTCAGAGCTTCTCTCTCTAGAACCTCCATCTTTTCCGACGAGTAACCCCCTTTCTTCTGCCCACATCAGTGGCTACTAAGATTGCTCCAGTGGCATCCTCTAAAGGAAAAAATCATTTCTGGATGCTCCTCCCCCACATAATCGGTCAAGGAAGTCAGACAACTAGCTAAGACCCACGCCTCCGCCATTTCCACTAACTGGTTTACCAATTGCTCCTCTTCTGATGGGACACCAGCGGCACCTGGTTTTGACATAGTTTTCCGCAGTGATCTTCCAGCAAGCATCAAATCATACTTCCCTCCGGTGCCCAATGAATCTTTCCTCCATCCCTCTTCCCACTAATAAGAAGTTTGGACATCCAACCATCCAATCAGGGGTTGGCCTCAGCCTTTACCAACTTGGGATAAATGGCTTCTCAGGTATCGGCCTCCAAAGCCGATCTATGGAAGAGAATGGGCATCCATGATGCCATCATGCTGAGCCGATCAAGGCTCGAGATTGATCAGCCTCTCCTCTTCTTTGCTCTACTATTTTGGTCGTAATCTTGTAATGGATTCCTCTTCCGTTGTAGGCTGATGGGTCCCACCATAAAGGACATCAGCTATCTGATAGGGTTTTTCCCTCACGGATAAGAGATCAGACCAGGTCTTGACGTAGGGACGACCAACTTCACTTATCCCCAAAGTGAACTAGTTAGGGATGGGGTCGTCTCTCTTAAACCCATTACCGCATATGGGTTGTTTATAGCTTCCTATATGGGTACAGAAGGGACGAAAGTCTCCGATGCTGAGCATACCGCTCTCCTGATATACTGGCTGAATAGGTATCTTTTTTGCTCGGCCAGTCAAGCCATCACCAAGGAATATACCTCTTTAGCCCTAGCCTTAGTTGCTGGCCAGCCATTAGCCTTGGCCATTTTGGCTTGGGCATACCTCGTTTGAGGTGTGACGGACTTTATTGACTCGGGCTTCAACTCTAGTGGGAGCCCGATCTGGATCCTACAGCTTTGGTTGCATTCTTATTTTATTGCACATTGACCTCCATCACAGACTTGGTTGATGTTACCATTTTTGCTATCCATTTCATGGACGTTTTTCCTTCTCTTCATACTTTTGAGGAATGTTTCACCTTTTTCTAAGAGGGATGCTCCAATCGGACCCCTTATGATTTCTTGCCCTTCTTTTCTCTCCACTTCCGCCCGTTCCTTCAATTATCCAACGCCCCCTCCAACTGGGATCCACGCACCCATGCTACTTATAATGAAGTATTTTTGAGCTACTTAGTGGCTAGGGACATCCTTAATAGTTTGGCCATTCCCCGTAGCAACAATAAATACAGAGTGGAATTTTACTTCACCCTACTTTTTGCCCGTTAGTTCAGGCTCTCCCAAATGGTGCTCGTTCCTCTTGCCACAACTGTTAATCATGACTGGGTGGACGTGGCTTGCTTGTGACCTATGAGCAAGCAAAGAAAATTAGTGATCGGTCTGACAAACTCAAAAAAGCCTTTGTCTTTTAACCATTTCAACATCAGCCGATAGCTACAAACGCATTCAACCGGTGGAGGTCTGAACAGGCTTTCCACATTTTCAAGACTTCTGTTGCCAAGGCGTTGCTTCAATTTTCCACATTATCGGCCATTACAGCTGACGAACCTATTATTGCACTGGTGACCACTTGAAGGAAACAACCAGCGAAGAGACCAGCTTGCAAGAAGGCACCAGGGCAAGGACCGACGAAGAAGTAGAAATAGACTGTCACCTCAACCATACAGGTATTAGTCTATCTCCGTTACCTCGTGCTTGCCCAATTCAATGATTCTTCTTTTTAATCGTCTTTTGTTGTATTTTAGCTTGTGGACGAGGGCTCCGAAGTGGAGATATTGCCTACCAGACCATAAAAACAATCAACCCGACCCCTTGATGCCTGACCACAAGTATTACCCACCGATCTCCCGATTCCCTCTGAACAAATGGCAACCTTTCTTAAACGAGTTGCCGAGAGGGTAGTCCCTTTGAGAGTAATACCTCCTCTGAGTCCCTCAGACAGAGATGATGATGCTGATCCCACTGAAAGAGCTATGCCCGAACAGGTAGTGCTCTCTTCCAGTAGTGAAGATTTGTTCGGAGGTGATGCAACTAGGGAGGAGGTTGAACAAAAAGTCAAACTAACGGTTCAACCAATAGTTGAAAGGACCGAAAATGTTATTACGTATGGGGCTGGTCCAACTGGCTTAACAGGATCGGTTGTTCAAAATGTGGAAGTGACGATTAAGCCTGACCCCATCATTTCTAATCCTTCTGATGACCCAATCCCAAGTGCTAGGGACCGAGCTTCAGCAGACGGCCCGGCCATTGTAGATGCAGTTCAAACTACTGCCGAAATGGGCGTTGGTGTTTCCATAGAGGAAACAGTTGTGGTGCCTCCTCCTAGGCCAAGCCAACAATCATCTCAATCTTCACTTTCTCAGCCCAGCGGCAAGACCGTTGTGCCATAAGATGCCTCGGCCTCCTCATCACTATCCACCCAGGTACTATATGCTTTATGCTCGGACATGTTTCTCTCGTTTCTTATAGTATTAACCCTTAAAACTTTGAATCTTTGAATATGTTACCCCATTGGGCCCCACACCATTCATTCCTTTTGAAGATTTCTTCACTAGTCTGGACTTTAGGGTATTGGACCTGGGATCCCTTGAGCCTGACCCTGCTTCGCCCTCACGCTTACAGCAATCCAAGGACCTCATCCTTGGACTCACTTCCCATGGATTGAGCAATCTCCCTCTTGCCCAAGAAATCGACACTACTCTAAATGCACTTCTTGTTGATCCATCACTATCGATTGGTCAGCTTGCCTTACTTAGAGTAATCCAGGAGCGACTACCGGGCACTCGCGTCTTGGACCAATCGGCCTCTATTGTCCAGACTGAGGCCGAAGCTCATCTTGGCGACCGACAGAAAGCAATGCAGTTCCTTAAGGGTGCCAAGACAAAATATGAGGCTGGAAAGGCAACCCGAGCTCAAGTGATCGTCCGAGACGCCTGGCTCCAAGCCCGTATTACGTCGCTCAAGGCATAGTTAGAGAAACATGAGGTCGAAGTTATTTCCAACGATGCGACCCTTACAAAGGTTGATGAGCTTTTGGCCTAGTTGGGAGGTGATGCCCAGAAGTGCAGTAACCAGTTACATGCCAACATTCCCAATGCCCAAATCTAGACCCAGAGGCTCAATAAAGCAAAACAAGATCAGGCTGGGGCAGAGCAGAACTGGGGTGACTTGAGGGCAAAGCTTAGGAATTTGGAATCGGCCTAGAGGCCGATTTTAATCCTCTGTAATTTTACTCTTTATTTATTTATATATACTTTCGTAAGTAAGTTGTGCTCAGCTATATTCAATACAATGACGTTTTTTATTATTCAAGCTCAGGCTCATAATTAAATGGTTCGTATTCTAGGCCAGGGTTTGGTTAGTGCTCTAGGTCTATGGTTTCCCAAAAAGTAGGATAATAGGTCTTTAAATTCTGACCATTTATTAGTCTAGCATGAATCGTTCCATCCATATCGCATAGCTTGTATGCTCCACCTCTCTTGACTTGGTGGACGATGAAGGGACCTTCCCAATTGACCGACCAATTACCGTATCGGTTGTCCTTGTCTCCGATAGATAAGACGGCCTTCCAAACTAAGTCCTCTCTGTAGAAGGACTTCTCCTTCACCCTCTTATTGTATACACGAACAGCCCATTGCTTCTGCACTTTTAATGAATCCAAGGCCGTTAGCCTTGTTTCATCAAGTTCCTATGACTCAGCTATTATAGCCTCAGTGTATTCGGCGGGCTCAAGATGATTTTTCAGTGCCCTCCTAGCCGATCGGGCTGTGACATCCATAGGTAGCATGAAATCATGCCCGTAGGTCAGAATGAACAGCGTAACCCCAGTGCTAGACCTCTTGGATGTTCGATAGGCCCATAGTGCTTTGAACAGTGCTTCAGACAATAGCTTATCCCATTTTCTTGGATTTTCGTTGATCATTTTCTTAATGATCTCCTTGAGGATCTTGTTGGTTGATTCGGTATGTCTATTAGCCTGTGCATAGTATGGAGTAGAATTAAGAATGGTAATCCCTTTACTTTCTGCGAATGTTGTGGTCTCTGTTCCTGTAAACACAGACCCTTGATCAGCCGTAATGGTCTCAGGGAGGCCGAATCAGTGTATGATATGCTCTTCAATGAATTTAATAATTGTAGCTTGAGTCACTGCCCTTCAGGGTATGGCTTCAGCCCATTTAGTGAAATAATCCGTAGCCACTATAATGAAACAGTGTTGGCCCGATGATGGTGGGAGTACTTTGCCAATTAGGTTCATGGCCCATCCCTTGAAGGGCCATGGTTTTATGATTGACTGAAGATCTTTGGCTGGCACTCGTTGAATCGGGCTATGCTTTTGACAAGCCTGGCACCCTTTAGCGTAGCTGATGCAATCCATCAGCATTCTTAGCTAGTAATAATTGTATCTCCATAACAGCCATTTCATCCTAGTACCGGCCTGGTAAGCTTCATAAATTTCTTCGTGGACTTCGGCCATTACCTGTATAACTTGTTTCTTTCCAAGGCACTTGAGAATTACGTCATCACCGATGGGTTTCTTGAACAGTTCCCCAATAAGTACCACAAATTAGACTACAAACAGCCTTACCCTTCGGTCTACCCTGACGTTTGGGTGTTTAAAGTATTCAATGATGGGAATTCTCCAATCATCATCATCTATTAGGACCGAATTGGTTGTGGTATACCAGCCTCTCTTTGCCACTGATGGCAATGATCGTACTTGGACTATGATTGCTTGTTCTTCCAAACCCTTTCTAGCAGACGAGGTCGATCCCATTTTTGCCAGCTTATCGGCCTCGGTATTTGTTAACCTAGGGATATAACTCACACTTATGTCATCAAACGAATCCATATGATGAGTGGCCACAGAGTAAAACGGGTAGAGTTCCTAGATATTTATCTAGAATTCACCTGATATTTGTCTAATAACCAACCCTGAGTCCCCTTTGATATGCACGGACGATGCCCCCATCTCAAGGAGTGTCTCAAGCCCAATGATAAGTTCTTTGTATTCGGCCTGATTATTAGTGCACTTGAAATCGAGCTGAAACGACATCTTCGTCTTCTTATAGTTGGGCAATATAATGATCACCCCTACCCCAGCACCTTCTACATTCTTAGACCCATCAAAGATCAATGTCCATGGAACTAAGGACGTGTTTAATACCTTAGGTGCTTGCAACAGATCTCCAAGGTCAGTAGGGTCTGGGTGATTTACCAGAAAATTGGCTATGGCCTGGCCCTTGACCGATTGCTGTGATTGGTATTGGATGGAAAATTTCATCAAGGCCAAGGTCCATTTCCCAATTCGACCTCTCATGATAGGTCTTGACAACATATGTTTAATCACATCAGTTTGACATATGATATAAGTAGAAACAGGAAGCATATATATTCTTAACTTTTGTGATGAAAAATACAATGCCAAGCATAACTTCTTAATCGGCGTGTAGCGCTGCTCGATTAGAGTTAATATTCTACTCAAGTAATATACGGCCTTCTCGTTACCTTGCTCATTATCCTGAGCTAACATACCTATTAAGCAATCAGAGGCCGATATATACAATTTAAGGTACCTACCCTTCTTGGGCAGCATTAACATTGGAGGGGAAGACAAGTATTATTTTATCCCTTCAAAGGCCTGTTGATGGTTGTCTTTCCATTTGAATTCTTCATCGGTCTTGATCTTCTGTAGTGGAGTCCATACATGAGTCTTCCCTGCACAGTTGGAGATTAATCTCTTAAGGAAATTGATCTGCCCGAGTAGCCTTTGTAACTCTTTCTTGTTGGCTGGGGACTTTGCTGCTTGGATAGCCTGAGCCTTGTTCTTGTCTATCCTTATCCCTCGTTGGTGCACCAGGAAACCCAAGAAGTTCCCTGCTGAAACACCAAATGCACATTTAAGGGGATTCATTTTTAACTTGTGAGCCCGCATTCTTTCAAATGCTTTCTCCAGATCCCTCAAATGATCAGTATTGTCACCAAACTTTACCACCACATCATCAATGTTGACCTCTATGAATCCTCCAATCATGTCACAGAAGATTAAAATCATTACCCATTGATAGGTGGCTCTTATATTCTTCAGCCTGGAGGGCATGACAATCGACTCAAAGGTTCCAATTGCCCCTGGGCACCAAAAAGCTATCTTTGGGACATCCTCCTCAGTTATGTGAATTTGATTATACCCTGAATGCCCAGCCATAAAGGACAAGATCTTATGCTTAGTAGCCGAATCAATGAGCTGATCGGCCATGGGGTAGTCAAGTTTAGGTTTTTGAAGTTGATGCACACTTTGAGCTTTCCATTTTTCTTTACCACATGGACTACATTCGAGACCCACTCCACATACCTGGTAGTCCGAATGAAGCCAGCTCCAAGAAGTCTCTCAATTTCTTCCTTGACTTTTATTGTAACCTCTGGTGACATACGCCTAGGTAGTTGTTTGAACAGCCTGAACCCCGAGTTGATTGGTAATCAGTTTTCAACCAGTTCCCTAGATAGCCCTCGCATTTCATCGTAATCCCAGGCGAAACAATCTTTATGCTTATGTAAAAGTGCTATTACCTCAGCCTAAAACTGTGGTTCTAATATGGCTTACATACGTTGGATTATGTTCTCCTTTGTCACCCAGATTGACTTCCAAAAGGGGATCTTGAACGTAATCATCTAACTTTGCTGTGGCCATTTCCAATTCATCCATTTGGATCACTTCCTCCCTTGGTAGTTCTTCCTCATAGATACAATTGGCCAAGCTAACCATACCATCAGTCGGACCAATTTTTGATCTTCTATCGGCCAGATACGCACACCATCTGGCCATGCTTGCCGACTCTGAGTCTCAATCGGTTATGGACTCATCGATATCTTCCCATTCATTGATCTCAATCGACTTTACTTCTTCAGTCCGATTGGGATTATAGTAGTAGGACTTCAAGTCCAGTAGATCTCCTTTGCAGAATGTGGCTGCATTTGGTCTTCCCAATTTGCCACATCCTAATCATTTGATTGGCCCGATATCATCCTCGTATAGGACTGTGTTGGCCATTTGTACACGTGCTACGAATGGCTTTGTATCAGCCCCAACTACCTCCATCTTGTTATCTCTCTAGAAAATCAACAGCTGATGGAGTGTAGAGGGGATACAATAATTGGGATGTATCTATTCTCTGCCTAACAGTGCATTATAGGCAGTCGATCTTTCTACGATGAAAAAGGCTATCATGACCGTCTTACATCCAACAGTCAGCTCCAACGGTAAGATACCCTTGGTTCTTGAAGGTGTCCCCGTGAAAGTTTGAACATTCATCTCGATCGAAATCAACTTTGACTCAGATTTATGGAGAACACTCAGCATTATTTGGGGCATAATGTTGATGGTAGATCCTCTATCAACGAGGATTCTATTTATAAGAATCCATTCGATGTGCCCTTTCACGTATAGTGGCTTCAAATGTTGGGACATCTCATAGGTGGGCTTTTCAAAGACTACCTTGAAAGGTCCTTTTGGCTTCTGCCCCTCCTCGGTTTGATTCCCTTTCGGCCTCAAGATGATGATCTTAGGCCGATCGGACTATAGACCGGTAGCATCCACATTCTTGCTTGCGCCTACCACAACATCTGGCTTGACGATTTCTCCTCCATTCCAGAATATGTCTTCTATCATGGCCGACTCTTTGGTCAGGCCTTCTATCACATCTCCCTCCATGGCAGTTGGTTGATCTGACTTTTCCATGAAGGACATGGGCAACGTAAACACCATGTTTGACGACAGACTCATAGGGATGGTCCCGAATTGGATTGGCTTTGCGTCCGAATCCAAAAAATCATCATCAAACTCAACATCCATTGTGTCGTTCTCGGGCTTATACTCCTCCTTTAGCTTCTCTCACCTAAAGATTTGCTTCAGGCGTTCTGTGACGTGCATCATTCCTTTACTCGCTTTTTTGTCTAAAATGAGTTCTGCCCCAACTGGATGTTCTTGGGAATTAGGCAATACGGGTGCACTGGGCTTGGGGGAACTGTAAGCCCGATCCTCCCAGTATTGTCATTCTCGCTCAGCCTATCTTGCACATTAATATCTCCTCTTTTAGGACTTGCTATACCTAAGTTGCAATGGGAATTTAGGATGTTCAGCCGGATACCATTTTCCTGCATTCACCTTTGGCGGAACAACCATCCTTGGACGTCTATCCAAGGGTGGGCCCCTTTCGGGTAGATTCGGTTTAGGAAATGTCTGGTGATTTCTTATACCTAACGGGCCTGAGTCTCTAGGGCAGGTTTGAAAAGCTGGTAATTGCTTCGGTTAACATTCGGGCTTACACTGACTTAGTTTAGGTAGTGATAGCCTCTCGTGTACAGGCCTTCTTGGGCTATGCTCTCTATTGTCATTCACTCTGGGCCTCTTGCTTGGACTAGAGGCCTCCTTCTTAACATCGGCCTTACATCTCGAGCAAAGGCCTTGTTCTATCAGATCAAGTTGGTGTCGTAGGTCAGCTATCAAGCTGTCAGTGGTTGATCAGGCCGTTTCAATCTCGGCCTTACTTCTACTTCTTTTCGCTCCTGATAAGTCCTCTGCAGCTTGCGAATTGTTACTTTCGGCCCTTTGGTGGCCGAAATAGCAATCTATTTTCCTTCTCTTTGCCGCGGCACTTCCTCCTGCTCGGTCAAGTTAACTTTTGGTCTAGGCCTTATCAACTTGGTCAAATCGAGCACGACCATGTTGGCACTAATAATCTAAGGGAAGGGGTTTGCATCGATACCCATGGCTTTATCTGAAAACTTGAAAAACTCCCTTCTCTACGTTCTCCTGTATCACATTACGAAAAACCACATAGTTATTAGTAGAGTGTTTCCAAGAATTATGCCATTTGCAATATTCTTTATTTTTTTTTTATGTCATTGGCCTTAGGGATCCGATGACCATCACTAAGCTTGATCACTTTATCGCCCAGAAGGGCATCAAAAATTTGATCGGCCATCGTGATGTCAAAAGTGAAATTTTGGCCTACCTCGAACGCCATCTTTTTTTGTAGTAGCATTATTATTGATAGGCATGTTCAAGGCATTGTAGACAATCGGTCGTTTGCAAGTTAACTCAGCCATACCAATTTCTGTTATGAGGTCACAATCTGCTAGATGAACCTCGTAATTCGGATCTTTATAATATGTACCCTTGGATGAATTCTTCTTCTCCTGTTCATCCAAGAGGATACGCTCATAGCGAGCGGCCTGTGCGACCAGCTCGAATAAATCACGAAAGTCAGTCCCTTCAAACCTCTTATGAAGTTCAAAGGACATCCCTCCCATAGCCATCTTGACGTATTCTTCTTCTGGCAGAATAGTTTTGCACCTATACTTAGCCTTCCTGAATCGGGCTATATAGGTCTCCACCATCTTTTCCACCAGTTGGAGCATCCTGGACAGATCCTCCAACGATGTTTCAGGCTCAGTCCTATAGAACTGGCCATGGAACAATTCTTCCATCCTCTGCCTATCTCGCACAGAGTTGGCTGGAAGATTGGCATACCATAAGAATGATATGCCTGTAAATGAGTTTGGGAACAACCTTAGTATGAACAGGTCACTACTACCCATATGACCGTATTGCATAATAAAACGGCCTATATGTTCTACGGAGGACTGTTCACTTTTCCCAGATAACAACGTGAAGTTTGGCACTTTGTACCCCTGAAAAAAATTGACTTGATCAATCTTAGGAGGGTAGGGTTGTCTATAAGTTGGCCTTTCCATTCTTCTCATAAACGAGACATACTCCTCGTGTATGGCTGCCTCAAATTCCTCCCTGTTGATAGGTTATAGGGCAACGGGCTGAGCTACCACAACGGGGTATTTGGTGTTGGTTATGGCTGGCCTGATGGTGCTAAAAGACATCATTAGTTCTTTGCCCTCCAACAGTGTGGGCAAGGGGGGCTGTGTGGCCGATTAGTTCTGCGTTACGGTCTAGTGGTTGAACAAACACTGGTATCACTGATCTGTTGGGATCGATGACCTCTCTGCTGCCCGATTCTCCTCCTTGTGGGTCGGGCTACCTATTTAGCCTGATTTAACCTCGGAGATTCGAGCAGACGTAAACAGGATCTTTCTTTTATCGGCCCATCCAGAAGAGCCGATAGGGCTTTTGGGAGCTAGTCTCTCCGCCAGTGCAGCGAGGATTTTGGATAGGCTTGAGATCTCTGAAGTCAGGCAGTCTAACTTAGCATGCCTGGCCCAAGTAGACGAGACGAGTTCAGTCTGACCGTGATGTATTATGGCCGTTTGGCCGACTAGCTTCTTGAAGTTACCCATCGAGCCTATCAAGGCGTTATAGTCTCGCCTTATAGGTTCAACGCTCATTCTTAGGACTTCTAAAATTGCCTCTAGAGTCACACAGCTATCGTGTGGAGAGCGACTGGTACTCTCTTCGGCAATTGGGTCAACGACAGGATCGTCTGGTCCGTTCTTTCTGTTTTTCTTCGGAGGCATAACTTAGCACTATAGGTCCCACCGGGCGTGCCAAGTTGTTTGCTTGTAGTTATGCGCGAGCGTGCCAGAGCCAAACGGGCTCGGAGTGTGCATACTATTTTCCTAAGTGCTTCTGTGAGTGATACACAAGGCTTTATGATCTAACTTCTAACGGGTGATTGTGTATGATGAGTAGGAAAGTACCCTCACCAAAAATCCTTTGGTAGTACTGAAGCGCACAAGCCAAATAGTGCAAGAGTCTACCGGGTAAATAATCACAAACGATTAAGAAAGCACAAAGGTACCTTATTGAATGTTTAGAATAACTAAACCAAATAACAGGATCAGACCAGGCTCTGATTCTTCAGAAGAATGAAAAAAAAAAGCATTAAAGGAGAATTAATAAAGAGGTAGACCTAATTGCTACGAATGCTATGGATGCAGAACCACAAGAACACAAAGGTTTGAATACTTTGAATGTAGCGTGTGAATGCTGTTGAGTTCTGTTTTTCAAGGATGACGCAGAGTCCTTTGCACGGTTGGCCTGCCTTTGTATTTATAGCGGACTAGAGCAATCCGGGTAAGGCAAGGACTCCTTAAATTACGCCCCAAGCAAACATAATCCTTCCTTAGCTTTAACTCTTTCCTTATCTATATTCTGATTGAATTAATCCCAATATTTTAGGGGTTAGCTTTCCATATCCGACTAGACATGATCAGATCCCTCTCCTAAACTGATTCTGCCTCCTTAAAACCAGGGTAACGTCATTATGACAGCAAAGAGCAAAACCGCCTTCCTCATGTGCTCATCAAACTCCCATGATCATATATCTAGCTTCATCAGTCTCATACATCCTCACTTATCATACTTTCTGACTTCCATGCCTGATGACGGTCTTACGAATTCTCATGACAAATCGGTCTCGTGCAACCGGCCTCTAACACTTTCCTGAATGTAGTGTCCAATCGCTGAATGTACCCTTTTATTCATTCATCGGGCTTCCCCTGACGCCAGCTTATGCTTCTCGAATGCCCGATAAGCATTATCCATACCCTATCATACCAATCGAGCAGTACCACCTACTATTGCTCTCTTGCTTCAAGTATGTTGCCCGATTGATTAGTGCCTTGCACCTATTCCCAATCAGGCTTCACCAAACTGGGATAATAGCCTTATCCTTCTAAACTGCATGACGTTCCACCTGTGAGTCTGATGAGCCACTGCAGCCTCTGGGCCGGCCACTCCTAGACATGCCTTGGGCCAGTCATCCCCAAGCCTATTTCAACACCCTTTAGGCTCAAAAATCTTTGGTGATTTTTGGGTACAAATAGGGACACATTGAGACTTTCTATTCTTTTAATCTTTGGGAAGAATACATTTTGCAAATGAGGAAAATCGTATACAACTATGTACACTACTCCCTCTGTCCCATTTTATGTGTCCATCTATCCTTTTTGGGATGTCCCAAAACTGTTGTCCACTTTCTTAAATTAGTATGTAAATTTTACTTAGTTTCCCAAACTACCCTTCCTTACACTCAACACCAAAACAAAGTAAACAAAATAAAGTGCAATGATTATGGGCAATTGTGGAAAGTAGATGTAGATTCTTTTGGTCCTCTTAAATATTTGGATTCCCCAAGATGGACACATAAAATGGGACAGAGGGAGTATTAAAAATGACCTTTTTTATACTTTGGGGGAGGGGAAAGTGAACACACACCCAACTGGGTGGGAGAGAGTATCCCATGAGCCCATTACATGTATGCTGGATTCATGGGAACCATTAAATTATGGTAGGGCCTATGTACGTGGGACCCACACATCCTTTTTCTCCCTTTCTTGCTTTCTTAGTGTCCTTGATTGTAGTTTGATCGAGCTTTAATTGATCTTTTAAGGCTAGATTGATTCATGATATAATGAAGACAAAGAAAAGTAACATAGAGAAAAACACTTTTTTTTTACTTGGTAAATAAGAAAATTAGTAAAAGAAAATAGTGAAAATAACATTAAAAAAATATTAAATTTTATGAGTTCCTACCATTTTTCTCGAATTCTATTGTATTTTGGAAATTTTAGTTTTTGATTTTAGTTTTTGATGATGCCTAAAACTGGTAAGAAGGGTATAGAGAGAGAAAAAGACAAGAACAATTTGTGTGTGGTTCGGTCCCGTTAACGAGGTGACCTACGTCCACGGTTGCGTCTGTGCGTGTTCACTAGCAGATCACCGGCGGGCCTGGTGAGCCAACAAAAAGGGGCGGCACTCCGAGTAATACCAGCCGAGTATATGCGTATTGATGGTGAGTTCTCAGCTGTATGCTTGCTAGCTAGAGAATTATTTTTCGGATCCCTATTGACAGGGTAGGTGGGCTCTTTTATAGATGCAAGAGTCCACCCTTACATGGTAAGTTAATAGGATTAGAAACCTAATCTGATTATAATTGATTTGCATAATTTGGGGAAAGTTTCCTAAGTGGTTTAGGAAGCTGCCACATTCCATCTTGCAGACTCGTAGTTAGTTTAGGAAACTGCTGGATAGGCCGGGATCACGGGACGCCTCGACCTTCATGCCCAGCCTGTTGTTACGAACCCCCCAGTTCTAACAAACACCTCGGGATTGCTCAGCTATTGGCGCCTTTACTGGAGTAACCGGCACCTCTTGGTGACGTGGCAGGCTGGCTTCATGGCTAGATTATTTTGGGACATATCAACTGCCCCCCATTTTCGGAACTGACTGGATGCTTCATCGGGTGAGGATTCGAAAATCAATACCTTCTTGGAAACCGTCCGAATATACTCCGGGAATGCTGCTCGGGATGGGGCCCACACTCCAGATCACCCGGTGGAATAACCGACCGGTACAGGTAGGAGCTTGGGTGTTGGTATTGCCACGTGTCAGGGAGTAATTGGCCAGGTCAGGATCCAGTGAAGTCGGTTCGGATGTACTTGAACAGTTGCGTGGTAACCGGACCGACATGTCATGCATTTAATACGCGCGTATTTCGAGGTGACCCTTCACGTGCCCGAGGTGACAGCTGTTTGACGGTTCTTGGCAGGAAAACTCCTGAGCCGTTGGATTTGATTGATCTGGACCGTCCGCTATTCCTATATAAGGAATACTTGCTTATCTCTTCAGTCCCTGCTGCCAAGTGAGAGAATTTACCGAGCGATTTGAGAGCATACAAGATCCTGAGCAAGATTCCCGACCTCTTTTCTGCGCGAAACCTTGTAAGTCCTTCCTTTCTGTCTTCAGTTCTTCATTCTCTTCTTCCTTTCTGAACAAAGCTAGAGGGAACGAACCCACTTGGTTAGAACGAGCGTGGGATTTTTTTTTTTTCGGTTTTGTCATTTTTTCCAATCCAGGGGTACGCTAGAGCAGTTTAACCAAACGGGTATTCCCGGGAGAGTCTTAAGATAGTGTTATCTTTCTTCTAGAGTCTTGTACGACCTGCCCTTTAGGTTGTTAGATCTGCCTCCATTGTATCTTAGGCTTGGAGTCTGTGACCCATTCTTAGGTCGTCCTCTGCCTCCTAAGTCCACCGTAGGCTCAAACATGTGCCACTCAGACTTCAATTCGTCATCCCGGTCGGAGGACGAGCAGTCACAATCCGAGATCGTGAGCACAAGCCCAGATCCTCCCTCTTCAGCCATTCTGACCAGCATAGTGAGGGAAGAATACCTACCCGGGCGTCTCACGAGGAGACGCACTGGGATTCTCCCGTAGCCTCGACGTCTCGGGGGTTAGGCGATGAAGGGTCTGTACCAAATAGTCTCGGGGTCGTCTTTGCATGTGAATCCATTGTTAGTACCCTACGAGGTCTTGATTTAGATCGGATCAGGGATAGGTATGAGTTTCCCGGCCCCTTCTCTCTTTCTGTCCACAACGGCGGAGCTCACTTCCATGAGTCGGTCTTTGTCACTTTGTACGAGGATGCCTTCATGGCAGGTCTTCGCCTGCCTCTCCACCCAGTTGCCCGGGACGCGCTCATTTACCTCGGGATCTCCCTCGGGCAGCTTGCTCCGAACGGTTGGCGATATCTGATGTGGTGCATCTCCTTGTGGCCCCAAGTCCTCGGGTATGAGCTTACCTTGCAGGAGTTCTTCTGGGCCCACCGGCCTTTCCAGGTTCACGGGGAGTTTGGTTTCTTCTCGCTCGGGGCTAGGCAGGGCGGAAGATAATTGTAAACTGCCCGAGCAACAATAAAGGATGGAAGAAGAAATTCTTCCAAGTGTCCACCCTGGGGTTGTGTGAGAAAGCGTCGGGTGTTCAATTGAGGACCTCCTGGGCGGGGAAGCTGAGGAGTAAGCCCGACCACTTTTCTTTCGTGATTAGTCTTTCTATTTTGCCTTGACTAACCCATTTGTATGTTTGCTTTGCAGTGGGAGCAGTTGACTTGCCAAGTCTTTTCGACGAGCTCCAAGCGAGGGTCCTGTCTTTGGTGGAGGACCCAACTGACATTAACAAAGTATTGACTTGGTCTGGAAGCCCGTAGATCTCTTATAAGCCCCAGCACGACTTCACAGCTCCCATCCTCCCGGCGATCATTCCTGGTAAATACCATCTTGACCGTCCGATTTTCTTGGTACTTTGCTGAATTCTAACATACTCTCTGGTTTTGCAGAAATGGCTCCCAAAAGCGCGGCAGCTTTGAAAGAGAAGGAGGCGACCTTGATGGCCCGGGCTGGCCAGAAGAGGAAGAAGTCGGACCCCGCCGAGGGCCAGCCCCTCAAGAGGATTTCCCGGGGGATTTCCATCCGGGCTGAGAAGGAGGTAGCTACTGCCTCAACGCCCGTCGTAACGATTGCTGCTCCACCACCACCTCCCCCTGCTGCCAAACCGTTCGGGGTTTCCTTCTTGAGCATGGAGGAGACTACTCACGCGAGCCCTCCTCCAGGCCGGAGGTCGAGACGGCGGACGACGTCCGCGGAAGGGTATGGCCCGGGCTGCTGTAGAGTCAGATTGACAAGTGCACCCTGCTAAGCCCCGAGGCCATCATTGGTTGGCTATACAGCATCAGCCACATGGTAAGTCTCTTTGTAATATGAACCTTAACTTTTCCTCCATGCGCATACTGACGTTTTCTTGTTCATGCAGATTGGTTATATTACGGTCGGGGCTGAGACCACCCTTTCTGGCGTTTGCTAGAGGTTGGCCACTGCAGAGGCTAACCTTTCCGTGGAGAGGGCTGCCCGGAAGTCCGCGGAGTTTGCTCTCACCGTGGAAGAAGAAAAATCCCGGGCAACTGCTCTGGAGCTTGGGGAGATCCGTAACTCTCTGTCAACCGAGCGGGCCACCCGGAAGGTTGCGGAGGCTAAGGCTGCAGCCGCGGAGGCCGGGAGGATCGCCGCTGAGAAGGTTGCAGAGACTAAGGCTGCAGCCACGGAGGCCAGGAGGATTTCTATCGAGAAAGACCTGGCAGCCATGACGGCCACGCTCTCGGAACTTACTGCTGCTCGGGAGGCTGAAGCTAAGGAGGTTGAGGAAGAGTTCGAGGCAGGGTTCCTCACGGGCTACGTTGACCTGGCGAAGCGGGCTGCTGCCGACCACCCTGACTAGGACTTGTCCGGCTACTCTTGGGCAGAGTCTAGTTACCGGAAGGAGGGTCAAGCTGACTCCGAGGTCGCAGCTAAAGCTGCACCAGTCGGGGACCCCTCTGTTGAAGAGCAGGCTGCGGAGGAGGGAGAAGTGGTGGTTGTAGACAACTAGTTTTTCTCTTTTTGTTTTTGTTGTAGTTTTTTTTTTCTTTTTGGGGAGGCTACTACAACTGCCCCCCAGGCTTTGTATAGTTTCTGTTTTAATTAATGAAAAGGCCCCTGAGGTCAAACTTCATTTCCATTAACTATGTCTTTTTTCTATACTTTGCTTGTTTATAATTGCTAGTATCCACTCGGTTTTTGGCCGACCTAACCCCTGCCTTAGCAAATGTTTTAGGACCGTAACCAGTAGAACACCTAGTTTTTCTGACCTGTTTAAAAGGTAATAGCCCAGTATGCCATAGGAACTTGTCATGTTTAGCGTCCGGGATCACCCAGTGTATTATAGGAATACCCTGTATTACCGTCCGGGATGTCCCGGTGTATCATAGGTGTATCCTGTTTTACCGTCCGGGATATTATCTCTGGTCACTGTAAGTACTTAGGAATATCTTCCAAGTTCTTTTAGTGACCGGTGTGATTTCCTATTTTGGCCTAATATTCCCCTGTCCCCCAAGCATTTTGCTAAGGCGGGAGTGCAGGAGTGAGTGGCCGTAGGAAACCCACCTGAAATATGGGTGGTTGCAGGGTCCTTTGAAGCTCGCCATTGTCGGCCACCTAGGGGTTTGCCCCCGTCGTCGGCTGGACCTAAGCGAAGCTTTAAGTAATTTCCTATTAGGTTTAGTATCCCCTTGCACCCCGAGCGTCCTGTGAAGGCGGGGGCGTGTTGAGGAGTGACCATAGGAAATCAACCTGGAACATGGGTGGTTGTAGGGTCATTTTGTGCCTGTGTTCAGAGCCCGAGGTATTTTTAGTGCCTGGGTTCAGAGCCCGCGGTCTTTTTAGTGTCTGGATTCGGAGCCCGCGGTCTTTTTAGTGCCTGGGTTCGGAGCTCGAGGTCTTTTTAGTGCCTGGGTTCGGAGCCTGAGGTCTTTTGTGCCTCGGGGTTAGCCCCGAGATCTTTTGAGCATTGCACGGTGTACTGACGGGAGTAAATTTGCAAAAAGTAAACTACTCAATTTTATTTAAAAATAAAAATTTATAGCGTTTGCTCAACTAGAGCTACAAAAAGGAATTTTTCTACCAATACTAAATTCCGGTGGCCCAATGCTACTGATAATACTTGTGGAGGTGTTGCACATTCCAAGGATGAAAAAGATCGTGCACGCCATGTTCTGTAGCCAGTAGGTTCTTGGACGGTAGACCCGGGTTACTTTATACGGGCCTTCCCAGTTTGCCCCCAATTTCCCATGGCCCGGGATCCGGGTAGACTTGTTTACTGCTTTAAGGACAAGGTCTCCAACTTAAAAACTGCGGTGCTTCACTTGTTATTGTAATTCCGCGAGACCCTTTGCTTGTAGGCTGCCACCTTTAGGTAGGCTTGGTCTCTCCTTTCCTCCACCAGATCCAGTTCTGACCTAAGAGCTTCTTCGTTATTCGGCGCACTGAAGTTGGCCACCAGGTACGTAGGAAACCCGAGCTCTATTGGGACCACCGCCTCAAATCCGTAGGTTAAAGAGAACGGCATCTCACCTGTTGCCACTCGGGGTGTTGTGCGGTAGGCCCACAGGAGGGTCGGTAGTTCTTCAGCCCACAACCCTTTGGCGCATTCAAGCCTTGTCTTGATTGACTGCAAAATTGTCTGGTTGGGTGCTCGGGGGAGGAATAATGATTTAGTATCCCGTAGCCTGAGCAGAACTGCCTGAAGATAGGGGTGTCAAATTGTCTGCCATTATCGCTGACCAAGACCCGGGGAATGCCGAACCTACTGAGAATATTCCTTTTCACGAAGCTTTCCATTTTCCATTCGGTTATTGTCGCCAAGGGCTCGGCCTCTGCCCATTTGGTGAAGTAATCAACAGCGATGACGGCGAACTTGACCTGTCCTTTTTCCATCGGTAAGGGACCAACAATGTTGATTCCCCACTAGGCGAACGGCCAGCGGCTGTGAATTGGTGTCTGGAGTTCTCCCGGTCGGTTGATCATGGGAGAGTATCTTTGACACTTGTCACACCTTCGGACGTACTCTTGCGAATCTCGGGCCATGGTTGGCCAGTAATAACCTTGCAATAGGGCCTTTCTGGAGAGTGCCCGGCCTCCAATGTGGTTCCTGCACACTCCTTCGTGGATTTTGAACGATATCGCTGGGACCTACACGGGGTGAACACAGCGGAGGTATGGGATAGAGAATCCCCTCTTGTAGAGGACACCGTCAACAAGATGATATCGGGCCGCCCGGTATTTAACCCGACGGGCCTCTTCTTTCTCGTCTAGTAGCACACCTGTCATCAAGAATGTCACGAGCGGGTCCATCCAGCTGGGTCACAGGGTGACCGGATCTACCTCCATGCCTTCTGAGTTGATCACACTTGGCTCAGGTAGATATTGTATCCGTATCCCAGGCAAGTCTGACTCAAAAGACAAGGCGAGGCGAGCCAACTGGTCAGCCCTGGTATTTTCTTCTCTGGGTATCTGCATGATGGAGAATCCTCGGAGCTTCTTGGAAATCGCTCGGACAAGGGCCAAGTAGGCTACCATGTTGTCTTCCTGCGCTTCGTACTCTTGGTTAACCTGGTTGACCATGAGCTGGGAGTCGCTGTATCCCTGGACCTGTTGTGTACTCATAGAGACGGCTAACTATAATCCGACCAAGAGGGCTTCGTATTCGACCTCGTTGTTGGAGGCACAGAACCCAAACCTTAGTGCGTATTCGAGCTGGATACCGTCGGGGGTAGTTAGGATGATCCCTACACCACTGCCTTGCTGATTGGACGAACCGTCCACGTGCAACACCCAGGTAGGGATATCAGAGTGTAACTCGGGCGGTAAGGCCGATGGCTCAGACTCTTCAACCGGGTTTTCTAGATACGTAAACTCAACCAGAAAGTCTGCCACGGCTTGTCCCTTGATGGCTGTCTGGGGTCGGTAGAACACTTCAAACTCTTTTAACTCCAAGGCCCACTTGACGAGCCTCCCGAAAGTGTCTGGACGGTTGAGGATTCTGCAGAGAGGTTGATCTGTGAGGACCACAATGGCATGGGCCTGAAAGTAACGGCGGAGCCTTCGAGCCGAGGTGATAAGGGCGAACGCCAGTTTTTTAATGCGGGAGTATCTTCTCTCTGCACCCTGTAAAGCCCGGCTGATGTAATACACTGGAAATTGTATCCCACGCTCTTCCCCAATGAGTGCCGAGCTAACCACTGATGGTGACACTGCCAAGTATAGAAATAATTGTTCCCCCGACACGGGTGTTGAGAGTAGAGGGGGGGACGCCAAGTACTTTTTGAGTTCTTGGAATGCTTCTTCGCACTCTTCTGACCATTGAAACGCTTTGCGGAGGATTCGAAAGAATGGCAGGCACCGGTCGGTAGCTCGGGAGACAAATCTGTTCAATGGGGCCACCCGTCCGGCTAGGCTCTGTACTTCCTTCGTTGATTTGGGAGACCGCATGTTAATGATGGCTTTGATCTTTTTGGGGTTTGCCTCAATTCCCCGTCTGCTGACTAGGTGGCCCAGGAATTTCTTGGATGAGACGCCGAAGGTGCATTTGGCAGGGTTCAACCTCATCCTGAATATTCTCAAAATGCTGAAGGCCCCGGCCAGATGCTCAAGGTGGTCAGGCTCGTCCCTGCTCTTGACCAGCAGATCATCCACATATACTTCCATAGACTTTCCAATTAGGTCTTTGAACATGTAGTTGACCAGACGTTGGAAGGTGGCCCCGGCATTCTTGAGACCGAATGGCATAACCTTGTAATAATACGTGCCCTGGTCAGTGATGAACGCAATCTTCTCTTCGTCTCCGGGGTACATGCTGATCTGGTTGTACCTCGAGTAAGCGTCAATGAATGAGAGGAGTGAGTGACCTGCTGTGGAGTCCACAAGGAGGTCTATCCTGGGTAGCGCATAGCAATCCTTGGGGCAAGCCTTGTTGAGGTCGGTGAAGTCCACACATATCCTCCACTTCCCGCTGCTTTTCTTGACAAGTACCACATTGGCTAGCCAGTCGGGGTAGTGGACTTCTCGTATGGAATGGGCTTTGAGGAGCTTCTCGACCTCCTCACTCACTACTTTCTGCCTCTCGGGGGCCATGCCCCTCCTTTTCTACTTCACCGGCCGGTAATCTGGACTGATATTGAGCCGATGGGACATTACCCGGGGGTCAATCCCGGGCATATCCTCATGACTCCAAGCAAAAACGTCTTGATTTTATCTCAGGAACTGAGTCAGTTTTTCCTTCAGGCCAGGCTCCAGCAGGGTACCAATGCTGACCGTGCGGTCTGGGTACTCGGGATTCAACGTCACACTTTCTAATTCTTCCACCGGACCTACCGCGTCGCTCTGGTCCCGGGGGTCCATCTCTTGAACGTTTAATGTGTCAGTGATACCTTCTCGGCGTAACGAGCTGACATAGCAACTCCGGGCGACAGTCTGATCTCCATGCAAGCATCCAGATCCTTGAGGAGTTGGGAACTTCACTGTTAAGCTGTAGGTGGAGACGACCGCTCTGGCCTTGTTGAGGGTCGTCCTGCCAAGGATGACATTGTAGGCCGATGGGGCTTCTACGATCACAAAATTGGTCAGCACGGAAGCCTATTGAGGGTAGGTCCCCATGAGAACTAGAAGCCCGATTGTTCCGAGAGGTTGTGTGCTGGAACCATTAAATCCAACCAGGGGGGTGGCAACTGGCTGGAGCCGATCCCTGGTAATCCCGAGTTGATCGAATATCGACGTGAACATGATGTCAGACGAGCTGCCTGTGTCCACTATCACCCTCTTGACCATATAGTTGGCTATAGAAAGCGTCACTACTAGCGGGTCATCATGGGGGCAGTGGATGCCCTGCAAGTCGTCGGATGTGAATGTTAGAGCATCGGTTGGGGAGGAGCCGGTGGATTGGACCTGCCAGACATCTGCCCGGGATGCCCGAGCATGCCTCTTCCGCGCCGACTGTGAATCCCCTCCACCTGACGCTCCTCCGGAGTTCACGTGGATGTGGCCAAGTGGTGGTGGTGGGCTCGGGTGTCCTGCCGGGGTCGTCTATCTGCCGTGACGAACTCTGCAAGGTGTCCCTGCTCGATCAGCTTCTCTACTGCTATCTTTAATTTAAAGCAATCCTCTGTTTCATGGCCGTGATCCCTGTGGTAGCGGCAGAACTTGTCCCGGTTCCTCTTACCGGGCGGGGCTCTGAGTTTAGCTGGCTGTTGAAGCAACCTCTGCGCCCCTGCGGTGGCCATGACTTCATGTATGGGCCGGGAAAGGGGTGTGAAAGCGATCGGGGGCTGACCCCGGGCATCCTTCTGATCCTGCTTTGGCTTCTTTCCCGAGCCCTTCTTAAATCCTTCACGCTTGCGCTTGGCCTTCGGTCTTGCCTGGCTGGCACGCTTCGCCTTCAAGAACTCCACAATGTCGATGTATTTTTTGACCCTCTCCGAGAGCTCCACCAGGGTTTCCGATCGGTCACGATGGAACAACGTGGCGACCTTGGTATGTTGAACTCCCGAACAGAAGGCCATGATTGCGGCTGTTTCATTAAGATTGCGAATCTGGAGCCTTTGCAGGTTAAAACGGCCCACATGCTCCCTCAGGGACTCCCCTTTGTGCTGCTTGACGGTCAGCAGCTGAGTGTCCGGTTGCGATCGGTTGAGCATCCTGACAAACTGGCTGATGAATAGCTTGCTGAGGGCTTTGAAATCATCGACCGTCCGGGGCTTTAAAGCATGGAACCACTGTGCGGCTGGCCCCTTGAGGGTACTGGGAAAGGCCAGGCACAGTAGCTTGTCCACCGTGGTGACCAGTGCCATCTGAGCCTTGTAAGTGCGGATGTGGTCTACTGAACTCCCTGTGCCGTCGTAGGAGCTGAGGTGAGGGGGTTTGAACTTCCGTGGAATAGGAAACCGTGTCACCCGAGCGGTATAGGGTGATTCTGTCTCCGTATTGGTGAGGTCATGGCCGGACTTGCGGTTCAACCTCTCAATTTGCTGCTGTAGTTCCTCGACCTGGGCCTGTAGACACCCCAATTTTAACCTAACGTCGAATTTAGGAGAGTGTCACCTCCAAGTCCGATGATGATAAGGACCGAAAGATTTGAAGTATTCCAAGCTCTTCAAAAAAGTCTCCAAAACGCGATAAAATTTCACAGAAAAGGAGAAAATACCAGGTATTTAGGGGAATTCGGATATAAAATACAATTTTCGGAAAAGATCTTCAAAAATAATTTGCTTTGAAAAGAAGGAAGACCTAAAGAGGGAATCTTAGCTAAAAACGGCACACGACAGACTGCCGCGGCACTCACTAAGTGCCGCACGGCAGTCAGGGAGTGCCGGTCCGGCATTCACCAAGTGCCGCCAACATTTTCTTACTGCCGTTCACTTTTAAAGTCTGTATTTTGTAGTGCAATACGTATGCGTATGCAAATAAGAACAAAAAACTGATAAAGTAAGACTGACAAAAATGCGGCAATCCATTAATTGTCGCGGCATTTGGTGAATGCCGCGCGGCAGTCACGGACTGCCGCGTCAGTATCTGGACTGCCGCGCTGGGCAGCAGTCTGCCTAATTTCAGAAAGTACACATTGTACCACCAAATGAGAAAATTACACCTGTCTTTTACTCCGAATTTACTGAAATTACCTAGGTATTTTGCCTATAAAAGAAGAGGTATCTTCATTGAAAAAGGGGGACAAAAAAAAGGAAGGGACAACATACAAAAAATACACTACCATTACACCAACATTGTTAGAGAGAAAAGAGAGAGTTTAGAGAACTAGAGAGAAGAGCTTGGAAGATCTTCAAAGAAGAGAAACTTTGAGGATAGTTGGAGGTGATCCTCTAACCATAAGTTATTTTATTTGCATTCTTTCCTTTGAATCCTCAAGCTATTTTGTTTTCCTTGCTTCATTTCTTTTATTGTTCATACTTCCTTCTTGAGACTCTTGGAGATTCTCAATATCTCTCTTGAAATCTCTTGAATGTGATCTTTTGAATCCCATGTAAGCTTATGCTTCACATAGAAGTCAAAGTTTGATCATCATTTTATTTTATAAGCACATAGATGGATCCAAGTCCATACTCATGACTTGGGTCCTCTAAGCTTGGGTTTTCATGGAGTCTTCTTATATTCCTTGAAAACTCATGAGTTTTAGTCATGTCTTCATCTCTAATGACCATCAAGTGATAGGAGAAAGCATTTTGGGTCTAAACTCATCTCTATGGTTTAGGTTCATCATCTTGGGATTTCATGAAGTCTATTCATACTTCATTTGAAATCCCTAAATATAAAAGTCTTTAGTCTCCAATGATCATCAAATGGTAGGGGAAAGTGTTTTAGTTTAAGTCCAACTTCTTGGTTTAATAGTTGGGGTTAACAAATAAAGTTGAACTTGACCAATGAAAACAGTGAGTTCACAAACTGTTTTTGATCAAAGATTTTTAATTCGAAATCTAACCGTTGAAATCAAGTGAAACCAACGGGAAAGTGTCAATAACGCAAAGTTCTACCACTGTAATTTTTGTTTTAAGGTAGTTTTATGTTTAGAGGGGCTTGATCATGGGTTTTGTGAGTTAATCACAATCTGTCCAGAGTTGCAAAATAGTTTCAGAACAGTAAAACATTTTTGAAATTAGTAAATCAGAGTTTTAATAAAGTGTTTGTGACTCCAAAAAAATTTTCTATGAAGTTTAATGTGTTAGGAAGTCACCCTAAAAAGAACAAAGCAATTCGGATTTTTTTACTATTTTTAAAAAATCAAACAAAATCTCTGGACAGAGTGTTGTACATCTCTGAGTGGTGTCTGGTGTTTGTCCTTTTCCCAGAGATCCGACCGTTGAAACCTTGATTTTCTTTTTGATTTGGAAACTAGACTCACAGGGGCATCTTGTGTCCAAAATTCACCAAGATCAAACCATGGGAGATATTCTTTTTATTTCTTTTAAGTTCTGGTCTGCTCTCTGCAATTTTCAGAGCTTTATGACACATTTGACAAACTTTGTAAATAATGGCCTAAATGATTCTCTTATGACTTAGGGCTTAAACCATGTTTTAAAAATGATTAGTTGAGCTTGAATCCAAAGTTTAAGAGTATTTCATAGTTTATCCTTGTCCATGTACATATTCATCCATATGGTTTGACACTTGTAATTAAGACTGATTTGCTTTGGATTTAATTATATTAGATAGATGTAAGCTAGAAATTTAGGATTGTTATTTCTAACATCGTATTTTGCATATCATGTGGACTAACCCTTTGTTTTGTAGCGCTATTAAGGTATGATTTCTCGATCCCTCTCTAGTTTATTAAATTTCTTGATTTTATTTGATTTTTGACCTTATGCGCGACACCTTAGAGTTAAGATTTGCCTTATATATATATATATGGATTAGAGACTCTCTTCCTAGGTTTTATTCAATCGCATGCATTGCACGTTTAATATTCGCAGCTGGATCCCGGGTAAGCTCTCTTGTTCCCTATTTGCATATCATATTGCTTGCTATTTGACGTATGTGGCTTATGAATGATATTTTTGTCATTAACAATTTTACACCCCTTTAGACATGCTTTTGTAATGTATATTATACATATGTATTAATTGAGGGCATACTTAGATTAATAAATTTGATTAAAAGGATGTTGAGTAGAGGCCTATCGCAAGATAGGATGAGAGAGGGTGTTTTAGTCCGACGGGCTCCTTCCTCTCTCATTCCATAATCCCCGGACCTAGTTAATCTCTGGTTTCTAAAAAGATCAGTTTGCTTTAAATATGGTTTCTTAATTTTTCCTTTCAAAAATTAAGTGGCGACTCATTTTGTTTTAGAAATTGATTTCGAAAAGCTGTGGGTAAGTCAACCTGCGATATCCACAATCTGGCGACTCTGCTGGGGATCGAACCCAGAATCACTGGTTTCGCAGACCAGAATTCTGATTTTGGGTTCACTTGAGGATTAGACTTGAAAAATATCCTTTTAATCGAATTAATTAATCTTTGTGTGCCTGTTGCATTTCACTTGCATGTCCAGCCAGTCGATTGCACGGAACTATGACCTTGGAGGCTCGGGGCAACCCGGTCGGTCAAGTCATCATGGGACTGTGTGATCACCCTTGATCTCGTACCATGATTTGGTATATGAAGCATCCTATCGGGTGTGTGTCAAGGGTCCCTTATTTGACCAAAACCCAGCCTTTGCATAGTAGTTTCTATAGAACATTTCAATCTTAGGAAATCAATTCTTGATTAGGGTTATGTGTTAGGAAGTTTTATATGCCCGGAAGGGATTACTTGAGATGATGACGATACTTGCTTGATGAAAGATGAATAATCTTTTAATCACCTTTTAGCAATTTCTCCTCGTGTTACATGACATTTGGAGGGCATGCCGAACCTTGATTATAAGATTATACTTCTTATATCATGTTTAGTTAAGCATCATTGACCTTGTATGCATCCAAATTTATGAAAAGTACGGTAATAATCCGATCGTGTGATCCTTCTACCCCGAAAGAATTTTAAGACCATCTTTGAAAGCAAGTGGATTTTTGTAATCTTCATCCCAAAGTTTTCAATTGCTCTTTCAAAAATCTTTGGAGTTCACTTTTGATTAAAGCTCCAAACTAATCTTTGGGAATTGTTTTTGAAAAAATGCTCTTCAAATGAATTTTAAAGCAAAATTTCAATCAAATTATCTTCATTGAGAAATGTTTTCACATCCTCATTTTTTTAAATAAAAGATTCAAAATTCTTGAGAATTGTTTTTGAAAGATCTCATCGTCCTAAAGAAATGCTTTTCAAATAAATTTCGAAATTTTTCTGAATATCCAACCTTTGAAAGGGTACTAAAGATCACAATGAAAGGAGCAGTTGGCGCACTTGACATGGGTGAGGATCTTATGTGCTAATGTGTTTACCTGTTAGGATTAGAATTTTCCTCTACTTTGGCATACAGAGTAGGCACACACACACTTGCATTTCATTCGTGTGCCATGCGTGCAGTGCATGCATCAAATCATAAGAGCATGTATATTTTGCAATCGATATCATTACATATGTATAGCATATAAACTCACAACATCTCCTTCCCAGTTAAGATCAGAGTCCCTCAAAAATTCCCTTACTATTCAATTCTGCATGCGGGCCTTCTCATGTCGTGAACCTGTAGAAAGAGTGGAACAACCAGATCCCCGAGTGAGGACACTTCTAACCTCTTGGGTTCGTCTTCTTGATTTTTAGGAGAACATGGACCGTCATTTTGAGATTGATCCGCCAATGGCATTAAGAGATTTGGAAGAGAAAGTGAGCAAACTGCAGGCCACCGTTGAGCAACAAGATTCAAGGGTGAAGCAATTGGAGGGGGTCATGCTTGAGTTCATTCAATTATTAAGAGATCAAATGGGCCTTGATGAGGAAAAGATGGATCAGAGAATAATGGATTGCTTAAAGAAGCACCAACAGGCATGTCCAAATCCAGCCATGCACCAAAGCCCATGTCCAAAACCAGCTATGCATCCAAGACCAATCAATCACCAAAGCCCATGTCCAAATCTAACCATTCACCAAAGCCCACATCCAGGCCCAATCCCAACTAATCAAAGAGCTATTCCAAGTCCACATCTCAACCCAAAAACCACCTCTAGCTTAGAGTCGAACTCAAAATCAAACCAAGCCCGCAAGCCGAGAATCTTCACCAACCTTGGCATGCCATTATCCATGGCCCTTGGTCACCTTGTCAAGAATGGTCACCTCAACCCCCTGGACCCAAAGCCACTACCAAATCCCTTACCTCGCAAATGTGACCTTTCTTGGTACTACGCCTACCACCAAACCCCTGGTCACACGACTAACCATTGTATGAAGCTCCGTCATGATATCCAAGATCTCATCGAGCATAAAATCATCACTCCTTTGCTGAACCCATCAAGTGACGTTTGGCATGACGTGCAGTCCTTTCAATCACAGCCATTGCTGAGCACTCTCAAGGAATTTGTTGCCTCTATGAATGTGCAACAACCAATTGGCCCTAACCCAATCAACAGAATCGAAAAAGGCATTGACAATACTCGGTATGAGTTAGAGAAGGGCCATTCGACTGAAAATTGAGCCATGAAGGCAAATGATGCTCCTACAAAGATGCAGAAGGGGAATGACGAACCTGAAGGAAATGCTAGTGAGGTGATAGTGTTTGGAATCGCTGCTGCTAAAGCAAATGTGGATGCTCCTGGGGACCCAATAATTTGAAAATCGTCTGTGACACTCCAGTTGAGACCAAGTCGAGTCAAGTCTGGTAGTCGAGTTATGTTAGGTTGGAGTCAAGTGTCAAGTCCAGTCGAGTCTTCTGGTCAGTCTATTATCAAGATTGTTTGCAAGTTTTGTCGAGTTTATCAAGTCGAGTGATGTAATCCTCTTTCCCTACTAGTTGAAAAAAAAATAAAAATCTCATTTTTCTTGATTCAGTGTGCTAAGTCGTGAATGTATGGATCATTAAGCCAAAAAAAAAAAGGGAAAAAGTCACTTTTTTCAATGATCACGGAAAATACTTTGTTGATAAATCTTTGCATTGAAAAAGATCCCCAAGTGATCAAAGCAAATTTTGTGCCAAAACCATGGAGAAGTAGAGAATTGATTAGCTTTACTTTAAGAATTTAAAGATGCTCTTGCTCAATCTTGAAAAGATGAACTTGGAACTTGAAGCTTGCTCACCATCCCCTTCTCTCAAATACCAAGCCTAAAATATGAGCCCAACCAGTCTAAAGCCATAAACTGGATCCTTGATGGTAGCCAGACATTTTAATGAACTTCTTATTCCAAAAAAGAAAAGAAAAAGAAAAAGAGCTCGCTAGGATGAAAACCCGGAAGGGCGCCTAGGCAAAAGTTAGAGCACAAAAAAAAAAAAAAAAAAGAGAGAGAGAAAAAAGAAGAAGAAAGAAAGAAGAAAGAGCTCGCTAGGATGAAAACCCGGAAGGGCGCCTAGGCAAAATTTAGAGCAAAAATAAGATACGTGTTGATCTCAAAAATCCTAATCCTAGCCAGTCAAAATCATGGAAAGAATAAGAGATAGTAAGGTAGAGAAAACAAAGGAAAGAGAAAAGAAAAGGCAGAGAATAGATGAGATTGAGAATTCTTGAGCACTTCAAAGTAGATCATTGGCACATGAACTATCTCAAGGCTTTGTGTTGTTCTAAACAAAGAAAAGATGTTGAAAATAAAAAGAGAGACTTATCAGCTTCAAAATTTTCGTGGGAGGCTCAAATCCTAAGTGAGCCTAAAACAATGCAGAGATATCTTTGAAAATAAAATTTTGAAGAGCTGATATTACTTTATGAATATGATAGAGTATGAATAAAACATGATGAGAGTTGTAAAGATTAACTGGCTAGTGAAAAGGTTAAAGAATCAACCGTCAAATAAAAAAAGAAAAAAAAAAGAAAAGAAAAGAGGAAAGAAAAAGAATAAAGGAAGAAGTAGTTCATCATGCTATATAAGGGCTACCACAAGTGACATGCACTCCCTAGACCCAAATGGCAACATGGCTCGAAAAGCCCACCAATTCTTGAAGCCTTTTTCTTTCAAGACCTCCAGAATTGATGAACTACGCTTTGACCTGATTCCCACTTGGGGATACGTAGGCAACCTGCTCGGTTCGGTCATCACCCCATCATCTCATGCTATCTTTCATTCAGGTCTTGCCCGAACTATTTTGGACCTGATGGGGATAAGTAGGCGAACCTCCCAAGGTTCTCGGTCCATAACCATTCCTAAACCGAAAGCATCACCCTTTGCACCTTTGGTTTCCTTCCTTCAGACTAGGGGCAAACTTGTGTTTGCCTAGAGCCATATATGTATTGCCAAACCAGGGGCAAACAAAGTTTGCCCATCAGCATTGGGTTTCCCGCTTCAGCCCACCACATTCATGATGACTATCTCTAGGTTGGGAGTAAATGCACTGCAGGCATCCTGTACCATCATGTTCTCAAAACCCTTGGATAAGCCTATTTGCCCTTAAGACTGGGGGCAAACTTTGTTTGCCAAAATCCCTCTGTGCCAGAGGTAAGTTCTCAAGTAATCAAGTTTGTTTTGAAAGGATCGAAACAGAGTGCCTTTAATTCTATAAGCTAAAGCACTAATTTGAAGCACACTCTAGATAGGCAAATAATTCGCTAAATCAAAAGGGGAAGTTTTCAAAGTGTCGGTTTATCAGCAAAACACTGCCATTCGTAAGATGATGAATAAATGAAAAGTGAGATGATACATTATTCGCAATGAAAGCACATTGATTCATAATGAATGTAGAGTTTGAGTCAGTCATCTTGAGTAACTAGCTTTGTTAGGTATGTCCTCCTTTGATGAGTCAATAAATGGTCTCAAATGTGTGGGTTTAAGATGATGAATAAAGATTTGAAAAGTCTCCATGAGCATCCTAAGAGCGATACGAGCAGAGATTTTGAACACTATCACAACATAGTGCTAAAGTGGCAATATAAGAAGAGTCCAATACTAGGGGCAAAGGTGACTTCCCTCTTTTGACAAAATCGATGTGTTTCTTCCAAAGGTCCGCAAATGCAGAAAATTTTTCTTTCTATCAGCTCCGTTCAAATTCTTTGAATCTGAAAACTCCTCAAATTTTGAAAAATTAACTCTGTGAGTCCGCGGACTCCTGAACTTTTGTGAAATCAATTCTTTGAGTCTGAAATGACTCCGAATATTGAAATTTGGTTCTTTAAGCACGACGAGACTCCTGAACAAGCATTAGCCCTCAATGGCTGCTTCTCTTCATAAACATTAGTCCTCCATGACAGTTTCTCTTTATTTGCATTGGTCCTCAATGGCAGCAATATCATCGGTGTTAGTCCTCAATGGCAACCTTGCATTAGTCCTCAATGGCAGCATCATCGGTGTTAGTCCTCAATGGCAACCTTGCATTAGTCCTCAATGGCAGCATCATCGGTGTTAGTCCTTAATGGCAATCTTGCATTAGTCCTCAATGGCAATCCTCGTTAGTCCTCAATGGCAGCATCATTTGTATTAGGCCTCAATGGCAATCCTCGTTAGTCCTCAATGGCAATCTCTTTAAGGCCTCAATGGCAATCCTTGTCACTCATCAATGGCAATCTTGCATTAGTCCTCAATGGCAGCATCATTTGTATTAGTCCTCAATGGCAATCCTCGTTAGTCCTCAATGGCAGCATCATTTGTATTAGGCCTCAATGGCAATCCTCGTTAGTCCTCAATGGCAATCTCTTTAAGGCCTCAATGGCAATCCTTGTCACTCATCAATGGCAATCTTTTTGAACCTGCGTTAGTCCTCGATGACAGCATCTTTTTGGTCGATATAAGTCCTCAATGGCAATCTTTATTGAAGACCTCTAGATTGAGGCAAATCCGTTAAAGTCTTCTAGATTGAGGCAAACCCCTGCTGAAGTCCTCTAGGTTGAGACAAATCCGTTAAAGTCTTCTAGATTAAGGCAAACCCCTGCTGAAGTCCTCTAGGTTGAGGCAAATCCGTTGGAGTCTTCTAGATTAAGGCGAATCCTTGTTGAAGTCATTTATGTTGCGGCAATTCATATCGGCGTAGAATGCATTCATATCGCCAGAAAGAACATAATCGTGAATCTTTGCATCTATATAGCATGAAATTGCACCTCAATCTTTCGGAAAGCGTGGTTCCTGATTTGACACCAGAGTATAAGGCGCGTAGCGCATCTCAGTCGATCAGATGATTTTTGGAAGACACCGGGGTATAAGGCGCGTAGCGCATCTCAGTCTTTCAGCGTGGTTCCTGATTTGACACCAGAGTATAAGGCGCATAGCGCATCTCAGTCGATCAGATGATTTTTGGAAGACACCGGGGTATAAGGCGCGTAGCGCTTCTTAGTCTTTCAGCGTGGTTCCTGATTTGACACCAGAGTATAAGGCGCGTAGCGCATCTCAGTCGATCAGATGATTTTTTGGAAGACACCGGGATATAAGGCGCGTAGCGCATCTCAGTCTTTCAGCGTGGTTCCTGATTTGACACCAGAGTATAAGGCGCGTAGCGCATCTCAGTCGATCAGATGATTTTTTGAAGACACCGGGGTATAAGGCGCGTAGCGCATCTCAGTCTTTCAGCGTGGTTCCTGATTTGACACCAGAGTATAAGGCGCGTAGCGCATCTCAGTCGATCAGATGATTTTTTGAAGACACCGGGGTATAAGGCGCGTAGCGCATCTCAGTCTTTCAGTGTGGTTCCTGATTTGACACCAGAGTATAAGGCGCGTAGCGCATCTCAGTCGATCAGATGATTTTTGGAAGACACCGGGGTATAAGGCGCGTAGCGCATCTCAGTCTTTCAGCGTGGTTCCTGATTTGACACCAGAGTATAAGGCGCGTAGTGCATCTCAGTCGATCAGATGATTTTTTTGAAGACACCGGGGTATAAGGCACGTAGCGCATCTCAGTCTTTCAGCGTGGTTCCTGATTTGACACCAGAGTATAAGGCGCGTAGCGCATCTCAGTTGATCTGATGATTTTTTTAAGACACCGGGGTATAAGGCGCATAGCGCACCTCAATCTTTCGGAAAGCGTGGTTTCTAATTTGACACCAGAGTATAAGGCGCGTAGCGCATCTCAGTCGATCAGATGGTTTTTTGGAAGACACCGGGGTATAAGGCGCGTAGTGCATCTCAGTCTTTCAGCGTGGTTCCTAATTTGACACCAAGGTATAAGGCGCGTAGCGCATCCTAGACGATTAGATGACTCTTGAAGAATGTCAGAGAATTAAAAATAGTAAGCGCATCTATGACGGTCATGACTCTCCCAGAATGGAATGACATCATGAGTAGAATGGCATAGGTTGCTTTTTGGTACTAAGAAAGAACAATATGTCGCATAGGCATTATATGGAGCACGAAATTGCTTGAGCACGTGCACCACAATAAGATAGGTGCATTCATCCGTATGACTATTTGCGTTTGTGTATGTTTGGCTCCTGCCCGAACTACGTCTTGGTCTGATTCCTGAATGGATACGTAGCCAGCTCATCATCGAGCACGACCAGCATGAACCATTGCCGCACGCATGTTCTTTTTTGCAACGCATTTTGTTTTTACCTAAATTCGATGGTCTGGTCAAAGGCTTGTCTTCACACAGGCTTCGACATTCACTTGTGGCAAGCGTTGCTCCACAAGCTCTGCCGAAGAGGGGCAAACTGTAGCCACCCCAATTTTGACCTAACGTCGAATTTAGGAGAGTGTCACCTCCAAGTCCGATGATGATAAGGACCGAAAGATTTGAAGTATTCCAAGCTCTTCAAAAAAGTCTCCAAAACGCGATAAAATTTCACAGAAAGGAGAAAATACCAGGTATTTAGGGGAATTCGGATATAAAATACAATTTTCGGAAAAGATCTTCAAAAATAATTTGCTTTGAAAAGAAGGAAGACCTAAAGAGGGAATCTTAGCTAAAAACGGCACACGGCAGACTGCCGCGGCACTCACTAAGTGCCGCACGGCAGTCAGGGAGTGCCAGTCCAGCATTCACCAAGTGCCGCCAACATTTTCTGACTGCCGTTCACTTTTAAAGTCTGTATTTTGCAGTGCAATACGTATGCGTATGCGAATAAGAACAAAAAACTGATAAAGTAAGACTGACAAAAATGCGACAATCCATTAATTGCTGCGGCATTTGGTGAATGCCGCGCGGCAGTCATGAAGTGCCGCAACGGCATTTGATGAATGCCGCAGCGGCAGTCACGGACTGCCGCGTCAGTATCTGGACTGCCGCGCTGGGCAGCAGTCTGCCTAATTTCAGAAAGTACACATTGTACCACCAAATGAGAAAATTACACCTGTCTTTTACTCCGAATTTACTGAAATTACCTAGGTATTTTGCCTATAAAAGAAGAGGTATCTTCATTGAAAAAGGGGGACAAAAAAAAGGAAGGGACAACATACAAAAAATACACTACCATTACACCAACATTGTTAGAGAGAAAAGAGAGAGTTTAGAGAACTAGAGAGAAGAGCTTGGAAGATCTTCAAAGAAGAGAAACTTTGAGGATAGTTGGAGGTGATCCTCTAACCATAAGTTGTTTTATTTGCATTCTTTCCTTTGAATCCTCAAGCTATTTTGTTTTCCTTGCTTCATTTCTTTTATTGTTCATACTTCCTTCTTGAGACTCTTGGAGATTCTCAATATCTCTCTTGAAATCTCTTGAATGTGATCTTTTGAATCCCATGTAAGCTTATGCTTCACATAGAAGTCAAAGTTTGATCATCATTTTATTTTATAAGCACATAGATGGATCCAAGTCCATACTCATGACTTGGGTCCTCTAAGCATGGGTTTTCATGGAGCCTTCTTATATTCCTTGAAAACTCATGAGTTTTAGTCATGTCTTCATCTCTAATGACCATCAAGTGATAGGAGAAAGCATTTTGGGTCTAAACTCATCTCTATGGTTTAGGTTCATCATCTTGGGATTTCATGAAGTCTATTCATACTTCATTTGAAATCCCTAAATATAAAAGTCTTTAGTCTCCAATGATCATCAAATGGTAGGGGAAAGTGTTTTAGTTTAAGTCCAACTTCTTGGTTTAATAGTTGGGGTTAACAAATAAAGTTGAACTTGACCAATGAAAACAGTGAGTTCACAAACTATTTTTGATCAAAGATTTTTAATTCGAAATCTAACCGTTGAAATCAAGTGAAACCAACGGGAACGTGTCAATAACTCAAAGTTCTACCACTGTAATTTTTGTTTTAAGGTAGTTGTATGTTTAGAGGGGCTTGATCATGGGTTTTGTGAGTTAATCACAATCTGTCCAGAGTTGCAAAATAGTTTCAGAACAGTAAAACATTTTTGAAATTAGTAAATCAGAGTTTTAATAAAGTGTTTGTGACTCCAAATAATTTTTTCTATGAAGTTTAATGTGTTAGGAAGTCACCCTAAAAAGAACAAAGCAATTCGGATTTTTTTACTATTTTTAAAAAATCAAACAAAATCTCTGGACAGAGAGTTGTACATCTCTGAGTGGAGTCTGGTGTTTGTCCTTTTCCCAGAGATCCGACCGTTGAAACCTTGATTTTCTTTTTGATTTGGAAACTAGACTCACAGGGGCATCTCGTGTCCAAAATTCACCAAGATCAAACTATGGGAGATATGCTTTCTATTTCTTTTAAGTTCTGGTCTGCTCTCTGCAATTTTCAGAGCTTTATGACACATTTGACCAACTTTGTAAATAATGGCCTAAATGATTCTCTTATGACTTAGGGCTTAAACCATGTTTTAAAAATGATTAGTTGAGCTTGAATCCAAAGTTTAAGAGTATTTCATAGTTTATCCTTGTCCATGTACATATTCATCCATATGGTTTGACACTTGTAATTAAGACTTATTTGCTTTGGATTTAATTACATTAGATAGATGTAAGCTAGAAATTTAGGATTGTTATTTCTAACATCGTATTTTGCATATCATGTGGACTAACCCTTTGTTTTGTAGCGCTATTAAGGTATGATTTCTCGATCCCTCTCTAGTTTATTAAATTTCTTGATTTTATTTGATTTTTGACCTTATGCGCGACACCTTAGAGTTAAGATTTGCCTTATATATATATATATATAGATTAGAGACTCTCTTCCTAGGTTTTATTCAATCGCATGCATTGCACGTTTAATATTCGCAGCTGGATCCCGGGTAAGCTCTCTTGTTCCCTATTTGCATATCATATTGCTTGCTATTTGACGTATGTGGCTTATGAATGATATTTTTGTCATTAACAATTTTACACCCCTTTAGACATGCTTTTGTAATGTATATTATACATATGTATTAATTGAGGGCATACTTAGATTAATAAATTTGATTAAAAGGATGTTGAGTAGAGGCCTATCGCAAGATAGGATGAGAGAGGGTGTTTTAGTCCGACGGGCTCCTTCCTCTCTCATTCCATAATCCCCGGACCTAGTTAATCTCTGGTTTCTAAAAAGATCAGTTTGCTTTAAATATGGTTTCTTAATCTTTCCTTTCAAAAATTAAGTGGCGACTCATTTTGTTTTAGAAATTGATTTCGAAAAGCTGTGGGTAAGTCAACCTGCGATATCCACAGGGCCTTTACGTCATCCCGCCCGGTTCTCCTCTCTATATCCGAGAGGTAGGTCGGATCGGACGACGAGGCCTCTTCCTCAAAGCACGTCGACCTCGGGGATAGGGCCCGACTCCTGGTCCGGGAAAGCGTGTGCCTAAGATCCCCCTGGCTCAGGGTCGGAGGGTCCTCAGCCGATTCCTGGGCCTTCCGTCCTGACTCCTCCCCTCTGGCCGCACGCCGCCGGTTGATAATAGTCCTGGCGTCCTCCACCCGGTGAGGATTGGGCCGAGCTCGTCTCTGCGAGCGCCTGGTTGCCTGGCTGCGCTCTCCATCACCGAGGCGTTCCCGGTCCGGTGGGGACACCGAGGCGGAACGGGCTTGCCTTCGTGCCCGAGCGGGCCTTTGAATGAGGGCGCTTTTCTCAGGCTAATTTTCTGATGCAGGACGCTTCTCCTGTCAGGTCAAAAGTGCCTCCAGCTGTTCCTGTGTTCGGCGCTGGCCCTCCAAGAGTTGTGTCGGTGCTACCGTTATCTGTTCCGTGGTCATGGAGGTAGCCTACTGCTCAAGCTGCGGGTTCTCCTGACCGGTCGGAACAGCGGCTCTCTTACCCGTCTTCGGCGGCATGTTGATTAGTCAAGAAGTTGTTGATGAGAAGACTTGTCTCTTTCCACAGACGGCGCTAAACTGATGATGCCTAAAACTGGTAAGAAGGGTTTAGAGAGAGAAAAAGACAAGAATAATTTGTGTGTGGTTCGGTCCCGTTAACGAGGTGACCTACGTCCACGGTTGCGTCTGTGCGCGTTCACTAGCAGATTACCGGCGGGCCTGGTGAGCCAACAAAGAGGGACAGCATTCTGAGTAATACTAGCCGGGTATATGCGTATTGATGGTGAGTTCTCTGCTGTATGCTTGCTAGCTAGAGAATTATTTTTCGGATCCCTATTGACAGGGTAGGTGGGCTCTTTTATAGATGCAATAGTCCACCCTTACATGGTAAGTTAATAGGATTAGGAAACCTAATCTGATTACAATTGATTTGCATAATTTGGAGAAAGTTTCCTAAGTGGTTTAGGAAACTGCCACATTCCATCTTGTAGACTCGTAGTTGGTTTAGGAAACTGCTGGATAGGCCAGGATCGCGGGACGCCGCGACCTTCATGCCCGGCCTGTTGGTACAAACCGCCCGGTTCTAACAAACACCTCGAGATTGCTCGGCTATTGGTGCCTTTACTGGAGTAACCAGCACCTCTTGGTGATGTGGCAGGCTGGCTTCATGGCTAGATTATTTTGGGACACATCAGTTTTTTTTTTAAATAAAAGTTATTTAAGCATGGAGAAAAAAAATACAACATGGAATGGTTTACTTGTGTTAAAATAAAATTTTGTTCCTATGAAAGTGACAAAAGAAAAAATATATATATATATATATATATTTGTTCGTATGAAAGTGACAATTTTTTTCCCTCTATTGCAGTACATGTTTAAAATTGAAATATGATAAAGGTGGAGTTAGAAACATTATAGAGTGAGACTATGTTGTAGAAGTTATGGAGAATGCAGAATATGTTAGCTCCCAGCTCACATCCTCATACACATGCAACACGCCATCTCCAATTTAAAAGTAGAAGCAATTAGTAAAGATTTGCGTTTGTTAAAAGATAAAAATTGTAATGGAATGCGACTTTAAACTAAGGTGATAATGAAGAGGATATTGCTCCGGTTGGTCTGAAATTTGTTATTTGTTTTTTGGTTAAACACATTTTACTTCCCTATGGTAAGATTTATTTTTATTTTACCCCCTCATGTTCCAAAAGTTGACACTTAACTCCTCTGTGGTGTGTTAAATGCAAGTCCTAGTGGTATTAAACTTATGACTTGAGATAACAAATATACCGTTCATTTTAGTCATAACCACAGATGAGTTAAGTGTCAATTTTGGACTTATCACCGTCTTCTTCTTTTTACCTTCTAAGGCTCCCACCTAGGGTTTGAAATATAACGAAGAAATGAATTATTATGACTCATTTGGGTAATCCAAAATAACTGAAAGTATAAAAGAAATGCATAGGAAAATCATAAAATATATTGAAAAACTTTCAAGGAAATACACAGATTGATAAGTTATAGGAGAAGATGTGCGATACATGCACTGGTAGTCTCTGCTACAAGCTTAATGAATGCCTATAACCATCACATGCATGATTTCAATCTTCAAATTTCAATCATCAAAGAAAGTACTAATAGCCCCTTATTGAAGCCTTGAAGACAAATCATTTCACATGGTTTGAACAGTACTTGGATTGAAGGAAGCAAATTTAAGGAACTCTGGATCACATTCCAATATAGCCATTTCATGTTCACCAATGAGGATCCATGCTTCTATTCCATCATTCAAGATGGAGTCCATCAAGATCACAGAATTCATAAACATGTGTTCAAAAATATGACTTGGATCAATAGAACTCACCCATGCAGGCTTTCCCCACCCAAAATCCACTTCATTGAATCCCATTCTACACCAACTAGTGAATGTGTAAACATTCATTTTTTCATCCGAACACATTAAATGTAGGAAAAACTTGGATATTTCCTGAACACCTACATTACCTTGTAGTTGTAGTTGTCGCGAGTAATTATCAACTTCAGCCACTGCATCTCTAAGTGATGCCACCAAACGATGCAACTCTATTTCTTCTTTGGGGTTGGAATCATTTCGTGCCATTGCCGTCAAAAAGATATTGCCGACGGTATTTTCTGACAACGGTGGCACCATTCTTTTCCGTAAGTTCACTGCATGATTCAGTATTGATGATTTTTGAGAGCCCAATACAGCTTTTGCTGCAGCCATTGCGTGTTTCCATATAATGCCGGAAACCACTTCAACACGAGTTGGATTAGGCACAAGTGTGCTAGCAGCCTTAGCCTTGAGAATCGATAATGTAGCAACATCAAACACAAATCTCCGCATAGCTCCTTTTCCTTTCTTAAAAAGATGTTTCAAATCGAAGGGCATAATAACATCAGACTGTGAATCTATCGAAGGAATTACATTAGCTGCCCCATTAATGCTATAAGGGTGCTCTTGTTCGTCATCATCATTACGGAAACTTGCATTAATGGCGGCCCAACGTTTAACGAAAGCACTGATGGTTATTCCGTCGATGATCTTGTGCAAGAAGCACATGCCGATAGCTACTCCACCGCAAGAAAAGATATTGAGCTGAATCGCCACTTGAGCCAACGTGCTCATTGGCTCTAAGGAAATGAATGGACATGGAAGAAACTTGTACAATACGTTGATTTCCGGTTGTTTGAGGAACTCACACAAGTCATGACAATTATTGACTTTGGCTTCAAAATAAAAAATCCCCTCGTCGTTGCAGTCAATCGAGGTGTGGTCCTTGATACGCCCGGCAAGTGGGTAGAATTCAGATAAGGTCTTGGAAAGCGAGTTCTTCAGCCGAGTCATTACTTTGGGATTGTTATCACTTGAATTAGGAGGGTAGAAAAAGATGATTGGAGTATAGATCGAATGAGGTATAAGCTGGTCCAAGAGAGAGATTTTGAAGGTTCTGAGGTTAAGAGGTGTTGGGGAGGAGGGTCTGATGATCTCTCTTGAAATCACTTCAGCTTCCATTAATATTCCCATTGTAACAGCTTTTTAATGCCTTGTAGTTGATACAACTAACTTGCACAAAAAAAAAAAAAAAAAAAGTTGATACAACTAATGTATAAATGGATAGCTTTTGCTAATGTTCATCAAACAAGAACCATAGGTGGCATAAATATAAATAAGAGGTCTACCGATTTTGATATGCCATGCTATGTATATAAATAATCAACTTGATAAGGAAACTACAGTAAAAAATTCGTCAGTGAGATGCCATATGGGTGTGAACACAAACATGTATGGCATCAGATTTGTAGGGGGTTTGTTTTTCTTTTGTGTGGCATCAGATTTGTAAGGTGATGTTTCTTGTGTATGCCAAGTAGGTGTTGGCTTTTGGGTGTATTGGGTTGACTTTTTCAATAAAACTTGTTTGCTTAGCCAAAAAATAAATAAATAAATAAATAATCAAAATTTCAAAATTTCATTTTTTATCTTGTATTTTTATGTTTTATGCATTTGTGCCCTCACTGTCTTTTTATTTTGCCCCTTTTGAACTCAAAAATCTCACTTTAATCAGTATTTAAAATTTTCTAACTTTCACCCAAATAAATATTACCCAAGTAGACTCAAATATTTCATCTCTTATGACATCCTTCTGAACATATGACAATTTTTTTTTGTTTTATAAGAGGAAATAGCATGGAAATTAGGAAATTAGTTTGTCTTTGAATAATAATTTCGTACTAAACATACTATATGTGAAACCCACGAAAATATCATACACCTTTAAAAATCCTAGAAATAAAAAATTATACTAGTATTTTTACCTAAAAGTTTTTTGGACTGGGAGCGCTGCCCGCTTCCCTGAACTCCGTACAAGTTTTTTGCCTCCTCTAACTTCGAATCCTAACTCCGCCCCTGCTTGGAGTTGTAGCACAAAACTTGCTGTATTGATCATATGCAAGATTCCTACTATAGAGATCAACCGCTTTTTAAATGCCATATATGCTGATCAGAAGGAAGATTCCTACACTTGATGTCCATCTAGAGATCATTCACCATATATTTTAGATCACTTTTACTTATATGCAAGGGCAGATCGGCAGATCCGGAAACTCTCCATGGGTGGACTAATTAACATTAAAACAATAGCTAATAACAAGAATTAATAATTTTTTTAAAAGGAAATTTGCGAAATTGTGAACCATAGGTTCACTACAGATCGAAACAATCCTTATCCAAATTGCTATAAAATTTTATGAGCACACTCCAAAAAGAAAGGGTCCTTATTTGCAATTTTGTCAGACAGGGCTATAAATTTTTAACTATACATGTAACATGTGGATATAAATAGAATCAATATTAAAAAGGGTAAATTACACAAACCTCCCCTGAGGTTTGCCTTAATTACATGGACCTCCCCTCTTGTTTCAAAAATTACACAAACCTCCCTCGAGGTTTGAATTAGGTAACAAAACGCCCCCTCCCCTAATGGCCCATTAGTTTTTTTTTACATTAGCCTCCCCTGAAAATTACAATTAGCCCCCCTAATATTATAAAATTGTCATACTAAGCCCCCTTTCTCTTATATTTTTGTTCTAATTATAAAATCCATCCTCCCTCCTATGTTTTTGGGTTAATTTTTTTAGCATTAATTTATATCATCTACACAAAATACATATAAATAGGTCCAAAAAAATTTTTCCCCAAACAAACCTCTATCAAGCCCCCCATGTATTAATTTTCTAGATCCGCCCCTGTCCCTATGCTTCAAAAGTGGACACTTAACCCCTGTGATTGTGGACTAAAATGGAATTATTATGATTTCACTCAAAACTGACAAAAATTCTAAAATTGGTTAAAAATATAAACACTTAACCCATTTTGTGATGTTAATTTTGGGGTTAACGCTCTTTGACTGAAATCATAACAGTTTTATTTTAGTCTACAATCACAAGGGGTTAAGTGTCCATTTTTGAAGCATAGGGGCAGGGGCGGATCTAGAAAATTAATACAGGGAGGCTTGATAGAGGTTTGTTCGGGGGAAAAAAAAATTGGACCTATTTATATATGTTTTGTGTATATTTTGTGTAGATATAAATTAATGCTAAAAAAATTAACCCAAAAACATAGGAGGGAGGAGAGATTTTATAATTAGCACAAAAATATAAGAGAAATGGGACTTTAGTATGACAATTTTATAATATTAGGGGAGCTAATTGTAATTTTCAGGGGAGGCTAATGTAAAAAAAACTAATGGACCATTAGGGGAGGGGCGTTTTGTTACCTAATTCAAACCTCGAGGGAGGTCTGTGTAATTTTTGAAACAAGAGGGAAGGTCCGTGTAATTAAGGCAAACCTCAGGGGAGGTTTGTGTAATTTACCCTATTAAGAACTTCTTTTTATCAAAATTCAAGTAGTTCTATTCTAATATATTGTGATGCCACTAAGGTGTACAATGTATAAGCATTTTTGCTAAACATATATAATCAGGTTTATCATCATTTTCGTGTTCGACTTCTCTTCTTTCTTTCTCTCTTTTTTTATTTTTATTTTTTATGAAAATCAAGCATAAGTTGATTTACATAATAATTAATTTCTAAGTCAAGCATGGACTCTTGTATAACTTAAAAGTAGTGTACCAAACTAATTAAATCCAATTCTTTTCTCAACTACACAAATAATATATACAGAGAGGATCAGGTGCGGACCTCAAAGAGAGGGTTTGGAGTGGGCCAACTTTTAGCGACGAAATTTTTCATCACTAAAACAATTATTTTTAGCGACGAAAATTTTCGTCGATAAAAGCGACTTTTTCATCTTTAAAAGTGGTCTATCTCTTGATCTGCTCCTTAGAGTCCACTTAAGATGTGGACTGATAATATATATATATATACAACAAATATTAGTATATCATTTAGTAATAGAGTGGTTGTAACTATTGTTAATATAATGAGAAATAATTCATTGATAAAAAAAACATAACAAATAAATAATGTTTGTATGATGGGTTAACAATTGAGTAGCCAATTCACAGGTTTGTGTCTCATACTCGGTCCCAGGAGGTTCAGAGTGCGATTAAGATGTGGATTTTTTCACATTCTATAAGGGCACGTTTGGTACGCAGGAATGGAATGGACTCAGGAATGGAATAAAACAGGAATGGAATAGCAATAGTCATTACATTCCTCTGTTTGGCTAAGTTTCTAGGAATTAAATGTCAATTACATTCCACTTTGGGTTTTAAACAATAAATTAGTGGAATAAAATCAGATTTAAGCAAAATATTTTATATTTGTACAAAATATTTATGGTACAAACATTCAGTATTATTTATGCAAATATTTTGAAATTTTGAATTTTTAAAATATTTTTTAGCCTAAATAGTTAATATTTAGTTTTTTTTATGAAATAATATTACATTTTTAACAATTTTAGTCCACCTTATTTTTATTCATCTATTTGCAAAATCTCTTTAAAAATTTAATATGTTTGCTAGTTATAATTAAATTTTTTTTAGTCCAATGTTAAGTTTAATAAGTATTTTATGATTTTTTAAGTATGAATAATATTTAATCAAAATATTTAATATTTTATAAAAAAAATTAATATTTAAAAAAGTATTTAATACTTTTTTTAATATTTTAAATAATATTTAATATATACATATTTTTATAAATATATTTTAAGAAAAAGTTTTATATTTGACAATTATAGTCAATCCTGTGGGAATGGAATGAGCATTCCTTGGGTTTTGGCAAGGAATGCCCATTCCTGCTTAAGTAGGAATGGCCATTCTAAAAGGAATGCTCATTCCACTGCATTTGGTCACACCAAACACAGGAATAGAATGAACCCAGGAATGACCATTCCATTCCAAGGTGCATTCCTACCTACCAAACGTGCCCTAATTGTACATGACATCGCAAGACTTCTACTTCTACACATAACATGTTTAGTACTTGCTGTGGGTTCAGCTTTGTGACCCACATTGATAATCAAGTGGGCTGGGATAAGGATAGAGTTGTGGGCTTCACAAAGGGTCTGGGTTAGAAGGTAATTATCAAAGAATTTCATACACTCTACACTGGACTACAGTCTAGCTCAGCCCAGTGCTGAGTCCGCCCTTGCCTATATGATCGCAAAACGTTCAATGAAAGAATTATTGATTTTGAAAAGAATGAGAGATGCAAAAAAAAAAATTAATAATAATAATAATAATAATAATAATAATCTTTTGAAAAAAAGGCTCAATCTAAATTCAATTAAAAGCCAACAATTTGTTAAAAAACAACGTTAGTACAAAAACAAGTGTAAGCGAGATATGATGATTTACTCATGCAGATTCGGTATTGTCTTTATCAGATCCAGCGTCCTTTAGTCACATCTGGCAGGTGGGATCTTGTCGCAATTTCGGCGATTGTTTTGGCGATCTTTGTTTGTGGGTCTCCTTGGTAACTTCCTCCCTCAGCCGGCTCAGTCTTGAGTTATGCCACATACGATTTTATGAGTAAAACTTGGGACACAACCAAATACACAATTTTTGGGACACAACTCAATTAATGTGTCTATCTCTCTCCTGTGATATCACTGGATCCCACAATGACGCAGGAGAGAGATAGACACATTAATTAGGTTGTGTCCCAAAAGTTGTGTGTTTGGTTGTGCCCCAAGTATTACTCCGATTTTATTTTGGATTGGGAGTTTGCAGTGTGGTTAAAGAAGTTTTGTATTTTTTTTTTTTTAATTTTCACGTATTTTTTTACTTCTGTATGCTTGTAATGATTTCTTTTAGGATCTACAACAACAACAACAACAACAATAATAATAATAATAATAATAATAATAATAATAATAATAATAAAACAAACAAAACCTTACTTAGTAATTTTGCATCACAAAAACCTAGGAAAATAGATTTTGAAAAACTTCACATAAATATCAAAATGAAGATCCATTTAGAATTGTGGCTATCTTGTTGATCAATCGAGAGATTTATTTAACAAAATCTTATTTAGGACTCTCTATTACAAATTTCCTCCGTTAAGGCGTTTCATTTTTACACTAGTTTCTGTTGGATTTTTATTATCTTATTTTGCACATGTTTATTTCAAAAATCCAAACAAAGCATTTTTAGTTCGATGTGACTATGTGTCCCACATTGCTAAGAGAGGAGACCTTGTGTAGTGGAAAGGCTCTCTCATGTGTGCACAGGGGGGGGTGCAAATCTAGAATTTGGACCACTCGATTTGGCTTAAAAATTGATACTTATGTTGTTCGATTTGCTCCCTCGTGCGTACTTGTCATGTTTTTTGTACTGTTGTAGTGACAACATTTTGCACATGTTAAAAATGTGTTTTTAATACTTTAAAACTGGTTTAATCTCATACTTTATGATTGTTAAATAGGTTAATTCAATTGCTTGCTGTTATACACAATATTATTAATTATAAATATATAGTCTCTTCTTCTCATTAGATATATACCAAGAAACACTCACTCGTCCTTAATTTTTTTTTCCTTCCTTGGTTTGTCTCATTAAATCATCATGGGTGAAGCTGTTGAGTTCTTCTATCTCAATTCCAAAGGCTTCTCTAAGTTCAATCATCACACTGAGTCCAATGGTACACTTGATCTTCAAAATGATTATGGTTCATGGTTTCAGAAAGTTGTCCATGTTCATCTCAAATGGTCGTTTTATATTAACAGCTGAAAACATTTTTCTTCTTTGTCAACTCTTTGATTTTGGAGCAATTCTGAGCGCTCAAATAATCTTTCAATTCGTGTGCACGTTTGGAAGATCTGATTGCTGAATCCTGGAGAACATAGCGCTGAGACCTTCTGCATCGAGTCACTGACTCCGAGGGGCGGAATTGTTCTTAAGGACAGTGCAAAATGTTGCACGCCTCAATCAAGTTCATAGTCGTATCCTTCCTATATTTCCAACAATCTTAAGAACAATTATGGATACTGCTATGATCAACGTGAAACGACTAAACCCAAGTTCAAGAGGCTATTGATCCGGTAATATCTCTTCTATTTTATTTACTGTTCCAACAATGTTAAGACGTTTAGACCTACCATGGAAGTTGAATTAAACTCTATCCCCTGCTTTATGTAGTCCCTTTAAGTTTGAGAACTTCTCTTTAACGATGAATCTGGATCATCCTCTTAGTCCCTAGATATCAACAAGCCCGTTTAAATTTAAGGATCTTCACTTTAAGAAGTGGAGACAGAAATTGCTATTTTTCAATTTACAAAGATCTTGGTTCTTAATCTCAAAATGTTTTGTTGCTCGCAAATATTTTGGATGGACACTGGTCCATAAAACTGCAAGTTGTGTTCTTGTTTTTAAAAAATAATAATAAAATAAAAAAATAAAAAAGAGGATTTAAAACTAATTTATTTTGAAATTTGTGGCAAGATATCATATCCATGTGTATATATATATTATATATACTATCTATTCTGCCACTCTAGTGCTTTCATGTACTAAATTAATTTGTTAGCCTTATATTAGATTGGCTTTCTTATGACCAAGAAATTGACTCTGTCAAACATTGCATTCTCTTGTAAAGAATATGACATCTTTAACATCCTTTATCTATAATAATAGATGGATATATGCGTGTATGTAATGTCATTTTTGGGAGTGATTTTAACAGTGCTTTGAGAGCAATCCATGTATGAGTGTCTTAATGAGTGTGTGTTAATAAAATATTTGATTAGTACTCCTCTGGCAATAGATACATGTGTTCATGATGAATGCATAAAGTGTACATATAGCCGTTGGAATTGGTCGGTTACTATCAACAAGTTCAAAATGATACATCTAGTGAGTTGTTATAGTATTTAATTAGTGGTTATGAAGAAAATTCTTTAGAAACTGAAACTGGTGAGTTATTATTATTTTATTTATATTATTTTTTCCTCCCTTGTAAGTGTTGGACCAACAGGTCCTTTGCCCAGTTTGCTATAGATTATATGACATACTGTTGTATCATATACATATATGTGATAGATTGTATTTGGACCGCACAATGCCTTGTGCTGGCAGTGTGGAGATAAAAGGCCCTAAGAATTAGTGGGTGTGACAGTTTTCTCACTTGTATTTCTTTTTGACCCAATAGTTTTGACCCGTGATATTTAATTCACTTGAGATCCATTTGAGATTATTTAAATATTTGGGTCAAAGTTTTACTAGACTGTATTGGAAAATTTTTCAACGTTATTTAAACTATTTTTCGACGTTGAACTATTTGGCTATGTTAGGATTTTTTTTTAATCCTAAGGAAATTGTTAGTAAAGTTTGTTTAAAAAAAAAAAAAAAAATCCAGTGGTTCTATTGAAATTATGAAGCTACTTGAGTAAGGAAATTGTTGTTTCTTTAGATACATATTCTCCTGTTTTACATCAATTAATTTTTACTAGCTGATATCACTGTTCATGCTTTGATTAATTGTTAAATGGATGTAAACACCTTTTTATATGGAGAATTAGAGGTGAAAATTTATTTGGATAAACCAATGGGTTTATAAAGATTAGAGTGTGCAAATTTATGTATACTCCTAACGTGGTTTAAAACTGGCACCCAACCAGTAACATTGAAATTTTGATCAAACCATTTTTCCAAATAGTTTCAAAAGGAAAGTGACAAAGGTTTTATCATTAACACAAGTAATGATAGAGTTTGCATTGTGTTAATGATATGTTTTGCATAAAATTAGTTTATTAATTTTTTGGTTTTAACTTAGAGATTATAACACACATATATATATATATATATATATTGTGCCACTTTATTTTGATATGAAAGGTTTGGGTGAAGCCAATATAATTTTGTGGCTTAGAAATTACAATAGCTATTATTGTCTTTTAATGATCAATATCATTATATTGGAAAATGTTTGAGATAATAATTTTCTTTCCAAACCTTTTTGGATTCCTTTTGAGCCAAATGTTACATTAAAATATGAGTATGATATAATTTATCCAAAGGAATATGATAGTATTATTGGTAGTTTAAGTTATGGTATGTAGTACTAGACCTCAAATTGCTTATGCAAAGCCCTATGTAGATTTACAACCAAACCAGAGCTAGAACCGTTTTAAACGGACAATTGTTACAAAAGATACTTTTCAATGGAAAATGCAAGATCTTACTTGGTGGCTCTCTTAACACCAATGTTTTGGTACTACCAACTTGAAATTAATTTCTCCTCCGGGAAGAAATGAATTCGAAAAAATGTATTATGGTTTTCCTACAGTTTTAGAATGATAAAGCAATACGAATTGATTTTCGAATTCAAATGAGATGAATCAACAAGTGAATTTATTTTTCACTTATTGGAGGTGCAGTGTTTTGGAAGTTGTCCAATCAAACTTGCACAACTAATTCAAAGATAGAATATGAGTTTGTAACTTGAGAAAACTGGTAATGAGGCTAAGTGGTTTAGAACTTCTTAGCAGATGTTCTTAAATGGAATAAACCAATTACATCATTTACATTGAGATAGCCAGGTTGTTATAGGCCAAGCTATAAATAAGTCCTATAATGGCAAGAGTAGGCATATATGCCTAAACATAATATTGTGAGGCAATTGCTTGATGATGAAGATATATCTATTAATTTTGTGAGGTCAGAAGTGAAATTGGCTGATCCTTTAATAAAATCACCAGGGAAGAGAACTAGTGTATGAAACACCGAGGGGAATGGGACTTAAGCCTGTAACAAAAATCAACAATGATGGTAACCCAACCTATGTAATTGGAGAACCCAAGAAATAGGTTCATATGGGTAATAACAAGTCATTGGTTGATTGGAGATGCGCTATAAGTTTATTATGTTATTGTCCCTTCCTATGGTGTATAGTGCAATTGCAATGTGAAAGGTTGAGTTAAACTCTTAATGAAGTCCATAGTCCATATAAATTGGATGGTATGTTTAATTGCAATGCATATCTGATGGATTCACCTATATAAGTGTGAAAGTGGGCCGCTTTCTATGAAAACTTGGGCAAGTTTTCTAGAGCACTTATGAAAATTCAGGACTGGCGCAGGGCCTAGAGGCGCCACACCGATTAGAGTTGCTCAGATTTTGAGGAGTCAATGTGGGTACAAGACGACTGGTTTACAATAAGGGATTTTGGTTCATAGAAATATTTATTTCACCAAATTCCTGTAAATCACTTCTTGTATTCCTAGGGACTGGTTCATAGCCCTAAAGGCACCAGTTTTGATGCATTGAATTCTCTTGCTCCACTCCTTTTTTTTTATACGTTGTTTGAATTTTTTAAATGGGGGGGATTGTTGGATTTTTATTATCTTATTTTGCACATGTTTATTTCAAAAATCCAAACAAAGCATTTTTAGTTCGATGTGACTATGTGTCCCACATTGCTAAGAGAGGAGACCTTGTGTAGTGGAAAGGCTCTCTCATGTGTGCACAGGGGGGGGTGCAAATCTAGAATTTGGACCACTCGATTTGGCTTAAAAATTGATACTTATGTTGTTCGATTTGCTCCCTCGTGCGTACTTGTCATGTTTTTTGTACTGTTGTAGTGACAACATTTTGCACATGTTAAAAATGTGTTTTTAATACTTTAAAACTGGTTTAATCTCATACTTTATGATTGTTAAATAGGTTAATTCAATTGCTTGCTGTTATACACAATATTATTAATTATAAATATATAGTCTCTTCTTCTCATTAGATATATACCAAGAAACACTCACTCGTCCTTAATTTTTTTTTTCCTTCCTTGGTTTGTCTCATTAAATCATCATGGGTGAAGCTGTTGAGTTCTTCTATCTCAATTCCAAAGGCTTCTCTAAGTTCAATCATCACACTGAGTCCAATGGTACACTTGATCTTCAAAATGATTATGGTTCATGGTTTCAGAAAGTTGTCCATGTTCATCTCAAATGGTCGTTTTATATTAACAGCTGAAAACATTTTTCTTCTTTGTCAACTCTTTGATTTTGGAGCAATTCTGAGCGCTCAAATAATCTTTCAATTCGTGTGCACGTTTGGAAGATCTGATTGCTGAATCCTAGAGAACATAGCGCTGAGACCTTCTGCATTGAGTCACTGACTCCGAGGGGCGGAATTGTTCTTAAGGACAGTGCAAAATGTTGCACGCCTCAATCAAGTTCATAGTCGTATCCTTCCTATATTTCCAACAGTTTCAACTTAGGACAATAAATTACAATCAATTTTAGATCGGGACAGGGCCTGTTTGGTTGTCCCTTCAAATTGAATGGTTCCAATCAAATTTTGTATAGAAGGTAAAGGTAAAATTCATCACCATGAATGAATCCAATTACAAATATGGGAGATTTCACCATATTTCTTCTTATGATGCAATTTGTTCATCTTTCTAAAATGCCAAAATTCATGATTGCAAGCCTCATTTTTTAGACGAGCATCCGTTTTCTAAATAAAACTATTTATGCTCTTCATCTTTTTGTATAAAATTGTGTACGAAAATATGAATAGAATTATTTCATTTAAGAACAACCAAACAGGCCCTAAGATCTTCAATCTTAGCGACTTTCCTCAATTGTAAAATCGAAGGCCATGGGCCCATGATGATGCAATTGATATTACAGAGCTCGAAATTAAATTAGGGAAAATCCATTCAATCTCTTCCGTCTTTGTTAGTCCCACCGCCCCTCTACTTTTCCTCTTCTTTTTCTCCACACAATAACTGAGGACTGAAAGTCAAGGTTCTTAGAGAACACCGACAATACCTAAATGCCCGTGAAAATTTGAGCTTGATATGTGTTGTGTGTTGGCTAAAATATTTGTGACATGAACTATAACGATAAAATATTTGTAATGGACGACTGAAAATTTCTATGATACAGTGGTTTGTATGTATCATAAATTCTAGTAGTTTTGGTCCCAATCCCAAAATGTCCTAATTATGATGTAGGACGTAAATTGGGTAGGTTCGCCCAATCAAGCCATAGAATCGCCCGAGCGAGTTCGACGTCGAAGAAGTCGCTCGAGCGGACTAAAGTCACTCGAGCAAGATCCCATTCTGCTCGAGCGAGATGACGACAGGAAGATACGCAAATCAAGCAGTTTTAGTCGTTTTAGGAAGTCTGTTACTTCATTCTAATATTTTTAATGCATTTTCATTTTTATTATTAAATGTTTGTTTTAAAGTAGTTTTACGAGTTTAGATGATAAGTTTAAGTCTTAATAGGTTGGCCTATGAGTTAGGAGTGTTTTTAGGATGTTAAGATCTTTAATTAGGTAGTAACTAGTAAAGGATAAAAAAGAACTTTCTTTTATTTCTTAGGCTTAGTTTGGCCCCCATGTGGCTTTTTAAAAGGAGCTTATGAAATTTACTACTAAGTTGTTTGATAATTTAGTACTAGTGACACACTACTCTTCAAAAATATATCATGAAACAAAAAAGCCACCTTGAGCTTTTAAAAGCTCCATTCTAGAGCTTTTAAAAGCTCCCCCAAAAAAGCCCTAAGTTCAATTTTTACAAAGCGCATAAACTAGTTACCAAATGAATTAACATGAAATTGTACTTTAAAAAAGGAGAAGCACCAAAAGGGGGGCCAAACTAAGCCTTAATAGGATTAGATTTGTTAGCTTATAAATAAAGACATGTAAGCCTTCTAAGCTACAAATCAATTCTTATTTAATTTGATCAATAAAATACTTTATTTTCTTGCCCAAAAAGTGTTCTTTGCGAGTTCCAAGGCCCTTGGTGGATTCCAAGATTGTTCTACAAAGATTTCAACGACGTTTGAGTCCTTCCACGATTCCGTACTGCGTCAAATTGGCTCTTAAAAATAACTTTTAACACTATTTTTCGTTTGAATGCATTTTTGCTTATTAAAAAATTACTCACTCAATGCTCACCCAACTCTCCCATTGGCCAATGCAGTGGGACCTATGTGGGTCCCACTACATTGGCCAATAAAAAAGTCGAGTGAACAATGGGTGAACAACATTTGGGGCCAAAGGACTGCAATTTGGGAAGGTCGAACCTCTCTCTCTCTCTCTCTCTCTCTCTCACACACACACACACACACACACACACACACACCCTGCAAATTGGAGAGCATTGCAGTATAAGGTTTTGTTTATTTATTTAATTTTAGGTTTTTTTTTTTGGTTTTTTGTTTTGTTTTGTTTTGTTTGTTTTCTTTTTTTGTTTTTTTGTTTTTTTTTTTCTGTATACAATTCAATTCTTTCTCATTTTTCTTGATTTCCAGCTATTGGGATTTGTTCTCTTTGATGGTTGAAACAATATTCCTGGAATTCCTCCATAATCCCGAAATTGAGCAATTTAAGTTATGGGTTTTCACAATCTACAGAGAGAGAGAAAAGAGAGATATATAATTTTTAAAGTGGTCAAATAATTTCTTATTACTTTTGATTCCTATAAATCAAGAAAGGCCATTGGGTTGAGGTTTAAAATAGACTTGGGTGTGATTCATACCTTGTGCTTGAAGGAAAAAAGGGCCTTGGGTAGATTTGCTCTATAAATCAAGAACCACTGTTTTGCCAAGCATGGTATGATTAAATTTATTTGTTTGTCATTTTTTCTGAATTATGGAAGTGCTGTTACAATTATGGAAGTTGTTGGTTTACTCAAAGAGGAAGAAGAGATAATTCACTCACAAACTTTTAGTCTTTTTTCTTACATCATAAAAGATACATAACTGAGTACTTATAGGATTACATAGAAGAATTTAGCACTTACTCAGAAAACTTAAACACACTTATAACAGTCCCTAGATATAAAGAAAACTCAAAAGACTTCACAAAAAAACATTGCACTAAACTCATAACTTTTCAGCTTCATTTGTTAAAAACAGAAAATTTGGTTTAGACTCCCAACAATGCCTCCCGTAAACCAAATTTGCCGATAACTCCCAATCTTGCAACATCTCGTTTGAAAACTTGTGCACTTAGAGGCTTTTGTAAAAATATTTGCTAATTGTTCATCTGTCCTGCAATACTCAACACGAATAATTCCTTCATTTACAAGTTCTCTCAAGAAGTGATATCGAATGCGGATATGCTTGGTCCTTCCATGTAGTACTGGATCCTTTGTGATTGAGATGGCTGAGCTATTGTCACAAAACAGTAGTGATGTTGGACTGACTTGCTTATGCTTGAGACTTTCCAATATTCCTTGTAGCCAAATGATTTGACAACCTGCTAAAGAAGCAGCAATATATTCAGCTTCTGTTGTTGAAAGGGCAACAACAGATTGCTTCTTTGAACTCCATGAAATTGCTCCACTTCCGATATTAAAAACATATCCTGAAGTGCTTTTGCTATCATCAATGCTTCCTGCCAAATCACTATCAGTATAACCCATAAGATTAATCGGAATATTTGATCGATAAAAAATACCATAATCAGCCGTTCCTTTGACATATCTCAAAATTCTTTTTGCAGTCTTCCAATGATTCGAGTATGGCTCCTCCATAAATCTGCTAAGTAAACTTACTGCATACATGATATCCGACCTTGTAGCTGTCAAATACATCAAATTACCAATCAAGCTTCGAAACATAGTAGAGTTGACGAGCTTCCCTTCACCGACTTTGCTCAATTTTAAACCCGTAATACACGGAGTCGAAACAGGAATTTGCATGTTCCATCTTGAATTTCTTCAAAACTTCTTTGGCATAACTTTCTTGAGAAATGAAAATTCCTTTTTCAGATTGATGAACTTCAATGCCAAGAAAATGATGTAGTTCACCCAAATCCGTCATTTCAAATTCATTCATCATTGAGAATTTAAAATCAGTCATCATCTCCAAATAATTTCCAGTAAAAATGAGATCATCTACATAAAGACTCACAACAATGAAGCCTCCCTTCGAATTACTTTTGATATAGAGAGTGTGCTCATAAGGACATTTCTGAAAACCATTTTCTTCAAAATATGAGTTTATTCGGCTGTACCATGCTCTTGGTGATTGTCTCAACCCATATAAAGCCTTTTTCAGCTTCTAAACTTTATCTTCCTCTCCTTTTTTCAAAAAACCAAGAGGTTGTTCAACACAAACTTCCTCATTGAGAAAGCCATTCAAAAAATCAGATTTTACATCCATTTGAAATAACTTCCAATTATTTTGGGCAGCAAGTGAAATGATTAAACGAACAGTATCAAGTCTAGAGACAGGAGCAAATACCTCAGTGTAGTCTTCTCCTTCCTTTTGCTTGTACCCCTTTGCAACAAGCCTTGCTTTGTACTTATTGATGGAGCCATCCGGATTCTTTTTTGTTTTGTACACCCATTTCACACCAATAGAACTTTTATTTGGTGGTAGATTTATGAGTTCCCAAGTATCATTCTTTTCAATAGCTTGCATTTCTTCATTCATGGCTTGGCTCCAAAATTTTTCTTTAGATGCTTCATCATATGATATTGGGTCTTCTCCTGCAAAGAACGAAAAAATGACAGTATCATCTTGATCAACCTGCTCAGTGGATTCATAGATGTTTTGCAAACTCCTCATCTTTCTTCTTTGATGAGATGGAGGACTTTGAGAAGATCCTTCACTTGATGAAGAACATGGGGAAGAATCATTTCCCTCAATTTGTACTCCTTGTGAATCATGTTCTCCTTCATCCTCATTATAACTAGGAAAAATTGTTGAATAATCTATCTTTGAATTGAAGGAAGAAGAATCAAATATAGAATTTTCATCAAAGCGAACATCCCGACTAATCACAATCTTCTTTGATTTTGGATTGAATAGCTTGTAGGCTTTGGATCTTTCACTATACCCAACAAAAATGCATTTTTCAGATTTGTCATCAAGCTTGTTTCTCATTGCATCCGGAATGTGTGCATAAGCAACGCTTCCGAACACCTTTAAATGTTGAACACTGGGTTTCGATCCATACCATGCCTCATGAGGTGTTAAATCCTTCAAGATTTTTGTCGGAGACCTATTGATTAAATATGTGGCACAAGAGACTGCTTCTACCCACAACTCATGCTACAATCTTTTCTTTTTTAGCATGCATCTCGCCATCTCCATAATTGTCCGATTTTTCCTCTCACATACACCATTTTGTTGTGGTGTATGTCTGACTGTTAACTCATGCCTTATTCCTTGATCTTTACAAAATTTCTCAACTTCATTGGAAAGATATTCACCTCCCCGATCAGTTCTTAATGTTTTAATGGAACAGCCAGAAAAATTTTCAACTCTGGCTTTGAAATCTTTAAAAGCTTGAAAAGATTCAGATTTTTCTTTAAGAAAAAATGTCCAAATTTTTCTGGTGTAATCATCAATAAACGAAATAAAATATTTGTTACCTCCAATCGATGTATTTGGCATCGGACCACATAAATCTGAATGAGCAAGTTCCAATGGTTTCTTAGCTCGCCATGAGGATCCTGTTGGAAACGGATGTCTATGTTGCCTTCCCAGCTAACATTCTTCACAAATCTGATTTGTTTGATCAATATAAGGCAGCCCTTTAACCATCTTCTTTATTGTCATCAATCTCAAGCTTTCATAATTCAAGTACCCAAATCTATCATGCCACAACTTGGAAATTTCTTTGTCAACACTAGTGAAGCACGGCATACAAGCAATTTGAAGTCTGAGAGGAAAAAGAGTGTTTGTCGTAGCTTCAATAATTGCAACTTGCTGATTGTTCTTTGATAAGAAACAAACATTAGCATGAAAACGAATATCATATCCTTTTTTCAAAAGATGACCAATACTTAGCAGATTACTCTTCAAACCAGGAACATAATAAACTTCTGACATTTTTTCAATGGACCCAGATTTTGTTTTGAAGGTTACTTCACCAACGCCTTTAATTATGTAAGCTCTGGCATCTCCAATTTTCACTTGCCCATGATCAGAATCAATCAATTTTGAAAATAGATTTTTGTTGCCAGTCATATGCTTGCTTGCACCACTATCCAAGTACACCATACATCATCCATATTCTCACCATGACATACTAGAAGCAAAGTCTCATCAGAATCAACTTTATTTTCATGCATCAAGCCAGCCTAATTTTTGTTCTGTGACTGCTTATACCAACACTCACTAATTTTGTGACCAGGTCTGTGACAATAATAACATTCAACATAACTTTTTCTTCCTTTATAATAAGAGCCACAGCCTCTCCCTCTTTGTGTAAAGTCTGAATTTTGTTTTTCTTCAGATTCCTTAGAATCATTTTCATTATTTAGAAAACCTCTTCCTTTTCCACGAAAACTAAAACCTCTTCCTCTGAAATTTCCACCTCTTCCTCGACCACGACCACGGTAAAAACCACGGCCATGGCCTCCCGTAAATACAACTTGGGATTTAAGAGCTTGATCAGAAGGAGGAGGATTTCTTTGATTCATTCTTCATGAACCTTTAAAATTCCTTGCAACTCTTCTAAAGAAAGAGTGGAGAGATCTTTTGATTCCTCAATGGCTACCGCAACATAATCAAATTTTTGTGGTAAACTACGAAGAATTTTTTGTACAACTTTGCATCTTCTAAAATCTCTCCATTTGATGCCATTTGATTAACAATAGAAGCAGTTCTTGTAAAATATTCAGCAATACTTTCATTCTCTTTCATTTCTAATTTCTCAAACTCTGATCTTAAGGTCTGCAGACGTACCTTTTGCACCCTTTGTTCACCTTTGTATGTTGATTGAATAATCTCCCAGGCTTGCTTTGAGCTTGCAGCTTTGGCAATTCTTTCATACACCGGCATCTCAATTGTTTGGTAAATTTGGAACAACGCTTTGCTGTCCTTTTTCCTTATTCTCTTTCAAGTTGTTTTTCTGTACTTGTGACAGCTCATCTTCTTTCTCAGGTTCAACATAACCTTCTTCAACAAGACTCCACAGCTCCATTGATTTCAGCAACACTTTCACATTGTTGCTCCAATAGTCATAGTTTTCTCCATTAAATCGGGGAATAAGAGAGACCATATTGCTGGAATTTTCCATTTAAAATTCTGCAGAATTTTTTTACAATGCTCTGATACCAATTGTTGGTTTACTGAAAGAGGAAGAAGAGATAATTCACTCACAAACTTTTAGTCTTTTTTCTTACATCATAAAAGATACATAACTGAGTACTTATTGGATTACATAGAAGAATCTAGCACTTACGTAGAAAACTTAAACACACTTATAACAGTCCCTAGATATAAGAAAACTCAAAAGACTTCACAAAAAAACATTGCAACTAAACTCATAACTTTTCAGCTTCATTTATTAAAAACAGAAAATTTGGTTTAGACTTCCAACAGTACCGTTACAATTACTGTTTTGTCAAGCATGGTATGATTATGGAAATGCTCTATAATTCAAGAACCACTGTTTTGTCAAGCATGGTATGACTGAATTATGGAAGTGCTGTTAAAATTACTTTTGCAGAGACACTAGAAGTTTATTTTTTTGGCACATATTCAACATTTTTTTTTCTAGCCAGTGAGTGTACGATCCCATTTTTCGTTTTCAAAACTGATTAGATGGGTCTTGAGAATAACATGCTAACTGAACTTCGGTTACAACATGCTCAACTATGTTCGTAGGTTAAAATCATGTTGTACAACGTTGTAACAAAAGGCCGCAAGTGTGGCATATTCAACACCTGGGATGAGTGTGAAGGACAAGTCAAGTATTACTCAGGGTCAAAATATAAGAGATACAACACTTTTGATTTGACTGAAGAAGCTTTGTTCAAGTCCTTTGATAGGAGGATCAAAGTGACTTCAAGAACTGTCGACTGCTCACCATTACCGTTACACACTGAACAACCCACCAAGACACCATCTCCACAGCCCACTACTACCAGGAAATTTTTGCTTGTTTTCTTGTTGCGTTGTCTGTTCACTAAGATGGTAAATTATTTGTAAAATTAGATGTTAGTTATGAAGACAAATGTAGACATTAAAATTTTGGTAATTTTAATAATTGCTAATTGGTTAATTAATAATTAATTCAGTTAATTATTAATTTTAATCCAAATCAAGAGATTAAATTATCTTAAATGTGGGTCCTACAAAATACAAGTGGACCAATTTATTTGTGACATTATACATCATATAAAACCATGTAAATGATGGTCTCTAAAGTGGTGACACATGTCAAAATCTCAAGGGAAAACTTCAAATCAACGGTTAGGATGTATTGAGTCTCAAATTAAAATTCTACACCTTAAGCCTATATATAGGGGTCTCTACCCATGTAGAAAGGACTTTTAGCCTTTCAACAAGTTGAGATTTCTCCACAAAAATTGAGAGCTTTCTCTTACATTCAAAACACCTAAGCTTTTCTGAAGAACCAACATACAGTTTGTTATTCTTTAGATTTAAGTCAAGTCTATTTAATCCGTTCTTCAAGAAGTTGAAGAAAGATAAATCGTTCGTTTGTTCGAGATCAAGCCCTGGCCCTCGTTCAAGATTCCCTACAAGCACTTCATCCATTGTGAAGATTTAAAGGATAAATCTACGGTTCAAGAACAAGCTCCAGAAGCCCGGCCCTTGAATCGTGAACTACCAAGGAGATCGAATCAAAGGATTTTCTTTTTATTGTAAAAGGATTTCATAGAGATTGTACTCATATTCTACACATCAATAAAATGAACATTTGTTGCTCACTTTTCTTGTTATTTCTATACTTGATATTTGTTGTGTACTAATTTCTGGCACACCCAGTGGGACATCTCTGCCTTTCATCTCTTTCTCTTACATCAAAGTTTCAAAATCTTACTCAAGCAACATTCAATGGCATCTAAGAAGGTTCAACTTCCCAAAGATACCAAGAATAGTGGCAAGAATGTTGTTACTGCAAGTAGCAATAGTAACTCCTCTGCGAAGAGCACTAATAGCGTCTCTTCAGGGCCATTCACCCGTAGCAAAACAAAAGTTGCTACCTCCACTGGTGGTCAGGTCACTCTGGCAAAATCAGCACACGTGAAGGCCCGCACGGTTCTTACCACTACTCCTACGGGGACAAAAACGGATAACATGTTGCAGCCCAAGAAACTTACAGTTGTTATAGAAGATGATAGCGCGAAGAACTTGTCAGCATGTTCATCTCGCTCGGTCTCAGATGCTGAATCAAGCTCAGATTCGTCCTCAGAGTCATCTCTATGTAGCCTGAAAAAGTCTATTTCCCCAAAGCATACAAGCTTTAATACGTCTTCCTACATAACGGAGATGCCGGTCATGATGACTAATACAACTTCAATTGAAGAATAACTGGCCACAATGGCTCGTGCAATTGACCAACTTACGAAGATTGTTGAAGAAAAGGACTTACAAATAGCTTCTTTGATGAACAAATTGGAGGCTCAAAATATAGGGGAGTCAAGCCAAAGCCTGAAACACCCTCCTGGATTTACACCTCCAATTACATCCATATGTGATGACCAACACGCGCCGCCTGCTAAACAAGTGGATGAGCAAATTGCTATCTCAACATCCGTTGGTGCGTTATCCGTCCAACAGCTTCATGACATGATAACAAATACAATAAGGGAACAATATGGCGGCGCTCCTCAAAGTAATCTCATGTATTAAAAGCCTTACACGAAAAGGATTGATGATATGAGGATGCCTGTGGGGTACCAACCTCCTAAGTTCCAACAGTTCAATGGAAAGGGCAACCCTAAGCAACATGTTGCCCACTTTGTTGAAACATGCAACAATGCTGGAACTGAAGGGGATCTTCTCGTCAAGCAGTTTGTCCGCACCCTTAAAGGCAATGCTTTTGATTGGTACATTGACTTGGAGTCATTATCAATTGATAGTTGGGAATAGATGGAGCGAGAATTTCTAAATCATTTTTATAATACTCGTCATACGGTTAGCATGATCGAGCTCACCAGTACCAAGCAATGGAAAGATGAACTCATGGTGAGCTTTATCAACTGATAGCGGTCACTAAGTCTAGACTGTAAAGACCGACTCACTGAAGTGTCTGCCGTCGAGATGTGTATGTAAGGTATACACTAGGGCCTCCTATATATTCTTCAAGGTATAAAACCACGTACCTTTAAAGAACTAGTGACAAGTGCGCATGACATGGAAATTAGCATTTCTAATCATGGTGGCAAAAATCCTCCCATTGTGGAACAACATAGTGATGTGAAAGAAGTGGAGAAAAGTGACAAGTCGAGCAAGACAGTGTCAAAAGGGTCTATGGTGGTGACTACTATTCCCGTAAAGATCCCCTCAAAGGATAAAATGGAAGCGGTAAAGAAACAAGACCAACCCCGTTAAAGTCAAAAACAATGATCAACACTCAAAGAGTTACAGGAAAAGGAGTACCCTTTTCCAGATGCTGACGTATCAGGAATATTGGAGTACTTGCTCTAGAAGAAGGTGATTCAACTCCCAGAATGTAAACGACCTAATGAGATGGGACGTGTGAATGACCCAAAATATTGCAAATATCATCGCATTGTCGATCATCTCGTTGAAAAGTGTTTTATTCTCAAAGAGGTTATCATGAATTTGACTAAAGAAGGCAAAATCCTGTTGGATACAGAAGAAGTAGCAGCGTCAAACCATGCCACTGCTATTTCTCAACCTCCAAATGACGCGTATGCACAATGCTCTCAAAAGCGACTGTCATTCCCCACACCGGGGGCATGAGTCAAGTCAATCCAGTTCGGCTCTTTTGAGCCAGTGCAAATTCAATAGTCACCAGAATGCCAGATGAACTATCCCGTCTTGCATAAAGTACCATTGAAAGAAGAAGATGAAGGATGGATCCTTGTTACAAGGAGAAAGTCACCAAAACAACGAGTACTCTTACAACCCGCTGTCAATGCTAATAGAGTGCTTCAAAAGAGCAACACCTTTTGGTGTCCCAAGAAGAATAACAAGAAGCAATAGGTAAAATGTGAGATACATGTTGATGATGTGTTACAACAGCCGCCAAGTTTGGTTACTTTGCGGGAATTTTTTCTTAAGGGGTATTTCAATGATGACCTAGTTGTGACAACTTACGCAATTTCTGTTCAAGAAGCCGATACTAAAGATGATTCCAAAAATGAGCAGATACAAACTTCTAGTATCGATGTTGCTCATGCAAATAAACAAATTGAAGTTTCAAAGGTGCTTCAAAATTTACCAGCAAAGTTTAGTCTTCACAAGGCTTCACAATTTCCACAACAAGTGCGGTTTGAGCTAGCTCAAGTGCTTGCCAGCCATTGCCTAAACCAACTAATGCGCAGTTGTCCTCGGTCATAAAATAGCCTTTTGAGTCCAGCAAGCAATATTCATTTAACATTGCGATGGCTGACCAAATTTTTGACTTTATGCTGGCCGATAGGCAAATTCGACTTCCACACGACATGAAATTACCTTCGGCTAATGAGCTGAAAGGAAAAGAGTACTGCAAATGGCATAACTCTTGGCGCCATACCACTAACAACTGCCTGGTGTTTCGAAATGTCTTGCAGGATATGATCGATAAGGGGAATCTGAAGTTTGCCGAAAAAGATAAGGAAATAATGGGAGTTGATAGCAATCCATTTTCGGAGATAGTGGGGGCAAACATGGTGGCACCTGATTTGCGCAGGCCAAGAGAAAAGATTGGCCTCAAAGGAGCTGAAGTTGTTGAAACAAGCACGAGAGTAAACCAACGGGCGAAGGCAAGATTGGCTTCTAGTGTGGCGTCGGACAAGGCCAATCAGGAAGAGAGTAAGGCCCTACCTTTGCAATGGATGGTCGATTTGATCGAGCAAGGGTATTGTCCGAAATGCAAGGCTAAGGTAACTAAAATCCCCGAGCCAAAATAGGAAAGGGCGTATTGGCCACCAAATCCTAGGAGGCCGATTCAAAGCTGCCTCACTTATCCAAGCCAGGAGAACCGCAAGAAACTCGACTTCCAGAAACGCGAGCATTATCTGGATGAACCAAGACAAGTGACCAGGGACGTGAGAAGGAAAACTTACCAACATCAAGACCGATCCCCGCGCATGGTTATTCCACCATAAGCTGAAGTAAACCGTTGGAAAAGGGTGGAGCACCCAAAATTCCCAGAGCATGCATACTTCAGCAAGACGCAAAAACAAAGAATGCAGAGGCTGAGGCAGTCAGCTCAGAACTGGGAAGCGAGATACTACTTGGAAAAAAAGCGGGCAAATCAACAAAAAGACATGGTGCCAAGAGCAATCCTAAGCCGTAAAGGAAAGGAGAAGATCGAGGTAGAGAACCAGGATACAAAACTTCAGAAGCTTGAAACACCATCAGTTCTGGAGGTGAACGAACCAGACTTAGACGTGGCCGATATCGATTCGGATGACGAAGAATCATTGGACAAATACATCCAGTTTGGGAGCATTCCAAAAGACTTCTCGCTAAATATGGTTTATACATTACCGATGTCTTTCAGAACGACGCCCAGCCAAGGAAGTAAGATGAAGGGTGATGTGCATGAGGACAAGAGTCCATCGACTCCAATATTTGTCAACCAGGAAGGGAAAACAGAAAAGCCTAAGGTGTCGGTAATCAGACCAAAAACTGAAGATGAAAAAGGAAAGAAACCTGCTAAAGTAGTCTTTGAGAAGCTTGCAGAAGGAATGTCGCAACATCTGAAGCCGTTATACATCAATGCGGCTATTGATGGAGTGCCATATTCAAGGGTGCTGATCGATAATGGAGCTACGGTGAAGATCCTACCATCCATTATGTTGCTAAAGTTACAGCGTGACGAGAAAGAATTGATCCCAACGGAGCTCATAGTCTGTGGGTTCACAGTGACACCGGCGAAGACGAAAGGGATCCTCCCAGTAGAGCTTACTGTGGGAAAGAAGACCACCATGACAGCTTTCTTTGTCGTGGATTCTGGAGCCTCATATAATGCCTTGCTCGGTAAAGACTGGATCCCTACCAATTGGTGCTTCCCTTCAACTTTGCATCAGTTCCTAATTTTCTAGAATGGTGACGAGGTGGAAGTGGTCTGGGCTAATCACAAGCCTTTCGTTGCCAGAGTACATTGCTCTGAGGCCATTTTGTATGAAGACGATATCGGCCCTGTCAAATTCATCAGAATAGATAAAAATGGTAGGCCGAGATTGGCCATGTCACGCCCCGACGTAGCATAATTCAGGAAAGCATTTAATTTCCTATATGGACTCGTAGGTCGTGACAAGTGAGTATGACCAATTGTCCCTGCAACAAATAACTTAACAACATTTCTAAAAGAAATGATACTAATAGACATAAGCTCCAGAATTTAAAACTTACTAACAATTACATAGGTCGAGGTTTTAGGCACAAAACGCCCTTATTCAAATTCTAACAAGGTTTATTACAACTCTGAAAGGAAAGACATAAGGAATATAAAACAGCTCTTCTGGAACACCTCCGGTCATCTAACTAGCATAGTCAACGAACTCTGGCTACTCCTGACCTGGAAAATCTGGACATAGAGTCCAGGACGCATCGACGCCGTCAGCTTATGAAAGCTGGTGAGTAAAACATGCACTCACAATATATATATATATATAAGTGACACGTGAAAAATCTTGTGCGCTCTTGTGCAACACCCAAGTGTAGGTGATCGTGCAAGTAATATAGTACTGGAAATCCAGGTAGATCCCACAGGGAAGGAATAGGGGGAATGTCTACTAAGTTATAACCTAAAGCAAAAGAAAAGAAAATAAGAATATAAAAGTGGAGGTTCTACGAATCCTAATTAATTAAGTTAAACTAAAGCTTATATAAACATAACTAATTAAATAAATAAACTAAAGGTGTTGGAAATACGAGAATCCACATCAATCCTAACCATCTACCATGCATATTCATTAACGTTCTATGGAGTTCATTCCTTTTCAGCATTCCGTATTTTTCTAAAGATAAAGAATCAATAGCCCTTTCATGACCGAGACTATATCATCACAAGTGATTTAAAATACTTGAAAGACGGTTTAAAACAATGGTTATTACTTGCACTCTAAATGGTGTTAGCATTCAAAGTGGTTTTCAAAAGTCATTGAAGAAAAGGCCTTAAGACTTTAAGTTCTAAAAACTGTTGTGACAAACTGAGCTTATTGGGACAATTTGATGACAGATTTCTAAAACAGAAAGTCATGGAATACTTAAAAGAATCATCTCAAGAATTAGTAAGTTCGATCGATCGAAGCGCTCTCGATCGATCGGACAGCCTCATCCTTCAATCGATCGAAATGCCTTCGATCGCTTGACTATGGCCCTGGTTCGATCGATCGAAATACCTTCGATCGATCGAGCCTAGGTTTTCTAAAGATTGCATGGCAGAGGTTGGGAATCAATGTTTCATCACATATTCCCAACGTCTAAACTACGGAAACATGATTAAACTAATGCAGAAATAGCAAACAAAGGCAATCATAATAACTAGATTCATAAACAATCAAATAAGGAAAAGAGAAAGTAAAACCTGGAATAATCTGATTATAACTTGTAATAAACTTGAAATAAACTTCAATCTTCAATAATCTTGAGTAAAACAATGAAAAAGATGAAGAATAACATGAATCTAACCTAATCTACACCTAATCTAACCCTAAAACTACCCTAAAACTGCTATTTTCTGCGTTCTGGAGCGTCCTCCCTTCGTCTGGCGTCAAAACGACTTATATATAGGGTTCCCGCAGAGTTTACGCAACTTTTGGGTGAATATAAAGTTCGATCGATCGAGCTTAGTTCGATCGATCGAAGGTTCGATCGATTGAACTCTCCTCAATCGCTTGAACTTCTCTGATTTTGACAGCTCTGTGCACCGATGGGAGAATGGCCATAACTTTTTACTCGGACCTCGGATTGACCTCCCGTTTGCGGCCACGCGACCGTAACTCAAAGATCTATATTTCATATATTCGGGAAAATCTTCCAAATCTGAAGTCTTCATTGTCAAAATTGGCGTTTTCTCAGCTGCTTATGTTGTTCTATCCACCAGAATCACTTTTCTTTAGCTCCTTTTCATTGATTTACATCCTAATACCTATAAAACAATGCAAAAACATATGGTTTAGCATTAACACAATAAAAATAACATTGTTATTAGAATGCACCTAAATGTAGGGACTTTGGGGATAAAAGTATGCATAAAATATCATGTAATACACTATAAATATGCACTTTTCACCTCGAATCACACCCCCCAACTAGCTCGTTGCTAGTCCCTAGCAATGAAGCGAACTACAGCAGTGTTTATTTAAACTCTAAGAATTAAAAACAAAAGAAAATAAAAATCTTTACTCACTTTCGCAGGAATCGCGATTGCATTTAGCGTATGCAACAAGCCTTTAAACCCCTAGTTTCCCTCTAGTGGACGAGTATTGTCTCGTGAGAGTTTGCAGTGAATCTACCCACAAAATTCATGTTTATGAAAATGGTTCTCATTTAAATGTTTTCAAGAAATTTTTCTCTCATTTAGCAATATGGTTAAGCTCAACAATCTCATAAAACTCTCTAGTATGCCATAGCAATGCAACACACACATTACAGTTAATCTACTATCAAAGTCATTAGAATATTCTATACTCATTAATCTTCAAGTGTGTGTGTGAATGGACAACCAAAATACAAAACTTCAATTTCAAAGCTCGCATAACCTAAGATACTATCAAGACGTTCATTTTGACTCAACTCTCACCGGGATTACACTCTCGAGATGAAATCACTCAGAATTAGGTATAATAATTATCACTCGTGATATGGAAGCTATAAAGAGTAAATGTAAATGGAATCTAATGCTTCTCATATCTAAATTGAAAAACGGACATTTTAGTGTATAAAGTCTCATGAAAGGATACTTTTCACTAGAAGAGCGAGATACCGTGGAGAACTATCTCATTACCTTAACTTCTAATCCAATTTACTTAAAATCATCAGGACTTTGAAAAAAAAAAGAGTTAGGTGAAAGAAGAAATTCGTGATATTCAATTGGGTTAAAGGATATGATTGGAATATCTACTTCAACTTTTTCAAACTTCCCCACATCTCCAATCTCTCTCTTCTTCTTCTTTTCTTTTTTTTTTTTTTTCTTTTTTCCACACTCTTCTTTTTATTATTATTTTATTTCTTTTGAAACAACCACTGGCACATTTTTTCTTTTTTCTTTTTTCTTTTTTTTCTTTTTCTTTTCATACTTTTTCTTTTCTTTTCTTTTTCTTTTTTTTCATCATTTTTTCTTTGCCAACTTCCCCTTATTCACACAACCAAACTTCTTGTCACGTCAACACATCCCAATCACACCTAAATAAAGAACTGAGGTTTGAACTCCTAATTTCGAGTTAGGTATTGACTTTAAGGATTGTGAAGACAAGGCGATTATGGTAAACTCAAGAGGTGAAGTAAAGGAATATTATAGAGGTAGGCCAAGGCTATATTATCCATGTATGGTCAAAAGATGGCCTAAATCATCTTCTAAGTTCATTAGGATTATTCATTTTAGTAAATTCAAGAGCTCTAAATTTGGTAAATCCTGAACGTTCTCTTCTAGTGATCAGTCAAAATGAAGAAGAAAATGAGACTTTCAACGAATTAATACGCTTTTCAAAAAGTAAGAGTAATTTTATAAAACCCTCAAAAACAAAGAATGGCACAAAAGCTCACTTGGGTTCTTAGTCTCCACTACAGTCTCTCAAGACACCTAAGCTATGCTTACTAATCCATTTTAGCTATGTACAAGGTTGTCACAACGTGCTCAAAGTATTTGAAGATTAAAAAGCATAAAATATACTATAACTAAGATAGTAAACAAACTACCATAGGGTATCACATACTAATAGCATACAGAAAATAACACTACTGCATCATAACTAACTACATTAACTAAGAGAAAAATACAAGAACCATGTTATTATATTAAAAAAAAATTAAAAATTTTAAAATTTTTTCAATTTTGAATTTACTGAGTCATGTTGCTAAGCAGGTCTATTGACATTGAAGCACCACAAAAAAAAATATGAGGCATGCAATGACTCACTCCCCCCCAAATAAAACTAAACATTGTCCCCAATATTCTAAACTAAGCACATGGACATGTAAAGTAAAGCGAGAGAAGGAAGGATGTTACCTCGAGGCATTAATATCCAATTTTTTTTTTTTCAAGTTACCTGCAAAATCATTAGTAGCAACAAGGAAAAATAGAGAATATACTACAACCACTCAGTAAATAAATTCAGTTAATCAAAATTTTTATCATAGATTAACAACCGAAATTTTTGAGGATCTTCCCAATAAAATAATTTAACAGTGAGAAGAATGTTGGGATCCTTATAAAAATGCAACTCCCCCCAACTAATGTCAGGCACAAGGTCAGAGGAGATGATGCAAAACCTATGGCTTCCAAATTTTTTTTTGGGACAGTTATAAAAGGAATACCACACTTTTTAGGAATTATATGCAAGAAACGATTTTTGGTGTTGGTATTTCCTATAACAACCTCTATTTTAATACTAAAAACAGGGGGAGGCCATGGTTCAATAAAAGGGGCAGGGTCGAAGTGATGTTCTAATGAAGCTTCACCACCCTCCGCTTGTCCTAGAACAGAATCTATGGAGATATAATCATAGGAATTGAATTTCTGTTCTATGCACATGGTTTTGGACTGGACTTGGATAAAGGTATCTATTTGGGCCTCAATGTCATAATCACTCAAGAAGGTCAAGCAGTCTAGAAGATTGCTAGCTTCTTGTTGAATTTTAAGATCATCTAAAGTGGGCCCAATATTTTCCAAGTCTTCTCTCAAAGAATTTTGAAAGTTAAAATTTTGTGAAGAACATGTGCTAGTATCCTTACCATCCTTTTCCACAACACACTCTGTTTGTTCACGAATGGGGTACACATAACATTCAAGCTCAGGACGAGAGCTTTGATTGATAGCAAGGATTGGTGATGGGCAACTTGGTGACACCACCTCTTCGGTCGAAAGAGGTGAGGGTTCATGAATATCACAAGAATCTAAATCAGATTTAGATTTTTCAATTATGTCCTCTCTAGGGTCACTTTCAAAGGTAGGGGTAGAGTCAACAGGGGACTCTTCCTTTCCTAATTGCGTGCAATCACCTAAACTCTCGTCATCTTTTAAAACCTCATTCTCATCCTTGTAACTCTCCTCACTATATATGTCATCTATTGAGGTGCTCTGGACAAAGAGATTGTGCAGTTTTATCCAGGCAGTGAAGGAGTTGATGTCTGGGGTTGTATGTTGAGGAGAAGATGGTTCTACAACTTCATGCTCAATGGTTTGGTTTTGGAGTTCTTGTTGGGTTATCACTTTCTCAAATGAGTTGTTAACCTCACTCGGTATGAACCCATCATTCTCCTCTAATTCCATTCCATTGTTAGTGTCTTGAAATTCAGGTTGTAGCGTTGAAGGACTGGTATAGTCTTCTAAAGGTTGGCTATCAAATGCTTGTTGATATCTAGCTCCTAATTTATCAATTGCACTCTCTAGCCTTTTCATTTCACTAAGCAGCAATTCTAACATACCATTATCCTCAACTTGGTTATTCTCCTCATTATAACTATATGAAGTTTCACCCCATTGTTGTTGGTAATAGTCCCCTTCCCATTGTGTTTGTGTGCAAGACTCCCCAGAAGGAAAGTCTTGGTGCATTTGGTAATCGTGGGAACTACTACTATATCCTACACTATCATTTTGGTTATATCCCCATTGCGATTGATAGAACTCTCCAGGTGGAGGTTCTTGATACGTTTGATAACATGGGGGACTAACACGATGGTTTTCCCATTGTGGTGATTGGTAGCACTCAGGTTGATAATGTGCATCATATGTGGGTGCTTGCCAACTCGGGGTATAGTTCTCATTACCTAATGTGTACCCATTCGTGGTATTTGTGTTGTATGGAGGGTAATAAGGATAAGACATGTTTACCCAAAATATTTAAACAAAAGAAATTTTTATTTTTTTTTCTTGTGAGAGAAAAAGTCCAAAAGTTTATTTTTTAATTTTTTTTTTTTTAAGAAAAAGAAAAAAAAATGGAAATAACTTAGTAAAATCCTAACCTAGTTGCCTTCCCCGGCAACGGCGCCAAAAACTTGACACGTGAAAAATCTTGTGCGCTCTTGTGCAACACCCAAGTGTAGGTGATCGTGCAAGTAATATAGTACTGGAAGTCCAGGTCGATCCCACAGGGAAGGAATAGGGGGAATGTCTACTAAGTTATAACCTAAAGCAAAAGAAAAGAAAATAAGAATATAAAAGTGGAGGTTCTACGAATCCTAATTAATTTAGTTAAACTAAAGCTTATATAAACATAACTAATTAAATAAATAAACTAAAGGTGTTGGAAATACGAGAATCCACATCAATCCGAACCATCTACCATGCATATTCATTAACGTTCTATGGAGTTCATTCCTTTTCAGCATTCCGTATTTTTATAAAGATAAAGAATCAATAGCCCTTTCATGACCGGGACTATATCATCACAAGTGATTTAAAATACTTGAAAGACGGTTTAAAACAATGGTTATTACTTGCACTCTAAATGGTGTTAGCATTCAAAGTGGTTTTCAAAAGTCATTGAAGAAAAGGCCTTAAGGCTTTAAGTTCTAAAAACTGTTGTGACAAACTGAGCTTATTGGGACAATTTGATGACAGATTTCTAAAATAGAAAGTCATGGAATATTTAAAAGAATCATCTCAAGAATTAGCAAGTTCAATCGATCGAAGCGCTCTCGATCGATCGGACAGCCTCATCCTTCAATCGATCGAAATGCCTTCGATCGCTTGACTATGGCCCTGGTTCGATCGATCGAGCCTAGGTTTTCTAAAGATTGCATGGCAGAGGTTGGGAATCAATGTTTCATCACATATTCCCAACGTCTAAACTACGGAAACATGATTAAACTAATGCAGAAATAGCAAACAAAGGCAATCATAATAACTAGATTCATAAACAATCAAATAAGGAAAAGAGAAAGTAAAACCTGGAATAATCTGATTATAACTTGTAATAAACTTGAAATAAACTTCAATCTTCAATAATCTTGAGTAAAACAATGAAAAAGATGAAGAATAACATGAATCTAACCTAATCTACACCTAATCTAACCCTAAAACTACCCTAAAACTGCTGTTTTCTGCGTTCTGGAGCGTCCTCCCTTCGTCTGGCGTCAAAACGACTTATATATAGGGTTCCCGCAGAGTTTACGCAACTTTTGGGTGAATATAAAGTTCGATCGATCGAGCTTAGTTCGATCGATCGAAGGTTCGATCGATTGAACTCTCCTCAATCGCTTGAACTTCTCTGATTTTGTTAGCTCTGTGCACCGATGGGAGAATGGCCATAACTTTTTACTCGGACCTCGGATTGACCTCCCGTTTGCGGCCACGCGACCGTAACTCAAAGATCTACATTTCATATATTTGGGAAAATCTTCCAAATCTGAAGTCTTCATTGTCAAAATTGGCATTTTCTCAGCTGCTTATGTTGTTCTATCCACCAGAATCACTTTTCTTTAGCTCCACTTCATTGATTTACATCCTAATACCTATAAAACGATGCAAAAACATATGGTTTAGCATTAACACAATAAAAAGAACATTGTTATTAGAATGCACCTAAATGTAGGGACTTTGGGGATAAAAGTATGCATAAAATATCATGTAATACACTATAAATATGCACTTTTCACCTCGAATCAATAAGCATATAAAACAAAGGTACAATTTAACATTTACAGTAATATATTCAAGGTTCCAATTTCAACATAAATCACGGGGGAATATAGTAAGAAATAAATACGTAATTGTACATGAATTGTGTGATATCTTATCTTGCCAATTCTTTTCTTTAAAACAGCCCAATTCAATCAACACATCATCTCAGATACCAGGAGTAATAACTACTCAGTCATCCAATTCACACGCTACACTATCGCCTCTAATACCAGGAATACTATCCGATTGGTATTTAAGTCACACACCACACTACTACCTCAGATACCAGGAATACTATCTGATCGATATCTAGGCCGATCACAACCAACCATCGCTCCGGATATCAGGAATACTATCCGATCAATATCCGAAACGCGCGCCTTAGATACCAGGAATACTATCCGATCGATATCTAAGTTGTACACAACGCTATCACCGTCGCTTCGGATATCAGGAATACTATCCGATCAATATCCGAAACGCGCGCCTTAGATACTAGGAATACTATCCGATCGATATCTAAGTTGTACACCACACTGTCGCCTCCAATATCAGGAATACTATCCGATCGATATTGAGATCGCATACCAGACCGCCACCCTTTACTCTTTTCACGCTTTCTCACACACATGTATGTCGACACAACCTTGACCCTAATATGTATGTCAATGTTTCATAAATAACGCCATTAATTTAATCACAAAGCCGGATAATCGTACGAGCATAGATTTTGGTCTTACTCGTTCTTGTTCGTACAATTCTTAAAACATAGGCCTTTAAAACAATGTATATACCAAACAGTTCCTTGAAATTTCCCAAAACATTTTCCAAAGAGTCCCTTACCAAAAATAATACAAACTGCCAAAAACTGCCACCTCGCGCGAGCGGACTGCGCGAGCGAGGGAGAGGGGGTGTCGCGCGAGCGAAAGGGGAGGATGGGTCGCGCGCGCGGATTGCGCGAGCGAAGGGGGGGGAGGGTTCGCGCGAGCGAGCCTCGCGCGAGCGGGTCGCGCGAGCAGGTCGCGCGCGCGAGTTGATGCAGAATGTCATCTTCTTCGTTTTTCCCCTGTTTTCAATGTCAAACTGTATTTTTACCCATTTCTGTTTTCTGTTCGTACCAGGACATGTAATATAAGGATCTCCTCGGTTTTCTGCGTAGTTTAAGAATACGCAATCAATTTTAACTAATACGAATCATACTGCTTAATTCTCGCGATTAAAGTTAGAGTGACAAAACTTTAAATCAACGGTACGTCGCGATACGGATGAATTAAGTCGTAGGATTCAAAACACAGCCTATTGGGACTAAGATCTTTCATTCCCAATTTACAGAATTGATTTTGGTTAACTTTTACAAAACTCTATTTTTAAGCTCCCATGGTGTATCACATATATATACACATATACACGCACATATACACTGAATTATACATATATGAACATTGTGAGTGAGTTTAAATTACTCACTGAGGTGATAAAGGACTACAATTTGAGACCGAGAATTTCCGCCGAGAATTCCGTCGTCCAATTCTACTCCTCCGTTCTTGATATATATATAGCTATGTATGTGTGTACGTATATATATATATATTATATAATCTGTATGTGTGTGTGTGATCTTGAGAGAGTAGAGAGAATTGAGAGAATAGGGAGAGAATGGGAGTCTGTGAGTGAGAGAGACACACTGATACACATATATATATATATAAACTGAGAGTTGTGGCCTCCAAGCAATAGGGAGATTTCTCCCGGTGAGGTTGAGCTCACGTGCTCCCTCACCCAAGACGCGGTATAAGGCGCAGTTTGAAATCAAAACTGGTATTTTTACGGTTGAAAGAAAATACAGGAAAATAATATTAGCGTAGGAATAAATTCCGGGTTGTACAAAAATATAAATATCGATTTTGAAACCATAGAAAATATTTTGGAAATTACAATTTGACCCCAGATATATATTTATAAATAGAAATTAAAATTAAATATTCCTTTATTAATGAAAAAAGGAATTACAGGGTGTTACAGGCCACCATGGTGAAGGATCAAAGGAATCAATTGATTCAGGTGTACAAACAACTCGATCGGCCATCAATCGTGATTACGCCGATCGACAACGATGCAGAACTTAGCATCCCCAATGGACCAGAACCCATCATTCGTGAAGCATAGAAGGGCACTGGCCGTGCAGGCCAATGTTGCTAGAATGCAGGTTTTCCTGGCAGACAGGCAAGCACAGATATCATCGGCCGACATCGTCGATATTATTGAAAATTTCCAGGGAGAAATGACGGAAGATTGCATAAAGCTAGAGGAGTTATCATCGGCCCCGACTAAGCTCGATGGCTTAAAAGCCAATGTACAAGATCCTCTCCTTGAGGTTGATTTGGGGGCAAGCGGAGAATACCAACCCACTTTCATAAATTAGTTACTCGAGCCCGATTTCCAGGCATCATTGATATCTCTACTTAGAGAATTTAAAGATTGCTTTGCTTGGGACTACCATGAAATGCCTGGGTTGGCAAGGGAGCTCGTGGAACGCCGATTACCGATCAAGGAAGGGTATAGGCCATTCAAACAATTACCCTGGAGAATGTCCCCAGAGGTCATTCTTAAAGTCAAAGAAGAAATCGAACGACTGCTGAAGGCCGGCTTTATTAGAACAACCAGGTATGTCGATTGGATTTCCAATATTGTACTAATAGTCAAGAAAAACGGCAAGATAAGGGTCTGCATAGACTTTAGAAATCTGAACATGGCAACCCCTAAAGATGAATACCCAATGTCGATAGCCGATCAGCTCATTGACGCCGCGACCAAACATAAAATTTTATCCTTTATAGATGGGCATTCAGGATATAACCAGATATATATATATATATATAGCCGAAGAAGACGTCCCCAGGACCGCATTCAGATGTCCTGGCGCTATTGGAACATTTGAATGGGTAGTTATGCCGTTCGGGTTGAAAAATGCTGGAGCAAGATATCAGCGAGCCATGAACGCGATCTTCCATGACATGATTGGGAAAATCATGGAAGTTTACATTGATGATGTTGTCATAAAATTGGCCACGTAAGAGAAGCATTTGGCCGATTTAAGAAGATCTTTTGAAAGAATGAGGATCCATGGACTTGAGATGAACCCCTTGAAGTGTGCTTTTGGAGTATTAGCAGGGAACTTTCTTGGTTTCCTGGTGCACCAAAGAGGCATTGAGATAGATAAAAACAAGGTCCAATCCATTCAATCAGCAGAACCCCCGAAAAATAAGAAAGAACTCCAAAGACTGCTAGGGCAAATCAACTTTCTGCGACGGTTCATCTCAAACTGCGCAGGACGGACACATGTTTGGTCCCCATTACTCAAACTAAAGGCCGAGGAAGAATTCAAGTGGGAGAATCAGCATCAAAAGGCCTTTGAAGCTATTAAACAATATTTATCTGAACCACCAGTGATCATGCCTCCGAGGAGGAAGAGGTCGTTAAAGCTGTATTTATCGGCCTCAGATGAATCAATAGCATGCATGCTATCACAGGATAATGAATGGGCAAGGGAACAAGCAGTGTATTATCCAAGTAGAGTTCTAACTACTGTCGAGCGTAGATACACGCCGATAGAAAAATTATGTTTAGCCTTGTATTTTGCTTCACAAAAACTAAGGGCACGTTAGGTAGGCAGGAATGCACCTTGGAATGGAATGGTCATTCTTGGGTTCATTCCATTCTTGTGTTTTGTGTGACCAAATACAGTGGAATGGGCATTCCTTTTGGAATGGTCATTCCTACTTAAGCAGGAATGGACATTCCTTGTCAAAACCTAAGGAATGCTCATTCCATTCCCACAGGATTGACTATAATTGTAAAATATAAAACTTTTTCTTAAAATATATTTTATAAAAATATGTACATATTAAATATTTTTTAAAATATTAAAACAAATATTAAATACTTTTTAAAAAATAATTTTTTTATAAAATATTAAATATTTTGAATAAATATTATTCATACTAAAAAAATCATAAAATACTTATTAAACTTAACATTGGACTAATTTTTTTTTAATTATAACTAACAAACATATTAAATTTTTAAAGAGAGTTTGCAAATAGATGAAAAAAAATAAAAATTAAGGTGGACTAAAATTGTTAAAAATGCAATATTATTTCATTAAAAAAAAAAACTATACATTGACTATTTAGGCTACAAAACATTTTTAAAAAATTAGAAATTTCAAAATATTGTATAAGAATATCTTATAGTAGATTCGTAGACTTCCAAAATACGTTAAAAGGTTATATATTTGAAAAAAAATATTCCAAGACATTCTATTAAACACTTCTCTAAACGAAATTTCAAAAAAAATATTTGGTTTACAAAAAATATTATAGATAAATAATACCGAATGTTTGTACCATAAATATTTTGTACAAATATAAAATATTTTGCTTAAATATGATTTTACTCCACTAATTAATTGTTTAAAACCCAAAGTGGAATGTAATTGGCATTTAATTCCTAGAAACTTAGCCAAACAGAGGAATGGAATGACTATTGCTATTCCATTCCTTCTTCATTCCATTCCTGAGTCCATTCCATTCTTGTCTTATTCCATTCCTGCCTACCAAACGTACCCTAAGAGTTTATATGCTTCCTGCATTGGTTTATTTGATTTTCCAAACTGACGTCATCAAATACATGCTATCCAGACCGATAATGCGTGGACGTATAGGAAAGTGGACTCTGGCTATGATGGAGTTCACATTTTAATTCGTTCCTCAGAGATCGGTGAAAGGACAAGCCCTCACCGATTTCTTGGCCGATCATCCTTGTTTGGATATCGCCCCTGAATTAAACGAAGCAATTGATTCTACTCTTTTATCAGCAATTTCTTTGACCCCTTGGACGTTGATATTTGATGGATCAAGAAATGTTGACGGGGAAGGTGCGGGAATAATTGTGATATCGCCAAGAAAAAGAAAGACTGTTTTCTCGTTCAAATTAGAATTTGAGTGTTCAAGTAATCAAGCTAAATACGAAGCGTTAATCATTGGTCTTGAAATAATGATCGAGTTAGACGTATCGGCGATTCAAATCTTGTTATTAACCAGCTCAGTGGTGAGTATCGGTGCAAGAGTTGGGAGTTATTGCCTTTCAACTCAATCGCCCTCCAACTATTACGTGAGTTTGACGACGTTAGAGTCCAGCACGTTGTCGAGCCTATAATTTCGAGGCCGACAATTTAGCGTAAGTTGCATCAGGAAACAAATTGGAAATAACTGACAATGAAAAGTTGATAAGAGTGCAAAGAAGAATCTTGCCATCGGTAAGGCAACAAGAAATGACAACAGAAGTTTTCTCGGTTGTCATGGATGATCAGGATTGGAGAGTCCCAATAATCAGATGCCTCTTGTATCCATGTGGACAGACCAAAAGGAAAATAAGATTATCTTCGATTAATTATATTTTACTAGATGGGGAACTATTTAAGAAAAGCTTTAAGGACGAAGTTTTACTGAGATGCCTGGATAAGCTCAAGGCCATGAAAGTAATGGCCGAGGTACACGAAGGTATTTGCGGTGCACACTAGGCGAGTACAAAGATGAAATGGCTTCTTAGAAGATACAATTATTATTGGTCGAGTATGCTAAAAGACTGTATTGATTACGCAAAAGGATGCCAGGCGTGCCAAAAGCATGGGCCAATACAACGAGTACCAGCTACCGAGATGCAAGTGATCGTAAGACCGTGGCCATTTCGAGGCTGGGCCATGGACCTAATTGGGAAAATATACCCACAATCCTCAGTTCAACACTGCTTCATAGTGGTGGCAACTGATTACTTTACGAAATGGGTAGAGGCAGTACCAGCCAAATCGGTGAATCAAGAATATGTGATCAAATTCATTAACGAACACATAATTCATCGATTCGGACTTCCAGAAATGATTACAGCAGATCAAGGATCGGTCTTCACGGGAGATGAAGTTAAGGCATTTGCTGAAAGCCGAGGTATCAAAATCCTTAATTCAACTCCATATTTTGCCCAGGGAAATGGATAGGCAGAGTCATCAAACAAAACAATCTAAGGGATAATAGAAAAGATGGTAGAAGGTAATCCTAGGGTATAGCATGATTTATTGTCTGAGGCGTTGTGGGCATATAGGACATCAAAGAGGTCGGCCACAAATATTACTCCATTCATGCTTACCTACGGTCATGATGCAATGTTGCCTATGGAAGTTACAGTCCGGTCAGTGAGATGAGCATTCCAACTCGGCCTTGAATCAGCTGATTACACCGAGGCAATGTTGGCCGAGTTAGAAGAACTTGATGACGTTCGTCTTAAAGCTTTGGATTGTATTAAGGCACAGAAGAACAGAGTTACTCGCGTATACAACAAGAGGGTCAAACACAAGTCATTTGGCGAAGGAGACCTAGTTTTGAAAGTTGTATTGTCGTTGGGTGAAAAAGATGGCCGATATGGAAAATGGTCAGCTAAATGGGAAGGTCCATATCAGGTAATATCGGTCATTATGGGAGGTGCGTATCGGTTAATGGATTTAGATGGTGAGATGCTTGCTAGGCCGATAAATGGAAAATATTTAAAGCAATATGTACCATCTCTTTGGGAGTCAGCAACAATGGATGAATAATAGAAAAACTTCATTTTCATTGATTTTCAAAAGTTACATGGTATTAGCTGTATACAGAGTAGAACGGCTAGACAAAAAAAAAGATAGAAATACATTATTTCTTTGCAAATCTCAACATAAGCTCCTCCCAATCCTGGTCCAGGTACTCCAGTTCCCTTTCAGCACTAGTCTTGTCGGCCTCTCATCTGCTTGCAGCTGCTGCAGTTCTGGTCAAAGCCTCCACATGTTCCTGCGCAGTGCGCCCAACATCAAGGATGGCCTTTTCAGAAAGTGCAAGGCCTGCATCAGCGTTCTTCAACTCGGCCTGAAGCTTGGCCATCTCAGCCTCAAGCCTAGCCTTCTCTTGCAGGATGCGCTCCTTTCTGACCTTTGAAGCTTGATATTGCTGCTTGTATTCGCCCAGATGTTCGAATCGGGCTTTGCGTTCCCTGGATTTTTCTTCGATCTTGGAGACAAGTTTGGTGGCTGACCGATGTCGGTTCAAATAGTCTGGCAGTCTCACTTGCAGATCCCGAAGATCGGCTTTCAATTCTTCAAATATGTCCAACCAGGAAAGCAAGAGGCCCATGGTCGAGTGAAACTCGTCAAAGTCTGGGAGTTGGGAGAGTTTACGCTAGATCGTAGTCCGAAACCACTCCTCAGCCCTTTGATACTCAGCAGCAGAGGGAGCAGCACTGGCTTGAGCCACTATGGGTTCAGCTTGAAGGAGCTGCTCAAGATTTAGAAGGGCGAAGAAGGCTTCGACGGAAGAGACCGAAGCGAAGTCAGGGATGGGGATAGTGCCGAAAACCTGCAAAACAAGACACATTAGGCATAGAGAAATTACAAAAAGCGGTCTGCAAAAACCAAGGAACGAGTTGGGTTACCTGGACCAAGGGGGAACTAGTCGAAGAAGTCGCTGGTGGTGGTGGTGGTGCAGTTGGTGACTGCGTCTGAACTGGCAGTGAGACCGATGTCTCGGTATGAGAACCACCGGTAGATAGAGGCTGATCTGGGACATCTTTCTCACCCATAACCTCAGCAGACCGAGGAGTCCCAGGGTCACTAAGATCAATGGGATCATTGTGATCCGATTTTGAGGGCCTCTCATCCCCAGTTGTTTCCAACATATCACTGATAGTTAAATTATTGGTGTTCGACGTCAAGACATTGGCCATACCCTGGAGTACGGCCTGCCTAGCTATATCAAGCCCTCGTAGCCGTTGGAGCTCGGCCATCAATTCATCGTAGGTCATCGGCGGTGTGACCTCTATTGGAGCGGTCAGGGGGGATGCTGATGTAGGAGGTTTGAGAGGAGATTTTGGAGGTAGTGGTATCTTTGCCCGAGAACTTGGAGGCTTCATCGGTGCCTGCCCAGTTTTCTTGGAAGCAGCACCGCCAATCCCCTATCAACAAACAAATAAGAGGTCAGCCTTAAAACCTTTTGTTTTGCAAAAAAAAAAAGGGAAAACCCGGTACCTTGCCCGATTTGACGATGGTCGTGGAAACATTGTGACGTTGACGAGTGGATAGAGGGACGTCTTCGTCTGACTCTATATCGGTCATACCAGATGGGTTTTCTCTTGGAAGGGCCTCTAAACAAGAAGAGGAAGTAAAATCAGTTAAGAGTAGTGGAAAGCATAATGAAACATAAAGAAGGAAATACCTAAAACTGGTGCTCCAGTTTCTATAACCCAAATGATCAATGAATGATCGGCCATGCCGAGATCATGCAGCCCAGTATAAGTAACTCTTTCTCAAGGTTCCAACGATGATGATGCCTGCTTATTCACTATTGGAATTGCAATTGTAAAATTGACCTCGGCTAGTGGAGGAGGCTGACACTTGAAGGGCTTGAGGAACTGCTCGAAGGGAATAACGGATGAATAGTCAGCCGTCTGCAAGTATTTTCCGTACGCTCTTGCAGTTTTTTCCTTGTGTTCCTATTCAAGCGCCCTCAAATGTGTCACACCCGTTCCAAAAATTTATAGTTTTATCATGCATAATTGTAAATTGAGAGGTTCTCAATGTTAATTGATAATGGTGGATTGAGGTTGACTGTGAGTCAACGGTAAGGTGTCAGTAAGGACACAGGAACATGGCAGTTCATATTGCATAATCATGAGTAAATGACATTTATGTGATTTAAATGTTATTTGACTTTATCTGGTATTTGTTAAATAGTAATTATACTTGTGTAGTATAATTCTGGTAATTTGGATATGATAGTATCATTTTGAGAACTGTGGTGAGAACGTGAGAGATACGTTAATTAAAAAGGTAGGTTGTGTAGAGATTCCACAGAATATAGTTTTCGGACGTATTTTGGATCCAAACGAAACTTAGTCGGAAACTTTTGAAATTTATAGTTTTCACTCGTAAAGGCATAAAATGGACGTATGCGAAGTTTCGAGAGGTAATTAGAAGTTTGAGAAACTTATGGGGAGGTAAACGTAAATTCCCGAAAGATTGCCTATAAATAGTGAGGATGAGATTCATTCTCATCCAAACTTGCCAAAAATATCTAGAGAGAGGAGAGAGAAAGGAGATTTGGTTGCTCCGGACTTTGCGACGCCGATCGACGACCGTTCGTCCGTCAGATTTTTCTCCAGATTTCAGATTTGAACTCGTGGAGGTAAGATCTACGTTTTGATACCACTTAGGTCATGTTTGGCCAAGTTTTGTAAAAATCTTAATTTTTGGACTTTTGGGAAAAACAGGTATAAACTTGTAGGAATTGTACCAAATTCGAAATCCGACGTTTATTTAGCCTCCTAGTCAATCCTTCAAAGTTTGAAGAGATTCGCACGAGGTATGAATTCTAGATCTATGAAATATATGGATTTTCATGTTTTGGACATCACTTTTGATATTCTTGGATCCGGGCGAAATTCATGTGTTAGTTAGGCCCGTTAATTATGCACGTGAAATTATGATAAAAGCACGTATAACTGTTTATGTGAGCATGTTATGTGTCTACTTGGGTCAAAGGGGAGTTTGGTGCAAATTCATGCCGGAGTAAGCTTCTCGATGTTTGAGAATTTTGGTAGCGACGGCTACTGTGCATGGTTGTAGGCTTGGACTTGCCATGGCACTTGTGGGATGTAATGGTTGTAGGCTTGGACTTGCCATTTACATCGCGGTTTAAGGCTTGGACTTGCCGCTACCGGATGAATGCGTACCACTCACCCTAGAGACTATTTTTATGTGTTTTAGATGCTTAAACCATGAACTGTCATATAAGCATACATTTAGAATTGTACGCTCAGCATATAGCTGAGCAGTGGAGATGTACTCCATTGCAGGTAAGAAGAAGGATAAGAAGAAGCGCGATGAGTAAGGCCGATGAACGCCGGGGATAACATTTATATATGTTTTTGTTTTAATCCTAAACTTGTGTAAGGATTTGAATATTGTAGTATGTTGTAATAGAAACATGGATTAGCTTCTCAGTATTGTAATCTTGTAATTGAACGTCTGTAATTATGTTTTGAAGGCGTTAAAATCAATTGTGGTTGTGATTGTTGTTGGTATTGAGTAGTGGGACTTGTAAGTTCCAGCACAGGGCTGCCAGCAGAGGAGCAGTCGACTGAACCCCCTGATCAGTCGACTGGATCTCGTGTATTTGAGAAAACTGTAAGGAAATATTAGAGAAGCAGTCGACTGGACCCCTTGGGCAGTCGACTGAACACTGTTTAGTGGAGCCACTGCCTCCTTCGATTGAAAAGCAGTCGACTGGTTTCAGAAAGCAGTCGACTGGGCAGTCGACTGGACCTCTGTTGAGATTTAGGGTTTTTGGTTCTGCTTGACACAGTCGACGGAGCAGTCGACTGGACCCTTGTGCAGTCGACTGGGCAGTCGACCGAACCTCTGTTTTCAAAACTATTTTCTTTGAATGTGTTTTCAATGGACAAAACTTTTTATAACTCTGATTTCAGTGTATTTTACAAACACAGAAGGGAACGTTTCCTAAGTTTTAAAACTACCAGGGTTGTTTTATAGAAGTTCTTTCCGCTGCGTATTATTAGATGATGTTTGGATGAGCCTTGGTGGCGTGCCACGTGTCCTATTTCCACGTGTAGTGGGATGGGTCGTGACAAAATGCCACTGCATATCGGACCGCATGATCTCCGGGCGTCTAGGATCAAATTTGAATTTAAAAAAAATTTCAAAGGCAAGAACTGCTTGATAGGCGGTTTTACCTTTAGACGCTTGGGCTTTCCTCTTCTGCCCTGCAGCCTGATCCAAAGAGGGGTTAGTGGAACGAGAGGGTTTTTCAGAAACATGAGGAGAAATGCGTTTAAAAACTGCAAACACGGGCTCAGATCGCAAGCCCGATATTAGTTTGGACCACCAAGTTTCAAACTCGGTGGATGTTGAAGGAAGCTCTTGAAAAGATAAAAACCCTAACCCTACTCGGGTAGCTAAGCTGAAAGACCGGCACTTCTTGACTTTGGCCAGGTCAGAAAGAAGAGACCTCCCTGACATGGAGCGGTTGAAGGTTCGAAAAGGGGGAATAGGAATTAGCTGCTTTAACCCGAATTGGCGGGCTAAAGCTGGAGCATTATAATACTCCACCCCACACTTGTTATTGTGTTGGGGTAAAACTAGGCTATACAAGAGATCTTGGCCAACCAAAAAATTGGACCAGATCGCTTCGTGTTCTTCTTGCTCGGCCTCGGGAGCTTGGCCAGGACTGTGGAGAAGCCAGCTAGGATATCGGAGCCGAGGGTGAAAGGGGAGGAACTGTTGGGGCAATCGATTGCCCATATGTTCGTAAAATAAAGAAAAAAGATGGTAAAAAAAAAGGCCCTTTGGGCCGAAACCAGCAAAATGGAAAGCGAAGGCCGTGGCATGCTCTGGTAGAGTGGTGAGGTCGAAGTTACCAACCAAGCATTTCTCAGAAAATAAGATTGGAGCCAACACTGGAGGAGCCAAAGGGGTTCCCCTGAGGTTTTAAAATTGGAAAAAATGAGCTCGAGGATGCCGTGATAGAGATGGGAGAGGACGAGAGGAGCAAGAGCAAGTTTCTGGCCTGACGCCAGAGCAAGGGCGATGTGGGTATATTCTTTGGTAACACCGTATGAGGCCGAGAAAAAGACAAAGCGGTTCAGCTAAGACGTCCCCTTGCCACATGCAGGCCAAGATAAATAGCCCTAAGGCAGTAATGACTCTAGACGCTTTGCCCTTATCAATTTTTGGATGTTCATATTCGATAGAGGAGGAAAGGTTGGGGGTAATTTCCTCACCATGGGCAGGAAGACCGGTGAGGAAACAGACATCTTGAATGGTTGGGCTCATAAGGCCGCAACGGAAGAAGAAAGCGTTGGAAGAGGTCGACCAGAAGAATAGTGAAGAAAAGAAGAGAGGCTTATCAAAGAAGAATCTCTCTCGGCTAAGCATGATAGCATCATAGATGTCAAGGGCCCTCCATAGGTCCTTTTTCACCTCCGCTAATTAGTCTACCCAAGAAATCCTGTCAGTAAAAGGGATAGGCCAATTTCTTAAAGGATTAGAAGGAGCGTATTGTGATCCCCAATCAAAATCAGGAGATTGATAGAGCAATTCATTGTCCTCTACAACCAGAGGGAAGTAGGGATCTAAAGATGATGGAGGGAAATCATCAAAAGAAGGACCAAGTCCTATTGAACCAGAAGAGAAAGGTATCAATACCTGAGGATTTATTAGCCCCGGAATGGTTTCAAGGGCCTATTTAACAGCAGTGGCGTTCGTTTTGGCCACCGACGCGGTACCAGTGGCAGTGGGGAAAGAAGAGGTAGCACTGGCGGATTGGGAAGCACTAACAATGGAGGAGGAAGCCATGGAAATTTGAGAAAGAATTTTCCAGGAAAGTTAAGAGAGAAATAAAGTGAGAGCGAAAAGAAGGGTGATTGATTTGGTTTATATAGGAAGAAGAAAGGGGGTCATCATGATTTGGGAACGGTTTCCCAAGAGGCACGCCTCGTTTCTGGAAACGAGGCAGGATAAGCTACTGGGGAGATGCCACGTGAAGCAGTATGCCGCCAGTTGCAGTTTGGCATTAAATTTGAATTTCAAACGTCTCATCAAACTAATAGGCGCAACGTTTGACAAGACGTTTGGGGGGCATTGTTTACACCCTAATTTGGGTTTTCTAAGGCACATGACGATCATGTGGCTTGATGATGTCATCATAAGAGCAGGTACACAGATGAATAGCTGATAAGGCCGATGACGGAGGAAAGAATGATGTTAGAGATAGTTGCTGGCAAGGTCAATACGTCCAATATGTGAATATCGGTGTTTATAAATGACACCTCAGCGTCAACGACTAAGACCGATGTTGCAAAGCAGGAAGTGACAGTTATGACATCAGTAAAGACACCTCGGCCTCGGTAAGAAAGGTCGAAGATCATCAAGATGGTTCTGTAAGACCCAGGAGCAGTGATCAACGGAGTAGAGAAGTGAAGAGCGTAAGATCGGGTTTGGATAATGACTCAGGATTCAGAGGGCGGCTACTTGAAAATATCAGTCATACAAGACCGATGACCCCGATAACCAACCAATGAAGGTCCTAAAGTGAGAGGACTAAAAGAGGTATAAAAGGAGATGTGATATCGGACTTGGGAAATAATGGATAGGTAATCTATAAAACATCGGTTAAACGAGACCGATGGCCATTGTTAGACTTCCTACAGAGAATAAGACCAAGATCCGTCAACTAACATGAATCAAGCCACTCAGAGAAGGATGCTATCGGTCAACTGGAATATGCTCACAAAGTGGTTAGGCAGTTAAACATGGGTGAGAACGTGTGCTTTAGGAGATGCTGAGCTGGAAGGAAAACAGTTGCATGAAAGAGGAACGTGGCATTGGTAGGATCATCAAATAGATCGTGGAAGTTATTTATGGGACATAGTGAGAGCAGTAACTTGTCCACACCTAGAAATCAGAGGCCACTAACCCCACTATCCCACTAATATGAACAGTTATGTACTCAAGTCTATAAATAGAGTAGGGTGGGCAACATGTGGAGAGGGTTAATACACACGCCACTTCTGCGCTAGCAGACTTTAGTTTCTCCTCATACCAATATTGATTTTGTTCTTGAGTGATTTGCGAGTTCTTTCTACGAGTGTTTGTTATTGTTCTTTGAACGTTCGTAATCACTGCTTATTCAATCAATGAAGATGATGATGACTGTGGAGGTATTCTGAATCTCAGTTTGATTTGTTTTTTTTTTATTTGTTATTTGTAATTACTTACTTGTATCATAGTAGAGTAAAAACCCACATTTTTGTTAAAATGAGTATTTTAACAAGTCGCCCAAATTAGAAGTTAGATTGGGTTATCACAACCCCTTTTGAGTCCACGCGGACTCTGGCATGCCCGACGCACACAACACCAGAAATTATTATAAACAGATTCTAAAAAGAGTGTAAGTTCAAAGATAAAAAAAATAGATATCAAGGCAGATATGATTTTTAATAACATATTAATAAATTATTTCAAAATAAAATTGAATTTAATTTACTTAAAAAGAACATATAACACACATCATGTTCCAAAAATAAGAACAAGAAGAAGAAAAAAAAAATTCAAGATAACATAAAAACAAATAATTCTAGAATGAGAAGCAATTTAAAGAACACAAAACCAAGTTAACCCAACATATGAATAAATAATTTCAGAATAAAAATTGAATTTATTTGCCCTAAACATTAATAGTTTGAGTTTTGCTCTAGCATCATTACTCATCAATCAACTTGATATACACCTACACATTGACATGGAAGTTTTCCCCTAGCATTACTCATCAATCAACTAGATTTATATCAAGTATTTAGATTTAGTGGGTTGGATTAATCTAAAACAAAAGTGAAAGAAGAGTAAGAGAAGAGAAAATACCTGCAGAGACCCGGATTGGAGAGAACATGAGAGAAGGGACGGCGGCTGCCGGAGGAGATGCCCGCTGTCAGAGGCGGCTACTGAAGGGTCTGTGTGAGGGAGGTAGTTAGAGAGAGAAGTGTGGGAGAGGGAGGAGACCCAAATTGTTAGGGGAGGAGAGAGAGAAACTATCGTTAGTGGAGAGGGTGGGTTAAGTTTGGGTTAAATTTTTAGTTGGTTGGGTTAATTGGTTGGTGGACCCCACTACCACATAGACATTCCATTAAAGTTGTAAAAAAAAGTTATAAATGGATTGTACTAGGGGTGTCATTCGGCCAGAACGGAACGGAATTCCGAAATATTTGGAATATATTCCGAAATTTTTGGAATCTACATATGCTTTCTGATTCTTATCCGAAATTTCAGAAAATTCAAAATCATTTACGATTCTGAATTTTTGGAATTTTTGGCATTTTCGGAATATGAAAATTAAAAATCTAAAAAGAGTAAAAAACTGTCACGACCCATCCCGCTACGCGTGGAAATAGGACACGTGGCACGCCACCAAGGCTCATCCAATTCTATTAAGGTAAATAGCAGCAGAAAACGTAAATAAAATTCATTAAAATCAGAGTAATAAAAAGTGTGACTCAGTTGAAACACTTTCAAAAGATTCCATTTTGAAAACAGAGGTCCAATCGACTGTGTCGGGACTCCAGTCGACTGTAAGGTCAATTGCAGCTAGTATAAATGTGCAACAGTCTAGTCCAGTCGACTGTGACGGGGACTCAGTCGACTGGGTCTCAAATTCTCAGTCGATTGAGGTTGTTCAGTCGACTGGAGGTCAATCTAGCATAATGTCATGTTTTCGTGTAAAAACTAGTCGACTGTTATCCATCTTTCAGTCGACTGATACCCTTGAAAACTGAAAGGTGTTTCATTAAAAACAGGGGTCCAGTCGATTGTGTCGGAGACCCAGTCAATTGATTCCTCAAATTTCTGCACATTTTGCAACATTCCAAGCTAAGCTGCTATGATCCAAATCCAACACAAACGCAATTATATATCAACGATTAAAAACAAAATTACAAGAGTGTCGTTTGCTAGCGATTACAACTACTAATTCAACCCAAGATTCTATTACAACATTTTACAAACTTCTCAAATCCTTATTACAAGTTTGGGATGAAAACAAAAGTATGAACAAGGTGATTCCCCAGCATTCCTCGACCTCACTCCTCTCGTTTCTTTTTTCCTTTCTTCTTTTTCACTTGCAATGGAGTAAAGCTCCACTGCTCAGCTATATGCTGAGTGTACAAGTTCTAACTTATGCAATATATGATAAAAACATGCTTTAATCTCATAAATCACAACAAATAGTCTCTAGGGAGAAAAACACGCATTCATCCGGTAGCGGCAAGTCCAAGTCTTAAACCGTGATGCCAATGGCTAGTCTAAGTCTATAACCATATCATCCCAAGTGTCATGGCAAGTCCAAGTCTTAAACCAGGCACAGTAGCCATCGCTACTAAATTCTCAAATATCGAGAAGCTTACTCCAGCATAAAATTGTATAAGTCCCCCCTTTTTGACCCACATAATCACTTAACGTGCTCGCGTAAAAGTTAGGCATGCTTTTCATAAGCACGTGCATATTTAACGATCTTATTATTAGCACATGAGTTTTGCCCGGATCACAATTTTGTCATTGAAAACCAAAACATGTATATTTCCTATATAACATAGGTTAGAACTTCATACCTCGTGCTATGTCTCTCAAACTTTGAGGGAAGTACTAGAGGCCCGATTAACCATCGGATCTTTGATTATACGCGATTCCTATAAGTTTTACCTGGTTTTTTTTTTCAAATTTCTAGAAATTAGATTTGGGAAAAAATTTACCAAACATGGCCTAAGAGGTATCAAAACGTAGATGTTACTTCGAGGAGTTCAAATATGAAATCTGGGGAAAAACTGATGGACGAACGATCTTCGATCTGCGTCGACAAGATCGTAGGAAACAAATCCCCTTCTCTCTCTCTCTCTCTCTCCTAAGATATTATGAGTTTTGAATAATTATGAAAATGTCTTGAGTTTCCTATTTATAGGCACAACTCTCGAGAATTCCATTTAACTCTCCACGAGTTCTCCAAAACTTCTACTTATCTCCTGAAACGTCGCACACGACCATTTTATTACTTCACGAATGAAAACTATAAATTACAAAAGCTTTCATCTACGTTCCGTTTGGGTCCGTAATTACGTCAGAAAACTAAATTCTGTGAAATCTCTAGATAACCTACCTTTTATGTAACGTATCACTCACGTTCTCACAACAATATTCAAAATGATCTACAACCATATCAAAACTACCAGAAATTATACAAAATAGGTATAATTACTATTCACAAAATACCAGAAACATCAAATAACATTTAAGCCATATAAATGTCATTTATTCATGTTGATGCCACATGATTTTCCTATTATCTTGTCTTTGATTGACACCTCACCGTTGACTAGGGGTGGGCAAACGGTTAATTCGGTTCGGTTTGTAGAAGTTCGGTTCGGTTTTATTCGGTTCGGTTTGGCAACTGGTCAACTGATAACTGACCAAATATTATTTCGGTTAGTTCGGTTCGGTGACTGAAATTATAGTTCGGTTCGGTTTTAAAACTTCGGTTAACTGAACTTTTCACCCTTATTTTTATTTACACTTTTTTTTTTTTTTGAGCGGCATTTTTCCAATTTTTTTTTGAAGTGGCATGTTTCCAATTTTCCAAACACAAATCACATACTACATACTACACCATACAAATAAATTAAAAAAAAAACAATAATATAACATGAACATATTTCCAATTCACCCCATATATATATATATATATAATAAAACTTCGGTTTTTCGGTTCGGTTCGGTTTGGACAACCGATACCGATAACCGAACCATAGTTTAAACTTCGGTTCGGTTTTTAACCGAACTGAAATTTTTAACTGAAATGACTGAACTGAAATAACTGAACTGAAAAATTTCGGTTTAGATTTCGGTTAACCGAACTATTTGCCCACCCCTACCGTTGACCTCCAGTCAACCTCATTCACAATTATCAAATGACATTGATAATTAACAAAATTTTATTCATGCATTTTAAACAAATTTTTATTTTCGAGATGGGTGTGACAAAAACCCTATTTCGAACCATGTTTTTCACAAATCCAACCAAAATTTGGCACACAATACCAAATCAAAACAAGATCAAAGAAAGAAAACAGAGATCTACAAAGATAAAATCTATTTCGGAATTATATCAAGAGAACACATACCTAGATCGGCAACGATGACAGACGACGACGACAGGCGACGGACTACAGTAATCTTCTTTCTTCTTCTTCTTCTTCTTCTTCTTCGCAATTTCACTGCATCTTCTCTTCATCTTCTTCTTCTTCGTAGCCTCAGGCATCATCATCAACATCATCATCATCATCATCTCTCTCTCTCTCTCTAAGGAAGAAGCCCTAAAATGTGTAGTATCCATTATGTGTTTATATATATAATGTTTTAATATTATGAATAGACACCTTAAGTTTTTACAAATATTAAAACCCTATTTACATTTGATACCACTTTTAATTAACACCTACTATCTTGAAATTAGTTTCTAAAATTATATATAGACCCCACATCACTACAAGAAAATAGGCTTTTTGTGACGAATGTTTTTGTGACGAATTCAAATCCGTCACAAAAAATATTTTTGTGACGGATTGTGTGACGGAAATGTATCCGACACAAATAAATTTTTATTTGTGACGGAAAAGTGCTTATCCGACACAAGTAAATTTTATTTGTGACGGAAACGCACCAATCCGACACAAAAAAATATTTATTTGTCTCAAACTGAATAAATCCGTCACAAATAAATTAGGCCTTTATTTATGACTTTTTTTTTAAACTATTTATAAACTTACAAGTTTTCACTTCCCTCTCTTTTTTTTTTACCAAAAATCCAATTTCCCTCTTGTCTCATCGATTTTACCCAAATCAGTCTAAACGACTGCTACTATTCTAAACACAGAGAGCAGGAGATTGGATGAGAGAGAGGGAGAGAGAGAGAGAGAACAGAGATGTCCCTGGGAAGCAGCGACGGCCATGAGCATCGGTGGCGAGCAGAGACCATCGGCGACAATGAGGGAGACCGGCGACGGTGAGAAAGAACCACCACATTCTTCTTTTCTTCTTCAACTTTTGAAACCCTAGCCGTGGTCTCCTACAACTATCATCGGTCACACCCGGTCGGACCTCCACCACCAAACCACGATTCTCTCTTGGTACTCTCTCAATCTTTATTTCTCTCTGTAAGACTATATCTATTTCTAAGTTTAGGGTTGCAGATATGATTTTCTAAGAGAATATGTTAATTTTTTTAAAATTTCTAGCACTCAATTTTGAGCCTCTTGATTCACTGAAATCAGAAACCAATTTTGAAGTAACTTTGGGGTAGAAGAAAGCTTGATATAATGGGTATAATATCCCTCTATCTTTGATTGTTTTTACACCATTTTTGTGAGCCTTTGATCACGATTTTTTTGAAATTATGAATTTTTTGTGAGCCTGTGAACCTATTTGAGTTATTTCAGTGCATATTTTTGCTTAACATATATTGTTTGATTTGGTAATGAGTTAGAATAGATGCAAAACACTAATGAATCATACAATAATAGGTTCAGTATTGTCCCATTTGTTATTTCTGTTCGGGCCAGTTTTGATCAATTTTTTTTTTTACTGGGTCCTTGCTTGCCATGTGTTTGTGATTTTGCTAAGGTGAATTTATATCACAAATGTGGTTCCCAACACACACTATCATACTAGGGTTCGAGCATTCCCTCTTCCCTTGGGCCTGGCACTTATGTCCTCGTAGTAGACCACTACACCAAATGATAAAAAAAAAATTGTATCATAGAAGATCTCATAATTAAAATGATCGATCAAATTTGGTTCTTGTTTGATTCTATCAATATTTTTGTTTTATTTAGTCTCAAATTTGTAAATTGCGTATGGACCAAAGATGTAGTCTGAGCTTGCTCAATCAGGCTCTCAAGTTTCACTTCATTTGCCTATCCTGCCAAAAAAATAGTACTCCCTCCGTCCCTTTTTTTGAGTCCTATATTCCATTTTGGGATGTCCCAAAATTAGTGTCCACTTTCCTAAATTGGTATACAATTTTTGCTTACTTTCCAAAACTACCCTTCCTTGAAATCCACACCAAGACAAAACTAAAAAAATTATTGTAATGATTAGGGGCAATTGTGGAAAGTAGGTGTAGATTCTTTTTGTCCCCTTAATAAGTTGAGTTCTCAAAGATGGACTTAAAAAAAGGGACGGAGGGAGTAATAAAAAAGAACTTCAAATACCATTCTTAAGTTTGTTAATTATGAATGTGTAGCTAGGACTAGATAAATAAAACAATTTTATTTTAGTTTTGGAAACTTACATATTTTGAAACAATTCTTAAGATGTATTCTTAAGATGTATTCATTTTGATGCTTGAAGCGACAATGGTGTTACTGGCAATTGGTTCCATTAGGATTGCTATGTTATTGCCAGTGCCGCCATTGTTGTTGTTCCCATTGTTGCCAAATCATGAATCCATTTTCCAAAATTAAGAATTGTGTAACTTTTCGAATCATTAATCGTATGATTATGTTTTGTTTAGAAAATAAACACTAACATGTAGTTATATATGTATTGTATGTATATTAAAAAACACATGTACGGTGCATAATGATCAAAACTACCATTTAACACAAGTTTCATGTACTATCATGGGCTAAATTGTTGAAGGTTTCCCATTATGAACTTAAACTTCAAAGTTCAGAGTTATGAATCATGAATCATTGTGGGTTGTATGAATCATAAGAGGAATTTGTGAATCATAAGAGTTTGAAAATACAACTTTTAATTTTGTCACTTATGTTTTATAATGTGAACTGTCAATTTGAGTTGGTAGTAATATGATATATTAATGCAGACTAAATTTCATTAAAAATGTTTTTATTGTAACCTTTCAAGTAATGCTACATGACTGTTAGCTTTGAAATTTCAAATGTAGTGCTCCTCTGTTAAAAACTATTTTTAATCAAAAGTTGTTCAAATTAAGTAGTTGGTTTTCAAAACTATTTTTTCATTTTAACTTCTAGAATTTCGTAATAATCACTTATAAATGCTAAAAATTGTTGTCAAAACCCGAAATTTTTCAATAACAATCAATCAATCTAGAATATATGAGTAGTGACAGTAACAGAGATATTTCTTTGGCTACCAACCACCATTTACACATGTCTCTTGTTTGACTTCATAAATATGGGAACATTTTTGCAACTAGTAGCATATGCTCTTCTAGGACCCACAATTTGTGGCCACAATCTTTCAAAAACTCAGTGACTAGATACAAATGTATAGGTTATATTTATAGACTTGGGTGCTATGCTCCTAAACATTGTACATTTTGGGATCACCAACCGATAGGATTTTGAATTTACCCTTTTTCCCTTACTACCTTAAAAAATACTACCTCCGTCCCATTTGTTATTTCTGTTCGGGCCAGTTTTGATCAATTTTTTTTTTACTGGGTCCTTGCTTGCCATGTGTTTGTGATTTTGCTAAGGTGAATTTATATCACAAATGTGGTTCCCAACACACACTATCATACTAGGGTTCGAGCATTCCCTCTTCCCTTGGGCCTGGCACTTATGTCCTCGTAGTAGACCACTACACCAAATGATAAAAAAAAAATTGTATCATAGAAGATCTCATAATTAAAATGATCGATCAAATTTGGTTCTTGTTTGATTCTATCAATATTTTTGTTTTATGTAGTCTCAAATTTGTAAATTGCGTATGGACCAAAGATGTAGTCTGAGCTTGCTCAATCAGGCTCTCAAGTTTCACTTCATTTGCCTATCCTGCCAAAAAAATAGTACTCCCTCCGTCCCTTTTTTTGAGTCCTATATTCCATTTTGTGACGGATTTGTGCCCGACACAAACTTTTTGTGACGCTTTTAACTTGTGACACTATTTCTTTGTAAGCTGATTTAGGGCTTTTACTTGATTTTGGATATTAAAACTGATTAATTGATTTAGGGCTTTTATGTATCTCTCTTCCTCGGTGTTTTCAGAATGGTATTGGTTAAAGACCCATGTGATCGAACTTTGGCTCAGAGATTTCAAGACTCCATGTCCAGGTCTTTTTCTTACATTTTCTGTATTTTTTTCTTGGCTCAGAGGTTTCAATACTGCATATATGTTCGTTGACTTCTTGCAACTAGGTACCGAACTTTCATGTGTGTGAAACTTGGTAAGTAAACACATCACAAGCCTCAATACTTTGAGAAACTGATTTCTTAATCTATGGTGGTTTCTGTTAGCAAGGTTTCGAGGTACACTAATTTTATAGTTTTTCTTGTCACTGATAAATTAGTAAATGGGGTATAGTTGTTACTTGTTAGCATGTACATGAAGTTGGTGATCTCTGTCTTTTGAAAAATTAGTCAATGGTCTATATCTTCCGAAATTTGGGGAGAAGTTTTATAGGAGTTTCCCCTTGACTTTATCAAGCGTTATTTCATTTTTTATATATATATATATATATTTTCTTTTATGAGATTTGACTCTTTCTCTCGCTGAGTTCTCCATTGTAGTTCAGTACTTGAAGTCGAAATCAATTGATCTTTTGCATCTCTCTTTCAGGTTATTCTCTCATCACTCTACAACTACATGTATATATTCCTATTTTCCTCAATGTAATTGGTCTTTGGGGGGATTCTGACAAAGAACTATTGTAGCTTCTTTTTTTTTTCCTTTGATTTTGCATGTTTTTATAGAACTTTCAGATCTTTTTAAGGACATGGGTTACCCAATTGAGTGAGCAAAATGTTACACTTTGGCTACTCCTCTGAAATCTTGATTTTCTTATGCTTGATACTTTGTTAGTTTTCAACCTCTATTACTAAAGGGGAGCTAATCCTGGAGGCATATATGGTCTAAGAGCTCTGCAACACACTCAATAGAATAGTAGTTAACTAAAATTGCTAATCAGAATTTCAAATTTTTTTTTTTAAATTTCATTCAATAGGTTAGCTATTACACTAGTAGAGCAAAGGGTTAGCCTAGTTGGTAAAAATGCTCTTCCTGCCACGTTCGTACCAGGGTTCGAACCTGGCCCCCCTCTCCTGAGCCTTGGAACTTATGTCTTCGTATGAGACCACTACACCAAATGATCAAAAAAAAAAGAAGAGGCTATTGCACTAGTCATTTTGTGAACCTCCACGTGGGAATTCGCTACCTAGATTTGGAGGACCAATTTGGTCTCCAAAATCTCTCTCAAAATCTCAACCCTCATGTTTTCTTTGGCACCGTTGTATTTACTTTGACGCTCCAGTTGGTGTGTAGGAAGAACGGATGGAAGGAAAGGGGAGATGGGGTGAAAATCCCTAGTTTGGTAGAGCTAAAGGTCTAACTTTGGCTACTTTCTTTTCTTATATTTGTGGCATAGAGATGCTAATTTTTATTTTATTTTTTTAGCATAGAGATGCAAAAAAGTAGTAGTTTTCACTTTTCAACCTCATTTGCTAAAGAAAGCTATTCTGAGTTATTACATAAGAGCATTTCCAGCACACTCAATAAAATAGCTAGCTAACCAAAATCGCTACTAAGAATCTCTCTTTTTTTCTTTTTATTTTTCCTTTTTTTGAACTCCAACAGGCTTAGCTCATTTTGTAAACCCTCCAAATGGAAATTGCTAGCTAGATTTGGTTGGTCGATTTGCTCTCCAAATTCACTCTCAAAATCCCAACCCTCATATTTTCTTTGACTCGGTGTCGGTGTTCAACCCTCATATTTTCTTTGACATTGCATTTGGTTGTGTAGAAAGAATGGATAGATGGAACGGGAAGGGAAGAGAAGAAAATCCCTAATTTTATAAAATGAAAGAGGACCAAAATGGCATCCCTTGGGCCCACCATTTCTCATCCGCATGAAAGTGGACACAGAGAAGAAGAAGCTTCCTATCTTCTTTTTTTTTTTTTTTTTTTGGCTTTTTACCTTCCTATCATTGATCAATGGATGCAAGGGTAGTTTATCTATATGATTGTTCAATATTTCATAGATTAGTAGCATATGATATATACATTTGTTTTTTTTACAAGTCCTCTTATCATATTCTCTTATATTTGATTTTAAAGGTGATCACCAATATATTTCCACCTTTTTAGCTCTATATGATTCTGAATTGAATTGAAATTTGTTAGCCCATTAGCCAAATGGGACATAGATTCCTAAGCTCTTGGCATACATATTACTAGCATATAGTACAAACCAAAATTTTCTTCTTCTACAAAGTCCTCTATCTTTGGACCCTTTTTGTTTTAAGCTCTACATGACTATCAATTAAATAGAAAGTTGATAAGCCAATAAGTAAAAGGGACGTAGATTATTAAGCTCTTAGATTACAAGCGTACGGTGTATATACACATTTATGTTTTAGTCTTCTGATAATATTCTTGATTTTTCATTATTAAATGCAGTGAACATTCCATATACCAATGGGAAATGTGTGTTATCTTCCCTCGACTTGGTTAAGAATTGATGGCTTTGACCTTGGTATGTACAAGTTTATGACAATTATCCAATTTTGATTTAGTATTTTTCTCTTTGACTTGATCTTTGTTATCTTTTATTCGTTTGGTAAAACTCGCTAGTTCGTTTGAAGTCAGTTACTTGTTATCAACTTGTCGAATTGCTGCACCAATATTTTGATTTAGAGCCCTCGTATATATAGTGGCTGCAAGGGATGAGATAACCTCTAAAAAGTACTGCTTCACCCTGATCATTTGGTGCTTCTTGTATGTTGATTTTGGATTGTGATAAATTTATTTACACAGGCTTATGAAAATTTTGGATGTTATAGAAACAAAGGAAACTCTGCCGATTTTTTTTTAGAAATCTTTGCTGTTTATTTTTTTGTTCTTGTGTTGCTTGTTTGGATAGTTTTTTATTTGTATTTTTGGTCTTGTTTTGCTCTTTGGGTTGCTAAGTGATTGCATTATTATAATTTTAATTGAATTTTCATTTTCTGTTTCAGGTTGTGGCGAAGGATTAGAGGATTAGAGCATAATTTTCCATTTTTAATTAAATCAATTATGAGCGTCATGACTTTACTTAGACTATTATTATTTTATTTTTATTTCAACTAATGTCAACTATAAAACAATTATGTATGAACGTATACTTTATTATCTCTTGTTTTATCTTTAATTAATATGCCTTTAAATTTTATGTGATTCTTGTCGTTTAAAAATAAGTATGGTATAATTTATTGTGATGGAGAAATAATGATTTTTGATGACAATATATAAATTTCCATCACAAATAATATTTGTGACGGTTTTGGTAATAATTGTGGTCACAATATTTAAAATTTTGTCACAAACAATATTTATTCCGTCACAAATACTATTTGTCCAAAACCGTCACAAATAGTATTTGTGACGGTTTTTGATCGACACAAATAAAGTGTTTTAAATCAAATGTGACACTACTATTTGTGTCGCATACTAATCCGTCACAAATATTATTTGTGACGGTTTTGGTCGACACAAATAAACCGTCACAAATAATAGTTATATGTGACACTATTTTTTGTGTCACACACAAATCCGACACAAAATCCGTCATAAATACTTTTTTGTGACGGAATTTGACCGACACAGACTTTTTGAGACGCCTTTAACTTGTGTCGGGCACAAAACCGTCACAAAAAGTGCAATTCCGTCACAAATACTTTTTGTGACGGAATTGCACCTTTTTTGTGACGGATTTTTTCCGTCACAAAAGACCTATTTTTTTGTAGTGCATTATATTGTTAATTGCATATATATGTCGGAATATTTTCAAAACTTTCTGGAAACTTTTCGAATCGGAATTTCGGAATTTTCGGAATTATAAAAACAATTCCGATTCGGTTCCAATTTTTCTTGAAATTCGGAATTCAATTTTTTCTTTCAAAATCGAAATTTTCAGATCGGAATCGGTCGGAATCGGAATTTCCGTTCCAAATGACACCCTAAGTTGTACCCAAAGACTTACTCGTCAAGATTAACCTTCCACTTTTAAATGTCATCCAACATATTTCCTGCACTTAAAAGCGTAAATACAAGGCACGTGTGCCTAAAAAGGTCCTCCTCACCGAACAAGTTAGTTTGATTTTGAAATTTAACACTCCACCCAAGTACAAAGATCCTGGTAATCATGCAATAGAGCGAGCCCTCTTAGACCAAGGTACTAATGTTAGTCTTCTTCCATATTCAGTGTATAAGCAACCTCGGTTTAGATAGCAGACCGCTCTGTGAAAGTACCGCGCGCGAGGAATAGATGAGGATGTGTTGATAAAAGTTGATAAGTTTGTATTTCCAGTGCATGATTAGCAAAAGTTAAAGAAATGTTTTTCCAAAAAACATGAATTTATGTTTGAAAAAAAAAAATCACAGACCCGGCTAATTTGAATATATATATATATATATATATATTTACATATGATAATTAATCTACTTGTTAAATTGAAAGGGGTAAATCAAAATTTGAGATCTTAACAAAAAGTCTTAATAAACTAATGTAAACTAATTTGAAAATAAACTCAAAGATAAACTCTTCATTCATATATACACATATAGTATACAACGATATTTGAGATTAGGTTTGAAAAAATCAAAAAGCTTTTACGTGGCAAAACAAAGAGCTTGTAATATACATATATATATATATATATATACACACTGCAAGTCTGCAATATCCCGTCGTACACATCGAAGGGTGAAAGAGCAAAGGCAAAATCAATTTGAATTAAAAAGATACCAAAACCAAGTTGGCATAACAAAACTCAAAACCACCATTATAATAAATTAAAAATAAAAAATAAAAAAACCAAATATTTTTGTTTTTTGGTTACTGTGGGCGTCCGGGTTACCTTGAGCGCACCTCGACTAATCCCACGAGATCAGGGCATCCGGTTAAATCACCTGTAGCCACCCCCTTTGAGATTCGAACTTGAAACCTCTGGAAATAACACCCAGGCCTTACCATCTGACCACAGGAGAAGTGATTTATAATACTCCAATCAACAACCCACATTCCCTCACACGTCCCACGTGCGTGTCTTCTTCAGGGGCTGCTCGCACCATGCGAGCAGTGTATTGTATTATTTCTAATTTCGAAAAATGTTTTTAAACTTTAAATATCCATAACTTTTGACCTATAACTCCATTTTTTGCAAATTTTATACCGTTGGAATCGTGTCGACGAGAGCTACAAAACTAGTACCATTGTTGATATGTTTTGAGAAAAAAAAATTTCATGTTTTTACATACATGAATAATAAGCGAAATTTCACTAAATATACATAAAATATTAAGTGAAATTTCACTCAATTCTAGAGCTTTTAAAGTTCTCCCAAAAAAGCCCTAGGTTCAAGTTTTGCAAAGCTTATAAACTAGTTACCAAATAAATTAACATGAAATTATGCTTTAAAAAAGGAGAAGCACCAAAAATGGGGCCAAACTAATCCTTAATGTGAGTCAAGTGAAATTTCACTAAATATTCATGTAGGCATATTAGGTGATTTGTTTTTTTTTTTTTTAAACAATGCATATTTTGTTAAAATAAGCAAATTTTATAATCAATTATAAAACACAATTTTTCAACCAAAACAAATGCAGAAAATCTTGTTAAAATTCGTCTTTTTTTAAATCTTTTTTCTCAAAACATATAAATTTGGCATACATAAATATTAAGTGAAAATTCACTGAACCCGTACATGCCTTCTTCATGAAAAACTTGAAGTTAAACTTAACATTCGTGTACTCGTTCAGTGAGATTTCACTTAGTATGTCAAGTGAAATTTCACTAACTATCTCAAAAGTCGCTAGAAATAACTCTCTAGAGTTTAAGGTCTACTTTGATACTTACTTTGTTAAAAAGTCTCTCAAATGTCAATTTAAGTAAAATTTCACTTAATATTCATGTATAAGTTCAATGAAATTTCACTTAATATTCATATATGCCAAGTGAAATTTCACTATATTTTTTTTCTCTTTCATATTAAACAATGCATATTTCGTTTAAATAAAAGTTAAAAAATCAAATTTCACAAATCAATTATAAAACATAGTTTTTTAATCCAAACAAATACAAAATTCTTGTGAAATTTCACTAAAACTCTCATTAAGAACGAAGTGAACATTCAATTTTTTTTTTCTCACAACATATCAACTTGGCATACGTGAAAATTCAATAACCCACGAATATTATGTGAAAATTCTATTAGGTTCGTCTGGAACATGACATGTAAAAATAAGAGTTTTTTTTCTTTTGCTCAAAAGGTATCAACAATGGTATTAGTTTTGTAGCTCTCGTCGATACGGTTCCAACGGTATAAAATTTGTAAGAAACAGAGTTGTAGATCAAAAGTTATGGAGGTCTAAAGGTTAAAAAAACATTTTCGAAATGGATATCATATGGTACAGTATTTCACACGGTGTGAGTGGCTGAAAGAAACTGGGGGATATGTGGAATTTTCTATGGTGCATGCACTTATACCGTGTGAGCACTGGATTAGATTTCTTTTGTCCTTTTTAGAAAATAGTCAAACCAATTAAAATTTTAAACTTACGAGGATTACTTGTAGGAATTTTCCAACAATTTTCTAATAAATTAATCATCTTTTGCTCGGAAGGAAAAAATATGTATTAGAGATGAAGAATCGAGTGTGTCCAAAAACTCACTAAAAATATAGGTGGTAGAAACTATGTATGACAACCCTCTTTCTACACCATTATATAAAAGAGCCTAAAGGCTCATGAATAGTGAAATTCTAATTGATTGTCCTTATTTAGTATTTCTCTAATTTGTTTCTCCTTCAATGTAATTTTACTTCTTCTTCTTTGATACTATTAGGAAAAATTATAAATCACACCCCTGTAGTTTAAGGATTATGACAATTTGGTCCCTATGATTTTAATTTTGGCAATTTACACCATATAGTTTGAAAATTGTGCAAAATTCACCCAATTACAAAATAAGTAAGGGCATAATGGGAATATCATATTATATTCAGTCCAAAATGACACTATGTGTCCATAGACCTAGGAGTGTAGTTGAATGGGACCAGAAGCTTATACGGGGGTTTGGGATAGCACCCCTACTGGAATTTTTTTGGGTAAAAAATAGTATAATTTTATGTGATTTTTTGTACAAACTAATTTATCTACACCATTATATAAAAGAGCCTCAAGGCTCATGAACAGTAAAATTCCAATTGATTGTCCTTATTTGGTATTTCTCTAATTTGTTTCTCCTTCCGTGTAATTTTACTTCTTCTTTGATACTATTGCAAATTACACCCCTGTAGTTTAAGGGTTGTGACAATTTGGTCCCTATGGTTTTAATTTTGGCAATTTACACCCTATAGTTTGAAAATTGTGCAAATTCCACCCAATTACAAAATAAGCAAGGGCATAATGGGAATATCATATTATTTCCAGTTTAAAATGACACTTTGTGTCCATAGACCCAGGAGTGTAGTTCAGTGGGATCAGAAGCTTATACAGGGGTTTTGGGACAGTGCCCTCACTGTAATTTTTTTTTGGGTAAAAATAGTATAATTTTATGTGATTTTTTGTACAAACTAATTTATCCCATAAATAACTTATAATCTTTTAAATAATCCGATACACTTAAAGCTTATAATAATCTGGTAATATCTTATAATCTTTTAAACTACCGTGCTAATAGCTTATAATCTTTTAAACAAACTGATACACTTAAAGTTAGACACATACTGCCAAACAAATATCAAAGTGAAATTGATATAAATAAATTAAAAAAATTTAAGCTTATAATACAAAATTTTCGTGAAAATATTATGGGATAGTTTCGTTTGTACAAAAAAAAAAAATTCACGGAATTACACTATTTCTACCCCCCAAAACATAAATATATCGGGTCGGGGGAAATTTCAATTTGTCCTAATTTGTCATTTTTTGATTTGTTGAAAATCACATTTTTACCCTTACTTTTCTTTCTTGTTCCATTTCCCTTTAATGATTATTTTCATATTTTTGTCATTTTGTGAGGGTGGGTTGGTCATTTCATCCACAAAACAACCCTTATTACTATCAGGTCAACTTTTAAAATTAATTTATTCTAAAAATGATGATTCAATCAACTTTTCAAACAATAATTATAAATGTTTATAATTTCATTCAACTTTTACAAATATTTAATCCACTAATAATGATTCAATCAATTTTTCAAACAATAATTACAAATATTTACAATTTGGTTCAACAAACCCAAAAGTCAACAATTGTAGGTTGTGCCTTGTTTAACACAACTGTTTTTTGGTCTTGTGGTTTGTATGTTTTTTCGTTCTTCCCAAACAAGTCACTAGCTTGTTTGGTTTTGTTTTGTTTTATTTGGTTTGTTTGGTTTTATTTATTTATTTTTTTTATTATTTTTTGGGTTTTCCCAAACAAACCACTAACACAAACAAGGCACAACACAACCCAAATTGGGCTATGCCTTGTTTGGTTTTGTTTTGTTTTGTTTTTGTTTTTTTTTTGTTTTCTCAAACAAAGAACTAACACTTGTTTTATATACCCTATATAGATCTATCTATATATATATATATATATATATACCTTATATAAAAGAGGCTAAATGTGATTTTTAATTTTAATTTTGTCTTTATTGCTAAATGTGATTTTCAATTTCAATTTTATCCTTATTTGTTATTTTTTGAATTGTTCATTTTTACCATTTCCCCTTTGAAATCCTACACAATTCACAAACGATTTTATTTTTTGTTTTTTTTTTTTCTTGAAAAAGTGATGTGTGCATATAAGTTTAATTTACATACATGCTTAGACATTTAATTTTATTACACACACATGCCTTAAAAAATTATTATTATTATTATATATATTGAATATATTATATACCAAAATTGAATAAAAATGCGTACAATTATAAATTGAATAGCCAAATTACTCTTATGCCTTATGCAAATTACCCTTTTGTTTCTATACCTTAAAAAAAAGAGCTTAAAGTTTAAAGTGTTTACAATTATAAATTTCTGTTTGTTAAATTAAATTACCAAAAACTCTTTTATTATATTATGATATATATATATATATATATTGAATAATCTAATTACCCTTATAACTTTTACAAATTACAATTTTGTTAAATCGAATTACCAAATTACCCTTTTGTATATAATATATACGAGTGTGTGTGTATTTATATATATATCTATATATATATATAGCTTATATGTACTTTAAAGAAAATAGCCTAAAAGTTTAAAGTATGTACAATTACAAATTGAATAATCAAATTACCCTTAATTTTTTGCAAATTTCTCTTTTGTTAAATCGAGTTACCAAATTACCCTTTTGCATTTTTTATATTACCCTTTTCGTATATATGTATGTATATATATATATATATATATGTTATCTATACGATAAAGAAAAAAGCCTTAAATTGTAGGTTAACATCAATTAATATAGTTCTTAATCATATTTTTCTAACACCATTTTCAGAATTAATAAAACTTATTTCTCTTTCTTGTTCACGTTAAAAAACATATACATTGTATTTTTTTCTACGAAATCCAACGCCCGTACATTGCACGGGCCGACTTCCTAGTTGGTGTCAAAAGAGAGTTTATTAATTCCTATAAGAAAGATACCAATATGAAGGACAACTCTATACTTTACTAACCCCAAAAGAAATTAGTTGGTGTAATATATCAACTTCGCTAGTACTTTTATCTCATTTCTTCCCTGCACACACAAATCACACACTTATGTTGTAAAAAACCTATTATGGTCTTCCCCATCATAGCCCTGCTTTTTTTTTTTTTTCTCCTTTTTTTTTTTTTTTTGGTCATTGAGTATAAAATCCAAATTATTAGGCTTTTCTAATAATTAGTCAAGTCCAATAAACTTGTTAGTAATAGCTCTCTCCTATTTTATTTAGAAACTTTTGCCGTTATTCCATAATAGATGCTCCCAAATAAATGACTTATATATCTATATATACACAATACATATATATATATATATATTTATAAATTAGTGCTTATTGTTTTCCTAAAATCTTGGGATTAAATTATATCTTGTAATTGAATGCAAAATCATGTTTGAAATTCAAAAAATTTCCAGCTATAATTTCAACTCTATTCAAGCAAAATCAAACTCCATCTCCATATTTTGAATACACAATCTTCATATATCTTCCTTACTGTTATGAAATTTCACATGTTGGTGATGTGAAATTTCACAATCAGACTTACTGTTACGAAAATTCACAAAAAAAAACTTTTCAAATGAAATTTCAACAAATAACTTACTGTTACGAAAGTTCAAAAAATAACTTACTGTTATGAAATTTCACAAACTTCAAAATACAAAATACAAAATACAAAATAAAATATAATAATAATAAAATAAAATAAACCCTTGCTATTATGAATTTCACATGTTACGAATGTGAAATTTCACATTCAGACTGCTGTTGTGAAATTGCATGTGTTGGGGATGTCAAAATTTACATCCAGACTTTGAAAAGGTCGACATCCAGTTCACTAACTACACTATAATAAGAAACTGTCTAGCTTATTTCACCAACATCATTTTGTTGCTCACGAAAGATTACTTTCCCATGAATTAAACAAACGTAAACACCAAAACATTGATTTCAAGAAACATTGAAAATCCTTTTAACAAAATACTGATATTGAGTTCTAAGAAACATTTTTATCCTGTAAAGTGATTTATAACCTGGAAAAAATAAAAATAAAAATGGGGATATGGAAATTCACATTCAAGAAAATTAACATTGAAAACCCTTTTAGCAAACATTTGATATTGAGTTCTAAAAAATATTTATGGACTGAAAAATGATTTATATTTTGTACAAAAAACATACAGATTTGAAAAAAAAAAAATATAGAAACCAACAACGTGAAAAATTCGTTGAATATGAAACCCACTTACCGTAAATGACGAACAAGAACCATGCGTACTTCTTTCTTGAAATAAAAAAAAAAAATATATATATATATATATATATACGAATTCTCAAATTGATGAGCTTCAAATCTCTGAATCGTCAAAAAAATGTACAATATCTTCACACTCTTGAAGCTATGAACAATTCGCTACTGGAATATACAATTTCAATTCAAACAAAAGCAACATTCCTTGATTTGTGTAGATAGGTTGTTTGCAATCACTAAGGGTTTTAAAATAACTTAAATCATGAGAATGGCATAACAAACTACCTTCCAAAACAGATTTAGACCCATTTAATGACATAAATATGGATAAATATGTATTGACATATATATATATAGTCTCTCTATATATCTAAGGGTAAATATGTCCATAAAAATAGTAATTAAGTGAGTCAAAAGACCTATTGCTACACAAATTTAGGGGACAGGGACCTTTTATTATACTAAGAACGGGGAGGAGGGGACAAGGGCCATAACCTACCGGTAGTCACCACTTTATAACGTCTGTTTTCTTCTTAACTTTGCATACAAGTCTTAGTTGGAATTTCTAATTTCTGCCAAAACAACACGAAAATGGAAGAAAAGTCTCAGTTATAACCAAATAATGCTTTGAATACTTTACTGCATAATTAAGAAATATTCTTGCATTGTGTATCCTTTCTCCAACAGTAGCCTCATCTATCCTAACCAACAAATTGCAATCAAATATCAAAAATCTAATTCATTGTATATTTGCATTTAAAAAATTGAAAAAAAACACCCGAAAAGAAAAGAAAATTCATCTATAATTGATCTGAGGTGACCGAACATTAATAACACGGTATTCCTATGTTCCTAGCACGTAGGATTGGAGAACATTCGCACCAAACTGCTTCACTGGCACGAACACGGGTTGCTCGCCTTTCTCTACCCCCAATACTAAGATTCTACACAACAAAAAATGGAATCCAGAAAGCATGACAAGGACTCCAGAGAAGTAGACGAATTCCTTTTTAGTTTTATTCCATTTGAATGGTTCTCAAAACTGGCTCATCTCCGACCACCCTCCAATAAGCTCAGCCAAAAGAATTCCAAAAAAATAACCCTGCAAAAAATGTTATTAAAAATCTTTAATAAGTATGTATGTGCAAACAAATATATAGGTCGGTTACGGGATAAAGCCCGAAGCTGACAACATCAGTCCAATTTCATAGAAAGCTGACAAGAGCATAATCCTACAATTTGAGACGTACACGATATATGCATGGCGATTATTTCATGGAAGTCCACAACTAACATGGCATTTAACGAGGAAGCAATTCATAGGTTAACACACTGCATTATTAAAAGTTGTCTATATACATACACACACACCCACCAAAAAAAACAAGAGGAAGGCTCCGTTTGATAAACTGAAAATTAAGCACTGAGCTCTTAGTGCTGGAAAATTTAAGCAACTGAAATTGTTGTACTGCAAAAAAAATGAGTAAGTACTGAAATAGAACGCATTCTGTGATTTCTTTTCACTAGAAATTTTTTTACTTAAAAGTTTGCAGTAGGTTTTTGGCTATTTTTTTCAGTCAATTGGTGTCAAAATTATGAATCATGAAGCCTAAGATCTATATTTGTTAGAAAATAGATAGTCATATATATGTATGTGCTGTAGTGTATACATATAGAAACAAATGTACAGTGCTTAAAATGAACAAATGAACAATTTAACACAAACTTCATGCAAAATCAGGGCTCAAAATTTTGAATTTTCCACTTAAAACTTAAAAGATCAAAGTTCAAAATTGTGAATCATGGACTGCATTGAAACGTGAATCGTATGGGATTATAATATTATATGAAACTAGAATCGACTCGTGAAACGATTTTAGGACTGATTCTAACAACCCTCCTTCGAGAGAGAATGGCATAAGAAAGGTAATAGAAGAATTGATGCTAAAATTGTAAGTTTATGCAACATACTCCTGAGTCAAACTTTAGATAGGAAGAAGTGGCTGTCTTTCATCAGATCCTACACGATGAGTAGCCTAGAAAAAGAGTAAATAAAAAAGAGAGTTAGTTTAAGTAGAAGTTTTAAATAATTGATCAATATCACATCTGCAACAGGCTAACTAAAATACACACCTCCTCATTTGCTCCTGCTGTCATATTTACGAAGGATGAATCCCTTGACCTGAAAGTGGGGGGAAAAGATAGTCTGTAAGTTGTTATCATAAACGACTTTGCACATAAGATTACATTTTGGCTAGAAACAGATATAATTTAATTCATAAGAGAAATTATAGAAACTTGGGAAGCTGTCATATATGGAAAAATCCACTTGCTGCATGGCTGCCAAAGTAATTGGACGAAACTTAAGATTATATAAAAATATTTCATTTTTAAACCAAGAAAAAAGAAAAGACTTTTCCCAGGACAAAACTTAAGATGTATGTTCATAAGCACTACATGCCTTTTCTTTACAAATTTTAAGAGCCCGTTTGGTGTTGCTATGGGAATAAGAGATTTTTTTCTTTAATAGGTGTACAAAAAATCAGCTAATTGTAGCTTCCGATTTAACGTATTATTTCTGCTTTAAAGTGGATACTAGTGTTACAAAGGCGGTGAAAAAGTTTTTGCCAAATAGACTCAAATGTCTCAACAATCGCATATAAGTAATGGATTATAGGCTGATCCAAATGGGCTCTAAATAGAACGCAGCCACCAATCAATCAAACCTCTTTTCATGTATGCTAAGCATAAACGACAAAGAAAAAAACTTTTTATTGCCCTCTGGATTCACAGAATCACATAGATGGAGGTCTCTGAGTATCCACAACTATCCTTCACAACAGAGGCAAGTCATAGCTTAATAGGCAAAATCAACAAACTAATACCTGTGGTCATTCTGAACATCCAACCGTTCAAGCACCCCATTTTGATCCTCATCCTTAACTTTTGCAAGAGGGGAAAAAAACTAAAGAAATAAATGAAACACAAGGTAAGTCCCAAAACAATATTGGAAAACGTGTGCACTGTTTGGTTTGCGGATTTAGAGGAGGAAAAGAAAAAGGAAAGGAAAACAAGAAGGATGCTTGGTTCCCTTGAGTTTTCCTCCATGGTTCAATAAAATTAAAAACTAAAAATTCTCAAAATATAATTGTATCTTGAGAAAAAGGTAGGGAAGGGACTCAAAAAATTCGAAATTTTTAATTTACTTCTCCCTATATTTTCTTTTCTTCCAATTTTGCACACTATTTTCCTTAACATAACAAAGAAAAGTGTTCTCTTTAGTGTTCCCCTTTCCTTTCCCTCACTAAATTCATGAACCAAACAGAGGCTTAAAGGTTATAAGTCTCTTTCTTATATTACCTGGTGCATGGAGATGAAAACAACAGAAATTCCCAAAAGAAAGTTTACAGTCAGACTATGACCAAACAACGCAGCAGATGCTATGCCTGTGAAAATCGTGGCAACGGTTGACGAGTACTTCTTCAATATTGTATCTGTTTGCATAAAATGAAGCCTCTTATAAGTATAAAAAATAATAATAACAATAATAATAAATAATGTGTGCATAACAAAATATATATTACTGTACAACATTATATAAACAAAATATGTATATCAAGAACAGGTTCTCGTACTAAAACAGAAGGCAAAGTTTCCCATACACAAAACAGCCATAATACTTAATGCAACAAAAAAAAGGTGAAACTAACAAGAAAAATAATCTAACCAGCATATTTAAAGAAAAATGAGGATAGAATCCCTTGTGCTGCATTGTTAAATATCAGAAGCATGGTAGCATGTGAATGTCCATGGAAGATATCCAAGCTATTGGGACCTGAAATTTCAAAATAACAAATCAGCGCCATAACTCAAAAGTTTGATCAAAGAACCAAGAATATAATTTATTTTTTTTTATAGGAAATTGTACTGCATTGAAAAGGCACCAAAGGGGGTGCACCCGTGTCCTTAGAAATTTTGATTGGTCCAGATTCCTGAGCTATACACTATAGAACCACTAAAGAGGGTAGGACCATTAATGAAACAAGCCTTCAACACAAATACTGACATTGAATCAGTTTACAAATTTCTAAAACGTAGCCATTTCATTTTGCCATCAAAATTTTGAAGATGACTATCATTTCAGTAGAAAGAGCAGTTAAATGGGACGTATTCAACACACAAGTATAAACAAAAGAAATGCTATAAATCAATTCAATATCTTCTGGAATCCAAAAACTTACTGAACTATGCCATGCAATTCTAGTCTGCCTCTACTAGTGGAAACACTAAGTCCTGAGAAAACGCAAACCATATCTTTGTACTTTTTGGAAAAATTTAAAAAGAAAAAGAACAGTTTTAATTTCATATATGCTTAATGAAGGAAAAAAAGACAGAACAAGATAAAGAAAAGTCGAAAAGAGTATGCAGGGACGAGCTATCACCCATTTATCACTCTTCCATTCTAATATGCAACAGACAACATGAAGCAAAATGTTTACTAGTGGAAGAAAAGAGTAATGCTATGGTTCCCATATTTGTATCAAAATTTTGGTTCCCAACACGTGCAAATGGGACCACCTAAAACAGCTTCAATGAAAATCAAGTGGTCCTACTGTTATTGAATGTGGCCCCACTGCCACGTGTTGGGAACAAATTTGGGAATCATAGGATTACTTGAAAGAAAAAATTCCTATTTTGCAGTGGGAAAAAATATTTCAAACGCTCACAACTTTATGTCACTACTATTTATTTGGACACTCAAAATGTTAGCTTCCCGGGAGTAAGGTGAAAGATCCTGAGAGATAAACATAAATGCACACCATCTTGCGAAATGAAGAGCAGCTCCGCTCTGGAGACTCTCGCCACCGTCGGGTCCGGGGAGGTTAGATGTACACACATTGGATCTATAGCCTTATACATCGTTATTAGAAAAAATGATTCATATAGCTGAGCTCATATTTTTGGGACCACATTTTTTTATGTTCAGTTAAAGCATATTTAGCAAGAAGCTGGGAGAATGGTAGTCAGGATCGGCTGATTTATACGAGTCAATTCGAATTTTATACAACCCAATACGGTTCACGATTCAATACAATTCATGATTCAAGATTTTGAGCATTGAATGATTGAAATTCGAAGTTTTAAGTGGAGAACTTTCAACATTTTGAGACTAGCAATTGCATGAAACTTGTGTTATTGTTTTGTTCATTTCAAGCACCCTAAAAAAATGATGTGTACGGAATTTTAAATTATACTCCCTCTATCCCATATGAAGAGTCTCTTTTGGGAATTCCAACTTTTAAGGAACCTTTTTGGTTGTGATGAAAATTTTCAACTTCCACTATTGTCCTTTTTGAATTTCTAAATTCTAGTGACACGCCAAAGAAAATGTGGGTGAGTTTTATGTAATAAAGGGCAAATTTGGAAAATGTGTAGTTAAATTACATTTGACTTTTCAAAGAAAGATTCTTAAAATGGGACATCCAAAAATGGAATAAAGGCCTCTTAATTTGGGACGGAGGGAGTAAGTTCTCGTTACCTGAAATAAGTTAATCTTACGATTCACGACTCAAGACGATTCACACTTCATAATTTTGGCAAACTGATTCACAACTCAATTCACGATCTGACAACCCATCATGGGAGTGACATTTTTTTGCATTTTAAAGTAAAACATGTTCTCCAACTAAATAACTGCTAAAAATCTTATCAGCCAGCAATTTGAGCAGCAATAGTTACAAAGTTCCCCAGAATGAAAATAAAACCCCTAACGCCCAACCATGGCATGTGTTGGTCTTAATAAAACAGAAAGCTGAAACATGCACATAGAGGAATTGGATTTGAACCATAGAAAATAAGACTTGCAAGCCAACTAAAACATAACACAGAATTGAAAGATGAACTCCTATATGCTCTATTAAACTCTTGATATCAATACAACATTAAAGCACTTATCCCCAATATTATTGACATAGATTGATTGGAATGGACAACATCAGTTATGTATTTATTATATTACCTTTGAAAATGGCAATTCCAAGAATGGCCAAAAAGTTGAATATGGCACCATATCCATATAAGAACAAGTTCTGAAAGCCAAACAATATGCCAAATAAGTAGGATAAGAATATTGCTTTAGATAACCATTTTTTAAACAAAGATCTTAACGTGCATCACCGGCACAGTAAGAGTAAACATCAATGTAAGAAGGGATTCAGTTATAAAATCAACAAACTGTCTCAGAATCAATGTCAAGATAATTGTGCATGCTGAGTCTTCATTTTTGAATAAGTGCTGGTTCGATAACTTCAGGTTTTCCTTGAGGTATTTCCTGGTGTAACATGGATCTCCTACTTTCCCCCACAATACCCGTGCGGACACACCATGACAAGGGTATGGCTTCAAGTATGTGTCCGACACCCATACCCAAGTCAGACTTGCAGATCCTCCACACGTGATGTTGAAAAGTAATACGAAGCTAAATTATTGAGGAAGAATAATTTCTAGTTCTCCCTGTGAAGAAACAGATAGAAACACCTAAACTAAATTCTCATCCCGAATATTATTTAACAAGATAACGTCACACATTACGATATTATATTAAACATAATATCTTTTATATGTTTAGGATGTTTCTGCCTATCCCTACACGACACAGACACCAACACACACCCATCTGACTTGCATACCCGAGTTCATGTACCATGCAGTGTATCAACTGAACCTCTAGGAGGCATACTCCAAAACACACCAGTGGGAAAAGGGAAGCCAAGAATCCTCCATTTTGTCTCCTTCTAGATAACCAGAAAATAGCAACTGGACATAAAACTGCTTTCTATTTCCCTCTTCAAGCATTATCACACAATCTTAAATTAAAAAAAAATAATGTGTTTCCTGTTTCTTGCCGGGGACATAGTTACACCCAAGTACTTGTAAAAGCTCCCAGAAGATCTAGAAGGATGGCACATCCTAACTGAATCAGTATATCACATACCAATTTAGAACATCTTTAATAACTAAGGAGTGGTGTGAATACGTTTCAATGATGTATTTAAACAAAACCATGTTCATATTACTTCACACATAACAAGAATAAAAGCTCATTCGTCGCAAATAAGAGCCCGTTTGAGATAGCTTTTTCGGGGTGTGAGAATGGATTAGCTTTTTCACAGCTTTTTTAAAAATATGATATGATTCCTCCTTAAAGTTAATAACTTTCTTAAAAAGCTCCAGTTTGTAGCTTTTAACAAACAAAAAAACCTCTTATCCCAAAAAAGTGGTTATTTTAAAGCCACAACCCATATGGGCTGTAAAAAGGTAATAACAAAAATAACCAGAACTGTCGAGTAATTCAATGACACGTCATAAAAGCAAATGATACTCATGCTACTAAATCACCTGAAGGTAAATGCTCGTGTCATATTGGCTCTTGAGAGCATACTCATTGAAGACTGAGGCCATAGATGGAACAGTCACCTGTAAATTGTACTCTAATGTAAGCCCGCACCAAAAAAGAACAAATCTAAAAGATGACGATCATAATAGCAAAAAAGTTGATTTCAGACAAAACAAAAGGCATGGATGGGGTTTCATTAGTTCATGTCAACTTAGAGGGCATCCATATCTTTTGCCACAAATGTCTCAAATCACTTACAAAAATCAGCGTATAGACATATGCACCAGTTGCAACTGGAAGACCCAACGCAGTAGTGCCCTCAGGCAGTGTACGTAGCTGGTTTATACTGATTCCAATGAGCAACAAAGCCAGAGCCTCCCACTGTAACAAGAAAAACAACAATAAATGCAATTCTTACAAACAGCATGACCTCGTGTATTGAGGATACATACCTGATCTCTTAAAAAGATCATAAAACAATTTTCCTAACTAGTCAAACTGATCAAAATAAGACCAATTAGAATTCGAACTAACCTGAATTACGGAAAACCGCCGTCTCATTATTATTTTCAACAAAACAGCAATCACCAAAACCTACGTATTGAAATAGCAAAAGTTAGTGGAAATAAAAATTAATAATTAAAGACAGAAAAATTAGCATCACAAGATAATATCTAGCACACGTCATGTATGTCGGCTAACATAACATTGATACTACTATTTTAGCATTTTGTGTTGTGTCAAACAAAAATCTAGAAGCTTGTGAAACACCTTAAACAACCTTCATCCATCACACAATACACTTTAATTTGAAAATTTTGACAGACTTAACTCTCCTCAATGTATATTCATGAGTGCCCTCTAGGGGTGAAACAAAAACCGAAAAAACCGAACCACCGAACCGAACCGATCGGCTCGGTCGGTTTTCATAAAGTTGGTGCAGTGTAAAACCGAAAACCGAACCGAAAAATTAGCCTAAAACCGAAAAAACCGACCGAAACCGAACCGATCGGTCGGTGGAAAATCACTCCCAAAACCGACCGAACCGAACCGATTTCAGCCTTAGTGCCCTCACCACATAATTCCTTAGGGGGCTTTCGAGAGATTGATTCTGTGCTGAAGCAAGTCAGCCGTATGTCAGGTGAGACAAAATTTTGGAAAAATAGAACATGAAAAAAAAAAAAGGTCCTCGAAGCCTTTCTTTTTCTTTTTTTGGGTAAAAAAAACATGTAAATATACCAAAACAAACTGTCAGCCCTATCACACCTGATTTCATATTTGGCACCTTTGGCAACATCTATGCCAACATATACATAAACATATGCATACTGGAAAACCTACTACATATCTAAAAGTAGGCACATTTTATGGACTAAAAAAGTCCCATCTACCTCATCAAAATAAAGAAACTAGAGTAATATCCAAAGGAGGAGCAAAACTAAATTACTTAGTGCCCTTGTTGCGAAATTACTTTGGTACCCTCGTTTTAATGAGGTAGCAAGGAGTTTTCTCGTTATCCAAACACCATGCTATCTTACTACCTTCATGTAGTAGGATAGCAAGCCCCTACAGATACATACATGTACATATATATATATATATATATTTATTTATACATGTAAACATAATTAAATATTTTTTACAGCCTCATAATCAGATCCAGAGCTGACTAATTAGTGTAATGCTAAAAGTCCAAACTAGATTCAGGATGATTTATTCTCTTTTCATCACTCAGACCATTTATATGTACGCCAGATTCAGGCAAGATAGAATAAATGGGCAATGCTAAAATTGGGATTTGGTAAATGAATCAAGTGAATTTCACCAAATCAAAAAGTCGGGATGAGATCACAAAGACACCTTTCTTTTAAACCTTAAAAGAAGAGGTTTTTCTCTTTTCTGGAGATTCCGGTGTTGGAAAAAGAGGGTGTTCATTCAAGAAATATTCTCACTTCTCATAGTCCTCAGCAAACAGAAAGCATCAAGGTTCGCACCGATTTTTATCAGGTGTAAGGGTATATTCAGCGACATTTGACGCTTAAAGCTTCCATAGATATAAGACATCAGCAATTTCATATGGACGAAGTGCTCTAATTCTCATTTTTAAAAAAAGGTACGTTCAAGAATTTCTCCCATAACAAATAGGAAAGCAACATGGCAAACTGCTATAAATGTTTCCACTAATACAACTGGCAATTTTGCATGAAGCTCATGATTGCAGATCTCCAAGAAAAATGCAAAAGCAAGCACTAGCAGCTTACTATGGCTAACACTGTTGACATGCAATATATTTATCATGATTCATGGTACAACAATAAGCCAGATCGAACCACCAGTACACAACAGATTAAAAAATCAAAAGCCAAAAAAATCCACTGGATCAATATGGAAATATGAAGGAAAATGTGAACTACAATATACCTTCAGATTGCTAAGCATCTTCACAGTTGCAGGGTTAAAGTAGAGCTGCACAAGAGAAGTTCTTACAATGAAAAAGTTTCCAACACGACCACGAACAAATGGGATCAATTTTGGAAAAGACATCATTTAATTAAAAAAAAAACCATCAGATTAAGATGTAAATATGCCTACTGAACCACTTAGGTCATGAACTTCAGAAAGCCAGCCAGAGTATAACCTAGAAACCTAATAGTCTGGTCGATGTTATATGGCATGTCACAAGCAATTTGCGTTATTGGTGTAAAGTAACTATGCACTTACAGGCATTTCATTATGTACACTGATTACTGATACAGCTATGTAGCATGGGTACTTCATTTAGGCCCCCGTACCCGTACCGGGTACTCACCGGACGCCGACACTTAATGGACACCCTAGGATACTTACCCGACACTCCAAAAAACATTTCCACTTATTTAATTCAACTTTTTGTAAATGATTATTGCCCTCTTTTGGATTATGGTTTTGTGCCCTTTTTTAGGATGAATCTTTTCTTGTCTTGTTTTGGACTTGTAATTTTTATGATTTGGTAGTGATATTGATGATCTAATGATGTTTAATTATAACAATCTTGTTATGCTTATGGTCCTTGTGAATGATTTTGTTATAGTTAAACAATCTTGCTATAGGTAAAGCAATCTTGTTATAACTTATAATACTTATGGTTCTTGTTAAGTGACTATTTGGACTTGTTTTTAATTAGCATTATATTATTAATTTAAAAAACAATATTTTATTCGTCGTACCCAAGCCGTACCCGCAACCGTACCCAACATTTTTAGGATTCGTGGTACCCCCATACCCGTATCATGTCGTACTCATGTCCCGCATCCGCATCCGTGCTACATTGCTGATACCCATTGTCACAACTCTAAATTGACAAAGCTATACGAGCAATATTCCTACTACATACGACAGCAGAGGTGAGGATCTATCCAAATTTCCTAATGCTCTCCAGAAGCACACACATTCTGGAAGAACCTATTAAAAGAAAATACCTGCATGGTGAACTTAAGATAGTTATTGATAGCATAGAGAAGAGCTGGGACGGCAAGAAGCACATTATTGCGAGCAGCCTGCAAGAAATACAGAACGAAAATTTTAAAATTAGGGGCCATTCAGCATAGGTTTTATACTGAACTTTCAAACGAAGCTCCCAAAACCCCAATAAATTGAAAAAATATAATTCGTTCTTCCAGGAGTCAAGCAACCATATTAATTGGGGACAACCAACAAATCCAAAGAAAAGAAAGTTCAATTGAGTGCAAAATAATTAAACAATAAACAAATAAAGGAATAAGGCCCAAATCTTAACGTAGCAGCTATGGAGTGGTACAAACGTACCAACTACATCCACCAAGTGGACTGCAGCCCAAAGTCAAAAAATTCAAGTTCAAAACTGGAACTACCATAAATGTAAAAAAAATAAAAAACTTAAGCTTCTTAAAATAATTGATGCAACCAAAAATCATAAGCCATCGATCATGATAGACTCCATTGTATCGATTACATGTGTCTGGATATGTTACCCGGACTCGGGTACGTGTGTCGAATGTAGATATGAATCCGGGAGTCGGTCTCGGTAGACCCCAATATTTTAGGATAAGGGGACTCTGCCACGAAGGATCCAAAACTTGGGTACAGGTACGAGGACACGCCAAACAAGAAATAGAACAAGACATATTGTTGAAGTTAGCTGAATTCTTTGTAGTCAATGCTCTAAATGCATACTATATACTTACAATCATAAAACCTAAAAAGCATTATTCTTATTTTATTATTATTTTACACATAATATTGACATAGTATAAATAATTTATGGGGAAGTAGCTCTACTAAGAGGTCTGCAAATGGCAACACTAGGATATGAGGCCATTAAATGTATACAGTATTCTAACAACCTAAATACGATAACAAGACCTTGAGTCTAGAAAATAGTTTCTCTTTAGATTATAATGTTGATAGATTGAGAATAAGTTCAAATCTCACAAGTAGTTGGGATTGGGAATAGGAAGTATAAGTTTTTGTGCACCAAAGCCAAGATAAATAGCTTCCATCATCTCATTTTTCAACAAAAAAATTGCTGCACAATTGGATTTTATTTTATTTTATTTTTTGGGGGGAAAGGTGAATATTCACATCTCATATTTCACCCAATCATCTTAGCATTAAAAGGAGAGAGAGAGAGAGAGAGAGAGAGAGAGAGAGAGAGAGAGTCTCGTTTTACAACAAAAAGAAAATGTTGCCCAGCTCATTTTTCTGGGTAAAAGGCAAGAATGCACAACTCCTATTTCACATGAAAAGAAGAAAGAGGGAAAAGCAGGAACAGTCATCATTATACATCTTTTCATAAAAGAAGAGGAGCAAGGGCCAGACGAAGTAAGGCATGGGTCAACTAGCAAGCCATGTCCGACATGGTAAGAAACAAGTCTGACACATATCTCGTATCAGGATCCTTTACATACCCACGTCGACATTGACAAGGCACCTTTTATGCCAAGTCGGGGTAACATGTCCGGACTGAGTGGGTCTGAAGACTTGCTTGACATGGGACGCACGAGAAGATAATAAAGAAAAGGATATGCTCAAATAATACTTTAATACTCCCTATGTCCCAAGTTAAGAGTCCTTTATCCATTTTGGGATGTCCCAATTTAAAAGTCTTCTTTGAAAACTCAACATAATTACACTTTCCAAGATTAACCCTCTACTATTATAGAGCTCTCTCGCTTTTCATTTGATGTGACACTAAAATTTTAAATTTAAAAGAGGACAACAATGGCAAGTTGAAAATTTTTACCACAACAAAATAAGCTTCCTTAGATATTTGAATTTCAAATAGGTCCCTTACTTTGGGACCAAAGATGCATAATATTATTAAAGATATTCGTAGGTGCAGAGTGATTGATTTTTAAGGTTTGTATTTCTATTATTTTGAGAAGGTCTTTTTATTCATGTAGGTGTATTCATGTTGAGGTTGGGATTTACACCAAGAAATCACTACTCCATCTAAGTCCAGACGAATCCTTAGGAATGTGATCCCCAGATTAACTTTCCAAGTCTTACGTGTTACTATAATTTTCAATAACTAGAAATAGACTCTTGGGCTCCGAAAACCATCCCCCAGTTGCCAAGTCAAGGCTTTCAAAAACAAGAATTTTGAAGGCATAATTAAATAAGAACCTAGGGTGTATTAATTTGCCGGATTTTATGGACTAGATTGGAGTATTGGACTACTTAGTGCAATACGCGTTTACACCGCACTTGTTTGTAACTTTTTCTGTTTTAACTAACTCGGGATAAGTTATCCAGAGTTTTAAAATAAATAAGTGGGGGGTAGGGGGGGACGGGGAAGAAGAAGCCTAGGCACAAGGCGCACTTAAGCGCAATGCCTCCCGGAGCCTAGGCGCAAGGCGCAGAAAAAAAAATAAAATAAAATAAAATAAAATAAAAATAATAAATAATAAATAAATAATAAATAAATAAATAAAGAAGCCCGAGCGAAGTAAGGCGCACTTTAAAAGAACTTATAAATTAAATATGTTAAGCAAATATAAGAACTCTACTTCATCAACCTTAGAAAAAAACAATGAAGACATAATCAAGTATGTAGCGACCTAATGGGTCTTAATATGGGTCTGAAGGTAACAAGAGGTGGGTCATGAGTTGGGTCTAAAGTTAATACTAGTTGGGAAATGGAATGACTAGTGTCAGGCCTAATTAAGTTACTGATGCAACATTTTATTGAGGGGCGAGCTTCGCGCCTTGGGCTTTCATAAAAAGGCACGCCTAAGCGGGGCCTTGCCTAGGGCGAGGCGCAAAGGTTGACCCGCCTGAGCCAGAGCCTTAGGCGTGCAGCGGCGCCTTTAACAGTAGAGAGGGAGGGCGGGCGGTGTTGCATTATTTAGTTGCAGATTGTGCTTAAATGGTATAAAACACAGAGACTTGGATGCCCTAACATATTTAAACCAACTCATATATCGAGACTGAGATACTCATCAACTCTACTTGCTGTGATCCTTGTAGCTTCATAACAAGGTTAAGTAGGATGTATATTTATGTTGAACAATTTTATGGTTTTTTTCATGTTCTCATGCTAAGAGTTTTCAAAAACTAGGGTTTCTCATTACTTCTTTGTGCTCTTGAGGCTTCTAATCTGCAGCCACGCTCTACTTCAAATGCATATTAGTATATACAAATTTACAAACCTTGCTGTGGCTATGCAGAGTATTTTAATTTATTTTTTTTTGAGAGAGGCTATGCGGAGTATTAATGATCACTGATTTGCTAACTATTTTAAGCCCCTTTGACTGTTATTATTACCACATTTTCTTTTTCGTTTTTCTTCCTCTTATATTTGATACCAAGAAATTTAAGAAAACAACTAGAGCTTCTCATGGTGATTCAATTTTAGATTGGTTATGGATTTATCTCTTAACATGTTTTGATTCAATGCCATTACATTAGTTTTTGTGCGTTTAGGAAGCAACAATTAGATTTCCAAAATAGAAACTTTTTTCTGATTGCTGGTAATCAACGTAGTAGCAGCAACTAGCCCATCCACCTTCTTTACCAATTGAAGCTTCAACATCATTTCGTTCGCGTTTTTTATATTTTGTCCTACGAATCTTATATTTTGTTACTGTTCAGCTGTGCTTTAAAATGGGTCTAGAATTAGTAGAAGTCAAAAGAAAATTTGGTTTAGCGTGCCATTACAGAACTGTTCTATTTTTATTGTTGAAAATGGCAAAGTGCTTATTTTTCAGCTAAAGGGTACTTTTGGAATGTATTATTATTGTCTGCCCTTATATTGCGCCGCACCAAACATGTAATGGGACTAAGTTTGCCTTGTCCAATCTCTAATCCGGTATGTACCAAACACGAATGAAAATAATACTAGACTATTTAATCCTATGGTTATTGGACGAACCACAGTTTGCACAATACTCCTTTATCCTATCCGGTAAACAAACATGGCCCTAGGGTATAGCTAGAGCACAAAACACCCGGCAGGCCACTTTGTAGGAATCAGCAAATCGGTCACCTTGTATTCATGCTAGACACCAACATTGTCCATGTTAAATAGGATATCCAGGGAGGAAGACAAATGATAGGACATACATCACCAATGTAAAAGAAAATTAATAGTTGAAGACTAAGAAAATACTTGCTTAAAAAGGTAAAGCAAACCATAGACTCATCGGCAAGGCAATCCAAACTTCAAAACCCTCAAGTCTAACATCAGCCTGCCCAATTAAACAATATCTAGTTCTAAAACACAGCACAAGCATCGACATGATGCCTTGGAATCTACATTTGAAATGGTTTATGACTATGTAACAAGACATTCTTTGCAAATTCACATTTCCCCTTCGTCCCACACACACACACACACACAAAAGTTGAAGGCATTGTATGGAATCACTCATGCATCGAACATTACACCTAATTTTAAGCACACCAGCACCCGTCTTCATGTATTTGCAAAATAGAATAAAAAACTAATGCAGCTATCCAACAAGTATCGAGTAAGCTAAAACTAAATGATATGCATAATTAGATGAAGAATATTTCCTTAACAGAAACAAATATACTGACTGCACAGTGCTGTACTAAGAAAACCAATATCAATACATCCATACATAACAAAATATAGAAAATAGACAAAACCATATGACTTCGTATGTTAAAAAATCTGACTATTACTCATTTTTAAGAGAATTAAAACTAGAAATAAGTGCATTTAAATCAAAGGCGAGACCAGAAATATCCTGGTTGGTTCTCTCATCAATAACGTAGTCATACAATGTTGCAGAAACACCTGTTTGTATGATACCTACAATATGTTAACCTTCAATTTTGGAGCATGAACAGGAACACTTACCTGCACAAATGTGGAAACTGAGAGAAGCGGCTTCTCCCCCTTTTTCTGGCGCCTAGACTGCAAAATAAACCCAAACATTAACACTAATTGTCCAAGTTTATGCCCAGCAAGGATAACAATATACCAAGTTCTTGGTAATCTACAAAGACTTCAAATACTATCTCAAGCCATAAATTTCTGTGTGGATACAATGATATATCCTGAAATTCTTTATGAAATATAAAAATATCTCACTGCCGACAACCGTGCCACACTAGGAAGCACAGACACTTCTAAGAAGGTAAAGTGTCGTGTCCGACATATGGACACGACTCTTCACTAACACTTTTCCTGCCGTGTCGGTGTGCAAATTTTTTAGGGTTTTCCAAGTCGACGAGTCTGTGTCGTGCCGCGTCTTGTCTATGTCCGTGCTTCATTGGTGCCACACTATTCCAATCTTGACATTTGTCATCACAATTTCAATATTAGCACTACACACACCTTACCAACTTAGTTCAACCACCATCATTTACCTTCCATTTTTCTCTTAATAGCCAACATAAACTTGAATCCTACTCTAATAATATTGAAAAATCTCCATCACATGGTAGCACTGAAACAAAGGAATCTGATATGATTAGATGACTCTATCAGTTTCATCCTTCAACTAATAAATCATGAATATTACATGAATAACAAAGCATATAGAGATATTTATACATACATATATATATATATATATATATGCACATGTATAAATAGGTTGCACAGTGAAGAAAAGTCAAAAGTACCTGGAACAAAAGCATAACAATTGCAAAGAGAACTTTTGCAGCCTCTGTCAAAAAGTTCACACTTACGGGGCTAAACTCAAATTTCCCATCCACCTTTGACATAAAAACCAAAATCGGCTGGGAGAAAAGGGGGAAAAAATTAACTGTTAGGCACAAGTATTATACTGCAGAATCCACAGCTGAATACATACAAGAATGTATTTAACATGAAGTCACATACTTGTACGTAGGTATATAAATTAATAATTGGAATTGTGAAACTGAACCTTTTCTAATAAATAAATAAAATTCTTCTGAATCTCTCATTTTGTTGTATTTTTTGATTTATTTTCTTCACCTTTTACCTCATGTACAGAGAAACGAAGAGAAAAAAGGAGAGGGAGAGAGAAATCGCACTTACCCCTAGGTGATCAAGGAACACCAATATGGTGCCTTCCTGTCCCTCGGATCTTCTTTTCTTTATATTTTTTCATATTTACACTGACGCTTTTTTTTTTAACTGTGTCGCCAGGGTATAGTAGAACCGTTTTAAGTAGAGATTCCCCTACTAATGCATGAAATCACCCATGAGCATCACTATATTTCATTTTATTTTTTTGGTTTCTTAAGGATCAATGTGCCTCATCCGGGAACCTACTTGCACTATTTTGTCCCTAAATGACAGCACAATGCATTTTTCCATTAGAGGTAATATTTTTGGAACTTCAGATTCGTCAAGTCTAAAAATCAACAGTATCATCTGTAGTAATAGGTGAAATACATGGTGACCAAGAACCAGTTTAGCTGTAGACAAAATTGACTGGCTTTTATCAGCCTGACTCGGGTAAGGTCATTGGCAACTTATGATCCATCAAATCACTGTTTGATCTCCTACAGAGGCAATAAAATATGCGGGAAGTTCAGGATAAAAAACATCTTGAGAGAATGATATGCAAATCCGTTTTTCTTTTACAAGCACTACTTCTCAAGGATTAAAAAAAAATGGAAGATTAAATCTCTGAATCCTTATTTCCCAAGAGAATAATTGTTCCTTCTTACTGCTCCTTTTTGTTAGCTGATTGTGAGCTCATAATTATTTTGGTCCATTATGTCTAGACCTGTAATCTTACAAATATTCTTCTGCTATTCTTCACCACCTATCCCTTGCCACTGACTCCTACAGTCATTGTTATCAACTTTTGTACTTCTCCATCGATTCCAAGCTTAGCATGCATTAAAACTTTGCATGGAAGGATGACTATTCAAGGGAGGTGTAACTAGATGTTGTACTCAAAGAATAACAGTTTCTCTAGGGCCCATTTCAAGAAAGTCTATCAAGGAACAAGCGCGAAAGTGGCACCCTTTCAAACCTTCTGATCTAGTGCATTATTTGGAACGTTTTGACACACACTACTTGATGCACAGACAACAAGAAGACGACTTACTTATCAATATATTCTGGACTACTCTTACTACGAGTCTACTATATAATGTTGTATTCTCTAGTTTTTGGACAGTTTACTAGTTGTATTACTGGAGTTTGAGTCTTATTAGGTTATCGTGCCAGATAGTTCAGTATTATACAAGGTTTCTACAAGTTTTATACCTTTTTAAGCCTTGAGGATGAATAACATTTGAGAACATAATATTTGAAAGAGCTTTGAGCTATATGTCTCTCTCTACTGTGTTATGACTCTTATCTCCCTTTGTTTCTTGCAGTTCTTCTTCACCCTCTCTTCTCTGCTTAGATCACTTCTCAAAGCCATAAGTTTCACTCCTGTCTCCTATGCTACCTCCGTCCTTCCTTCCATCTAGATAGAAAGTGAAAAGGCTTTTTCCTCTATCTTCAACTTAGTAGGAGTTTCCTTATAGAGGTTTTTATCATCTTTTAGCAGCCAAGAGCTGGAATGCATATGTATTAGAATCTGTAGAAGTAGACTCTCTTGCTCTTTTGAAGGTGATACCATACCATTCTACGTCTATCAGACTACAATGAAATTGAAATTGATCGGATTCTTTCTATGGTGACGATGCAGATTGCATGTGTGAAAGATTGATGAAACATGGATAGGGTATCATCCCTGATATTTGCATTGGTATGCTATTGCATGGTTGGATTACTCTCACCCCTATTCTCTAAAGCTTTCTCCTCTCTTTCATTATTTATGACATCACAAATCAAATTTCTGAGATTATCAATTCTTAATGGTTTTCGTCCACCAATAAATGCTACCTCAGCAGGATGTGAGAGGGATGGACCGGACACACACCGAACTAATCTAGAGTATTTGCAGAAAATGATACCACTAACTATATACAATGGAACCAAGTTGGTTTCTTGTAAAATAAAAATAGGAAACCAATTATAAGTTATCAAATGGCTAACCAAGATCGAGAATTGACCCTGAAAGACATGGTTGTGGCCCCACTTAAAGGGATATTTAATAATCCAAGCATAGTTCCACTTGGTTTCTGAACAATTTGCATACTAGATTGAGCTAAAACAGTGTCTTGTGCCAGCCAAATGGGTGGATGGGAACAAATGTGCATGCCAAATTTGGAGTCCAAGTTTTCAAAAATAACCTTTTATAAGCGATATGATCAACAGTGAAAGATGATAGGTAAAAGAGAATCACCTGGAAGCCAACAAGGATACAATCACCAACAACCAAAAGAACATTGAGGGCCCGATGCTTTGATGATACATTGTTCCTATGCCTATCATAAGCCTTTGAAACAGTCTTAGTAGTCGGGGACACCAACTTGGAATGACAGACGCTGCATTCTATCATCCCGTTCTTCATAGGCTCACCCCCCAACTGCTCACTCTAGACCAAATTTAGTCTGCATAAAATCACCATCATAAAGTTAGCAGCAGCAAAATAAATATAGGGCACCATTTGAGGGGGCACCAATTTATTATGAAGTAATTATCAACCCCATATCAGAGAGAATCACCAAAAATAAACCAATGCAACAAGGTCAAAAACCAGCTAACAAAATAGCACACGCAAGAAGTAGGAAAGAAAGAAAGAATAAGGGAATTCAATGTAAATGAATGATAAGATCGAACACAAGTACAAAAGCAACTGATATTCCATCAGTAGTGCATCCCTCTGAAGCACAGACATTCATACACTCTCTTTTGGCGAAGCCTAATAATCGGACACGGACACCTGTGCGACATGGGGAAAGAGAATTCCATTTTTTTATTTATTTATCAATTCCGGAGACATCAGAGACATGTTAGGAACACATTTAGGACATGTCCGGACACACAAGGGTTCTCTCAGTTCCGGGTTTTGTTTTTCCAATTTAATGTCAAAGTGAAATTCGTCTTATGGTGTTGCCTATCGAAGCCTAGTTTCTAGACACATGGATGTGTAAAATTCAATTCTTGATCTACAATAGGCTTTTGAGGGTTGTAGAATTAGGTAAAGTGTTTTTCTTTTTTTGGTATTTTAATAGTCTTGTTGCGATCTATGTATTTTTATGCCAAGTTTGATTGAAATAATTTTTAATTTTCCTTATATGGTCATATAAAAACATCAAAATGATAATACTCAACGTGTCCCTACTATTTTCAGAAATGCAGGTCCCGTGCTTCTTAGCTTCCTAACTCACCACATACACATCTACACATAATCATTTACACAAACAACAAAATTCGCAAAAAATTCAATACAACAGAAGTCAATTCAACCAGATCTCTCCATCAAAATACAGCATTTCAAATGTTTTTAACAATTAAAGACATATATGCAGTTGAATTAATTTTTTCAATAAGTATAATGGATCCAACATTCAATCTTTCTCTAACACTACATTACACAATAACACAGAGGTGGCACACCAGATCTGTAAACTTTGAAATCAAAATTGAAGCTTCTTTCAACAAAATCAACACACTTTAAAGCATTCAAAAACCAATACAAAAAACAATTTAAATTTCAGACACCGACCTTAGCTAAACGATCACTGACCTGATCACTTCACAGGCAATACAAAAAATAATAATAATATTAATAAGATCAAAACCCGCCGCCGGTCAAGTTTAGGGCCAGATCTGACCAATCCGGCGACCTGAATTCAGCTACGAGATATTGGAATCGAAGGAATTGCAGAGACGCAATTGGAATCGAACACGAACTGATTACAAGCACTGATTAAGGGGTCACGCGAATGGAGTTGTTTAAGACTCAGAGATGCGAAGAATATGCAGAGAGAGAGAGAGAGAGAGAGAGAGAGAGTTTGGGGAATGTATGTATGTTTAAATGCCCAAATCAGTCGTCTCTCTTGTTTCTCTCTCTACTCTCTCTCTCTTTTAAATGCAGAACAATGTAATTATTCGTGCTGTTTTTCATTTTTTTTTTTCGATTGAGCGAAGCGAAATGGGTTGCTAGCTTGAATTGAAAGGCCACCAACCCATGAATTTACCATTTTGCCCTTGAAGGAGTAGAGGTAAAACTTAAAAGTAAAGGATTGGAATGACATTTGATGAAAATGGGATAATTACATTTCAATCATTTTTTTGTGTCAAATTTAAAAGTCAGTCCACTATTTTTTTAAAATAGAAAAATTATCAATTTTTTTTGTAAAATAAAAAAGTCTTAAAATTTTACTTGACATTTTAGAGCAACTCTTTATACGGGTAGGAGTAATTTTATGAAAAATTGAAAGGTACTCTTCCAAACACAAAAAGCAATTCTTTTAAAGTCGGGTATAATTCTTCACAATGTTAGGAGCATGCATGTCTTCAAACGTTTTGGCACAAGTTCGGAACATTGAAACCAAAAAGTCAATTAAAATACAAAATAATTACTCCCTCCGTTCCATATTTAGAGTCTCTTTTGGGAATTCCAACTTAATAAGAGAACAATCTTAATTTTGGTGAGATTTTCAACTTTCCAATATTGCCTTTTTTAAAATTTAAAATTATAGTGTCAGATAAAATAAAAAAATAAAAAAAAAAAAAGGCAAGAGTAAGATATAATAAATGGCAAATTTGAAAAGTGTGTATTAAAGTACTTTGACTTTTCAAAATGGCTCTTAAAATGGAACATTAAAAATAGTATCAAAGACTCTTAATATGAGACAGAGAGAGTATTAAAAAGTTGTACGTTTTTTTTTTATTTTTTAATTCTTGTTGATATGTTTTTAATTTTTAAAAAGTAGTAGATTGACTTTTAAATTTGACAAAAGAAATTAACTGAAATCTAATTATCCCTTTGAAAATTCTTTCTAGTTATGATTTGTCTGTGAGGTAATTCGTCTCACCACAACTGAAGTTACCACCTGATTTCGTCGGTTTCAGGTTAGAATCGTTAGTATTTGAAGGAACTAGTCGATAACTCGAGCGCACGGGCTGCATCTTACATCAATTATCAATTAATTCTCACAAAAATACAATTCAAAATTAAAATTTCAGCATTATTTACAAATATAAAAAGGGTTAATTAGTATTATATCCCTCTATTATAGGCTTTTTTGGCAATAGGACCCTCGGTTAATACATTTTTGGATGAAATCCCTTTCATATTTTCAGTCCCAAACTACCCCCAGGACCACTTGCGCAGGAGAAATAGTTAGGTCTTCATCACACCATTTATTGCAACAGTAATCCCTTCCAAAACCATTTCTTTCCCAAATTTCTCCCTAAAATTCTGCTTTTTACAAATGAAAATTTCATAATCTATCATAATCAAGCACCAAGGGATTTATTGGCAATTTTCTAATATAAATAATATCATTATAACCATTTGTACGAGACTATTAAACATAATTTGCCACACTTGATAAAATCACAGCAGTCAATTTCCATCCATGATTACTAACTATTATTTGTTAAAAAAAAAAATCCACCCAAAAAAAGAAGTTAAAACTGGAAAAATAAAAGCGACCTTACTACTCCCTCTCCCATTCTCCAGGGTTTGCAGAGTCGGATCTTTCCCGAAGGTTAATAACATACAACAAAAATCAACAAATTGCCATCTCAAGGAAATTACAAATAAATAACCAGAGCCAAAGGTAACATCTGCAATTAGAATCATGTTTATTTTCACCCAGGTTGTAAAGTCAGAGAACCTGACCCCGACCCAATCCATTGCTATTACTACTGCAAGAAACTATAAAACCCATTGGGACAAAAGTAACGCTCGGAAAACTCTGACAAATCACGATTAATGGCAATAAAACGTTTTAAATCACCTATATTCTTTCAAACCACATGATTATCTCTATTAAAATCTGTGGACTATTTAATATCTTTCAGTAGCTTCTCCGATTCTCTGGGTTCTTGTGTTGTAACCATTTTTTGTTTTGTGATCTGATGCCCTAACAAAAGACAAACCATTTCCTTAGTTTGTGTTAAATTGGAGCATCCAACCCAAAATCAATTGGTAATGAGTGAAGTAGTTCTTTGAATTTATGTATTAAGTAGCAAGGTCATAAGTCCCCGATGTGGGACAATCTCAACACGCCCCCGCACATGTGACATGACTAACAGAGCCAAACACGTGGATTACTGAGATAGGGTGACGTGGAGCACACATGAACAAATTGGGCCCAACAATAACCTGCTCTAATACCATGTTAGTTGGAGCATCTAACCCAAAACCAATTGGCAATGGGTGGAGTGGCCCCTTAAACTTATATATTGAGTATTAGTTAAGTTATAAGTCCCTGATGTGAGACAGACAATCTTAACACGCCCCCGCACGTGTGGCATGATTGACAGTCAAACACGTGGATTACGGAGATAAGGTGACGTGGAGTACACATGGACAAATTGGCCCAACAATAACCTGACTCTGATACCATATTAAATTGGAGCATCCAACTCAAAACCAATTGGTAATGAGTGGAGTAGCTCTTTGAATTTATATATTGAGTAGCAATGTTACAAGTCCCTGATGTGGGACAATGACCACAGCCAGACACTCGGCATACCAGAAGATAAGACCAACTAAGCTCTGATACCACTTGTAAGGCCCAGCCCATTCAACTCCTTAAAACTCAGGTGTTAGGGAGAGGGAAACTAAAGCCTTATAAACCACACAAAAGAGCTATAAATGGACGATGTGGGACATTCCAACAGTTTGTTTTCCTAGTGGCACAAAGTGTCGGAAAGAATGGATGAACGTAGAAAGGGAAAGAGAGACCTTACCAAAGGTTGAATCGTTATGTCCGTTAGAGCATCCACAGTGGGTTATTAAAACTTAAGGAAACTTAGTCTAAGTTATTGTACAAGGGAGGAGGTGCTTTGCAATGGGGGAATATGGGGCGGCACATCATGTGCCGTGACAAATTGGGATGGCACATCATGTGCCGTGAGATCCGGGGCGGCACATCATGTGCCGTTACTCCTAGCGGTTCATCTTGTGCCGTGTGATCCCAACGGTCATACCAACGGATCTATAACGGTCACAATCCCAACGGTAACAAACCGTCTATATAAACATTTGAGGATTTATATACTCTCAACTTCTCTGTCTTTTTTATAATTTGAGCAAAAATAAAATTATGTGTGTTTATAGTTAAATTTTTTAATTTTCATTTATTTCATTTTGGTTTTCACCCAAATACAATTCTCATTTTCATTTTCTCCGACAAAAAATTTTAATTTATTTTCATTTTGAGTTTCTTCCACAAGTATGATGCATCGATTGTTTGGGAAAAGGAGTACTCGACATAATTCTACAAACACAACACAATCACGTACTCAAGAAGATTCGATTGAAGATTTTGCACGTGTTGTCGACGAAAAGCCACATGCCTCTGATGGCAAAACCGAGATCAACAAACAAGGTCACAGGTTCAAAATGCGTGGTAGTTGGAAAAGTGTGCACTTGTTCTACAACCGTCTGTCACACTTTGAACAAATCAAAAGTGTTATTGACCGTGCTGGTCGGTCTCGGCTACTGACGCTGAATATGCCAAAATTCGATCAACGTTTAGTGGAATCATGTATTGAACGGTGGTGGGACACGACTCACACGTTTCATTTACCATTAGTTGAGCTAGGCATCACACCTCACGATTTTACTTTCATGACAGGTGCGTTCCTAAAACATATTCTATATTTTTAATGAGAAATCCTATTTGTTAATAATTTTTGTTTCACTATTGCAGGTATTACTATTGGGCTGGGTGTGCCGTTGCCTCCATATAACGACACAGCATTTAGAGATGCATCAATCATTATTGATCGTTATTTTCCTGGGGCATCGTTTGACAAGTACAACTCTGGAGCTATAAAACTGTCCGACGTGGGGGAGTACATTGACGGTGCTATTAAACAACTTGAGGCCAAGGTATCGCTCGATCCTATTGCTATTGGTAGAGCATTCTTGTTCTACTGTATCGGTTCTCTGTTCTTCCCTAATGGGAATTCTACGATTCCTGTTGGATGGCTATCGTACGTACATGACGTGTCTAAAGTCGGAGATTTAGATTGGGGGTCTGCCATATTGGCCCGTATCTACTTTGCACTGGACATATGTTGCCGTCGGGATATAAGAAGCGTGGACTGCTTTTGGCAATTAATTGAGGTACAACCATCTAAAATTGTTGAAGCATTATTCTTAGACTTTATTATAGACTAAAATCCTCTTTTTAATCTATCCAGTACTTCTTCTACGAGTACACACTGATAGAAAAAGTGGTTTAAAGTTAGAGTTTAAACGCGCAGCGGAAATAGGTTAAGTTATAAAACTTTTGGTATTCCAGGATCTACTACTCGTCAATTCCATAGATGCGTACAAGGGGGTGCAAGAATTATACCTTAGTGTCTTGAACCCAATTCTGAAACTTTAACTTCCAGCAGCCTCCACTAGATGATCTTCACCCTTATGACTCCTGTGGATGCCTGCCGGAAAGACTAGGGTTGGTGGGAACCCTAATAGAGAGGATAGGAAGGTTTTGGGAAGACTATGATAGTTTCTGCAGCTTCTGCGTATAAAAACGACGATCACCTACTTCCAGAACGCAGCTGCCCTATTTATAGATTTCCAGAACCGACCTAGACTTCGATCGATCGAAGTGACTTCGATCGCTCGAACCTTCGATCGATCGAACCATTCTCGATCGATCGAACCTGCTGACTTCAATCGATCGAACAATTCTCGATCGATCGAACCTGTCTTAACAGCTTCCTCAAGTGTCTTTCCAAAAGCATCCTAGCGGAGCTAAGAGTGGGACCTCCTAGGCTCTTTATTGTTGGCTCAGACCAGTTTGTTAATTACCATGACCAAACTCTTTGATCAGCAAACTAACTAACTGGTCAGTTAACGTTTATTCCACTATAAAACAATAACTGAACTCCAACGCAAAAGAACATATCCGAAGCGATAACTAGACTTGTATGGTGTACTAATGTCCCTCTACCGTCAGCATTCGTAATCATATTCAGGTAGTCGGATAACTGTTACTGTCAACCTGAATCATGATTACTTCTTGTATTCCTTGAGTCCCATTCACTACTCATGATTACCAAACATGTTGATAACTCTTATCAACAAGACTGCAGTACTCAGTAATCAACTTGGTGACATTCTCAAGGGAATGCTTACTCTGAATCAGAGGGTAGATTCTATCTTGACAATATATGTTCACAACCCTATGGACATGACATACCCAAGATACCCAGGTGTTGATCTTCTATAGACCTCACTGATTGGTAGGTCAAAACAGCCATATCCATAGTCTGTGTTCATAATCATCTCAAGATTGAGAACACGTACCTTATACAAGTTATGAGTTCCTATTGACTGTTGACAGCCTTAAGCGTCAATAGGAAAGCTCAGGTCCGTCAATGCACTATAAGCACTAGCATATCAACTAAGAGCTACACTCTAGTGATTGAGATTAATCACTCCATCCAATGGTAGTTAATTATGCTACAGTGTAGACCTGATGAGGTATCCAGTCTCATCATCCACTGTGACATATTCTAAGTATCAAAGAATAGTAATTCGTATCACACTTGTGTGTATCTCATACACACACGAATTGCTTACTATGATACTTAAGGACAAAACAATCATCTCATGAAAGAAACATACACAATGAAATGTAAAGCTGATATCCATATATTATAATGCTAATGTCTCATACATAAAGTAATGGTTTGAGGGCACAAACCCAACACACACACACATCAACGCCTGTTCTACGGATTGCTGAAATTGACTATTGGCCGAGGATAAAAAGATGGGCTAAGGAAGAGCGCGCAGCAACTAGGGGCGGTGTAAGATTTAATTTTGGGTCACACCAACAACAACTTGAAATGAGATCGGCGGATGCAATATGTTGGACACCGTACGTCAATTCACAATGGAGGGTAGTGGATGCCATACAACATGCGTATACAATGTCTACGCAAAGACTACTATTGTGGGATCCTCTACTCGGCGGAACATGGTATTTGGGAGACCGATGTTATAGGTAATTGACGGGTACTATAGTTATTCCACATAACCCCCCATCTCCTATGTGCCAAATAAATAAAGAAGAATATGATTTTCATCGAGCAAACGGCTGGCCCTCAGCGTCTCATTTCGTCACTGTTGCGACTCAGCAAGAGTTTGACGATTACTTCAGTAATGTTTCACGGGGTGCAGTAGTCCCTCCACTCACACGCTATGTCAACACAGATGGTATAGGTTATGCAGCAGTTTGTCCCCCTCATATTCGATTGCCCCAACCACCTACACCGTCTTACAACCCCGGTGTTTACAATACACAGACATGTCCTGGTTCAACGTCACAATCTTCACATAACATACGCCGTTTTGATTGGACAGCTGATGTTGCCGCACCCGATGGCGCAATTATTACGGTTGATATTTTCCACCCACGATCCTCAAAATGCCCACCATCTAGTGCACATACCCAAGAAGAGTGGAGGGACTTGTATATTGATGCTAGAGATTATGGTCGCTCTTTGCGCAATACACTCATGCAGGAGACTCGTTTACGCGAGGAAATAATTGCAGAGAAGGATGCCAAAATTGTACGACTACAGAGTTCTACATTTACTTCTACTGAAAATGTTTATCGACCATCATTCTCCACTCCTAACCTTGCAGAATCGACACAACAAAGGGTATCTCAAAACATGACAGAAGAGGAATTCAATATGACATGGGCTTATAGAGGGTAGTTATTTGTATGTAACAATGATGTTTGTATGCAATGTTATTAAGATGAACTAAGAATAGTCATTAGTTAATCATTTTCAAAGATAACACAATTCTTATTTGATTAATCTGACTAATACATTTTCTTCATTCAAAATCCGAATCATCATCACCTGGATTTGGTTGTCCTACCCCAATGGTACTATCTTCTCGAAGAGTAGATTTACTAATCTTTTTCCTTGAACTTTGACCATGCATTGATGGAAGAAAATCTTTAAGTGAATCAAACGTTGGATCACTCAATATCGCTGCAAATAACTCATTTGGGACATACATCCAAAACTCACATGAATTTGTAATATCAAGTGCTTTCCCAATTTTTTTTGAACATTGTTCATTGTTACTTATCCAACGACGTAGCTGAAACTCCCAAACACCTTTTGATTTATAAAAATGCGGAGATAAACGAACAACGCCAACATCGTACGTCGCGATGATTTCTTTCCATTTTTCTTCAATATGAGTATCTAGATTTTTCATGACTAGATATGTTTGTTATCTATGCAATGGATAAAAAGCTTGTATTTATAGACATTTAGTTTTTACTCAACGGATATAATTCCAACGGTTATATTTAAAAAAAACCCCAACGGACAGATTTTAAATCCCAACGGATATAACTTCAACGGTTATATTAAAAAAACCCCAACGGACATATTTTAAATCCCAACGGATATAACTTCAACGGTTATATTAAAAAAACCCCAACGGACATATTTTAAATCCCAACGGATATAACTTCAACGGTTATATTAAAAAACCCCCAACGGACATATTTTAAATCCCAACGGATATAACTTCAACGGTTATATTAAAATTCCGCAACGGTTATATGCCTTGCCTATATATTGTCATCTACTATACTTTTTTGTACAAATTACATACCCTTTATTTCATTTAGTCATTCACTGAACACTGCATCAGTGAACATGGATGGCAATTTGGAAGAGTTCATTTTAGCCCAATACCAAGCAAATTTCTCAAATGATGAAGATGAATCTCCGATAATTTTCATTGAAACACAAAAATGGCTTGCTCTCACAAACATTGTTAGAGATAGTGGCGAAATTAAAAGTAGAAGAATTATCAACCGTAAAAGAGCAGAGGGCCACATGCGCTTGTGGTGCGATTACTGTGTTACATATTTATACGTAATCCAGCAAAATTATGGAACAAAGAAGCGTTGGCCGTGATAATGAAAGCATGCATAATTTTGCATAACATGATTGTAGAAGATGAAAGGTGTGACTGCAACTGGCGTGCAGAATATGACCATAGTGAACCTATTCCAGAAATTCATAGGGATGCTGAGGTACAGTTCTATGAATTTATGGGTCGCGAGGCAAAAATGCGAGACGGACAAAAACACAAGCAACTGCGTAATGATCTAATAGAACATGTTTGGGAGTTGTACGCTCAAGAACAACCATGATTCAAAAGGTAAAATACATTGTAATTCAACAAGTGATGAGAAGTCTAAATTACAATAAGCTACGATAAATTAGAGTGGTGCAGAAGAAGATCCACAATTCTGTGATTGGCTTTGCCTCCTCTGTAGGATCTCATCAAACAACATTTTGTAGTATTGTTGTTGGGCAGATGACATGTTGCTTGTATCAGTTGTCATTATTATGTGTTCCTCTTTTCGCAACTTGATTTCCATCTCATTTTTCCTGCATTCCACCTCATCTTTCCTTAATTTTATCAACTCTTCCATTTGTGTTTCAAAACGCTTTCTTGATTCACGGTTGTCTTCAATACTTTGCGCATATTGTGTTGCAAATTTATCAACACTTTCAACAACTGCGGCGTTAGCAGCAACATTACTAGCTCTACTTTTTCTCTTTTGGCGTTCTTTAGCAGCTTTTCTGCCCTCCGGCCTATCTGATGGTGATTCAATGTCAATTTGCACATCATCGGTGAGGTTTAGGCTTGCAATAGGAGTGGTTGGAGTACCAGGCGATGATGTTTCATTACCATCTGAACTAAAACGATGCGTGTTGATCCTAGTCGTACTAGTATCATATTTGGGTAGTTGCTTTAATATTTGGTAGCAGTTATCAAACACAAATTGTTTGCCCGTCTGCGCGTGGTAATCTTGACGCGCACGATTTATCTGCTCATAAGATAAACGTGAGTACCACAATTAGTATGAATTATTGAAGATAACTTAAACACAAAATAGTATGATAAATTACCCAGTTAAGCTCATTTGTCCCGCTATCATGACTCGACCCATAATGGTGTGCTATCTTTGATGAGTAGATCATAACTGCTTGTGAAATTGTTGAGAATCGTGTTTGAAGACTACCGCCAGCGCGCTTAATCACAATTGCTGCATTTTCGTTGTACTCGTTTTCAATTGTGCGCCAAAATGTTGAACCCGGTTGACTGTTCCCAACAATAGGATTTGTACTTACCTTAACGTATACATGACAGAGTATTTCATCTTCAAATTGTCTCATATTTGGTGTTCTAATTCTGGAACCCATTTTTTCAAGAAAAATTGGGTATGATATCGAATCTGTCTACCAACAAATATGCAAAACAGGTCTAATATTGAACTGTAAAACAGTCTGTTTTATAGATTTACAATTTCGACCGTTAAAATTGTGCCGTTGGTAAATTTTAAAATACCGTTCTAAATTATACCCGTTGGGACCAAACGGCAGAAGGTAAGCCGTGACTGAGTAGGTGGCACAAGATGTGCCGTGTGGAGTGGGCGGCACATGATGTGCCGTGTAATTGTGGGGCGGCACATGATGTGCCGTTTGCAATATAGCGGCTTTTCATGTGCCGTTTGGAATCTAGGCGGCACAACTTCTGCCGTTTCTCCCTACAATAGCCACACTTAGTGGTACCACAAAGTTAAGTTTTCTTAAGTTTTACAATCCTATACATTAGTACAAGCACCCGCGTTGTTAACGACTTTAACTTAAGTTGTCCTAAGTTGTCCTATAACCTAACCCACTGTGGATGCTCTTACTTAACATTTACAGTCTTACAGACATCAGTGCCGCATCAAAACTTTCCTTCAAAATTGTATATATATAACTCAACCACTAAATCATACATTATTGCATAAATAAGATACTGTGGAACAATAAAATCTGATGCATAATCAAAGAATAAATCGAAATCAAACCTCAGTTAGAGGTTAAGGACTAAAGTAGAATCTTCCATGAATTTTTTACTTCAACAAAACAGTCAAATTAGTGAAAATCACAGCTTTTTCTAGCTCCAAAAAATGTCATGGCAGGTGAGTCTTAACATACTAACAGATTGAGCAACAAAGACAATCAACAAAGACGTTGAATAAAGCAGTTTGAGCAGCCTAACTAATCAGAATGATCATTAAAAAAACCAGTTGAGAAGAAAACATTAAGTATTTGTGGCAAAAAAAAAATGAAAGCAAGAAAAAGTAGTATCCACAACCATTGAATTTGTGAACAGAATTGAAAAACTGGAGGCGGGTTTCAATACAAGTCCAACCATATTGTGGAAGATAAGATTATAATGGAATTAAATATACAAACTGCAAATGGATCAATGTCAGTAAAAGAAAAAATCAAAAAATAAAAAGAAATACCAATAGATGAGGTGGTGATTTACTTGAAGGCCATTCGATTAAAAAACGATGAAGAGAATTCAAAACATACAACTCTCATCATGAACTCTTAAATTAAAAATTAAGGTAAAAGACTACCAGTTCTCCAATGGTCTACAATTACTTTCACTTCTGCAATGGTCTCTCTTGAAATCTGCAAAAAGCTTAGATCACTATATGTAAACACATATATAAATATAAAAGGCATCAAACCGTGGCTGAAGTGGTACCTCATGTGGCAACAAAGCTTCGGGTATAGCTTCTTCTCTCACGCGCATAAAATTCTTGATAAATCAACCTGCACAAAATCAATACTTAAGGAATATAGATCTATCAATAACACACTCACACGCTCAAAATAGAAGTAAATTTCCAGACCTCCTACAAATAGAAGACTGGAAAAAAAATAAAGTGATAGGAAATAAAATAATGAAATTTCTATAGATCACTTCAAATTATGCTTGAACGAAATTTAGAAGTTGGAGAAGACATAACACATAGAATGTGACTGTGTTAGAGATGACAGGGGAAAGAGAGAGTGAAGCGCTGGTGAAGGCAGATTGTTTGTGAGGGGTGAGAACGTTGGGGAAACAAAGAGACGAAGAAAGGAGATTCTGGAAGAGGTAATGAATGGGAGGAGGAAAAGTTAGTAGATTCTATACACCAAAAGTGATAACATTTGAGACTTTGGCTACTACACAGTATGACCATATTGCTATTCGGTAGAACCAATGAATCTTAAATAATCCCATATTAGTTGTAAATCTAGGAAAAAGGATCAAAGAATAAATTAAAGCAAAGCATTTCCTCATTTTATATGCATTTTCATATTTTGTTTGTGTGGTCATCTTTCTGTAATCTTGTCATAAAGTAAGTGAATAAAATGTATGAATCACCCCCGCCTGAATATAGATCTACAATTATTCATTAGAGCCAAACACGAAATATCTAAAGATTAGGTTCAAAGAAAATACGTCGGTTACATATGTAACTTGATTGTTTGTTAATGAGATTTGGACAAACACATATATTCAAATTAATACCTTCTGTTACTTAAAAAAAAAAAAGTGTTTTTTTTAATTTATAACGTAGATCAATATTATCATTGTCAAAATTTAGCTAAGTGTTCCTTTTTGCAATAAAATAGCATACTGACTAAGATTTTATTTTCGAGATTAGCAACAATTAGAGTGCTAATTTAACTGTAATACCACCGTCATTCAGTTGAAAGCTAAACAAAGACGTGTACAATTACAAAAGAAATGATGACTATGATTGGAGAACACCTCTCATTGATACTGCTCCGTCGCCGCTGCACTGTCGCTGAATGCTTTGATCTCATCGCATTGGCTTTATCACGTGTCTTTGCATCTAGTCACAATCAAAGCCCCAGTTACAATTAACAACCCTCCAGTAAAGTAATAAAATATTAAAAAAAATGAAACACCTAATCCTAATTGTAAGCATTTAGCATATCGATGTCTAAAATTAGCCTTAGGAGAAGGGCAACATTCCTCTAAGCACCATATGCTATCGCTCGTGCTGGCGCATGTGCGTGTACATATGTATTCCTCATTGTTTATAAATATCAGTAGTTAAAAATAAAATAATTTAAAAAACATTCCAAAGAGCTTAACTCCCTAACCAGTGGTGATAGCAAGCCTCACTTAGGAATGAGGAGGGGGCCTATTTTTCCACAAAAGTAGCAAATCAACCTGTGGGTTCCTGCAAAGAAAAGAAAAGAAATGCAAACCAAGCCAGTGATAAGATAGATCAGATCACAATCACGATTATAAGATCCAACAATACTTACTATAAAAGCAGACGTACGCGGTCAGTTTAATTACAGGTGCGTGCACTGCACGAGCTGAATTGGTAATTTTACACGGTGAAGAAGTTCAGCAATACAAAAAGCTATAGCTATGTAGGCAAAGTTTGACCTTTGCTTATGATACATATGTTTACATTAATTCAGCATTCTAAAAGAAAGCCTTCACTATAATCTAGGGACAAAAAGGATTAATGGTGTAATTCTACCATTCCAAGATGGCATATTACTTTAGCTGAACCATATCCTGCTTTACTGCGATTGCTATTCCAAGAAAACACAAGGATTTACCTTACTGCCAATCTTCTGAAGCATCTCCTTCACACGGGATACACCCAAGATGGCAACCACCATTATACTCTTCGGGAAATCAAGCCTATCAACCCAAAACTGACTCCACCATAGACCAAATCTTTCTTGATCTACACCTGTATTCAACATCGAACAAATCAAGTAAAATAACAAAACACGGTTTAGAATGCATAGTGATTATTACAAGGTTCATCGAGGCATGGCAAGTATGTGATGCTTGATGCTATCTGTCTCATAATTGCTTGTATCTCTCTCATAATTTCTTATCACTCTTCTCAGATCTATATAAACCAATCAAGAAGTTTAAAAAGTAACATAGGCATATACTAATAACATGTGAAATGAGGAACTGGAAAAAAGCACAGGAAAATGTACAAAGAACAAAAACAAACATATGGGTACTAATTCTCTCCCTTTCTTTCGCTGAAGTCAGTGTTGAAATGGAAATTTCGTCATTTCAGGGGCTAAAATGTTGGTGGTTGGTTTTCTGCTTTCTAAAATTGCTATTTTGGTATAAATGGGTTTGTCTTATTTAAAACTGAAATGATTTGTTAGTTCTTTAAAAGCAAATTTAATTATTGATACATTTCTCTTTGTTTGACCTTTTTTTTTAACAGTAGAAAACATACTTTGTTAAAGCCCATCAAGGCCAAATAACCACCACAATTGTGGTATCTTTACACTAACCGAGCCCCCAAAACAGCTCCCACAGCAACAAAACTCCCAGCTCAAAAAAATTCAACTCCATTGAGACCCCAAATCAAACACCTTATAGGCAATTAGGCATTCTAGCTAGAATCATATTAGAAAATGCCTTTAATCACCGTAAGTTATAACGATGACACAAAACCTCAGCTCGGTGATCAGTGTGCCTATCCAATCTATAAAAAAAAAATTGTGTCGCTGTCGGAGCTACTAAATAATAGGTTGGGATGAGATGGGTTCATGGGTTAATTTCTCATTTTTTGGTACTTATTGACTTAATTCCTGCTCTGTTACGAAAATCAATTTTCTACCAATTGATTGAACATAAAACATAAATTTTCTACCAATTGATTCTTGAGTAATAGGCATCTATTCTAGTATAATTTTTTGGCTTCGTATGAACATTCAAATTGTATCATCTTTAAATTTCTTACTACTTGCTCAGTTGTAAATATTCTTTTATTATCCTGAAGGAAATACAAGTTTAACCAAATTAGGGGTGTGTTTACAAGTTTCACCTTTCCCATGATCAATCTGAACGGATTGAAGGAAAAGGGTCCAAAAAAGAGGCACATAAATTAATTGAATAAGAAGAATCAGCTTATTCAGCATACCCGTAAGCAAGTGGGATGAGAATCTTCTGTTGTGAGGGATTCTGATCAATCTTGTGGTCTGCAATGTGACGCCTGAAAGAGCGTTAAAAATAGGAATAAGGAAGAAAAGAAAATGGAGTCAAGATGAGAGAGATTTATCTTTGCTGAGTAATGTCTTTTAAAGTAATGTCGACAGACAGCAGATAACCAGATTTGCATGCAGTTTGATCTAAATTGTTATTAAATTAATCCCTCAACAACAGTGAAGTAATACAAAAACATCTTAATCAGTTAGGCATTAGTAATAAGAGAAAGTTGCGTCAATTCGTTTTGTAGGAAAGAATAATTATGCTGTTAATGACAATTCAAAAAGAATTCAACAAATCATATGAGTGTTAAACAAAGAGAATAAGATAATAGCTCAGCAAATGAGAAGATCCAGTTGTGTTGTTCTCGATCTATAACTTATACAATGTACATGACAACATGTAATTAGTAATTCCGGCAAAATAGAAGTCTAGTAATTGGAATTGATAGAAGTTGAGAATAAACTAATTTACTACGATTCCAATGTGAATGTGCCCCACACACTACATAACAATGAATGAAATCAAAATAGGAAAAGTAGGCAAATTCCACAAGAAATGGTCAAAGGAGATCTAAATCTCATGAAGAGGCAGGTTTGTGGCATTGAAAAATACATAACTCATTTGCTAGCAGCAGCAGCATCTTCCGTAAACTATTATCAAATAACTACAAAACAAAGTAAATATTAGAGTTTGGGTTTAATAAAAGTTACAAACATGTATAGATAGACACTAAAGAATAGCTACTTTATGAGTTTTAGGGTAGCAACACTGGAGGTCAGCTTCATGTGCAAATACTAGCGGATTAACATCACATGAAGCAAGTTGTAGGCACGTCTACAAATCACACGGTTGCTAGTTTCTGCTCTTGCTGCCCAATATCCAAGAAATCATGAAATAAATTATGCAAAGAGTAAAGCTTGGAACTGATCTTCTTTATATGATACATGATCGTTTCCATGTGCTATATGACTGAAATAATAAAATACGTTACATAGGACATGTCAACAATTATGTTGAAAGAGACGCTTACCAATTCTGTAGAGGGGGAAAAAAGAAGAAGAAAACAGTTGCTTTCTGCACATTCTGTCAAAGCGTAGACCACGTGTATTAGAATAACACAATTAAGCAATGAGAAAACAACAAAATAGCTTTAAAATTGCAGAGAGGTTCATCTCCAATCAGCTTTTGCATCGCCATCTCCAATGCATATCCCAATGCGCAAGCAACCGGAACAGCTACCGCATTCCCTATTTGACAGTATCTGCCAAGTAAAATGGTCCATGAACACATGAGAACCAAATGAAACACAGGTGATCAAATAATATCTCATTAAAGCAGAAGCATCAAGTATAATGCTTGTAACAAAACATCAGTCCAACATGCTTGATTCCATTTCTCTTCCCAAACAGTGTAAGAGTGTATTCATAATGGAAAGGTTGAAATTTCTGAAACTCCCAAGTTTGTCTCAAACAACTACTCTATTTTGAAAACAAGTTGCTTTGCTCACCCTCTACATTCTTATCCTTCTCACCACATGTCATGTTTGCACGTCCCATGAATTTGACAAGTGTCCATTCATTACTTGTAAAGCATTTGTAACACAAAAATCCATCATCTTGATTAGTTTACTGGAAAATTGGAAAACTTCATGATGATTCTCCGTACGTGTTCATTCCTATATTTCTTAAGATGATATAACTAACGCTTTCATTTCACTGTTTAAATTGCTACAATTATTCAAAATGAACTAATTCAAGATAACTTTTCTACATCAGAATGCATCACAAATTTTGAATAGACCCATTCAAATCCATGTGATGCGCAAGCAGTCCATAAGTGAAATAACATACCAGAAACAATACGTCAAATCTTTAAAATCATACTCGTGAGGTCCTTTATTCCATTTTGGGATATCCAATTTAAGAGTCCTCTTTGAAAAGTCAAGGTACTTTAACTGAAGATTTTTCAAGTTTACTCTTTGTTCTTTAAAATTCTCCCACTTTTCATTTAATGTTACAGGAAATTTTAAACTTAGAAGAAGGGAAATGATGAAAAGGTGAAAATTTTTACTACACTAAAATATGTTTCCTTCAAATAGTTGGAATTCCAAAAGGGTCCAGTAATTTGGGACGGAGGGACTATGAAAGCCAGCAGATTCCATTTTTCGTCCAGATGTAAAACTCAGAAATCCTACCTTTTAGTACTACTACATGCAAAGCAATTCACAGGAAGAGGGAGAATCTGGAATTGGTTGCTTAGCAGTAATCACAATTAAATAGCGAAATAAACTGCAACCCTTTTGAACTAGGACAAGACATAATTGCCAATTTATCCATTGTATTGTAGTATAGTTGAATAATTTCATCGTTTCATATAGGATTCAGAAGGTATTCTGCTGAGTTGGTGTGAATTAATATCTAACAAGGAAGCATACAACTGCCAACAAAAATCTTAAGACATACCTTTCCTTCAAATTCCCACAAAACTGAGAATAATCAGGAAACCCATGCAACCTTGCACACTCTCGAGCGGTAAGGACTCGGTCTTACTCAAGATGTAAGATTATCTGCTGAAATATAAATCTCAACAAAATCCAGTATATACATGATTTTGCTGATAACGAAGAGTTGCCTTGAAGTTACCTGACTGTGAAGATCTGGAACACACAACACGGTCGACACTGTCTCATCCCACCATAATCGCGAAAATGGCCTGCATTGTTGTGATATCACTAAAGACCCATGAAAACAATGCATAGATACAGAGATCAATATGCAGCCAGAAAATAAGTTCTCACCTCATAGACTTTCCTTGACCAAAGTTTATTGCATAATCAGGCACCTGTACATAACCAGAACAATGTATAAATACTAGGAAAGCAGCTGTAGTGGTGAATACTAGTGAGTGCAATAGAATAACTAATATTTCTTCTTCTTCCTTCTCGATGCTAATTTGACAACATAAGAGAAACCACCCTTTATGTTTTTATAACAAAAAATAATTGGAAAAGGGGTTCCATCAATTATAGATGTATATTTGAAGTGCCGCCCCAGGTTCTATACATATATAGACATGAGCTTAGGGATGCAGAAATAAAATGAAGCAGAGATTCAAACAACTAATAGCGGACAGAATATCTTCTTGAAATGGGAAGGAGAGGGAAACAATGAACTAGTCTTTTTACTTGGCAGATACTGTCAAATAGGGAATGCGGTAGCTGTTCCGGTTGCTCGCGCATTGGGATATGTATTGGGGATGGCGATGCAAAAGCTGATTGGAGATGAACCTCTCATGACTCTTCCACCGAAGTTCTCTCACTCCACAACTGTCCAACTGTTACAGTCTTTGTAAAATTTGAATGCCATAACTTCATTCTGTACGATTGAACCATAAGTTTGGTGGGAAAGTTTCTCTGGCGTAATCCTGCTCTCTAGGCCCATCATAAGCCTGCGCACAGATGATTTTCGCTTTGAACTGGTTTTTTCTTTTTTAAAAAGAAACTCAAAACACTGTAGACTCTCTCTCTCTCTCTCTCTCTCTCTCTCTCTCTCTCTCTCTCCTATACATGCTTTCATTATTTCTATTTTCCCATCATTTCGGGCAAAATCCAACCATTTGTTAGTTTTTTTATTTTTTTACCACAAACAACATTCATCATTTTCATTCAATAAACAAACGGATTTCAAGTGGAACCAGTACAACATCAGAAGAAAGAAAAAAACAAAAACCCGAAGGAACAACATCAAGGGCAACAAAAACCAGAAAAAAAAACATAGAAAAATCTTCTGAAAGCCGCACTGCAGTCTTTCATGTCCAAAGATATCTCGAACTGTGGCACTTCTAACGAGCTAGGGCTGAGGAGAAACTGCCAAACAAACACCCACCAACGAGGAACTCCCCCAAGAGCATCGAGTCTGCAACAAGTATCCCCTCAAGCTCCAGATCTAACAAAAAGATGGTAGATCTCGAAGAAAGAAAGTTGGATCAAACCATGAAATCGAAAGATTTCGCTGGAGAATCCAAGAAAAAAACAAGAAAAAAAACACAATAAAACAAACCCCCACAAAAAGGGGACAGTCCCTTAAGGAGGGACAAAACCCCACAAAAGGGGATAGACTCTCCAGAGGAGAGACAAAAAAGCAAAAAGAGAGGAAAAACCAAGCTCTCCCATGGAAAAAAGCCATGGGAGAGCCCCTCCGGAGGAGAGGTTGTCATGTGGCTGCCACATGACTGTCCCCCACTAGTGTTAGTGTAATTTGTTTGTGGAGAGCCACATGACAACCTCCCACTGCCACTGGTAGTGTTAGTATAATTCGTTTGTAGAGTATTTGTTCCCAAATCTTTACTCTTATAATGAAATAATCACTGTAACAATTTTCAGAAGCCCCAAATGCAGAAAAAGAACATTTACGAACAGAGAGTGATGAATAAAACTGTAATTGCTAGTATTTGCTAGCTGCTGCATGAAGTTCCAGTTCGAAACCTTGATTCTACAAAAGAAATGGCTTACGACCGATACAAATAATTTTGGAAGCAAAACACAGCATAAATCAGTTAGAAAATTGAAGTTCAAAGTCTGCAATGTAACTTCAAAGAAGAGGCGAAGCAGGACGAAACCACAAAAAACTGCTGCAACATTAGAATTTGATGGCACATTGTGATAAGATTCTCGCAGTTTGGGAATCTCTCTGTGGTGCTGTGCTACTGCTGCTCTCCTATAACACACACACACACACACTCGTTTTCATCACTCTGTGAGTCTATCTCAAGTCATTTTTGGTTATGTACATTAACAGCAGCAGAACTTTTTCAAACACCCCGAAGACGGATCTCAAGCTGCTCCATCTTCGTAGCCAGCTCATGCTTCCCACAGTTCTTCAATCCATCCGTAACCATATCAAAACTCTGCGACATTGGCGGCAAATCCATCTCCGTCATCTCCACCAAATAATTCGCCGCCTCAACAAATCTACCACCGCGACCGCACATCTTAATCAGCATCGTATAAACAGGTCGATTCGGAGGATGTCCCTTCACTTTCATATCACTGAAAAAGCTAAACGCATCATCAAACTGTCCTCTCCTACAAAGCCCCTTCAGAATTGGAGCATACAAACTCGGAAACGGCTTATTACCATCTTCGATCGACCTATGAAGAACCCTAAAAGCCTCATCCATCTTCCCCACTTTCGAAGTCACTGTGATCATGATCTTATAAGTCTCAACATCAGGAACAATTCCCAATCTACAAACATCATTATACAGTTCGATACAAAAATCGATCTCTCCGGATTTACAGATTGCTTCCGCCAACGAATTGAAGGTTTTGATATCTGGAACAAAACCCTCCTTGGTCATCTTCCTCGCCAACTCCTTCGCCGATTCGAGATAACCAGCATTCAACAACCCATCAATGAGCAAATCTCGGCCGCGAACCGGTGGATTAAAGCCATTTCGACTCATCTCCTCCAAGAATTCTTGAGCTTCTCTCATCTTCCCAGCCGAACACCACCCGTTTACGAGAATCGAATACGTTCTCTTATCGGGGACGCCGCCTTTTCGAACCATTCGTCGAATCAAAGCATAAGCGCCATGAAAGTTCTTGACTTCGCATAGAGCGAAGAGCAATGAATTGTAAATCTCAGTTGTTTGGGCGAAATTGAAGTTGTTGGCCTTGTTGAAGAGCTCAACGGCTTGATCGATGAGTCCGTGCTTGCCGTACTGTTCGATGATGAAGGAGACGATTGAGGGTGAGATTGGGAAGTTTTGATTCTTCATCTGCTCTGCGACCTTCCACATGGTCTCCCAATGGCGTGTTCGAGCTAGGGTTTTGAGGAGTTCTTCGAACTCGACGGTGGTGGGGTCGTACGAAGGGTGTTGAGTTCGAGCCCAGTTGAAGAATCGGAACGATTCAACTCCGGAGTTACAGCAACTTCGGAGGATTCGAAACACGAGCTCTGAATTGACGATTTTGGAAATGGACATCTTGTTTAGGGTTCGTTCCATGTAGATGTCGCGGCGGACGATGTTGGATATGTGGTGGACCGTCGCGAAGTAGTCATCATTGTTCAATATGCCTCTGCCGCCGCCGCCGCCGCCGCCGCCGCCGATTGCGGTGGTTTTTTTGCTGCTGCTTCTTCCATGTTCCGTGGAAGTTGTTAGGGTTTTGAGGCATCGAAATACAGCGGCGGCGGCGGTGGTGGTGGTGGTGGCGGTGGTTCTTCGGAGAAGGATTAGTTTTGCAGAGAGGAGGAGCATTTAGGTGTAGCTGTGTGTGATTTTGGGTTTTACAACCTGTTTTTGTTTGATTGCGATCATGGTTTATGGGCCCAGCCCAACTTGAACGGGCTAACCCAACAACAATTGATTCCATACTAGTTGAATAGTTGAACTGTTGGAAGTTAGCTGATATAAATATTGTAATTACCATGATACCCCTGAGAATACCACCATACGGTCCATACCATCAAGATCATGAGAACAAATTACCCAATTAGGTTTTTTTTTTTTTTTTTTTTTTTTTTTTTTTTTTTTTCTGCAGGGAGCAGATTTGACTCAGTCCTAGTACTTGTTGTAATTAAAGAAAGACTACTGAAATGTTAAGTAATTTTACAAATATTATTTATTTATTACACATATTTCTCAATGAGTTATAATAGTAATAGTATCATATGTTACTCTATTATTAACCAAATAGAGCCAAGTCTTTATGTCACAATCATATGTTAACTCTATTCTTAAATGATATACTTTATATATACACAAGATGGTGCCACACACACTCCGTGTGTGTAATCAGTTTTTTTTTTGAACAGTTTTTTTTTTCAACTATTCAAGTAGTTTTTTTTAGCCAAACTGTTAAGAAATTTTTTACTTTTGCAATTGGGCATTTTAATACCCTTGTGATAATTTTTTAGGAAGGAAATCTACATAGGTTTACTGGTAATTATTTCTGATAAAACCCAAAAAGTGAGAACCCCTCCCTTTACCTTTATATATGTATATAGATACTATTTGGGTCAATTATAATAGATTTCATTCTAAATATTAGACTCAATTAAAACTTATTTTTCTTTAAATATTTGGTTTAACATTTTTTTTTATTTCACTCCATGCTTGTTTGCTTTTGTAAGTTATAGATTAAAAAAAAAAATTAACAAAGTATCCATAAACCAAATAAACCCAAAAATAATAATGATAATTGGGGGCGCTATCCTGAATCTCATATTTTTATGACACAATATACAAATCTTGCTTGTATTAAAAATTGGTTAAGCATGTCTGAGAAAAGTGGTTCAGTCCACCTGGTGAAAGGCAGCACTCCTCATCAAGGACTGATTTATGATCCCTCTCCCCAAACTCCCACAAAAACAAAAATGAATCATTTGTGTACTCCCGGGTTAGACTATATCACACACGAGACTCGCCTGGGCATGTCACTAAAAGATCAATACCTATAGCTATATGGCCTTAATTTGAGATTTTTTATAATACAAAATGATGATTTTCCTGCATCATACATTTGACAATGCAATAGCAATTCCATCAATTAATGTATAGTCAGGGGCGGACTCACGAGTAGCGATGGCAATTTACTCTGTCCAGTTGATATTCCACCCCACTCTGCTTTTAATGGTAAGGAATTAGAGTCTACAAAAATTATAAATGAGTGGAGTTGGGTTGGAGATACAAAACTCCTATAGGAGTAGGAGTGGAGTTGGGAATACATCTCTAACTCCTACTCCGACCCAATTATATTACATATTTATTAAAATAACCTCGATAGTATAAGTAATCTATTATATATACATATATACAAATATTCTCTAAAGATGGCCACCTCTCCTTATTAAAGGGAGGACCTTTGTGATGACCGTTAGATTGTGTTTAAAAACTGTAAAATGACAAAACTGTCATTAATGAAAACACAATCCGACGGCTAAAACAGAAGTCCTCTCTTTATTAAAGAGAGGGCGCCTTCTTTAGAGCCTGACTGTACATATATATATATATATATATAATTGCTAAAGCAAAAATTGCTCCCACATGTAGCCACATCAGCAAGCTCTATATTCCAAGCCAAAATCCAACGTGGCACTCAACCCTTCTCTGCCTCTTCAGTCCTCATCAACGTCCCCCACCACTTCTTCCTCTCCTCCTCACGCCTCCTCCTCTCCCAAGGTTCATTCAATCATGACCATTAACAGCCATATTTCTCTCCTTCAATTATATCGATTAGGTAATTCCTCATTTATCTCTCTCTTTCTCCAACCAAAAGAAAGAAACCCTAACCATGCGTACCCGCCATTCATCGCCGATCCCTCTCCATTACAACTCACAACCTGGCATCTAAGGTACTCCACTCTCTCTCTCTCTCTCTTTCTTTCTCTCTCTCTCTCTCTCTCTCTCTCTCTCTATGCTGAAGCAAAAACTGCTTCCATGTTGTGCCACATCAGCAAGTAATCGAGATTGATCGGAGCGGCGATGATCTCGAGTTCTCTGTTGGGATTGCTTCCGCTGACTTTTCGATTGACAACTTCGAGGAGACTCCCTAATGTGGGTGTGAGTTGAATTGCAATAGTTATGGGCAAGTAAGAAAGATTAGATCAAACCCTTTTGTTTGTTTAATTAAATTGAATAAATATTGCGGCTTATGTGTTATTTGGGTTGTTGTTTCTGAATTGGGATTAATCAACGGTCAGTAATCAAAGAACTCTTAATCAATGGGTTCGAGATCGAAGATCGCTAATCCACATACTGGTGATGGAACGAATCCTGAGTTCGATTCTCTTTCCGCTTTCAGTCTCTGAATTTTTGTTTACATTATATAGATATAGATACATGCATATGCAAAGTTAGATGCTTTATGAGAATTTCCGATCTCTTAGATTCTCATTTCTGTTTAATTTTGATTTCTCCATATTGTAGGAAGATCTTCAGCGGAGGATAAGCGAAATACACTACCCACTGGTTAGAACCCAAACCCTCTCTCTCTCTCTCTCTCTCTCTATAACACCCACATTTGTGTTATGTCATTTGCATTACATTGTCATGCATGATAATGTGATGTGGCGTGTCTTATGACACATGGTTGAGTGAGTTTTGATTCACGAGTTGATTTGGGTGTCTGTATTAGAGAACTCTTTGAAACTATTGTGATTGAGGATTTATTGTTTGTGAAGTCTCTCCGAGTATGAGACGGTCACTGTAGAACATTTTAAATGTTTATCTGAAAATAAATGTTTACCTGTGTATTTCAATATCTGTATTATTTTCTGTTTTAGAATTTATTTCTGTTGTTAGATTTAGTATCCTGGTGAGAACGAATGAACATGCTTTTAATTTGGTAGGCTAATTAGCAACTTCGGAAACGTCATATAGAAATTCGCGTTTTAGCGACCAAACGTTACTTAGTCGAAAACTTTTATAATTTTGAAGTTTCACTTATAAAGCTATGAATAAGCTGTATAGAAAGTTTCAGAGACTGATTAGGAGTTTTGAAAACTCGTGGGGAGGTAAGCGTAATTTCCAAAAGAGTTGCCTATATATAGATAGAGATGGATGAGATATTTTTCTCATAACTTCTAACCTAATTTCAAAAGGAGGCCAAAAGGGGGCTAGAGGGAGATTTAGGAGTTTAGAGCTTTGCGACGCCAAACGACGACCTTCCGTCAGTCTGGTTTCTCCCAGATTTCATATTCGAGTTCCTCGAGGTAAGAGCTTCGTTTTGATACCTATTAGGGCCTGTTTGGCTAAGTTTTCCGAAAAGTTATTTTCTAGAATTTTTCATAAAAGTTGATAAATGGAATTTTGATCCATAGGAATTGTACTAGACGGACTTCTGCACGTTCTTTGTGCACGGGTTTTCTTCAGATTGAATTATAGGAACGTTATTTGGAGGTGAGTGATTCAACTATGTTTTGGGAATGATTTCTTGGCATGTATTCATGTTATGTTTGAATAGCATGTATTAATTCTTAGAGATATATTGTGTAGTTCATATTGGGCATTTATATTGATAAGTAGGCTCAATAGCACGGTGATATGTTTTGATTACCGCGAGCATGGTGATATGTATTTGAGCATGTTAAGTTGCTTATTTGGGTCAGAAGGAACACGTGGTCACCGTGCCATTTTGTGGAGCCGATATAGGCATTAAGGTTGCACGATTGAAGAGAAGAATCGTGGGTCTTACCCTTTCGCGTGGACTTATTGGCGAGGAGTCGCGGATTGGGAGTATGGACGGGCACGTGAGTCTCCGGCGACTAGTATGAAATGTAGAGATGTGAATGCGGACATGTTTATCATTCATGTACATATGTTGATTTATTCACTAAGCTTTAGCTTAAACAAATCGAAATATGTGTGGTTATTCAAATAACCATTTCAAGTGTAAATGCTGGCGAGGAATCGCAGAAGTGAGCACGTGGGTTGGGAGTTCTTTTGGAAGGCAACTTGAATGTTAATCTTGTAGTTTCGGGATAATAGGAATGTTGTAATAAGAATTTGGTTGTTTTAACCCATGTTTAATTTGGTATGTTAGAATGGATTTTAAACCGTTGTAATAGTTAGTAACATGTTGTAATCCTGCTTTAGAAATGTTTTAATACAGTTAAGATTACTTTGGATTGAGTTTAGATTGAGTGGTTGATCATTGGTGATAGTTAGAAAGCTTTTAAACTTGAAATTCTGCAGATTGGGACTGCTGCCAGGGGAGCAGTCGACTGGTCCTGTGTTCAGTCGACTGAACCCCTGTGTTTGCTAGCTACTGCTTCTATTTTAGCAAAAGCAGTCGACTGGACCCCGCCTCAGTCGACTGGACCCCCTAGCCTCAGTCGACTGGAATTGCTATTAAATTCCCTGCCTTCCTCCGTCGACTGAGCAGTCGACTGAACCTCTGGTTTGAAAATGTGTTTTGTTTTCCGCTGCGTGGGTTCTTCAAATCTAATTTTGGGAACGTTAATGAATTGGTTTGGCCTCGGTGGCGTGCCACGGACTTCTGTTCCGCTATTGTGGGACCTGGCTGTGACATTTAGTGGTATCAGAGCATAAGTTTAGAGCCTTGGGAACGAGTGACGTTATATATGCTGAGTGACGTCGAGTGGAGTGTGTAATTGTGAAGATAATTGTTATCATTGTAGAAATGCTTCATGTGTTAGCCTTTGTTGATTGTAATGAACCGTGCACATATATCCATATTGTGGCATAGCATGCATGGTCATTATGCATTGAACTCAACAGGGGAAATATTTGAAACGTTATGGCTGATCCACCAAGAGAATTGTCACCGCATTCGCGGATGGACCAAATAGTGAATATGGTGGGAAATTTCATACAAGCGGTAAGTGAAAGAGAACAGATGAACGTTCAGCCTCCACAAGTGGAAATTCGTTATGTCAATGCACCATCGGCACCGCGATCTCAACACACAATCGTGGAACAGTTTCATAAGCGAAAACCGACGTTGTATCATGGGCAAGTTGATATAGACTTGGCCGATCATTGGATGATGGACATGGAAAGACATTTCCGTCAGGTAGTATGTACCGATGAGGAGAAAATTTTATGCGCATCCGATACGTTGATGGGCGAAGCATTGGACTGGTGGAACAACGTACATGAACAAGAGAAGCCGACCACATGGGAAGCATTTAAAGAAGAATTCAACAAACGTTTCTTCCCGCAATCTGCTTATACTCAGAAACGTCAAGAGTTTGCGAGTTTGGTTCAGGGAGATATGACCGTAGGTGAGTATGTTTCTCGTTTCAATGCCTTGTTACGATTTGGGAAAACTATCGTTCTGACTGATAGGGATAAAGCTCGTAAATTTGAGGAAGGACTTAGGGAGAATATCTGTGGCCGTGTGGATATGTTACAACACCCGACCGTTTCTCTCGTTGAGGAAGCTGCTCGGATTGCTGAGAAGAGTGTCGACCGATATCGACAAGGACAACAAGGAAAGAGACCCAATGACAGTCGGGGTAAGAGTCAAGGGAATGCGAAGAAACCATTCACGCAAGGTTCAGGATTGAATATGGGTAGTCAAGGAGGAAGTGTGTTTGTTGGAGATTCGAGACCGTTGTGCCCAACATGTAACCTGCGACACAGAGGAACCTGCTATTAATTGATCACTTGCTATATTTGTAAACAATTGGGGCATGTGTCTAGGAATTGTCCTTTGAACGCAAATTCGACTACACCAAACACAACCTCGAACGCCAAGAGCTATAACCCAGAAACGAGAGGAAAATGTTTTGAGTGTGGACAACCGGGACACATAGCAAAGAGCTGTCCGAGTAAGAGACAACCGGGAATGAGTACCGGTGCATCGAGTGTGCCAAGCGGGTCAAGGGTAGAGCCTCGTGTAGATAAAGGGAAAGGAGTTGCGCAACAACAAGGACGATACTTCCAGCTCAGGCCGACGAATACGGATGATACCGTCGTATCAGGTATTCTTCCTATTTGTTCGTATCCCGCACGTATACTTATGGATTCTGGTTCAACGCATTCATTCGTATCACGTGATTTTGTTAAGCATTTAACTGTTAAGTCAGAACCGCTAGGATATGATTTGTGTGTATCATTGCCTAGTAGTGAACCGCTAGTTACTTCTTCGATATTCAAGTCATGTGAAATCAAGATAGGTGATAAAGTTTTGAACGTTGATTTGATTCCGTTGACGGTGAATTACTTTGATGTTATCTTGGGTATGGATTGGTTGTCGGTTAATCAAGCCAGAATCGATTGTGAACAGAAACGGGTTAGTTTCTATCCGTCAGGACGAGAGGAGTTTATTTTTCAGGGTAAGGGAGTGATCTTACCGCCGTACTTGATATCGGCGATTCAAGCAAGTAAGATGTTAAAGAAGGGTTGTTCGGGTTTCTTATGTTCAATTGTCGACACGCGAGTTCTTGGGCCACTAATAGAAGACATTTCAGTAGTTCAAGAATTTCCAGATCTTTTTTCCGATGAGTTAACCGACGTATTGATTGAAAGAGAGCTTGAGTTCACAATAGAAGTAGTACTAGGGTCACAACCGGTATCCAAAACACCGTACCGAATGGCACCGATAGAGTTGAAAGAATTGAAAGTTCAGTTAGAAGAACTGTTGGAGAAGGGTTTTATCCGACCGAGTGTTTCGCCGTGGGGAGCTCCAGTCTTGTTTATGAAGAAGAAAGATGGAACAATGCGTATGTGCATCGACTACCGAGAGTTGAATAAGTTGACCGTCAAGAACAAGTATCCGTTGCCGCGAATAGATGACTTGTTTGATCAGTTACAAGGGGCTCAGGTATTTTTGAAGATCGACTTGAGATCCGGTTACCATCAGTTGAAAGTCAAAGAGGAAGATGTTGAGAAGACAGCTTTCAGAACTCGATATGGTCACTTTGAATTTTTGGTTATGCCATTCGGAGTGACTAACGCACCAGCTGCTTTCATGGACTTGATGAACCGTGTTTTCAAAGACTACTTAGATGAGTTCGTTATCGTGTTCATAGATGACATCCTAATCTACTCCAAAAGCGTTGAAGATCACGAGCATCATTTGCGATTAGCTTTACAACGATTGCGTGAAAAGAGATTATTTGGCAAATTGAAGAAGTGTGAGTTTTGGTTGACCGAGATAGCTTTCCTTGGACACATAGTGTCGGCAAAGGGAATTTCTGTAGACCCTCAGAAGATAGAAACAGTTACCAACTGGGCGAGACCAACGAATGTGACAGACATCAGAAGTTTCCTAGGATTAGCTGGGTATTATCGGAGATTTGTAAAAGACTTTTCGCGTATAGAAATGCCGATGACACAGTTAATGAGGAAAGATATTGCTTTTGTTTGGAGTCTAGAATGTGAAAAAAGTTTTCAAGAGTTGAAAGGTCGACTAGTGAAAGCACCAATATTAGCCGTTCCGTCAGGGATCGAAGGGTTTATCATTTACAGTGATGCTTCATATAAAGGTTTAGGTTGCGTTTTTATGCAAGGTGATAAAGTCATTGCGTATGCGTCGAGACAACTTAGACCGCACGAGAAGAATTATCCAACACATGATCTAGAATTGGCCGCCGTGATTTTTGCATTGAAGATTTGGCGTCATTACCTATACGGAGAGAAATGTGAGATCTATACGGATCACAAGAGTTTGAAGTACCTGTTTACACAACGAGATTTGAACATGAGGCAAAGGAGATGGTTAGAGTTGATGAAGGACTATGACTTGTCAATTCAGTATCATCCGGGCAAGGCGAATGTTGTCGCCGATGCTCTTAGTCGCAACGTACCAACCAACACCGCATTAGAATTAACTTCTCAGAAAGAACTGATACGAGATATGGAGAACTTAGAACTTGAAGTGATACCGAGGATTGAAAGTGGCTTGATGTCGACAATGGTGGCACAACCACTCTTGATTCACGAGATCGCAGAGAAACAACTTCAAGACGTGACTTTGAAGAAGATTTGTGATGAGATTCCAATGGGTAAACAACCGGGATTTACTTTTGAGAATGATGTTTTGAGATTGAGGGGTAGAATTTGTGTACCTAGTGAGAAAGAGTTGAAAAAGAACATCCTAGAGGAAGCACACAACACAAAGTATACCGTTCACCCGGGAAGCACCAAGATGTATAGAGACTTGAGACATGTTTATTGGTGGCCGGGAATGAAGAGAGAAATAGCACGATACTTTTCGCGTTGTACTAGTTGTCAACAAGTAAAGGCCGAACGCCAAGTACCCTCAGGATTGTTACAACCGTTACCGATAGCCGAGTGGAAATGGGAGCACATAACAATGGATTTTGTTAGTGGGTTTCCGAGGTCGAAGAGATCGAACACTATTATTTGGGTGATTGTTGATCGTTTGACGAAGTCGTCGTACTTCCTACCACTCCGAACAACTAAGCCAATGACGTTAGCTAAGTTGTATATTCGCAAAATTGTTAGACTACATGGTATCCGAGTTTCTATCGTTTCGGATAGGGATAGTAGTTTTACGTCGAAGTTGTGGAGAGCCATGCAAGAAGCAATGGGTACCAAATTGCACTTTAGTACAGCTTTTCATCCTCAGACCGATGGTCAATCAGAAAGAGTAATCCAGATTTTGGAAGACATGCTTCGTTTATGTGTACTTGATTTTCAGGGTGATTGGGAAGACCATTTGCCGTTAATTGAGTTTGCATATAACAACAGTTTTCAGTCGAGTATTAGAATGGCTCCTTATGAAGCTTTATATGGTCGTGTATGTCGTTCACCGATTAGTTGGACGGAAGTCGGAGAAAGAAAGATTGAAGGGCCAAAAATTGTACAAGAGACGACGGATAAGATAAAGGTGATTAGACAACGATTACTGACAGCCCAGAGTAGGTATAAGAGTTATGCCGACAAGCGCAGACGGCCGTTGGAATTCGATGTAGGAGACTTAGTGTATTTGAAGGTGTCACCTTCAAAGGGAATAACCAGATTTGGTAGATACGGGAAACTCAACCCGAGGTTTGTAGGACCTTTTGAGATCATTGGGAGAGTTGGACTCGTAGCTTATCGTTTGAACTTGCCAAGCGAGTATGCTCAAGTTCATAACGTTTTTCATGTATCGTTGTTACGCAAACAGTTAGTGGAAGAGAGAGATCAAGTGATGACTCCGACATCGAATGAGATTCAAAGTGATTTAACGTATACCGCATATCCGATAGAGATCTTAGACCGGAAGGATCAAGTCTTACGAAATAAAGTAATATCGAAAGTGAAAGTGTTATGGCATAGCCAAACTATGGAAGAGATGACGTGGGACATAGAAGATGAGATGCGTACTCAGTATCCGCACATTTTCGAGACTTGAGGTATAAGTTTGGGGACAAACTTCTTTTAAGGGGGAGAGTATTATAACACCCACATTTGTGTTATGTCATTTGCATTACATTGTCATGCATGATAATGTGATGTGGCGTGTCTTATGACACATGGTTGAGTGAGTTTTGACTCACGAGTTGATTTGGGTGTCTGTATTAGAGAACCCTTTGAAACTATTGTGATTGAGGATTTATTGTTTGTGAAGTCTCTCCGAGTATGAGACGGTCACTGTAGAACATTTTAAATGTTTATCTAAAAATAAATATTTACCTGTGTATTTCAATATCTGTATTATTTTCTGTTTTAGAATTTATTTCTGTTGTTAGATTTAGTATCCTGGTGAGAACGAATGAACATGCTATTAATTTGGTAGGCTAATTAGCAACTTCGGAAACGTCATATAGAAATTCGCGTTTTAGCGACCAAACGTTACTTAGTCGAAAACTTTTATAATTTTGAAGTTTCACTTATAAAGCTATGAATAAGCTGTATAGAAAGTTTCAGAGACTGATTAGGAGTTTTGAAAACTCGTGGGGAGGTAAGCGTAATTTCCAAAAGAGTTGCCTATATATAGATAGAGATGGATGAGATATTTTTCTCATAACTTCTAACCTAATTTCAAAAGGAGGCCAAAAGGGGGCTAGAGGGAGATTTAGGAGTTTAGAGCTTTGCGACGCCAAACGACGACCTTCCGTCAGTCTGGTTTCTCCCAGATTTCATATTCGAGTTCCTCGAGGTAAGAGCTTCGTTTTGATACCTATTAGGGCCTGTTTGGCTAAGTTTTCTGAAAAGTTATTTTCTAGAATTTTTCATAAAAGTTGAAAAATGGAATTTTGATCCATAGGAATTGTACTAGACGGACTTCTGCACGTTCTTTGTGCACGGGTTTTCTTCAGATTGAATTATAGGAACGTTATTTGGAGGTGAGTGATTCAACTATGTTTTGGGAATGATTTCTTGGCATGTATTCATGTTATGTTTGAATAGCATGTATTAATTCTTAGAGATATATTGTGTAGTTCATATTGGGCATTTATATTGATAAGTAGGCTCAATAGCACGGTGATATGTTTTGATTACCGCGAGCATGGTGATATGTATTTGAGCATGTTAAGTTGCTTATTTGGGTCAGAAGGAACACGTGGTCACCGTGCCATTTTGTGGAGCCGATATAGGCATTAAGGTTGCACGATTGAAGAGAAGAATCGTGGGTCTTACCCTTTCGCGTGGACTTATTGGCGAGGAGTCGCGGATTGGGAGTATGGACGGGCACGTGAGTCTCCGGCGACTAGTATGAAATGTAGAGATGTGAATGCGGACATGTTTATCATTCATGTACATATGTTGATTTATTCACTAAGCTTTAGCTTAAACAAATCGAAATATGTGTGGTTATTCAAATAACCATTTCAAGTGTAAATGCTGGCGAGGAATCGCAGAAGTGAGCACGTGGGTTGGGAGTTCTTTTGGAAGGCAACTTGAATGTTAATCTTGTAGTTTCGGGATAATAGGAATGTTGTAATAAGAATTTGGTTGTTTTAACCCATGTTTAATTTGGTATGTTAGAATGGATTTTAAACCGTTGTAATAGTTAGTAACATGTTGTAATCCTGCTTTAGAAATGTTTTAATACAGTTAAGATTACTTTGGATTGAGTTTAGATTGAGTGGTTGATCATTGGTGATAGTTAGAAAGCTTTTAAACTTGAAATTCTGCAGATTGGGACTGCTGCCAGGGGAGCAGTCGACTGGTCCTGTGTTCAGTCGACTGAACCCCTGTGTTTGCTAGCTACTGCTTCTATTTTAGCAAAAGCAGTCGACTGGACCCCGCCTCAGTCGACTGGACCCCCTAGCCTCAGTCGACTGGAATTGCTATTAAATTCCCTGCCTTCCTCCGTCGACTGAGCAGTCGACTGAACCTCTGGTTTGAAAATGTGTTTTGTTTTCCGCTGCGTGGGTTCTTCAAATCTAATTTTGGGAACGTTAATGAATTGGTTTGGCCTCGGTGGCGTGCCACGGGCTTCGGTTCCGCTATTGTGGGACCGGGCTGTGACACACTCTCTCTCTCTCTCTCTCTCCATGTTTATGTTTATAAGTATAGTTATTGATGAATAGGGACACAAATAAGCACATGCACAGACCTGGATGTTAGCTTCTCAGGTGCTTGAAATAATGCCTCTTAAAAGTTTTTTTTTTTTTTTTTTTTTTTTTTTTTTTTTTTTTTTTGTATTTTTGGCACTTTGGGTCATGTTTTTTTTTTTTTTTTTAATTTTAAATTATGGATTTATTGAATTTTTTTTTTTTTGGTTCAGTTTCGTGAAGTTGTGGTTGTTCCAATCCCAAGAGAATGTCAGTAATTATTAAGTCTCAGTTTTGTTCACTGATTTAGAGAAGGAAAAGAAAAACAAAAGAAAAGCATGAAAGGAAAACTATTTCTATTATCCCAATATTTTCCTCCATGTTCAAATGACATTAGACATTGAAAAAAGGAAGAGAAGTGACTCTCAAAATTTAAAAAACTCCAGGTTTACTTTTTTTTTTCTCCCCTTCCTATTTTTCTTATTGTTTATCTTATCAAGTCAAACAAAGAAAAGCGTTTTCTTCAGTGTTTTCCTTAGGAAAACAAATTGTTACGGGTTTTTCTACATCATAAGTACTCCATTTGAATCACTACTTACAAAGTCATTATTATACCTTTTGAATTTGTCTACATTTCGTCTATTACATGTCCTCGCCAAAGGCGAAGTTTGTGGCTTTGGAGTATAGGTTAAATGAAATAGACAAACCCCAATATTCATACTTTCTTCTCTTCATTTTCTTTGTCAAATTTCCATTTGCTAATTTCATAATCATTTGCTAACTTTTCATTTTCTGTTGTTTACACACTATTCGCAATAGATTCCATCAGTCCAAGCATGTGGAGCAAAAGGAGAGGTATGTGCCCGATCTTTATACTTGAGTATATGAATACATGTGTATTCGTTCAGGCAAAAACATGTCAAATTTGATGTAATTGCTGTCTGATTTTAGAGGAAAAACTTCTCTTTATTGTGTTTTTAGGTGGCAAAAATGGCCCAAAGGGCCAATGTGATTTTTTCTATGTTCAGTTATAATACCCCTCTCTGTGTTTGGTAGCCTAGAAAATAGACCAAGAAAAAATAAAGTGTAGTGCTATGATTCCCAAATTTGGTTCCCACATTTCATTAGAGTGGAGACCATTGAATTTTTATTGGAATTCATTTTAGATGCTACAACTATTATTGCATTTGAGAACCAAATTTGAGATTCAAATATGTGAACATAGTAGTTGTCAAAATGCTAAAACAAAATTTCACATATTGTTGTGGTGTTGTTAATAATGGTATATAAATAAGTGAAGTGTGAAAAAAAAAAGTGGCAATAGTGTTAATAAGATGCCTTTAAGCCCAGGGGGTGGAATGGCAATTCAAGAGCCTGATAAAGATATCAAGAAGCCAGCAATTTTATCTCTGCCATATCCTTTCTTCAAAGTAGCTATGCCGTTGTATTATGTTGCAAGTGGCCTTTTGGTAAAATGAGAATTTCTATGCAAATTCAATGAACATTTTTACCGGTCATTTTTATGCAAATTGGAAAGACAAAAAAAAAAGGGTTTGCCTAACGCAAGCATTTATATGTTCATTTTTAGTCTCCCATTCACATGCGACTAACGTAGAAAGACTTTTTCTTTTCCTTTTTTAATTAGCTTTCTTAAAAAAAAAATGTAACTATTTATGAATAATGATGGCATCTAAAACTAATGGTAAGTTTGGTTGCCACCTGAACTTTCATTGCATCATTAGACACGCATTGATGTCGGGTTTGGAAGAAACTATAAGATTTTTGGGTAGATGTGGGCTTCAAGAACAACCACCAAAGACAGTATCACCTCCATTGATAAGCCACCCCACTTCTTCGTTTGAATTTTCAATCTTTTTCTTTTTGTTTGGGTTTGATGGGGTTTTTAGAACTCTTGATGAATTTATTTTTTCCCCTGCAAACCCTTTCAGATTATGCTCTTGGATACTAGTTTTTAGAAGGTGAACTCTATTACGGACTCGAGAGTTTGGGCAACACTTGCTACTGCAATAGTGTATTGCAGGTTGGATTCAAGTCATCTTTATTTTTCTATTTTGTAATTTTTTACTTCCATTGAGCTATACAACGCTACTAATTGCGAATGTGATTATAAGTATTCTTGGAACAGGGCTTCTCCAAGTTATTGTGCATGGTTGCAACTTTAAAGTAATTTTTTAGTAGTTGTGCCTATATATATACTTGAGAGTTTAATCCACACTGGTTTTCTCAATTGAATTCCACTAGGAAAGGCTGATTTTATTATCTACATTTCTATTTTTACCAGCTTTTTATGGAACGGAATTGGTTCTTAGATTAGGGAAAGTAATAGTCTTTGTTTTTGTTGTGCAATTTACAGTGTGAAAGGAAATTTTCGCGCCTAAAAATCAACTGGTGGGATGATTGTTGACATACCTATAGCCTAGGTGATGCTGACTATTACAAGATGGTTGTGGTTGTTTCCTTCTTCTTCTTTTTCCTTCCATGTAGAGTGAAGTCTTTTTCTGTGGTGTGTGAAGATGTTCAAGAAAACTAGCTGAATTGTAAGATTAACTGATTCAAGAAAATTAGCTAAATTTGGTTCTTTTTATATCACTGAACTACTGATTTTGAGATTTTTTATTTGGTTCCTTTGTTTTTTTATTCGACTGAACTACTGAGAAAGGTAGAGCAACTTCAAAGCCAAACTTGCTGCAGGTTAGTAGCTTTTGACAATTTGCACGATCAGAGCAATTTTAGGTCTCTATCTTTGAGACTTAAAAGCCGCAAGTTTTTTCCAAAATTTAAAGGAATTCTATGACTCTTAAGGCCTAAATTGAAGTCATTGTATTAAAAACAGTAACACACATACCGCAATCAATCATTTGTTAGCAAAAAAAGATATTTCTATTTGTAGCACTTTTGTTTTATTAGTAGTTAGAACATATGTTTGGATTCTGAATGTTGCAATGAGTTTATATAGCGTATAGCCTGTGCATGGCACAGGTTATCAGCTAGTTTACTTAATACCTATGATATACAAAGAAAATGCTAGGGCTATAAATCACAAGTAGTCATTCTCAAGTCTCAACATTGCCCAAGTGAGATGTTGGATGCTAATTTTTGTACATTTTGTGTTAGTTTCTTTGAACATTATGTAGATTTACTTGAAATTTAAGAATGTCTAAATTGGTAAATGGAGTAGGAGTGAGATGGAGTATAGTAGGTGTATGCAGTATTAAATGGTATAAGAGTTGGTATGTTTCATAAATAGGAGTGGAGTAGGAGTAGCCATATATATAAGCGGAGTGGAGTAAGAGTGTGACGACTCCTACCCCACCCCGCTCGGTTGTCATTCCTACTCAGGAGTTTTGTCCAGGAGGCAGATACTTATACGGAGGTTCGGGGGAAGCGCCCCCAACCCGATTTTTTAAAGCTTAAAAGTACCTTTTTGAAAAGTTGAGGGGCAATTAAAGGGCAAAAATAAATAAAGTATGAAATATGTAAGGTGAAAGAATTCTTTTGAAAAGTTGAGGGGACAATTAAGGGGGAAAAAAATGGCTAATTGTAAAATATATAAGATAAAAACTGATCTTGAAAAGTTGAAGGGGACAATTAAAGGGTAAAAATGAATAATGTGTGAAATTTATAGCGTAAAATAGTGATTTTAAAAAATTGAGAATGGCCAACTACCTCCTAGTGGCACCTTAGTTGTAACTTGTAACTATTGTCAATGTATATTTGTAACCTTTTTTGTCACATGTGACAGTAGCGGAGGTGACATTGGATTGGGACACACATAACACCACCATAGTGTTGTAGAATTTTCCTTCACACTTTAATGTTCATACTTCATACTTCCCTTAATTGGATACGAATATGCATTTTTGGTTGTTTCAATGTGTTGGCTTTATTTGAGGCTTTTTTTTTTTTTATAATTTCATTGTATTAGGTTTTTACATAGATTGGTGCAGAAATAGATAAGGGTGATTCTATCCGCACCCACTTTGTTTACTCACTACATCCATCTTCTAATAAATATTTCATCTTCCAAATCTACCCCTTAACACAATGGCAAAAAAGGACAAGGTATTAAAATAGACTTTAAAATAAATACTCTTTACACCCACCTCTTATGAATATCAAAAGAATTATTTAAAAAAAAAAGAAAGTTTTATACACACCCACCAATATCAACAAACCCTATATAGTGCGGAGTATTTTAGTTAGTTTGATTCATATATATTCATCATGGAGCATCATTCGAATACCTTGGAGGAAAATATAGAGCAAAGACGTATGATTTGTAACCCTTTTCATTTTAATTTTTATTTTATTTTTATTTTATTTGCGTTTTTAAACATTTTTTTGAACCTTGAGCATTGAAGAAATCAGTAGTGTTTGGATTTTCAGAAACAGAACAAATTCTCAATATTCCACTCAATACCATCGAACAAATTCTTAATATTCCACCAAGTACCACCAAACAAATCTACATTGTTCGGCCTAATCCCACAAAACAATATTTGAATATTGTTCCACTAATATCCGTTGAACAAGTCTAAAATCTATGAAGAGGTTAGTGTACCGTAAGAATCACAAATATGGAGGAGTCTTCTTCAAGTAAGAATCACACCACCATGGCTTCTTCAAAGTCGTGAGTCACTGCTGTAATTTTTGGTGTAATTAGTTAGGGTTTGGTTGCAAATTACAAAGGGAAGATGATGATGAATATGGTGGGTGTAGAGAGTAAATGAAATAAGAGATAAAAGGAGGGTGTATAAAGTAGTTAGGGTTATTTTGGGAATAGGGGATGGGTGTAGAGAATAGGTTGTTTTAATTTTAATTTGAAATGGTGAGTGTGAAGAGTAAGTGGGTGTGAAGAGAAAACGAGGTGCGTGCGGATAGAATTACCCAATAGATAAATGCTCGTTGTCCCTTACATTGTACATAGTCATTACTTTTGCAAATAAATATTTTTCCTTTGCAAATAAATAGATTTCCTTTACTTCGGCCTTATGTGTCCTTCCCCTAGGGGCATTTGGTTCATTTTCTTATTTGAATTGCCTATGGCCTAGCCAGTTGGAACTTCGATTCACTCAATAACCCTAGTGACTTTCTCTTCAACATTGACGTAGGATTTCTTCCCCATCACCTTCTTCTCCTCTATAACTTCATCTCATCGTAAAAACCAAAAATCTCTAGGAATACACTGACGGTATCCCCTCAGTCTATCTTTCATTGACAGTGAAGATACATATATTCGTCAATTAAAATTGCCTTGAGCCTTCCCCAGTAGGGTTTTCACGACCTTTATGTAAAATGATTCGAGGCACGTGCTTTAAAGAAGGTAAAATGTATTTTGGGTGAATTTGAGCAATAGTGGAAGCAATTGATAATCCAACCATATCTTGGATAAACAATTGAAGGCTAAATTTACATGGAAGAGCCTCTAAATGTACAGATGGTCGACATTGGGGGAGGGGAGAAGGGGGAGAGGGAGGTATAGAGAAAGAGAAGCAGGGGGGATCATGTATAACACAAAGAGTGTAACACCCGCTCCCGCGGATTATTTTTAATAATATTTAGCATGCATTATTAAACATTTAATGATGATTTGAGTATATGTGAGATGTGGGCTTTGACCCACTAAGTTGATTATGGGTGTCCAGTTGGGAACCCAGTTATGGCCGGTATGGCAATCCCAAGTTGGGATGTGTGTTGATGGGTCCCAATTGAGATGGGACATTATATGTGGAATACCCTTATGTGCCTAAATGTTTATTAAGGCTTAAATGATTCATAATTTTATTGTTGATAATATCATGTTATTAGATAGTGACCACTTTTGGGGTCAATTAGGGGTACCTTTGTGAGCACGAATTAAACACGTTACATAATTAGTAGGTTAATTAGCAACTTCATATAATTACATGGGACCACTTATGGGACCCATGCGAGACATAGACAAATACTTATTTAGGTTTGGGATAGTTTTAATACAGCTTCATAATTAATAGGGGCGTAATTGCAAAACTAGCAAACTAATGGAGGTGTCATAATAAAAATAGGAAACTTACATGATTAAGCCACATAGGAGGATGACTCCTCATCCGTGGCCACTTCATTTTAAGGTTAGGATACCAATTACAGAGAGGAGACGAGATTGGCGATAACGTGACGGTGACGTTCTCGACGACGGTTGTCGAGCCGAACGACGTTGGTTTTTAATTCTGATCACATATTCGAACTCCTGGGGGTAAGCCTAATCTATTGGTACTAATTTTATTGAGTTTGGTAACAGTTTTTCCGCGACCCATTTTGGGGTTTAAGCTCATAGCTTGTAGTTTTTGTATAGGGTTTGTACCTGGATTATAGTAGGACTCAAATCTCAAGTTTAGGAGCGATTCCCAAGAGGTGAGTGACATTAATTATGATTTATGGATGATTCCATGTTTGGGTTCATTTGTGATGTAAAAGCATGTTAAATTAGCTTAATAAAGCTTATTAGTTTATTAATGGGCAAAATTCATGTGGTTAAATTAGGCCCAAATTGATTGTGAAAGCACGGTGTAATGAATTATGTGAGCATGTTGAGTTGCTTATTTGGGTCAATAGAATTGCTAGTTCTATACCACCATGAGGTAATCAATGTGGTGACGACCACGGCCGCCAGAGGCCTATGGGACCGCACGTGAGGCGTGGGTCATGATTAGGTCACGTGGGCTTAGGGAGTGGAGTCGCGGGCTAGTCGGTAGTGGTGGGAGTGAACTAGTAGTTACCGGCGACTATAGTTGGTTGTAATGAAATGAAGTTGACCAAGTTTATTATCCATGTGCATAATTAGTGTTATTCACAAGCATATAGCTTATATATTGTAGTGGTTATTGAATAACCATCGTAGGTGTTCAAGATGGAGCTCAAAAGGGAAGAAATGGAATTGGTGAGTATTCGTGGGCGTGGGATTATAATTAAATTCCTATTTATTAGATTTGTGTTCAATAAGTAAAATTAGTGGAATATTGTAATCAATTATTTATTTAGATTTGTGTAGAAAATGATTGCGGCTTAAATTCTTGTAATACAGGGGACGTGTTATATTGATTGATTGGTTATGGGACGAGGTTGTATTTCTGTAACTTCTAATTAGGCAAGGGGGTATCTTTGGGGACTCTTTGACCTACAAAAATATTACTTTTAAAAAATAGATTTTGGGTAAGATGTGTTTAGGTGTATGTGTTCAAATCTTTGAAAAATAAAATAGTGTGTTGAGTTCTTTGATCAAAACTTTTATTATTTTGATCTCTGTAACTTTACTGACTTGGGGCGAGCCTTGGTGGCGTGCCACGTATCCTAGATTTACATGTGTGAATCCGGGGCGTGACAAAGAGAGAGAGAGAGAGAGAGAGAGAGAGGGGGGGGGGGGGGGGAGATAACATTACTGTTAGAGAGAGAAAGAGAAACAAAAAGAAAAACCACAATCTCGGTGAACTAAGCAAAAACAAAACCAAAAAAAAAAAAAAAAAGGAAAAGAGTTTTGGTTGGGTCTCCTTTAGTTAGTGGAGTGCTCCAATACCAAAAGAAATTTTTAAAAAAAGAAAAAAAAAATCTTATTTGGCTATAAATGCCAATTGCAAACCATTCAGCAAAGGGGGAGCGGGCAGCAGCCTCTCTCCCCTCTAAAGCCTTGTTTGGCCCTCCCTCATTTCTCCTTTCTCCATCTTCATCCTCCTCACTACACCATTGAAGCACAAAACAGCCCATGCTTGTCAAAGTCCACTGCTGTGATAATGATAAAAAATTCACCATAAATACATTTTTGATTCAAATCAAATGAAACCAATTGGAGAGTGTTCCCAACTCAATGATAGTTTCCTATAATTTTTCTCAGAATTTACAAAAATGGTACGATCCATTTTCAAAGAACAAACACACAAGGCATATAATCTGTCAGAAACATCACAACAAGCTTGCTCAATAATGTCCTCCTTTTGGACACTTTAAATATTTTATTTTGCACTATTGTTATTTTTCTCATTAATCTTATCCTCTTACTATCTCTATAAATTTTTCCAGATTTTTTAAAAATCATTAAATTTTTGTAAAAATTCATTTACTTTCGGTCGATAGTGCAGTCCTAGATTCTAAGTAAGGGTGCTTCAAAATTCAATTTCTCCCAATTTATATATGGTATTGCAAAACGGTTTTCTCTCATAGAAGCTATACTCATTTGGGAGCCTTCCCTCAAAATTTCATAAAATTAGAAGCACCGAGACCCCTCCGTTCCATTTTTGGAATACTCAACTCAAATTTGCCAAAAAACTGAAAGAAAACAAAAAAAAAATTCTTTTTTCTTTTACCGAATACTCCTAACTTATCAAGTTTCTCAATAACTTTGTTGAAAAGGAAATTCAAACATAACACTTTTCAATAAACTTGGGCACCATCTCTTTCTTCCAGTATAAAATCAAAAATACAAAAAAAAAAAAAAAAAAAAAGAAAAAAAAAGAAAAATACAAAAAGTGGACTTTCTCAAAATAAAACTCCAATGTCACCTTTGCTTGGAATCTGCAAATAGCACAGGTAAGACAGGTAAATCTTCTTACTCTTAATGGGCATCGACCCTTACTTCCAGCACAGGAATAAAAGAACAGAAAAAATGAAAAATACAAAAATGCAAAAAAAAAAAAAAAAAAAAAAACACTTCATTCTTTACTCACTTGCATAAGTTCGTTTCAATCTCGATCACTTTCCAAATTTCCTAGATACACCAATTTTTACTCAAATCACTTTTCAAAACTCACTACTTCAAAGGTTAAAGTCTAGGACTACACTGTACATGTTAAAGTTCTTAGCTATACCATCTTTTGCTCAAAATACTACTTCCTATTTGCATGGTCTAGATCGACCAACTTTTTCAAAACACTTGCACACACTCATATATACAAGGCACAGAACTACGTACGACCTGATTCTCGACTTGAGATACGAATGCAACCCCTCACTTGGGTGCGGCCATAACCACATTTTTTTCCTATACTTGTACATTCTCACACTTTATTTCTTTTACTTATGCCCCATTATGATAAAAATCATTAGAATCGGTAACCGTGCTTGCATGGATGTTCGAGGGTGCCTAACACCTTCCCTTGACATAATCGAGTCCCCGAACCCATCTCAAAATCTCTGATTTTCTCATGGCTATTCAGAGTCACATTTTTAAAGGATCCACTTTTCTCAAAACTATTTTTTTTTTCAAAAGTCAAAGACATATTACTTTAATTGTCTTTGTAGGAGTCCTAACACCCCAAATGTTAGGTGGCGACTCTAAACTTTTTCAAATAGGCCCTACCATACTCTTTTCACCATTCCCAATAAAAATCAAGTCACAATTCACCCACTCTCAAGAGTCGGGCCCACACCGATAGCCTGGCGTTCCGGGGGCACGGGCATGACAGTTGGCGACTCTGCTGGGGATATACTTAAGAGGACTCATGCCATTACTTTGATGGTTTTCATTCTGATGGGTCGTTTCTTTACTAACAGATCTTTCTTACATCTCTACTTTTTCTTGTATAGGTATTCGTGAAGCACTCTAAAAAATACGGGGCCAATGCCAATGAAACTACAAGGCCAATGTCGCACATTACTATTATGCACACTACACACTTGCATTAAGCAGGACATAACCCGGTTCTGAAATTGAAACCCTTTAAGATTAGATAGGAGGATTAGTAAGTGGCATGGCCATAAATGACGCTAATAATCAAGCACACAAGCACACAGTACTACTATGATGCATAAAATTATCCTTATGCAGTGATTCGCGTCAAAGCCCAGCGCCCCGGGTTTCCTAGCTAATGCAATGCTCACTTCACACCTACCTAATGCAAGTAATGCGTCTCAGCGCCCTAACTTACAGTGGATTGATACGAAATTTAAACAGCGGATTTACTTGTTATTTTTAAATTGATTGCAATTTAATTATTTCAGGTCCGCGTAAGCTCCGTTGATGTGTACAGCTGCTCCACTCGAACTTGCTAGAGTTTGATGACTTGTAAACTGCAAAACACGGATAATTTTAGCAACTTGAAAATTAACTAGAAATAAAGAAAGTAAAATCTATACTAATATTTACTTAACTAAGTAAATTAAGATTCTAAAAATTAATGGCAAAAATTGTCAATCCCCGACAACGGCGCCAAAAATTGATCTCGTCAAAATCAAGATATGAAGTATGCTTTACTTTAACAGATTTTTAGTGTGGAAGTAAAGGTCGAACCCACAGAGATTGTTTATTTTTATTCTTTAATTTAGAAAACCTGAATCTATTTAGTTATAGAAAAACAAAATTTTGATTGGTTGTTTTAAATCCTACTATTAATTAAACTATGAAATTAAACAAAATTAAAATATGAATTATGGAAATAAAATATTAAGATTGAATCTAGGTAAACTATTGCAAAATTTAAGATTGTTTTAAGTATGCGTGGATGAGATCTAGGATTGCAAATCCACCACTAACTATGCATCGGAGGTCTATACTTTCTATTTTAAGTTCTATGATTGGATAGTCACGATCTATCGTAGCTACAAGCCCAATAGTATCAACAAGAAGATATCACTAGTTTAATCTAAGCATAACTCATCTTCGGTTTACATGAATTATCTACCTATAACTAGGGTGTAGCATAACTCATCTTTCCTAGGCATGAATTATAAAAGACATAAACATCACAATCAAATAAGCACTATTGTATGTAAATACTCCCATCAATCACAGAAATCAAGGACTATTGAGTTCAATAAGCATAAGGAAAAATCACAGAAATCAAGGACTATTTTGTAAGTTTTGAAGCTTTAACTTGAAAATGCACTAAAATTCAATGATAAGTGGCTTTGGAAGACATTCTGGGCTCAAAAGGTGATTCCGGTGAAAGTTGGAGACATTAGCAGCCTCAGTAAATTGCATTTTTGATTCCTCCAGAGATATAAAACGTAGATATTCAAGTTACGGACACGTGGCTGCAAACGGTGAGTCAATACGAGGTCCAAGTAAAAAATTATCGCAATTCTACGATCAATACGCAAAGTTGAGAAAAATATGAAAAAAGTGAAAAAAAAAAAAGCATCTCGCTGGAGCGGCCCGCTCGTGCGATTTTGGGGATTCGCACGAGCGACTCATTGAAAAACCATAAACATGTATTTTGATGTACTGAAGAGCCCTGTGCGAACGGAATTGGCTGAATACATCCAGAAACGTAAATAAAAGCAGTTTTAGTGCGATTAGGTTTAGGAAAGCCTCCAAAACTTGCTCCAAATCTATATATATCCTCTTTTAAGTAAAATTGGGGGTTACACAACATTATGCACATTCATATACAACTAAAGCTTCAGTTATTGAAGAAGGAGAAGCAAGGAGGAGAAGAAGAAGACCAAGGATTTCCATGGCCTCCTCCATCAACAACTTGCCAATCTTCGATTCTATGTTCGTTTAGACCAAGATATAGCCAAGTAATAGGGTGTATTTTATGTTTTTCTTTTAGTTTTATTATGTATGGATGATGATTACATGTTTAGAGGATTTTAATTAATAAAATCGTATTCATTGGTTAAATCATTACTTTCAAAATCTATTCTTGTCTTAGATCTATTTTGGATGTGATGTGCTCAATAGTCTATATTTGCTGTGCTTGTATAGATTATTTACATGTAATAGTGCTTATTTGAATTCTAATATCAAGTAGTCGAATAGTTCATGCCAAGGGAAAAAGGAGTGTGCCGCACCCTAGTTTAGTGTGAGACACTCCGTGCCAATCGAAGATGAATTATGTTGATGCTTGAATCGTAGCTATTTTCTTGATGGAGAAATTGGGCTTGTAGCTACAATTCCCCATTATCATCCAATGTAATATGCTAATTGAATGCATAAATATCATTATTATGAAGCTAGTGGTGGATTTGTAATCCTAGGTTCAATACACATATTTATTAAAACAACTTTTAATCACTTTCACAGTTAGATTTATTTTCACTTTTCTTAGTTTAATTAAAATCAAGATCAAAATTCTGTTTTCTTAATTAACTAGGTTTAGGTTTTAAAATTAAAGTGCTTTAGTATTTCAATCTCCGTGGGTTTGATCTCTACTTCCACACTACAAATCTTTTAAAGTAGAGTATACTTTTATATGTTGATTTTGACAAGATCACCTCCCAAACTCTCCTACTTTAAGCCTAAACTTCCCACACATATCAAGGTTATAAAGGACATACATAACCTTGTCAAACATTGAAAAGAACCGGAATTGAAATATGTTAAGGCTTGTTTGGATCGATTCACAAAACTCTATCCACATTCAATCAAAATCCGAAATTGATAAGTTAAACATTCAAAATGCGAATCCAAACGTTCGTATTCATTACAACTTAACCAAAAGGAGTTTTATGACATATTAAAACCTTCTAAGCCATCCCAAATCTTCCAAGTTGAAGTTAATAGTTCTAGTTTCTCAAAATTACATTTTACATCATTTGGAATTGAAAACAAAAGCATATAGAAGAGAAGGATCCTCGTCGCTCCCGTGGTCTCACTCCTCATGCTTCTTCTTTCCTTTCTTTCTGTCACCTGCAAAATTACATTTTACATCATCGTTGCATTCCAATCCATATGGACTCGACACCCTACTTCCATCGTACTACGTTTATAGTAGGGTTAACAAAGAACCTGATTTTGTAGTATCCTCATTAAAATTGAGCTATCTTAGGTGAATCTGCCCCTCTATGTTGTGGCAGCCGGAGCATGAGAGGTTGGTATTCAATCCATGGATATCCGATCCCCTAGGGTAATGAAACCTTAATTTAATTCTACAGTCCAGATTTAGAGCATTCACGTAGGAATAATGTTGTAATTCAAATTAATTAGGATAATAGGCTATCCATATTTTATTCATATCCATATTTTAATTCATGTCCTTACATAACTAGTTTAATTCACTCAGTTTAATCCGTGAATTGGTTTAATTCATAATTTGTTTAATTCACGAATTAATTCATATTCATGCACATGTAAGGGTGTAAACGGTTCGGTTAGGTGTGTTTTTTTTTTTTTGGCAAAATCGGTCGGTTTTGGTTCAGTTCAGTTCGGTTCACAGTGTGTAAAATTTTGGTTCGATTTTCGATTTTACATTGCACAAACAAAATAAAAAAAATCGATCAAACTGATCGGTTCGGTTTGATTTTTTGGTTTTTCAATTTTATATTTCACCCCTATGCACATGCACACACTTCCACACTACCCTTACATAGAATAATATTTTATCTATACTAGGGATAACACTTAATTAGGGTTACACATGCACACTACTACACGTAACAGATATGTTTGGATATGCATCTACACTATCTATGCTTAGAATAGTAGGGTTTTTACCTAGATTATCCTATACAATATATTGTTATAGCCCTAACCATGGTTAAATAGGAATAATTGGGAATGCTATGCTATCCAGGGTACGTTCTCTACATTCCCTCTTATTTATTGCTTTCCTAGGATCACATAGAAGCATGCATAGGTTGATAAAACACAGATTTAAATTTCTTTACATGATTACATGTACTTAGATACCATTTTTTTATAGGTTTTTTTAGCGTGACTTTCACATTTAATTTCCTTTTATTTCCTTTTGCATGTATAGTGGAGCGTAGTCATGCGTTTAGTCCCCGAATTACTGTTTTAGCACGTGCATTGCATATAATTTCTTAGTTTCTTGCACGCTTTTCTTTCTTTAGTTGTTCATACTTGAATTAGGATTATGTTAGTATAAATGAAACAGTGTTCATAATATCTAGTCAAACACTTTGAAAGTTGAGTAGAGGTCTGTATTCGGACGGGGCAAGAGGAGTGTTTTAACACGATCTAACTCCTTACTCTCTCATACCTTAACCCCCGAACTAAGTTCTTTGGTGATGACGGGACGGTGCTCTTTATCCATTGGATTTGATATATGGGTAATTTAATACATAGTCCTAATATATGCATCTAACTAGAAATATGTCCTTTTTTAAAACGAATCTAGAAATTAGTCCCTTGCCTAATTTGAAGACTAAAATACCCCTATATCATTTTTATAGAAATGTACATATATGTATAACTATATATGGTAACTGATTTATCATCATTTACTCCACAATTCATACATGTACATATATAAACTAATTTATATATGATAAATTAGTTACCATATATAACTAAAAACTGATAAAATTATCTTCATATAAAGTCCACCATCACCAAGAAATTTCTCACAAACTCTTGATAAATTCGCACTACGTATTCAGAACTTCTTACTTAAAAACTGAGAAAATTATCAATGAGAGTGCACTAAAATAATGTGAAATTGCTCACTATATTAACTAAGTATTGAAAATAGTGAGAATTTCATATTTTAATGTGTATAATAATGAAAAATTTCTCACTCATACTAAAAGGGAAGAACAACCCACTTTTTAAAACAAAAATAAGCATACACATAGAGAGAATTTGATGAGAAATTTATCAACAATTAACAATTTATGGAGAAGAATTCCAAAAAAATAAAAAATAAATTCACACATTTTAAATTGATATGACTAGTAATTTCTCACAAAATAAAAATAAATTTATCACTTTTTAATACAAATTTATCACTTTTAGGTGAGAAATTCTCACTTTTCAAAGAGAAATTCTCACTTCTCTTTCTATACCAGAACTCCAGACTGTGCTTCTCTCGAATTTTCTGATCTGTGATTCTCTTTCTTGCATCAATCTGTGTCGAGAACTCTGCCCCTTAAGTTTCTTGTTTTCATTCACAACACAAATTGTTACCAATCCTGTAGAGCCTCCCAAGATGGCATGTAACTCTCTAAATCGTCAACTCCGATGACGGCATTGGCATCAATCAAAAGGTAAGGATGATTGGTAGTGGCCACCGGAAAATGATTGAGGAGCTTTTTTAATGGTTTGTAACAGAAAAATTTATCCCTCCAATCGAGTATGGCTGCTTCAATAGAGAAAGAGAGAGAGAGAATTGGAAAGATATATATATATATATATAATCTGTGGAGTTCCTATCTCTCTCTATATATTTATATATATATATATATATAGTTGTTTGGAGTTTAAATTTAAAACCCCCTAAATTTAAGTCTTTATTACTATATATATTTTTATTACTATATATATAATCCGGATCTTAAAAAACGGACTGTGTAAAAAGTGAGAATTTCTCACAAAAAAGTGAGAAATTTATTTTCTCACATATATATATGTATGTATGTATGTATGTAACGAAGGGCATATTGGTCCATAAAATCTCTATCAAATTGGAAAAAGGGACTAAATATTGATTACCTTCCAAAATCAGGGACTAATTACTATACATGCAACATGGCTATGACCAATTCCTATTAATGGTCCAAAATAGGGACCAAACCTTATATTTCTAAAAATAAAAAATAAATTCACACATTTTAAATTGATATGACGAGTAATTTCTCACAAAATAAAAATAAATTTATCACTTTTTAATACAAATTTCTCACTTTTAGGTGAGAAATTCTCACTTTTCAAAGAGAAATTCTCACTTCTCTCTCTATACTAGAACTCCAGATTGTGCTTCTCTCGAATATTCTGATCTGTGATTCTCTTTCTTCCATCAATCTGTGTCGAGAACTTTGGCCCTTAAGTTTCTTGTTCTCATTCACAACACAAATTGTTACCAATCCTATAGAGCCTCCAAAGATGGCATTGTAGACACTCCAATTTTGACTGACCGTCGAATTTAGGAGAGTGTCGCCTCCGTATCCGATGATGACAATGACCAGAAAATTTGAAGTGTTCCAAGCTCTTCAGAAAGTTCTCTAAACGCGATAAAATTTCACAGAAAGAAGAAAATACCAGGTATTTAGGAGAATTCAGGTATAAAACACCATTTTCGGAAAAGATCTTCAAAAATAAGTTTCTTTAAGAAAAAGGAAGAAAGAAAAGACCTAAAAAGGGAAGTTCTACAGAAAAACGGCACACGGCAGAAATTCCGCGGCATTCAGTGAATGCCGAGCGGCACTGACTGAGTGCCGAACGGCATTCAGTGAGTGCCGCCGACATTTTCTAACTGCCGTTTGCTTTTAAAGTCCGTATTTTGTGGTACAATACGTATGTGTAGGTGGATAAAAACAAAAATCTGATAAAGTAAGGTTGACGAAAATACGGCAATCAATAATTTGCCGCGGCACTCACTGAGAGCCGCGCGGCAGTCACGGAATGCCGCGGCGGCAGCCACGGACTGCCGCAAATAACTTTTGAATACCGCCCTGGGCAGCAGTCTGTCTAATTTCAGGAAGTACGTATTGTACCACCAAATGGGATGATTACACCTGTCTTTTACTCCGAATTCACTGAAAATACTTGGTAATTTTTGTCTATAAAAGAGAGAGGATCTTCCTTAAGGGAGGAGAGAAAAAAAAGAAAAGACATATACAACAAGAGAGAACTACCACTACATCAACATATTTTTGGAGAGATAAGAGAGAGTTCAGAGAACTATAGAGAAGAGTTTGGAAGATCTTCAAAGAAGAGAAACTTTGAGGATAGTTGGAGGTGATCTTCTAACCATAAGTTCTTTATTTGCATTCTTTCTTTTGAATCCTCAAACTATTTTGTTTTCTTTGCTTCATTTCTTTTATTGTTCTTACTTCCTTCTTTAGACTCTTAGAGATCCTCAATATCTCTCTTGAAATCTCTTGAATATGATCTTTTGAATCCCATGTAAGCTTATGCTTCACATAGGAGTCAAAGTTTGATCATCACTTTATTTTATAAGCAAATAGATGGATCCAAGTCCATACTCATGACTTGGGTCCTCTAAACTTGATGTCTTAGGGAATCCTTTCTATATTCTTTTGAGACTCATGAGTTTTAGTCATGTCTTGATCTCCAATGACCATCAAATGGTAGGAGAAGTGGTTTGGTTTAAACCCAACTTTATGGTTTGATAGTTGGAGTTACCAAATAAAAGTTGAACTTGACAAATGAAAACAATGAGTTCACAAACTGTTTTTGATCAAAGATTTTTAGTTCGAAATCTAACCGTTGAAATCAAGTGAAACCAATGGGAAAGTGTGAATAACTTAAAGTTCTACCACTGTAATTTTTGTTTTAAGGTGGTTCCATGTTTAAAATGGTTTGGTCATGAGTTTTGTGAAGTAACAATAATCTGCCCAGAATTTCAGAACAGCAAGTCCATTTTGAAATTCATAAATCAGCATTCTAATGGGGTTTTTGGGGTCTCTAATAAATTTTTATGGGTACCTTAATGTGTTAGGAAGATCCCCTAAAATGATCTAAGTGTTTCTCACCTTTTTGCTAATTTTAAAAAATCAAACAATATCTCTGGACAGAGAGTTGTACATCTCTGAGTGACGTATGATTCTTGTCCTTTTCCCGGAGATCTAACCGTTGAAACCTTGATTTGCTTTTTGATTCGGAAACTAGACTCACAGAGGCATCTTGTATCCAAAATTCACCGACATCAAACCATGGGAGATATGCTTTTTCATTTTTTAAAGTGCTGGTCTGCTCTCTGCAATTTTCAGAACTTCATGACACATTTGACCAACTTTGTAAATAATGGCCCAAATGATTCCCCTATGACTTAGGGCTTACACCATGTCTTAATAATGATTAATTAGACTTAAATCCAAAGGCTAAATGATCCAAATCAATGAATAAATTCATAGTTAATAGCCTACTCTTGTTCATATTCATCAATTCACGTACATTAATGCTTATAATTAGAACTAGTAATTGGATAAATTTGGATTTCATTGCTTGCTAGATATAAGCTAGAAAATTAGGATTGACTGTTTGATATCATATTATTATGTGAAGCATGTGGACTAACCATTTGTTTTGTAGCGCTATTAAGGTATGATTTCTAGGACCTCCTTTAATTTATTTTTATTTCTTGATTTTATTGATTTTTCAACCTCATGCGCGACACCTTAGAATTAGGAGCTTGCCTTATATGTATATGTGATTAGAGACTTTATTAGGATTTTCTTTTGTTTGTATGCATTGCACGTTTAATATCGCTGCTGGATCCTGGGTAAGTTCTCTTGTTCCTTATTACATATCATATTGCTTGCTACTTGAAATATGTGGTTTATGAATGATATTTTGTCAATTGCAATTTTACACCCCTTTGGACATGTTTTTGTAATGTATATTTATACATACGTATTAACTGAGGGCACATTTAAATTAATAATTCGATTAAAAGGATGTTGAGTAGAGGCCTATCGCAAGATAGGATGAGAGAGGGTGTTTTAGTTTAACGGGCTCCTTCCTCTCTCATTCCATAATCCCCGGACCTAGTTAATCTTTGGTTTCGCAAACGATCAGTTTCCTTTCAAAATGGTTTCTTAATTTTTCCTTTTAAAAATTAAGTGGCGACTCATTTGTTTTGAATTCGGAATTTTGGAAAAGAATTTTTAAAGAAAAGCTGTGGGTAAGAAAAATGCGATATCCACAGGCATGTAACTCTCTAAATCATCAACTCCGATGACGGCATCGGTATCAATCAAAAGGTAAGGATGATTGGTAGTGGCCACCGGAAAGTGATTGAGGAGCTTTTTTAATGGTTTGTAACAGAAAAATTTATCCCTCCAATCGAGTATGGCTGCTTCAATAGAGAAAGAGAGAGAGAGAATTGGAAAGATATATATATATATATATATAATCTGTGGAGTTCCTATCTCTCTCTATATATTTATATATATATATATATAGTTGTTTGGAGTTTAAATTTAAAACCCCCTAAATTTAAGTCTTTATTACTATATATATTTTTATTACTATATATATAATCCGGATCTTAAAAAACGGACTGTGTAAAAAGTGAGAATTTCTCACAAAAAAGTGAGAAATTTATTTTCTCACATATATATATGTATGTATGTATGTATGTATGTATGTAACGAAGGGCATATTGGTCCATAAAATCTCTATCAAATTGAAAAAAGGGACTAAATATTGATTACCTTCCAAAATCAGGGACTAAATACTATACATGCAACATGGCTATGACCAATTCCTATTAATGGTCCAAAATAGGGACCAAACCTTATATTTCTAAAAATAAAAAATAAATTCACACCTTTTAAATTGATATGACTAGTAATTTCTCACAAAATAAAAATAAATTTATCACTTTTTAATACAAATTTCTCACTTTTAGGTGAGAAATTCTCACTTTTCAAAGAGAAATTCCCACTTCTCTCTCTATACCAGAACTCCAAATTGTGCTTCTCTCGAATTTTCTGATCTGTGATTCTCTTTCTTCCATCAATCTGTGTCGAGAACTCTGGCCCTTAAGTTTCTTGTTCTCATTCACAACACAAATTGTTACCAATTATGTAGAGCCTCCAAAGATGGCATGTAACTCTCTAAATCGTCAACTCAACTTCGATGACGGCATCGGTATCAATCAAAAGGTAAGGATGATTGGTAGTGGCCACCGGAAAGTGATTGAGGAGCTTTTTTAATGATTTGTAACAGAAAAATTTAACCCTCCAATCGGGTATGGCTGCTTCAATAGAGAGAGAGAGAGAGAATTGGAAAGAGATATATATATAAAATCTGTGGAGTTCCTATCTCTCTCTCTCTCTCTCTCTCTCTCTCTCTCTATATTTATATATATATATATAGTTGTTTGAAGTTTAAATTTAAAACCCCCTAAATTTAAGTCTTTATTACTATATATATCTTTATTACTATATATATAATCCGGATCTTAAACAACGGACTGTGTAAAAAGTGAGAATTTCTCACAAAAAAGTGAGAAGCGTGTAAAAAGTGAGAAACTTATTTTCTCACACACATATATATATATATATATATATATATGTGTGTAACGAAGGGCATATTAGTCCATAAAATCTCTATCAAATTGGAAAAATGGACTAAATATTGGTTACCTTCCAAAATCAGGGACTAATTACTATACATATAACATGGCTATGACCAATTCCTATTAATGGTCCAAAATAGGGACCAAACCTTATATTTCTATTGACATATTTAGTTTTCTTGGTTCCTTTATCAAATCAAGTGGCGATTCTATTAACGAGAATATCTCCGAATTTAAGCTTGTGAGAAAAATATGGATTAATCACTCGTGTAGCCTCAGATATGAATTATGAGCATCAATTGTTGCCTAGGATAGGATAAAAAATCCCACAGAATTTAAATATGAATAATCCAAATCGGTATTGTCAGACATGAGATTTGTAATCGAATCAATCAAACGGACTTAATCCTTTCAAACCTTTAAGTATGGTTCGAGTACCCACAATTGACGACTTCCACTGAGACTGAACTCATCGGATCGGATCTCACCGAACCGAACCGTTCCGTTTTTCACCCCGGGTCAAAGTCCACCATCTCCCTCAGCTGACAGCTATAACGAGTACGATACCGTTCCATAGCATGAGACTATTCATTCGAAACTCATCCCCCAAAATGAACCCAGAAATCGAATTCTTCAATTCCACGACAGGTGAATTCTTCTATTAACACAACCAATCGTCTTTGCACATATATAATATATATATGTATATGTATACACACATATACGTGTATATATATATATATTTGTTTAATTGAACGCTTGTGGCCAAACTATCCTTGCTCTGAGTTGAACCCTAGATTTCCCTTCCGAATTAGCGACTGAAGTGTGAACTGATCATCGTTGATTTAATAGGTATGCCCTAATTGAGCTCTCTGTTTTAATAAAGTTGAAAAATTAGGGTTCGAATTGGTGGGGCTGTGCTATTTGTTTTGATGTAGCAAAATAATCACTTTTTTTTTTTTTTTTTTTATCAATAGTTGTTGTGATGGCAATAGCGATTTTGCATTATGTGCAAAATTTGTGGCCTTTTGGGGCTCTGAAGTATGATGATTTGAGGTTGTCAGATAGGTTAGTTCGGAGTCTTTCAGTACCGGAACACACGAAACAGTTTGTGTTTGCTGTTCGTGAACCCGAATCGCAGGCTGTGATTTACGTACTGTGTGTTCAGAATTTGTCTGAGAGATCAGCATTGGATGCTGAATATCTTATTAAAGAAATAAAACCCGATGCAGTTGTGGCGCAACTAGGGGATTCGTCGTTGAACGAGATCGAATCAGAGGAATTCGAATTTAGGAGCAATATTGATGATCTGTTTCCTACTTCTTCATTTCAAGTGCTGAAGAGGTGTTTTGTTCACAAAATCAATAAAGACAAGTATGAGAGTGTTGCTGGGAGTTTGGTGTTAAGAGAGATTTTTGGGATAAGTTTTCATGGGCATTTCTTGGCTGCCAAGAGGGCGGCGGCGGAGGTTGGCTCGTCCTTCTTGTTGATGGAATCTCCATGTCTGAAATCTGGTGGGGATGAAAAACCCACTACTGAAGCTGACTCGGGAAGCAAGTTTCAAGGTTTAGCCTTACAGCCTAGCAGTTTGGTTCCCCAGAAACTCAGTTCTGTAGTTCCCTCGAGTTCAAGGAGGTTTTATCTCACAAATGATCTTCAAACACAGGTGGTGAAGTCGTTATCGTCGTATTTGAATTATTCGAGCTCTGTTCTAAAGGTTGGTTCTGGGGATTTTCAGCCAAGAGTTGATTACGAGGCCCCGCTTTTTGCCCAATCATTTTATCCCTTACTTGTTGATCTGCATAGTATTTTTTTGGATCTCCCTTCTATTGGAAAAGGTCTAGCTCATGCTCAGAAGATGCTTTATGATGTGAATAGGGGTGCAGCTGTTGATACTCATCTTCTGTCAGAGGTTTATATTTTCCGTATTGCAGTTGAGGGACTTAGAATTGCTCTGAACAATGCGGGGCGTTTACCTATTAACAAAATGGGAAATACCAATACGACTAAAACGGAGTTTTCAGACCTTTCTATCCAGGATAAATCACATGCTCTTCTTGCACAGGCCCTTCGAAGCCAGACCAAGAAGTTCAAATCCATAGTGGCAATTGTGGATGCTAGTGGCTTAGCCGGTCTTAGGAAGCATTGGAGCACTCCTGTTCCTTTTGAAGTCAGAGATATGGTTGAACAGCTAGTTTCTACTTGTGAAAACGATGGGAATATCTCAAATAACAACGAGAATAAGGGCTTAGTAGTTAATAAATCGGTGGTGGCAGTTGGAGCAGGAGCAACAGCTGTTTTGGGAGCTTCGTCTCTCTCAAAGTTCGTTCCTGCATCGACCTTGGTGAAGATTGTAACTTTCAAAACTCCCGTTTCGCTTAAACTTATTTTGACCCAGACCCAAAAGGCGGTTTCAATCGCTCTTAGTAAAACTCTTGGTCCTTCTAAAGTGGTTGCCTCGGGATTTGCTAGCTCTGGAGCCAAAACAACATCTGTGCTAAAGGCAACGGCTTCAGCCGAGAAAATCCGAGCCGTGGCTCACAGTGTTATAGCCTCTGCCCAGAAGACTAGCCTTTCTGCCATGAGAACGGCATTCTATGAAATAATGAGGAAAAGACAAATTCGCCCAATTGGGTTTATGCCATTGGCTACGTTTGGGTGTAGTATCGCTACTTGCACGGGTTTGCTTGTGTACGGAGATGGAATCGAATGTGCTGCTGAGTCTCTTCCTTCAGCTCCGTCAATTGCTAGTTTGGGTCGTGGAATCCAAAGTTTACACTTGGCATCTCAGGAAGTCAGGCAAGCGGAAAGCTTCAGGATACAGAAATCTATAGAATCACTAATGCATAGATTTAAGAAAGTAAAGGCTCAGTAAAGTAAGAATCCAGAACTTGCCTTCAGTGTATACTAGTAGATGCTCCTCTAAAAGTACTTGATGCTTGAGTTATTGTTTATTGTACATAGGAAGTTTTCGAAAGTAATAACACATGTGATTTTAGAGGGATTATTGTTGCTTACGGATTCATGGCCTGTCCAATTTATTTCAAGCTCAATTAGCTTGACAATGATTGAGTGATGATAAATATCATCGCAATTTTGTCCAATACTAACGGTGAGTGATTATTTCTGAGTTAGTAAATCATCAGTTGGATGTCAATAATCTGCTTCCCGTTCCCCTTGGCTTCTTTTGTTACTAAGACATAAATTTGCGAATATACTCTTTAAACGTCGTGGATTGCTTATGAATGAATTTACCTGTATTTATTTCACAAGTTGGAAGATCTTTCGAATGTTTCAGCTAATCATCCACAAACACTGTGTATGCATATTTTGAAGAGATGTTTGAGCATCCACAGAGGTTGATAGTGTCACATAAGGCCAGTGATTTTTTGGAGCTTTCTCAAAGTATACGCCAAATATGTTGTAGTAGTCTATATTATCTGAATCAATGTTTTAAAAGGGGATAGCGCTAGGTGAGGCGATTCACCACCCTTGAGGCGAGGCGTAAGCCTTTCGATTTGTTTTTTTTTTAATTTTTTTTTTTTTATTTTTATAAATTTTATTGCTAAAAAAAGTCTAATAGAAAAAAATAGGATTTAACAACTGGAAAAACAAAGAAAAAATATTGAGCACCATAAACAAAAAAAGAGTCTTAAATTAACCAACCAAGATGGTAAAATTGTTCCAAGCCATCCTCAAGGTTAAGTTAACATATTAAAGACAAAAAAAGTCGACAAAAAAAGTGACTAAATACAAAACAAAGAAAGTAGAAACTGAAACCTGTAACAGTCGCCATTCGTGACTACCAAACACTAAAAAAATAGAGTGAAAAGAAAACAAACAAGAAAAAGAAAACGCCTATTTGTGAGAGAGAGAGAGAGAGAGAAACTAAAAAAATAGTGTAAAGAAAACAAACAAGAAAAAGAAAATGCCTATTTGTGTGTGTGTGTGTGTGTGTGTGTGTGAGAGAGAGAGAGAGAGAGAGAGAGAGAGAGAGAGAGAGAGAGAGAGAGAGAGAGAGCGCTAACCTCACAAATTCACAATGTTGCTTCTGTTTTGTGACAAGGGCTATTCGTTTCTGTCTTCTGAAATTTAGAAGCAACAAAAGGCTTAAAACCCTAAAGAAAAGGGCAAGTGTGTAATTTTTTGGCAGTGACAAAAAGCATGAGCCTCAAAGGCGCAATGTCGCTAGGCGCTAGTTGGGCGGCTTTTTTTGGGGGGGGGGGGGGGGGGGGGGGGGGGGGGGGGTGTGTGCCTAGGCGAACGCGTAGGCGGAATTTTTTTTCTCAATAAAATTAATTATATAATATATGTATATACTAGTTATGTGGTGTTATTTAAGAATGATTATAGATTTGGGGTCCAAATAATAGATCTATATAAAGGTTTTGTGGTTTTTTTTTGGAAATAAGTAAACATTATGAGAAGATTTTTAATATTTAAAAGAGTAATGCTAGGTGTACACAACTTTTGTACACACTTTTGCACACAAATGCTTTAAATGCATGTACCTTGTGCTGTTTGAATTTTTCACACTTTTCTGTGCACCACTTATATAGCACAGGGTATATACATTTAAAGCATTTGTGTGCAAAAGTGTGTGCAAATTTGTGTACAGCTAACATTACTCTATTTAAAAAACTATTAGGGATCATTTAATAATTAACTTAAGCAATAAGTGTATATATACACTAATGTTAGACTAACTGTGAGAGTAATTCTTTTCCCTTTTGTTATTTTAACAAAATTACAATCTCACCCCAACTCGCCTAGACCCTTGCCTAATATGTTGGGTGATTTTCCAAACGCCTATAAGGAAATCCAGGCGGTGGGGCACTACCTACGCCGATTTTTAGAACACTGCAAAGGCGTAAAGGCTCGCCTTTTACGCTATATGCTACGCCTTGTACAGAAAGGCAGTAGCCTTTCAGGACCATCGCAAAATATTAAGCCTTCAGACGTTTTCGCCTCACCTCGCCTCGCCATGAGGCGCACCTCAAGGGGTAAAAAGGCTTGCCTTTTGAAACACTGATCTGAATTCAAGTACAGGAAAGGGGCCCTTAAAGAGTTGAAAATTTCTTTTGGAAATATTGCAATTATACATTAAAGCTTAAATTCTTATTGAGACTTTTCTGAAAAATTTCTACCCATAGATGGTATGCCTTTTGCGTATGCTTTCATATCTTTCATCATTTTCCGACTCCTTTGTTTGTGACTTTTGGTCAAGAGCCATTTCTACCCTCTTTCCTTTGTGATTTCCATTACATTTATTTGGGATTTTCTTGTTTCACGCTATAAAAGTTTCTCACACCCTCCACTCTGTTCTTTGCCTCTAACTTTCCACTCCCTTGCCTTCAAATGATAGAGTTTCTTTTCCTGCCTGCTATCTGTTTGACACAGGTAATCCATTCTTCTCATGAGAGTTGGTGCATTCTCTGATTAAAAGTAAAAGTAAATTTGCTTAACGGTTTTTTCTCCTTTTTCTATGCAGGTAATCACTTCTTTTCTTCGGCTCTCATACTTTGGTCAAGAGTTAGAGCAAAATTGACCCAAAGGTTAGTCTTATCTTTCTTCTATGATTTTTTTTCTTGCTTAGATTACACACTTTTTTTTTTTTTGCCTTTTTCATCTTACTTTCATCATTTTTGCTTTTGAACATAGATGTTTGGAAAAAATTTAGGCAGTGTTAATCTTTTCTTGAACTTAAGACTGTTTTATTGGACACCAAATCGTGGATTCTGTATGGGTGGTGGTACACTTTTAAGGTGCCGAAGCATTAAGTCTGTATTTTTGCTTTATTTGAAAGAAGAGAACAACTATTTATCCGTATTTTCCCATTCGACGCTTGTCCCATACTCTGCTCCATTTGATCCTCTGTGTTTGCTCTAGTGAGTACGTAGGGTTGAACCACATACATTGTAATTAATGGTAAACTACACTGCCCGCCCATGAGGTAAGGTACCTCCCTTGTGGTATGCAACATTACGCTCACTTCCCATGTCAAAGATGGAAACCTAACAAAGTAAATGGGGCATGTAAAATTACTTTCCTAAATTTGGGATTTCTGTCTATACCGTCTATTTCGCACCAAAATAACTCCTGTTGTGATGCATTTTTTAGCATGGCAGTGTAGATTTGGTGCCAAAAAAAAAAAAAAAAAACAATGGAATTGTGAAATTTGAGCAAATATAGAAGTGGTGGTTTTTTTGTAGGATTACAAAACTCCTCAAAGATATTTGCCTCTCACTTCTGGAATCTTTTGTGGTGATACTATTTGTTGTAAAATTTGTAGTTCTCGCAATGGTGTGCAATGAACTTTAAAGATAAAGGTGTAAAGTGGAAAATTGATCACTATGTTTATGTTGTTGCCTTTGGGTGAGAGGAATTATAGAGTTTTTTTACAAGCTTAGATTTTTATTTTGGTGTTTTAAATTGGTATTTTGGTGCTCTCAGTTTGTCACCGGATCTTACGATTCACAATTCAATTCGATTCATGAGTCTTAAAAATGGCATTTCGAATCACAATACGAATCCCTATTTGACAACTATGTTCGGCTTCATTTGAATATCCAAGTTCTTTTAGTCTAAGTAGTTCAATCGTGTCTACATCAGGTCGACACAGGGCTCTGGGGGCAATACGAGGTCCATGTAGCATAGATATTATCAGGTCATAAATTGAGTTTGACTGATTTAAACAATATGTTTCAATTCTAAAGGATAGTTCCCTCAAGTGATCACTCTCTAACTAGGAAGTGCGGTGGTAGGGATTTGTCAATTTTCCAAAAATCAGGGTTGCCGGTGCTATGAAATATTAAAATTATGTTTTTATATAGTACTATATAAACTATTTATCACTACATTGTCTTGTTTTTATTTTATTTATTTTTAATTAATACACAAATAACATAAAGGCTACAAAGGCAAGTAGGCAACACAAAAATTATTACTCTACTTATAAGCAATGCAATGCACTGCTAGAAAATAACAAGAAAACAAATTCATATTAAACGTTAGCAAAGCACAAGTTGTTTTGTGTCCATCATTCATTCAAGCAAACTATTAACCATACAACCCCAGAGGTCTTCTAAAATAAATATAGAATAAAAAAGTTGAGGTCACGAGTAGATTTTGGGTATACTGACATAAACTAACGTAAATATAGAGTGAGAGCTATACATAGCAAGTATAGAATTGATGTTATTAAAAAACAAAACAAAAATGCCTTTTTTTTTTTCAAAGAATGTTACAAACAAAAGCCCCTGCCGCACCCCCAAAGTGTCCTCGAGGCCCGTCGCACCCCAAATCCAAAAAAGAACTCCAAAAGAACTCAGGCGAATCCTCGCCGCTCCTGCACTCAGTGCGTACTCGGTGCGAGCTTGGCACCCTTTTTGAAGTGTTTGTGCTTCCTAGCTCTCTAACTCTTTACTCATGAATGATGAAAAAAGGACCATGGTTCCCCAATGTTACTTCCAAAATGTGTTTGAACGTGAACTTTAGAACAATTGCACTATCAATTTTTCTTTCCTTAATTCAACTTCTTAACTTCATGGTGAACTCTATTGCTCCCTTTGAATAGTCTTCCTGCTTCCTCTGGACCTAAACCAGTACAAAAAAGAAAGAAGGAAGATAGAACATAAATTTGCCCCTTCAAGAAACATAATTTGCATCTTCAAAAGACAGTACTCCTTCTACATTGGTGAATTTCTTGATTTACTTCCTCCTCTTTTGTGGTGATTTTTCTATTTCCTTTGATCAACTGCAATAAGCCCAATTGCGACAAAAGCTACTCCATTTTCTACTTCTTTGTTTTCTTATTTCTCAACTCATCCGTTATCCACCTCTTTGGTATTTTTTCAAGTTGACGACTAACTGCTTTTCTCCCATTATGCACCGCACCCACGCACGTGTGTGGGCGCACATATACATACGCAAATTGCGTTGGTACGGCATTTGTTTTCACTGTACATGCAAAGATACATGTAAATCTTTGCTTCTCAATATATGCTTCTAATCTTCTCAATTTTTCGATAGGTACAATTATAAATTTTTAATGCAGTGAGTTGAAATTTGATATACCATGTTGGCCCGTTCTCTTACAACTTGAGCTTTTGGAGCAAACTTCTTAGTGGGAGGTCTCAGGTTCGAGTCTCTCTTTTTCTACTTTGGTGTGCATGTTTGCACATTGTTATTAGTCTCCATCAGTGGCGGACCGAAGTGTAAGTCAGGGGTGGCACAGGTCCCTCTTGAACTTTTGGAAATTACATAACTACATGTAATATTTTATAAATTTTACAAATAGGCCCTCCTAAAATTCACACAGACCCCTCTTGAACTTTTAAAAATTCTAAATTTACATACAATATTTTATAGGTTTTAGACATAGCCCCTTGAACTTTTGAAAATTTTAGATTTATATGCAATATATCATAGGTTTTAGAAATAAGCCCCCTAAAATTACATGATTTACCCCAAACTAGGGGTGTTAAACCAATTTTACAGTTTTACATATAATTGTGTATAAATAAACCTAAAAAAAATTCGTTTTGGGGGCATTGCCCCCGAACCCCCATATAATTTAGACCCCCCTGACCAAAAATCCTAGGTCCGCCCTGTGACTCCACTAGGATGGAGTTAAGTTTGTTGCCTTGCGAGACAAGGTTGCAAGTGAGCGAGAGTGTTGAAGTTTGATATACACTGTTGGGTCAGCCTCTAACATCTTAAGCTTTTAGAGCAAGATGAAAAATGCGTTACCAAACGGACTTCTAGGTTTTCTTTGACCTCTTTCTCAGCGTAGGGATTATAACTGGCTGCAGTTTAGAAAGTTGAAGTATGTTTGAGAGAAAATGACTAATTTGAAACTTGTGCGTAATTTCCTGCATCTATATACATATATAAAGGGAAAGGGAGGGGTTCCCACTTTTTGGGTTTTATCATCAATAAATACCAGTAAATCTATGCAGTTTTCCTTCCCCCCAAAATTATCACAAGAGTATTAAAATGTCCAATTGTAAAAGTAAAAAACTTCTCAATAGTTTGGCTAAAAATAACTGTTTAAGAGCAGTTGAAAAAAAAAAAAAAAGTGCTAAAAAAAAGAACTGATTACACGCACAGAGTGTGTGGCACCTTCTAGTGTTTATATATGTGTAACTATTGACCAATTAGGTGATGAAGTATGTGTATATTATAATGAGATGATCCAACCAGGAAAAATCCAACAATATTAGGAAAAACGACGTCTTAAGCCTTGTTCCTCTTTAGCAAACCTTCCAAGTTCTTCAGGTTCTCAAAATTACACGACTTCTTAGAGCTTTGTATTGCAACTTTTCCAAGCTTTCACTTTTTTCAAATTCTGAAAATTGAAATCAGTTTTCATGTTTTCTTTTTACCAAGTTGAAAAAGAAAATGTGTTCGGTAACACCATTAGGCTTAGTTTTGCCTCCATTTTGGTGCTTCTCCTTATTTAAAACACAATTTCATGTTAATTCATTTGATAACAAGTTTATGAGCTTTGCAAAAATTGAACTTATGGCTTTTTTGGAGGAGCTTTTAAAAGCTCTATTCTAAAGCTCAAGGTCATGATGTCATTTTAAAGAGTAGTGTGTCACTTGTATATGGAGTAATGCTAGACTCACACTCAAATCTCACACCTTTTCATCCACACCTTAGTGTGGACCAATGGGGAGAGGAGAGAGACTGTGGAATCCATTGTGGTCCACACCACTTTACAATTTCTCATTGGTCCACATCAGGGTGTGGATGAATGGGTGTGCGTCTAGCATTACTCTGTATAAAATTATCTAACAATTTTTTAATAAATTTCATAAACTCCTTTTAAAAAGCTACGTGGGGGCCAAACTAAGTCTAAGAAGGTTCAATAATCTAACCTTATTAATCGTACTCACGTGTTGGAGCTTATGTTTTTTTTGGAGTAAATATTGGGTATCCCAGGGATACCATGTGGGATTTTATCCCCTCACATAATTCAAAAATTTGCTGAGTTGGAGGGATTTTTTGCTGAGTTGGACTAGGAATCTCCTGGAAGTAGGGGGCTAGATGGATTTATACTGAATTTCTATTGGTTTGTTGTTCCACGTAGGATTATATACCCGTTATATTGAATATTTTTTCGTTTTTTTGGGGCGAGAGTTTTGGGATTTTTCTCTCTCCTTATTTTCAGTTTTCCTTTGCATTCTGGAAATGGTTTACTGAAAAGGAACGGAAACAACAACCGGATGCGTTTTAAATTTAATTTTTTAGAGTAATGAAATTGGAAATGAAAACGGCGTTACCAAACATACTTCTACATTTACTTTGAAACTTGTAGTTGCTGAAAGTGAACATTTTTTTTGGGCAAACGAAAGTAACATGATGAGATGTGTTTCTAATTTTAAAAATGATAAGGATACACACCAAACGACACACTAAACGACCCATCCGCTTTAAATGCATGTACTCTGTGCTATGTAAGTGATGCACAGAAAAGTGTGAAAAATTCAAACAGCACAAGGTACATGTATTTAAAGCACAGTGTGTCATTTGGTGTGTATCCCTATCATTGTTGTTCTAATTTTTACCCCTTCCACCTTTTGTATAATGAGAGTCCAAGTCTACCAAATTTATTAATCCCAACCAAATTTTCTAATGAGAGCATTTTTGCTCACCAAGGCCTTAGCTGTGTGACATATATCCCATTCCATTTTTGTTTTGTCCTGTATCATTAATATAATTACTAGAACGTGACATATGTCACCCAATGAAGGCATAAGTGAGCAATGAGTGAGCAATTTTGAGTGAGCAAAAATGCTCTGAATTTTCTAATTTCAGTTAGGAGGAGAATGAAATATAAAAAGCTATGCTCTTGTACAAAGTGAACCTATTTTGAGGCTCTCCTTGGTTTGCAAATTTAATGAGGAAAAAAAAAACAATGAAAAACATGAGGAAAACTATTTTCTTAGACTTTGTTTGGTTCATATGGGAAAAGAATGGAAAACACTAAAGGTTTTGTTTGGTTTGTAGATTCATTAAAGAAAAAGTAAAGAGAAAGGAAATAGGAAAGAAGATTAGTTCCCTTGTGTTTTTCTCCATGCTTAAGCAACATTAGAAGTTAAAGAAACTCATAATATAATAGTAGCTTAAGAAATAAGGGAGAAAAGTGACTCACAAACTTCGATTTATTTGATATCTTTCACTATATTTTATATTCCTTAATATTTTTTTTTCTCTATTTTCTATAGTAACCGAACAGAGGAAAACGTTTTCCTTAGTATGTACGTTCTTTTTCCTCACTAAGTTCATGAACTAAATAGACCCTAAGGAAAGTGTTTTCCTTTGTCTGGTTACTACGGAACTACGGAAAATAGGGAGAAAAAGAGGAAGGAAAAGAAAATATTTGTAAATTTTGTGAGTTACTTTCCTCTCATTTTACTTAACTTTTATTGTTGTTCAAGCAAGAAAAAAAATACAAGAGTACTAGTTTTTCTTTCTTTTTGTTTTTCCTAATATAAATTGTTTGTCTCCATGTTCAAATAACAATATAAATGATATATATATATTCTCTGAAATATAGTAGCAAATAGGAGGGAAATGGACTCATAAATTTAAATATTTTAATTTCATTTGAGGTTCTAAATTGCTTTCTTTTGTACAGTTTTCAATTCTATTGCGTAATTTCGAAGAAAAACATGAAAAAAAAAAAAAATCACTCAAAAAGGCTAAAAACCTACTGAGTTGTAGTGGTTTAAAGTTGACATATAGTATTAATATTATCTGATAATAATCATCTATTTTTACAGATAAAATAAAAAATGAAGTAAATTACTTTCTTTTGTACAATTTTTAATCCCATTGCGTATATCTTGAAGAAATATATGAAAAAAAAAAATCACTCAAAAGGCTTAAAAACGTGTGAGTTATGGTGGTTTAAGGTTGATATATGATATGTCTATCAACAGATAATAATAATCTGTTTTGATAAAAAAAAAAAATGAAGTTACAAATTATTTTCTTTTGTACAATTTTCAACTCATTGTATATCTTGAAGAAATATATGAAATTAAAAAAATAAAATAAAAATCTCTCAAAAAGGCTAAAAAAATGAGTGAGTTATGGTGATTTAAAGTTGAAAGATAATATTTACCTAGCCATTTTTCTGTTCCATCGATGGGCTTTTCACGAAATTTAAAAAGTAGCGAGGGGGTTTAAAAGGGTAATACTTGGGGCACAACCTTCATACAACTTTCATACAACCTCTCCAAAAGATGTGTCTATCTCTTTCCTGTGTCACTGTGGGGTCCAGTGACATCACAGGAGAGAGATAGACACGTCTTTTGGGGAGGTTGTATGAAAGTTGTATAAAGGTTGTGTCCCAAATATTACTCAGTTTAAAAAGATGGTCGAATCGTGTGGGTTTTGGCTGTAGCAATTAATTTTAAGGGGTCTATGACCAAATATTTAATTTTTTTTGCATTGTACAAAATATCATAAAATATTTTCTGAAAAATGTTTTCATCATTGGCCAAATACCAAAAAACACATGCAATGAAAATTGTTTTACACGAGAATGTCTTACATGTAAAATGTTTTTCAATATAAAATGTTTTACGTTGAAAAAAACAGAGTGAGAACGTAAATGTAATTTTAGTTCCATCTATAGTAGATACCAATTGAAATCCAAAAATGAACAACTCACCCCCTTAAGAAGGGGTTTAGTGTCAACAAATGATATTTTAGGGGTGAGTTTGTTCAATTTTAAAGTTTAGAGGAGTTAATAAAAAATGGCCATAGTTCAGGGGTGTTACTGTAAAATACCCTAGAGTAAGGGTGTGTTTGATAAAACTAAAAATTAAGTATTGAAAATTAAGTGTTGAAAATTTTAAGTGATTTGTGTTAGCAAAACTAAAAACAGTGTTTCAACTTTCAAGTACTAAAATAGATTGTATTCAGTGATTATTTGCAACAGAAAATTTTCACTTAACGTTTTCAGTGGATTTTTGGTTGCCTTTTCAATTAAGTGATATATTATCAAACGCATTGAAAAAAATTAAGTACTGAAGATTTTCATTTTCACCACTTAATTGAGTTATCAAACACACCCTAAAGTTAATTTATGGCTTAGTTACTCCAAGTAAAATCTAAAGTGGTCAAAACATAAATACGTAAAATAACATAAAGACAGCGTAAACAAATCGTGGTAGATGTAATAAACATTTAAACAACCCTACAGTTGTAAAATACTCCAGCAAAAGGACCTCTAAATAAATAGCTCCACTCTGCTAACTGCTTCCTCATTCTGTCTGGTTACTTTCATTTCTCTCTCTAAAACTGCTCTCTCTGAGTCTCTCTCTCTCTCTCTCTCTATACCAATGGCGTCTGCCCACCCTCACCATCACCAAGCCTCCTCTTCCAAGCAACCCAAAACGGTGCTGCTCTCTCTTCCCGCGTCTTATCCCCATTCTCAACCCCTCAAAAAGCACTGCACAACCGTTGAAACCGACGAGAAAAGCCCTAACCCCAAGCCCAAGCCCAAGCCCAAGCCCAACCCCAACCTCGCCGCCGCCACCACCACCGCCGATGAGCACCACCCTCTCCCCATGGCGGCGCCGCCGCCGCAGGACGTGTATCTCTCGAAATCTTCCCACCTGACGCGCCAGGAAGTCCTGAAGCGGCGATCGCACAACCTGAAACAGCTCTCCAAGTGCTACAGAGACGATTACTGGTCTCTAATGGAGGAACTCAGGGCTCAGCACAGAGACTACGTGTGGAAGTACGGAGTGAGTCCGTTCAAGGAAGATGAGGAGGAGAGAGAGAGAGAGCGCGCCGCAGCAAAGGACTTCGCCGCCGGAGATGGTGGTGGACTCGAGGGCAGCGGCGAGAACAACAACAACAACAATAACAACAACAACAACAACAACAACAACAGCAACAACAACTACAACAACAGCAACAACTCGAGTGGTAGTGGGGGCAATCATCTTCTGTGCGCGTTCTACGGGTGTAAGCTGAAAGCGATGGCATTGACGAGCTTTTGCTATCTCCACATTCTTTCTGATTCCAAGCAACACCTCTATAAGCCTTGCGACTATGTAATCAAGAGGTAAGGTTTTCAACTCCCAATTTCTCTTTAATTTCATGGTTATTTGCTTTGTTGTTGTTTAATGGGTTTCTCTGTCAATTGTAAAAGAAGTTTATATGTGTTTATGTCTTTGTTTTCTTGGTTATTTCCTTCACCCTATGTTTGGAGTTTGGGAGAGAAAAGAAAAGAAGAGAGAATCATAAGTGAGGAGAGAAAAGAATAGAAGGGAAAGGATGATGGTTTGTTTGGGAGTTTGGGAGACAAAGAGAAAGTTACTTTCTTTCCTATTGTTGCAAGTTGAGAAGGAAAGAAAATTGACACTTAAAAATTCTATCCATCAAAGACTTCAAATAATGAAGCCTCTAACATCTATTTTTTTCCCCCTTCTTTAACCGCCTAGTCAATGGATAGGAGAGAGATGGATCGTCTCCTTTTTTCTTTGTACATAAACAGTGTATATTATGTACTTGTGGGTGCCCTTGGGCATAGATGTAATCATGTAATAAAAAAATTGCTAGGCTAAAATAATGGGTATTAAGAGAGATTCATTAATCCCCACTTTCTTCTCTCCAATTTGGAGATAAAAATATTGAGAGAGAGTGGGGGTTAGTTTTCTTTCCTTTTCCTTCCCTTTCTATCCTTACTAAAACTACCAAATGAGAGAAATATAGATAAAGTGAGGTGCTTTCTTTCCCTTTCTCTTCTTTTCTCTCGTTTTTAAACTCCCAAACATAGTGTTAGGCTTTGTTGGTTCTTGTATTTAGTTGGGGTAAAGATACGAAAACATAAAACCTTTTCCTTTGTTTGGTTAATTAGGAAAATGATGAGGAAAATAGGAAAGAAAAGAGAATGAGTTGAGAAATAAACTAAATTTTTTTTTTTTTGTGAGTAATTTTCCTTCTTTTATTCATATATTACAATTATATTTTAGAAAATTTTGATTTTTAATGTTATTTAAGCATTAAGGAAAACACAAGTGAAAACACGAGGAAATTAGTTTTTTTTTTTCTTGTTTTCCTTTACTTTTTCTTTTGCCTCACAAATAGAACCTTATTGTCTTGGTTATTTCCTTGCGACTATTCAAGAGGTTTTTATATCCAAAACGTTGAAATTGTGTTTTTGTATTCTTTCTAGATCCAAGGACTGACCATGAAATCACTAGTAACCAACATTGCATAGTTTCATAAGTTCGATACCTTGTAAAGGATTCGTGCTTGATAGAAATTATAGATCGCACTCCCAACGTTGTATATCAACCTACATCATAGTTTTTCATGGAACCCATGAAGAAAATTTGATGTAGTTTCCATTCCCATTTCTGGGAATTTTTCAAGCGAAATTCTCTCGTTTCCTCCATAAGAAATTTGTTTTGGTCGAAATACACCTTTACATACCACTTGATCTGAAGTCCACCAAAAAAAGTTGTTTTTGCGGACACTCAGCAGGAATCTGGAAACAAAACTTTTCTTACGTTTGTTTCTATTTCAATGACAATAGTGGAGAAAAAGGAAAGATCTGTGAATAGAGGAAGCATTTTAGAATTAGGGAGATTTAATGAATGAGAAGACAGGGAAATATCAGTGTACCGTCACTCCTTGTTTCTCTATTTGTTTTCTTTTTGGCTTACTTTTAAAGTATTTTCTCCTCCTGTATGTTTTCAGTTGGTGCTTCCCTCGTTCCTTTAATTGAACATAGTCATTGGAAATTGGCTTTGGGACTCCATGGACTGAAAGAATCATCTAACATTGTCTTTTAATAACAACGATTTATAGAAATTAATGAGTTCTAATTCGAAGTAACATTTGCTTTGAATTCTACAGTAATGTCCAATCTTGGGGTTAAATGAATGGTCTTTAAACATTTCTAATTAAGCAATTATTAGATTTTGGTTATTTGCACCATTTTTCCATAATGACACCAAAACGTTTGTTCTTAAGGAAACTAAGACGACCTAGCAAGAATTTGGTCCATTGATTGAAAGAGAGGGGTAAACTTTATGTATTGATGCATGAAAAAGTTCAGGCCTAAACATATATTACGTTCCCAAATTTTCTGTCACACTGTTAATGTTATTGAGGTATGGGTAAGAATGATACATGTGTAGCATCCTTGAGAACTAGCTTAATCTTGAATTATCTTGAAAAGTTGAAATTGCTTCCAACCGTGATAATGATATGTTGTGCTCTTACGTAATTAGATTCACCAAGTTGACAAGTTTTGAGAAGCTTGATGGCTGAAAAGGGAAGGATTAGAGTAACAAGAAAAAAGAGAGTAATGTTTGGGCCACACCCATCCACACCCAAAAAAACACCCACACCCTAAGTTGGACCAATGAGAAGAGAGATAGAGACTGCGGGATTCACTGTCAGTCTCTTCTCATTGGTCCACCTCAGGGTGTGGATACTTTTTGGGTGTGGATGGGTGTGGCCCTAGCATTGTTGAAAAAAAAAACAGATGGTAATCGTATCGGCAATCAAGTTGTATTTAACCTTATTAAAATTATATAGATAGTGATGAGTACGGTGTCGAGTCCACAGGGATTCGGAGTGAAGATGTAAGAATTCTGGATTATATCTTTGAAGTTGATGAGAAAGAGTGAATGGTTTGATTGTTATGATCCTATTTAAACTTAAAAACAACAATGCAAATGAAACTAGTGATAGTTGAAATGAGAATGAAGTGGTTTTGAAATGATGTGAATGTGGCGGAAAGTGGAAACATTTGAATGAACGTTGTCAAAGTTTTGGCAATTCATTTTATAAAACACAACGGATATGTAGCATCTTATGGTGATGTCAAGGATAATAGACATATTAAAGGTAAAGTGTCTCAAAATGAGATATACCAGGCTCCATAACCTGTCAATATCTGTGAGGCTTGGTATAAATCACCCGTCGAATGAGATGAAAGTAAACAGTCTATTTTCCATGCAGCAAGTTTCAAGTGAATGGTAATTGCAAGTGCTGTGAGTGAAAACCACAGATATAAGGAAACAAATTGCGTCTTGGTATTGGTATGCATGATGTTAGCATCGGTCAATTCACTAGTTGATTCGAGTTCATACTACCCGATGCAAAGTGTTACTTGAATTGTGTAGATTGGCTTAATAGCATGAGTTGTACGATTCTAGCATTCAAAATAGACACTAAAAATGCCCAAAACGGACCTCAAACATGAACAAGCAACTAACTTTGAACCTTATATTTCGATGGCAACTACGTTAAGTGTGTGTTGGGAAGTACATTTGTAGAATGTATTCTCGTCTATTGTAATTATGTTAGCTTCTTCATTTTCAACTAAATGAAAGATGCATTCTTGTTAAATTCTTACTATTTCAAAATGCAAGTCTTATTTCTTTCCGCTTTTAAGTTGGCTATGCAAAACGCTTCTATAAAAAATAACTCTCACTGTATCATGATTATATATCATCTCTACCACTATTTACTCTTCTTATCTCTATGTTTTCTAAAGTGTAATACATCTACATAACTACATGTACTTCGAAAAGAAAGTTTCTTCCATTTCAAACACAAATATAATTATTTGGTAATTTCTCTTGTATATGCTTAGTCGTAATTGTTGCTTGGTTTTTCATATAGTGCACAGGCAGGACCTATAACCTGCGGGAAGCCAATATTGCGATCCACAGTTCCTTGTCTCTGCAGTGTCCACTTTCTGAAGGCTCAAAAACACGTCACGAGGGCCCTCAAGAAGGCGGGTCTTAATGTCAACTCATCAAGCAAGCTTGCTCCAAAGTTTCACGTTGTAGTGACAGAGTATGTGCGTGAGATTCAAGCTAAAAGAAGGGTTGCCTTGAGGGCAAATAGAAACAATGTTGTGGTGAAGCAAGAAGCTTTAGCTGATAGCCTTTTTGTGGGTGGGCCAGATTTGGAAAATAAGCCTGAAGAAGATAATAGATGCAGAGAGCAGATATAAGAGATTTTATGGATCAAATGAAGCAAAAATGAAGAGTTTGGTTGGAAGATGCGAAAAATCTCCTTGGGTCTATTTTGCTCAAAAGGTACATATAGATAGCCTGTTTTGAATCACTTTTTTGGGCGTTTAAAAAGCTATGGCCGTTTGGATTTGCTTTTTCACATCATTTTACTAAACTAATTCCTTTTTAAAGTTAAAAAACAGCTTTTATAGAAAGCTCCAATTGTAGCCTTTTTAAAAATTCCTTATTCCAAAAAGTTATTATTCTAAAAGCTGACCCAAAAGGGCTCAGAGTCTCTTCATTGGGCCATCCGTTTATATTAACTTTGTGATAGATGTAATGAAAATTTTTGACTCCTTTCGCCTTTCCTTTCAAATTTCTTATTCTGTTAGGATGTTTGACAATCTTCCTGTAATGGTGTTGCATACTTTTTTAATGTGAAATTTACTAGACCTACTTGAGAGCTAATTTATTTCGAATGTACGCTACCAAAACTTCAAGACGTCAATAGGAGAGTGTTAGTCTTCAATAAGGTTGGCAATAATTTTTAAGGAAAGAAGTGTGTCTTGTCTTTTGAGTGGTCAGAGACTTCATATATGCTCAGGTGGAGAAACTAAGCGTTTCCTATGTAGTAAGAGCTTGCGTATTGTCACATATTGTGAATATAAATATTTTAGTGACCATGACTAAACATGTGTGGCTTATGTATGGCTTTTACTAATCAAGGACAAGTAAAGAACAAAAACACTTCTTTGTGGAATGGTCTCTTACTCTCTGCACCTAGGTGAGTACCTCAACTTCCTAGACTCTGGTGGTCTAATAATAGTTTGAACTTTTATCTGTTTTAATAACTTTGCACTACATATAATAGGAGACTACGGAGCCTTATTGTAAAAAAGTTAATTATACACTCTGTATGCTGCTAAAATTAGAAGAACATCAGCGGCCTCATCCTCCACCCCAAACATGTTAAATTCGACGTCTCATCAGTTTATATTAGTGTCCTCTCTCTCTCTCTCTCTCTCTCTCTCTCTCTCTCTCTCTGTAGTTGCTGCGTTGTTCTAGTTATTGACTCTGGTTACTCTGTTTAAAAGTTTTTAATGCACTTACAAAGTTGCTGAGAATGGTGTATAGCAAGTTTTGCATCTACCATGCATACTCTGGAGCACCAAGGTTTCTAGGTGATAAAGCCCATTGCTTATTCTTGCTTCGGTGCTTTAGGAGTTGTAGAAGGTTGGTGATATATTGCCTAAGGTCATCTTTTTCACCTCCACAAATAGTTCTATTTTCGTATCTGTTCTTCTGAAAGGCATATAGTGAGTCGAAAAGTATGGATTAGGTATCGGTGATTACAGAATGTGTACCTTCATTAACCCTTTGGAATCTCCTACCTAATGATAATCATATAAATGATTCTGCTGCCTCCTTGATTATATAAGCAATTGGTAGGCCCTTGATACATCAGCTATGAAGCACTGACACTTTATTTTGGCCATCGTGTTGGTGTCGACAACGTATCCAACACCGACACTCTCGGACTCTCTCTGGACACGTGTCGGATACTCAAAATATCGTGTCTTAATTGTTTATTTATTATTATTATTTTTCAAACGGAGGCTAAGCTGCTATCTGTAGATAATGTTTTGAAATTTTGGGGTAACTATAATTTTTCTAAAGTTGTTATACATAAGGGATGTTTATGAAATTTTTTAAAATTGTGTTGGGTTTAAAACAAACATAAAAGAAAGTTTAGGATTAAAAATGATAAAAGGAAGTGTATACCGAGACCAATTCATTTGGCATATCCGTAAGTAACGTATGAATGTTGAATTGTTGATGAATGAAGATGTTCTTGAATTTTATTTATTGGCTTTGTTATTACTAATAATGTCGTAATATTGTCGTAATTTATGTTTTTTTATGCTAATTTTGACTACACATGGTAAAATATATATTTTTAATTTTTAATTTTTTTTAATAATCCTACGTGTCCTAGACATATTTCTTATAAGGCCCAACCCATTCAACTCCTTAAAACCCAGGTGTTAAGGAGAGCGGAACTAAAGCTTTATAAACAGCACCAGAGGGGGCATAAATGGCTGATGCGGGACATTCCAACACACCCCCTGAACACAGGAGCCGGACACTCGGTATACCCTGGACCACAGTAGCCGGACACTCGGCACGCCGGAAGACAAGCCCAACCAAGCTCTGATATCACTTGTAAGGCCCATCCCATTCAACTCCTTAAAATCCAGGTGTTAAGGAGAGGGGAACGAAAACTTTATAAACAGCACAGAGGGGGCATAAATGGGCGATGTGGGACATTCTAACAATATTTGTATTCTGCTTTTTTGAGAAATATCGTATCCACGTATTCGCGTAGTGTGGTGTTCGTGTCGCGTGTCCCCGTCGGTGGTTCTTAGTACATTAGTATGTAGCCAGAAAATGAAACATGATCCGCGCATGTAATTACCATCACTGACAAGAGTAGACATTAAACGAACGTGAAAACATTTTCTTGGTTCCCCATGTTAGTTGTTTTTATGTTTCCTACAATCTATGCAATACATACACTTCATTTGGGGTGCCGTTTGCATTTCAGACACTTCGTGGATACGGACACGCGTGCGACACGTACGGGACTCGGCCATGGAAGTGTCTGGGTTAATTTAAATTAAATCATAATGTCAGACACTTTTGGGACACGACAAGGCACGTCCGAACACTCTTGGGACACTTTTGGTTTGGTGGTCTTTTTATTTTTTGGAGGAATGGTGATCTTTATAAAATAAGTGTTTCTTGGGTGGGGGGTCCAAGCAAAATATTAGGGAAAAAAAATGATATATAAGTACGTATATCATAGAAGCCCTAGTCTCGTAGACTCTTTTCTTTTTAAATCTTGTTTCGTCTGTACTCTTTCTTTATTAGATATTACATGATTCAAAAAGGGTTTTAAGTTTAGGGTTTTTTAAAGTACGGTTTGCAAATTGATTAATTTTTTTGGATGGATATGCAATGTAATGTTGATGTTTAATCCTCTTATTATTGTTATTTTTTTTTACTTAAAATTAAATTGTATTAAAAAAAATATTTTTTTATTCGAAGTATCCTAAGAAGCATCGACACGGACACGCGATACGGATACAACACGACTCGAATATGTCGACACGCTATTTCTCAAAAAAGCATGATACGATACGTTGGGGACACAATTTTTTAAAATATATTTAGAGTACTAATAGTCTTATTTATTTATTTATTTAAATGATACTACTAATAGTCTAATACTATGTATTAACATATATTTTTTAAAAATATATAAATTTTATGATAAAATGCCCAAAAATGTAATATATAGTAGATACATAGGAATTATATGGTGTTATTTAGAAATAATTGTAAATTTAGGGATTAAATATTAGATATAGTATAAGTTAGGTGGTGTTATTTAAAAATAACTAAAGATTGTGTTTATAGTTTTTAATGTTTGTAAAAGTTTTAGGGACCTAATCATAATAAATCTAAAGAGTAACTTTTCAGCAAAATAAATAAAATTAAACAGTGTCCAGCGTATGTGTTGTTAACTCCTTCAGGGTTTCATTCTCTCAGCCACACAACTAAGAGAGAGAGAGAGAGAGAGAGAGAGAGAGAGAGAGAGAGAGAGATCCAATCAAGAGAACTAAAGAAGAAGAGGAAGAAGAAGAAGAAGAAGAAGAAGATGTATCGGCGGCCTATCCTCAACGTATTGGGGACGTATCGGCAACGTATCCTCAACGTATCGGTTAAAAAAATAACATTAAAATACACAGATTCGAAAAACAGAGTATCTGACACGTATCCCGAGCGTATCGGGTCGTATCGGTATCGGATACTCGAGTTGACACTGGTACGAACCTCAAATGAAGTATCGGTGCTTCATAGGAAGTATCCTAGCCATCTTCGTATTCTATATTTTTGGGATTTGCCGTTTCGCCGTCTCTGTGTCGTATCGTGTCCGTGTCACATATCCTTATCCGTGCTGCATAGCCTACAATTTAAACGCACAATTTAAAAAAAAAAAAACTCGGACTACAATAGTGCAATGGGCATGTGATGGGATTTCTTACTAATTGGTGGTTGCTATATTGCAAGCTTCTCCCTTTGATGCAAAATGTTTACGCTGAATTCTTTTCCATGGCAAACACGGATATTCACCTTCTATAGAATTTCTTCTATTGTATATTTGCTGCTAACACTGGGCGCTGTGCACTTGTTTCCGCACTTGTTTCCGCACTTGTTTCCTTCCTGTCTAGAGAGGGGACCCGATAGTCTACTCCTTCAGATCGGCCTGTCGTGATTTGCGATTATTGTCATCGGCCCCATCATACCCGGCCAATTGTTGGAGCCTTCATGGTCGTCCCCCCAGTGATCTAAATGTAGTAACTGCTTCATCATAAATATTCTTCACCACGTCAATATAACCCTTGGTCACTACCTTCTTCTCTAGCACCCACCAAATTAAATCTTTAGGCACTCTATCGTAAGCTTTCTCTAAATCAATAAAAACCATATATAGATCTTTTTTCTTCTCTCTATACTTTTCCATTAGTCTCCTAAGTAAATAAATTGCTTCCATAGTTGATCTCCCAGGCATAAATTGCTTCCATAGTTTATTCAACATACAATCACTTATAAACATATGAATAAGTTATTTGCTTTCATTAACCTTCCTTTTGATCAACTAAAATGAAACTAAATCATGGATAAGGAGTTCACTTATCCCTAACAATCAAATTCAAGCTCTAATCTTTCTCCTCTCTTTTTCCCTTGAATTTTCCTCGATTTCTCTCTTGCTTTTCTCTCTAACCCTCACCTCCTTGCTTGTCTCTACACAAGCTCCTCAATTGCAAGAACACATTTAATATTTTCATTCTTTCATTGCTCTTTCCTAATGGCAAGAAAGCCACCTACTTGCCCATTTCCTCCACCTACTTGGCCACTGACACGAGACTTTTCTTGTGCGCTCTTGTGCAATACCCAAGTGTAGGTAGACGTGCAAGTAATATCTGGTAAGACCAGGTCGATCCCACAGGGAAGGTGTTGACCTACCGAATTAGACTAACCTCTAAAGGAAACAAAATAAAATAACTAAGTTTGAATGAAGGTGCAGAACACGAAGTTCCACAAACTAAGATTACTAATGACAATAATTGAAATTAATTAAACAATTTAACTAACTATTGAAAACAATATTCTAAATTCCGTTGTTTAACTTTTAAAAGAACGTGTTGGGATTACACAAATCCACAGTAACCTAGCCATCTACCATGCATTTGCCTTGAAGCACAACGGAGTATATTACCTACAGTTTTCCGTATTCCTCAAAAGAAATAAAGATTCTATGGCCCTTTCATGACCGGGACCATATCATCACAGTTAATTTAAATACGTGAAAGCGGTTTAATTCAATAGTTAAGACTCGCATCCTCAATGGTGTTAGCATTGAAAATGGTTTGCAAGATGTATTGAAAGAAAATGCCTTCGGGCCTTAGTTTTAAAACTGTTTTGACAGACTGAGCATTTATTTGGGACAGAATGATAACAAGTCCTAAAACAAAAAGTCCTGGAATACTGCAGGTAACATCCTCAAGAATCCGAGAGTTCGATCGATCGACGCGCCTTCGATCGATCGAAAACCTTCATCCCTCAATCGATCGAACTAACTTCGATCGCTTGACTGTCTCTGGTTCGATCGATCGAACTGACTTCGATCGATCGAACACAGCGATTGTTCTGCTGCATGGCAGAGGCTGGAGATCACTGTTTCATCGTGATCTCCCAACCTGGGACTACTCAGACATCGTCTGGAGTGTCGAGGATTGATTTTTAACGTAAGAAAACTTTAATACCATGTTTGGTTGTGAGTTATTCATTAAAACTATGAAATCTATGATTTCACCAATGTTTAGCATGCAATATCACGAGATGATGGATTAAACTACTCCTAATACGTGCAGAGAATGAATAAACAGTATATAGATAACCTGGAATAGAAGATACTTGTAAAAACTTAGAAGAATCCAATCCACAATCAATGGAAAACCTACAAAAATCAAAACAAAAACTCTCTATCTCTCCTTCTAAACTGTTAAAATGTAAAAGTGGGCCTCCTCAGGACGTGAACAAAACACATATATATAGAGAAACCTAAAGCACTAGGGTTGAAACCCGCATCCTGCTGCGCACGCAAATGTTTCTGGAAATACCCCGTTCGATCGATCGAACTGCTTTCGATCGATCGAACCCTTGCTCGTCAAGCGCTTCTACTCCGTTCGAGCGATCGAACTCTCGATCGATCGAACCTTCTACGATCGATCGAACTTCACTTTTCAGCTTTGACTTCTTTTGTTTGCATTCCAGCATTCCATTTATTCTGATACTCATCTGTTTAGTCCGCACAGCAGTGATCTGCATAAACAACAGCTAAAACAATACAACTTATCATAGATTAATCATACTGTATAAAAATTAGCCATGTAATGCAAATTGCAGATAATACGGGAAGTTGTGATCAAAACTACTACAATTCTTCCTTTTAGCGCGGTTGTATTTTACAAATACCCCCGCTTTGCACAACCCCCAACTAGCTTATTGCTAGTCCCTAGCGATAAAGCGAAAATAAAAATAAACTTAAAACAAACACTCCTAAACTAATACTACCTCAACTAAGAAACAAAGAAAAACTAAAAAAAAAAAAAAAACCTAAACTAAGATAGAGAGAAAAATTCCTAACTCACTTTCGCAGGAATCGCGATTGCATTTAGCGAATGCAACAAGCCGTTAAACCCCTAGGTTCCCCCTAGTGGACGAGTGTTGTCTCGTGAGGGTTTGCAGTGAATATACCCACAAAATTCCAGTTTTTAGCTCAAAAAGAATTAGAATAACTTTGTAGAATTCCACCTTCCATTAAACTGTTAATTCAACTCTACAAGAATATAATATCCTCTATCAACTCATGGAAGAGATCCACATGCTCTCCTATATCACCAAGTAAAATATACAAATGTATTACCATCATGCACCCGTGTGTGTGTGGAATTAACAACCATGCATTTAACCCTTATTAGGAGTTATCTAGATTATTGTACTTTGGAAACTTGCAGTTTTAGCTCAATTCTCACATTGGTCACACTCAAAACGAACGTCTCTCAGAAACTTGCTTTACAATGATTGCACATAGTATGAAAGCTTTGAGAAGAATGATATTCTAAGTGCTAATGCTTTCATATTTTACTCTATGAAAAACGGACATTTAAGAGTGTAAAGTCTCATGAATGGAATACTACTTACTAGAGGAGCGAAATACCGTGGATAACTCAACTCACACTTTCATGTTCAAATCAATTGTTGAGAATCTTCAAGACTTTGAATTATGGCTTTTATTTAGTAGGTGGGGGTGTTGTAGAGAAGAGTGTGCTTTTTAGTATGTGATGGAATTTCCACTTCTCTTTTTATTCTTTATTCTTTTCTCCACCCAATCTCCCATTCATTTCTTCTTTTTTTTTTTTTTTTTTTTTTTTTTTTTTTTTTTTTTTTAACCTGGAATATCCCACAACAACTTCCTTCCATTTCACATACTTTGATGACTCATTCTCAATAAATTTATCAAACAGTTCGATGAGGTCAAGGTATAAATCAAGGATTTGGATTCTTGTGATTTTTTATTGGAAATATTTATTTGCGGTGGGATCAGGAATGAATTCAATGAATGTCAGTAAGCTATGTTAGGTAAAGGAATGGGTAAACGACGGCTTGAATCATTTTCTCAACTTTCAATTTTTAGCACTTAAGTGTTTATCGAGTGTAATTGGTAAATCTTGAACATTCTCCTCTAATAAGCAGTCAAAACTTTTAACGAAAACTGAGACTTAACAACGAATTCACAAATATACGCAAGAAAAAAACCATTCGACAATGTATGCGAATCCCCTCAGAAATGAAGATTGGCTCAAAAACTCACAAAGGGTTATTAGCTTCCACTACTTGTTCTTTTCGCACAATATTCATGTTAACTCCATTTTCAAGTTTTCTACATGGCTGCTAATTAGTGTGCACAAGTATTGGGTACATACTAGCTTTACAGATGCAATTCATTTCAGTGATACAGAAAAACGCGTGGATTTAATCCATAAAAAGATAAGAATGCTACAAATGTATCATTGTCTAATTAACAAGCAGGAGAAGTTATTCAGAGTTATTCTATCAATACTATTCAATAAAAAATTTTTTCAAAATTTTTAACAGACTGTGTTCTCATTAAATTTAAAACATATCTAAGTGCAAAACCTGATTATTACGGGTGTATACCTATCTATTATCTCCTACCCCCAACTAAAAACAACAAAGTCCCCAGAAGTTGATTTTCAAGAAATAAAATAGATGGGTATCACCTGTATGGAGCAAATGTATGATCGCAAACGAGCAACCTAGCATAGAAAGGTAGAACACAATCTCCAAAACAAACAGGATCAATAGATAACAATAATGCAATCAAACCAGGATCCAAACAACCACACCACAATAATATGAACAGAGTAAAATAAAATACAAGCAGTAATAAATACTGTCCATACAATACCATCTAACCAGATAATACAACCAAAACCACCACATATACAGCCAACCAAAAATATAACAAAAATCAGAACACTACTAACCCAAAAATACATAACTACCACCTCCCCAACTAAACTAATCGACTCCAGACGGCGTATCAGCTGCTACATCAGAAGGGATGTCGATGGGAGCAGGCGGCAATACGATAGTAGTAGGAGCAGTAGTGGGTGGCTCGGTAGCAGTAGTGGAAACAGGATCAGCAGCCTCAGAAGCTGGGGCAGCAGATGATGGATCAGTAAGTGGTGGATCCGTAGGAGTAGCAACATGCGGGGCAGAAGGGGTAGCTGTGGGATGGTGAGCAGAGTGAACAGCCTGATCAACCCCTATCTGAATCAAAATGGACTCCAGTAGAGTCTGTATATGATCCATCCGGCCCTCGAGTCTAATCCTGGCCTCTCTCTCCTCCAATAATAACTCGCGAACTGTCGGGAGAGGCACCGAAGAAGAAGACTCTCCCTGGGCACGAGACTGCGACCGCTGTCGCAGCTCAAACTGCTGAACCGCAGCAACTGGATCATCCTCATCATCCGAATCAAGCTCCTCCACCTCTGTGGGTGTCCCTGAAGCTCCAGCCTCCGTGTCTGTACCGCCACGCCTCTTCTTCCTCCCCCGCACCCTCGCTGCCCCTTTCCCCTTGCGCTTCCTCTTCTGAGCGTCGGAGCGGCGAGCAGCCGCCTCGCTAAATCGGCGGGGAGAAGGGCGGATATCATCTCCAGGGAGCTCGAGGAACCCGGCATCGGCCATGACCCTCTGAATAGCCCAAGCACCCTTCAGGTGCTTTCTGGACGAGATATAACGGGTGGGGTGGACCATAAAATCGATGTATAGTCGTGGTATACAAACAGGCTGTCCCGTCCCCACAGCATATAAAACTCGCGCATACCAAGCCGCGATCTTCTCTCTATAGGACGTCACTAGGAGGCAGTTACTGAGGACTAAATGAAGCATGTGGTAGTCGTCAGTAAGAAAGTGGTCCTCGATCAAAGCATCACCATCCCAAGACGGAATGGCACCTCCCGTGAGCTCTCTGATGATAGTGGATGGTGGGGTCACTGGTGCATCAGGCCGGTGGGGGCAAACATAATCAGGTACCTCTGGTACCCCCAACGCGGCAGAAACGGTGGCGGGACTGATGATGAACGGCCGGCTCCGAAAGAAGGCATGATAGGTGAATGGCGCAAACGGGTCGCTGATCATCGTCGCACATGCACCTCTAATCCAGGATAGGTTGACCCTCTTGGCCAACGACAGGAGATCGAACCAGTGAGGCATAGCCCGGATCCGTGTGAGGAACCATGGGCTCTCAGTCCATATGTGCTCAATAGGTCTCTCAATCATGACCATCCGAGTCTGGAAGTACCGCTCGTACCAAACCCTATCCTCGTTATTCCGGAACCCGTGATCGGGTACCGGATCTGGAATAGTACGGTCGAGGGGCTTGGACTTATGATAACCCGTCACTGGATTCATCTTGTAGTCCTGAAAATAAGACCACACAATATACAGATAAGAAATAGGAAGACAAAGAAACAAAACAAACACTGCTGGAGTTCGATCGATTGAACTGAGTTCGATCGATCGAACTGGAGTAGACTTCGATCGCTCGAAAATTGTTCGATCGCTCGAACCTCTACCCTTCGATCGCTCGAAACCAGTTCGAGCGATCGAACACAGCGGTGTTCAGAAATCGCAGAAACAAAAAGAAAAACAAAGTTACGCTAAGAAAGGAAGAACCTAAGACCAAGGGGACACCCCCTTGGGATTTCCTAACACGAACAAAGAGAAAAAGAAAAAGAAACAAATCTGGGGGCCTACCTCGGTGTAGAAACCTGCAGTGGGGATGGAGAGAGGATGAGATGAAGGTGAGGATGATCGGATGGGTGAACAGGGCGTCCTCTGGAATGTGCGGGATCGGAAATTGCCCAGTCGCCTTCCCTCTGTCTTCGAGCGATTGAGAGTGAGAGTGAGGGAAATGAAGAGGTGTCCAGAAGACGCCTCGTTTAAATGCTTCGTTCGATCGATCGAAGCATGTTCGATCGATCGAACACAAATTTTTCAATCGATTAAACGTAAACTACAAGCGCTCGAACATTCAGGTTTCGATCGATCGAACGGGGTTCGATCGATCGAACACAAAAATTCCAGAATTCATTGGGATATGAACTACATCACCCCCAACTATCACAAACAACTCTGGACATGCAGATAGACTGAAAGAACAGTTGAAGAACAAGCATGTAGTGCAGAAATGTATCCCCAGAATAGAAGATTGCAATTTATATCAAAATAAAACTTTATTATTGCATCCAAATTGCACCATTATCATCCCCAACTGTGGTAAAAACCTTATTGGACTAGAAAACCAAAAAATAAAACTAAAACTAAAACTGAAAACAAATTGTCAAGGATTACATTCCAGTTGCTAAACAAGAATTGGAATTGAACAGAAACAATTGAAATGTAGCACTAGTCTTCGAGTATAAAAATTTCCTCTTCCACGATCTCCTCATAATCCTCCGAATCTTCAGATGTGAAGTCCAAACTTGATGATTCCCTTTCCCAGAACAATCGGAAAGCAGCAAGGACATCATCGAACAAAGCTAGAGTCTCTAAGGAAGTGATAACATTGGCAAGAGGTGATCCGCATGGAGATAGAGATAACGGAGTGATATTGCGCAATGGACATTCCTCTTGTGGCGGAGTCTGCGGCCGTTGAATGTAAAAGCCATGAAAGAGCTGATGTGGAAGGAAAATAGGTGGGTATGGAAGATTCATAGTGACAATCCTGACAAAGAAAAAAAATAAACAAAACGACATCAAGATATTGGAATACAAAAAAATAAAAAAAAACGAAAGGAAAAACAAGAAACAGAAACAAACAAAACACAGAAAAATGACCAAGTTCCAACCTCACTATCGGCCGGGATTCCCAAAATGCACTAGCAGGTAAAGGGCATTGAAGCCTGAAAAGCAAAAAGCTCAAGTGCACATAGCGGTATGGGACCAACTCCAACATGAGGAAATCATCCACGAAAACAAAGACAGCATTGTGGCGTTCTGGGACGACATCTTGGAGGATATGATCTTCCCATGGCTCCCACATATCATCGTTTTCCCATTGGGCCATGAGGGCATCATCCACCATTCTCCCCATGTACAGGTCGTCGTCCTCATCCAACTCTTCCTCATTAGGAAAGTCCATATTTTCAAACGGATTGATGTCCAGGAGAGCAGGGTCGAATGGGATATATCCGATGGAACCATTGATTCGAGTGTGAACCTCAGGATCATAAGGATGCAAGGGGCAGGGCGTGGGTTCACCCTCAGTCCAGGTGCCACAACAACACTCGGAATCAGCCCATGAACCAATTGAATGGACATCATCACCTCGCATATTCACCTGCAGCAGAGTGGTTTAAGGAATAATGGATTAGAACTAAATCACAATTACGAAAGAAAGAACAACTAAACACAAAAGAAAGAAAGAACTAAAATGCAAGGAAAGAAAAGAAATACAACAACAAGTTGGAATTCCACTTGAGATTTTTAAGTGATGGAATAGGTGGGCTCATCCAGCTGGATGTGCTCCACTTCAGTGCGAAAATTCTTCAAAAACGGCTTCAATCTTTGGCCATTGACCTTGAAACACTCATCGTTCTTGGGATTGACAATCTCAACCGCCCCATGTGGAAAAACAGTCTTTACGATGAACGGGCCTGTCCACCGGGAACGGAGTTTTCCTGGGAAAAGATGGAGGCGAGAGTCATACAGCAACACTTTCTGCCCCGGCTCAAATGATTTACGAAAAATCGTACGATCGTGTCGAGCCTTCAACTTTTCCTTATGCAACTTTGCAGAGTCATACGCATCTCGTCGTATTTCCTCTAGCTCTGCAAGTTGGAGCTTGCGCAGCTGACCTCCCTCTTGAATGTCAAAGTTCAATGAGCGTGTCGCCCAATAAGATTTATGTTCAATTTCAACCGGAAGGTGGCAAGCTTTCCCGTAAACTAGTCTATACGGGGACATACCAAGATTCGTCTTATAGGCAGTACGGTATGCCCATAACGCGTCAGTCAATTTGTATGCCCAGTCTTTTCGATTGGAACTAACCGTTTTCTCGAGAATATGCTTAATTTCTCGGTTAGCCAATTCTGCTTGCCCATTTGACTGTGGATGATAAGCAAGAGCGATTTTATGATGGACTCCGTATTTCTTGAGAAGTGACTCCAAGGGCTTATTGCAGAAATGCTTGCCTTGGTCACTTAGTAAAGCTTTCGGAGTACCAAAACGAGACAGAATATGTTCTCTGAGAAATGACATGACTGTTCTGTGATCATTTCGTCTCGTTGGTATCGCTTCTACCCATTTCGATACATACTCCACAGCAAGGAGTATGTACTCACAGTTATTCGACTTGGGAAATGGGCCCATAAAATCTATGCCCCAACAATCAAATATTTCAATTGTGATGATAGGGGTTAGAGGCATAGAATTCCTTTTAGAAATGGTTCCAAGCTTTTGACAGCGTTGGCATGTCTTACAAAAGGAATAAGCATCTTTGAAGACTGTGGGCCAATAAAAACCGCTTTGCAACACTTTTTGTGCGGTCTTCTGCGACGCAAAATGGCCACCGCATGCCTCAGAATGACATGACGCTAAGATAACGGTTATATCCTCGTTGGGTACGCAACGCCTGATGACCTGATCAGCACAGTATTTGAAAAGGTATGGGTCATCAAAGAAAAAATGGCGTGCAAACGAGAGGAACCGTTTCCTATCTTGATTCGACCAATGGGTCGGTGTTTCACCCGTGACCAGGTAGTTTACCACATCAGCATACCAAGGCAGACTACTTACTGCCAGTAGCTGTTCATCTGGGAACTCATCTTTGATGGATTGGGATTCAGTGTTATCGGTAAAAGTCAACCGGGATAAATGATCCGCAACCACATTCTCTACTCCTTTCTTGTCCTTGATTGTTAAATCAAACTCTTGGAGTAAGAGTATCCAGCGGATAAGCCGTTGTTTAGCGTCTTTCTTTGATAAAAGATACTTGAGGGCCGAATGATCTGTAAAACAGACGATTGGTGACCCTATCAGGTAAGACCTAAACTTGTCCAGAGCGAATACTACGGCCAGCAGCTCCTTTTCAGTAGTAGTGTAATTCATTTGAGCTTCATTTAAGGTTCGGCTGGCGTAGTATATCACATGCGGCTTATTGTCCTTCCTCTGGCCTAGGACTGCGCCAATGGCGTAATCACTAGCATCGCACATTAATTCAAAAGGCAAACTCCAGTCGGGTGCCTGTATTATAGGTGCGGAGGTGAGGAGATCTTTTAAATCCTCGAAGGACTTCTGGCAACTCTCTGACCATTCGAAAGGTGCATCTTTGACAAGAAGTTGGCAAAGGGGTCGAGAGATTGCACTGAAATTCTGGATAAATCGACGATAAAAACCCGCATGCCCCAAAAATGAACGAATGTCTCGCACTGTACGGGGGACAGGTAGGTTTGAGATTATGTCGATCTTAGCCTTATCCACTTGGATTCCTTCATCGGATATTATGTGGCCTAGAACTATACCCTTGGTCACCATAAAGTGACACTTCTCCCAATTCAAGACTAGGTGTTTGTCCTCACACCTCATTAAAACCTGTTCGAGATTGCTGAGGCAATCCTCGAAGCTATGGCCGAAAACTGAAAAGTCATCCATGAAAACTTCAAGGATGTTTTCGACCATATCACTAAAGATGCTTAGCATGCACCGCTGAAAGGTAGCCGGTGCATTACATAAGCCAAATGGCATTCGTCGGTAGGCGAAAGTACCGAATGGACACGTGAACGTGGTTTTCTCCTGATCTTCAGGAGCAATCTCAATTTGATTATACCCACTGTATCCGTCTAAGAAGCAGTAGTACTTATGACCCGCCACTCGTTCTAGCATTTGATCCATGAATGGCAAAGGAAAATGATCCTTTCGGGTCACAGTATTTAGCTTCCTGTAGTCAATGCACATCCTCCATCCAGTGGGGACACGTGTCGGTACTAATTCACCTTCTTTATTTGGAATGACCGTTATGCCCGCTTTCTTTGGAACTACTTGGGTAGGACTAACCCAAGGACTGTCAGATATTGGATATATCATCCCAACATCAAGTAGTTTAAGCACTTCCTTCTTAACCACTTCTTGCATGTTGGGATTCAGACGCCTTTGCATTTGCCTTGAGGGTTTGGCGTCTTCCTCCAGATATATCTTATGCGTGCATATGGATGGGCTTATGCCTTTGAGGTCAGCAATTGTCCATCCCATAGCATCTTTATGCTTTTTCAGTATGTCCACTAGCTTACTTTCCTGTTCATGAGTTAAAGCAGATGAAATGATTACAGGATAAGTTTTTCCAGTTCCTAGGAATGCATATTTCAGCTCTTTTGGGAGCTCCTTCAATTCTAACTCCGGGAACTGGAAACTAGAGGGCATTACCAATTTGGTTTTAGGAGGCAGTTGTTCATATGGCATGACCCACATGCAATCGGCTCTATCCTCCTCTATCGTATCCATCATAAGACACGTCTGATTTAGGTCAGCATCCAATGGAGTTGATTCTTCAGGCTGATAGTTATCGCCAAATTGTGTCATCACAACTTCCAAAGGATCTTTGTAGTCGACCAAATCAACTTCATCTTCAATAACCGTGTCTATATAATGGACTTCCTCCTCATCATCGTATTCTTCAGGTCGGGGATTAGAAAAGATCTTGACATTCAATGTCATGTTCCCGAATACGATTGTCATGATACCACTTCTAATCTTGATTGTGGCATCGATGGTGTTGAGGAACGGCCGTCCAAAGATAACCGGGATATGTGCACCAGGATTAGACACAGGTTCTGTGTCCAATATCACAAAATCCACCGGAAATACAAACGAGTCTATTTGGACCAGGACGTCCTCTAATACCCCTCTAGGGTACTTCACGGATCTGTCTGCCAACTGCAAAGCAACTCGAGTGGGTTTGAGTTCACCCAACCCTAGCTGTTTATAGACTGAATATGGCAGCAGATTCACGCTTGCTCCTAAATCAAGGAGTGCGTTGTCTATCTTTTGATTCCCAATTCGGCATGAGACAGTAGGTGTACCGGGATCTTTGAGTTTTGGAGGCAACTCGTTTTGAATGATCGCGCTAGCTTGGCACGCGACATAAGCATGTTTCTTCACACTTTGCCTCCTCTTGACCGTGCATAGATCTTTGAGATACTTTGCATAGGCCGGCACCTGCTTGATAGCATCTAGGAGTGGAAGGTTAATCTTAACTTGCTTAAACAATTCCAAAAACTCCTGATTCTTCGTCTCATTCTTGGGTTTCTTCAACCGTTGAGGATAAGGTGCAGGAAAGGGGCATTTTGGTGGTTCCTCCTTAACAAATTCCTTTCCCGGCCTTCGCTCAACTTCTTCTTCTACTCTAGGAGCTTCAAGGTTTTCCTTTATTGGTTCGTCATTAGTAGACGGCTCCTCCTCTCGAGTAGATGGTAGCTCAACTTCATCATCCAACACTTCCCCCTCTTTGTACACTTCGGAAGTGGACAGAGGTATGCCTTTTCCTATGACTTTTCCACTTCTCAGTGTGGTCACAGCTTTAGCATGTTCTTGATTATTAGGACCATTGTTATGTCCCTTGGGGTTCTGAAGTGGTTGGGCAGGGAATGTTCCTCCTGAGCTCTCTTGCCGTGCATCTATCCTCTCTAAAGTGGCAGACATTTTACTCATCATTTGGATGAGTTGCTGCGTTAGATTGGCATTAGCAAGTGGCTCCTCCTCTTGTACCTTCTTGTGCGGGGGCACATAGGCATTGGTTTGTGGTGCATTAGAGGGTTGAGCTTGATTGTAATTATTAGTTCTGTTTTGATTGTAATGCTGGGGCAGCCTATTGTTTTGCCCTTGATATTGATTGTTGTTGTAGGGCTGCTGTTGATATTGATTTTGGGCTCCAGCATTGTTTCTCCAATCAAAACCGGGGTGATTCCATCTATTATTACTTTGAAAAGTATTGTTGGAATTCCCCGCCCCTCGAAAACCTTGCATGGCATTCATCTCTACAGGGGCTTGCTCTTGAAAATATGGCACATGAGGACAATACTGAGTTGTATGTCCCAACATGTTGCATGTGCCACATGGTTCTTCAGGCATGACTTGCCTAGAACTCTCTCCTTTCATGCTTAACTCTTCCACCTTCTTTGCTAGCTCTGCATACTTAGTCATGAGGCGATCTTCATTGGTTAACTGATATAGGCTTTTTTCTTCTACACAGGATATCTGTGAGCGTGAGATATTGTCAGAATTTGACCATTCATGAGCGTATTCAGCTAACCATTCGAAATGGGCTTCGGCCTCTTCAGTATTTTTTCGCAGAAATGGTCCAGAGCTCATTGTTTCCACCAACTTCTTTGTTTCACCATTTAATCCCTGATAAAAGAAGCTGATCGTTCGCCATTTCTCAAACCCATGGTGTGGGCATGAGAGAAGCAAATCTTTGAAACGCTCCCACGCTTGTGTGAAGGTTTCATTGCTCTTTTGTTTGTAGGAATTAATTTGACGCTGAAGATCTGTGGTCATGCGAGTAGGATAGAATTTCTTCAGAAATGCGGTGCTCATCGCATGCCAGGTGAAAATTGAATTAGGCTTTTGGGAGTGAAGCCACGCCTTCGCTTTATCTTTCAAAGTGAAGGGGAATAGCATTAAATGCGTCACCTCCCTAGGACAATTTTGCGAGAATGTTTTGCAAACATCCTCGAAATCGGTGACATGTAAATACGCCTTCTCGCTTTCCATCCCATGAAAAGTGGGAAGCAATTGAATCATCCCATTGCGAAACTGAAATTCGCCATTGTGTGGTGGGATTTGAATGCAAGAGGGCGTAGGTGCATGTTCTGGTTGCATAAGATCGCAAAGAGGACGGAGTGCCTCATCGATCGGCACCACAACATTGTCACCGTTTTCACTCTGATGATCATCCATTGATGCAGTTGGAGTGATAATCGGGTTGATGGAACTATCAGAGTCAGAGCAGTAGAATGGATTTCCAAAGAATCCTTCGATAGAATTCTCGGACATGAACTAGGAGAGTCCCTAGGGTGAGAACTTACCCAAAAGAACCGAAAAGAAAAGAAAGAAAAAAAAAGAAAGAGATGAAGAGAGACTGAGGTAATCTAAAGAATTGATCGTCGCCTTCCCCGGCAACGGCGCCAAAAACTTGACACGAGACTTTTCTTGTGCGCTCTTGTGCAATACCCAAGTGTAGGTAGACGTGCAAGTAATATCTGGTAAGACCAGGTCGATCCCACAGGGAAGGTGTTGACCTACCGAATTAGACTAACCTCTAAAGGAAACAAAATAAAATAACTAAGTTTGAATGAAGGTGCAGAACACGAAGTTCCACAAACTAAGATTACTAATGACAATAATTGAAATTAATTAAACAATTTAACTAACTATTGAAAACAATATTCTAAATTCCGTTGTTTAACTTTTAAAAGAACGTGTTGGGATTACACAAATCCACAGTAACCTAGCCATCTACCATGCATTTGCCTTGAAGCACAACGGAGTATATTACCTACAGTTTTCCGTATTCCTCAAAAGAAATAAAGATTCTATGGCCCTTTCATGACCGGGACCATATCATCACAGTTAATTTAAATACGTGAAAGCGGTTTAATTCAATAGTTAAGACTCGCATCCTCAATGGTGTTAGCATTGAAAATGGTTTGCAAGATGTATTGAAAGAAAATGCCTTCGGGCCTTAGTTTTAAAACTGTTTTGACAGACTGAGCATTTATTTGGGACAGAATGATAACAAGTCCTAAAACAAAAAGTCCTGGAATACTGCAGGTAACATCCTCAAGAATCCGAGAGTTCGATCGATCGACGCGCCTTCGATCGATCGAAAACCTTCATCCCTCAATCGATCGAACTAACTTCGATCGCTTGACTGTCTCTGGTTCGATCGATCGAACTGACTTCGATCGATCGAACACAGCGATTGTTCTGCTGCATGGCAGAGGCTGGAGATCACTGTTTCATCGTGATCTCCCAACCTGGGACTACTCAGACATCGTCTGGAGTGTCGAGGATTGATTTTTAACGTAAGAAAACTTTAATACCATGTTTGGTTGTGAGTTATTCATTAAAACTATGAAATCTATGATTTCACCAATGTTTAGCATGCAATATCACGAGATGATGGATTAAACTACTCCTAATACGTGCAGAGAATGAATAAACAGTATATAGATAACCTGGAATAGAAGATACTTGTAAAAACTTAGAAGAATCCAATCCACAATCAATGGAAAACCTACAAAAATCAAAACAAAAACTCTCTATCTCTCCTTCTAAACTGTTAAAATGTAAAAGTGGGCCTCCTCAGGACGTGAACAAAACACATATATATAGAGAAACCTAAAGCACTAGGGTTGAAACCCGCATCCTGCTGCGCACGCAAATGTTTCTGGAAATACCCCGTTCGATCGATCGAACTGCTTTCGATCGATCGAACCCTTGCTCGTCAAGCGCTTCTACTCCGTTCGAGCGATCGAACTCTCGATCGATCGAACCTTCTACGATCGATCGAACTTCACTTTTCAGCTTTGACTTCTTTTGTTTGCATTCCAGCATTCCATTTATTCTGATACTCATCTGTTTAGTCCGCACAGCAGTGATCTGCATAAACAACAGCTAAAACAATACAACTTATCATAGATTAATCATACTGTATAAAAATTAGCCATGTAATGCAAATTGCAGATAATACGGGAAGTTGTGATCAAAACTACTACAATTCTTCCTTTTAGCGCGGTTGTATTTTACAAATACCCCCGCTTTGCAGCCACCTACTAGCTTTGGTAATGTAAGCTAGCACGTTAATTAGGCTAATTATTCTTGATTAACCTAATTAATCTCAACTAGTAGTTTCTAGAACATTCTAGAAATTATTGTTTTCGAATTGCACATTCACCTATTATACTTCTCCTTTCTAACTAGTAGCTCCTCAACTTTTGTAACATCACTTTGGAGGAAACTTTGGTATGCCGATTACCTGTTTGTCAAAAAGAGCCACACAATAACATTTAGGCTCTATTGGTTCATGGATTTAGAATTTTGTGAGTCGTTTCCCTTCCTCTTTCTTGAGTTCCTATTGTAATTTGAAAGAATTTGATTTCTAATGCCATTTAAAACGGAGAAAGGCACAAGTGTAAACATGAGGGATATGCTTTTCCTTCCCTTGTTCCTCTCTTTTTCTAAATCCGCAAACAACAGCCTTAATTGACTTATCATAAGGTTTCAACTTGAACTTAATAGATTTAAAAGTTTTACATCTAAATCTCAGGCGTTCTTGACCCCAAGCTTATCAATTATCATTTGTGCATAATTTTCAGAAACTCCATTTGCATTATGTTCCTTGTCATGAAGTAATTGATAGAGCCTGACATCCCAATCCGCTCCCCCAGCATCCTCCCGACAGACACACGCTATATCATTATTTTGATAGAAGAATATTCACTAACAGAATGTTTGGTAAGAGGGAAGAAGGGAAGGAAAGAAGATCAGGGATGAGATGAGAGAAAGGGTAGAATCACGTATTTGGTATGATGGAGAGAGAGAGAGAGAGAGAGAGAGAAAGAGGGAGAGGGCTTCCGGGCTTCCTCTTTTCTTTGTGCCCCTTGATTTCAATCCGTTCGATAGTGTATGAGTATGAGAGTTAAAATCTTCCTTTGTCTTTTGACTTTTTTGTCGGAAAATGATACATTTTCTATAGAAGGGTATAATAGTTTCCTTTTCTTAGGGACACCTATTCATCCTTCCATTTTTTGATCCTTCCTACCAAGCATAGAATAGAAGTCACCAAGATAATGGAGCGCTGGAGCGGTATATGTAAAAATGATGACCATGGATCATGGAAACATGCTTGGGTAGCTGCTGCCTACTGATTTGCTGTACTTGAATATCTTTTATGAGGTGCAGGTGCTAAACCTTCCTTAGTTGTGTGCTGCATATTTTAATTGGAAAGCAATTGTAATGATATCAGTATGATTTTTGTGATCATCCTAAACTCCTGTGGCCCCGTCAGGGAATAGCGTAATTAACATAATATTACATTGTTGTTGCAGGGAATCCTATTAGGGGCCTCATCCTTTTCCTCTCTCGCTTTACAGTTTTTACCATCTGACTAAAAGTGAAAACCGTGGGTATTATAGGCGCAAGGTGCACTTAGGCCCAAATGCCTCCCGGGGCCTAGGCGCAGCGCGAGCCTGAGCGAAGTAAGGCGCACCTTAGAAAAACTTATAAATTGAATATATACTTGAGCAAATATAAAGAACTCAATAATTAGCATGTACATGTATATTGCTATAGCATCAAACAGGTTACATTTTGACCTATTAGCTCAATTGGCCCATTAGTAAGTTGTCTCGACGATGTTTCACAAAAGTAGTTTACCTTAAACGGACATAGTAGGCATAGTAGGGACCTAATCAAGAATGATAATTATCACAAAATTTCAAATTTAATTCCCATGTAAATTATTTGTACAATTAGTCTTAGGAGGCTGTTGCTTAATACTTACCCACATGTAACATATGTGCACACATTAATTCTATGGGTTTTTCCCTACAAAATAGTCATAGGACGCTGTTGCTTAATGCTTACCCATGAATCCATGGTTCTTTCCCTCCTTTTGTCTAAGAGAGGGTTAAAAGAGCTAAAATAAATTAAAAGTAAAGAACTGACAAATAATTCGTATACCATATTGTCCTCGTCCTGCGATCTGATTTTCAATCTATAATTGGAATGTTTACAACTGAGAAAGGTACTTACTTCACAAATAAAATTTATATGCAATTCGTAATAGATTGGGGAAGACGTTTATGAGGGGTTTAATTAAAGTCGAAAGATTCTTTTTTTGCTTTTTTATTTTATTTTATTGTATATCCACTGCCATTTTGGTTCAATTTTGTACTTCATCCGTTTTAGCTCCTCATATTAATAGCGATGCAAATTGAATTACCCTTATGCCATTTCAGCACTGAGCTACAAAGGTTTTTGGCAACTGTGGACTTCCAAATGTGGGGACTATCTCACCAAACCCAAAAAGAAAAGAAAGAATGGGTATTGAATGCATTAATTGCCTGACCAAAAAAAAATGCGTTAATTGCATCATACTGGAATGCATTAGTTTGCATCAAGGTTAGAGTTAATGTACATAGTTAAAAGGGAATATTTGCTTAAGATTTTGGAAATATTGAAGTAGTAAATGGTGGTCCTTATTCATTTAATAATGAGGTGTTAACGGGTAAGATGGTAATAGTAAAAGCGTGAAGGAAAGGGATGCCTGGGCTGGTTATTGAGACCAAGCCCAATGCTTATTGCCTTACTGGATTTAATTATGCATGTTGGCAAAGTCTCAAATACCTGGATAGACATATACATAATGTGTAGTGCTTTAATTACAGATAACATGCTTTTTATGCATCATTAATGGGTGATATTGACAGGTATGTAGTATTAATGTTGTATTTATTTCAATTCTTCCTTGAATGGAAGTTACTTAATGACTAAACATTTTGGACTTTGAAAAAATTAAGATTCTAACTTGTCTGACGTGGTATCTAAGCCTTAGGACTCTATAATTGAATTTTCAATCTACATTGAGATTTAGGAAAATTTCTTATATCTTAGATAATCTCTTTGATTGAGTGAATTCTAGTTGTTTGTATTTTTGTAAGGAGAAGATCATTTTTTTTAGTTTGATTTGGGCTAAATTTTCGAGATCTACGCATTGGATGTCGGTTTTACCAAAAAATAAAATGACATTTTGATACCTGGTTTTGATCTACAATTTTTTTTTTCCCCTCTCTATAAAATTTAGGTTCAGAGAGAAAAAAAAAAAGAATTTGACATTTTGATGCCTGGTTTTGCGTTGCAAAATTTGAACTTTTTTCTTTCTAAAATTTAGTTTCGGAGAGAAAGGTACGTTTGAGGTCACTTTTATTAGTTTCCAGGATTGATTTAAAATAAACTGCAATGAAGAAAGATATGTCAAGCATTTGAGGTTACTTGTAATATTTCAACACTATGGTAACGTAATTCTTCACACCAACGAAATATTTTTTACGTGTCAACATAACATCAACAAAATTTTAGCGTTTGATCTGTAGTTTCATAGTAATACTGGATTTAACATGCTTTGTTTGAATTACATGTTATTGACATGTATCCTATGTTCCGTATCGTTGGCAAATGTAAATTATACCATTCAGTATGACATTGGACTGGAATTTCATTTCGTCGTGTTGCTTCATATTCTTAAAAGCTATGTACATGATCAATTTAGTTTCTACTTCCTGCTGCTGTTTTCTAAAATCCAATGGACTTCCTAGAATTCTATCTTCAAATTTCTGAGAAGATGCGACTTCTATTTGATTTTTTTTCTCCACTGTTGTAACACTAGGGCTCTTAGTTGGTTCATAGATTTAGTGAGGGAAAATAAAGGAAAAACACTAAGGCTCTGTTTGGTACATGGATTTAGTGAGGGAAAAGAAATTAGAAGGGAAACTGAGATGGAAAACTAGTCCCTCTTTTTTTCCCTTGAGTTTTCCTTCATGCTCAAGTAACTATAAAAATTAAAAATTTGTAGAATATAATTATAATATAAGAAAAAATGAAGGGTAATGATAGAAAACATTCAAAATGTTTCATTTTCTTCTCGAACTTATATTCTTTTCTTTCCTATTTTTATCTTGGTTTTTCTTATTAACCAAATACATGAAAATGTTTTCCTCTATTTTCTTGTCTTTTCTTTTCTTGGATTTAGTGAGGAAAAAGAAAAGAAAACATAGAGGAAAATCTTTTCCTTCGTTTGGTTAATAAGGAGAACAATGAGGAAAATAGGAAAGAAAAGAGAATAAGTTGAGAAATATATTAAATATTTTGAATGTTGTGACTCATTTCCTTACATTTTTCATATATTATGATTACATTTGGAAATTTTCTTTTTTAATTTTATTTTAGCATGAGGGAAAACACAAGGGAACCAAGTTTTCTTTCTTGTTTTCCTTTCCATTTTCTTTTTCCTCGAGGAATCCATGAACCAAATGAAGCCTAAGGAAAATGTTGTCCTTTGTTTCGTTATTAAGGCTGATGGACTTCTTGGAGAATATCTTCAGATGTTTTCGCTTTTGTAATATCTTTCTTTTCCAGTGTTGTAACACTAGGGGTCTGTTTGGTGCATGGATTTAGTGAGGGAAAAGACAGAAAAATGCTTAGGCATTGTTTGGTTTGTGGATTCATTGAGGGAAAAGAAAAGGGGAAGGAAAATTATTTCCCTTGTGTTTTTCTCCATGTTTAAATAACATTCAATGGTAAAAATTTTAACATAGTATTTACAACCAACGAAAAAGGGCGGAAGGCGACTCACAAAATTAATTTTTTTTATTTTGGGTGAGTTGGTCTTTACATAGTCTTTTGTATTTGTATTTATCAGATGGAAAATACCTAATAATTTATTTTATTGTTTCAGCTGCTATTTGACATTTTTACACAGATCTGAAAGTTATTTCTCAGGTGGAAAGTTGGTGGCAAAACGCATGGAGTTGCACCATTCGGGAGCTTTCTCGACATGACTTGGCAAGGTTGGCTCTAATATGACACTTTCAGATATCTTCATATGCGCATTTTCTTTGCTTGTGAAGTCCCTTTTTGCCTTTTCCCACAAACTCGGTGGTTGTGCCTCTGCAAAGCCTGAGCTCTACTTTCCTGCGCTGCTTGCCAATTCCACAGAGAGATCTAGTTTAAAAAAAAAAAAATGCTTCATAAGTTGATCCTTTTCATCAAACTTGGTAGTTCATTGATTTGCATGGTGAGGAGATTGAATCTGTTAGAAGATGTACATATATACGTATATTATGTCCATATAGATATAGAAATTCAAGGGAGAGAGGTAGGGAGGCAATTGTGCCGCCGGTTTGGCAGGTCGGTGCTGTTTATCTTGTGAGATAGTTAAGCATTGATGACTAAACGCTACTTGTAGTTTTAATATAAATTCCGACTTGAACTTTTGATATAGATGAACCTTGTCTATCTTGTAAAGGTATTAGAGTTGTTAGAATTGGCGGAATGATTCAGGCTTCATTCAACCCGATATGATTCATTTGGTTGAACCTATATGATTCAGTCTTTCAAATTTCTAACATTTTGAGGCTTGATATTGCATGAAACTTGTTTTAAATTGTTACCTTATTTACTTTAAGCATGGTATATGTGTTCTAATATTTATGATTCACGATGACATATTACTATATTTTGTCATTTTTAGTCTTAAGAAATTACGATTCACAATTCGATGTGAAGGATCCCAACCTTTTTGTACGCTTTTAAAGGAGGATTTTGCTGTCAATGTTGCATATATCAGGAAATTTTCCAGAAGAAAAGGAGTTTGGAGGAGGTTGGGGCGCATTCTTTTGTTCTTTTCTTTTAAGCATTTAAAAGTAAAATAAAATTTGCATTTTGCAGTTTATACTATCTTTATATGCTTGTTCAAGGATTGAACAAGTGACTGAATGCTCAAGTGTATGTTGCAGGTTAATCAAGCATTATTCTTTATATGACCTTTTATTACTATTAATATTTTTTTTTCCTTTTCATTGTATTTTGATTGCAGTTCATTCAAGCTTTAACTGATTCATGGACTGTGCATTCATCTTTATGAATTGAATGAGAACCCACCCAGTTGGTCAGAGCTTAGCTTTGTGTTATTTGGAGCTGTAGATTGTTACTTATGTGAGAAAATTGATATATATATATATATATTGTCCGGCTCCCGTGTAGTGTGCACTGGGTAAGCGCACTGGGCTTTTAAGCCTTAAATAATCACGGGTCAGCAGGGCGCTCCGCGGTTTTTTAGGCTTAAAAGCTCAGTGCGTTCACTCAGTGCGCACTGGTGCTCGACTATCCTTACTTGCTGACCAAGTGATTTATTTTTATTTTTATTTATTTTTTAATTTTAGATTTGTTTTTTTTTTTTAATGGTTTTTTTACATGAGATCTATTTATTTTTAATTTATTTCAGATCTCTTTTTTAATTTTTATTTTGAGATCTGTTTTATTTTAAAATTTTTCATTTTCAGATCTCTATTTTTTTTTTCTCAAATTTGATTTTGATTTTTATTATTTCTCTCTCTCTCTCTCTCTCTCTCTCTCTCTATATATATATATATATATATATATATCTTTTTAATATATATATATATATAATTTTTTTTTTTCTTCAGATCTCTTCTTTTGGTGTTAAAATCAATAATTTAGTTATTATCTGGAAATATCCGGGCACGTCCAAACACAAAATTAGGGTATAACAGTTTATCCGACAGTTTTATTGAGTACGTTTCTATCTGCCAGTTTTATCCATCCTGCCAACGAGGCATAGTGGTGTTAACTTTTGACTTAAAATGACAAATCTACCCTTCATTTTAGTCACAACCACATAAGAGTTTTAAGTGTCAACTTTTATCTTACCACCAAGCTCTTCTTTTTCTCTAATAAGGCTTAATCTAGGAGTTGTAATAAAAAGAAGAAAAGGAATCTGTGTGTGAGTGAGAGGGATTATTAACACAGATTGATAATTTATTAGAGAAGATGCATAATGCATTGCTAGTCTCTCCTGCAACCTTAACGAACACCTATAACAAACACATAAAAATCCTTTATTACAATCTTCCATCATATAACAAACTTCAAACAAACTTGACCCTTGTTAAATAAAGTCTTCAAGACAAATCAATCAATCACTTGATTTGAATACTTGGGTTCAACAAAGCAAATTCACGGAACTCCGGATCAGATTCCAATATAGACATTTCATGTTCACCCAAAAGAACCCATGCTTCTATTCCATCATTCAAGATAGAATCCAACAAAACCACAACATTCATAAACATATGTTCCGACTTACAACCAATACAGCTCACCCATGCAGGCTTTCCCCACCCAAAATCCACTTCGCTGAAGCCCATTCTACTCCAGCTACTGAATATGTAATGTTCCACTTTTTCTATCAAAAGCATCTCTTTAACTTGTTGGATAAACTTGAATATTTCCAGACAACCTTCATTACCTTTTATTAGTCGTGAGTAATTATCGTTGACTTCAATCACTGCCTGTCTGAGTAATGCCACCAAATAGTGCAACTCTATTTGATCTTCTCCAGGGTTGACGTCGTTGGAATTATGTCGTGCCACTGCTGGCCAGAAGATATTGCCGACAGTGTTCTCTGACAACGGTGGCACCATTCTATGTCGTAAGTTCACTGCAGGAGTCAGTATTGATGACTTTTGAGAGCCCAATACAGCTTTTGATGCAGCCATTGCGTGTTTCCATATTAAGGCGGAAACCACTTCAACACGAGTTGGGTTAGGCACAACTGGGCTAGCGGCCTTGGCTTTGAGATTCGATAATGAAGCAGGATCAAACACAAATCTCTGAATAATTCCTTTACCTTTCTTACAAAATTGTTCAAAATCTAAGGACATATCAGCCTGTGAATCTATACAAGGAATTACATCCCACGCCCCGTTGCAATCAGGGTACTGTTCTTCTTTATTATAATGCCAACTTGCATTGGCGGCCCAACGTTTAAGGAAAGCACTCATGGTTGCTCCGTCGATGATCTTGTGTAAAAAGCTCAAGCCGATAGCGATTCCTCCGCAAGAAAAGACATTGAGCTGAATTGCCACTGGAACCAACTTGTTCGTTGGTTCTAAGGAAAAGATTGGACATGGAAGAAACTTGTACAATAAGTCGATTTCAGGTTGTTTGAAGAACTCACACAATTGATAACTGACTTTGGATTCGAAAAAAAGAACACCCTCGTCGTTGCAGTCAATCGAGCTGTGGTCCTTGATCCGTCCGGCAAGCGGGTAGAATTCAGTTAAGGTCTTGGAGACCGAATTCTTCAGCCGAGTCAATATTTCGTTGACTTTGTTATCACTTGAAGGAGGGTAGAAAAAGATGATTGGAGTATAGATCATATGAGGCGAAAGCTGGTCCAAGAGAGAGATTTTGAAGGTTCTAAGGTTAAGAGGTGTTGGGGAGGAAGGTCTGATGATCTCTCTCGAAATCACTTCAACTTCCAATATTCCCATTTTGTTGGAAACTTTTTTATGCTTGTATCACAAAACTTGCTGCAAGTTGATACAACTATATATGACGGATAGTTTTTGCTAATGTTCATCAAGCAAGAACCTATATATATATATATATATATACAATGGCGGAGCCATAATTTGTTTTTGGGGCCTAAGGAAGCTATACGGGGATTGCCTCCGATTTTTTTTTGGGTCCATTTATACATATTTGATAATAATATATAGTGTCAAATTGCGTTTATTTAAGAATAATATCATTTTTTGGGTTACTATTTATACATTTTGGTGTCTATTTATCAATAATGTATGGTGTCAAATTGAGTTTGGAATACTTAATTAGGGTGGGATAAACTATATTTAGGCTAAATTATCACATATACTAATAAAATTCTCAAATTTTGGGGAGGACAGATTACATTTGGGTTAAAATATCACATGAACTAATTTTTTTAGGTAGGAAGGTGTTGGTGAAGATGGCCTGATGATTTCTCTTGAGATTACTTTAAATTCCATATCTATTTCTGGAAGAGTAGTGCTATTCTTCCCAAATGCTTTTCAAATATATGTTGCAGTGCATCACTAAATTTTATTTGGAGGATGTTGAAGTGATCTCATAAGTATTAAATGTGGTCCTATTGTCATATGTAGATATTTAAAAAATATTTAAGATGAAAAATTTGAGAAGCAGAACATTAATCTTAAGAGTCTTTAACTGATCACATGGAAGCATTACTACATATGATGTCAATGTAGATTGAGTTTTTGGATTAATCATTCCCCATATGGTAGTGTTGATTCTGTAAATAAAATGGTCAAATCGGATCCACATTTTATGGGTGGGAACTGGATCTGTCTAGTTCAAATCATACCACCACCAATTTTATTTTATTAACATGTTCTGACAAATAATAGTCTAACTTTCTACTTGTAACGAATAATTTGGGATCATTAAAAGAATTTAGGGTAAATTACATAGACCTCCTCAAGGTTTGATCAAATTTCAGGGCCCTTTCTCGTGATATGCAAAATTACAACAATGCTTTGGGCACAAACAAAATCTACCAACACCTAAATGTGTCAATCGGTCTCCTCCATGGACCCTACAGTGTCAGTAGACCTCATCAGAAGAGATAGACACATTTATGTGTTTGTGGATTGTGTTTGTGCCCCAATCATTATTTGCAAAATTACACTAACCTCCCTTGTCTGACTTTGTTGGGAGGCGGGAGTGAGTAAAATACTGAATTTACCATTCTACTCTCATTTTCTTTGTTTTCTTTGTGATATTTCAATCTAAAAGTAAGTTAACCAAAAAAAACAAAAACATAAAAGCTATCCATTTATAACTCTTAGGCTTAGTTTGGCCCCCCTTTTGGTGCTTCTCCTTTTTTAAAGCACAATTTCATGTTAATTCATTTGGTAACTACTTTATGAGCTTTGCAAAAATTGAACTTAGGACTTTTTTGGGGGAGCTTTTAAAAGCTCTACAATGGAGCTTTTAAAAGATCAAGGTGGCTTTTTGGTTTCATGATATCTTTTTGAAGAGTAGTGTGTCACTTGTATAAAATTATCAAACAACTTAGTAGTAAATTTCATAAGCTCCTTTTAAAAAGCTACATGGGGGCCAAACTAAGCCTTAGTCTTCTTCTTCCCCCATCCCGGCTCAAAACCATATGTATATACTATATATATATACATAACCGATTTTTGAAATCCCATGCTGATCACATGCAAGATTCCTACATGTGTGTATGTAGATTGAGTTTTTAGATTATTTATGAGAGAGAGAGAGAGACTGAGAGAGAGCATAAAGTCCTACTCCTTGCTCTAGGCACGATCTATATTTTATTCAGTAAAAAATGTATGTTATCACAAAAAGAAATGTAAACGAAATCTGGCTCTAGAACTTAAGTAGCTAATGAGTTTGCATCACGAAAAGCTAAGAAAATATATTTTGACAAGGTACACAAACAAAAAAAAAAAAAATCAAATCGAAGGTCTTTGTAGAATTGTGGAGAGGGTCAAAGACTCCATGGTACCTTTTAATTTCACAAAATCTTATTTAGAACACAAATACAAATTGCTCAAATTAGCGATTAATGAAAAATCGAAGGCCGTAAGTAATGTAATTGGTAATAGATAACTCGAAATAACGAAAAGCACTTGCAATTGGTACAAAAATCCTATAGGCGAGGCACCTCTTCTAACTTATAAGCAGAAGCAAGTAAGATATGTTTTTTTTGAAAAAAAGCAAAAATTATATTAGAATGCAACTTATAAATAAGTTAAAAATAAAGATGTGAATGTAATTATAAATTAATAGCTAGAATGCCTTTTGTAAATGACATTCCAAAGGGACCATAACTCTTGGAAAAATAAGACACAACTACAGAAGGTAATTGGTATAGTTGTATAGAAAGGAATTTGCAACACTAGCAAAACTGGCACTGCTTTAAACAGTGCTTGACCGAATCTGACACGCTTATTTTTTTTTTCAGTGTCAAATGTCAGGGATTCAATTTTTTTGGCACTGTTTAAACAAGGTCCAGATTTTGTTCAAAGGGTACCAGATTTCGGAGATTTGGCACTCTTTTTTGGCACTGTTGAAAATAGTGCCCGAAATGCGCCCCGTGTCAATATAGCTAGGCAACACCCGCTCGTCACATGTCACATGTTGGGTCCCTTAGTCTGGCATGCTTTTGGCACTGCTATAAATAGTACCAGTTTTTAATTTAGTAAAAAAATATTAATTAAATCTGGCATGGTTTTGGCCAGTGCTAGATTATTTTGTGAGAAGAAATAAATTTTGGCCGCATCATAGCACCAATATATAAAATAGCAATAGCACTTGTATGACAAATAACACTCACAACTACAAGTAGCAATCAATATAAAAAAAAATTTCTAATAGAAGAGAAAAACCATAGCAATCCAATGTATAGTGCATACATGAAAGTAACTTACAAGTATACTTACAATCCAAAAAATGAATGAATAATACACAAACCCAAATCAAAGTAATTTGCATAATTCAGACACTCATCCATAGATACTTTTACTTACAACCACATGTACAATTTTCACAAAGAGAGCGCATTGATGCATAAATATTAACTTTTAAATAGACATGTTGACCAGAGGAAATCATGTAGTCGTCCTTGAATTTCATTGACTTGGAACGTTGGGCCCTGAGCTCTCCGTAACAATAACCTATAAGAGGAAATAGATCACAACTAGGTATCCAATTAAATGAGGAATTTTCCAAACAAACCTCGCATCCTTTTGCCCCACTTGCTTCAACCTTCATTTTGAACCATTAATATTCATTATGGGAGCTAGGGTATTAGTATCAAAAGTGATCATCACAACTAAGGCTTCCTATTGGTGCCTCCATTTTCCATTTTGGTGTTCTCTAGCTCAAGTTTTGGCCTAGAGGAAGAAGAGGGTTTCTTAAGTTTCTTGTTCTTGGAAGCTCTACAACTTGGGTCGATCTTCTATTTTTTTTCCTCTTGGATTCTATTTCTTTTGCACATTTCCTCTCTCAAGAACAAAGGTAGATTTCATTGTCTTCGTTCACTATATCTCCTATCTCTATTTTGTGATTTGTTTTAAAAATGTTAGGGATTAAAGCTTAAGAATAAATCTTGGTTTGCTCATCTCAAAGATTCTTATTGTGCAAACATTTATTTTTAGTTAAATTTTAAGTTTGCTTAGATGAGAATATTTGTTTAATTGTTGAATAATTGCCTAAGTGAAATATATGAACTACATGTTTATTTATTAAGTGCTCTTTATGCCTATTACTTGTTGCTCTTAGAAGTTCTAATGTGCATATGTTGATATTCCTATGAATTTGAAATCAAATGTTAGCACAATTAATGTTGAAGTAATTAGACTTTCCAAGTTATAACGAGCATGTTAATTATCATTGGTGAATAAGGACATTTGCATTGATATCATTGAATTCACGTGCATTGTTACCAAGTGGGCACACCTCATAGCATAACACAGTTGTATATGAGAAAATCCCAAAATGGGGATAAAAGATGTGCAAAATCTGGATGTGGGTTGTGTGTGAGGACAGAGTGGATATACCAAAGAACATTCCAAACTCCAGCTAATTATATTTGCGACTATCTATCAAAAAGTTGGTATGCTACATTACAAGTGGGGATGACACACGATCCGGTAATGAGGCAAGTGATCAAGTATTCATGGCCCTAGGGCTCTTTAGTTGCATTGCATATGTGGCATTCATGGCACCACATGTTGCATTTTAGTTATGGGATGTATATTGAATCTCTACAATGTTTTCTACAAAGTCGTCATGCTTAATGAATTTGTAAAACCACTTTGTTTTAGGTGACGTTGACAAGGGCAAGGCCCACGAGTAGGGGTGGCAATTCGGGTTAAACGTGTCATTTATCGGGTTGTGTGCTTTGGGTTTCATTTTTAGTTTCGAGTGCTATTCATCCATAAGACAAACTAATTTTAATGTAATCATGTCATGTCATGTCGTGTTGTGTTTGGGTTGTGTCAAAAATTGTCACCCCTACCCACGAGTAGTCAACTCGGTGAACTTTTTTGAAGACATTCCTTGTGGAGTCTTATTTTGAAAATGTATTCATTACATAGATGGAATTGAGGAACTTGTAATATATGATAATTTAGAATCATGGACATTGATTAAGATTACTAAGCTTACATGTTTATCTCCTCTTCTTTTGTATCCGACTCAAGCTATGTACATTGAATTCTCTACAATGCTCCACATGGCACCTATGTGGAATTTTCTCCACACAACCTTTTATCTATGTGGCTTTTTCTACTCTTGAAACCCTTCATTACGTTATCTTCTTCTCGCCTCTCTGAATTGCTTCAAACGTCCCTTCCTTTCCCAGAATTGATCAATCAAACAACAACGTCTTTACCTCTTCCACATCCATCGAATAGCCACTGCTACTTGTATGGTGCAGATTTTCTTTTCTCAAAATAGAAGAAACTAGAAACCCTATCAAAGCCCCCATATGACTTTGCTTTGATATGTATGCATAATGCGTCTTGCCTTGGCCGATGCTTTGGGAACTCATCAATTACTCCTACAATGTGAGTCTGTTCATCTCTTTCTCAAATCTTTTACATATGTTTCTGCTTATATTGATTTGAGCACATACATATCCATAGCTGTATGATTTCTCTGCCTAATTGTGTAGATTCTTTGTGTATTTGGTGATATTATTTCATTCTATGGAATGCATTCAAACTGTTTGTTTTTGTCCTAAGAGAGGTCTTTCCTCTATGGTCAGGTTATGGTAAGGCACTTTTGATGGGGGGTTTTCATGTTTTAGACCAAAGAAAATGATATTTCTCTCTCTCTCTCTCTCTCTCTCTCTCTCATAGTCAATTTAGGATTAGGGATTGCGATTGTTTTTATCAAATTTCGTCCTGTGTGTGGATATTCACACACACATATATATATATATAATTATATATCTGTGCAGGCTCGTCCTTACCAACTGTGGTCTACCCAAGCTTCAAGCTTGTGATTATCAACGATGGTGGCACGGGTATTTTTGTCATTTTTAGGTTCAATTTGTTTTAGAATTTTAAATTATATTGTCAATTTGATTCGCTTTTAAGAAAAGTTCTAGGATATGGTTAAAACACTTGGTCAAATGTGATATAACTCTCTTTACAAAATAAACCAATTAAGTTACTTCCAAAATTTTTTATACCATACTAATATATAATATTTTGATAAAATATTCCAACAATCCCCCACTTATTTTAACAAAATAATTAATAGACTAATTGGAAATACAGAATAACAATTTGTAGTGTCATGTATAAATAAAGGTGAACACCGTCTTGAACCTTTACATAGTGAAAAATATTTAAGGTATAAGAATCTTGAGTGACAGAGTCTTGAACTCAGATTCTTGTGTATACAACAAATATTATTCACACATAACACTTTTCATGGTGTAGTCTCAAAAGGCCAGCATGTTACGGCCTTGTGCTTTATCCAGGTGTCATAAATGCTCTAGAGAATTTGCCCAATCAATTCTCATAGGAAGCAGCCCCAACTTCTACATTCACTAGGTGAGTCTATCAAGAGTGCTCATACAACTAGGCACCCCGTCTATAAGGACCATAGAACTCATTAAGTGCATAAACTCAGCCTCCAAATTGCTATAGGATATCATGCTAATCATAAGTATGGGACAAGTAAAATGCATGATCCACCGCCAATTACTATGTTACTTATTCTTATCCTTTGAACCCGGTTCTTGGGATCTCCAGTCTCCAGGTTGGGTTACTATCACATGTAATTTATTTATTAATGGGCTTAAGCTCCATACCTTTGGAGATACCCCATAGCTTTTCTCTTGTTAAAGCTTTGGATAACAGGTGTTAAAAGGGAGAGAGAGAGAGAGAGAGATACAAGGTTGTATTATATTAATGTGTCAAATAACTTTACAGAGAGCACCCTTATATAGGCTAGTGAGAGGACATAGTACAAGTGTAGTACAAAAGTAGTACAGTACGAACCTAGACATAGAGAATGGTAAGGTACAACATAAATAACAATTGGAAATTATTCTAACAGCCCCCCTCAAACTCAAGGTGGTAAGATTGAGATCATCTTGAGTTTGGAAACTAGATCCTGAAGACGTCCTTGATGATGAGTTTTGGTGAAGACATCAGCAGTTTGGTCAGCAGAAGATACTAAGACAAGTTGAATGGTGCCACTGGTGAGATGATGGCGCATAAAGTGACAGTCGATCTCAATGTGCTTAGTGCGTTCGTGAAAAACATCGTTGTGCGCAATCTGAATAGCACTCTGATTATCACAGTGGATAATAGTGGCATTGGAATGAGTAACACCTAGGTCTTCGAGTAACCATCGGAGCCAGAGTAGTTCTTGAGTAGCATCTGCTAGGGCTCGATATGCTGCTTCTGTACTTGAGCGAGCAACAACCGTTTGCTTTTTACTTCGCCAAGAGATAAGAGAATCACCAAGAAAGAAGCAATACCCTGTAGTGGATCGTCGATCAGTAGGGTCTCCTGCCCAATCTGCATCAGACTAAGCACAGAGCTCGAGTGAGGAATGAGCAGAAAAATGCAGACCATGAAACATTGTTCCCTTGAGATAACGAAGAATGCGAAGAACAGCAGCATAGTGAGACGATCGAGGGGCAGAGAGAAATTGGCTGACAATATGGACTGCATAGGCAATATCAGGGCGAGTAACTGTGAGATAGACTAGACTCCCAACTAGTTGGCGGTATAACGTGGGATCATCTAGAAGAGTACCATCCATAGGAGTGAGTTTGGAGTTGAGCTCAAGAGGTGTAGGACTGGTCTTGTTATCTGTAATTCCTGCACGAGTAAGAAGATTAGAAGAGTACTTGGTTTGTGAGAGATAGTAGCCGTCAGAATTGGAAGTGATCTCAAGTCCCAAGAAGTAGTTGAGTTTGCCTAGATCTTTCATTTCAACATGATGGCTTAGATGAGTTTTGAGGCCCAGAATTCCAGGTGTATCATCTCCAGTGATAATCATATCATCCACGTAGAGGAGAAGAAGTATAATGCCCTGATTAGTGCGGCGAATGAAAAGAGCCGAATCATAGGAGCTGGCTGTGAAACCGAAGCGCTCAACAATTGTGCTGAACTTTGCAAACCAGGCTCGTGGAGCTTGTTTGAGGCCATACAGAGCTTTACGGAGTTTGCAGACTTGGTGGGAATGATGATGATAACCAGGAGGAGGACGCATATAGACTTCTTCAGTGAGATCACCATTTAGGAATGCATTTTTGACATCCATTTGAAATAATTCCCAACGGCGGACTGCAGCAACGGCAATGAGGCTACGAACAGAAGTAAGACGGGCAACTGGAGCGAATGTTTCCTCATAATCAATCCCATACTCCTGGGTAAAACTTTTGGCTACAAGGCGGGCTTTGTAGCGGTCAATGGATCCATCTGAGTGAGTTTTGATCTTGTAAACCCACTTGCATCCCATAGCATTTTTGCCACTTGGTAATTCTACTAAATCCCATGTGTGATTTTGTTCAAGTGCCTACAATTCATCATCCATTGCTTTCTTCCAAAGAGGATTAGAGCTTGCCTCGTGGTAAGACTGAGGTTCATGATGAGAAAGGATTGTAGAAAAAACAACATAATCACGAAGATGAATAGAAGGAGTTTTTACCCAGTCACTTCGTCGGAGAGGTGGAGCAGGACCAGCAGTCAGGGCAGGCAGCTCAGGAGAGGGCAAGGTGGGTGACTCAGGAGCATCATCAGTAGGAGCAGGTAACTCAGGAGATGTGGATATGGTAGAAGGCTGATCTGTATCTGCACTTTCTGGAAACAAGTCTACCGAAGGATCAGTGAAGAGAAGGGGAGTAGTATCGGGTGAGAGGTGAAATTTGGACATAGAGGAGAACATCTTGTGTTCCCAGAAGATAACATGCCTGGAGACACGAAGACGTTTGGAGTAAGGATCCCAGCACCTGTATCCTTTGTGTTCAATACCATATCCAAGGAAGCAACATAGGCGAGAACGGGACTCTAATTTGGTGCGTTCATGAGGTTGAAGAAGAACAAAGCAAGCACTGCCAAAAACCTTGAGTGTACTATAATCAGGTAAATGACCATAGAGTCGTTCATATGGAGATTGATTGTCAATGATTGGGGATGGAACACGATTCTTGGTGTAGACAGCTGTAAGAGCGGCTTCCCCCCAAAAACGTTCGGGACAGGAGGCAGAAGTAAGGAGGGTACGAACAGTGTTTAGAATATCACGGTGGTTTCGCTCAGCACGACATTTTGTTGGGAGGTGCCTGGACAAGAACGAAGTGGGAGAGAGCCATGTTGGCGTAAGAAATTAAGAACTCCAGTATCAGTGTACTCAGCAGCATTGTCTGCACGAAAAACTTTGATATTGCAAGAAAATTGAGTTTTGACCATAGTAGCAAAATCAAAATATAGTTGAGGTAGCTCAGACCGATTGTGCATGAGAAAAATCCAAGTATAACGAGAATAATCATCAATAAAAATAACAAAGTATCTTGATCCTCCCATAGTGACAGTGGGAGAAGACCCCCAAACATCTGAATGAATTAAGTCAAAAGGAGCAGAAGAAAAAGAATCACTTTTATTGAATTGTAATGCTATTTGTTTTGAAAGTTGACATGGAAGACAATCAAATGTTTCCTTATTAATAAGTCCTAATTGACCACTAGAAACTAAAGGTTGCAGGCGACCAATAGAGGCATGACCAAGACGGGAGTGCCAGAGACTAATAGGAGAACTGGTGGAGACTGGAGCAGCTGTTTGAATAGAGTGGGTGAGGTGAGTTGGGATGTGGAGATTGACGAGCTCAAAAAGTCGTCCAACTTTACGGCCTATCCCAAGAGTCCGCCCCGTCCGTGGATCCTGCACACAATAACCAGAGGAGGAGAAAAGAACAGTAAGACCAAGATCACACAATTGCCCAACAGATATAAGATTCAAAGTTAGTTTGGGAATGCAATAAGTGTGAGGAAGTGAGGTATTAGAGGTGGAAACCATGCCTATATGACTTACTGACATTGGAGAACCATCAGCAGTTTGAATAGTTGGTGTGTGAGAGGCAGAGTTTGTGGTAGTGAAAAGAGTGGGATCCGGTGTCATATGATTACAACAGCCAGAGTCAAAAAACCAGGATGAATTACCTGAAGTGACGGAGAGAGCAGTAGGAGTGGGATTACCAGATTGAGCGAGGATTTGTTTGACAATATCTTCCACGTGAGAGGCAGTGATTCCTTCGGCAAAAGCATTGGATGAATGGTCGGCTGTAGTAGCAGCAGATTTGGATGAACCACTGTGAGGCATGGAGTGCTGTTTGGCAGGATGTTGGGAGCAGTCGTATTGCAGATGACCCGGACCTTGCTTCTGACAGTATTTGCAGATGCGGACGCGACAATCCAAGAGAGTGTGTCCACCGATTTTGCAGTAGTTGCACCATGGTTTGGAGGAGTCAGAGGTAGGAGGGTAATGATGTTTGGATTGGGCATGATTCTTATATTGATAATTGGATTGAGAACGATTCTTGGGTGAATACCCCCGATGAGTAGCAAGGACAGTGGTAGAAGAAAGTTCTTTGGAAGTAACAAGAACACTGTCGGTAGCAGGTGCTTGGCGAGGGCCAAGGCGAGTTTCCTCAGAGAGAAGTTCAGTGATTGCCTGGTCGAGAGTTGGTAGAGGACTGCGATGGAGGAGAGATGCACGAATATGTTCAAAATTGTCAGTAAGAGCCATCAAGAAAAGAACCAGGCGCTGACGATCACGATAAGTTGTGAATATCTCGGCACTAGTGGCATCGGGAAAATCCGGCTCAGAAGAAGTGAGTTGATCCCAAACATAGTGTATTTCTGAGAGAAAACTGTTGATTGTTTGCCCGGGTTATTGCTTCATGCGGTGGAGAGTGCTTAGAAGTTGGTATTGGTGAGCAAGATCAGCGGTGGTGTAACGCTTGGCTAGAAAGTCCCAAAGAGATTTGGCAGTCGTGAATCTACCAAACTGGAGACTGATGGAAGCAGCACAAGTATTGCGGACCCAAGTAATAATTTTGTGATTCTTGCTATCCCAATCCTCAAGACGGTCATTAAAAGTTGCTTTATCTTCTCCTTCGGCCGGTGTGGGCTCAGTGATATCGCCAGTGATGATGCGCCAAAGTTTGTGTCCCCGTAAAAAACTGGACATCGCCTGAGCCCAAATGATGTAATTGGTACCATCCATAGTGATGGAAATGGGTTGAGAAGTATTGTTGCTTTCCATAGGGAATAGGCAAGGGATATACAAAGGAGTGATTTAGTCTGAGTTCGGGTAGAGTCGAGACAATGTTGAGTCGTGTTTGGGTTGGGTCAATATTGGGTCGGGTCTGGGTGCAAATACGGTGTGGTGTACCAGCGGAGCGACTGAGGATGCGGACGTGGGTTGAAGAGAAAAAAATATATATATATATATATATATAATACGGGCAGTGAAGGGAGAAACTGTTGCTGAGGCAGTGAGGGGTGGCTAATTTAATTGGTCGGTGGTGGTGAAATTTCTGGGTTGTGATGTGAGTCTTGAGAATTGGTGGGATTGGAGGTCAGATTGGTGAGTCTGTTGTTGATTTAATGAGGGGTTTGAGGCAGTGATGTGGGTCTTGAGAATTGTTGGATTGGATGTCAGATTGGTGGGTATGTTGTTGATTTGATGAGGCAATGGCGGTTTGAGGTAGTGATGTTGAAGATCGGATTGGTGGTGGGCTGATTTGGTGAGTTTGTTGTTGATTCAATGAGACAGTGGTGGTTTGAGGCAGCGATGTTGCTGCAGATTGCAGATTGGTGTTGATGGTGTTGATTGATGGTAATGATTAGGAGCGTATTAGAGTGGTGGAGTAAAGAGAGGATCACCAAAAGTAACCTAGCTTTGATACCATGTTAAAAGGGAGAAAGAGAGAGAGATACAAGGTTATATTGTATTGATGTGTCAAATAACTTTACAGAGAGCACCCTTATATAGGCTAGTGAGAGGACATAGTACAAGTGTAGTACAAAAGTAGTACAATATGAACCTAGACACAGAGAATGGTAAGGTACAACATAAATAACAATTGGAAATTATTCTAACAACAGGTTTGCGAGATTATCGCTAGACCTCACAAAATAAATAGTAACAGAACCCTCAGAAATAATTTCTCTCACAGTACAGTGCTTACGACGTATTTGTCATGATTTGCCATCGTAATATTGATTCTATACTCTCCTATGGTAGCAGTGCTGTCACAATGTATCAAAGTAGTTGTCACAGTTCTTGTAATTATTATCTCCCAAATTACATTGGCCTCACCCAAATCTTTCATATCAAAATTAAGTGGCAAGAAATTTTTGGTCTGTTTTATAATCTCTAAAGTAGAACCAAAATTTTATAAATCATCCACATATACATATATCATAACACATACTCCATCATTGTATTTATAATAAATACATTTGTCACTCTCATTAATTTTGAAGCCATTTAAAATAATAGGTTCATCAAATTTTTCATGCCACTGTTTGGGTGCCTGTTTTAAACCATATAATGATTTAATTAGTTTATAAACTTTATTTTTATTATTCGGATCAGTAAAACCCTCAGGTTGATCTAAATAAATTTCCCCCTCTAATTCTCCAGTTAAAAAGCTATTTTAACATCCATTTGATGAATATATAAATCGTGAATATATAAATCGTGAATAGCAACAACAGGTAATAAAATTCTAATAGAAGTAATACGAGAAGCTGGAAAATCTGTATCAAAATAGTCGATATTTTCCTTTTGTTTAAACCCCTTAGCTACTAATCTAGCTTCATATTTTTCAATGGAACCATCGGGTTTAAGTTTCTTTTTAAGGACCCTTTTACTACCTATGGTTTTACATCTAGGTGGTAAATCCACAAGTTCCCAAGTATGGTTATACAAAATAGAATCCATCTCATTCTGAATGGCTTCTCTCCAAAAATTAGCTTCTGAAGAGGTAAGAGCATCCTCTAAACAAGAAGGATCTCCTTCTAAAGTAAATGTATAAAATAGGGTCCAAAGTCTTTTGAGAACTTAGCTCTCTTACTTCTGCGTGATTCAGATTCTATATCACAATCTCTATCATGCACCCTAGAATCAATGGGTCTAGAAGGGACGGAAATAGGATGGTGGGAACCCCCACTATCTCTTGATTTAAAAGGAAATCTATTTTCATAAAAATCAACATCAATAGAATAAAAAATAACATTATTTTTAATGTCTAAAAATCTATAAGCCTTATTATTAAAAGCATATCCCAAATATGCACATTCTATAGCTCTACTAGAAGTTTATGCCTCTTAGGATCAGGAAGTCTAACATATGCCAAACAACCCCAAACTCGAAAATAATTTAAATTTGGCTTTCTATTTTTCCAAAGCACAAAAGGAGTAAATTTTGTTTTAGAGTGGGGAACTCTATTTAAAACATAACACACAGTCAATAAAGCCTCTCCCCAAAGGTCAGAAGGAGCTCCTGAACTCACAAGTAAAACAACTACAAGTTCTGTGGAAGTCCTATTTTTACGTTCGGCTACACCATTCATTTCAGGCGAATAAGGAGTTGTAGTTTCATGTATAATACCATGAGATTCTAAAAAGTTGCTAAATTCTCTTTCTCCATATTCTGTGTCTCTATCGGTTCTAAGCCTTTTAATCTTTTTGTCAAATTGATTTTGAACTTCATTTGAAAAAGCCTTAAAAGCATCAAAAGTATCATTTTTATTTTTCAAAAGGTAAACATATGTGAATTTGGAAAAATCATCAATAAATGTAATAAAATATCTTTTTTCACCAAGTGTCAAAATTCCTTCAAATTCACACAAATCACTCTGAATTAATTCTAGAAGTTCAGAATTTTTGGTGACACTTTGTGTGGGGTTTGTGTAATTTTTGCTTGGCTACAAGAGATACAATGCTCAAATCCTTCATTACTCAAAATAGGAATTAATTCTAATTTACTCATATTGTCCACATATTTTTTTTTTATTTATATGACAGAGTCTAGCATGCCAAACATTCACAGACAGAGACAAAATATAAGCAGAAGTAGAGCATTTATTAATATCAGAAACATTCAACTTAAACATACCCTTACATGCATACCCCTTCCCAACAAACATTCCAGACTTAGAAATTACAACTGATCACCCCCAAAAGATTGGCTAAAACCAACCTTATTAATTAAAAAACCCAAAACTAAATTTTTCCTAATCTCCGGAGTATATACATCCTTCAAAATCAACTTCTTCCCGGAGGTAAATTTTAGCTCCACATTGCCGGTGCTAGAACCTTTGTAGTGTGAGAATCACCAAGCAATACATTTTCATTCTCCACAGGAGAGTAGCTCTTGAATCGACCACGATTGTTACACACGTGCCTAGAGGCACCGGTATCAATCCACCATCCTTCGAAAACTATCATGGAATTTAATTCCGTAATCATAGCCACAAGTGGCTCTTCAGTCACATTAGCCTGAGGAGCAGACTGACGCTTTCGGCAATTCCGAGTAAAGTGCCCGAGATGTCCACAAACATAACATCCATTTGGAATATTTTGTCTTGAAGGTGGTTCGTATTCTTTTTGAAGTGGTTCTGGCTTAGGTTTGGATCAAATTTTTTCTTTTGCCCAAAAGAATTTTTCTGCCCATTTTTATTATTAAAATTTTTATGGGTTGGTTTCAAAACTTTATTTTTATTTTGTTGGGGGCTAACAGTATTAATTTGGCAGACATAAAATTTTCTTCATTTTGGTCTTGCAGTCTAGATTCCTCCTCAATTCGGAGTCTCACAATTAGACTCTCCATAGAAAACTCTTTAGAGTTGTGCCTTAAGGAGTTCCTAAAATCCTTCCAAGAGGGGATAGTTTATCAATTAAAACTGCAACTTGAAATTGCTCATCTATTTTCATCCCCTCTGAAAAAATTTCATGAACTATTTTTTGAAGTTCATGGCACTGTAAGACTACCGATTTGTCGTCTGCCATTTGGTATTTTAAGTCACGACTTACAGCGTATTTTTTTGCTCTGACCTCTTCAGTGTCGTATTTCTTTTGAAGCGCATTCCAAGCATCAGTAGCCATTAGCAACTCGGCATAGAAATCATGAAGCTCGTCTGAAAGTCCATTGAGGATATAATGTTTGTAGTTGAAATCAGCAGTTTCCCATTTTGTACTTGATGAGATCTCGCAGGTTCCAGCACATCCGAGTCCCTCGGGTTTGGTTCATCAAGAAGAAATGCAACCTTCAGCAAAGACATGTAAAACAATATCTTGGTCTTCCAACACTTGAAGAATGGGCTTTCAAACTAGAAATGGCAGTTGTGACTGTTGTCGCTGATAAAAGCAGTATGCTGATTGGCTTCCATGAGGCTAATAAACCTTAAAATTGTTATAAATATGTACCAAAAAAGCTTAGAAAATTGGAAACTGAATCAGTAATGGGCCGAAGCGCGGACCAGGTCACTCTCTTTAAGGTTGTTTTGCTTCTCCTCGGTCTTCTCACCAGTGCATAAGATGGTGTGTCAACCACCAAGATACCATAGCCCAAATTAGTAACAATTTTTTGTCCAACTATATGCACTAAACTTGAACAGAAATGAACTACACCGATTGCTCATGGAATATTCTGTATTGCCCTAATGTGACTTAGACAGAGAAGAAAAGCTCAATACATAAAATAGTAGATGATGATGCCAAAAATTGGTAGAAGAATAAGAAGATTTAGACAAGAGAGATTTGAGTGTCGTTCGGCTCTGTTAATGAAAAGGCCTACATCCACGTGTGCGTCTGAGCGCTTGTACTAACAAATCGCCGGTGGCTACCTTTGGTGAGCCAACAAAGTGGGCGGCACTACTAGAGACCAGCCCGGGTATATGCGTATGAGTGTTGTATATTTCTACTCTATGGGTTAAGAATGTGATCCCCTTTAATAGGGGTGAATGGTCCCTTTTATAGGTGCAGGAGTCCACTTGTACAAGGTAAGTAAACTGCTTAGGAAGCACAATCTAATTACAATTGATTAACATAAATCACGGGAGTTTCCTAAGTGGATTAGGAAACAACTTGCACTTTCCTTTAGCCTTCTAACTGAGATAGGAAACTGCATGGACCCTCCTGGAGTGCGTCATGGAACATGCTTGGGCTGCGCCTATCATAGGGTAAACTTGCATCGTGCACCCGACCCTTGGGTCAATCCCGGGCAGTCCTAGATGGACCGCTCAGGATGGTTGCGTGATCAGCACAATTACTGGATGACTCGACACTTCTTACTGAGGTAGCGGAGGTTGACTTTGATCGGATATTTTTGTACATATCAGTAGAGTACAAAAATTTTTGAATAACAGAAGAGCAACATGGAAGTGAAGTATTTTTGGTAGCTTTTATTTTGTGTATCCCCAAAAAGAAGTTGAAAAGACATTTGCTCACTTATATCCACCAAGAATTTATATATGTACATATATCCGTTGAAAATCAAATGGAGAGAAAAAGTGGCCTCGTTCATGTTAAGTTGTAGAGACTGATCACCTTTTGACCTTGAAGTCCCTACGCATAATGGGGTCCCGCTCCCGAAAGAGCGGGCGGGGGTCAAGGAGAGGCCGCCCCTTGCGGGGTCCAGGGGCAGCGCCCCAGGAAGAAAAATTTTCGTGGGCTATTTCTTTATCAGTTTCAGGCCTATCGGAGCCTGTATGGATTGAAGCAAGCTCCGAGTCAGTGGTACTTGAAGTTTGACAGTTTTATGCAGCGGAATGGGTACACCATATGTGAGATGGATCATTGCTGCTACTTGAAGAAATTCAGGTCATCATATATCATTCTCTTATTATATGTTGATGACATGTTGGTGGCTGGATCAGACATGCAGGAAATCAAAAGATTGAAGGAGCAATTATCCAGAGAGTTCGAGATGAAGGACTTGGAAGCTGCCAGACAGATTCTTGGCATGAGCATAGTCAGAGACATAGGAGCTGGTACTTTAAAGCTTTCACAGCAAAAGTACATTCGGAAAGTCCTAGAGAAGTTCAACATGACAGATGCTAAAGCCAGAAGCACACCCATGGGGAGTCATTTAAAGCTCTCCAAGAAGCAATCCCCAAAGACAGATGAAGACAAGGAAGAGATGGCTAAAGTTCCTTATGCCTCAGCAGTTGGTAGCTTGATGTATGCTATGGTATGCACCAGACCGGATATTGCTCATGCAGTGGGAGTTGTTAGCAGATTCATGTCAAATCCGGGGAAGGAGCATTGGGAAGGAGTCAAGTGGCTGCTACGCTATTTGAAAGGCACTTCTGAGTTTGCCTTGTGTTTCAGGAGGAAGAAGGTGGTTTTAGAAGGTTTCGCTGATGCTGATTTGGGAGGATGTGCTGATTCGGGTAAAAGCACTACAGGTTACGTGTTCACTATTGGAGGCACAGCAATCAGTTGGATGTCCAGATTACAGAAGAGTGTTGCTCTTTCAACCACAGAAGCAGAGTATATGGCCATTGCTGAAGCGGCCAAGGAGCTGATCTGGTTGAAGAATTTCCTTTCAGAGTTGGGCATGAAACAGGAAGATTGTGTCCTACATTGTGACAACCAGAGTGCAGTTCACCTTGCAAAGAATCCGGTGTTTCACAGCAGGACGAAACACATTCAGATGCGGTATCATTTCATTCGAGAGTTGATCAGTGATGGTACTCTGAACTTGAAGAAGATCCTTGGTACGAAGAATCCAGCAGATATGTTTACCAAGGCGGTGACAACAGAGAAGTTGAAGCTATGTATGGCTTCAATTGGGCTTCCAGAAACTTGAAGAGGAGGCGCGGAGAGAGAGAGAGTTTGGGTTTACAGAAGGTGCAGGTTATTGGATGGCAGTTGAATGTTGATCAAGCCTCCAAGTGGGAGATTGTTAAGTTGTGGAGACTGATCACCTTTTGACCTTGAAGTCCCTAGGCAGTTCTGGACCTGGCCCGTTTGGCAGATTTAGGTCAATGATTACTTGTATAAAATACCTTCTCTCAGTCATTTGTAAACCCTGGCAGCTGCGGATTAATAAAATATCTCTCTCTCTTTCCGCCGTGGAGTAGCACGATCATCCTGATTGTGTGAACCACGTAATATATTTGTGTTGTTTCTTTGTTTTCGTGTATCTTGTGTTGTGTGTGTTCATCGATTTTGACCTAATAGTTCACTTATGGAGGAAAACGGCTATAGTGGTTAAAGACCAAGTCAGATAATATCTATATATATACACATGTAGACGTGGGTATGTGATATATGAAATACATTTATCCAACCTAACTAAGTACACATTGTCAGTAAGTTGGGAAAAGAATGGGCTCCACCACTTGGTTAAGAAAAGTTCTAGGGTATGGTTAAAACACTTGGTCAAATGTGATATAACTCCCTTTACAAAATAAATCAAGTTATTTACTTCCAAAATTTTTTGATACCATACTAATATATAATATTTTGATAAAATACTCCAACATATTCATATACATATATATAATTATATATCTGTGCAGGCTCTTCCTTACTGACTGTGGACTACCCAAGCTTCAAGCTTATGATTTTCGATGATGGTGGCACTGGCATTTTTGTCATTTTTATGTTCAATTTGTATTGGAATTTTAAATTATATTGTCGATTTGATTCGCTTTTAGGTATTTTGCAATTTGGATCTGGTCTTCGATTTACAAAGTTTGATCTTTGGTTTTCCTCTCATTTTGACATTGATCTATTCGTATGCTGATTAAGGTAAAAGTACGTTTGTCAAATGACATCTCACTGGAGAGTTTGAGAAGAAATACGAGCGTAAGCTTTCTGATATACGAATACAATTATATATATGTATATTGCATACGAGTATTAGTTATATGCTCACACATATAGATAGAGGCATTGGGACCTAGATTGAATGGATAAAAGTTTTTGATTTGCAGCAACAATTTGGTATTGAATTACATCCGTTGGCTTCTCAGATTTGCTCCATAAAAATATGGCAGATTACTTGCCATTGGTATGACAAATTTATGCAACATGTGTGCATGTATGGTATATAGAAATTACGTGTAGATTAGTTGAAAAATGTAACAACCTGTAATTTCATTTAATTTCAAAACGCATTTCTATATTTATTTTAATTTGTATTACTTGCTTTTATTTTGCTAGCAATTCTTTTATTGGGGTCAAACGGGAATTTTTAGATATTCAAGAAATACCTGTGTATGCTTTAACAATTGAATTTTCATAGACTGGTAATGCATGAGATGAGTTGTAAAACTGTATTTTCAAAACGGTGAAAATAATTGCTTTGGACTCAAACTGTATTTTTATAAAGCCAAAATTTTTTTTCTTACGTTAATATAATTTTTTGTATTTTTGTGGTGATCACCGCGTCGCGAAAATACCAGTTTATGTAACGAAAACTGTCCGCGCCGTGTTGAACTCCCACAAATTGGGATTCCTCATCCAATCAGATTTGACACTTGCTTTACTTCATTTAATACTTGTGATGATTGGATAAGCTTGTTTGGATAATGCAGTTGTAAAGGTGTATTTGTAGTGCCATAAGTTGTTTTCCCAAACATCTAATTAGACTCCTAGACAACTTGATTTTACCTTGTTTGGGAGTGTTAATTTAGTGTGTGTTAGCTTGTGCCTAAAAGCTAAAATTGCCAAACAACTTATGTGTGGCCCCTAGTTCTATTACTTGACCCCTATCAGTTGTACTACATATTATATACGTATGTATTTATGTGCTCATTGTATGTATATAGGATTATGTTAGAAATTTGAAAACAAAACCAATTTGTAGAGTATGAGAGAATAAACTTGGAGCACAAGTTCTCCATTTAAAATTCTATATAACACACATCTCACATTCTGGGGAATTTTACAAGCAATGTATAGAGAGAGTTGCAGAGAGTTTACTTACAGAATTTTGTAGAGAGAGAAAGCTTCAGTCCCCATAGCCGTAGCTTGAATTGGGTTTCTTGATTTGAAGTTCTTTCTCAACAATTTCTCTATCTTCCTATTACAGTGAGTATTTTAAACTCACTTTGAATGTAATAGATACTTTGTTTACTATTAGTATTGCTTAATTGATGAAACACCATTGCTAATTTCTTCAATGGAGTTCATAGCTTGAAAACATGATTTTTTCAAACTTAACCAAAATTCATTTTTAGAGATGATTATGAAAGATATCAGTCTATAGAAGATGTGGTTAAAGTTATAGACCTTAATTCATTTGTATCGCGACGTATATTAAAAACAAAGTTTTGTCACCTCTCGATTTTTAGTAAAATCTGAGAGCTACGTTTTGATTCGTGTTAATCGATTCCATATTGGTAATCCTTGCGGAAAAACGAAGAGAACCATATACTATACTACATGTTTACAATCGGATTTCAAAATGGGTTAAAAGGACCCTTAAAACTGAAACAGGGGAACAAAATGAAGAAGATGAAGTTTCTGCAGTACCTCGCGCGTGCGACCAGCGCTAGCGGCCGGCGCGTGCGATCTGTGTAATTTCTGACAGTTTGGAAATTTTAAAAGAAATTAAAAAAAGTGGCATATCCTGCGAGCGGCCTGAGCGAGGGACCCATTACACGAGCGGCCTGTGCAAGCGACTTGGCCTTTTCTAATTTTTGTCTGTTTTCTGTTAAGGAACTATTTGGAAGAAGTTTTAAAGGTTTTTAAAGTACTATTTGGGAACTAGTACAGAATCCTATTTGTAATGTTTTGTTTAAAAAGGGGTTTTCTAAAGACTTGATTATTCTTGCACATATTTTGTTATTTCTTTTTCAGTAATTTACATTTTCAATATGAAGTTATGAGGCATACATGTGAGTCAAGTTTACATGCATGGTGAGTAACAGTCAGTGGAATAGAGTAAGTGGATGAGGTTGTGTGTTGGACACTCCCTGGTACTGGTGTACTATAGTATGATGTTCTGAGAATGCGGTTTAGAGTATCTTTAAAATGTGACGGTGATAAATTTGGACACTCCTTGGCAACCATGGTAGTACTAAAGTGTGTGACTCCGACTTAGACACTCTCTGGCACCCGTGATAGTGCTATAGTACAACCTATTGGACACTTACTGGCATCTGTGGTATGTGTGAGGCAAATTGGACACTCCCTGGTACCCGTGTACTAAAGTGTGAGGCAAACTGGACATTCCCTGGTAACCCTGTATTATAGTGTGGTCACCTTAGTATTTCAAGATACCGGAGCAAGAAAGTTGGATGATGTGTTGTCGAGAGAAAAGAGTCGGTGAGAAGAGATTGGTTGCATTGTTCCATGCACGGTCACATGTTTTATTGATTGAGGATCATGATATTTTCTTTACTGTTTTACAATTTATAATCATTACTATATTCCTAATATGTGGAATGATGAACCTGTGAGACAAGAATAGTAAGTGATTATGTTTTATATTACAAGCATATATTTTTAATACTCACCAGCTTCATGAAGCTGACGGTGTTGATGCGCCTTGGACATTCGTGTCTAGGCTTTTCAGGTTATGACTAGGCTGGACAATATGACTATGCAAATTGAGAACAACTACTTATGAAGAGAAACTATTTAGATACTGCTTTAGTTGATGAACTGAACTTGTTATTTGGATTAATGTAATAGATATTATGATGTTACAAGGAGGGTTGTACCTTTAGATGATCATGTGCTGTAATAATTATTAACTTGGAAAAATTTTGTAAGCCTTGATTGCTCTTACTCTGATTTAAATTATTATATTGTTCGACGTTTGGAACGGAATCTATCCTTCAAACTGTAGCGACCTGTCGAGTCCATGAAGGAAATTAAATGCTTTCCCTATTTATGCTACGTCGGGGTATGACAAAAAAATTGATCTTCCAGATGCTTATTTATGAGTTTGCGTCTTTTAGTTTGAAACTGCAGTAGTGAAAGTACGCTCGAGTTTGAGATCCGGGAAGGACCCTGCACGTTCACTTGGGGTGGGTTGCTTTAATTTTTATTTTTGAGGGTTTGAGTCCCTTTTTCTCTCTCCCTAACTCTCGTTGTTTACATTAATTGAAATTATTTGCTTCGTGTTTGTGATTGTATGTGATGAATGCCATTTTATTCCAATTCCCTTGGATTCAAAAAATTTGCAATTGGAATTGTTAAATTATGTGATTTGTTGTCACTTAGTTGGATCTCAGAATCATAAATACTTCTTGTGTGACAAAAGATTATGCCTACAACAAACCATTGAAAGTGATGGGGTGAGGAGTTTTATTCACTTTTCATATTTATCAGTAAAAGTATATACTTATAAGAGTTATTACAAAACTTTTCAATTAGACATCCAAAAAAGACGTGCAATAATGAAAGATTTATTGGCTGAAGTTTGATGATGATACTCTTTCAGATTAGTCAATTTGGTATTGATAGACAAATAAAAGGACTTCATGCTTTCATGTTTTATGGTATCAGTTGAAAATTTGTGCTGTAGCATTCTTGTCAATGGAAGGACTCCATGGGTTTAGTTTTTACAAATCTTGAGATAGTTCAACAGTTGTAGTTACTACTACATCAACTTGCCTAAACCTTTTATATTAGCTTATATGCAATTTTACTACTGTGCTACTACATTTGTGAAAGTACACATATGTGATTTTATCTATGTGAGAAAATACATAAGGAGTTTTAGTACCAATGTACATAACTGGTGAAAGTGCATCCGTCCTCCCTCTTTTTTTTTTTTAAATGAATTGAAATTGTTCCCTTTTTTTTTCCAGATTAAATCCAAGGTGATATACACACATGTGATCTATGGAATGGAACACTTCATGAACACTGGAAGCTTTGATAGCCAAGGTATCCTTATTTCCAATTCCCTTTCCATGTCTTATTACAGTTCTACCTCATTAAAAAATTGACAATACCTTTTATGTAAGTTGTGCACTCCTACTTGGTTTTATTTGTACTATTTAGGTATATAACAATAACAAATAAGAGTAATGCTATGCTTCCCAATTTTTTTTTCCCAAAAAGTGTTTTCCAACACATGTGGCAGTGGACCCCTCTTAAATAATGGTAGCACCCCTTCAACATCAACTGGGTCCACTGCCACATGTGTTGGGAAACACTTTTGGGAAAAAAAATTGAGAATTAAGCATAGCATTACTCAACAAATAATATTTCTTGATGCCTTTGGCGTTAGTTATAGTTTTAACTAAAAGTTAGTACGGTTTGAGAAAAATCTAAAACTCATTTAGTGCAAGATATAGTATTCGTCGTTCTAGAATATAATGATACTTGAATTTGTGTAAGTACTCTTTTTAGCTTCTCTGTTTATAAGAATTTATTTAATGGTCAATTTTGGACTCTTCAAAGTTTGAACATTGAGCTCAACCACCATTAAGGTTAGCATTTGCGCCCTCTTCTCTTTCCATCTTTGCTTCTATAGCTACTCTTTTTGTCACAATTTTATGGGATGCAGGTTGTTTCTGATGCAAATGGATCAGCTTTTAAAACTGTGAATGAAAAAGGCTTTCATTTTGATTGTGTTGGGTTTGGATAAAGCATATTTTTTTTTTTGGGGGGGGGGGGGGGGGGGGGGGGGGGGGGGGGTAGGGGTATTTGATTCATTGTCTGATGATCTTTCCAATTCATTGTTCTTGGCTGCTGGTTTTATCTTTGAAGTGTGTTAATTTTCTTTTGGTATTTAAATGTTTATGCCAAGCATATGTTAAATTGACTACGACAAAATACAATGTAGTTGCTATGCTTTTTTGGTGGTATAATGGTACTGTTATTAGAGAAAAGTGTTTTTTATTATATTGTTTCATAGGTACTACTTTTTCTCCATGATCTCTATAGATAAATCATGCACACAAGCATGGAGTCGGGTTCAAGGCATACCTTGAGCGGAATACCCGATTCGGATCATCTACGGCGTTGTTACGAGCCCGGCTAAAGCACCCACGAACGATTGCGATCTCCAAGCCTCCGTGTACTCTCTTGTGCTCCGCATAGGTCGTAAGAGATGCTACTAGAGCAATCCCCATGACAGTCACGTGCTAAATCGCATGGCGTGGTGGTGATGGCCAATAGAGAGAATCTGTGAGAGAGATGGAAGAGAGAGAGAGACTGCCAAGAATGCTTATGATCACTGTATATGTGTGTTTATATCATATATATACACACATAATAACCAAACCCTAGGGCTCAAAGAGCCAAAGCCCATTGGACCCGGTCTAATGATATGTGGGTGCCCGTATGGCCTACATATTTCTTACATCTCCCACTCACCCACATAGGGCTAGTACTAAATCTAATCTCTCAAAACAGAACTTCTAATCTCTTCATACAGGGAAATAGAATGTGCGACCTTACAAAAAGAAAGTATAGCGACAGTAGTGTAATGCCAAATCATCGCCATAACCAGCAAGAAACATCACTCGGAAGCCTCTCGTGTAAGCCTTAGACAGTTCAACCACATCAGACACAACATTCTCAATCCCTTGGTGAAAAGAAGTGCTGTACCACCTCAATGTAATGTACTCATGACATATCATTAACAAAATACAATTGTCGCAAGCCTGCTAATGAGTCACAAAACCATAGTGTATTATTAAATGGTCTTCCCTGAGCCCACATGTCAATCCGACTAACTTGACCGTTTGCCCAGACACACCCCATAGAACGGAATTATCTCTTCATCCTAGGATAGCATGCTAAAGTAGCTGTCATCAAGCGTCCTCTTCATGACATAGTCTCAAGTCGTGAAAGCAACCAGTTTGTAGGATAACCAATGTCTTGGATATGCTACGTGGCTCACGCAGCAATGAAGAGGAATCCATTCACTACTCCACAGTCGATCGCAAAAGCACATATAGTATGAAATGTATGCTATGGCATTTTTCCATAAAATAGGCATGTCACTCTATGTTTGAGAAAACAAGTAACGCCATACGAATCTTAGTCTAGAAGTTACACAAAACGTCTAACCTGAGTTTTCTAGCACAGTCGCCCCTCCTGGCGCCCGTTTGAAAACTCACATTCGGCTGTAAACATGCTACATAGAGTTGTGGTATCTCTCTATGCTCGACCAAATATAAAGGTCTCATCTTAGCTCCATCTAAGGCGATATATAGAAATAATAAGGGTTTATATCTAGCTCGCTATTCTTACACTGCGTAGATATAAGTGTTCAAGCTCGCTTTCTAAGCGCTATGGACACACATGTTCTGGCTAGCTATCTAAGCACCATGAACACAAATGTCTCATCTTGCTCGCCATCTAAGCGCCATGGACACACATGTCCTAATTCGCTATCTCGGCGACAAGGTGAATCACCCGTGGGAGCAGGTCGATTCAAGCCCGGTGACATATTAGAAATATGCATTCATTCCATTCATATAACAAATATATATGTGTGAAAACCAACTATTTTATTATTAACTGATAATAAAAAAACTTGAATAACAATGTCAATAACACAATAAAATGTCTAAGAACATCAAATCCCCAGGTGGAGACGTGCCTCAAGACAACTTCCCTTTGCACAAACCACATCTCAAATGTGAAAAAAAAATGAATGTCCACGTGCTAGAATGGATTTTGAGATCTTTTGCATATGATCAGGCTTACGTGCTATCTTCGTAGATGAGCACATCCTCATCACTATGAGGTGAAGAGTCTAGCCACTGAAAAAAATCTTCAACCAAAACAGCTTCTCGAACAGTTGGTAAGCACACCACAAATTATGCTTCCATTGCAGACAACATAAGGCAAGGTCCACAGTCCTGTGAACATATCACAAGATACTCTTCACTACTCTCTAGTGATAGAACCAGGGCTGCTACAACAGCTACTAATTAAACTAACTAGATAGCAGACATCTGACCGAGTACACACATTAGCATACTTCATATTCCTATTGAGGACGCATATGGAAAACTGGACATTTGTTTTCTTTTCTCATTATTCTAAGACATTGATCCAAGGTTAAAGTGAGTCCCTTAAAAATTGGGATGTCGATGGGTTTAAGCTTTTCATGTGAAAATGTTCAAGAACCTTCATCTTGTAAGTCCCTCAAGACAAACAGATGAGCTTCTGAGAACAATATCTCACAACATAAATTCCCAACTCATAGTTGGCATCACCCATATCCTCAATCTCAAGCTGAGAGGACAACCACTCTCAAGTGGTGACAATGGAACTCATTTCATTCCCAGCTTTCAGGATGCCATCAACATACAAAGAATTAGAACACTTTTCTTGGACCGTTTAATGTACACACATTGTACCACTGCCTAGATGATTGTTAGCTTGAGATAATAAATAGATCATTTGAGACGGCATACTTTTGCACTCATCCCCTTTGGTCACAAAATCAATGGGCTGATCCATTTTTATCTTGTCGTCTTATTCTCCATTGAGAAAAGAACAGTTTAAACATCCAACTAAAAAGGTTCCAAAACTAAATGTGCGATAATTGCTAGGATAAGGTGAATGGAGTCAGATCTCACCCTTTGGGAGAACATATTTCCATGGTCTATACCCTCTCTGGGTACAAACTATTTGCCACAAGGTGCACCTAATACTTGTCAATTGAGTCATCTGCCTTGTGTTAGATTTTTTGAAAACACACTTGTCTCCAATAGTCTTACGCACAAGCAGAATGTCAACTAACTCCTAGACCTTATTCGTGTCCATAGAGCTCATCTCATCTGGCATAGTAACTATCCATTCAGCTTTAGCAGAAGAAGATCTAGAAAAATGCTTCACCAAAAGAAGCAGGCCCATCCTCATCCACTTATGCACACATTTGCACACATAAAAATGTCTCTCTCAATTTCAAAATAGTGACAGGGACCTTTTTCCTCATCACCGATGGTGTACTACTTGAGAATCTTGAGTGCCTAGTGGTGCACTCCCACTATCTAGTACACTCTCACTAGCATCTAGCGGTGTACTCCCACTCAACTGGAGACTAGTACCATTTTACAGTGATTACTGGATGTGGAATCTCAATCTCCCCAGTCTCGCTTAAAGATGGTATGTTGTCTTCAACATCCTCCAACTCATAGAGGTCAAGATATCTCTTAGTATTACTAACCTGGGGAAGTCATTCTCAATATCATGTAACACCATTTCTGCCATTCCTATACCCGGTTGTTTATTATACGTAACATAGCCTTTTGAGTTATTAGAATACCGTATAAAAGATATGCTTTCTAGCTCTTGGGCGTAGTTTCTCGTACTTATGTGAGGTATAGTGAACATAACCTCCTGAGCTCCACGGGCGCAAATGCTCTAAAATGAGATTTTCGTCTTTCTATAGCTCACAAGGGGATAGAAGGAACTCACTGAGAAGAGGCACTCTATGTGACGCCCCGCAAAAATAAGCGTATTTCTATTGAAAAATTAAATAAATCACACTTGATTCTTTAAAATAAAAATACAAAATTTCTTTAAAACTCCCAGCAGGTCCATATTCTCCACGGATCTCCTATATCATCCTTAACCTTATCTCCCTTCTAGGCTTCGGTTACCGGCACTGCCTGCATCTAAAAACCATACCGGGAAGTATACAATATGACATGAATAATAAAGGCTCAAAAGGATAATGACAATCAAATACATAGAATGACATCAAATCAATTGACCAGTCTCACAACCCAACTGCTCACACTACCCAAACGCTCATACCAATAGCATCATACCAGGTTCCTCTTGATCACATAGCAAGAGACACCTCACCTCATCTCACCCGTCTCCAGTACGTCGGTCCCTGAGGCCTGTTGGACTGTTGGTAGGTGCTCCTTGCTCATAACCCTTTAGTCCCATAGCACTTAGCAACAAACACATACTCATTGATTCCAAATGAAAACACAACATAACTGCAAAAAGAGTACAAGTAGAGATAACAAAGAAATACTCCGGAGAATTTAGAAAGCATATTGTACACAACCCGGTACCTATAAATGATGTTGAGCAACTCCCAAACACTTCTCTTCTTCTTCTTCTTCTTCTAACTCGAGGTGTATGTATATATATAATTGTGTATATATATATATATATATAAATCTCTCTCTGTGTGACTCTTTCAAGCTCTCTATGCTAGAAGTGTAGAATGTGTGTGTTTGAGAGAGTATGTGAGTGTATAAATAGCCAAGCTTCCACTTGGAGACAATGGCCTAACAATCCACTTATTAACCACTAACTTCTAATTAATGGGTAGTTTATAAGGAATATGCAAGATGATGTAAACATACACTAATGCACATATAACTCCACTAATATTAGTGTATAAATAACCAAACATAATGGCCTAACAATCTAATTATTAACCACTAACTTCTAATTAATTGGTAGTTTATAAGGAATATGCAAGATGATGTAAACATACACTAATGCACATATAACTCCACTAATATTAGTGTATAAATAACCAAACATAATGGCCTAACAATCTAATTATTAACCACTAACTTCTAATTAATTGGTAGTTTATAAGGAATATGCAAGATGATGTAAACATACACTAATGCACATATAACTCCACTAATATTAGTGTATAAATAACCAAACATAATGGCCTAACAATCCACTAACTTCTAATTAATTGGTAGTTTATAAGGAATATGCAAGATGATGTAAACATACACTAATGCACATATAACTCCAGTAATATTAGTGTATAAATAACCAAACATAATGGCCTAACAATCCACTAATTTCTAATTAATTGGTAGTTTATAAGGAATATGCAAGATGATGTAAACATACACTAATGCACATATAACTCCACTAATATTAGTGTATAAATAACCAAACATAATGGCCTAACAATCTAATTATTAAAAGAGGAAATATTAGATTTAATTTCTAATATACTTTCTCTGCTACTGTAATCCTCGTTTTCTGCCCAAACGGTGCAGAATCTGAGAAAATTGCATTAGACGAAAAGTGTGCAGAATCGAGTTTTGCTTGAGACCGCGCAGGCAGAATCTTAAATTTCCTTCGTTTTCCTAACAAAAATCTGAAAACAAAATTCTGCTACTGTTAAAATTAAAAGAGAAAATATTAGATTTAATTTTAAATATGACTCGAAAAATCTTAACTTCCAACACGAATACCAAATCATTTAATCTCACGCAACTTTTCCCAAAAATATATTTTTAGTTCATGACTTATAAAATTGAAAAAAATGACCAAAATACCCCTGTGACCAATTTTCGCTAAAATCGCACACGAAGTCTAAATCGTCAATTTAAACATGAAAACACGGGTTACTACACTCTAGTATGTAGGTAGCAATCAAGAGTACATTCACCCAAAACAATATTAGGAGGTTAACTTGCGCCATCATAATCCTAGCCATATCTAGGAATGTCCTATTCCTTCTTTCTGCAACACTATATTGTTGCGGAGTTTCTGGAATAGGAAGTTATCTGTGCTTCCCCTTTTTTCTCACACAGTTCCATGAATTGTTTAGCTACTACTAACGATCCTCATATCGCGTGAAATTATTATCTATAAAAGTGAGAAAATGAGAGGCTCCATGACTTGCCTTTACAACCATAGGTGTACAGATATCTGAGTGAACTAGCTCTAATGCTTGAGTAGCTCTAATGGCCTCTCTAAAAAAAGGCTTTCGGCATGCTTTGCCAACTAAGCAAGACTCACACATAGGTAAGTCAACCTTAGCGAATGGACCCAAAAGGGCTTCTCGAGCTAATCAAGTCATCCTATCACATCCTATGCATTCAAGTTCAACATGCCATGTCTCATAATAAATGAATAACAGAGGAAACTAGAATTTATTAAAATACAATCCTTAAGTAGTTATCCCTAGATAACCATGTCCCAGTAACACTACCATCCAAAAATATCTATCCTATTACCACCGAATTAAAAACCGCCTTCGACTGCGCTCTTCTACCTTGTAAACCTTAGGCGCAAAAATTGCTAGCCCCACTCTGCCTCTTGGTTTACCCTTACCATCGCGTTTAAGCCCACTAACCTTGCGCTCACTTCTACTTATGGAAGTTGTGGTCAAGAGTGTAGCTATACAGTTCGCCTTTCCTATTGGCATTCCATATTTAGCTCAACATGTCAGGAAATGTCAAAAAGGAAATGTCAAAAACTAAAAATTTAACATTTCCTTTGTGGATCATGATTTGTTTTCTGTGGACCCGCAAATCAGGCAAAGAACTAATCATAGCCTGAAACTGTAGTTCACCAGTAAAGATGTTCCCAATAATCTGAAATCACGAATCATACCTGACATCGACCTTAGATGTTCAGTCATCGTGTACTTGAAATGTTTCCTTTACTTTTTCAAAATTCATAACCAGATGCTCAATCTAGTAGTGAATGTGCCACCGAAAACAAATTCGAGTTGATCTCACAAAGCTTTGGCTATTGGGAAGTACGCATAATTCCCAACAAGATCATGGTGCATGCTGCTTATCACAAAGCGCGTGCTATGATCCTTCTCGAGCCAAGTGTCATAGGCTTTCAAGGTTATAATGAAATTGGGTCGGAGGCCATTATTCGGTTCAATGGGTTAGACTATAGAATAATACTAAAGTCCATAAGCTCTTACTTATTCTATAGGTATGTTACTTTGCAGTGCCATATTACAAAAATTAGTTCCTTTAAAATTGTTATCTTTTGTAAAGATCAACAAAGTGTGGTTTGAAACATTTGAGAACATGACCAAGGGATTGACATTATTATTTGCACATTGCATAAAGTTTGTTTTGAAATCCAATTACAAATGAATTTTTCCCTTTTTACAATTTAAGACCAAAAAATTTGCTATTGCTTATTAATCAAATCTCAATTTAGTAAATCAAGAAAAACCTTTTATAATTGATTTTTCTAAACAAACATCAATTAGATGGTACAAATATCTATCTAAGATCATCCACAAGATATAAAATAGACATGCGTCATGCACACATAAATGCGCATGGACCCCCACGTGGGTCCGAATTGACAACTTAGAGCTCATGCTAAGGTAATTCAAGTGTATGATGTATGAACAAAGAAAACCATCCCTTTACATGTAGGCTTTTCCAATACAAGAAATGTAAACGCTCATCCTCACATTACATTTATAGCCATAAAAAAATAGATTTAATACCTCATGGAAAAATTTAAATAACTAAAAAACTGATTTTTCATTATAAAGAATTTTCCAAAATTTATCAAGGCCCAAAGAACATTTTAAATCAATTTAACAAAAGAAATTGATCTAGTAAAGAAAAATTAACTAGGAGCAACTAAATTCCCCCCCAAAAATTAGAATTTGAGGAATTTGTTTTCCAAGGATTTTCAGTGGTCTAATATGGTGTACTAAGGACCCTATATTAATTTAAAAAATTAATAGTCTATTTTCACTATTTTAAGCAATCCAAAAAAAAAATGCCCATAAGCATAAATTTTATGCTCTAAAATACCAAAACAAAAATGCGATAATTCATAAAATTTTCTTAAGTCTCCAATCAGTGTTCAAAAACACCATTTATTAGTTTCAAAAATTAACAACTACATTCGTTATATTTTAAGCAATTAATATTGCGTACTCAACACAAAATGTGCTCTAAAATATATCTCAAAGAGCGAGAAAATTTACTAAAAAATTTTCTCAAGCTACCACCAGTGTGCTAAACACATTGTGTTAATTTCCTGAACTAATAATCAATCAAATATTTTAAGCAGTTTAATACGTGTACAAAAACACATAATTATATGCTCTAAACTATAAATATGATTCATATAATTTACCAAAAATTATCTATGGATCCCACAAAATATGGTTTCGAACAGTGTCCCTTATGTCCCTTATTAATTACAAAAATTAATAATGTATTATGGATATTTTAAGCAATTAAATAAATGTCCATAAACATTAATTATATGCTCTAAAATACCATAAATACATGATAATTTACACAAAAATTATCTTAGAGTCCCTTATAGTGTACTCAACAATAGATATTAGTTTAAAAAATAAACATGCATTTTTGGATATTTTAAGCAATCAAAAATACATTTAAAACATATCTTTTATGCTCTAAAATACCAAAAATAATGAAATAATTTACCATAAAATTATTTCCAGTCCCACTCAGTGTCCTTAATCTAGGAAAAATAAAAAATTAATTTTTCACATTTTTCTAGAATTTTAAAGCAATTTAAACAGTTTAAAACATTAAAAACTATACATTTTTAATAATAGAAACTGTTTTAAATACAAAACAATTAAATAATATTCTGGAAAATTTTATAAAAAATGTATTAAAATACTAATGGCCAAGTGGGACCCACACTGGCAGAGGGGGACCCACCACGCCGGTGCAACCGTCGGCGTTGGCCCCACGCGCCGCCTGCGCGTGTGGGGAAGCCTCAGATGCATCCCTGGCTTGGTAGCGCCTGACGCACCTGCCTCGGTGAGTGTGGGCCACGCGCCACATTGGGTGGTCTGTACGGCCACTGGACCCCCACCAAAATGGTCGTCCCGGCTTGGGGTTCCCACTGATCCCTTCCAAGTGAAACGAGTATGGGCAGAAACCAGGTATACACCACACGTGCCACTAGGCGCGACTGGTTTGGGCTTGCGGCTACTATTCATCGTCTTCTTGGGGAGAATGAACACGCAGCAGCCCTAGTTGCGCGATGCGAACTTTACTGGGCCATTACGGCTTCATCTGTGATCCAATGCACGTTTATAATACATGCTTGGATAGCCCACATGGAGTATAATAGATTAAAGCCAAAACAAATAGAGGCGTTGGACGTGAGAATATTCCAGAAATTGAGGGCAAAGTTACAAAAAAAAAATTTATTTTTTATCATGCCCAGAAATCAAGGTTTCTAATTTCTCCCTCATCAGAGATACTTAATCCATGTGACTCTTTGGGGGGGGGGGGGGGGGGGGTGGGACTCTAGGGACCATTAGGGGCACATCCATATAAAATTTTTGTACCCCTATTGGAGTTTTGTATTAGAACCACTTCAAAATTCAAAAATAGGGTTGCTAAGCTTTCATGGAAAATCTGTTTGTAGCACATATACAGGCGAACAACAACCTATAGGCTCTGATACTAATGCAGATAAATCATGCACACAAGCATGGAGTCGGGTTCAAGGTATACCTTGAGCGGAATACCCGATTCGGATCGTCTACGGCGTTGTTACGAGCCCTGCAACTTCACCCACGAACGACTGCGATCTCCAAGCCTCCATGTAATCTCTTGTGCTCCGTATTGGTCGTAGAAGATGCTACTGGAGCAATCCTCATGACAGTCACGCCCTAAATCCCATGGCGCGATGGTGATGGCCAAGAGAGAGAGACAACCAAGAATGCTTAGGATCACTGTATATGTGTGTTTATATCATATATATATACACACATAATAACCAAACACTAGGGCTCCAAGAGCCAAAGCCCATTGGACTCGGTCCAATGATATGTGGGTGCCCATATGACCCACATATTTCTTACAGTCTCTAAGTTGTACACAAGGAAGACAATTAAAAAGTAATGTTAAGCTCACCAAATTTAAATTCCAAATTGGTGTTCAACTGTTCTGTCAATTGTGAAGGTATGAACGATCACTCTCACGGTGTGTGGTACAATTACAAATCCAATTGAGCACAAAATTTGGGAAACAAGGCATTAGTAGAGTAAAAAAGGTCTTAACTTCTTCCACTTTATTTTAAAGTTTAATTTTTAAAAAAAGATAAACTTCAAGGTGTTTTTGATAGCCCAAATATCATTAATTTGAAGCATTGGTAGCATTGGTTTGCCAAGTATCACCATTGCATCTTTTACGTTTTTTTTTTTCAAATAGTAGTGGGTATATCTTAATGCATTTATCCTAAGTTATCCCTCTTTCACATTCTTGTATGGAGTTTGTTAATATGTTCCACTTTACAGAAACAACAGCTTTTTGACTTCTTATTTAATTTTTTTTTTATTTTTTTTACATTCTCTTACGCATCTTTCACATTCTTTTATCCATCTTTCATCTTCTCTTATTTTTATTTACCATCCTTCACATTAGTTTATTTTTATTTACATGATTAAATTTGTTTTAAAAAATTCAATGTTATTTGTTTTTTATTTTCTAATAAAATCCCGTGCATTGCACAGGTTTACGGCTAGTGTATTTATATATTTAGAAAACGATTACTTCATAGGTGTTGTACTAGAGTAAAAGGTTAATCTTTCCCTGTGTCATCCTGATTATGTCCTCTCGTGAGGGAGATGATCAAGAGTTGGAGAGAGAAGTGAATAAATAGATCGAAGAAGAGAGAAAGAGAAAGGGGGTTTGTACAAATTAGGGGAAGCCTATGGTGAATGGGATATGAAACTGATTAAAACATAAAGTAAAAAATTAATTGCATTTAATGGGATTTGTGCAATATGGGAAGTAAAATAGATTAAAATGCAAGGGAAATATAAATTATATTTATCTGGGAGATAATGGGAAGAATATCATCAACTGCACTAATTGCATTTAATGGGAAATCAAATAAATGGGAAAAGAGAACTGCCGTTGCACATAATCAAAGAGACGTACTACCGCTAATCAAGGTGAAATGCCTATAAGCATTTGTATTCCTTGGGTGGTTGACATGTGACACTCATTTCTTCCAAATTATATTATAGAACATAGATTAGAGAGGAAAAAATTTGAAAGACAGTAAATGTAGAGTTAGAAACATTGTCAAATTACTGGGAATATTGCCCATGTAAGGCACGAGCATTGGATTTGTAGAAAAAAATGTAATGTATTTTGTTTTTGATGTGAACAGAAAAGAGAAATAAGTTCTATAAATTTCTAAAAAAAAATTGAATCTGGGTTTATTTGTATGGTACCTGTTGTTTTTAATTTATATATATATATATATATATATGTTAAAAAAATGATGAATCAGGCCACCAAAATAAAATGAAATAATGGCAGTAGGACAAGTAGATGGAGCAAACAGTCATGTTAACAGTTTAGCTATGGAATACCTGTAAATACAAATGGAATTATGGACATAAAAAAGGAAATTGTTATGCAAAAATATATAAGGACATTATATGTCTTCACTATTAAGAAACATCTTGCAACTACTACTTGCAGGGAAAGAGACAAAAATATTTACAAGCATAGTGTATCAAAAGAAGTATTAAGTACATTATATATACAACTATTTTCCAAAATGTACAAAAGTAATACTTAGAGTATTTAGAAGCAAAAGCAAGTTTCTTTAACTATATTTAACTTCACATCAACTTTCTTTTAACTTTGTTTGAAGGCATACTTTTATCTTGATTTTTGCTTTCAGGAATTCCTTATCTCTTTACCAGATCTTGTTGAACTTGCTACAAGGTTTTTTGGGCTTGAGTGGAAACTTTTGGAGCTAAATTTTCATCATTTATACTTGTATCTTCTTCAGTGGAAGAAACCCTTTCTAAATCAGCACCTTGTAGTTGAGGAGTGTTATGGACATTCATAAGCATTGTGATAATGAACTTTTTGGATGTTGGACCCTTAAATTTAGATTCTTTTGCTTTTACACGCTCCATTATCTCTCCGTCTGTGTGTAACTTAATTAGTGATTCAATTGGCGGATGGTTTTGCAGGACACACTAATGTGGAAATTAAAAGGTGATCAAGACTTATATCTATACTATTATATAAATAGAAAAGCTAATATTTTAACCTGATTTTGGTTCTGCATTATCATAAGAGCTGTGGATGAGAGAAATTGCTCAACATTATCTTCAAACAAAACTGCATTAATCATTCCTGTGGAGTTGACAGCCTCGACATTGACACAGCATCTACACAATTTGAAAGAAATAATGAAGTATTGATTTATGTAATCTAGTTCGATAATATTTGCTTTTTGAATAAGCTTATATTGGTACTCCATGCATATTCTTCACTTTACACTTGTTGCAGGTGAATAAACTTGATATTGTGCGGATGTTATTTTAGAAAAATTGCTGCAACTCATATAATAGAAATTTTTTATGCATATCAACGACGGAGAGAGAACACATCAAGGTAGAAAATGTCTACAAAAAATGTCAAAGCTTTGTTGCTATATGTGACTCAGTAATTATAAGAAGATTAAATAGATTGAAGTGTGTGAACATATTAGCGTTAAGTATGTTTACATTGTCAGAAGCTGAATCTAAAGCCCTAATTGGAGTGATATCAGTTAAGGATTGGATGTCAAATCGGTGTGCCAAAGCCAAATAGCGTGCAGAATTCATCAGTTAAGGATTGAATCACATATGTGTCACAACATCCTTTCAAATGCCTCTATACATGCTCGCTTCACCATAGGTGCTTCGTTCTAAATGATGATCCTTGCTGCACGCAATAATCTTGCAAGAGCACTTTGCTTAGTAACACTACACATTGTAACATCATCCTTAACAAGAATTTTGAATCTAGAATGAGCTGTTCAACCTCCAGGTAGAATTGATGCTGCAACACCTGAACTTGCAGTACAAGAGCTATACATCCTTTAGATCTAATTGTAGCAAGGAGTGCTCGATAAAGAAAAGTCTTACCCGTACCTCTTGGTCCATCAATGAAGTATGAACCATCCTCTTTTTTCATTACCTTATCTAAGATCTCATCATATGCCTTTTTTTTTGCTTTGTATTTAATGCAAACACACTTTCTATATCAACCAAAGGCACCTCAACATTTAGTTCATCATTGATTTCTTTGAATCCTCTCTTAATTTCATCGATAACTATTTCTTCATCAATCAACATATAGTCATTCATTTCAAAGTATTCTGTTAACATTATTGTTCTTTTGGATCGAGAAAATTGAATAACATTTTCAAAATTTGACGAATCATGAAATGTAACTGATTGTTGATTTTCCAAATGCAACGGTAAGTTTATGACTGCTGGATGAATTTTGATAAGCGAAAATCTATATATTCGCCACATAGCTTCTGGTGGGGAGATCCAATGTGCATTTTGAAAATTGGCAATTTCATCTATATGCACATTATTCTTGTTGGAAGCAACATGAAAAGAGACACGATCATGACCTTTATATATGTATTTGTATAGGTATTTAACAGGTTTTATAGTTGAACAAATTTCTACATTGATGTGACAATCAAATTTTGCCAAAAGGTAAGGATTATAAGGTATCACCCAATGGTTATCAAGCATACAATTCCTTACTTTTATTGTACCACCATTTTTGCGCCGCTTGTACAAGGAGTATGAATCACTTGTTTCAGTGGTTACTTCACAAAAATCCTTTGGGTAATGATTTTTACCACTGCCATCCTTTTTCATGCAAACGTTTATAGAATTAATGCACCACAAGAACCGTGCATCACGTGCTTCCAAACTGCATGGTGCAAATGATGATTAGAGCAATGAGGGATCTCAGCACAAACAAACTGATCATATTGGGTAGGTGACTTGATTTTTACCCAATCTTTCAAAATCAACAAGAAATGAGCATGTGGCAAACCTCTCTTTTGGAACTCAACTACATACACATATGCAACGACAAGGCCAAAAACTTGCTTTTTAAAAAGATCATTCTTCAATTCTTCCAATTTTTCCCTAAACACTGTAGTTGTCAAGTCTAGGCGATTTTATGCCTCTTCACATGGTAGTAATTTGCTCGTAATTTCTGGCCATGCAGAGTTACATGTCATAGTTAAGAACAAATCAGGTTTCCCAAATCGCTGAACAAGCGCCATTGCATCAACATAATGGCGACGCATGTCTCGCGGACCACCAATAAAAGAGGCTGGAAGCACAACCCTCAAACCAATTTTACACCCCAACTGCAATGCTATCTACTATTCCTTGGTAAAATTCTGCTCTAATTTGGCTTTGCTTATTTCTAATGAAATCCAACCTTGAACTCTCTGACTTGATATACATGTCCACAACATATTGTTGTAAAAGGCAACCACTATGGAGTAACACTGATTTGCTATTTGGCCTCATTTGTTACTTGTAACTATAATATTCTCAGCAAGAAACAACGTCGCTTATTTTGTCGTCCTTCGCGCATAACTAACAAAAGAGAAGGTCAAAAAAATTATTTGACATTATCAAATGTTAATGTATCTATAGGTATGTATAATAATAATAATAACAATAATAATTATAGACAAATATCTTTAATAATTATACCTCTAGCTTCTTCATTTAATAATTCATTAGTAGATTGCACTGATTGAACATTCAAACTTGGCCCAAAATTACATGCTCTTTGAATTACCGTTTTCTTTCTACTAATTCCTTCATGCCATCCACTTTCTCCAAGAGGGAACAATAAACCATAATAGTATTGAACTCTATGTGTAGAATTTTGTGCACCATGGACAATTATATCCCTACCTCGAGAAGATTCATTTTCATCACCCCGAACCCAAATTGCAGCAACTTGAGTTGCAGTTGGGGCATTGTAGACACGCTAATCAAATGCTGCACTATTTCTAATAACTATTGAGCAATCTTGTAAATTAGGGATATCAACAAGAGATCGAAAAAATCTACAGTATGGATTATCTACAAGCAATTCAAGTAACAAATTCATGATTTTGGGGGTCATCCTATTTGATAAAGCCAATCAATTTTGCAATTCATCTCAGTATCATAAAAGCATAGCTGCAAATAGGAAGGCCGTTCATCACAAGGAAGCATTGTGTTCAAGTAGTTATATATCTGACCCTGTGCTTTAAATGTATAGATTCCTTTATTTCTCCTACACAAATCCAAGTCACATTTAACTCCGAATGAGGTAAAAGTGAATGTATGATTGTAGGTTTGCACATATGTTCTAAATTAAATTGCAAGTTTGGACTTCGACGTGAACAAGTCCCACAATTCAATTGGAGAATCATAGCAAACAAGTGAAACATCAGCATCAGAACAACAGAATCCTTTGGGCTCACGATGAAACCTTTCAGCTTTGCAAAACAAGCATGATGGAGCTGAAGAAAGAAGAAAAGGTTCATTTGGCACAATTTGAACTGGAGCACGACAATTTTGAGGAAAAGCTACGATAACAATAGACTGGTGAAACATACTTCAAGAGTAAAGAAAGGAGAACACATTTTCAAAATGGACAAACGATTAATTGAAGAATTCAATATTGAAAAAATAATGATTAAAAGAAACTAAATAACCTTGAATCGACGGGCAAGTTGGAGAATAGCTATCAATTTCTTCATTGAAAACTTTAATTTCAACTAAATTTTTTGCAATATGCAAAGGATGGACTAGCCTGTGGACACACGGGATTCCACCACTTGTTTGTTTTGAGATTGTTTTGAAAAGGAAGAAAATGGTCCGTTGAGAACAGATACAGAGTCGCCACTTAGTCTTTAAGGAACCAAGAAACCTAATTTTGACTCACCCAAACAAATAAAGGGCACCGACCCTTCATAACCAAAGAACTTGGCTCGGGGTTTTGGTACGAGAGAGGAAGGAGCCTTTGTCGCGACTAAAACACCCTCAACTCGCCCCGTCTTTCGACGGGCTTCAATTAGCATCCAAATAATCATCTTATACTATGTATGGTTCGACAATTGATACTATGATAGTATATTACATCACATAAGAAACTTGAAATGGAAGATCTAAAGATAAAATATCATTCATAAGATCTAAGCCAAGTATCACACAATGCAAAGTGAAAGATCACACGAATAAACCTAGGAAAAATAATCTAATCACATATCAAGTAATAAAGTTTTCCTAATCTAAGGGGACATGAATTGTTCGTGTAACAAATAAATAAAGAAATCGAAATATGCTTAGCAAGCTAGTATGATGCATGTAAATCTTTGAGAAAAGAAGACCTCTCAATCCCCGGGACGGATGAGAAAGGAAGATTAGATCGAGGGAGAAGCATGAACGTGTGATCAAATTCATTCCTTATAATCTTCTTAGATTAGGAGTTACAAAAACTCCAAATCTTGCATGAATGCAATGTATGTATCTAGAATGTGCCAAGGTTGTAGTGTGTTTTGTGTTCATGGATTCCTAGAATGACTTAGAAGTCTAGAATGTGTATGAATGAATGACGGAGGTCATCATGGGATATGTACAAATGTAGTATGAACTACTTCCTAAGACATGAGCTAATTTGGAATGCATGTAAGCATCAAATCAAAGGATGTGAGTAAAAGTATGCTTGCTGTGAATAGTGGACAGAACTGTAACATGATCTTGTGAAAATGGAAAAAGGGGTTAGGAATGTTTTCAATGATTAATTTTTTATGGATATCTTCCTTATTGTGTCTAGAACACAACCCAAAAAGCCAATCTTTAATAACTATTACAGATTGAGAGAAATCATATGAACAATGGAGGTTACTCAGAAACAGAGTTTGTACTGTCGACTGAAATGTCAAAAACTCTTAGAAAATGAAAACAAAACATCTAGAAGCCCATATTATACAGAAAGTTCCCTAAGACACTGAGTTCAAAGGAAAAATAAGTTAGGACCCATCCCTTTTGGAAACGTTTTCTGTAAAACAAGTTGAAAGTAGACCAAGTTGCTGTGACAGCAAAACCAGAATATCTGGAGAGAATGTTTGAGTCCAAATGGACCATTTTCAAGTATTTCCAAGTCAAACCAAAAATCGTGGGTGTTCTATAATGAGTTAGGAAGATTTTACAAGTGGTCTTGCATCCATACATTGAGTATTGAGTTCTAGAGAAATCTTTGAACTCAGATCACTCACTGTTTTGACTCACTATTTTAAAGATTTTGGGAAAAACTTAAGTTTTCTTTCTTGAAATTAAAATGAGAGGGATTGAGAGGGGTTTTGAAATAGAGGTTTTGAAAGTATATTTTCAACATTAAATAGAGATTCTAACCTCTTGGAATATCTACATCAAACTCATTATCAAGAACCCCCAATATTATTGGAGAGATTCATTTTTATTTTGAACATAACTTCAAGGATACCTTAGAGGTATTGAAGTTATAATCATCATCTATCAAACATGTTTTGAGGTCAAGAGCTACTATCCATAAGGATTCACTCACCTCAAACTTCATGTCATCATTTAGAGGATGATGAACTAGTAAGTAAATAAAAATGTCAAAAAAGAAATGAGGTTAGGAAGAGATGAACATAATATGAACAAGCAAGTAAATAACAATCAATAGATGATAATCAATGTGATATTGGACTTGTAGCTTGGTGTTTCACTCATAGATGTTGACATTTGGACATGGAAGTAGCTTCCTAACTCAAAAATGCTTAGAGAAATAGTGGTTGGGTGTATTGATGATGAAATATATAGAAGAATGGTGGAGGAAAACAAGATTGAAACTCACTTTCTATAGAAAAATAGTAGGAGGAAGCTCCTTTCTCACTTCTAAATCTATCTCTATCTCTCCTTCTCTCTACAACTTTATCAAGCTTTTCACTTAGCCCCCCCAAAATGAAGAGCAATGGGAGGTTTATATAGGCCAATTTGGGGTGGTTTTGGGGTTTTAGAAGTACTCCCATTGGTCCCAAACAACTGTGAACATAAAACTACATCGTTTTGGTTTTTAATTAATCAAATTGGACCCCCAAATAAATTACAAAAATGGACTCTGCGAGGGTTGAGTGCCGCCGCGGCACTGGCCATGTGCCTCCGTGGCAGTGGCCCAGTGCCTCCGCGGCACTGCTCCTCAGATGCCCAAAAAATTGTATTTAGGCCCCCAGAGGTTCCGGTATTCGCGAAAAGGCCCTATTTCGTCCGAAATTCACAGAAAATGCATAAGAACTCCAAATTGAGATTGTGATATACCATTGGAAAGGTAATGGAGTCTATTTTACATAACAAATAGTTTGGAGATAGGTCACTTGAAAAGTTTTGCGGTATTTGCGATAAAAGTCGATTTGATCGCCTTTTTCGCCTTCGGAAATTCATAATAAACTCGTTTTGAATCCGAAAATTATGTGTGATATACTGTTGGAAAGCTATTGACCTCTAGTATCCATGAAAAATGTTTGAAAATTGTTACGGTGCTCCAGTTTCAAAGTCAAATTTTGGTTAAACTGGTCAAACTTGGGATTCCCGGGAAGTTCTGGAAACCTCTGGGAGCTCCCAAGAGCTGACGTTTTCGTGCGATCTTCTTTTAAAACTTACTTTAATACTTTCCACATGATCTAGAATGATTCCGATGAATTTGGATGATTTTGGTCAAACTTGGTCAAACTTGGTCAAACCTTGGTCAAACCGGTCAACGGGGACTTCTTGGGAACTTTCGGGACTTCCGGGGGTCTCTGGGAGCTGACGATTTCATCTGACTTTGCTTCAAAACTCATTGTATCACTTTTCTTATGACATAGCATGTTTCCAAAGCTTTTGGTCCAAATCTGGGAGTTTTCAGGCTTTTAGGGGTATTTTGGTCATTCTGAGCATTTTGAGAGATAGAATTAACTTCCAGTAGTCCTTTTGAGTCTTTTTCAATCATTGTGAATCACCAAGATATGGGTCTCCTAAATCTGATAGCTGAAAAAATGGGGTGTCTACAGTTTGCCTCTCTTTGGCATGAACTTGCGAGGCAACGCATGTCGCAAGCGAGTGCCAAAGCTTTGAAGAGACAGGTCTTTTGGAGGCTATAGATTTAGGATAAAAAGCATTAAAAAAGATGCAATGATGCTAAGGCTATTACTGGTTGTGCTCTGCGTGAGCTGCCTACATATCCCAAGGGGGATCAGACCAGGACATAGTTCGGGGCACAAAGAAATAAATCACACATGCACATACACAACAATCAGGCGGATGCTATGCTAAAAGAGTGATATGCAATGCATGGATGTGATATGAATTGTGCCCTGAGTCCTATCATGTTTAGTGTTCTAATCCTAGTATGAACTAGTGCTGTGGGGTGTACTACTCCACGTGGACTTGTGTCATGCTTGTGTTGCTGACTGTGATGCAGTTATTGACCCGAATAGGGACACCAAGGTTTGAAGACTCTGGGTCTTGGAGTAAACTTCTGAATTTTGGAAAGTGTGCTTCGCAAGCAAATGTAATCGGATGTGGGGTCTCTGAGGACGTTAATCAAAGATGAAGTTTGACAGATAATCGGTGGACATGGAAATCCAGGGCACAGAAACCCTAAGAATTCAAGTGATGAAAACCAAAGATGTCAAGCGACAGACACGGAAGTGCCATTAATGGACATGGAAGCCTAAGATTTTGAACGAGAATGATGAACACAACATATTTTGAATGAGAGTGATGGTAAAACAATGATGATTAATGGACTGACGATTCACGAATCGAGATGACGAGTCAACAGTGAACTACTATGACTATCATGGATTGGACTGCCGATGTATGAATCAAGATGATGAGTCGACAGTGAACTACTGTGACTATCATGGATTAAACTGACAATGTACGAATCGAGATGACGAGTCGACAGTGAACTACTGTGACTGTCTTGGATTGCATTGACGATGTACGAATCGAGATGACGAGTAGATAGTGAACTACTGTGACTGTCATGGATTGCACTAACGATGTACTAATTGAGATGACAAGTTGACAGTGAACTACTGTGACTGTCAGGATTGAACTGCCGATGTACGAATCGAGATGACGAGTCGACAGTGAACTACTGTGACTATCAGGATTGAACTGCCGATGTATGTCGATATGCCTGCTCGAGATTAAACTGAATCTGCTAGGGATGAAGCAACTCTTTCTGGGATCTCTTTTCAACTACTTCTCTTGACCGGGGACCAGGATTCAAATTCGAATCTCTCATAGTTGATCAAACCTTGCCCCAAAACCGGGATCCATCTCTGAATCTCTCGCGGTTGATCAAATCTTATAGTGCTCAATCCAAAAGAGACGGTTAGGGCCTTCGGGAGCTGATGGACTCTGAGAATCTCTCTTCAATTCTTGACCTAGAACCAGGATCCATCTCTGAATCTCTCGTGGTTGATCAAATCTTGTAATGTTCAATCCAAAAGAGCCGGTTAGGGCCTTCGGGAGCTGATGGACTCTCTGAGAATCTCTCTTCAATTCTTGACCTAGAACCAGGATCCATCTTTGAATCTTTCGTGGTTGATCAAATCTTGTAATGCTCAATCCAAAAGAGCCGGTTAGGGCCTTCGGGAGCTGATGGACTCTCTAAGAATCTCTCTTCAATTCTTGACCTAGAACCAGGATCCATCTTTGAATCTCTCGTGGTTGATCAAATCTTGTAATGCTCAATCCAAAAGAGGCAGTTAGGGCCTTCGGGAGCTGATGGACTCTCTGAGAATCTCTCTTTAATTCTTGACCTAGAACCACTCTGAATCTCTCGTGGTTGATCAAATCTTGTAATGCTAAATCCAAAAGAGCCGGTTAGGGCCTTCGGGAGCTGATGGACTCTCTGAGAATCTCTCTTCAATTCTTGACCTAGAACCAGGATCCATTTTTGAATCTCTCGTGGTTGATCAAATCTTGTAATGCTCAATCCAAAAGAGCCGGTTAGGGCCTTCGGGAGCTAGTGGACTCTCTGAGAATCTCTCTTCAATTCTTGACCTAGAACCAGGATCCATCTCTGAATCTCTCATGGTTGATCAAATCTTGTAATGCTCAATCCAAAAGAGCCGGTTAGGGCCTTCGAGAGCTGATGGACTCTCTGAGAATCTCTCTTCAATTCTTGACCTAGAACCAGGATCCATCTCTGAATCTCTCGTGGTTGATCAAATATTGTAATTGCTCAATCCAAAAGAGCCGGTTAGGGCCTTCGGGAGCTGATTTTCCTGCTGGGGATGGTCTGACAGACTTCTAGATTGCTAGGGATAAAACCTTGTCAATCTTGACTGAAATGGGCCACTGGAATGGATAATGCACTTTGCTAGGAAGAAGGAAATAAATGAAAATGTTTTCCTCTATTTTCTTGTCTTTTCTTTTCTTGGATTTAGTGAGGAAAAAGTAAAGAAAACAAAGAGGAAAATCTTTTCCTTCGTTTGGTTAATAAGGAGAACAATGAGGAAAATAGGAAAGAAAAGAGAATAAGTTGAGAAATATATTAAATAATTTGAATGTTGTGACTCATTTCCTTACATTTTTCATATATTATGATTACATTTGGAAATTTTCTTTTTTAATTTTATTTTAGCATGAGGGAAAACACAAGGGAACAAGTTTTCTTTCTTGTTTTCCTTTCCATTTTGTTTTTCCTCAAGGAATCCATGAACCAAATGAAGCCTAAGGAAAATGTTGTCCTTTGTTTCGTTATTAAGGCTGATGGACTTCTTGGAGAATATCTTAAGATGTTTTCGCTTTTGTAATATCTTTCTTTTTCAGTGTTGTAACACTAGGGGTCTGTTTGGTGCATGGGTTTAGTGAGGGAAAAGACAGAAAAATGCTTAGGCATTGTTTGGTTTGTGGATTCATTGAGGGAAAAGAAAAGGGGAAGGAAAACTATTTCCCTTGTGTTTTTCTCCATGTTTAAATAACATTCAATGGTAAAAAATTTAACATAGTATTTACACCAACGAAAAAGGGCGGAAGGCGACTCACAAGGCTCTGTTTGGTACATGGATTTAGTGAGGGAAAATAAAGGAAAAACACTAAGGCTCTGTTTGGTACATGGATTTAGTGAGGGAAAAGAAATTAGAAGGGAAACCGAGATGGAAAACTAGTCCCTCATGTTTTCCCTTGAGTTTTCCTTCATGCTTAAATAACTATAAAAATTAAAAATTTGTAGAATATAATTATAATATAAGAAAAAATGAAGGGTAAATGTTTCATTTTCTTCTCGAACTTATATTCTTTTCTTTCCTATTTTTATCTTGGTTTTTCTTATTAACCAAATACATGAAAATGTTTTCCTCTATTTTCTTGTCTTTTCTTTTCTTGGATTTAGTGAGGAAAAAGAAAAGAAAACATAGAGGAAAATCTTTTCCTTTGTTTGGTTAATAAGGAAAACAATGAGGAAAATAGGAAAGAAAAGAGAATAAGTTGAGAAATATATTAAATATTTTGAATGTTGTGACTCATTTCCTTACATTTTTCATATATTATGATTACATTTGGAAATTTTCTTTTTTAATTTTATTTTAGCATGAGGGAAAACTCTTTTTAATTTTACTTTAGCATGAGGGAAAACACAAGGGAACAAGTTTTCTTTCTTCTTTTTCCTTTCCATTTTCTTTTTCCTCAAGGAATCCATGAACCAAACGAAGCCTAAGGAAAATGTTGTCCTTTGTTTCGTTATTAAGGGTGATGAACTTCTTGGAGAATATCTTCAGATGTTTTCGCTTTGGTAATATCTTTCTTTTCCAGTGTTGTAACACTAGGGGTCTGTTTGGTGCATGGATTTAGTGAGGGAAAAGACAGAAAAATGCTTAGGCATTGTTTGGTTTGTGGATTCATTAAGGGAAAAGAAAAGGGGAAGGAAAACTATTTCCCTTGTGTGTTTCTCCATGTTTAAATAACATTCAATGGTAAAAATTTTCACATAGTATTTACAACCAACGAAAAAGGAGGAAGGCGACTCACAAAATTAAATTTTTTTAATTTGGGTGAGTTGATCTTTACATAGTCTTTTGTATTTGTATTTATCAAATGGAAAATTCCTAATAATTGATTTTATTGTTTCAGCTGCTATTTGACATTTTTACACAGATCTGAAAGTTATTTTTCTCAGGTGGAAAGTTGGTGGCAAAACGCATGGAGTTGCACCATTCGGGAGCTTTCTCGACATGACTTGGCAAGGTTGGCTCTAATATGACACTTTCAGATATCTTCAGATGCGCATTTCCTTTGCTTGTGAAGTCCCTTTTTGCCTTTTCCCACAAACTCGGTGGTTGTGCTGCCGGTTTGGCAGGTCGGTGCTGTTTATCTTGTGAGATAGTTAAGCATTGATGACTAAACGCTACTTGTAGTTTTAATATAAATTCCGACTTGAACTTTTGATATAGATGAACCTTGTCTATCTTGTAAAGGTATTAGAGTTGTTAGAATTGGCGGAATGATTCAGGCTTCATCCAACCCGATATGATTCAGTAATTTTTTTTGGTTGAACCTATATGATTCAGTCTTTCAAATTTCTAACATTTTGAGGCTTGATATTGCATGAAACTTGTTTTAAATTGTTACCTTATTTACTTTAACCATGGTATATGTGTTCTAATATTTATGATTCACTATGACATATTACTATATTTTGTCATTTTTAGTCTTAAGAAATTAAGATTCACAATTCGATGTGAAGGATCCCAACCTTTTTGTACGCTTTTAAAGGAGGATTTTGCTGTCAATATTGCATATATCAGGAAATTTTCCTGAAGAAAAGGAGTTTGGAGGAGGTTGGGGGGCATTCTTTTGTTCTTTTCTTTTAAGCATTTAAAAGTAAAATAAAAATTGCATTTTGCAGTTTATACTATCTTTATATGCTTGTTCAAGGATTGAACAGGTGACTGAATGCTCAAGTGTATGTTGCAGGTTAATCAAGCATTATTCTTTATATGACCTTTTATTACTATTAATTTTTTTTTTTCCTTTTCATTGTATTTTGATTGCAGTTCATTCAAGCTTTAACTGATTCATGGACTGTGCATTCATCTTTATGAATTGAATGAAAACCCACCCAGTTGGTCAGAGCCTAGCTTTGTGTTATTTGGAGCTGTAGATTGTTACTTATGTGAGAAAATTGATATATATATATATATATAATGCCCGGCTCCAGTGTGCACTGGGTAAGCGCACTGGGCTTTTAAGCCTTAAATAATCGCGGGTCAGCAAGGCGCTCCTTTGTTTTTTTAGGCTTAAAAGCTCAGTGCGTTCACTCAGTGCGCACTGGTGCTCGACTCTCCTTACTTGTTGACCAAGTGATTTATTTTTATTTTTATTTATTTTTTAATCTTAGATTTGCTCTTTTTTTTTTAAATGAGATCTATTTATTTTTAATTTATTTCAAATCTCTTTTTTAATTTCTATTTTGAGATCTGTTTTATTTAAAAAAAATTCATTTTCAGATATCTCTCTATTTTTTTTCACAGATTTGATTTTGATTTTTATTATCTCTCTCTCTCTCTCTATATATATATATCTTTTTAATATATATATATATATAATTTTTTTTTCAGATCTCTTCTTTTGGTGTTAAAAGCAATAATTTAGTTATTATCTGGAAATATCCGGGCACGTCCAAACACAAAATTAGGGTATAACAGTTTATCCGACAGTTTTATTGAGTACGTTCCAAATACAGGATAGCTTAACAGCAGGATTACTATCCTTGTTCTCTATCTGCCATTTTTATCCATCCTGCCAAACGAGGCATAGTGGTGTTAAATTTTGACTTAAAATGACAAATCTACCCTTCTTTTTAGTCACAACCACATAAGAGTTTAAGTGTCAACTTTTATCTTACCACCAAGCTCTTCTTTTGCTCTAATAAGGCTTAATCTAGGAGTTGTAATAAAAAGAAGAAAAGGAATCTGTGTGTGAGTGAGAGGGGATTATTAACACAGATTGATAATTTATTAGAGAATATGCATAATGCATTGCTAGTCTCTCCTGCAACCTTAACGAACACCTATAACAAACACATAAAATCCTTTATTACAATCTTCCATCATATAACAAACTTCAAACAAACTTGCACCTTGTTAAATAAAGTCTTCAAGACAAATCAATGATCACTTGATTTGAATACTTGGGTTCAACAAAGCAAATTCACAGAACTCCAGATCAGATTCCAATATAGACATTTCATGTTCACCCAAAAGAACCCATGCTTCTATTCCATCATTCAAGATAGAATCCACCAAAACCACAAGATTCATAAACATGTGTTCCGACTTATAATCAATACAGCTCACCCATGCAGGCTTTCCCCACCCAAAATCCACTTCGCTGAAGCCCATTCTACACCAGCTACTGAATAGGTAATGTTCCACTTTTTCTATCAAAAGCATCTCTTTAACTTGTTGGAAAAACTTGAATACTTCTAGACAACCTTCATTACCTTTTATTAGTCGTGAGTAATTATCGTTGACTTCAATCACTGCCTGTCTGAGTAATGCCACCAAATAGTGCAACTCTATTTGATCTTCTCCAGGGTCGACGTCGTTGGAATTATGTCGTGCCACTGCTGGCCAGAAGATATTGCCGACAGTGTTCTCTGACAACGGTGGCACCATTCTATGTCGTAAGTTCACTGCAGGAGTCAGTATTGATGACTTTTGAGAGCCCAATACAGCTTTTGATGCAGCCATTGCGTGTTTCCATATTAAGGCGGAAACCACTTCAACACGAGTTGGGTTAGGCATAACTGGGCTAGCGGCCTTGGCTTTGAGATTCGATAATGAAGCAGGATCAAACACAAATCTCTGAATAATTCCTTTACCTTTCTTACAAAATTGTTCAAAATCTAAGGACATATCAGCCTGTGAATCTATACAAGGAATTACATCCCACGCCCCGTTGCAATCAGGGTACTGTTCTTCTTTATTATAATGCCAACTTGCATTGGCGGCCCAACGTTTAAGGAAAGCACTCATGGTTGCTCCGTCGATGATCTTGTGTAAAAAGCTCAAGCCGATAGCGATTCCTCCGCAAGAAAAGACATTGAGCTGAATTGCCACTGGAACCAACTTGTTCGTTGGTTCTAAGGAAAAGATTGGACATGGAAGAAACTTGTACAATAAGTCGATTTCAGGTTGTTTGAAGAACTCACACAATTGATAACTGACTTTGGATTCGAAAAAAAGAACACCCTCGTCGTTGCAGTCAATCGAGCTGTGGTCCTTGATCCGTCCGGCAAGCGGGTAGAATTCAGTTAAGGTCTTGGAGACCGAATTCTTCAGCCGAGTCAATATTTCGTTGACTTTGTTATCACTTGAAGGAGGGTAGAAAAAGATGATTGGAGTATAGATCATATGAGTCGAAAGCTGGTCCAAGAGAGAGATTTTGAAGGTTCTAAGGTTAAGAGGTGTTGGGGAGGAAGGTCTGATGATCTCTCTCGAAATCACTTCAACTTCCAATATTCCCATTTTGTTGGAAACTTTTTTATGCTTGTATCACAAAACTTGCTGCAAGTTGATACAAATAGCTTTTGCTAATGTTCATCAAGCAAGAACCTATATATATATATATATATACAATGGCGGAGCCATAATTTGTTTTTGGGTTGTTTTTGGGGCCTAAGGAAGCTATACAGGGATTGCCTCCGATTTTTTTTTGGGTCCATTTATACATATTTGATAATAATATATAGTGTCAAATTGCGATTATTTAAGAATAATATCATTTTTTGGGTTACTATTTATACATTTTGGTGTCTATTTATCAATAAGGTATGGTGTCAAATTGAGTTTGGAACACTTAATTAGGGTGGGATAAACTATATTTAGGCTAAATTATCACATATACTAATAAAATTCTCAAAATTTGGGGAGGACAGATTACATTTGGGTTAAAATATCACATGAACTAATTTTCTTAGGTTGGAAGGTGTTGGTGAAGATGGCCTGATGATTTCTCTTGAGATTACTTTAAATTCCATATCTATTTCTGGAAGAGTAGTGCTATTCTTCCCAAATACTTTTCAAATATGTGTTGCAGTGGGTCACTGGATTTTGTTTGGAGGATGTTAAAGTGATCTCATAAATATTAAATGTGGTCCTATTGTCATATGTAGATATTTAAAAAATATTTAAGATGCAAAATTTAAGAAGCAGAGCATTAATCTTAAGAGTCTTAACTGATCACATGGAAGCATTCCTACATATGATGTCAATGTAGATTGAGTTTTTGGATTAATCATTCCCCATATGGTAGTGTTGATTCTGTAAATAAAATGGTCAAATCGGATCCACATTTTATGGGTGGGAACTGGATCTGTCTAGTTCAAATCATACCACCACCAATTTTATTTTATTAACATGTTCTGACAAATAATAGTCTAACTTTCTACTCGTAACGAATAATTTGGGATCATTAAAAGAATTTAGGGTAAATTACATAGACCTCCTCAAGGTTTGATCAAATTACAGGGCGATATGCAAAATTACAACAATGCTTTGGGCACAAACAAAATCTACCAACACCTAAATGTGTCAATCGCTCTCCTCCATGGACCCTACAGTGTCAGTAGACCTCATCAGAAGAGATAGACACATTTATGTGTTTGTGAATTGTGTTTGTGCCCCAATCATTATTCGCAAAATTACACTAACCTCCCTTGTCTGACTTTGTTGGGACGCCCGGGAGTGAGTAAAATACTGAATTTACCATTCTACTTTCATTTTCTTTGTTTTCTTTGTGATATTTCAATCTAAAAGTAAGTTAACCAAAAAAAACAAAAACATAAAAGCTATCCATTTATAACTCTTAGGCTTAGTTTGGCCCCCCTTTTGGTGCTTCTCCTTTTTTAAAGCACAATTTCATGTTAATTCATTTGGTAACTACTTTATGAGCTTTGCAAAAATTGAACTTAGGGCTTTTTTGGGGGAGCTTTTAAAAGCTCTACAATGGAGCTTTTAAAAGCTCAAGGTGGCTTTTTGGTTTCATGATATCTTTTTGAAGAGTAGTGTGTCACTTGTATAAAATTATCAAACAACTTAGTAGTAAATTTCATAAGCTCCTTTTAAAAAGCTACATAGGGCCAAACTAAGCCTTAGTCTTCTTCTTCCCCCATCCCGGCTCAAAACCATATGTATATACTATATATATACATAACCGATTTTTGAAATCCCATGCTGATCACATGCAAGATTCCTACATGTGTGTATGTAGATTGAGTTTTTAGATTATTTATGAGAGAGAGAGAGAGACTGAGAGAGAGCATAAAGTCCTACTCCTTGCTCTAGGCACGATCTATATTTTATTCAGTAAAAAATGTATGTTATCACAAAAAGAAATGTAAACGAAATCTGGCTCTAGAACTTAAGTAGCTAGTGAGTTTGCATCACGAAAAGCTAAGAAAATATATTTTGACAAGGTACACAAAAAAAAAAAAAAAATCAAATCGAAGGTCCTTAGTAGAATTGTGGAGAGGGTCAAAGACTCCATGGTACCTTTTAATTTCACAAAATCTTATTTAGAACACAAATACAAATTGCTCGAATTAGCGATTAATGAAATAATCGAAGGCCGTAAGTAATGTAATTGGTAATAGAGAACTCGAAATAACGAAAAGCACTTGCAATTGGTTCAAAAATCCTATAGGCGAGGCACCTCTTCCAACTTATAAGCAGAAGCAAGTAAGATATGCTTTTTTGAAAAAAAAGCAAAAACTATATTAGAATGCAACTTATAAATAAGTTAAAAATAAAGATGTGAATGTAATTATAAATTAATAGCTAGAATGCCTTTTGTAAATGACATTCCAAAGGGACCATATCTCTTGGAAAAATAAGAGACACCTACAGAATGTAAATGGTATAGTTGTATAGAAAGGAATTTGCAACACTAGCAAAACTGGCACTGCTTTAAACAGTGCTTGACCGAATTTGACACGCTTTTTTTTTTTTTTTTTTCAGTGTCAAATGTCAGGGATTCAATTTTTTTGGCACTGTTTAAACAAAGTCCAGATTTTGTTCAAAGGGTACCAGATTTCGGAGATTTGGCACTCTTTTTTGGCACTGTTGAAAATAGTGCCCGAAATGCGCCCCGTGTCAATATAGCTAGGCAACACCCGCTCGTCACATGTCACATGTTGGGTCCCTTAGTCTGGCACGCTTTTGGCACTGCTATAAATAGTACCAGTTTTTAATTTAGTAAAAAAATATTAATTAAATCTGGTATGGTTTTGGCCAGTGCTAGATTATTTTGTGAGAAGAAATAAATTTTGGCCGCATCATAGCACAAATATATAAAATAGCAATAGCACTTGTATGACAAATAACACTCACAACTACAAGGAGCAATCAATATAAAAAAAATCTCTAATAGAAGAGAAAAACCATAGCAATCCAATGTATAGTGCATACATGAAAGTAACTTACAAGTATACTTACAATCCAAAAAATGAATGAATAATACACAAACCCAAATCAAAGTAATTTGCATGATTCAGACACTCATCCATAGATACTTACTTACAACCACATGTACAATTTTCACAAAGAGAGCGCATTGATGCATAAATATTAACTTTTAAATAGACAGGTTGACCAGAGGAAATCATGTAGTCGTCCTTGAATTTCATTGACTTGGAACGTTGGGCCCTGAGCTCTCCACTAACAATAACCTATAAGAGGAAATAGATCACAACTAGGTATCCAATTAAATGAGAAATTTTCCAAACAAACCTCGCATCCTTTTGCCCCACTTGCTTTAACCTTCATTTTGAACCATTAATATTCATTTTTGGATCTAGGGTATTAGTATCAAAAGTGATCATCACAACTAAGGCTTCCTATTGGTGCCTCCATTTTCCATTTTGGTGTTCTCTAGCTCAAGTTTTGGCCTAGAGGAAGAAGAGGGTTTCTTAAGTTTCTTGTTCTTGGAAGCTCTACAACTTGGGTCGATCTTCTATTTTTTTTCCTCTTGGATTCTATTTCTTTTGCACATTTCCACTCTCAAGAATAAAGGTAGATTTCATTGTCTTCATTCACTATATCTCCTATCTCTATTTTGTGATTTGTTTTAAAAATGTTAGGGATTAAAGCTTAAGAATAAATCTTGGTTTGCTCATCTCAAAGATTCTTATTGTGCAAACATTTATTTTTAGTTAAATTTTAAGTTTACTTAGATGAGAATATTTGTTTAATTGTTGAATAATTGCCTAAGTGAACTAAATGAACTACATGTTTATTTATTAAGTGCTCTTTATGCCTATTACTTGTTGCTCTTAGAAGTTCTAATGTGCATATGTTGATATTCCTATGAATTTGAAATCAAATGTTAGCATAATTAATGTTGAAGTAATTAGACTTTCCAAGTTATAACAAGCATGTTAATTATCATTGGTGAATAAGGACATTTGCATTGATATCATTGAATTCACGTGCATTGTTACCAAGTGGGCACACCTCATAGCATAGCACAATTGTATATGAGAAAATCCCAAAATGGGGATAAAAGATGTGCAAAATCTAGATGTGGGTTATGTGTGAGGACAGAGTGGATGTACCAAAGAACATTCCAAACTCCAGCTAATTATATTCGCGACTATCTATCAAAAAGTTGGTATGCTACATTCCAAGTGGGGATGACACACGATCCGGTAATGAGGCAAGTGATCAAGTATTCATGGCCCTAGGGCTCTTTAGTTGCATTGCATATGTGGCATTCATGGCACCACATGTTGCATTTTAGTTATGGGATGTATATTGAATCTCTACAATGTTTTCTACAAAGTCATCATGCTTAATGAATCTGTAAAACCACTTTGTTTTAGGTGACGTTGACAAGGGCAAGGCCCACGAGTAGGGGTGGCAATTCGGGTTAAACGTGTCATTTATCGGGTTGTGTGCTTTGGGTTTCATTTTTAGTTTCGAGTGCTATTCATCCATAAGACAAACTAATTTTAATGTAATCATGTCATGTCATGTCATGTTGTGTTTGGGTTGTGTCAAAAATTGTTACCCCTACCCACGAGTAGTCAACTCGGTGAACTTTTTTGAAGACATTCCTTGTGGAGTCTTGTTTTGAAAATGTATTCATTACATAGATGGAATTGAGGAACTTGTAATATATGATAATTTAGAATCATGGACATTGATTAAGATTGTAATAACCTGCATTTTCATTTAATTTCTTGTAATTGCATTTGACATATTTAAATTCAATTTGAATTTCCATGATTAATCTGTATTGTTAATCTCATTGTTATTTACAATTCTTGCATATTAAAACTGATTTCTTGTTCTATTTCATAATTAAAATACTTTTGGGATCAAATTGTAATTTTTACAAAAGTTAGTAATACCTGTGTGGATTTCAAAATCTGTATTTCAAAATGGTGGAAATATTTCCCTTTGACTCAATCAATATTTTTATGAAACCAGGAAATCACTTCTTACACTAAAATGAATTTTCTGTATTTTTGTGGTGGACACCGCACCCCGAAAATACCAGTTTATGTTCAAAACTGTCCACGCTATGTTAAACTTCCACAGATTTTGGAAGTGACTGATTGGACAATTGCTTTATTTCCAATTATGGAAAGTAATCATTTGATAGGCCTTGTTTGGGTGTGCTCCTATGTTGTGTATTAGTTTATGCCATAAGCTTGATTTTCCCAAACACTTTCTTGTTGGCCCCTATGAACCTACACTTGACCCTTTAATCATCTGCAGAGCCAATACTCTTTGTATATATATACGTATATGTATATCAGCTCTCAGGAATACTTGGAATGGATTGATTTTGAAAGAAAAGCAAAATTTATTTTGTTGAGTAACCAACAAATTACTTGGCCCCCAAGTCCATCTCAATTCACTCTCTATATATATATATATGCATTACTCACACTTACATCCTACACTTCACAATCCAGAGAGAGTTTGGAGAGTTCTTAAGCTCTGAAGTTGTAGCGAGAAAACATCAACACCATAGCCTATAAGTTTACAATTGGGGTTTTATTTGTGCTTCTTTCTCAACAATCTCCACTCTCTTGATCAAAGTGAGTATCATCAACTCACTTTGAATGTAATATACGCTTATATACTGTTAGCATAGCTTAATTGATGAGACACCATTGTTAATCTTGTTCATGAAACTCCATAGCTTGAAACTCAATTTTTCAAACTTAACCAAGTTCCATTTTTAGAGATGATTATGAAAGATTATGGTATATATACACTATGTGTAAAGTTTTGAAGCTTAATTCATTCATATCAAAAAGTATATTAGAAATCAAATTTTCACAACTTTTAGTTTTTCATAAAATTCTAGAGTTATAGAATGATTTGTGTAAAATTGATTATGGAATCATAATTCTTGTGAAAAACCAAAGAAATCCATATATTATATGTCCTATATACGTTAGAATTGCAAAATGGGTCAAAAGACCCCTGAAAATCTGAAACAGGGCATTCTCCACGAAGAAGATGAAGCTTTAGCATCAGCTCGCGACACGACCGCGCGCGCGAGAATCGGGCGAATGGCCCGCGCGAGTGACCCCTCGCGCGAGGCATGCATCTCCAGGCAGACAAAAAGTTTATATATAAAATGAAAATTAGGCATATCGCGCGAGCGGCCCGCGCGCGCGAATTCTGGCAGTTTCTGTTATTGTCTGTTTTCTGTTAAGGGACTGTTTGGTTCAATTTTTAAAGACTTTTAAGGTTCTGTTTGGGAAATTTAGTTAATCAGAACTCTATTGGTTATGTTTGAATGATTAAAACATTGTATTATGACTTATCAATCCCCGTACGCGCGTTGTCCTTTTAATTCAGCGTTTTGCTTATGTTTAAGTGCATATCATTCATATGAGGTCAGTGGTACATACATGTGGGTGTCAATCAGTGTGGAAAAGAGTAATGGTCAGTGTGAAAAGAGTATGAGATGAGTATGAGTTTTGAGATTGAGATTGCGGTTGTGGTTGCGGTTGTGGTTGTGGTTGTGGTTGAGTTTGAGGTTGCGGCGAGGGTATCTTTGAAATGCGACGGTGGCAAATATGGACACTCCCTGACGCCCATGAAAGCGTTAAAGTGTGTGACGCCGAACTTGGACATTCCCTGGCACCCATGGTAGTGCTAAAGTATGGCCTACGGACACTCCCTGATACCCGAGTCTGGATACTGCGTGAGGTTGCTCCGGTATTTGCATGGCGGTTTAGGTATTCAAAGTGTGAGGCAATGGACACTCCCTAGTACCCCGGACCAAAGTGTGAGGCAAACTGGACACTCCCTGGCGCCCCGTTGCTAAAGTGTGGCTATCTTAGTGTTTCAAAGATACCAGGAGTAAGATAGTGGGTTGTTGTGGCTGTCGAGAGAAAAGAGTCGGCAAGATGAGTGTGGTGCATTGTCTCATACACGAGTAACTATTTTTATGAATGAACGACTTTTAATATATTCCTTGTTGTTTTATAAAGTGAATTCTCTCTATGGTCAAACTATTAATTTTACAAATTGAAAATGGAAAAAGGTAAATGGGTATGTTTTACATTCAAAGTTATGTTTTTAATACACACCAGCTTCTTGAAGCTGACGACGTTGATGCGTCCTGGACATTCGTGTTCAGGCTTTTCAGGTTATAACCAGGAGGAATCGTATGACTATGCTAATTGAGAATGGATGCTTTCGGAATGAGGAAACTGTTTATTTATTATATGTTTTTAAGTTTTAAACTGTTTTGTAATAAGGATGACTGTAACAGACATTAAGCTATTGTTTTGTTTCAAGGCGGTTTGTGCCTTTAGATGACCTGTGCTGTAATACTTATTAAGTTAGAATAATTTGTAAACTTTGATTACCCTACTCTGATTATTTTGATTTGTTGTTCGACGTTTGGGACGGAATCGATCCTTCAAACTGTCGCGACCTACGGGTCCATAAAGGAAAATAAACGCTTTCCTTATTTATGCTACGTCGGGGTGTGACAGGATTTAGTGGTATCAGAGCCAGGTTATTATTTATCTCAAGATAGTTTAGGCAGGTTAGGGTTTACCAGTATAGACCCGATTTCACATTCCATTAAGTATTACACACCCGATGATACGACAGGGAGGATAGACTCAGCACCCAAATGCTTAAGATTATCTTTGTCCTGACTTAAGTAGTACCTTTTTATCAGGTATGCATTCAGCTCATCCGCTATATGTACCAGACAGGTTTGGAGGACACTTTGTGACACCTGGGGCAGTGATCCCAGCCTTTCTCGACTTATATCATACGGCCGTTGAGCAGTTGGCCACAGCGACTGTAGTATCTGATGTTTGGCACCAGGTTCACGTGGTAGGTTTAGTTGACTTAACTCGTATCCGCCTAGAGGTTCGTTACTTTGCAGAGGCTCAACGCTTGGTTTTAGTCGAAGTTTTGAGGTTGATCGATAGCGATGCTTTCTATTTTCCCCTCGAGATTCAGATTGTGCATGCCCATCTGGCTCAGTTAGAGATGCCCCCACTAGTAGTTCCCATCACCGAGGACGATGCTGAGGCTGTTCATGTGGTCCCAGTGGGTGGAGAGATTATAGAGGACGGCATAGGTCTAGATGATCTCGCCGCTGAGCTCAAAGCTGAGCTAGCACTTGAGCTAGCCTTACCTGAGGAGATGGTAGTTGAGGCAGATGCCCCTGTACCTGCTTCATTGTCGACTTCTCACAGTTATGATGGGGTCGGTCCGTTCTTTGTGCAGCGATTTTGCCCCGTCGATTCGCTAGATCTCCTGATAGCTTCTTATGGGGATGATTGACTTTTAGATATGACTTTGTACATATTGACTGTTTTGACTATTAGCTCTATCTCTTTTTGCAACTATAATTACATGCATTAGAGTGTAGGGCAATGACCCCATTTTTGTAAACTCTTGCATGCGTCCTAACCCATACAGATAGGGTAGGCATTGATCTGACCATACATGCTTTTTATATCAACTTGACAAGAAGTTATATATATAAAATATACCCTTTTGAATGCTGTTGTTTAAATTGCTTCAATAGAACTGCTTCATGCATGTTTCTCATCCTTTCATCACCATCATGCATAGAATGGCCGGGGGACTCAGAAGGAACAGGAATTTAATCGAGGGAGCACCTGAGGCTGCCGATCCCACAGGAATATTTGAAGCTTTCATCAGGCGTCTCGAAAGGGTTAGTAATCAGAATGAAAACCGACGAGACCGCCAAACTGGAGACAAATTGCTGGAGAGATTCCGTGCACTAAGACCTAAGCAGTTTGTGGGTACAGCAGAACCCTGGAAGGCCGAACAATGGTTAAGGCAGATGGATCGGATGTTCGAGGCTGTCCAGTGCAACGAGATGGACAAGAGGAGGTTGGCTATGTTTCAATTGACCGATGCCGCTGCAGATTGGTGGGATTCGGTCATAGCCACTATCGGGAATGGAGCTGCAATGGGAATGACGTGGACTATGTTCAAGGCGAGATTTTTGGAGAAGTACTTCCCAGCTACAGAGAGGCACAGAAGAGAGAAGGAATTCATGGACCTGACGCAAGGAACCAAGTCGGTGCAAGAGTACACCACACCAGTTTGAGAGACTGTCTCGGTTTTTCCCTCACCTGGTTGATACTGAGGAGAAGAAGATCCATAAGTATAACCAAGGGCTGACACCACAGATTCACCGCCTGACTCTCGACCACCTAGATAAATCGTTTGAAGGACTTGTTGATTTGGCTACCGATCTGGAAGAGGATGCTCGAGTGAACCGAAAACAATTTGAATTCTGACCGCCTCACAGGGGTAATTTTGGGAATAGACCACCAATGAACCGTACCCAAGGGCAGAAGAGGAATTTTGACGGAAGCAAGAAGACTCAGGCTATTACCTATCTGACTCAACCCCGAGTAGGAGAAGGAAGTAGTAATGGAAAGTACTTCAACTGTGGCAACCCTGGACATCTGGCTCGTGATTGTAAGGCACCAAGGCGTGCTGCTCAGCAAGGGATAGTCTGCTTCAACTGTGGTGAACCAGGTCATATCAGTAGGTTCTGCACTGCTCCTAAGCAGGTGACTTATGGTCAACAGGGTCAGACTCGCTTGAATGCTGTTATTCCTGATGCCGCTGGATATGATGGAACTGCGTATGAAGAAGGAAATTATGGAGAAGCTCAACCTAATCAGCAAGCAGTGGAAGGTACATTAACTCTGTTTAACTTCCATGTTAAAGTGTTATTTGATACGGGTACTGCTCGTTCATATCTGTTAATACAATTAGGAGATTGGGTATCTTACCTCATCGCTTAGAGAAAGCTTTGAAGGCTACTTCGCCACTAGGAGCTGCAGTCAGATTAGGACATGTGTGCAAGGATTGTCCTTTACGGTTAGGAGACCGAGAAATCCCTGCTAGGTTGATTGTCTTATCGATGAAGGAGTTCGACATAATCCTAGGAATGGATTGGCTCTCTCATAATCAAGTGAAGTTGGATTGTGCGAGGAAGAGAATTACATTCCCGGACAACGAGGATCAACCCTTTGATTTTCAATGTAACCCTTCGGGAGATATGTTCCTCACGAGATGTTTAGTCAACATCGAAGTCGTCAGTACAGAGGTGACAGCGTCATCTATACCTGTAGTCAAGGACTTCGAAGAAGTATTTCAAGATGTTTATGGTTTGCCGCCCGAGAGAAGTATAGAGTTCTGTATTGAGCTTATACCGGGTACCGTACCGATCACCAAGGTTCCCTACAGAATGGCCCCACAAAACTATTGGAATTGAAGGAACAAGTTCAAGAGCTCGAGAACCTAGGTTTTGTACGTCCAAGTACATCGCCTTGGGGAGCACCTGTGTTATTTGTGAAGAAGAAGGACGGAACGCTATGGTTATGTATCGACTATAGAGAACTGAACCGAGTAACTATCAAGAACAAGTATCCTTTGCCGCAGATTGACGATTTGTTTGATCAACTACAAGGAGCTACGACATTTTCCAAGATAGACCTAAGGTCGGGATATCATCAGTTGAGGGTACGAAAAGAAGACATACCTAAAACTGCTTTCAGAACCCGATATGGTCATTATGAATTTCTGGTGATGCCATTTGGAATGACGAATGCCCCGACAGTGTTCATGGATTTAATGAACAGAGTGTTCAAGCCTTATTTGGATCAGTTTGTCATCGTCTTTATAGATGATATTTTGATCTATTCTAAGTCAGGAGAAGAACACGAGCAACATCTACGGATTGCGATGCAAACGCTTAAGGACCACTACTTGTATGCCAAGTTCAGTAAGTGTGAGTTCTGGTTGCAAGAAGTAAAATTTTTGGGACACAAGGTGTCATCTCAAGGAATCTCAGTGGATTCGTCCAAGACCGATGCTGTGTCAAACTGGGTTAGGCCGAGCAACCCTACAGAAGTCCGGAGTTTTCTTGGACTCGCAGGCTATTACAGGAGATTTGTTGAGGGATTCTCTAAAATAGCCGCACCATTGACCGGGTTGACGAAGAAGAATTTGAAGTTCGACTGGACAGAGAAGCATGAGCGCGCCTTTCGAGAGTTGAAAGAGAGACTCACTACCGCGCCGGTACTAGCAATACCCAAGCCTGATGAGAAGTTCACTATCTTTAGTGACGCGTCATATCAAGGACTGGGGTGTGTACTTATGCAAGATGGCAGAGTTATCACATATGGATCCAGACAGTTGAAGCCGAATGAGTTGAACTATCCCATTCATGATTTGGAGTTGGCGGCAGTGGTATTTGCACTCAAGATTTGGAGACACTATCTCTACGGTGAGAAGTTTGATTTGTTCTCCGATCACAAGAGTTTGAAATATTTGTTCACACAGAAAGAGTTGAACATGAGGCAACGCAGATGGATGGAGTTGATCAAAGATTACGACTTCACGTTAGAATACCACCCGGGTAAAGCCAATGTGGTTGTTGATGCCCTGAGTTGACAGACTCGTGAGATGATCGCCTCCTTAATGGTTAGAGAGTGGCGAGCATTAGAAACTTTGGCGGAATTCGACGTACAGAGTGCTGAGGAAAGAGAAGGACAACTTCTCGGATGTCTTATCCTACAGCCTGTTCTTATCGACCACATTATTGGAGCTCAAAAAGAAGATGAGAAGTTTCAAGCTTGGTTCGTGAAGATGTCAGAAAAAGACCCGACAGAATGGAAGGTGGGAGTCAATGGAGAGTATCGTTGCAGGAATAGACTGTGTGCCAGGTGATGAAGAGCTAAGGAAAGATATCCTGGAAGAAGCATATAAGTCGAGATATACAGTTCACCCAGGAGGAACGAAGATGTACAAAGATTTGAAGAGAAATTTCTGGTGGGAGGGTATGAAGAAAGATGTGGCTGAATTTGTATCCAAGTGTTTGACATGTCAACAAGTCAAAGTCGAACATCAGAGACCCTCAGGATTGTTGCAACCGCTACCTATTCCTGGTTGAAAGTGGGAGCACATTACGATGGATTTTGTAGTAAGATTGCCCCGATCGCAGCAGAATCATGACGCTATTTGGGTAATCGTGGACCGATTGACGAAGTCTGCTCATTTCATCGCTTACTGTATGACATACCCGGTGGAAAAGATGAGCCGGATGTACATACAACAAGTTGTGTGGCTACACGGTGCACCTGTGTCAATAGTGTCAGACCGTGACGCACGTTTTACCTCTGGATTTTGGGAAAGTCTGCAAGAAGCTATGGGAACCTCGCTCAAGATGAGTATTGCGTTTCACCCTCAGACAGATGGACAAACTGAGCGTGTTAATCAGATCATGGAAGATATGCTTAGGGCTTGTGTTATTGATTTTGAAGAATCTTGGGAGACCCACTTGCCGTTGGTTGAATTTGCCTATAACAACAGTTATCACACGAGTATAGGTATGGCTCCGTTCGAAGCATTGTACGGACGACCATGCCGCTCTCCATTATGTTGGCCAGAAGTTGGGGACACAGAGTTGTTGGGACCAGATTTGGTTAGAGAAACCAACGAGAAGATTTCTTTGGTCAAGGAAAGGATGAGAACCGCTCAGAGCCGGTATAAGAGTTATGCTGATCGACGCCGGAAGGATTTGGAGTTTAGTGTTGGAGATCACGTGCTTCTCAAGGTTTCACCGACCCGAGGAGTGGTACGTTTTGGTCTCAAGAGAGGAAAATTAGCTCCACGTTTCATCGGACCGTTCGAGATTTTGGAAAGTGTCGGGAAAGTAGCTTATCGACTGGCGCTACCACCGAAGATGTCTGGGGTTCACAACGTGTTTCATGTGAGTATGTTGAGGAAGTGCATACGCGACCCCTCGCACGTGGTTAGTTATGACGATATTGAGATGAGTCATAACGTTTCTTACAAGGAGAGACCTGTGAAGATTTTGGATTAGAGTATCAAGAAGTTGAGGAATAAGGATATCCCATTGGTGAAGGTTCAGTTGAATCACCATGACGAGAATGAAGCCTCGTGGGAAGTTGAAGCTGATATGAGGAAGAAGTACCCGGAGTTGTTTCATGACTAGTCAGTCTTGATTTCGGGGACGAAATCCTGTATAAGGGAGGAAGGGTGTAATAACCTGCATTTTCATTTAATTTCTTGTAATTGCATTTGACATATTTAAATTCAATTTGAATTTCCATGATTAATTTGTATTGTTAATCTCATTGTTATTTACAATTCTTGCATGTTAAAACTGATTTCTTGTTCTATTTCATAATTAAAATACTTTTGGGATCAAATTGTAATTTTTACAAAAGTTAGTAATACCTGTGTGGATTTCAAAATCTGTATTTCAAAATGGTGGAAATATTTCCCTTTGACTCAATCAATATTTTTATGAAACCAGGAAATCACTTCTTACACTAAAATGAATTTTCTGTATTTTTGTGGTGGACACCGCACCCCGAAAATACCAGTTTATGTTCAAAACTGTCCACGCTATGTTAAACTTCCACAGATTTTGGAAGTGACTGATTGGACAATTGCTTTATTTCCATTTATGGAAAGTAATCATTTGATAGGCCTTGTTTGGGTGTGCTCCTATGTTGTGTATTAGTTTATGCCATAAGCTTGATTTTCCCAAACACTTTCTTGTTGGCCCCTATGAACCTACACTTGACCCTTTAATCATCTGCAGAGCCAATACTCTTTGTATATATATACGTATATGTAGATCAGCTCTTAGGAATACTTGGTATGGATTGATTTTGAAAGAAAAGCAAAATTTATTTTGTTGAGTAACCAACAAATTACTTGGCCCCCAAGTCCATCTCAATTCACTCTCTCTCTATATATATATGCATTACTCACACTTACATCCTACACTTCACAATCCAGAGAGAGTTTGGAGAGTTCTTAAGCTCTGAAGTTGTAGCGAGAAAACATCAACACCATAGCCTATAAGTTTACAATTGGAGTTTTATTTATGCTTCTTTCTCAACAATCTCTACTCTCTTGATCACAGTGAGTATCATCAACTCACTTTGAATGTAATATATGCATATATACTATTAGCATAACTTAATTGATGAGACACCATTGTTAATCTTGTTCATGAAACTCCATAGCTTGAAACTCAATTTTTCAAACTTAACCAAGTTCCATTTTTAGAGATGATTATGAAAGATTATGGTATATATACACTATGTGTAAAGTTTTGAAGCTTAATTCATTCATATCAAAAAGTATATTAGAAATCAAATTTTCACAACTTTTAGTTTTTCATAAAATTCTAGAGTTATAGAATGATTTGTGTAAAATTGATTATGGAATCATAATCCTTGTGAAAAACCAAAGAGATCCATATATTATATGTCCTATATACGTTAGAACTGCAAAATGGGTCAAAAGACCCCTGAAAATCTAAAACAGGGCATTCTCCACGAAGAAGATGAAGCTTCAGCATCAGCTCGCGACACGACCGCGCGCGCGAGAATCGTGCGAGCGGCCCGCGCGAGCGACCAGCGCGCGCGAGGCATGCATCTCCAGGCAGACAGAAAGGTTTATATATAAAATGAAAATTAGGCATATCGCGCGAGCGGCCCGCGCGAGCGACCCCTCGCACGAGCGGCCCGCGCGCGCGAATTCTGGCAGTTTCTGTTTTTGTCTATTTTCTATTAAGGGACTGTTTGGTTCAATTTTTAAGTACTTTTAAGGTTCTGTTTGGGAAATTTAGTTAATCAGAACTCTATTGGTTATGTTTGAATGATTAAAACATTGTATTATGACTTTTCAATCCCCGTACGCGCGTTGTCCCTTTAATTCAGCGTTTTGCTTATGTTTAAGTGCATATCATTCATATGAGGTCAGTGGTACATATATGTGGGTGTCAGTCAGTGTGGAAAAGAGTAATGGTCAGTGTGAAAAGAGTATGAGATGAGTATGAGTTTTGAGATTGAGATTGCGATTGTGGTTGCGGTTGTGGTTGTGGTTGTGGTTGAGTTTGAGGTTGCGGCGAGGGTATCTTTGAAATGCGACGGTGGCAAATATGGACACTCCCTGACGCCCATGGAAGCGTTAAAGTGTGTGACGCCGAACTTGGACATTCCCTGGCACCCATGGTAGTGCTAAAGTGTGGCCTACGGACACTCCCTGATACCCGAGTCTGGATACTGCGTGAGGTTGCTCCGGTATTTGCATGGCGGTTTAGGTATTCAAAGTGTGAAGTAATGGACACTCCCTCGTACCCTGGACCAAAGTGTGAGGCAAACTGGACACTCCCTGGCGCCCCATTGCTAAAGTGTGGCTATCTTAGTGTTTCAAAGATACCAGGAGTAAAATAGTGGGTTGTTGTGGCTGTCGAGAGAAAAGAGTCAGCAAGATGAGTGTGGTGCATTGTCTCATACACGAGTAACTGTTTTTATGAATGAACGACTTTTAATATATTCCTTGTTGTTTTATAAAATGAATTCTCTCTATGGTCAAACTATTAATTTTACAAATTGAAAATGGAAAAAGGTAAATGGATATGTTTTACATTCAAAGTTATGTTTTTAATACTCACCATCTTCTTGAAGCTGGCGACGTTGATGCGTCCTGGACATTCGTGTTCAGGCTTTTCAGGTTATAACCAGGAGGAATCGTACGACTATGCTAATTGAGAATGGCTGCTTTCGGAATGAGGAAACTGTTTATTTATTATATGTTTTTAAGTTTTAAACTGTTTTGTAATAAGGATGACTGTAACAGACATTAAGCTATTGTTTTGTTTCAAGGCGGTCTGTGCCTTTAGAAGACCCGTGCTGTAATACTTATTAAGTTAGAATAATTTGTAAGCTTTGATTACCCTACTCTGATTATTTTGATTTGTTGTTCGACGTTTGGGACGGAATCGATCCTTCAAACTGTCGCGACCTACGGGTCCATAAAGGAAATTAAACGCTTTCCTTATTTATGCTACGTCGGGGCGTGACAAAGATTGTTAAGCTTACATGTTTATCTCCTCTTCTTTTGTATCCGACTCAAGCTATGTACATTGAATTCTCTACAATGCTCCACATGGCACCTATGTGGAATTTTCTCCACACAACCTTTTATCTATGTGGCTTTTTCTACTCTTGAAACCCTTCATTACGTTATCTTCTTCTCGCCTCTCTGAATTGCTTCAAACGTCCATTCCTTTCCCAGAATTGATCAATCAAACAACACCACCTTTACCTCTTCCACATCCATCGAATAGCCACTACTACTTGTATGGTGCAGATTTTCTTTTCTCAAAATAGAAGAAACTAGAAACCCTATCAAAGCCCGCTTTGATATGTATGCATAATGCGTCTTGCATTGGCCGATGCTTTGGGAACTCATCAATTACTCCTACAATGTGAGTCTGTTCATCTCTTTCTCAAATCTTTTACATATGTTTCTGCTTATATTGATTTGAGCACATACATATCCATAGCTGTATGATTTCTCTGCCTAATTTTGTAGATTCTTTGTGTATTTGGTGATATTCTTTCATTCTATGGAATGCATTCAAACTGTTTGTTTTTTGTCCTAAGAGAGGTCTTTCCTCTATGGTCGGGTTATGGTGAGGCACTTTTGATGGGGGGTTTTCATGTTTTAGACCAAAGAAAATGATATTTCTCTCTCTCTCTCTCTCTCTCTCTCTCTCTCTCTCTCTCTCTCTCTCACATAGTCAATTTAGGATTAGGGATTGCGATTGTTTTTATCAAATTCCGTCCTGTGTGTGGATATTCACACATATATATATAATTATATATCTGTGCAGGTTCGTCCTTACCAACTGTGGACTACCCAAGCTTCAAGCTTGTGATTATCAACGATGGTGTTAAGGGTATTTTTGTCATTTTTAGGTTCAATTTGTTTTAGAATTTTAAATTATATTGTCAATTTGATTCGCTTTTAAGAAAAGTTCTAGGGTATGGTTAAAACACTTGGTCAAATGTGATATAACTCTCTTTACAAAATAAACCAATTAATTTACTTCCAAAATTTTTTATACCATACTAATATATAATATTTTGATAAAATATTCCAACAATCCCCCACTTATTTTAACAAAACAATCAATAGATTAATTGGAATACAGAATAACAATTTGTAGTGTCATGTATAAATAAAGGTGAACACCGTCTTGAACCTTTACATAGTGAAAAATATTTAAGGTATAAGAATCTTGAGTGACAGAGTCTTGAACTCAGATTCTTATGTATACAACAAATATTATTCACACATAACACTTTTCATGGTGTAGTCTCAAAAGGCCAGCATGTTACGGCCTTGTGCTTTATCCAGGTGTCATAAATGCTCTAGAGAAGTTGCCCAATCAATTCTCATAGGAAGCAGCCCCAACTTCTACATTCACTAGGTGAGTCTATCAAGAGTGCTCAAACAACTGGGCACCCCGTCTATAAGGACCATAGAACTCATTATGTGCATAAACTCAGCCTCCAAATTGCTATAGGATATCATGCTAATCATAAGTATGGGACAAGTAAAATGCATGATCCACCGCCAATTACTATGTGACTTATTCTTATCCTTTGAACCCGGTTCTTGGGATCTCCAGTCTCCAGGTTGGGTTACTATCACATGTAATTTATTTATTAATGGGCTTAAGCCCCATACCTTTGGAGATACCCCATAGCTCTACTCTTGTTAAAGCTTTGGATAACAGGTTTGCGAGATTATCGCCAGACCTCACAAAATAAATAGTAACAGAACCCTCAGAAATAAATTCTCTCATAGTACAGTGCTTACGACGTATTTGTCATGATTTGCCATCGTAATATTGATTCTATACTCTCCTATGGTAGCAGTGCTGTCACAGTTCTTGTAATTATTATCTCCCAAATTACATTGGCCTCACCCAAATCTTTCATATCAAAATTAAGTGACAAGAAATTTTTGGTCTGTTTTATAATCTCTAAATTAGAACAAAAAATTTATAAATCATCCACATATACACATATCATAACACATATTTCATCATTGTATTTATAATAAATACATTTGTCACTCTCATTAATTTTGAAACCATTTAAAATAATAGGTTGATCAAATTTTTCATGCCACTGTTTGGGTGCCTGTTTTAAACCATATAATAATTTAATTAGTTTATAAACTATATTTTTATTATTCGGATCAGTAAAACCCTCAGGTTGATCTAAATAAATTTCCCCCTCTAATTCTCCATTTAGAAAGCTATTTTAACATCCATTTGATGAATATATAAATCGTGAATAGCAACAACAGGTAATAAAACTCTAATAGAAGTAATACGAGAAGCTGGAAAATCTGTATCAAAAAAGTCGATATTTTCCTTTTGTTTAAACCCCTTAGCTACTAATCTAGCTTCATATTTTTCAATGGAACCATCGGGTTTAAGTTTCTTTTTAAGGACCCTTTTACTACCTATGGTTTTACATCTAGGTGGTAAATCCACAAGTTCCCAAGTATGGTTATACAAAATAGAATCCATCTCATTCTGAATGGCTTCTCTCCAAAAATTAGCTTCTGAAGAGGTAAGAGCATCCTCTAAACAAGAAGGATCTCCTTCTAAAGTAAATGTATAAAATAGGGTCCAAAGTCTTTTGAGAACTTAGCTCTCTTACTTCTACGTGATTCAGATTCTATATCACAATCTCTATCATGCACCCTAGAATCAATGGGTCTAGAAGGGACGAAAATAGGATGGTGGGAACCCCCACTATCTCTTGATTTAAAAGGAAATCTATTTTCATAAAAATCAACATCAATAGAATAAAAAATAACATTATTTTTAATGTCTAAAAATCTATAAAAGCCTTATTATTAAAAGCATATCCCAAATATGCACATTCTATAGCTCTACTAGAAGTTTATGCCTCTTAGGATCAGGAAGTCTAACATATGCCAAACAACCCCAAACTCGAAAATAATTTAAATTTGGCTTTCTATTTTTTCAAAGCTCAGAAGGAGTAAATATTGTTTTAGAGTGAGGAACTCTATTTAAAACATAACACACAGTCAATAAAGCCTCTCCCCAAAGGTCAGAGGGAGCTCCTGAACTCACAAGTAAAACAACTACAAGTTCTGTGAAAGTCCTATATTTACATTCGGCTACACCATTCATTTCAGGCGAATAAGGAGTTGTACTTTCATGTATAATACTATGAGATTCTAAAAAGTTGCTAAATTCTCTTTCTCCATATTCTGTGTCTCTATCGGTTCTAAGCCTTTTAATCTTTTTGTCAAATTGATTTTGAACTTCATTTGAAAAAGCCTTAAAAGCATCAAAAGTATCATTTTTATTTTTCAAAAGGTAAACATATGTGAATTTGGAAAAATCATCAATAAATGTGATAAAATATCTTTTTTCACCAAGTGTCAAAATTCCTTCAAATTCACACAAATCACTATGAATTAATTCTAGAAGTTCATAATTTTTGGTGACACTTTATGTGGGGTTTGTGTAATTTTTGCTTGGCTACAAGAGATACAATGCTCAAATCCTTCATTACTCAAAATAGGAATTAATTCTAATGTACTCATATTGTCCACATTTTTTATTTATATGACAGAGTCTAGCATGCCTAACATTCACAGACATAGACAAAATATAAGCAGAAGTAGAGCATTTATTAATATCAGAAACATTCAACTTAAACATACCCTTACATGCATACCCCTTCCCAACAAACATTCCAGACTTAGAAATTACAACTGATCACCCCCAAAAGATTGGCTAAAACCAACCTTATTAATTAAAAACCAGAAACTAAATTTTTCTTAATCTCCGGAGTATATACATCCTTCAAAATCAACTTCTTCCCAGAGGTAAATTTTAGCTCCACATTGCCGGTGCTAGAACCTTTGTAGTGTGAGAATCACCAAGCAATACATTTTCATTCTCCACAGGAGAGTAGCTCTTGAACCGACCACGATTGTTACACACGTGCCTAGAGGCACCGGTATCAATCCACCATCCTTCGAAAACTATCATGGAATTTACTTCCGTAATCATAGCCACAAGTGGCTCTTCAGTCACATTAGCCTGAGGAGCAGACTGACGCTTTCAACAATTCCGAGTAAAGTGCCCGAGATGTCCACAAACATAACATCCATTTGGAATATTTTGTCTTGAAGGTGGTTCGTATTCTTTTTGAAGTGGTTCTGGCTTAGGTTTGGATCAAATTTTTTCTTTTGCCCAAAAGAATTTTTCTGCCCATATTTATTTTTAAAATTTTTATGGGTTGGTTTCAAAACTTTATTTTTATTTTGTTGGGGGCTAACAGTATTAATTTGGCAGACATAAAATTTTCTTCATTTTGGTCTTGCAGTCTAGATTCCTCCTCATTTCGGAGTCTCACAATTAGACTCTCCATAGAAAACTCTTTAGAGTTGTGCCTTAAGGAGTTCCTAAAATCCTTCCAAGAGGGGATAGTTTATCAATTAAAACTACAACTTGAAATTGCACATCTATTTTCATCCCCTCTGAAAAAATTTCATGAACTATTTTTTGATGTTCATGGCACTGTAAGACTACCGATTTGTCGTCTGCCATTTGGTATTTTAAGTCACAACTTACAGCGTATTTTTTTGCTCCGACCTCTTCTGTGTCGTATTTCTTTTGAAGTGCATTCCAAGCATCAGTAGCCATTAGCAACTCGGCATAGAAATCATAAAGCTCGTCTGAAAGTCCATTGAGGATATAATGTTTGTAGTTGAAATCAGCAGTTTTCCATTTTGTGCTTGATGAGATCTCGCAGGTTCTAGCACATCCGAGTCCCTCGGGTTTGGTTCGTCAAGAACAAATGCAACCTTCAGCAAAGACATGTAAAACAATATCTTGGTCTTCCAACACTTGAAGAATTGGTTTTCAAACTAGAAATGGCAGTTGTGACTGTTGTCGCTGATAAAAGCAGTATGCTGATTGGCTTCCATGAGGCTAATAAACCTTAAAATTGTTATAAATATGTACCAAAAAAGCTTAGAAAATTGGAAACTGAATCAGTAACGGGCCGAAGCGTGGACCAGGTCACTCTCTTTAAGGTTGTTTTGCTCCTCCTCGGTCTTCTCACCGATACATAAGATGGTGTGTCAACCACCAAGATACCATAGCCCAAATTAGTAACAATTTTTTGTCCAACTATATGCACTAAACTTGAACAGAAACGAACTACATCGATTGATCATGGACTATTCTGTATTGCCCTAATGTGACTTAGACAGAGAAGAAAAGCTCAATACATAAAATAGTAGATGATGATGCCAAAAATTGGTAGAAGAATAAGAAGATTTAGACAAGAGAGATTTGAGTGTCGTTCGGCTCTGTTAATGAAGAGGCCTACATCCACGTGTGCGTCTGAGCACTTGTACTAACAAATCGCCGGCGGCTACCTTTGGTGAGCCAACAAAGTGGGCGGCACTACTAGAGACCAGCCGGGTGTATGCGTATGAGTGTTGTATATTTCTATTCTATGGGTTAAGAATGTGATCCCCTTTAATAGGGGTGAATGGTCCCTTTTATAGGTGCAAGAGTCCACTTGTACAAGGTAAGTAAACTGCTTAGGAAGCACAATCTAATTACAATTGATTAACATAAATCATGGGAGTTTCCTAAGTGGATTAGGAAACAACTTGCACTTTCCTTTAGCCTTCTAACTGAGATAGGAAACTGCCTGGACCCTCCTGGAGTGCGTCATGGAACATGCTCGGGCTGCGCCTATCATAGGGTGAACTTGCATCGTGCACCCGACCCTTGGGTCGATCCCGGGCAGTCCTAGATGGACCGCTCGGGATGGTTGCATGATCAGCACAATTATTGGATGACTCGACACTTCTTACTGAGGTAGCGGAGGTTGACTTTGACCGGATATTTTTGTACATATCAGTAGAGTACAAAAATTTTTGAATAACAGAAGAGCAACATGGAAGTGAAGTATTTTTGGTAGCTTTTATTTTGTGTATCCCCAAAAAGAAGTTGAAAAGACATTTACTCACTTATATCCACCAAGAATTTATATATGTACATATATCTGTTGAAAATCAAATGGAGAAAAAAAGTGGCCTCGTCCACTTATGGAGGAAAACGGCTATAGTGGTTAAAGACCAAGTCAGATAATATCTATATGTATATACATGTAGACGTGGGTATGTGATATATGAAATACATATATCCAACCTAACTAAGTACACATTATCAGTAAGTTGGGAAAAGAATGGGCTCCACCACTTGGTTAAGAAAAGTTCTAGGGTATGGTTAAAACACTTGGTCAAATGTGATATAACTCCCTTTACAAAATAAATCAAGTTATTTACTTCCAAAATTTTTTGATACCATACTAATATCTAATATTTTGATAAAATACTCCAACATATTCATATACATATATATATAATTATATATCTGTGCAGGCTCTTCCTTACTGACTGTGGACTACCCAAGCTTCAAGCTTATGATTTTCGACAATGGTGGCACTGGCATTTTTGTCATTTTTATGTTCAATTTGTATTGGAATTTTAAATTATATTGTCGATTTGATTCGCTTTTAGGTATTTTGCAATTTGGATTTGGTCTTCGATTTACAAAGTTTGATCTTTGGTTTTCCTCTCATTTTTACATTGATCTATTTGTATGCTGATTAAGGTAAAAGTACGTTTGTCAAATGACATCTCACTGGAGAGTTTGAGAAGAAATACGAGCGTAAGCTTTCTGATATACGAATACAATTATATATATATGTATATTGTATACGAGTATTAGTTATATGCTCACACATATAGATAGAGGCATTGGGACCTAGATTGGATGGATAAAAGTTTTTGATTTGCAGCAACAATTTGGTATTGAATTACATCCGTTGGCTTCTCAGATTTGCTCCATAAAAATATGGCAGATTACTTGCCATTGGTATGACAAATTTATGCAACATGTGTGCATGTATAGTATATAGAAATTGCGTGTAGATTAGTTGAAAAATGTAACAACCTGTAATTTCATTTAATTTCAAAATGCATTTCTATATTTATTTTAATTTGTATTACTTGCTTTTATTTTGCTAGCAATTCTTTTATTGGGGTCAAATGGGAATTTTTAGATATTCAAGAAATACCTGTGTTATGCTTTAACAACTGAATTTTCATAGACTGGTAATGCATGAGATGAGTTGTAAAACTGTATTTTCAAAACGGTGAAAATAATTGCTTTGGACTCAAACTGTATTTTTATAAAGCCAAAAAAATATTTCTTACGTTAATATAAATTTTTGTATTTTTGTGGTGATCACCGCGTCGCGAAAATACCAGTTTATGTAACGAAAACTGTCCGCGCCGTGTTGAACTCCCACAGATTGGGATTCCCCGTCCAATCAGATTTGACACTTGCTTTACTTCATTTAATACTTGTAATGATTGGTTAAGCTTGTTTGGATAATGCAGTTGTGAAGGTGTATTTGTAGTGCCATAAGTTGTTTTCCCAAACATCTAATTAGATTCCTAGACAACTTGATTTTACCTTGTTTGGGAGTGTTAATTTAGTGTGTGTTAGCTTGTGCCTAAAAGCTAAAATTGCCAAACAACTTATGTGTGGCCCCTAGTTCTATTACTTGACCCCTATCAGTTGTACTACATATTATATACGTATTTATTCATGTGCTCATTGTATGTATATAGGATTATGTTAGAAATTTGAAAACAAAACCAATTTGTAGAGTATGAGAGAATGAACTTGGAGCACAAGTTCTCCATTTAAAATTCTATACAACACACATCTCACATTCTGGGGAATTTTACAAGCAATGTATAGAGAGAGTTGCAGAGAGTTTACTTACAGAATTTTGTAGAGAGAGAAAGCTTGAGTCCCCATAGCCATAGCTTGAATTGGGTTTCTTGATTTGAAGTTCTTTCTCAACAATTTCTCTATCTTCCTATTACAATGAGTATTTTAAACTCACTTTGAATGTAATAGATACTTTGTTTACTATTAGTATTGCTTAATTGATGAAACACCATTGCTAATTTCTTCAATGGAGTTCATAGCTTGAAAACATGATTTTTTCAAACTTAACCAAAATTCGTTTTTAGAGATGATTATGAAAGATATCAGTCTATAGAAGATGTGGTTAAAGTTATAGACCTTAATTCATTTGTATCGCGACGTATATTAAAAACAAAGTTTTGTCACCTCTCGATTTTTAGTAAAATTTGAGAGCTACGTTTCGATTCGTGTTAAATCGATTCCATGTTGGTAATCCTTGCGGAAAAACGAAGAGAACCATATACTATACTACATGTTTACAATCGGATTTCAAAATGGGTTAAAAGGACCCTTAAAACTGAAACAGGGGAACAAAATGAAGAAGATGAAGTTTCTACAGTAACTCGCGTGCGACCTATGTAATTTCTGATAGTTTGGAAATTTTAAAAGAAATTCAAAAAAGTGGCATATCGCGCGAGCGGCCTGAGCGAGGGACCCATTGCACGAGCGGCCTGTGCGAGCGACTTGGCCTTTTCTAATTTTTGTCTGTTTTCTGTTAAGGAACTATTTGGAAGAAGTTTTAAAGGCTTTTAAAGTACTATTTGGGAACTAGAACAGAATCCTATTTGTAATGTTTTGTTTAAAAAGGGGTTTTCTAAAGACTTGATTATTCTTGCACGTATGTTGTTATTTATTTTTTAGTAATTTACATTTTCGATATGAAGTTATGAGGCATACATGTGAGTCAAGTTTTACATGCATGGTGAGTAACAGTCAGTGGAATAGAGTAAGTGGATGAGGTTGTGTGTTGGACACTCCCTGGTACTGGTGTACTATAGTATGATGTTCTGAGAATGCGGTTTAGAGTATCTTTGAAATGTGACGGTGATAAATTTGGACACTCCTTGGCAACCATGGTAGTACTAAAGTGTGTGACGCCAAATGACACTCTCTGGCACCCGTGGTAGTGCTATAGTACAACATGTTGGACACTTGCTGGCATCTGTGGTATGTGTGAGGCAAATTGGACACTCCCTGGTACCCGTGTACTAAAGTGTGAGGAAAACTGGACATTCCCTGGTAACCCTGTATTATAGTGTGGTCACCTTAGTATTTCAAGATACCGGAGCAAGAAAGTTGGATGATGTGTTGTCGAGAGAAAATAGTCGGTGAGAAGAGATTGGTTGCATTGTTCCATGCTCGGTCACATGTTTTATTGATTGAGGATTATGATATTTTCTTTACTGTTTTACAATTTATATTCATTACTATATTCCTAATATGTGGAATGATGAACCTGTGAGACAAGAATAGTAAGTGAGTATGTTTTATATTACAAGCATATATTTTTAATACTCACCAGCTTCATGAAGCTGGCGATGTTGATGCTCCTTGGACATTCGTGTCTAGGCTTTTCAGGTTATGACTAGGCTGGACAATATGACTATGCAAATTGAGAACAGCTACTTATGAAGAGAAACTATTTAGATACTGCTTTAGTTGATGAACTGAACTTGTTATTTGGATTAATGTAATAGATATTATGTTGTTACAAGGCGGGTTGTACCTTTAGATGATCACGTGCTGTAATAATTATTAACTTGGAAAATTTTTGTAAGCCTTGATTGCTCTTACTCTGATTTAAATTATTATATTGTTCAACGTTTGGAACAGAATCTATCCTTCAAACTGTAGCGACCTATCGGGTCCATGAAGGAAATTAAATGCTTTCCCTATTTATGCTACATCGGGGCATGACAAAAAAATTGATCTTCCAGATGCTTATTTCTGAGTTTGCGTCTTTCAATTTGAAACTGCAGTAGCGGAAGTACTCTCGAGTTTGAGATCCGGGAAGGACCCTGCACGTTCACATGGGGTGGGTTGCTTTAATTTTTATTTTTGAGGGTTTGAGTCCCTTTTTCTCTCTCCCTAACTCTCTTTGTTTACATTAATTGAAATTATTTGCTTCGTGTTTGTGATTGTATGTGATGAATGCCATTTTATTCCAATTCCCTTGGATTCAAAAAATTTGCAATTGGAATTGTTAAATTATGTGATTTGTTGTCACTTAGTTGGATCTCGGAATCATAAATACTTCTTGTGTGACAAAAGATTATGCCTACAACAAACCATTGAAAGTGATGGGGTGAGGAGTTTTATTCACTTTTCATATTTATTAGTAAAAGTATATACTTATAAGAGTTATTACAAAACTTTTCAATTAGACATCCAAAAAAGACGTGCAATAATGAAAGATTTATTGGTTGAAGTTTGATGATGATACTCTTTCAGATTAGTCAATTTGGTATTGATAGACAAATAAAAGGACTTCATGCTTTCATGTTTTATGGTATCAGTTGAAAATTTGTGTTGTGACATTCTTGTCAATGGAAGGACTTCATGGGTTTAGTTTTTACAAATCTTGAGATAGTTCAACAGTTGTAGTTACTACCACATCAACTTGCCTAAACCTTTTATATTAGCTTATATGCAATTTTACTACAGTGCTACTACATTTGTGAAAGTACACATATGTGATTTTATCTATGTGAGAAAATACATAATGAGTTTTAGTACCAATGTACATAACTGGTGAAAGTGCATCCGTCCTCCCTCTTTTTTTTTTTAAATGAATTGAAATTGTTCCCTTTTTTTTTCCAGATTAAATCCAAGGTGATATACACACATGTGATCTATGGAATGGAACACTTCATGAACACTGGAAGCTTTGATAGCCAAGGTATCCTTTTTTCCAATTCCTTTTCCATGTCTTATTATAGTTCTACCTCATTAAAAAATTGACAATACCTTTTATGTAATTTGTGCACTCCTACTTGGTTTTATTTGTACTGTTTGGGTATATAACAATAACAAATAAGAGTAATGCTATGCTTCCCAATTTTTTTTCCCAAAAAAGTGTTTTCCAACACATGTGGCAGTGGACCCCTCTTAATTAATGGTAGCACCCCTTCAACATCAACTGGGTCCACTGCCACATGTGTTCGGAAACACTTTTGGGAAAAAAAATTGAGAATTAAGCATAGCATAACTCAACAAATAATAATTCTTGATGCCTTTGGCGTTAGTTATAGTTTTAACTAAAAGTTAGTACGGTTTGAGAAAAATCTAAAACTCATTTAGTGCAAGATATAGTATTCGTCGTTCTAGAATATAATGATACTTGAATTTTTGTAAGTACTCTTTTTAGCTTCTCTGTTTCAAAGAATTTATTTAATGGTCAATTTTGGACTCTTCAAAGTTTGAACATTGAGCTCAACCACCATTAAGGTTAGCATTTGCGCCCTCTTCTCTTTCCATCTTTGCTTCCATAGCTACTCTTTTTGTTAACTTTTCTGTCACAATTTTATGGGATACAGGTTGTTTCTGATGCAAATGGATCAGCTTTTAAAACTGTGAATGAAAAAGGCTTTCATTTTGATTGTGTTGGGTTTGGATAAAGCATATTTTTTTTTTTTGGGGGGGGGGGGGGGGGGGGGGGGGGGGGAGGGGGGGGGGGGGTGTAGGGGTATTTGATTCATTGTCTGATGATCTTTCCAATTCATTGTTCTTGGCTGCTGGTTTTATCTTTGAAGTGTGTTAATTTTCTTTTGGTATTTAAATGTGGATGCCAAGCATATGTTAAATTGACTACGACAAAATACAATGTAGTTGCTATGCTTTTTTGGTGGTATAATGGTACTGTTATTAGAGAAAAGTGTTTTTTATTATATTGTTTCATAGGTACTACTTTTTCTCCATGATCTCTGTAGATAAATCATGCACACAAGCATGGAGTCGGGTTCAAGGCATACCTTGAGCGGAATACCCGATTCGGATCATCTACGGCGTTGTTACGAGCCCGGCTAAAGCACCCATGAACGACTGCGATCTCCAAGCCTCCGTGTACTCTCTTGTGCTCCGCATAGGTCGTAGGAGATGCTACTGGAGCAATTCCCATGACAGTCACGCGCTAAATCCCATGGCACGGTGGTGATGGCCAAGAGAGAGAATCCGTGAGAGAGATGGAAGAGAGAGAGAGAGAGACTGCCAAGAATGCTTAGGATCACTGTATATGTGTGTTTATATCATATATATACACACATAATAACCAAACCCTAGGGCTCAAAGAGCCAAAGCCCATTGGACCCGGTCCAATGATATGTGGGTGCCTGTTTGGCCTACATATTTCTTACATCTCCCACTCACCCACATAGGGCTAGTACTAAATCCAATCTCTCAAAACAGAACTTCTAATCTCTTCATACAGGGAAATAGAATGTGCGACGTTACAAAAAGAAAGTATAGCGACAGTAGTGTAATGCTAAATCATCACCATAACCAGCAAGACACATAACTCGGAATCTTCTCGTGTAAGCCTTAGACAGTTCAACCACATCAGACACAACATTCTCAATCCCTTGGTGAAAAGAAGTACTGTACCGCCTGTGGATATCGCAGGTTTTCCAAATTTTACCCACTTTTAAAGCATTTTTCAAATTCAAAGAGTCGCCACTTAATTTTTTAAAAGGAAAAATTAAGAAACCATTTTTAAAAGCAACTGATATTTTGCAAAACTAAAGATAAACTGGGTCCGGGGATTATGGAATAAAAGGGGAAGGAGCCCGACGGACTAAAACACCCCCTTTCATCCTATCTCGCGATAGGCTTCTACTCAACATCCTTTTTAATCAAATTAATAATCTAAGCATGCCCTCAATTAATACATATGTACATATACATTACACAAGCATGTTGAAAATGGTGTAAAATTGCTAACGACAAAATATCATTCATAAGCCACGTAATTCAAGTAGCAAGCAACATGATATGCAATAGAGAACTAGAAAACATACCCGGGATCCGGCCGCGAATATTAAACGTGCAATGCATGCAAGAACAAAATAAATCTAAGAAAAGGTCTCCAACACATATATACACATAAGGCAAAACCTAGGCTAAGGTGCCGCACATGGAGTTGAAAATCAATATAAATCAAAGAATAGAATTAAACTAGAGAAGAGTTGAGAAATTGTACCTCAAATGCGCTACAAAACAAAGGTTAGTACACATGCCTTAGATAAAATATAATATCAAAGAGTAATTAATCCTAAGTCATGTTTAATTAGATACATCTTAGACAAGAGGTAAGTCCTACTTACGAATATTAACATGTATGAATGAATGCATGAATATGAACAAGAATGGGACATGAATTTATTCACTAATTTGGATCCCTAAGCCTCTGGGTTTAATCTAAATTATCATTATTCAAAACATGGTTTGAGTCCTAAGCCATTAGGAGACTATTTGAGTTGAAATAAATAAGATTAGACAAAAATAGGAGCAGTTTTTTTATGAATTACAGAGAGCAGACCAGATGTTCAAAAATAGGAATAAAATACTTCCAATGGTTGGATCTTAATGATTTTTGGATATGTTATGCCTCTGTGAGTCTAGTTTCTAACCCAAAAATAAAATCAAGGTTTCAACGGTTAGATCTCCGGGAATATGGAAAACACTAGACCTCACTCAGGATTTTAAAATTCTCTGTCCAGAGATCTTGTATGATTTTTTAAAAATAGTAAAAAAATGAGAAACACTTAGATCTTTTTAGGGTACCTTCCTAACACATTAAGGTACTTATAAAAAATTATTTGAGACCCCAAAAACTTTATTAAGGTTCTGATTTATTAATTTCAAAACGGACTTGCTGTTCTGAAATTTTGGACAAAGAATTGCTTATTTGGAAATCATAAGCCCAAACCATCCTAAGCATAGAATCTTATCAAAATAACAATCACAGAGGTACTCATATAAGTTATGAACACCCTCCAATTGGTCTCATCCCATTCCAATGGACCATGATTTTATGAAAAATCTTTGATCACATAGGGTTTAAGGATTCACTGCACCAATGTTGAATTAATGTTCATATCTTAACACCAACTTGATCCATGATCCTACAAAGGACTAGAACCAAGCATGGTTGTGATTATTGGGACCAATTAAGGACATAGGGAGATGTTCATAGATGTAACCTTGATGGATTCTTATCATAGATCTCATAGTTGAAGATCTATCAAGAAAATCCTAAGGTCTTACTTATTTTAAAAATAAACTATGACAATCTTCATCCAATTCTTCTCTCAAATACATGATCATGGAAGAATATAGAGTCAATTTATTCTCCTCTCAAGTTGATGGTCCTTGGAGAATATAGATTTAATCCTCCTCCCAAATTAATGGTCCTTGGAGAATATAGATTTAATCCTCCTCCCAAATTAATGGTCCTTGGAGAATATAGATTTATTTCTACATGAACCTCTATGGAATATAGAATGAATTCCATAAGATTCTTAATGAGGAGGTTCAAGTCATGGGTTAAGACTTGAATCTCACCAATTATGTGTAGATATAACCATGATCAACTTTAAACTCCATATGAGTCATAAAATCATAGGAGATCAAAGGATTAACCAAATAAAAAAGGAATACTCAATGGGAAATTTACATGAAAACTTATGAATCTCCCAAGGAAAATTGGAATTTAGAAATCAAAGTTTACTCAAGAGAAATCAAGAGAACAAACTCTTTGAAACCAACCCAATTTATTTAAATCCAAGGTCCATTTAGATCCAAACTAGTGAATTATCATGAGATTCAATCACAAATTCTATGTGGTGTGTGATGAAATGAGGTAAGAAGAGAGGTTTTGAAAATGTGTAAAGATCCTAGAACTATGAATTTGTGATTGAATTGCCTAATTCTATTAAGTGATTGAGAGGTTACCTCTAAGACCTCAAGGATTTCTTCTATCTTTGTGAAGCTTCTTCCAAAATCTTCAAGTTCTTCTTAAAATTCTTCAAGTTCTTCAAGAAAACTTCTCTTTTCTTCTCAATTCTCTCTATATGATTCTTGTATTTCTCTCTAATTTCAAGTATATGTGTGTGTATTGATTCAAGTGTATTCAAGTATATCCAAAAAATGAAGATGAAAGTTTGTTTATATAGGCCATTATCTCAAGGATAAATGGGTAAATTCGGGTGGAGACCCATGTGCAAAGATTTCTTCTAGAACATGTGAGAAAAACAGTATGTTACAGCCAGCGGCACTCGATGGGTGCCGGCGGCACTCGCTAAGTGCCGGGCGGCACTCTCTGAATGCCAGGCGGCACTCGCTGAGTGCCGGGCGGCACTCACTGAGTGCCAGGCGGCATTCGCTGAATGCCGGGAGGCACTCAGTGAGTGCCGCCGGCTGTACCGCGTGCCGGGGCTAACTGAATTTTGCCCTACTTTTAATTTTTAAGAAAAAAAGTTGATGTAAACTAAAATTTTGAATTTATATATATCTATATTTGTACTAAGATCCCCCATGTGCATGGTATCACATATGTGCATGGTAGATATCTAAATATACTATTCTCTTTTTGTATTTTCACCTTTTCCAAGATTTTTATTTATTTATTTTGTCCTCCTATCTTTTTCAAAAGAACTCTTCTTTATTTTTTATTTTATCCTCTTAAAAACTAGTTCCCAGACTGGGTTTCTCACACGTTCTTCATTGTTCGGGTTTCTCCCGAATGCCCAAATCCTCTCTCTCTTTTTTTATTTTCAATTTTGAACTTTTAACTTGAAAAATCATTTTGAATTTTCTGGAAGATCTTCGAATGTCACCGGTCATCGTCATCATCGGTCTTTGAGAGGTAACCAATCCCTAGATTTGACGTTTGGTCAAAATCGGGGTGTCTACACCACCTCAATGTAATGTACTCATGACATATCATTAACAAAATACGATTGTCGCAGGCCTGCTAATGAGTCACAAAACCATAGTGTATTATTAAATGGTCTTCCCTGAGCCCACATGTCAATCCGACTAACTTGACCGCTTGACCAGACACACCCCATAGAACGGAATTATCTCTTCATCCTAGGATAGCATGCTAAAGTAGCTGTCATCAAGCGTCCTCTTCATGACAGTCTCAAGTCGTGAAGGCAACCAGTTTCTAGGATAACCAATGTCTTGGATATGCTACGTGGCTCACGCAGCAATGAAGAGGAATCCATTCACTACTCCACAGTCGATCGCAAAACCACATACACTATGAAATGTATGCTATGGCGTTCTTCCATAAAAATGGGCATGTTACTCTATGTTTGAGAAAACAAGTAATGCCATACGAATCTTAGTCTAGACGTTACACAAAATGTCTAACCTGAGTTTTCTAGCACAGTCGCCCCTCCTGGCATCTATTTGAAAACTCACATTCGGCTGTAAACAGGCTACATAGAGTTGTGGGATCTCTCTATGCTCGACCAAATATAAAGGTCTCATCTTAGCTCCGTCTAAGACGACATATAGAAATAATAAGGGTTTATATCTAGCTCGCTATTCTTACACTGCGTAGATATAAGTGTTCAAGCTCGCTTTCTAAGCGCTATGGACACACATGTCCTAGCTAGCTATCTAAGCACCATGAACACAAATGTCTCATCTTGCTCGCCATCTAAGCGCCATGGACACACATGTCCTAGTTCGCTATCACGGCGACAAGGTGAATCACCCGTGGGAGCAGGTCGATTCAAGCCCGGTGACATATTAGAAATGTGCATTCATTCCATTCATATAACAAATATATATGTATGAAAACCAACTATTTTATTATTAACTGATAATAAAAAAACTTGAATAAAAATGTCAATAACACAATAAAATGTCTAAGAACATCAAATCCCCAAGTAGAGACGTGCCGCAAGACAACTTCCCTTTGCACAAACCACATCTCAAATGTGAAAAAAAAAATGAATGTCCACGTGCTAGAATGGATTTTGAGATCTTTTGCATATGATTAGGCTTACATGCTATCACCGTAGATGAGCACATCCTCATCACTATGAGGTGAAGAGCTTAGCCACTGTAAAAAAATCTTCAACCAAAACAGCTTCTCGAACAGTTGGTAAGCACACCACAAATTATGCTTCCATTGCGGACAACATAAGGCAAGGTCCACAGTTCTGAAAACATATTGCAAGATACTCTTCACTACTCTCTAGTGATAGGACTAGGGTTGCTACAACAACTACTAATTAAACTAACTGGATAGCAGACATCTGACCGAGTACACACATTAGCATACTTCATATTCCTATTCCGGACGCATATGGCAAACTGGACATTTGTTTCCTTTTCTCATTATTCTAAGACATTGATCCAAGGTCAAAGTGAGTCCCTTAAAAATTTGGATGTCGATGGGTTTAAGCTTTTCATGTGAAAATGTTCAAGAACCTTCATCTTGTAAGTCCCTCAAGACAAACAGATGAGCTTCTGAGAACAATATCTCACAACATAAATTCCCAACTCATAGTTGGCATCACCCATATCCTCAATCTCATACTGAGAGGACAACCACTCTCAAGTGGTGACAATGGAACTCATTTCATTCCCAGCTTTCAGGATGTCATCAACGTACAAAGAATTAGAATACTTTTCACTGTTTAATGTACACACATTGTACCACTGCCTAGATGATTGTTAGCTTGAGATAATAAATAGATCATTTGAGACGGCATACTTTTACCCTCATTCCCTTTGGTCACAAAATCAATGGGCTGATCCATATTTATCTTGTCGTCTTATTCTCCATTGAGAAAAGAACAGTTTAAACATTCAACTAAAAAGGTTCCAAAACTAAATGTGCGACAATTGCTAGGATAAGGTGAATGGAGTCAGATCTCACCCTTTGGGAGAACATATTTCCATGGTCTATACCCTCTCTGGGTACAAACTATTTGCCACAAGGTGCACCTAATACTTGTCAATTGAGTCATCTGCCTTGCGTTAGATTTTTTGAAAACACACTTGTCTCCAATAGTCTTACGCATAAGCGGAATGTCAACTAACTCCTAGACCGTATTTGCGCCCATAGAGCTCATCTCATCTGGCATAGTAACTATCCATTCAGCTTTAGCAGAAGAAGATCTAGAAAAATGCTTCACCAAAAGAAGCAGGCCCATCCTCATCCACTTGTGCACACATTTGCACACATGAAAATGTCTCTCTCAATTTCAAAATGGTGACAGGGACCTTTTTCCTCATCACCGATGGTGTACTACTTGAGAATCTTGAGTGCCTAGTGGTGCACTCCCACTATCTAGTACACTCTCACTAGCGTCTAGTAGTATACTCCAACTCAACTGGAGACTAGTACCATTTTACAGTGATTACTGGATGTGGAATCTCAATCTCCCTAGTCTCGCTTAACATCCTCCAACTCATAGAGGTCAAGATATCTCTTAGTATTACTAACCTGTGGAAGTCATTCTTAATATCATGTGACACCATTTCTGCCATTCCTATACCCGGTTGTTTATTATACGTAACATAGCCTTTTGAGTTATTAGAATACCTTATAAAAGATATGCTTTCTAGCTCTTGGGCGTAGTTTCTCGCACTTATGTGAGGTATAGTGAACATAACCTCCTGAGCTCCACAGGCACAAATGCTCTAAAATGAGCTTTTCGTCTTTCTATAGTTCACAAGGGGGTAGAAAGAACTGACTGAGAAGAAGCACTCTAGTATATAGGTAGCAATCAAGAGTACATTCACCCAAAACAATATTAGGAGGTTAACTTGCGCCATCATAATCCTAGCCATATCTAGGAATGTCCTATTCCTTCTTTCTGCAACACTATATTGTTGCGGAGTTTCTAGAATAGGAAGTTATCTGCGCTTCCCCTTTTTTCTCACACAGTTCCATGAATTGTTTAGATACTACTAACGATCCTCATATCGTGTGAAATTATAATCTATAAAAGTGAGAAAATGAGAGGCGCCATGACTTGCCTTTACAACTATTGGTGTACAGATATCTGAGTGAACTAGCTCTAATGCTTGAGTAGCTCTAATGGCCTCTCTAAAAAAAGGCTTTCGGCATGCTTTGCCAACTAAGCAAGACTCACACATAGGTAAGTCAACCTTAGCGAATGGACCCAAAAGGGCTTCTCGAGCTAATCAAGTCATCCTATCACATCCTATGCATTCAAGTTCAACATGGCAAGTTCAACATGCCATGTCTCAGAATAAATGAATAACAGAGGAAACTAGAATTTATTAAAATACAATCCTTAAGTAGTTATCCCTAGATAACCATGTCCTAGTAACACTACCATCCAAAAATATTCATCCTATTACCACCGAATTGAAAACCGCCTTCGACTGCGCTCTTCTACCTTGTTAACCTTAGGTGCAAAAATTGCTAGCCCCACTCTACCTCTTGGTTTACCCTTACCATTGCGTTTAAGCCCACTAACCTTGCGCTCACTTCTACTTATGGAAGTTGTGGTCAAGAGTGTAGCTATACGGTTTGCCTTTCCTGTTGGCGCTCCATATTTAGCTCAACATGTCAGGAAATGTCAAAAACTAAAAAGTTAACATTTCCTTTGTGGATCATGATTTGTTTTCTGTGGACCCGCAAATCAGGCAAAGAACTAATCATAGCCTGAAACTATAGTTCGCCAGTAAAGATGTTCCCAATAATCTGAAATCACGAATCATACCTGACATCGACCTTAGATGTTCGGTCATCGTGTACTTGAAATGTTTCCTTTTCTTTTTCAAAATTCATAACTAGATGCTCAATCTAGTAGTGAATGTGCCACCGAAAACAAATTCGAGTTGATCTCACAAAACTTTGGCTATTGGGAAGTACGCATAATTCCCAACAAGATCATGGTGCATGCTGCTTATCACAAAGTGCGTGCTATGATCCTTCTCGAGCCAAGTGTCATAGGCTTTCAAGGTTATAATGAAATTGGGTCGGAGGCCATTATTCGGTTCAATGGGTTAGACTATAGAATAATACTAAAGCCCATAAGCTCTTACTTATTCTATAGGTATGTTACTTTGCAGTGCCATATTACAAAAATTATTTCCTTTAAAATTGTTATCTTTTGTAAAGATCAACAAAGTGTGGTTTGAAACATTTGAGAACATGACCAAGGGATTGACATTATTATTTGCACATTGCATAAAGTTTGTTTTGAAATCCAATTACAAATGAATTTTTCCCTTTTTACAATTTAAGACCAAAAAATTTGCTATTGCTTATTAATCAAATCTCAATTTTGTAAATCAAGAAAAACTTTTTATAATTGATTTTTCTAAACAAACATCAATTAGATGGTACAAATATCTATCTAAGATCATCCACAAGATATAAAATAGACATGCGTCAAGCACACATAAATGCGCATGGACCCCCACGTGGGTCCGAATTGACAACTTAGAGCTCATGCTAAGGTAATTCAAGTGTATGATGTATGAACAAAGAAAACCATCCCTTTACATGTAGGCTTTTCCAATACAAGAAATGTAAACGCTCATCCTCACATTACATTTATAGCCATAAAAAAAAATAGATTTAATACCTCATGGAAAAATTTAAATAACTAAAAAACTGATTTTTCATTATAAAGAATTTTCCAAAATTTATCAAGGCCCAAAGAACATTTTAAATCAATTTAACAAAATAAATTGATCTAGTAAAGAAAAATTAACTAGGAGCAACTAAATTCCCCCCAAAAAATTAGAATTTGAGGAATTTGTTCTCCAAGGATTTTCAGTGGTTTAATATGGTGTACTAAGGACCCTATATTAAATAAAAAAATTAATAGTCTATTTTGACTATTTTAAGCAATCCAAAAAAAAAATGCCCATAAGCATAAATTTTATGCTCTAAAATACCAAAACAAAAATGAGATAATTCATAAAAATTTCTTAAGTCTCCAATCAGTGTTCTAAAACACCATTTATTAGTTTCAAAAATTAACTACATTCGTTATATTTTAAGCAATTAATGTTGCGTACTCAACACAAAATGTGCTCTAAAATATATCCCAAAGAGCGAGAAAATTTACTAAAAAAATTTCTCAAGCTACCACCAGTGTGCTAAACACATTGTGTTAATAGTAAATTGCCAATAAATCCCCCATTGATGGACTTTCATGGTTGAAGGACACCAAATTTTCTATTTTGGTATGAGATCCCTAAAATCCTAGTTAAGATGTCTAATCATGATTAGTGATTTTTTTGTCTCCTAAATACCCCTGGTATATATTTGTAAGATATATACACAAACTGTATATATTCAACAAATCATTCAATTATGGATGGTGTTAATGCTCTAATATTTCCATGTTTGGTATTCAATTGAAGGAGAGATTAAATGCAGCCAATCACTCCATTAGGATGTTTCACTTTCCTTGCCAACAACAAAACTGCCAACATGAATTTTGACTCATTTATTGAGTGAATTGAATCAACATTTTCATTATCATGGATTTTGACTCATTGGTGACAGCATTCACAATGATGACAACATATAGCGGCAACCTCACCATGCAAATCAGCCATCACCAAGCCGAATCAAACACACCATCATCCTCCATCATCTATTCTAACTTGGCCACTATCATCAAACACATCATCCCCAAGCCAAACCAGCCATCACCGAGCCGAATCTAACACATCATCATCCTCCATCATCACTACTAATCTACCAAATCCCACTATCAACCATTGATTGTCACATTAGACAATTATTGATTGTGGCTCTTTTTTTACTTCTTCTTCTTTTTTTTTTTTTTTTGCTTCTTGCAGTTTTGGAAAAAAACTTCACCTCGGTTCTAATGTGATTTTTTTGGGTAAACTTTAGATGAATTTGCGATATTTGCGTAGGATGAGATAATTGCATTTCGGTTCTAGGAAGCAAGTGTACTTCGAATTCTGAATTTCTCAAATGCTCATATTTCTTGTTCTTTTTATAGTTGTTCCACCTATTGACTTGCTAAGTTAGTTTTGTGAATTTCACAAGTGAAACAGATGGGTGCTATCATGATTTTTGTTATTTGCACAGTTTAAATTGTGAATTTCACAACACAAGCTGTGAATTGAATATATTTGCTTGTGAATTTCACAACACAAGTTGTGGATGCTGTCATGGTTTTTATTATTTGTACAGTTTAAGCTGTGAAATTCACAACTCAAACTGTGAATTATAAAATTTGGATGAAGTTGCTATATTTGTGTAGGATGAGATAATTGCATTTCGGTTCTAGGAAGCAAGTGTACTTCGAACTCTGAATTTCTCAAATGCTCATATTTCTTGTTGTTTTTATAGTTGTTCCACTTATTGACTTGCTAAGTTAGTTTTGTGAATTTCACAAGTGAAACAAATGGGTGCTATCATGATTTTTGTTATTTGTACAATTTAAATTGTGAATTTCACAACACAAGCTGCGAATTGAATATATTTGCTTGTTAATTTCACAACACAAGTTGTTGATGTTGTCATGGTTTTTATTATTTGTACAGTTTAAGTTGTGAAATTCACAACTCAAACTGTGAATTATAAAACTTTAGTAATAAAAAAAAAAGTATTCTGGTACTTCTAATTTTCTTGGGATTTGTTACAACCCCAAATACATAAAAGTTTTTATACTTGTCTATATTTTTGAAACATGAAATCATGAATTTAGGAGAGTGTTTTTAGGATAAATTAGCCATAAATGATATTGCCTTTTTGAGAAATGTTGAGCTTGCACTTCACATTTATTGTCAGGCATGAATTTAGTAAGGGTATTTTGGTACCTATAATCTTTTAGGGATTTGTTACAAAACTTTTTTTAACTCAAGGATCTATTGCCATATAATTCTACCGTCTAGGGATTTATAACTTAAAGACCCTTGTGTTAATTCCCTGAACTAATAATCAATAAAATATTTTAAGCAGTTTAATACGTGTACAAAAACACATAATTATATGCTCTAAACTATAAATATGATTCATATAATTTACCAAAAATTATCTATGGATCCCACAAAATATGGTCTCGAACAGTGTCCCTTATGTCCCTTATTAATTACAAAAATTAATAATGTATTATGGATATTTTAAGCAATTAAATAAATGTCCATAAACATTAATTATATGCTCTAAAATACCATAATTACATGATAATTTACACAAAAATTATCTTAGAGTCCCTTATAGTGTACTCAACAATAGATATTAGTTTAAAAAATAAATATGCATTTTTGGATATTTTAAGCAATCAAAAATACATTTAAAACATATCTTTTATGCTCTAAATTACCAAAAATAATGAAATAATTTACCATAAAATTATTTCTAGTCCCACTCAGTGTCCTTAATATAGGAAAAATAAAAAATTAATTCTTCACATTTTTCTAGAATTTTAAAGCAATTTAAACAGTTTAAAACATTAAAAACTATACATTTTTAATAACATAAACTGTTTTAAATACAAAACAATTAAATAATATTTTGGAAAATTTTATAAAAAAATGTATTAAAATACTAATGGCCAAATGGGACCCACACTGGCAGAGGGGGACCCACCACGCCTGTGCAACCGTCGGCGTTGGCCCCACGCGCCACCTGCGCGTGTGGGGAAGCCTCAGATGCATCCCTGGCTTGGTTGCGCCTGACGCGCCTGACTCGGTGAGTGTGGGCCATGCGCCACATTGGGTGGTCTGTACGACCACTGGACCCCCACCAAAATGGTCGTCCCGGCTTGGGGTTCCCACTGGTCCCATCCAAGTGGAACGAGTATGGGCAGAAACCAGGCATACACCACACGTGCCACCAGGCGCGACTGGTTTGGGCTTGCGGCTACTGTTCATCGTCTTCTTAGGGAGAATGAACACGCATCAGCCCTAGCTGCGCGATGCGAACTTTGCTAGGCCATTACGGCTTCATCTGTGATCCAATGCACGTTTATAATACATGCTTGGATAGCCCACATGGAGTATAATAGATTTAAGCCAAAAAATAGAGGCGTTGGACGTGAGAATATTCTAGAAATTGAGGGCAAAGTTACGAAAAAAAAATTTATTTTTTATCATGCCCAGAAATTAAGGTTCCTAATTTCTCCCTCATCAGAGATACTTAAACCATGGGACTCTTTGGGGGGGGGGGGGGACTCTAGGGACCATTAGGGGAACATCCATATAAAATTTTTGGACCCCTATTGGAGTTTTGTATTAGACCCACTCCAAAATTCAATAATAGGGTTGCTAAGCTTCCATGGAAAATCTGTTTGTAGCACATATACGGGCGAACAACAACCTATAGGCTCTGATACTAATGCACATAAATCATGCACACAAGCATGGAGTCGGGTTCAAGGCGTACCTTGAGCGGAATACCCGATTCGGATCGTCTACGGCGTTGTTACGAGCCCTGCAACTTCACCCACGAACGACTGCGATCTCCAAGCCTCCATGTAATCTCTTGTGCTCCGCATTGGTCGTAGAAGATGCTACTGCAGCAATCCCCATGACAGTCACGCCCTAAATCCCATGGCGCGATGGTGATGGCCAAGAGAGAGAGACAGCCAAGAATGCTTAGGATCACTGTATATGTGTGTTTATATCATATATATATACACACATAATAACCAAACACTAGGGCTCCAAGAGCCAAAGCCCATTGGACTCGGTCCAATGATATGTGGGTGCCCATATGACCTACATATTTCTTACAGTCTCTAAGTTGTACACAAGGAAGACAATTAAAAAGTAATGATAAGCTCACCAAATTTAAATTCCAAATTGGTGTTCAACTGTTCTGTTAATTGTGAAGGTATGAACGATCACTCTCACGGTGTGTGGTACAATTACAAATCCAATTGAACACAAAATTTGGGAAACAAGTCATTAGTAGAGTAAAAAAGGTCTTAACTTCTTCCACTTTATTTTAAAGTTTAATTTTTTAAAAAAGATAAACTTCAAGGTATTTTTGATAGCCCAAATATCATTAATTTGAAGCATTGGTAGCATTTGGTTTGCCAAGTATCACCATTGCATCTTTTACGTTTTTTTTCAAATAGTAGTGGGTATATCTTAATGCATTTATCATAAGTAATCCCTCTTTTACATTCTTGTATGGAGTTTGTTAATATGTTCCACTTTACAGAAACAACAGCTTTTTGACTTCTTATTTATTTTTATTTATTTATTTTTTTTACATTCTCTTATGCATCTTTCACATTCTTTTATCCATCTTTCATCTTCTCTTATTTTTATTTACCATCCTTCACATTCGTTTATTTTTATTTACATGATTAAATTTGTTTTAAAAAAATTCAATGTTATTTGTTTTTTATTTTCTGATAAAATCCCGTGCATTGCACAGGTTTATGGCTAGTGTATTTATATATTTAGAGAACGATTACTTCATAGGTATTGTACTAGAGTAAAAGATTAATCTTTCCCTGTGTCATCCTGATTATGTCCTCTCGTGAGGGAGATGATCAAGAGTTGGAGAGAGAAGTGAATAAATAGATCGAAGAAGAGAGAAAGAGAAAGGGGGTTTGTACAAATTAGGGGAAGCCTATGGTGAATGGGATATGAAACTGATTAAAACATAAAGTAAAAAATTAATTGCATTTAATGGGATTTGTGCAATATGGGAAGTAAAATAGATTAAAATGCAAGGGAAATATAAATTATATTTATCTGGGAGATAATGGGAAGAATATCATCAACTGCACTAATTGCATTTAATGGGAAATCAAATAAATGGGAAAAGAGAACTGCCGTTGCACATAATCAAAGAGACGTGCTACCGCTAATCAAGGTGAAATGCCTATAAGCATTTGTATTCCTTGGGTGTTTGCCATGTGACACTCATTTCTTCCAAATTATATAATAGAACATAGATTAGAGAGGAAAAAATTTGAAAGACAGTAAATGTAGAGTTAGAAACATTGTCAAATTACTAGGAATGTTGCCCGTGCAAGGCACGAGCGTTGGATTTGTAGAAAAAAATGTAATGTATTTTGTTTTTGATGTGAACAGAAAAGAGAAATAAGTTCTATAAATTTCTAAAAAAAAATTGAATCTGGGTTTATTTGTATGGTACTTCTTGTTTTTAATTTATATATATATATATGTTAAAAAAAATGATGAATTAGGCCACCAAAATAAAATGAAATAATGGCAGCAGGACAAGTAGATGGAGCAAACAGCCATGTTAACAGTTTAGCTATGGAATACCTGTAAATACAAATGGAATTATGGACATAAAAAAAGGAAATTGCTATGCAAAAATATATAAGGACATTATATGTCTTCACTATTAAGAAACATCTTGCAACTACTACTTGCAGGGAAAGAGACAAAATTTTTTACAAGCATAGTGTATCAAAAGAAGCAAAAGTAATACTTAGAGTATTTAGAAGCAAAAGCAAGTTTCTTTAACAATATTTAACTTCACATCAACTTTCTTTTAACTTTGTTTGAAGGCATACTTTTATCTTGATTTTTGCTTTCAGGAATTCCTTATCTCTTCACCAGATCTTGTTGAACTTGCTACAAGGTTTTTTGGGCTTGAGTGGAAACTTTTGGAGCTAAATTTTCATCATTTATACTTGTATCTTCTTCAGTGGAAGCAACCCTTTCTAAATCAGCACCTTGTAGTTGAGGAGTTTTATGGACATTCATAAGCATTGTGATAATGAACTTTCTGGATGTTGGACCCTTAAATTTAGATTCTTTTGCTTTTACACGCTCCATTATCTCTCCGTCTGTGTGTAACTTAATTAGTGATTCAATTGGCGGATGGTTTTGCATGACACACTAATGTGGAAATTAAAAGGTGATCAAGACTTATATCTATACTATTATATAAATACAAAACCTAATATTTTAACCTGATTTTGGTTCTACATTATCATAAGAGCTGTGGATGAGAGAAATTGCTCAGCATTATCTTCAAACAAAACTGCATTAATCATTCCTGTGGAGTTGACAGCCTCGACATTGACACAACATCTACACAATTTGAAAGAAATAATGAAGTATTGATTTATGTAATCTAGTTCGATAATATTTTCTTTTTAAATAAGCTTATATTGGTACTCCATGCATATTCTTCACTTTACACTTGTTGTATGTGAATAAACTTGATATTGTGCGGATGTGATTTTAGAACAATTGCTGCAACTCATATAATAGAATTTTTTTTATGCATATCAACGACGGAGAGAGAACACATCAAGGTAGAAAATGTCTACAAAAAATGTCAAAGCTTTGTTGCTATATGTGACTCAGTAATTATAAGAAGATTAAATAGATTGAAGTGTGTGAACATATTAGCGTTAAGTATGATTACATTGTCAAAAGCTGAATCTAAAGCCCTAATTGGAGTGATATCAGTTAAGGATTGGATGTCAAATCGGTGTGCCAAAGCCAAATAGCGTGCAGAATTCATCAGTTAAGGATTGAATCACATATGTCTCACAACATCCTTTCAAATGCCTCTATACATGCTCGCTTCACCATAGGTGCTTCGTTCTAAATGATGATCCTTGCTGCACGCAATAATCTTGCAAGAGCACTTTGCTTAGTAACACTACACATTGTAACATCATCCTTAACAAGAATTTTGAATCTAGAATGAGCTGTTCGACCTCCAGGTATAATTGATGCTGCAACACCTGAACTTGCAAGAACAAGAGCTATACATCCTTTAGATCTAATTGTAGCAAGGAGTGCTCAATAAAGAAAAGTCTTACCCATACCTCTTGGTCAATCAATGAAGTATAAACCATCCTCTTTTTTCATTACCTTGTCTAAGATCTCATCATATGCCTTTTTTTTGCTTTGTATTTAATGCAAACACACTTTCTATATCAACCAAAGGCACCTCAACATTTAGTTCATCATTGATTTCTTTGAATCCTCTCTTAAATTCATCGATAACTATTTCTTCATCAATCAACATATAGTCATTCATTTCAAAGTATTCTGTTAACATTATTGTTCTTTTGGATCGAGAAAATTGAATAACATTTTCAAGATTTGACGAATCATGAAATGTAACTGATTGTTGATTTTCCAAATGCAACGGTAAGTTTATGATTGCTGGATGAATTTTAGTAAGCGAAAATCTATATATTCGCCACATAGCTTCTGGTGGGGAGATCCAATGTGCATTTTGAAAATTGGCAATTTCATCTATATGCACATTATTCTTGTTGGAAGCAATATGAAAAGAGACACGATCATGACCTTTATATATGTATTTGTATAGGTATTTAACAGGTTTTATAGTTGAACAAAGTTCTACATTGATGTGACAATCAAATTTTGCCAAAAGGTAAGGATTATAAGGTATCACCCAACGGTTATCAAGCATACAATTCCTTACTTTTATTGTACCACCATTTTTGCGCCGCTTGTACAAGGAGTAGGAATCACTTGTTTCAGTGGTTACTTCACAAAAATCCTTTGGGTAATGATTTTTACCACTGCCATCCTTTTTCATGCAAACGTTTATAGAATTAACGCACCACAAGGACCGTGCATCATGTGCTTCCAAACTGCATGGTGCAAATGATGATTAGAACAATGAGGGATCTCAGCACAAACAAACTGATCATATTGGGTAGGTGACTTGATTTTTACCCAATCTTTCAAAATCAACAAGAAATGAGCATGTGGCAAACCTTTCTTTTGGAACTCAACTACATACACATATGCAACGACAAGGCCAAAAACTTGCTTTTTAAAAAGATCATTCTTCAATTCTTCCAATTTTTCCCTAAACACTGTAGTTGTCAAGTCTAGGCGATTTTATGCCTCTTCACATGGTAGCAATTTGCTCGTAATTTCTGGCCATGCAGAGTTACATGTCATAGTTAAGAACAAATCAGGTTTCCCAAATCGCTGAACAAGCGCCATTGCATCAACATAACAGCGACGCATGCCTCGCGGACCACCAATAAAAGATGCTGGAAGCACAACCCTCAAACCAATTTTACACCCCAACTGCAATGCTATCTACTATTCCTTGGTAAAGTTCTGCTCTAATTTGGCTTTCTTATTTCTAATGAAATCCAACCTTGAACTCTCTGACTTGATATACATATCCACAACATATTGTTGTAAAAGACAACCACTATGGAGTAACACTGATTTGCTATTTGGCCTCATTTGTAACATGTAACTATAATATTCTCGGCAAGAAACAACGTCGCTTATTTTGTCGTCCTTCGCGCATAACTAACAAAAGAGAAGGTCAAAAAAATTATTTGACATTATCAAATGTTAATGTATCTATAGGTATGTATAATAATAATAATAATAATTATAGACAAATATCTTTAATAATTATACCTCTAGCTTCTTCATTTAATAATTCATTAGTAGATTGCACTGATTGAACATTCAAACTTGGCCCAAAATTACATGCTCTTTGAATTACCATTTTCTTTCAATTAATTCCTTCATGTCATTCACTTTCTCCAAGAGGGAACAATAAACCAAAATAGTATTGAACTCTATGTGTTGAATTTTGTGCACCATGGACAATTATATCCCTACCTCGAGAAGATTCATTTTCATCACCCCCAACCCAAATTGCAGCAACTTGAGTTGCAGTTGGGGCATTGTAGACACGTTAATCAAATGCTGCACTATTTCTAATAACTATTGAGCAATCTTGTAAATTAGGGATATCAACAAGAGATCGAAAAAATCTATAGTATGGATTATCTACAAGCAATTCAAGTAACAAATTCATGATTTTGGGGGTCATCCGATCTGGTAAAGCCAATCAATTTTGCAATTCATCTCAGTATCATAAAAGCATAGCTGCAAATAAGAAGGCCGTTCATCACAAGGAAGCATTGTGTTCAAGTAGTGATATATCTGACCCTGTGCTTTAAATGTATAGATTCCTTTATTTCTCCTACACAAATCCAAGTCACATTTAACTCCGAATGAGGTAAAAGTGAATGTATTATTGTAGGTTTGCACATGTGTTCTAAATTAAATTGCAAGTTTGGACTTCGACGTGAACAAGTCCCACAATTCAATTGGAGAATCATAGCAAACAAGTGAAACATCAGCATCAGAACAACAGAATCCTTTTGGCTCACGATGAAACCTTTTAGCTTTGCAAAACAAGCATGATGGAGCTGAAGAAAGAAGAAAAGGTTCATTTGGCACAATTTGAACTGGAGCATGACAATTTTGAGGAAAAGCTACGATAACAATAGACTGGTGAAACATACTTCAAGAGTAAAGAAAGGAGAACACATTTTCAAAATGGACAAACGATTAATTGAAGAATTCAATATTGAAAAAATAATGGATTAAAAGAAACTAAATAACCTTGAATCGATGGGCAAGTTGGAGAATAGCTATCAATTTCTTCATTGAAAACTTCAATTTCAACTAATTTTTTTGCAATATGCAAAGGGTGGACCAACCTGTGGACACGCGGGATTCCACCACTTGTTTGTTTTGAGATTGTTTTGAAAAGGAAGAAAATGGTTCGTTGAGAACAGATACAGAGTCGCCACTTGGTCTTTAAGGAACCAAGAAACATAATTTTGACTCACCCAAACGAATAAAGGGCACTGGCCCTTCATAACCAAAGAACTTGGCTCGGGGCTTTGGTACGAGAGAGGAAGAAGCCTTTGCCGTGACTAAAACACCCTCAACTCGTCCCGTCTTTCGACGGGCCTCAATTAGCATCCAAATAATCATCTTATACTATGTATGGTTCAACAATTAATACTATGATAGTATATTACATCACATGAGAAACTTGAAACGGAAGATCTAAAGATAAAATATCATTCATAAGATCTAAGCCAAGTATCACACAATGCAAAGTGAAAGATCACACGAATAAACCTAGGAAAAATAATCTAATCACATATCAAGTAATAAAGTTTTCCTAATCTAAGGGGACATGAATTGTTCTTGAAACAAATAAATAAAGAAATCAAAATATGCTTAGCAAGCTAGTATGATGCATGTAAATCTTTGAGAAAAGAAGACCTCTCAAACCCCGGGACGGATGAGAAAGGAAGATTAAATCGAGGGGGAAGCATGAACGCATGCTCAAATTCATTCCTTATAATCTTCTTAGATTAGGAGTTACAAAAACCCCAAATCTTGCATGAATGCAATGTATGTATCTAGAATGTGCCAAGGTTGTAGTGTGTTTTGTGTTCATGGATTCCTAGAATGACTTAGAAGTCTAGAATGTGTATGAATGAATGAAGGAGGTCATCATGGGATATGTACAAATGTAGTATGAACTACTTCCTAAGACATGAGCTAATTTGGAATGCATGTAAGCATCACATCAAAGGATAGGAGTAAAAGTATGCTTGCTGTGAATTGTGGACAGAATAGTAACATGATCTTGTGAAAATGGAAAAGAGGGCTTAGGAATGTTTTCAATGCATAATGATTTATGGAGATCTTCCTTATTGTGTCTAGAACACAACCCAAAAAGCCAATCTTTAATAACTATTACAGATTGAGAGAAATCATATGAACAGTGGAGGTTACTCTTCGTACTGTCGAATGAAATGTCAAAAAATCTTAGAAAATGAAACCAAACATCTAGAGGCCCATATTATACAGAAAGTTCCCTAAGACACTGAGTTCAAAGGAAAAATAAGTTAGGACCACCCCTTTTGGAAACATTTTCTGTAAAATAAGTTGAAAGTAGACCAAGCTGCTGTGACAGCAAAAACAGAATATCTGGAGAGAATGTTTGGGTCCAAATGGACCATTTTCAAGTATTTCTAAGTCAAACCAAAAATCGTGGGTGTTCTGTAATGAGTTAGAAAGATTTTCCAAGTGTTCTTGCATCCATACATTGAGTATTGAGTTCTAGAGAAATCTTTAAACTTAGATCACTCACTGTTTTGGCTCACTATTTTGAAGATTTTGGGAAAAACTTGAGTTTTATTTCTTGAAATCAAAATGAGAGGGATTGAGAGGGGTTTTGAAATAGAGGTTTTGAAAGTATATTTTCAACATTAAATAGAGATTATAACCTCTTGGAATATCAACATCAAACTCATTATCAAGAACCCCCAATATTATTGGAGAGATTCATTTTTATTTTGAACATAACTTCAAGGATACCTTGGAGGTATTGAAGTTATAATCATCATCTATCAAACATGTTTTTGAGGTCAAGAGCTACTATCCATAAGGATTCACTCGCCTCAAACTTTATGTCATCATTTAGAGGATGATGAACTAGTAAGTAAATAAAAATGTCAAAAAAGAAATGAGGTTAGGAAGAGATGAACATAATACGAACAAGCAAGTAATTAAATAACAATCAATAGATGATAATCAATGTGATATTGGACTTGTAGCTTGGTGTTTCACTCATAGATGTTGACATTTGGACATGGAAGTAGCTTCCTAACTCAAAAATGCTTAGAGAAATGGTGGTTGGGTGTATTGATGATGAAATATATAGAAGAATGGTGGAGGAAAACAAGATTGAAACTCACTTTCTATAGAAAAATAGTAGGAGGAAGCTCCTTTTCACTTCTAAATTTATATATATCTCTCTTTCTCTCTACAACTTTATCAAGCTTTTCACTTAGCTCCCCCAAAATGAAGAGCAATGGGGGGTTTATATAGGCCAATTTAAACAACTGTGAACATAAAACTATATCGTTTTGGTTTTTAATTAATCAAATTGGACCCCCAAATAAATTATAAAAATGGACTCTGCGAGGGTTGAGTGCTGCCGTGGCACTGGCCATGTGCCGCCATGGCAGTGGCCCAGTGTCGCCATGGCACTGCTCCTCAGATGCCCAGAAAATTGTATTTAGGCCCCCAGAGGTTCCGGTATTCGCGAAAAGGCCCTATTTTGTCCGAAATTCACAGAAAATGCATACGAACTCCAAATTGAGGTTGTGATATACCATTGGAAAGGTAATGGAGTCTATTTTACATAACAAATAGTTTAGAGATAGGTCACTTTGAAATGTTTTGCGGTATTTGCGATAAAAGTCGATTTGATCCCCTTTTTCGCCTTTGGAAATTCATAATAAACTCGTTTTAAATCCGAAAATTATGTGTGATATACCGTTGGAAAGCTATTGACCTCTAGTATCCATGAAAAATGTTTGAAAATTATTTTGGTGCTCCAGTTTCAAAGTCAAATTTAGGTTAAACTGGTCAAACTTGGGATTCCCGGGAAGTTCTGGAAACCTCTGGGAGCTCCCAGGAGCTGACGTTTTCGTGCGATCTTCTTTTAAAACTTACTTTAATACTTTCCACATGATCTACAATGATTCCGGTAAATTTGGATGATTTTGGTCAAACTTGGTCAAACTTGGTCAAACCTGGTCAAACCTTGGTCAAATCGGTCAATGGGGACTTCTTGGGAACTTCTGGGAATTTCGGGGGTCTCTAGGAGCTGACGATTTCATCTGACTTTATTTCAAAACTCATTTTATCACTTTTCTTATGACGTAGCATGTTTCTAGAGCTTTTGATCCAAATCTGGGAGTTTTCGGGCTTTTAGGGGTATTTTGGTCATTCTGAGCATTTTGAAAGATAGAACTAACTTCCAATAGTCCTTTTGAGTCTTTTTCAATCATTGTGAACCACTAAGCTATGGGTCTCCTAAATCTGATAGCCGAAAAAATGGGGTGTCTACAGTTTGCCCCTCTTTGGCATGAACTTGCGAGGCAATGCATGTCGCAAGCGAGTGCCAAAGCTTTGAAGAGACAGGTCTTTTGGAGGCTATAGATTTAGGATAAAAAGCGTTGAAAAAGATGCAATGATACTGAGGCTATTGCTGGTCGTGCTCTGTATGAGCTGCCTACGTATCCCAAGGGGGATCAGACCAAGACGTAGTTCGGGGCACAAAGGAATAAATCACACATGCACATACACAATAATTAGGCGGATGCTATGCTAAAAGAGTGATATGCAATGCATGGATGTGATATGAATTGTGCCCTGAGTCCTATCATGTTTAGTGTTCTAATCCTAGTATAAACTAGTGCTGTGGGGTGTACCACTCCAAGTGGACTTGTGTCATGCTTGTGTTGCTGACTGTGATGCAGTTATTGACCCGAATAGGGACACCAAGGTTTGAAGACTCTGGGCCTTGGAGTAAACTTCTGAATTTTGGAAAGTGTAATTCGCAAGCAAATGTAATCGGATATGGGGTCTCTAAGGACGTTAATCAAAGATGAAGTTTGACAGATAATCGGTAGACATGGAAATCCAGGACACAGAAACCCTAAGAATTCAAGTGATGAAAACCAGAGATATCAAGCGACAGACACGGAAGCGCCATTAATGGACATGGAAGCCTAAGATTTTAAACAAGAATGATGAACACAACATATTTTGAATGAGAGTGATGGTAAAACAATGATGATTAATGGACTGACGATTCATGAATCGAGATGACGAGTCGACAGTGAACTACTATGACTGTCATGGATTGGACTGCCGATGTATGAATCAAGATGACGAGTCGATAGTGAACTACTGTGACTGTCATGGATTGAACTGACGATGTACGAATCGAGATGATGAGTCAACAGTGAACTATTGTGACTGTCATGGATTACATTGATGATGTACGAATCGAGATGACGAGTAGACAGTGAACTACTGTGACTGTCATGGATTGCACTAACGATGTACTAATTGAGATGACAAGTTGACAGTGAACTACTGTAACTGTCAGGATTGAACTGCCGATGTACGAATCGAGATGACGAGTCGACAGTGAACTACTGTGACTGTTAGGATTAAACTGCCGATGTATGAATCGATATGCCTACTGGGTATTAAACTGAATCTGCTAGGGATAAAGTGACTCTTTCTGGGATCTCTCTTCAACTACCTCTCTTGACTGGGGACCAGGATTCAAATTCGAATCTCTCATAGTTGATCAAATCTTGCTGACCCAAAATCGGGATCCATCTCTGAATCTCTCGCGGTTGATCAATCTTGTAATGCTCAATCCAAAAGAGCCGGTTAGGGCCTTCGGGAGCTAATGGACTCTCTGAGAATCTCTCTTCAATTCTTGACCTAGAACCAGGATCCATCTCTAAATCTCTCGTGGTTGATCAAATCTTGTAATGCTCAATCCAAAAGAGCCGGTTAGGGCCTTTGGGAGCTCATGGACTCTCTAAGAATCTCTCTTCAATTCTTGACCTAGAACCAGGATCCATCTCTGAATCTCTCGTGGTTGATCAAATCTTGTAATGCTCAATCCAAAAGAGCCGGTTAGGGCCTTCGGGAGCTGATGGACTCTTTGAGAATCTCTCTTCAATTCTTGACCTAGAACTAGGATTCATCTCTGAATCTCTCGTGGTGTAATGCTCAATCCAAAAGATCCGATTAGGGCCTTCGGGAGCTGATGGACTCTCTGAGAATCTCTCTTCAATTCTTAACCTACAACCAGGATCCATCTCTGAATCTCTCGTGGTTGATCAAATCTTGTAATGCTCAATCCAAAAGAGCCGGTTAGGGCCTTCGGGAGCTGGTGGACTCTCTGAGAATCTCTCTTCAATTCTTGACCTAGAACCAGGATCCATCTCTGAATCTCTCGTGGTTGATCAAATTTTGTAATGCTCAATCCAAAAGAGCTGGTTAGGGCCTTCGAGAGCTGATGGACTCTCTGAGAATCTCTCTTCAATTCTTGACCTAGAACCAGGATCCATCTCTGAATCTCTCGTGGTTGATCAAATATTGTAATTGCTTAATCCAAAAGAGCCGGTTAGGGCTTTCGGGAATTGATTAATCTGCTGGGGATGGTCTGACAGACTTCTAGATTGCTGGGGATAAAACCTTGTCAATCTTGACTGAAATGGGCCACTGGAATGGATAATGCACTCTGCTAGGAAGAAGGAAATACATGAAAATGTTTTTCTCTATTTTCTTGTCTTTTCTTTTCTTGGATTTAGTGAGGAAAAAGTAAAGAAAACATAGAGGAAAATCTTTTCCTTCGTTTGGTTAATAAGAAGAACAATGAGGAAAATAGGAAAGAAAAGAGAATAAGTTGAGAAATATATTAAATATTTTGACTGTTGTGACTCATTTCCTTACATTTTTCATATATTATGATTACATTTGGAAATTTTCTTTTTTAATTTTATTTTAGCATGAGGGAAAACACAAGGGAACAAGTTTTCTTTCTTGTTTTCCTTTCCATTTTGTTTTTCCTCAAGGAATCCATGAACCAAATGAAGCCTAAGGAAAATGTTGTCCTTTGTTTCATTATTAAGGCTGATGGACTTCTTGGAGAATATCTTCAGATGTTTTCGCTTTTGTAATATCTTTCTTTTTCAGTGTTGTAACACTAGGGGTCTGTTTGGTGCATGGGTTTAGTGAGGGAAAAGACAGAAAAATGCGTAGGCATTGTTTGGGTTGTGGATTCATTGAGGGAAAAGAAAAGGGGAAGGAAAACTATTTCCCTTGTGTTTTTTTCCATGTTTAAATAACATTCAATGGTAAAAATTTTAACATAGTATTTACAACCAACGAAAAAGGGCGGAAGGCGACTCACAAAATTAATTTTTTTTAATTTGGGTGAGTTGGTCTTTACATAGTCTTTTGTATTTGTATTTATCAGATGGAAAATACCTAATAATTTATGGGTTAATTAGTATTATATCCCCCTATTATAGGGTTTCTTGGTTTCGGGTCCCTTGATTAAAACACATTTGGATAGAGTTAGTTCCATATTTTCATCCCCAAACTACCCTTTAGACCTCAAATTTCTCCCCTAAATTCCTCTTTTGACCAATTCAAAGTTCATAACTCAATAATTAAATCGCCATTTATACTGTCATTATAAAAAGGACCACCACAAATATCTAGGGTTTGATCGCCCTAGATTTTAATCGCCCATCTACAATTAAACATGTTCTGGTTTGTGAATTTCACATGTCTCACTTCCATTATTCACAAGTTTCAATCAAGTGGTTAGGATTTATTTGTGAATTTCACATCCCCAAGGTTAAAAAAGCACATCTTATTTACCCGAACTCTATGTATGTGGTGTGAATTCTTGAACATATTGAGACATGTGAAATTCACGGACCACAACATTTTTAATTGTAATTATAAAGGACTACTCATCTTGTGAATAATCTAAGTGAGACATGTGAAATTCACGGACATGTGAAATTCACAAACTTGTGAATAATCTAAGTGAGACATGTGAAATTCACGAACCACAACTTTTTTAATTGTAATTATAAAGGACTACTCATCTTGTGAACTTCACAACTTTTTTGAACCAAAAAATATAAATATTCAAAACAATGGTTTGTGAATTTCACACGTATATCCACAATTCCTATTCAATTGGTGAGGGTTGTTTGTGAATTTCACATACCCGAGGATAAAAATTAACATCTTATTAATTAAACCCAATCTCTCTGTCCGTAGTGTGAAATTTTGAACATGGAGCTGTGAAATTCACAACCAAGTCTAACAAGCCTGTTGAAACTTAGGTTGTAAATCCATGTTCAAGCTATCAACTTAGGTTGTGAATTTCACAAGCACATCTACTATATAGTAAGATTGTGAACTGCATTAACAAGCCTTTCAAATATTTACTTACAATTAGTGGCGCTAATGGTTGTCAACAATTAAACTGTTGGTGAAGTGCACAACTTAAGCAGTCAACGTATGTTGGGATATTTGAATCCTTGTTGTGAAGTTCAAGAAGAGATTGAAGGAGATGTTGGGAGGAAACTTCAAGATGATCCGCCTATGCTGTCATATGGGTTTGATGATCTGGCCTGAGGAGAAATGGATGGATGTGAAGATTAGGATTGTTAAGAGTTTTGAAACAGAAGTTAGGAATTCAAGATCATTTGATGAAGACAAAGACCATAAAAAAGATGGTGGAGATCATCATAGTTGGTGATAGATTTGACTATGAGGAAATTGATATAGGTGTAAGTGCTCCTCTTGCTTTGACAAATATGTCCAACAATAGGTTTGGTCTTAGAGATAGATATTGCCACACCTATCCCAGAGAATAACACTAATTAATATTTATTGGGATATAAATGTCATCTTTATGTGAATGATTGGTATATATATACATCTCATAAAATATGCATAGATTGTATATATATATCTAACATAGCTATACATATAGGGACCGTGTGCATCATAAAGGCGCACATATTATGGAGGAATTTGTCTGCCTCATTTATCATCTCATTCAACTCTCTATCTCATTTGGAAGTTATTTGCTCAAATTGTCAACAACAAATAAATGGTTTGTTGAATGCATATTGTATGTGTATAGGGGTATTTAGGTCTTAAAAAAATCTTTAACCATGATTAAGTGTGTTAACTAGGATCCTAGGGATCTAGTATTAAATAAAAAGTTTGAGTGTCCTCCATCCATGAAAGTACATGAATGGGGGATTTAAGAGCAATTTTCTAATAATTTATTTTATTGTTTCAGCTGCTATTTGACATTTTTACACAGATTTGAAAGTTATTTCTCAGGTGGAAAGTTGGTGGCAAAACGCATGGAGTTGCACCATTCGGGAGCTTTCTCGACATGACTTGGCAAGGTTGGCTCTAATATAACACTTTCAGATATCTTCAGATGCGCATTTTCTTTGCTTGTGAAGTCCCTTTTTGCCTTTTCCCACAAACTCGGTGGTTGTGCCTGCAAAGCCTGAGCTCGACTTTCCTGCGCTGCTTGCCAATCCCACAGAGAAATCTAGTTTTAAAAAAACAAAAAAATGCTTCATAAGTTGACCCTTTTCATCAAACTTGGTAGTTCTTTGATTTTCATTGTGAGGAGATTGAATCTGTTAGAAGATGTACATATATACGTATATTATGTCCATATAGATATAGAAATTCAAGGGAGAGAGGTAGGGAGGCAATTGTGCCGCCGGTTTGGCAGGTCGGTGCTGTTTATCTTGTGAGATAGTTAAGCATTGATGACTAAACGCTACTTGTAGTTTTAATATAAATTCCGACTTGAACTTTTGATATAGATGAACCTTGTCTATCTTGTAAAGGTATTAGAGTTGTTAGAATTGGCGGAATGATTCAGGCTTCATTCAACCCGATATGATTCAGTATTTTTTTTTGGTTGAACCTATATGATTCAGTCTTTCAAATTTCTAACATTTTGAGGCTTGATATTGCATGAAACTTGTTTTAAATTGTTACCTTATTTACTTTGGTTTATGTGTTCTAATATTTATGATTCACGATGACATATTACTATATTTTGTCATTTTTAATTAGTCTTAAGAAATTACGATTCACAATTCGATGTGAAGGATCCCAACCTTTTTGTATGCTTTTAAAGGAGGATTTTGCTGTCAATGTTGCATATATCAGGAAATTTTCCAGAAGAAAAGGAGTTTGGAAGAGGTTGGGGCGAATTCTTTTGTTCTTTTCTTTTAAGCATTTAAAAGTAAAATAAAATTTGCATTTTGCACTTTATACTATCTTTATAAAGTGACTGAATGCTCAAGTGTATGTTGCAGGTAAATCAAGCATTATTCTTTATATGACCTTTTATTACTATTAATTTTTTTTTTCCTTTTCATTGTATTTTGATTGCAGTTCATTCAGGCTTTAACTGATTCATGGACTGTGCATTCATCTTTATGAATTGAATGAAAACCCACCCAGTTGGTCAGAGCTTAGCTTTGTGTTAATTGGAGCTGTAGATTGTTACTTATGTGAGAAAATTGATATATATATATATATATTGTCCGGCTCCCGTGTAGTGTGCACTGGGTAAGCGCACCGGGCTTTTAATCCTTAAATAATCGCGGGTCAGCAGGGCGCTCCGCGTTTTTTTTAGGCTTAAAAGCTCAGTGCGTTCACTCAGTGCGCACTGGTGCTCGACTCTCCTTACTTGCTGACCAAGTGATTTATTTTTATTTTTATTTATTTTAAATTTTAGATTTGCTTTTTTTTTTTTTTTACATGAGATCTATTTATTTTTAATTTATTTCAGATCTCTTTTTTAATTTTTATTTTGAGATTTGTTTTATTTCAAAAGTTTTCATTTTCAGATATCCCTCTATTTTTTTTTTCACAGATTTGATTTTGATTTTTATTATTTCTCTCTCTCTCTCTCTCTCTCTCTATATATATATATATATATATCTTTTTAATATATATATATATATATATAGTTTTTTTTTCAGATCTCTTCTTTTAGTGTTAAAAGCAATAATTTAGTTATTATCTGAAAATATCCGGGCACGTCCAAACACAAAATTAGGGTATAACAGTTTATCCGACAGTTTTATTGAGTACGTTCCAAATACAGGATAGCTTAATAGCAGGATAGCTTAATAGCAGGATTACTATCCTTGTTCTATCTGTCAGTTTTATCCATCCTGCCAAACGAGGCATAGTGGTGTTAACTTTTGACTTAAAATGACAAATCTACCCTTCATTTTAGTCACAACCACATAAGAGTTTAAGTGTCAACTTTTATCTTACCACCAAGCTCTTCTTTTTCTCAAATAAGTCTTAATCTAGGAGTTGTAATAAAAAGAAGAAAATGAATCTGTGTGTGAGTGAGAGGGATTATTAACACAGATTGATAATTTATTAGAGAAGATGCATAATGCATTGCTAGTCTCTCCTGCAACCTTAACGAACACCTATAACAAACACATAAAAATCCTTTATTACAATCTTCCATCATATAACAAACTTCAAACAAACTTGCCCCTTGTTAAATAAAGTCTTCAAGACAAATCAATGATCACTTGATTTGAATACTTGGGTTCAACAAAGCAAATTCCCGGAACTCCGGATCAGATTCCAATATAGACATTTCATGTTCACCCAAAAGAACCCATGCTTCTATTCCATCATTCAAGATAGAATCCACCAAAACCACAAAATTCATAAACATATGTTCCGACTTATAACCAATACAGCTCACCCATGCAGGCTTTCCCCACCCAAAATCCACTTCGCTGAAGCCCATTCTACACCAGCTACTGAATAGGTAATGTTCCACTTTTTCTATCAAAAGCATCTCTTTAACTTGTTGGAAAAACTTGAATACTTCCAGACAACCTTCATTACCTTTTATTAGTCGTGAGTAATTATCGTTGACTTCAATCACTGCCTGTCTGAGTAATGCCACCAAATGGTGCAACTCTATTTGATCTTCTCCAGGGTCGACGTCGTTGGAATTATGTCGTGCCACTGCTGGCCAGATGATATTGCCGACAGTGTTCTCTGACAACGGTGGCACCATTCTATGTCGTAAGTTCACTATAGGAGTCAGTATTGATGACTTTTGAGAGCCCAATACAGCTTTTGATGCAGCCATTGCGTGTTTCCATATTAAGGCGGAAACCACTTCAACACGAGTTGGGTTAGGCACAACTGGGCTAGCGGCCTTGGCTTTGAGATTCGATAATGAAGCAGGATCGAACACAAATCTCTGAATAATTCCTTTACCTTTCTTACAAAATTGTTTAAAATCTGAGGACATATCAGCCTGTGAATCTATACAAGGAATTACATCCCACGCCCCACTGCAATAAGGGTACTGTTCTTCTTTATTATAATGCCAACTTGCATTGGCGGCCCAACGTTTAAGGAAAGCACTCATGGTTGCCCCGTCAATGATCTTGTGCAAAAAGCACAAGCCGACAGCGATTCCACCGCAAGAAAAGACATTGAGCTGAATTGCCACTTGAACCAACGTGTTCGTTGGTTCTAAGGAAAAGATTGGACATGGAAGAAACTTGTACAATAAGTCGATTTCAGGTTGTTTGAAGAACTCACACAATTGATAACTGACTTTGGATTCGAAAAAAAGAACACCCTCGTCGTTGCAGTCAATCGAGCTGTGGTCCTTGATCCGTCCGGCAAGCGGGTAGAATTCAGTTAAGGTCTTGGAGACCGAATTCTTCAGCCGAGTAGATATTTGGTTGACTTTGTTATCACTTGAAGGCGGGTAGAAAAAGATGATTGGAGTATAGATCATATGAGGCGCAAACTGGTCCAACAGAGAGATTTTGAAGGTTCTAAGGTTAAGAGGTGTTGGGGAGGAAGGTCTGATGATCTCTCTCGAAATCACTTCAACTTCCAATATTCCCATTTTGTTGGAAACTTTTTTATGCCTTGAAGTTGTATCACAAAACTTGCTGCAAGTTGATACAACTATATATGGCGGATAGCTTTTGCTAATGTTCATCAAGCAAGAACCTATATATATATATATATATATACAAGGGCGGAGGCATAATTTATTTTTGGGGCCTAAGGAAGCTATACGGGGATTGCCCCCGATTTTTTTTTTTTGGGGTCCATTTATGCATATTTGATAATAATATATAGTGTCAAATTGCATTTATTTAATAATAATATCATTTTTTGGGTTACTATTTATACATTGTGATGTCTATTTATCAATAAGGTATGGTGTCAAATTGAGTTTGGAACACTTAATTAGGGTGGGATAAACTATATTTGGGCTAAAATATCACATATACTAAAAAAATTCTCAAATTTTGGGGAGGGCAGATTACATTTGGGTTAAAATATCACATGAACTAATTTTTTTTAGGTTGGAAGGTGTTGGTGAAGATGGCCTGATGATTTCTCTTGAGATTACTTTAAATTCCATATCTATTTCTGGAAGAGTAGTGGGTCACTGGATTTTGTTTGAAGGATGTTGAAGTGTACTCATAAGTATTAAATGTGGTCCTATTGTCATATGTAGGTATTTAAAAAATATTTAAGATGCAAAATTTGAGAAACAAAGCATTAATCTTAAGAGTCTTTAACTGATCACATGCTGATGATCGATCACATGGAAGTGTTTGATTAATCATTAAGAGTCTTTAACTGATCACATGCATATGATGTCAATGTAGATTGAGTTTTTGGATTAATCATTCCCCATATGGTAGTGTTGATTCTGTAAATAAAATGGTCAAATCGGATCCACATTTTATGGGTGGGAACTGGATCTGTCTAGTTCAAATCATACCACCACCAAAATCGGATCCACATTTTATTAACATGTTCTGACAAATAATAGTCTAACTTTCTACTTGTAACGAATAATTTGGGATTATTAAAAGAATTTAGGGTAAATTACATAGACCTCCCCAAGGTTTGATCAAATTAGGGGGCCCTTTTTTGTGGTATGCAAAATTACAACAATGCTTTGGGCACAAACAAAATCTACCAACACCTAAATGTGTCAATCGCTCTCCTCCATGGACCCTACAGTGTCAGTAGACCTCATAAGAAGAGATAGACACATTTATGTATTTGTGAATTGTGTTTGTGCCCCAATCTTTATTCGCAAAATTACACTCACCTCCCTTGTCTGACTTTGTTGGGAGGCGGGAGTGAGTAAAATACTGAATTTACCATTCTACTCTCATTTTGTTTGTGATATTTCAATCTAAAAGTAAGTTAACCAAAAAAACAAAAACATAAAAGCTATCCATTTGTAACTCTTTTAGTCTTCTTCTTCTTCCCCATCCTGGCTCAAAACCATACGTAATATATATATATATATATATGTACATAACCGAGTTTTGAAATCCCATGCTGATCACATGAAAGATTCCTACATGTGTGATGTCTATGTAGATTGAGTTTTTAGATTATTTCATTCACCGTACACTAATGAGAGATAGCGAGACTGAGAGAGAGCATAAAGCAACAAAAAAGGTCCAAAGTCCTACTCCTTGCTCTAGGCACAATCGATATTTTATTCAGTAAAAAATGTATGTTATCACAAAAAGAAATGTAAACGAAATCTGCCTCTAGAACTTAAGTAGCTAGTGAGTTTGCATCACGAAAAGCTAAGAAAATATATTTTGACAAGGTTCACAAAAAAAAAAAAAAAAATCAAATCGAAGGTTCTTGTAGAATTGTGGAGAGGGTCAAAGACTCCATGGTACCTTTTAATTTCACAAAATCTTATTTAGAACACAAATACAAATTGCTCGAATTAGCGATTAATGAAATAATCGAAGGCCGTAAGTAATGTAATTGGTAATAGAGAACTCGAAATAACGAAAAGCACTTGCAATTGGTACAAAAGTCCTATAAGCGAGGCACATATTCCAACTTAAAAGCAGAAGCATATAAGATATGCTTTTTTGAAAAAAAGCAAAAAACTATATTAAAATGCAACTTATAAATAAGTTAAAAATGAAGATGTGAATGTGATTATAAATTAATAGCTAGAATGCCTTTTGTAAATGACATTCCAAAGGGACCATAACTCTTGGAAAAATAAGACACAACTACAGGAGGTAAATGGTATAGTTGTTTAGAAAGGAATTTGCAACACTAGCAAAACTGGCACTGTTAAACAGTGCTTGACCGAATCTGACACGCTTTTTTTTTTTTTTTTTTTTTTTTCAGTGTCAAATGTCAGGGATTCAATTTTTTTGGCACTGTTTAAACAAGGTCCAGATTTTGTTCAAAGGGTACCAGATTTCGGAGATTTGGCACTGTTGAAAATAGTGCCCGAAATGCGCCCCGTGTCAATATAGCTAGGCAACACCGCTCGTCACATGTCACATGTTGGGTCCCTTAGTCTGGCACGCTTTTGGCACTGCTATAAACAGTACCAGTTTTTAATTTAGTAAAAAAATATTAATTAAATCTGGCATGGTTTTGGCCAGTGCTAGATTATTTTGTGAGAAGAAATAAATTTTGGCCGCATCATAGCACCAATATATAAAATAGCAATAGCACTTGTATGACAAATAACACTCACAACTACAAGTAGCAATCAATATAAAAAAAATCTCTAATAGAAGAGAAAAACCATAGCAATCCAATGTATAGTGCATACATGAAAGTAACTTACAAGTATACTTACAATCCAAAAAATGAATGAATAATACACAAACCCAAATCAAAGTAATTTGCATAATTCAGACACTCATCCATAGATACATACTTACAACCACATGCACAATTTTCACAAACAGAGCGTATTGATGCATAAATATTAACTTTTAAATAGACAGGTTGACCAGAGGAAATCATGTAGCCGTCCTTGAATTTCATTGACTTGGAACGTTGGGCCCTGAGCTCCCCACTAACAATAACCTATAAGAGGAAATAAATCACAACTAGGTATCCAATTGTCACGACCCATCCCGCTACGGGCGGAAATAGGACACGTGGCACGCCACCGAGGCTCATCCAATTCATTCTATAACTCTAGCAGCGGAAAAGAAACTTAAAGAAACTCTTTAAAACATAGTTCATTTTGGAAGAAAAACAAAATATTGAACTATGAGTCCGTAAAATCCGTATCAATTTGAAAAGTTAATTATATTTCAAATTAACTATAAAAGTGTTATTAGGGACCCCAAAGGTACCCTAGAAGCAAAATAGAACATTTCAATATTTTCCGAAAAAGGTACTTCCTTGTAAAAACACTATTCACGGGCAGCCCACTTTTGCCTATTTTTACATTTTTTGAAAACTTCGCAATTACGACAAAACTCAACATACAAATTTCCAATCGTTCTGAAACTTTACCAAAGGTATATAAACATATTAGACAGCATGTCTAAGCTTTGAAAACATTAACGGAACTCGTTTGGATCAGATCTCTTAATTGCTACAACAAATTCATAAAACATGAAATTCAACGTGTTAAACATCCAAAACGCGAACTCAAGAGTTCCAAGTCACTTCCAACCAACTTAAAAAGGTTTTCAAAAGAATATTACATCAACTTAATAATAATAATCCAGAGCTTCTATGATTCGATTACAAAAATCTATACCCCAATTCCTCCGAATGATCCCAACGGCCTCATCCCTCGCATCCATCTTTCTTTTCTTCATACCTGCAATGGAGTAAATCTCCATTGCTCAGCTATATGCTGAGTGTACAATTCTAAACATATGCATATGGGAAATTCATGCTTTAAACATCAAAACACCTCAAATTAGTCTCTAGGGTGAGTGGTACGCTTTTATCCGGTAATGAAACCGATGCCGTGGAAGGCACACCTCTTCCACGCACCCCGTATACTGGTTGGGCCTTCCTCCATACTAGGTACCGTGTCCTGGTTGGGCTTTCTTCCATACCAGACACCACACAATCAATGTTACAACCCTCAAACTTCGAGAAGTTTATCCCTCGGATGAAATTGCACCAAACTCACCTTTGACCCAAGTAGACACATAACATGCTCACATAGACAGTTATACATGCTTTTCTAACATTTTCACGTGCATAATTAACGGGCCTAATTAATACATGAATTTTGCCCGGATCACAATTTCATACATAATATCCAAAGCATCCAAAATTGTCTATATAACACAAGTTCGGAATTCATACCTCGAGCAATCGTCCTATAACTTTGAGGAAAGCACTAGTAGCCCGATTAAACGTCGGATCTCCGATTAGGAGTGATTCCTACAAGTATTTACATGATTTTCCCAAATTTCCATAAATTAGATTTTCGGAAAAAGTTAGCCAAACGAGGCCTAAGTGGTATCAAAATGTAGCTAATACCTCGAGGAGCTCGAATCTAGAATTTGGAGAAAAACTGACGATCGGAAAGTCGTCGATTTGAGTCGGCAAGCTCTAAGGTTCAAAATCCCCAAATCTCCTCTCTTGATTTCAATTTTAGGTTGAAGACATTATGACAAAATATCTTAGCTTTCTATATATAGACAACACTTGGGAAAATTGTGTTTACCTCCCCATGAGTTCTCAAAACATCTAATTATACCCCGAAACGTCGCATACGTCCATTTTATAACTTTACGAGTGAAACTAAAATTTATAAAAGTTTTCGACTATGTTCCGTTTGGGTCCAAAAATCACGTTCTGAAACTAATTTCGTGAAATCTCTAGACCACCTATCTTTTATGCTACACATCACTCACGTTCTCACCACAATATTCACAATGATCTAAGATAGGATCAAACAATCAGAAATTATACAAAACAGGTATAATTACTATTCATGAAAATCAGGTAAAGTCAAATAACATTTAAAATCACATAAATGTCATTTATTCATGTCAATTCCTCATTGATTATCAAATCTCTGTGTCCTCGATTGACACTCACCGTTGACTCACGTCAACCACATCCACAATTATTAATCAACATTAATAATTCACAATAAATCAATTTTGTATTTTAAAATAAATAGATTTCCCGGGACGGGTGTGACACCAATTAAATGAGAAATTTTCCAAACAAACCTCGCATCCTTTTGCCCCACTTGCTTCAACCTTCATTTTGAACCATTAATATTCATTATGGGAGCTAGGGTATTAGTATCAAAAGTGATCATCACAACTAAGGCTTCCTATTGGTGCCTCCATTTTCCATTTTGGTGTTCTCTAGCTCAAGTTTTGGCCTAGAGGAAGAAGAGGGTTTCTTAAGTTTCTTGTTCTTGGAAGCTCTACAACTTGGGTCGATCTTCTATTTTTTTTCCTCTTGGATTCTATTTCTTTTGCACATTTCCTCTCTCAAGAACAAAGGTAGATTTCATTGTCTTCGTTCACTATATCTCCTATCTCTATTTTGTGATTTGTTTTAAAAATGTTAGGGATTAAAGCTTAAGAATAAATCTTGGTTTGCTCATCTCAAAGATTCTTATTGTGCAAACATTTATTTTTAGTTAAATTTTAAGTTTGCTTAGATAAGAATATTTGTTTAATTGTTGAATAATTGCCTAAGTGAACTAAATGAACTACATGTTTATTTATTAAGTGCTCTTTATGCCTATTACTTGTTGCTCTTAGAAGTTCTAATGTGCATATGTTGATATTCCTATGAATTTGAAATCAAATGTTAGCATAATTAATGTTGAAGTAATTAGACTTTCCAAGTTATAACGAGCATGTTAATTATCATTGGTGAATAAGGACATTTGCATTGATATCATTGAATTCACGTGCATTGTTACCAAGTGGGCACACCTCATAGCATAGCACAGTTGTATATGAGAAAATCCCAAAATGGGGATAAAAGATGTGCAAAATCTGGATGTGGGTTGTGTGTGAGGACAGAGTGGATATACCAAAGAACATTCCAAACTCCAGCTAATTATATTTGCGACTATCTATCAAAAAGTTGGTATGCTACATTCCAAGTGGGGATGACACACGATCCGGTAATGAGGTAAGTGATCAAGTATTCATGGCCCTAGGGCTCTTTAGTTGCATTGCATATGTGGCATTCATGGCACCACATGTGGCATTTTAGTTATGGGATGTATATTGAATCTCTACAATGTTTTCTACAAAGTTGTCATGCTTAATGAATTTGTAAAACCACTTTGTTTTAGGTGACGTTGACAAGGGCAAGGCCCACGAGTAGGGGTGGCAATTCGGGTTAAACGTGTCATTTATCGGGTTGTGTGCTTTGGGTTTCATATTTAGTTTCGAGTGCTATTCATCCATAAGACAAACTAATTTTAATGTAATCATGTCATGTCATGTCGTGTTGTGCTTGGGTTATGTCAAAAATTGTCACCCCTACCCACGAGTAGTCAACTCGGTGAACTTTTTTGAAGACATTCCTTGTGGAGTCTTGTTTTGAAAATGTATTCATTACATAAATGGAATTGAGGAACTTATAATATATGATAATTTAGAATCATGGACATTGATTAAGATTACTAAGCTTACATGTTTATCTCCTCTTCTTTTGTATCCGACTTAAGCTATGTACATTGAATTCTCTACAATGCTCCACATGGCACCTATGTGGAATTTTCTCCACACAACCTTTTATCTATGTGGATTTTTCTACTCTTGAAACCCTTCATTACGTTATCTTCTTCTCGCCTCTCTGAATTGCTTCAAACGTCCCTTCCTTTCCCAGAATTGATCAATCAAACAACAACGCCTTTACCTCTTCCACATCCATCGAATAGCCACTGCTACTTGTATGGTGCAGATTTTCTTTTCTCAAAATAGAAGAAACTAGAAACCCTATCAAAGCCCCCATATGACTTTGCTTTGATATGTATGCATAATGCGTCTTGCCTTGGCCGATGCTTTGGGAACTCATCAATTACTCCTACAACGTGAGTCTGTTCATCTCTTTCTCAAATCTTTTACATATGTTTCTGCTTATATTGATTTGAGCACATACATATCCATAGCTGTATGATTTCTCTGCCTAATTGTGTAGATTCTTTGTGTATTTGGTGATATTCTTTCATTCTATGGAATGCATTCAAACTGTTTGTTTTTTGTACTAAGAGAGGTCTTTCCTCTATGGTCAGGTTATGGTGAGGCACTTTTGATGGGGGGTTTTCATGTTTTAGACCAAAGAAAATGATATTTCTCTCTCTCTCTCTCTCTCTCTCTCTCTCTCTCTCATAGTCAATTTAGGATTAGGGATTGCGATTGTTTTTATCAAATTCCGTCCTGTGTGTGGATATTCACATATATATATATATATGTAATTATATATCTGTGCAGGCTCGTCCTTACCAACTGTGGACTACCCAAGCTTCAAGCTTGTGATTATCAACGATGGTGGCACGGGTATTTTTGTCATTTTTAGGTTCAATTTGTTTTAGAATTTTAAATTATATTGTCAATTTGATTCGCTTTTAAGAAAAGTTCTAGGGTATGGTTAAAACACTTGGTCAAATGTGATATAACTCTCTTTACAAAATAAACCAATTAAGTTACTTCCAAAATTTTTTATACCATACTAATATATAATATTTTGATAAAATATTCCAACAATCCCCCACTTATTTTAACAAAATAATCAATAGACTAATTGGAAATACAGAATAACAATTTGTAGTGTCATGTATAAATAAAGGTGAACACTGTCTTGAACCTTTACATAGTGAAAAATATTTAAAGTATAAGAATCTTGAGTGACAGAGTCTTGAACTCAGATTCTTGTGTATACAACAAATATTATTCACACATAACACTTTTCATGGTGTAGTCTCAAAAGGCCAGCATGTTACGTCCTTGTGCTTTATCCAGGTGTCATAAATGCTCTAGAGAATTTGCCCAATCAATTCTCATAGGAAGCAGCCCCAACTTCTACATTCACTAGGTGAGTCTATCAAGAGTGCTCATACAACTGGGCGCCCCGTCTATAAGGACCATAGAACTCATTAAGTGCATAAACTCAGCCTCCAAATTGCTATAGGATATCATGCTAATCATAAGTATGGGACAAGTAAAATGCATGATCCACCGCCAATTACTATGTGACTTATTCTTATCCTTTGAACCCGGTTCTTGGGATCTCCAGTCTCCAGGTTGGGTTACTATCACATGTAATTTATTTATTAATGGGCTTAAGCCCCATACCTTTGGAGATACCCCATAGCTTTTCTCTTGTTAAAGCTTTGGATAACAGGTTTGCGAGATTATCGCCAGACCTCACAAAATAAATAGTAACAGAACCCTCAGAAATAAATTCTCTCACAGTACAGTGCTTACGACGTATTTGTCATGATTTGCCATCGTAATATTGATTCTATACTCTCCTATGGTAGCAGTGCTGTCACAATGTATCAAAGTAGCTGTCACAGTTCTTGTAATTATTATCTCCCAAATTACATTGGTCTCACCCAAATCTTTCATATCAAAATTAAGTGACAAGAAATTTTTGGTCTGTTTTATAATCTCTAAAGTAGAACCAAAAATTTATAAATCATCCACATATACACATATCATAACACATATTCCATCATTGTATTTATAATAAATACATTTGTCATTCTCATTAATTTTGAAACCATTTAAAATAATAGGTTCATCAAATTTTTCATGCCACTATTTGGGTGCCTGTTTTAAACCATGTAATGATTTAATTAGTTTATAAACTTTATTTTTATTATTCGGATCAGTAAAACCCTCAGGTTGATCAAATAATTTTCCCCCTCTAATTCTCCATTTAAAAAGCTATTTTAACATCCATTTGATGAATATATAAATCGTGAATAGCAACAACAGGTAATAAAATTCTAATAGAAGTAATACGAGAAGCTGGAAAATCTTTATCAAAATAGTCGATATTTTCCTTTTGTTTAAACCCCTTAGCTACTAATCTAGCTTCATATTTTTCAATGGAACCATCGGGGTTTAAGTTTCTTTTTAAGGACCCTTTTACTACCTATGGCTTTACATCTAGGTGGTAAATCCACAAGTTCCCAATTATGGTTATACAAAATAGAATCCATCTCATTCTGAATGGCTTCTCTCCAAAAATTAGCTTCTGAAGAGGTAAGAGCATCCTCTAAACAAGAAGGATCTCCTTCTAAAGTAAATGTATAAAATAGGGTCCAAAGTCTTTTGAGAACTTAGTTCTCTTACTTCTGCGTGATTCAGATTCTATATCACAATCTCTATCATGCACCCTAGAATCAATGGGTGTAGAAGGGACGGAAATAGGATGGTGGAAACCCCCACTATCTCTTGATTTAAAAGGAAATCTATTTTCATAAAAATCAACATCAATAGAATAAAAAATAACATTATTTTTAATGTCTAAAAATCTATAAGCCTTATTATTAAAAGCATATCCCAAATATGCACATTCTATAGCTCTACTAGAAGTTTATGCCTCTTAGGACCAGGAAGTCTAACATATGCCAAACAACCCCAAACTCGAAAATAATTTAAATTTGGCTTTCTATTTTTCCAAAGCTCAAAAGGAGTAAATTTTGTTTTAGAGTGGGGAACTCTATTTAAAACATAACACATAGTCAATAAAGCCTCTCCCCAAAGGTCAGAGGGAGCTCCTGAACTCACAAGTAAAACAACTACAAGTTCTGTGAAAGTCCTATTTTTACGTTCGGCTACACCATTCATTTCAGGCGAATAAGGAGTTGTAGTTTCATGTATAATACCGTGAGATTCTAAAAAGTTGCTAAATTCTCTTTCTCCATATTCTGTGTCTCTATCGGTTCTAAGCCTTTTAATCTTTTTGTCAAATTGATTTTGAACTTCATTTGAAAAAGCCTTAAAAGCATCAAAAGTATCATTTTTTTTTTCAAAAGGTAAACATATGTGAATTTGGAAAAATCATCAATAAATGTGATAAAATATCTTTTTTCACCAAGTGTCAAAATTCCTTCAAATTCACACAAATCACTATGAATTAATTCTAGAAGTTCAGAATTTTTGGTGACACTTTATGTGGGGTTTGTGTAATTTTTGCTTGGCTACAAGAGATACAATGCTCAAATCCTTCATTACTCAAAATAGGAATTAATTCTAATTTACTCATATTGTCCACATATTTTTTTATTTATATGACAGAGTCTAGCATGCCAAACATTCACAGACAGAGACAAAATATAAGCAGAAGTAGAGCATTTATTAATATCAGAAACATTCAACTTAAACATACCCTTACATGCATACCCCTTCCCAACAAACATTCCAGACTTAGAAATTACAACTGATCACCCCCAAAAGATTGGCTAAAACCAACCCTATTAATTAAAAAACCCGAAACTAAATTTTTTCCTAATCTCCGGAGTATATACATCCTTCAAAATCAACTTCTTCCTGGAGGTAAATTTTAGCTCCACATTGCCGGTGCTAGAACCTTTGTAGTGTGAGAATCACCAAGCAATACATTTTCATTCTCCACAGGAGAGTAGCTCTTGAACCGACCACGATTGTTACACACGTGCCTAGAGGCACCGGTATCAATCCACCATCCTCCGAAAACTATCATGGAATTTACTTCCGTAATCATAGCCACAAGTGGCTCTTCAGTCACATTAGCCTGAGGAGCAGACTGATGCTTTCGGCAATTCCGAGTAAAGTGCCCGAGATGTCCACAAACATAACATCCATTTGGAATATTTTGTCTTGAAGGTGGTTCGTATTCTTTTTGAAGTGGTTCTGGCTTAGGTTTGGATCAAATTTTTTCTTTTGCCCAAAAGAATTTTTGCCCATTTTTATTTTTAAAATTTTTATGGGTTGGTTTCAAAACTTTATTTTTATTTTGTTGGGGGCTAACAGTATTAATTTGGCAGACATAAAATTTTCTTCATTTTGGTCTTGCAGTCTAGATTCCTCCTCAATTCGGTGTCTCACAATTAGACTCTCCATAGAAAACTCTTTAGAGTTGTGCCTTAAGGAGTTCCTAAAATCCTTCCAAGAGGGGATAGTTTATCAATTAAAATTGTAACTTGAAATTGCTCATCTATTTTCATCCCTTCTGAAAAAATTTCATGAACTATTTTTTGAAGTTCATGGCACTGTAAGACTACCGATTTGTCGTCTACCATTTGGTATTTTAAGTCACGACTTACAGCGTATTTTTTTGCTCCGACCTCTTCAGTGTCGTATTTCTTTTGAAGCCCATTCCAAGCATCAGTAGCCATTAGCAACTCGGCATAGAAATCATAAAGCTCGTCTGAAAGTCCATTGAGGATATAATGTTTGTAGTTGAAATCAGCAGTTTCCCATTTTGTGCTTGATGAGATCTCGCAGGTTCTAGCACATCCGAGTCCCTCGGGTTTGGTTCATCAAGAAGAAATGCAACCTTCAGCAAAGACACGTAAAACAATATCTTGGTCTTCCAACACTTGAAGAATTGGCTTTCAAACTAGAAATGGCAGTTGTGACTGTTGTCGCTGATAAAAGCAGTATGCTGATTGGCTTCCATGAGGCTAATAAACCTTAAAATTGTTATAAATATGTACCAAAAAAGCTTAGAAAATTGGAAACTGAATCAGTGACGTGCCGAAGCGCAGACCAGGTCACTCTTTTTAAGGTTGTTTTGCTTCTCCTCGGTCTTCTCACCGGTGCATAAGATGGTGTGTCAACCACCAAGATACCATAGCCCAAATTAGTAACAATTTTTCGTCCAACTATATGCACTAAACTTGAACAGAAACGAACTACACCGATTGCTCATGGACTATTCTGTATTGCCCTAATGTGACTTAGACAGAGAAGAAAAGCTCAATACATAAAATAGTAGATGATGATGCCAAAAATTGGTAGAAGAATAAGAAGATTTAGACAAGAGAGATTTGTGTGTTGTTCGGCTCTGTTAATGAAGATGCCTACATCCACGTGTGCGTCTGAGCGCTTGTACTAACAAATCACTGGCGGCTACCTTTGGTGAGCCAACAAAGTGGGTGGCACTACTAGAGACCAGCCAGGTATATGCGTATGAGTGTTGTATATTTCTATTCTATGGGTTAAGAATGTGATCCCCTTTAATAGGGGTGAATGGTCCCTTTTATAGGTGCAAGAGTCCACTTGTACAAGGTAAGTAAACTGCTTAGGAAGCACAATCTAATTACAATTGATTAACATAAATCATGGGAGTTTCCTAAGTGGATTAGGAAACAACTTGCACTTTCCTTTAGCCTTCTAACTGAGATAGGAAACTGCCTGGACCCTCCTGGAGTGTGTCATGGAACATGCTCGGGCTGCGCCTATCATAGGGTGAACTTGCATCATGCACCCGACCCTTGGGTCAATCCCGGGCGGTCCTAGATGGACCGCTCGGGATGGTTGCGTGATCAGCACAATTACTACATGACTCGACACTTCTTACTGAGGTAGCGGAGGTTGACTTTGACTGGATATTTTTGTACATATCAGTAGAGTACAAAAATTTTTGAATAACAGAAGAGCAACATGGAAGTGAAGTATTTTTGGTAGCTTTTATTTTGTGTATCCCCAAAAAGAAGTTGAAAAGATTATATCCACCAAGAATTTATATATGTACATATATCCGTTGAAAAATCAAATGGAGAGAAAAAGTGGCCTTGTCCACTTATGGAGGAAAACGGCTATAGTGGTTAAAGACCAAGTCAGATAATATCTATATATATACACATGTAGACGTGGGTATGTGATATATGAAATACATATATCCAACCTAACTAAGTACACATTGTCAGTAAGTTGGGAAAAGAATGGGCTCCACCACTTGGTTAAGAAAAGTTCTAGGGTATGGTTAAAACACTTGGTCAAATGTGATATAACTCCCTTTACAAAATAAATCAAGTTATTTACTTCCAAATTTTTTTGATACCATACTAATATATAATATTTTGATAAAATACTCCAACATATTCATATACATATATATAATTATATATCTGTGCAGGCTCTTCCTTACTGACTGTGGACTACCCAAGCTTCAAGCTTATGATTTTCGATGATGGTGGCACTTGCATTTTTGTCATTTTTATGTTCAATTTGTATTGAAATTTTAAATTATATTGTCGATTTGATTCGCTTTTAGGTATTTTGCAATTTGGATCTGGACTTCGATTTACAAAGTTTGATCTTTGGTTTTCCTCTCATTTTGACATTGATCTATTTGTATGCTGATTAAGGTAAAAGTAGGTTTGTCAAATGACATCTCACTAGAGAGTTTGAGAAGAAATACGAGCGTAAGCTTTCTGATATACGAATACAATTATATATATATATGTATATTGTATACGAGTATTAGTTATATGCCCACACATATAGATAGAGGCATTGGGACCTAGATTGAATGGATAAAAGTTTTTGATTTGCAGCAACAATTTGGTATTGAATTACATCCGTTGGCTTCTCAGATTTGCTCCATAAAAATATGGCAGATTACTTGCCATTGGTATGACAAATTTATGCAACATGTGTGCATGTATAGTATATAGAAATTACGTGTAGATTAGTTGAAAAATGTAACAAACTGTAATTTCATTTAATTTCAAATCGCATTTCTATATTTATTTTAATTTGTATTACTTGCTTTTATTTTGCTAGCAATTCTTTTATTGGGGTCAAACGGGAATTTTTAGATATTCAAGAAATACCTGTGTTATGCTTTAACAACTGAATTTTCATAGACTGGTAATGCATGAGATGAGTTTTAAAACTGTATTTTCAAAATGGTGAAAATAATTGCTTTGGACTCAAACTATATTTTTATAAAGCCAAAAAATTATTTCTTACGTTAATATAATTTTTTGTATTTTTGTGTATGATCACCGCGTCGCGAAAATACCAGTTTATGTAACGAAAACTGTCCGCGCCGTGTTGAACTCCCACAGATTGGGATTCCCCATCCAATCAGATTTGACACTTGCTTTACTTCATTTAATACTTGTAATGATTGGTTAAGCTTGTTTGGATAATGCAGTTGTGAAGGTGTATTTGTAGTGCCATAAGTTGTTTTCCCAAACATCTAATTAGATTCCTAGACAATTTGATTTTACCTTGTTTGGAAGTGTTAATTTAGTGTGTGCTAGCTTGTGCCTAAAAGCTAAAATTGCCAAACAACTTATGTGTGGCCCCTAGTTCTATTACTTGACCCCTATCAGTTGTACTACATATTATATACGTATGTATTTATGTGCTCATTGTATGTATATAGGATTATGTTAGAAATTTGAAAACAAAACCAATTTGTAGAGTATGAGAGAATTGTTGGAAAATTGGAAGGATACAGATATGATACTGATTGAGGCGTGCAACAGTTTGCACTGTCCTTAAGAACAATTCCGCCCCTCGGAGTCAATGACTCGATGCACAAGGTCTCAGCGCTATGCTCCCCAGGATTCAGCAATCAGTTTCTTCCAAACATGCACTCGAATTGGAAGAATATATGAGTGCTCAGATTGCTCCAAAAATGAAGATGAATATTTGAGAGAATGATTTTAAAAGAATATCAAAAAGAGCAAGGAATTTTCTATTTTTCAAATGAGAAGAGAGAAGGCTATTTTATAAGACAAATTGCCCAACGGTCATTTTATTATAAACAGATTTAATAGCCTCCGACGACCATATTTTTAATATAGGAGTTTATAACCTCCAACGGCCATATTTTTAATACTGTTAATAGATTTAATAGCCTCCAACGGCCATAATTTTGATACAGCACACTAGTTGCATCAATGTAAATGACTTTGTTTGCATTTTTGAAATAAAAGGCCCAAGTCCAAATAAGATAATTCCAACAATCCCCTCCTATTTAAAAAATTTAAACAACATATAAAAAGAAGTGGAGCAAAAGAATTCAATGCATCAAAACTGGTGCCTTTAGGGCTATGAACCAGTCCCTAGGAATACAAGAAGTGATTTACAAGAATTTGGTGACATAAAAATTTCTATGAACCAGAATCCCTTATTGTAAACCAGTCGTCTTGTACCCACATTGACTCCTCAAAATCTGAGCAACTCTAATCGGTGTGGCACCTCTAGGCCCTGCGCCAGTCCTGAATTTTCATAAGTGCTCTAGAAAACTTGCCCAAGTTTTCATAGAAAGCGGCCCACTTTCACACTTATATAGGTGAATCCATCAGGTATGCATTGCAATTAAACATACCATCCAATTTATATGGACTATGGAATTCATTAAGAGTTTAACTCAACCTTTCACATTGCAATTGCACTATACACCATAGGAAGGGACAATAACATAATAAACTTATAGCGCATCTCCAATCAACCAATGACTTGTTATTACCTATATGAACCTATTTCTTGGGTTCTCCAATTACATAGGTTGGGTTACCATCATTGTTGATTTTCGTTACAGGCTTAAGTCCCATTCCCCTCGATGTTTCATACACTAGTTCTCTTCCCTAGTGATTTTATTAAAGGATCAGTTAATTTCACTTCTGACCTCACAAACATAATAGATATATCTTCATCATCAAGCAATTGCCTCACAAAATTATGTCTTAGGCGTATATGCCAACTCTTGCCATTATAGGACTTATTTATAGCTCGACCTATTGCTGCCTGGCTATCCCAATGTAAAGACACTGATGGAACTGGTTATTCCAACTAGGAACATCTACTAAGAAGTTGCTAATCCACTTAGCCTCAGTACTAGCTTTCTCAAAAACTACAAACTCATATTCCATCATTGCCTTAGCTGTGCAAGTTTGCTTGGACAACTTCCAAAACACTGCTCCTCCACTAAGCGTGAAAATAAATTCACTTATTGATTCGTCTCATTTGAATCCGAAAATCAATTCGTATTACTTTATCCTTCTAAAACTGTAGGAAAACCATAGTACATTTTTCCGAATTCATTTCTTCCCGGAATAAATATTGGGCCACATTGGACATATATAATATAGTCATTATAAAAAGTTGAAGCAAGACTCAACTAAAAACATGCTTCATCACTAAGTTATTTGAGAAGTCAGTTTACTCAAATCTTTTCAAAATATTCCGAGTAAAACTTGTACAATATTAGGTTCCAAAATTCACAACCTCAAGCTTTCTAAAAAGCTTGTAAAAACCACATTTTTTTTTCAATAAATCTTATTTTTCAATTCTCAAAATTTTCCTTTCTAGGCACTACAAATTTCTCCTCCAAGAAAAAAAAAAAACGGTTTCTCAAAAGTACAAAATTAAGATTCACATATCCCACCAAATGAGCATAGAGTATTGCTAAAATAAAAATTGCTTTTTGCATCATAATTCCTTCATTTGAACAAACTCATGTATCTCAATTTCTCTTTTATAAGAAAGAAATGCATAACAGGTGGGCCTCTACATCAATACTTTTGGGAAAATATTGTAGGTAGAAAAGTGCCAACTCATCAGAATAATTCTAAACTTGAGTATGCTCAAAATAAAGACATAGTAAGCACAAAATTTCATACTTAAAGAAAATAAACTTTTCTAACCCCCACCATGTCTTTATCCACAAAACTCATAACATAAAGCTGGCGTGTAACACTTAGCATATATCTCATGTATTATTTAACTATCATATTCCTTTTGATGAATCATAGCACAACCATTTTTGAATAATCAAACACTCGAAACAAAACAACTACAAAAAGATTTGTAATCAATTTGTTTTTTTTTTTCTCCAAAACTAAGAGCTCTTGTAATTTTTTATCTCTAAAATTACACTCGCTTCATCCAAATCCTTTCATATTAAAATTAAGTGACAATAATTCTTGGTGTTTTCTATAATCTCTAATATAGAGCCAAGAATAAATCATCTCCAAGTTAACATGTCACTTTCATTAATTTTAAAACGATTTGAAATAATAGTTGAATCAAGATTTTCAAATCAATAGTTGGATGCTGAATTTTAAACCATATACTCCAAGTATTGTATTCACGCCTTATTCTTATTTTTATCTATAAAAGCCTCCCCTACCGGTTTATCCAAACAAATTTTCTCCTCTAACTCTCCATTTAAAACTGCGGTTTTAACATCCTTTTGATAAATATATAACTCACAAATATCAGCAACAACTAATAAATTAATGGATGTAAAACAGGAGAATAGGTATCAAAAACTCAACATTTTTCTTTTAGCTTAAAACACTTAGCTACAAAAGTAGCTTCACATGTTTTCAATATAACCATCGGGTTCAAAAGTTTAAAGAGGTAAGAGCATCCTCTAAATAAATAGGATCTTCTTCTAAAAAATAATTTAGCCCTTAGATTTCTTATTCCTCCGTGGTTCAAATTCTCTGTCATGATATCTATCATGCATTCTAGACTCAAAAAATCTAAATGGGATAAAAATAGGTGGTTGAGAACCCCACTATTCCTCAATTTACGAAGAGATAAATGCTTATAAAAATAAGCACCAATAGATTCAAAAGTCACAAAGATTTTTATGTCCAAAAATATATAAGCATAACTGTTAAATGCATATCCATAAAGGCAATTTCTACGATTTTTCTGGCAAATTTCTTTAGGATTAAAAAATCCTAACATAAGCCAAATAACCCAATATTCGAAGAGAATAAAAATTGGCTTTCTATTTTATTAATGCTGAAAAGAGTAATTTTTGTTTTAAAGTGATAATATGAAAAACAAAAATACACAATTTAATAAAGTTTGTCCCCAAATATTTCAATCATCTCAATTGGACTTTGTACCTACACGTACTCCTTGGCAATCAAGACATGAGTAGTGTTCTAATTAGCCTCCTCCACGTGACTAAATTCAAGGCACTTAATAATTTTAGAGAACACATTTATGGTATTGACTTTAGTTGAATATGTAAGAGTAATTGTAACCACTCATTAACTTTATTCAATAAATTATATTTAGTTGTAGCAAAACTGACAGAAAAATGAACTGCTTATGAAACAAAGTTGTGAAAGACACAAAAGAGTATATTATTATTTTCTCTTTAACATATTGCAATGTTACCAAAATTAGACGGCTAGTATGAAAATAGCCCAGAACGCAATCCCATTCTTTCAATGTTACTGAAATCATAAATATGGCCGTCCAAAAGACCAAAGACCCAACGCCTTGATCCAAAATTCCTCACCAATTCCATATAAAACAAATCATGTCCCGTATCACGTCACATGCTTTATTATTCCAAGTTCACATTTGCACACTACCTACAATACTTGAATTACCCTTCATATATATATATATATATATTGTCAAAAATTTACACATCCTAACAATTCACACATATATTCATAGTAATATGTATACATACACATGGAGAGAGATATAAAAAAAAAACCATATACTAGTTAAAAACACATATAATCATCGGAAGCTAAACCAAGATGAAATTGACACTGGTGCACGCTACGCATTATAGTAACCTTGAGACATATATTGCAAAGTTCGTTGGAACAGTTTGCTCGAAAAGAATAATTTTTGTATAGTTGCCCCAACCAATATATTATTTTCCTTCTAAAAAACTCAATTGGTATCATTAATATATTCCACAATAGGATTTTTCGTCTTAAAATTGTTAAAACATTTAGATAGATTTGGAATAGAATTACCGGATCAGTAGCCTCTTTGAAAAATCTGGGGGTAGACATTTCACAACGATCATAGCAGCATCGAATTGTTCTTAAGATTGTTGGAAAATTGGAAGGATACGGCTATGATACTGATTGAGGCGTGCAACAGTTTGCACTGTCCTTAAGAACAATTCCGCCCCTCGGAGTCAATGACTCGATGCACAAGGTCTCAGCGCTATGCTCCCCAGGATTCAGCAATCAGTTTCTTCCAAACGTGCACTCGAATTGGAAGAATATATGAGTGCGCAGATTGCTCCAAAAATGAAGATGAATATTTGAGAGAATGATTTTAAAAGAATATCAAAAAGAGAGAGGAATTTTCTATTTTTCAAATGAGAAGAGAGAAGGCTATTTTATAAGACAAATTGCCCAACGGTCATTTTATTAAAAACAGATTTAATAGCCTCCAACGGCCATATTTTTAATATAGGAGTTACTAACCTCCAACGGCCATATTTTTAATACAGGAGTTAATAGATTTAATAGCCTCCAACGGCCATAATTTTGATACAGCACACTAGTTGCATCAATGTAAATGACTTTGTTTGCATTTTTGAAATAAAAGGCCCAAGTCCAAATAAGATAATTCCAACAAGAATGAACTTGGAGCACAAGTTCTCCATTTAAAATTCTATATAACACACATCTCACATTCTAGGGAATTTTACAAGCAATGTATAGAGAGAGTTGCAGAGAGTTTACTTACAGAATTTTGTAGAGAGAGAAAGCTTGAGTCCCCATAGCCATAGCTTGAATTGGGTTTCTTGATTTGAAGTTCTTTCTCAACAATTTCTCTATCTTCCTATTACAGTGAGTATTTTAAACTCACTTTGAATGTAATAGATACTTTGTTTACTATTAGTATTGCTTAATTGATGAAACACCATTGCTAGTTTCTTCAATGGACTTCATAGCTTGAAAACATGATTTTTTCAAACTTAACCAAAATTCATTTTTAGAGATGATTATGAAAGATATCAGTCTATAGAAGATGTGGTTAAAGTTATAGACCTTAATTCATTTGTATCGCGACGTATATTAAAAACAAAGTTTTGTCACCTCTCGATTTTTAGTAAAATCCGAGAGTTACGTTTCGATTCGTGTTAAATCGATTCCATATTGGTAATCCTTGCGGAAAAACGAAGAGAACCATATACTATACTACATGTTTACAATCGGATTTCAAAATGGGTTAAAAGGACCCTTAAAACTGAAACAGGGGAACAAAATGAAGAAGATGAAGTTTCTGCAGTAACTCGCGCGTGCGACCAGCACTAGCGACAGGCGCGTGCGACCTGTGTAATTTCTGACAGTTTGGAAATTTTAAAAGAAATTCAAAAAAGTGGCATATCGCGCGAGCTGCCTGAGCGAGGGACCCATTGCACGAGCGGCCTGTGCGAGCGACTTGGCCTTTTCTAATTTTTGTCTGTTTTCTATTAAGGAGCTATTTGGAAGAAGTTTTAAAGGTTTTTAAAGTACTATTTGGGAACTAGAACAGAATCCTATTTGTAATGTTTTATTTAAAAAGGGGTTTTCTAAAGACTTGATTATTCTTGCACGTATGTTGTTATTTATTTTTCAGTAATTTACATTTTCGATATGAAGTTATGAGGCATACATGTGAGTCAAGTTTACATGCATGGTGAGTAACAGTCAGTGGAATAGAGTAAGTGGATGAGGTTGTGTATTGGACACTCCCTGGTACTGGTGTACTACAGTATGATGTTCTGAGAATGCGATTTAGAGTATCTTTGAAATGTGACGGTGATAAATTTGGACACTCCTTGGCACCCATGGTAGTACTAAAGTGTGTGATGCCGACTTAGACACTCTCTGGCACCCTGGTAGTGCTATAGTACAGCCTGTTAGACACTTGCTGGCATCTATGGTATGTGTGATGCAAATTGGACACTCCCTGGTACCCGTGTACTAAAGTGTGAGGCAAACTGGACATTCCCTGGTAACCCTGTATTATAGTATGGTCACCTTAGTATTTCAAGATACCAGAGCGAAAAAGTTGGATGATGTGTCGTCGAGAGAAAAGAGTCAGTGAGGAGAGATTGGTTGCATTGTTCCATGCACGGCCACATGTTTTGTTGATTGAGGATTATGATATTTTCTTTACTATTTTACAATTTATATTCATTACTATATTCCTAATATGTGGAATGATGAACCTGTGAGACAAGAATAGTAAGTGAGTATGTTTTATATTACAAGCATATGTTTTTAATACTCACCAGCTTCATGAAGCTGACGGTGTTGATGCGCCTTGGACATTCGTGTCTAGGCTTTTCAGGTTATGACTAGGCTGGACAATATGACTATGCAAATTGAGAATAGCTACTTATGAAGAGAGACTATTTAGATACTGCTTTAGTTAATGAACTGAACTTGTTATTTGGATTAATGTAATAGATATTATGTTGTTACAAGGCGGGTTGTACCTTTAGATGATCACGTGCTGTAATAATTATTAACTTAGAAAATTTTTGTAAGCCTTGATTGCTCTTACTCTGATTTAAATTATTATATTGTTCGACGTTTGGAACGAAATCTATCCTTCAAACTGTAGCGACCTGTCGGTCCATGAAGGAAATTAAATGCTTTCCCTATTTATGCTACATCGGGGCATGACAAAAAAAACTGATCTTCCAGATGCTTATTTCTGAGTTTGCGTCTTTCAGTTTGAAACTGCAGTAGCGGAAGTACGCTCGAGTTTGAGATCCGGGAAGGACCCTGCACGTTCACTTGGGGTGGGTTGCTTCAATTTTAATTTTTGAGGGTTTGAGTCCCTTTTTCTCTCTCCCTAACTCTCTTTGTTTACATTAATTGAAATTATTTGCTTCGTGTTTGTGATTGTATGTGATGAATGCCATTTTATTCCAATTCCCTTGGATTCAAAAACTTTGCAATTGGAATTGTTAAATTATGTGATTTGTTGTCACTTAGTTGGATCTCGGAATCATAAATACTTCTTGCGTGACAAAAGATTATACCTACAACAAAGCATTAAAAGTGATGGGGTGAGGAGTTTTATTCACTTTTCATATTTATCAGTAAAAGTATATACTTATAAGAGTTATTACAAAACTTTTCAATTAGACATCCAAAAAAGACGTGCAATAATGAAAAATTTATTGACTGAAGTTTGATGATGATACTCTTTCAGATTAGTCAATTTGGTATTGATAGACAAATAAAAGGACTTCATGCTTTCATGTTTTATGGTATCAGTTGAAAATTTGTGCTGTAACATTCTTGTCAATGGAAGGACTCCATGGGTTTAGTTTTTACAAATCTTGAGATAGTTCAACAGTTGTAGTTACTACTACATCAACTTGCCTAAACCTTTTATATTAGCTTATATGCAATTTTACTACAGTGCTACTACATTTGTGAAAGTACACATATGTGATTTTATCTATGTGAGAAAATACATAAGGAGTTTTAGTACCAATGTACTTAACTGGTGAAAGTGCATCCGTCCTCCCTCTTTTTTTTTTTTTTAAATGAATTGAAATTGTTCCCTTTTTTTTTTTTCCAGATTAAATCCAAGGTGATATACACACATGTGATCTATGGAATGGAACACTTCATGAACACTGGAAGCTTTGATAGCCAAGGTATCCTTTTTTCTAATTCCTTTTCCATGTCTCATTACAGTTCTACCTCATTAAAAAATTGACAATACCTTTTATGTAAGTTGTGCACTCCTACTTGGTTTTATTTGTACTGTTTGGGTATATAACAATATAACAAATTAGAGTAATGCTATGCTTCCCAATTTTTTTTTTCCCAAAAAGTGTTTTCCAACACATGTGGCAGTGGACCCCTCTTAAATAATGGTAGCACCCCTTCAACATCAACTGGGTCCACTGCCACATGTGCTGGGAAACACTTTTAGGAAAAAAATTGAGAATTAAGCATAGCATTACTCAACAAATAATAATTCTTGATGCCTTTGGCGTTAGTTATAGTTTTAACTAAAAGTTAGTACGGTTTGAGAAAATCTAAAACTCATTTAGTGCAAGATATAGTATTCGTTGTTCTAGAATATAATGATACTTGAATTTGTGTAAGTACTCTTTTTAGCTTCTCTGTTTCAAAGAATTTATTTAATGGTCAATTTTGGACTCTTCAAAGTTTGAACATTGAGCTCAACCACCATTAAGGTTAGCATTTGTGCCCTATTCTCTTTCCATCTTTGCTTCTATAGCTACTCTTTTTGTCACAATTTTATGGGATGCAGGTTGTTTCTGATGCAAATGGATCAGCTTTTAAAACTGTGAATGAAAAAGGCTTTCATTTTGATTGTGTTGGGTTTGGATAAAGCATATATTTTTTTTTTTTTTTTTGGGGGGGGGGGGGGGGGGGGAGGGGTAGGGGTATTTGATTCGTTGTTTGATGATCTTTCCAATTCATTGTTCTTGGCTGCTGGTTTTATCTTTGAAGTGTGTTAATTTTCTTTTGGTATTTAAATGTGGATACCAAGCATATGTTAAATTGACTATGACAAAATACAATGTAGTTGCTATGCTTTATTATATTGTTTCATAGGTACTACTTTTTCTCCATGATCTCTGTAGATAAATCATGCACACAAGCATGGAGTCGGGTTCAAGGCATACCTTGAGCGGAATACCCGATTCGGATCATCTACGGTGTTGTTACGAGCCCGAATAAAGCACCCACGAACGATTGCGATCTCCAAGCCTCCGTGTACTCACTTGTGCTCCGCATAGGTCGTAGGAGATGCTACTAGAGCAATCCCCATGACAGTCACGTGCTAAATCCTATGGCGCGGTGGTGATGGCCAGGAGAGAGAATCCGTGAGAGAGATGGGAGAGAGAGAGAGACTGCCAAGAATGCTTATGATCACTGTATATGTGTGTTTATATCATATATATACACACATAATAACCAGACCCTAGGGCTCAAAGAGCCAAAGCCCATTGGACCCGGTCTAATGATATGTGGGTGCCCGTATGGCCTACATATTTCTTACATCTCCCACTCACCTACATAGGGCTAGTACTAAATCTAATCTCTCAAAACAGAACTTCTAATCTCTTCATACAGGGAAATAGAATGTGCGACCTTACAAAAAGAAAGTATAGCAACAGTAGTGTAATGCCAAATCATCACCATAACCAGCAAGACACATCACTCGGAAGCTTCTCGTGTAAATAGACAGTTCAACCATATCAGACACAACATTCTCAATCCCTTGGTGAAAAGAAGTGCTGTACCACCTTAATGTAATGTACTCATGACATATCATTAACAAAATACGATTGTCGCAAGCCTGCTAATGAGTCACAAAACCATAGTGTATTATTAAATGGTCTTCCCTGAGCCCACATGTCAATCCGACTAACTTGACCGCTTGCCCAGACACACCCCATAGAACGGAATTATCTCTTCATCCTAGGATAGCATGCTAAAGTAGCTGTCATCAAGCGTCCTCTTCATGACATAGTCTCAAGTCGTGAAGGCAACAAGTTTGTAGGATAACCAATGTCTTGGATATGCTACGTGGCTCACGCAGCAATGAAGAGGAATCCATTCACTACTCCACAATCGATCGTAAAAGCACATATAGTATGAAATGTATGCTATGGCGTTTTTCCATAAAAATGGGCATGTCATTCTATGTTTGAGAAAACAAGTAACGCCATACGAATCTAAGTCTAGACGTTACACAAAACGACTAACCTGAGTTTTCTAGCACAGTCGCCCCTCTTGGCGCCTGTTTGAAAACTCACATTCGGCTGTAAACAGGCTACATAGAGTTGTGGTATCTCTCTATGCTCGACCAAATATAAAGGTCTCATCTTAGCTCCATCTAAGGCGACATATAGAAATAATAAGGGTTTATATCTAGCTCGCTGTTCTTACACTGCGTAGATATAAGTGTTCAAGCTCGCTTTCTAAGCGCTATGGACACACATGTTCTGGCTAGCTATCTAAGCACCATGAACACAAATGTCTCATCTTGCTCGCCATCTAAGCGCCATGGACACACATGTCCTAGTTCGCTATCTCGGCGACAAGGTGAATCACCCGTGGGAGCAGGTCGATTCAAGCCCGGTGACATATTAGAAATGTGCATTCATTCCATTCATATAACAAATATATATGAATGAAAACCAACTATTTTATTATTAACTGATAATAAAAAAACTTGAATAACAATGTCAATAACACAATAAAATGTCTAAGAACATCAAATCCTCAGGTGGAGACGTGCCTCAAGACAACTTCCCTTTGCACAAACCACATCTCAAATGTGAAAAAAAATGAATGTCCATGTGCTAGAATGGATTTTGAGATCTTTTGCATATGATCAGGCTTACGTGCTATCACCGTAGATGAGCACATCCTCATCACTATGAGGTGAAGAGCCTAGCCACTGCAAAAAATCTTCAACCAAAATAGCTTCTCGAACAGTTGGTAAGCACACCACAAATTATGCTTCCATTGCGGACAGCATAAGGCAAGGTCCACAGTCCTGTGAACATATCGCAAGATACTCTTCACTATTCTCTAGTGATAGAACCAGGGTTGCTACAACAACTACTAATTAAACTAACTGGATAACAGACATCTGACCGAGTACACACATTAGCATACTTCATATTCCTATTGCGGACGCATATGGCAAACTGGACACTTGTTTCATTTTCTCATTATTCTAAGACATTGATCCAAGGTCAAAGTGAGTCCCTTAAAAATTGGGATGTCGATGGGTTTAAGCTTTTCATGTGAAAATGTTCAAGAACTTTCATCTTGTAAGTCCCTCAAGACAAACAGATGAGCTTCTGAGAACAATATCTCACAACATAAATTCCCAACTCATAGTTAGCATCACCCATATCCTCAATCTCAAACTGAGAGGACAACCACTCTCAAGTGGTGACAATGGAACTCATTTCATTCCTAGCTTTCAGGATGCCATCAACATATAAAGAATTAGAACACTTTTCTTGGACCGTTTAATGTACACACATTGTACCATTGCCTAGATGATTGTTAGCTTGAGATAATAAATAGATCATTTGAGACGGCATACTTTTGCACTCATTCCCTTTGGTCACAAAATCAATGGGCTAATCTATATTTATCTTGTCGTCTTATTCTCCATTGAGAAAAGAATAATTTAAACATCCAACTAAAAAGGTTCCAAAACTAAATGTGCGACAATTGCTAGGATAAGGTGAATGGAGTCAGATCTCACCCTTTGGGAGAACATATTTCCATGGTCTATACCCTTTCTGGGTACAAACTATTTGCCACAAGGTGCACCTAATACTTGTCAATTGAGTTATCTGCCTTGCGTTAGATTTTTTGAAAACATACTTGTCTCCAATAGTCTTACGCACAAGCAGAATGTCAACTAACTCCTAGACCTTATTCGCGTCCATAGAGCTCATCTCATCTGGCATAGTAACTATCCATTCAGCTTTAGCAGAAGAAGAAAAATGCTTCACCAAAAGAAGCAGGCCCATCCTCATCCACTTATGCACACATTTGCACACATGAAAATGTCTCTCTCAATTTCAAAATGGTGACAGGGACCTTTTTCCTCATCACCGATGGTGTACAACTTGAGAATCTTGAGTGCCTAGTGGTGCACTCCCACTATCTAGTACACTCTCACTAGAGTCTAGCGGTGTACTCCCACTCAACTAGACACTAGTACCATTTTACAGTGATTACTGGATGTAGAATCTTAATCTCCCCAGTCTCGCTTAAAGATGGTATGTTGTCTTCAACATCCTCGAACTCATAGAGGTCAAGATATCTCTTAGTATTACCAACCTGGGGAAGTCATTCTCAATATCATGTAACACCATTTCTGCCATTCCTATACCCGATTGTTTATTATACGTAACATAGCCTTTTGAGTTATTAGAATACCTTATAAAAGATATGCTTTCTAGCTCTTAGGCGTAGTTTATCGTACTTATGTAAGGTATAGTGAACATAACTTCCTGAGCTCCACGGGCGCAACTGCTCTAAAATGAGATTTTCGTCTTTCTATAGCTCACAAGGGGGTAGAAGGAACTGACTGAGAAGAGGCACTCTAGTATGTAGGTAGCAATCAAGAGTACATTCACCCAAAACAATATTAGGAGGTTAACTTGCGCCATCATAATCCTAGCCATATCTAGGAATGTCCTATTCCTTCTTTCTGCAACACTATATTGTTGCGGAGTTTTTGGAATAGGAAGTTATCTGCGCTTCCCCTTTTTTCTCACACAGTTCCATGAATTGTTTAGATACTACTAACGATCCTCATATCGTGTGAAATTATTATCTATAAAAGTGAGAAAATGAGAGGCTCCATGACTTGCCTTTACAACCATAGGTGTACAGATATCTGAGTGAACTAACTCTAATGCTTGAGTAGCTCTAATGGCCTCTCTAAAAAAAGGCTTTCGGCATGCTTTGCCAACTAAGCAAGACTCACACATAGGTAAGTCAACCTTAATGAATGGACCCAAAAGGGCTTCTCGAGCTAATCAAGTCATCCTATCACATCCTATGCATTCAAGTTCAACATGCCATGTCTCAGAATAAATGAATAACAGAGGAAACTAGAATTTATTAAAATACAATCCTTAAGTAGTTATCCCTAGATAACCATGTCCCAGTAACATTACCATCCAAAAATATCCATCCTATTACCACCGAATTAAAAATCGCCTTCGACTGTGCTTTTCTACCTTGTTAACCTTAGGTGCAAAAATTGCTAGCCCCACTCTGCCTCTTGGTTTACCCTTACCATCGCGTTTAAGCCCACTAACCTTGCGCTCACTTCTACTTATGGAAGTTGTGGTCAAGAGTGTAGCTATACGGTTCGCCTTTCCTATTGGCGCTCCATATTTAGCTCAACATGTCAGGAAATGTCAAAAACTAAAAATTTAACATTTCCTTTGTGGATCATGATTTGTTTTCTGTGGACCCGCAAATCAGGAAAGAACTAATCATAGCCTGAAACTGTAGTTCGCTAGTAAAGATGTTCCCAATAATCTGAAATCACGAATCATACCTGACATCGACCGTAGATGTTCAATCATCGTGTACTTGAAATGTTTCCTTTACTTTTTTCAAAATTCATAACTAGATGCTCAATCTAGTAGTGAATGTGCCACCGAAAACAAATTCGAGTTGATCTCACAAAACTTTGGCTATTGGGAAGTACGCATAATTCCCAACAAGATCATGGTGCATGCTGCTTATCACAAAGCGCGTGCTATGATCCTTCTCGAGCCAAGTGTCATAGGCTTTCAAGGTTATAATGAAATTGGGTCGGAGGCCATTATTCGGTTCAATGGGTTAGACTATAGAATAATACTAAAGCCCATAAGCTCTTACTTATTCTATTGGTATGTTACTTTGCAGTGCCATATTACAAAAATTAGTTCCTTTAAAATTGTTGTCTTTTGTAAAGATCAACAAAGTGTGGTTTGAAACATTTGAGAACATGACAAGGGATTGACATTATTATTTGCACATTGCATAAAGTTTGTTTTGAACTCCAATTACAAATGAATTTTTCCCTTTTTACAATTTAAGACAAAAAAATTTGCTATTGCTTATTAATCAAATCTCAATTTAGTAAATCAAGAAAAACCTTTTATAATTGATTTTTCTAAACAAACATCAATTAGATGGTACAAATATCTATCTAAGATCATCCACAAGATATAAAATAGACATGCGTCATGCACACATAAATGCGCATGGACCCCCACGTGGGTCCGAATTGACAACTTCGAGCTCATGCTAAGGTAATTCAAGTGTATGATGTATGAACAAAGAAAACCATCCCTTTACATGTAGGCTTTTCCAATACAAGAAATGTAAACGCTCATCCTCACATTACATTTATAGCCATAAAAAAATAGATTTAATACCTCATGGAAAAATATAAATAACTAAAAAACTGATTTTTCATTATAAAGAATTTTCCAAAATTTATCAAGGCCCAAAGAACACTTTAAATCAATTTAACAAAATAAATTGATCTAGTAAAGAAAAATTAACTAGGAGCAACTAAATTCCCCCCAAAAAATTAGAATTTGAGGAATTTGTTTTCCAAGGATTTTCAGTGGTCTAATATGGTGTACTAAGGACCCTATATTAATTTAAAAAATTAATAGTCTATTTTGACTATTTTAAGCAATCCAAAAAAAAAAAAAATGCCCATAAGCATAAATTTTATGCTCTAAAATACCAAAACAAAAATGAGATAATTCATAAAATTTTCTTAAGTCTCCAATCAGTGTTCAAAAACACCATTTATTAGTTTCAAAAATTAACAACTACATTCGTGATATTTTAAGCAATTAATATTGCGTACTCAACACAAAATGTGCTCTAAAATATATCCCAAAGAGCGAGAAAATTTACTAAAAAATTTTCTCAAGCTACCACCAGTGTGCTAAACACATTGTGTTAATTCCCTGAACTAATAATCAATAGAATATTTTAAGCAGTTTAATACGTGTACAAAAACACATAATTATATGCTCTAAACTATAAATATGATTCATATAATTTACCAAAAATTATCTATGGATCCCACAAAATATGGTCTCGAACAGTGTCCCTTATGTCCCTTATTAATTACAAAAATTAATAATGTATTATGGATATTTTAAGCAATTAAATAAATGTCCATATACATTAATTATATGCTCTAAAATACCATAAATACATGATAATTTACACAAAAATTATCTTAGAGTCCCTTATAGTGTATTCAACAATAGATATTAGTTTAAAAAATAAATATGCATTTTTGGATATTTTAAGCAATCAAAAATACATTTAAAACATATCTTTTATGCTCTAAAATACCAAAAATAATGAAATAATTTACCACAAAATTATTTCCAGTCCCACTCAGTGTCCTTAATCTAGGAAAAATAAAAAATTAATTTTTCACATTTTCTAGAATTTTAAAGCAATTTAAACAGTTTAAAACATTAAAAACTATACATTTTTAATAATAGAAACTATTTTAAATACAAAACAATTAAATAATATTCTGGAAAATTTTATAAAAAATGTATTAAAATACTAATGGCCAAGTGGGACCCACACTGGCAGAGGGGGACCCACCACGCCGGTGCAACCTTTCGGCGTTGGCCCCACGCACCGCCTGCGCGTGTGGGGAAGCCTCAGATGCATCTCTGGCTTGGTAGCGCCTGATGCGCCGACCTCGGTGAGTGTGGGCCACGCGCCACATTGGGTGGTCTGTACGGCCGCTGGACCCCCACCAAAATGGTCGTCCCGGCTTGGGGTTCCCACTGGTCCCTTCCAAGTGGAACGAGTATGGGCAGAAACCAGGTATACACCACACGTGCCACTAGGCGCGACTGGTTTGGGCTTGCGGCTACAGTTCATCGTCTTCTTGGGGAGATTGAACACACAGCAGCCCTAGTTGCGCGATGCGAACTTTGCTAGGCCATTACGGCTTCATCTGTGATCCAATGCACGTTTATAATACATGCTTGGATAGCCCACATGGAGTATAATATATTTAAACCAAAAAATAGAGGCGTTGGACGTGAGAATATTCCAGAAATTGAAGGCAAAGTTACAAAAAAAAAATTTATTTTTTATCATGCCCAAAAATTAAGGTTTCTAATTTCTCCCTCATCAGAGATACTTAAGCCATGGGACTCTTTAGGGGGAGGGGGGGGGGGGGGGGGGGGGGGGGGGTGGGACTCTAGGGACCATTAGGGGCACATCCATATAAAGTTTTTGGACCCTTATTGGAGTTTTGTATTAGACCCACTTCAAAATTCAAAAATAGGGTTGCTAAGCTTCCATGGAAAATCTGTTTGTAGCACATATACGGGCGAACAACAATCTATAGGCTCTGATACTAATGCAGATAAATCATGCACACAAGCATGGAGTCAGTTTCAAGGCATACCTTGAGTGGAATACCCGATTCGGTTCGTCTACGGCGTTGTTACGAGGCCTGCAACTTTACCCACGAACGACTGTGATCTCCAAGCCTCCATGTAATCTCTTGTGCTCCGCATTGGTCGTAGAAGATGCTACTGGAGCAATCCCCATGACAGTCACGCCCTAAATCCCATGGCGTGATGGTGATGGCCAAGAGAGAGAGACAGCCAAGAATGCTTAGGATCACTGTATATGTGTGTTTATATCATATATATATACACACATAATAACCAAACACTAGGGCTCCAAGAGCCAAAGCCCATTGGACTCGGTCCAATGATATGTGGGTGCCCATATGACCCACATATTTCTTACAGTCTCTAAGTTGTACACAAGGAAGACAATTAAAAAATAATGTTAAGCTCACCAAATTTAAATTCCAAATTGGTGTTCAACTGTTCTGTCAATTGTGAAGGTATGAACGATCACTCTCACGGTGTATGGTACAATTACAAATCCAATTGAACACAAAATTTGGGAAACAAGTCATTAGTAGAGTAAAAAAGGTCTTAACTTCTTCCACTTTATTTTAAAGTTTAATTTTTTAAAAAAGATAAACTTCAAGGTGTTTTTGATAGCCCAAATATCATTAATTTGAAGCATTGGTAGCATTGGTTTGCCAAGTATCACCATTGCATCTTTTACGTTTTTTTTTCAAATAGTAGTGGGTATATCTTAATGCATTTATCCTAAGTAATCCCTCTTTCACATTCTTGTATGGAGTTTGTTAATATGTTCCACTTTACAGAAACAACAGCTTTTTGACTTCTTATTTAATTTTTTTTAAATTTTTTTTTACATTCTCTTACGCATCTTTCACATTCTTTTATCCATCTTTCATCTTCTCTTATTTTTATTTACCATCCTTCACATTCGTTTATTTTTATTTACATGATTAAATTTGTTTTAAAAAATTCAATGTTACTTGTTTTTTATTTTCTGATTAAATCCCGTGCATTGCACAGGTTTACGGCCAGTGTATTTATATATTTAGAAAACGATTACTTCATAGGTGTTGTACTAGAGTAAAAGGTTAATCTTTCCCTGTGTCATCCTGATTATGTCCTCTCGTGAGGGAGATGGTCAAGAGTTGGAGAGAGAAGTGAATAAATAGATCGAAGAAGAGAGAAAGAGAAAGGGGGTTTGTACAAATTAGGGGAAGCCTATGGTGAATGGGATATGAAACTGATTAAAACATAAAGTAAAAAATTAATTGCATTTAATGGGATTTGTGCAATATGGGAAGTAAAATAGATTAAAATGCAAGGGAAATATAAATTATATTTATCTGGGAGATAATGGGAAGAATATCATCAACTGCACTAATTGCATTTAATGGGAAATCAAATAAATGGGAAAAGAGAACTGCCGTTGCACATAATCAAAGAGACGTACTACCGCTAATCAAGGTGAAATGCCTATAAGCATTTGTATTCCTTGGGTGTTTGACATGTGACACTCATTTCTTCCAAATTATATTATAGAACGTAGATTAGAGAGGAAAAAATTTGAAAGACAGTAAATGTAGAGTTAGAAGCATTGTCAAATTACTAGAAATATTGCCTGTACAAGGCACGAGCGTTGGATTTGTAGAAAAAAATGTAATGTATTTTGTTTTTGATGTGAACAAAAAAGAGAAATAAGTTCTATAAATTTCTAAAAAAAAATTGAATCTGGGTTTATTTGTATGGTACCTGTTGTTTTTAATTTATATATATATATATATATATATATTAAAAAAAATGATGAATCAGGCCACCAAAATAAAATGAAATAATGGCAGCAGGACAAGTAGATGGAGCAAACAGCCATGTTAACAGTTTAGCTATGGAATACCTGTAAATACAAATGAAATTATGGACATAAAAAATGAAATTGCTATGCAAAAATATATAAGGACATTATATGTCTTCACTATTAAGAAACATCTTGCAACTACTACTTGCAGGGAAAGAGACAAAAATATTTACAAGCATAGTGTATCAAAAGAAGTATTAAGTACATTATATATACAACTATTTTCCAAAATGTACAAAAGTAATACTTAGAGTATTTAGAAGCAAAAGCAAGTTTCTTTAACTATATTTAACTTCACATCAACTTTCTTTTAACTTTGTTTGAAGGCATACTTTTATCTTGATTTTTGCTTTCAGGAATTCCTTATCTCTTCACCAAATCTTGTTGAACTTGCTACAAGGTTTTTTTTGGCTTGAGTGGAAACTTTTGGAGCTAAATTTTCATCATTTATACTTGTATCTTCTTCAGTGGAAGCAACCCTTTCTAAATCAGCACCTTGTAGTTGAGGAGTTTTATGGACATTCATAAGCATTGTGATAATGAACTTTCTGGATGTTGGACCCTTAAATTTAGATTCTTTTGCTTTTACACGCTCCATTATCTCTCCGTCTGTGTGTAACTTAATTAGTGATTCAATTGGCGGATGGTTTTGCATGACACACTAATGTGGAAATTAAAAGGTGATCAAGACTTATATCTATACTATTATATAAATAGAAAAGCTAATATTTTAACCTGATTTTGGTTCTGCATTATCATAAGAGTTGTGGATGAGAGAAATTGCTCAACATTATCTTCAAACAAAACTGCATTAATCATTCCTGTGGAGTTGACAGCCTCGACATTGACACAACATCTACACAATTTGAAAGAAATAATGAAGTATTGATTTATGTAATCTAGTTCGATAATATTTGCTTTGTGAATAAACTTGATATTGTGCGGATGTTATTTTAGAAAAATTTCTACAACTCATATAATAGAAATTTTTTATGCATATCAACAACGGAGAGAGAACACATCAAGGTAGAAAATGTCTACAAAAAATGTCAAAGCTTTGTTGCTATATGTGACTCAGTAATTATAAGAAGATTAAATAGATTGAAGTGTGTGAACATATTAGCATTAAGTATGTTTACATTGTCAGAAGCTGAATCTAAAGCCCTAATTGGAGTGATATCAATTAAGGATTGGATGTCAAATCGGTGTGCCAAAGCCAAATAGCGTGTAGAATTCATCAGTTAAGGATTGAATCACATATGTCTCACAACATCCTTTCAAATGCCTCTATACATGCTCGCTTCACCATAGGTGCTTCGTTCTAAATGATGATCCTTGCTGCACGCAATAATCTTGCAAGTGCACTTTTCTTAGTAACACTACACATTGTAACATCATCCTTAACAAGAATTTTGAATCTAGAATGAGCTGTTCGACCTCCAGGTAGAATTGATGCTGCAACACCTGAACTTGCGGTAGCAAGAGCTATACATCCTTTAGATCTAATTGTAGCAAGGAGTGCTCGATAAAGAAAAGTCTTACCCGTACCTCTTGGTCCATCAATGAAGTATGAACCATCCTCTTTTTTCATTACCTTGTCTAAGATCTCATCATATGCCTTTTTTTTTGTTTTGTATTTAATGCAAACACACTTTCTATATCAACCAAAGGCACCTCAACATTTAGTTCATCATTGATTTCTTTGAATCCTCTCTTAATTTCATCGATAACTATTTCTTCATCAATCAACATATAGTCATTCATTTCAAAGTATTCTGTTAACATTATTGTTCTTTTGGATCGAGAAAATTGAATAACATTTTCAAGATTTGACGAATCATGAAATGTGACTGATTGTTGATTTTCCAAATGCAACGGTAAGTTTATGACTGCTGGATGAATTTTAGTAAGCGAAAATCTATATATTCACCACATAGCTTCTGGTGGGGAGATCCAATGTGCATTTTGAAAATTGGCAATTTCATCTATATGCACATTATTCTTGTTGGAAGCAACATGAAAAGAGACACGATCATGACCTTTATATATGTATTTGTATAGGTATTTAACAGGTTTTATAGTTGAACAAATTTCTACATTGATGTGACAATCAAATTTTGCCAGAAGGTAAGGATTATAAGGTATCACCCAACGGTTATCAAGCATACAATTCCTTACTTTTATTGTACCACCATTTTTGCGCCGCTTGTACAAGGAGTAGGAATCACTTGTTTCAGTGGTTACTTCACAAAAATCCTTTGGGTAATGATTTTTACCACTGCCATCCTTTTTCATGCAAACGTTTATAGAATTAACGCACCACAAGGATCGTGCATCATGTGCTTCCAAACTGCATGGTGCAAATGATGATTAGAGCAATGAGGGATCTCAACACAAACAAACAAATCATATTAGGTAGGTGACTTGATTTTTACCCAATCTTTCAAAATCAACAAGAAATGAGCATGTGGCAAACCTCTCTTTTGGAACTCAACAACATACACATATGAAACGACAAGGCCAAAAACTTGCTTTTTAAAAAGATCATTCTTCAATTCTTCCAATTTTTTCCTAAACACTGTAGTTGTCAAGTCTAGGCGATTTTATGCCTCTTCACATGGTAGTAATTTGCTCGTAATTTCTGGCCATGCAGAGTTACATGTCATAGTTAAGAACAAATCAGGTTTCCCAAATCGCTGAACAAGCGCCATTGCATCAACATAACGACGACGCATGTCTCGCAGACCACCAATAAAAGAGGCTGGAAGCACAACCTCAAACCAATTTTACACCCCAAGTGCAATGCTATCTACTATTCCTTGGTAAAATTCTGCTCTAATTTGGCTTTGCTTATTTCTAATGAAATCCAACCTTGAACTCTCTGACTTGATATACATGTCCACAACATATTTTTGTAAAAGACAACCACTATGGAGTAACACTGATTTGCTATTTGGCCTCATTTGTAACTTGTAACTATAATATTCTCGGCAAGAAACAACGTCGATTATTTTGTCGTCCTTCGCGCATAACTAACAAAAGAGAAGGTCGAAAAAATTATTTGACATTATCAAATGTTAATGTATCTATAGGTATGTATAATAATAATAATAACAATAATAATAATTATAGACAAATATCTTTAATAATTATACCTCTAGCTTCTTCATTTAATAATTCATTAGTAGATTGCACTGATTGAACATTCAAACTTGGCCCAAAATTACATGCTCTTTGAATTACCATTTTCTTTCTACTAATTCCTTCATGCCATCCACTTTCTCCAAGAGGGAACAATAAACCATAATAGTATTGAACTCTATGTGTAGAATTTTGTGCACCATGGACAATTATATCCCTACCTCGAGAAGATTCATTTTCATCACCCCCAACCCAAATTGCAGCAACTTGAGTTGCAGTTGGGGCATTGTAGACACGTTAATCAAATACTGCACTATTTCTAATAACTATCGAGCAATCTTGTAAATTAGGGATATCAACAAGAGATCGAAAAAATCTACAGTATGGATTATCTACAAGCAATTCAAGTAACAAATTCATTATTTTGGGGGTCATCCTATCTGATAAAGCCAATCAATTTTGCAATTCATCTCAGTATCATAAAAGCATAGCTACAAATAAGAAGGCCTTTCATCACAAGGAAGCATTGTGTTCAAGTAGTTATATATCTGACCCTGTGCTTTAAATGTATAGATTCCTTTATTTCTCCTACACAAATCCAAGTCACATTTAACTCCGAATGAGGTAAAAGTGAATGTATTATTGTAGGTTTGCACATATGTTCTAAATTAAATTGCAAGTTTGGACTTCGACGTGAACAAGTCCCACAATTCAATTGGAGAATCATAGCAAACAAGTGAAACATCAGCATCAGAACAACAGAATCCTTTGGGCTCACGATGAAACCTTTCAGCTTTGCAAAACAAGCATGATGGAGCTGAAGAAAGAAGAAAAGGTTCATTTGGCACAATTTGAACTGGAGCACGACAATTTTAAGGAAAAGCTACGATAACAATAGACTGGTGAAACATACTTCAAGAGTAAAGAAAGGAGAACATATTTTTAAAATGGACAAACGATTAATTGAAGAATTCAATATTGAAAAAATAATGGATTAAAAGAAACTAAATAACCTTGAATCGATGGGCAAGTTGGAGAATAGCTATCAATTTCTTCATTGAAAACTTCAATTTTAACTAATTTTTTTGCAATATGCAAAGGGTGGACTAGCCTGTGGACACACGGGATTCCACCACTTGTTTGTTTTGAGATTGTTTTGAAAAGGAAGAAAATGGTCCGTTGAGAACAGATACAAAGTCGCCACTTAGTCTTTAAGGAACCAAGAAACCTAATTTTGACTCATCCAAACGAATAAAGGGCACCGGCCCTTCATAACCAAAGAACTTGGCTCGGGGTTTTGGTACGAGAGAGGAAGGAGCCTTTGTCGCGACTAAAACACCCTCAACTCGCCCCGTCTTTTGACGGGCTTCAATTAGCATTCAAATAATCATCTTATACTATGTATGGTTCGACAATTGATACTATGGTAGTATATTACATCACATAAGAAACTTGAAATGAAAGATCTAAAGATAAAATATCATTCATAAGATCTAAGCCAAGTATCACACAATGCAAAGTGAAAGATCACACGAATAAACCTAGGAAAAATAATCTAATCACATATCAAGTTATAAAGTTTTTCTAATCTAAGGGGACATGAATTGTTCTTGAAACAAATAAATAAAGAAATCGAAATATGCTTAGCAAGCTAGTATGATGCATGTAAATCTTTGAGAAAAGAAGACCTCTCAATCCCCGGGACGGATGAGAAAGGAAGATTAGATCGAGGGAGAAGCATGAACGTGTGATCAAATTCATTCCTTATAATCTTCTTAGATTAGGAGTTACAAAAACTCCAAATCTTGCATGAATGCAATGTATGTATCTAGAATGTGCCAAGGTTGTAGTGTGTTTTGTGTTCATGGATTCCTAGAATGACTTAGAAGTCTAGAATGTGTATGAATGAATGACGGAGGTCATCATGGGATATGTACAAATGTAGTATGAACTACTTCCTAAGACATGAGCTAATTTGGAATGCGTGTAAGCATCAAATCAAAGGATGGGAGTAAAAGTATGCTTGTTGTGAATAGTGGACAGAACAGTAACATGATCTTGTGAAAATGGAAAAGAGGGGTTAGGAATGTTTTCAATGCATAATCTTTTATGGAGATATTCCTTATTGTGTCTAGAACACAACCCAAAAAGCCAATCTTTAATAACTATTACAGATTGAGAGAAATCATTTGAACAATGGAGGTTACTCAGAAACAGAGTTCATACTGTCGACTGAAATGTCAAAAAATCTTAGAACATGAAAACAAAACATCTAGAGGCCCATATTATACAGAAAGTTCCCTAAGACACTGAATTTAAAGGAAAAATAAGTTAGGACCCACCCCTTTTGGAAACGTTTTCTGTAAAATAAGTTGAAAGTAGACCAAGCTGTTGTGACAGCAAAAGCAGAATATCTGGAGAGAATGTTTGGGTCCAAATGAACCATTTTCAAGTATTTCCAAGTCAAACCAAAAATCGTGGGTGTTCTATAATGAGTTACGAAGATTTTCCAAGTGGTCTTGCATCCATACATTGAGCATTGAGTTCTAGAGAAATCTTTGAACTCAGATCACTCACTATTTTGACTCACTGTTTTGAAGATTTTGGGAAAAACTTAAGTTTTCTTTCTTGAAATTAAAATGAGAGGGATTGAGAGGGGTTTTGAAAGTATATTTTCAACATTAAATAGAGATTATAACCTCTTGGAATATCAACATCAAACTCATTATCAAGAACCCCCAATATTTTTGGAGAGATTCATTTTTATTTTGAACATAACTTCAAGGATACCTTGGAGGTATTGAAGTTATAATCATCATCTATCAAACATGTTTTGAGGTCAAGATCTACTATCCATAAGGATTCACTCACCTCAAACTTCATGTCATCATTTAGAGGATGATAAACTAGTAAGTAAATAAAAATGTCAAAAAAGAAATGAGGTTAGGAAGAGATGAACATAATATGAACAAGCAAGTAAATAACAATCAATAGATGATAATCAATGTGATATTGGACTTCTAGCTTGGTGTTTCACTCATAGATGTTGACATTTGGACATGGAAGTAGCTTCCTAACTCAAAAACGCTTAGAGAAATGGTAGTTGGGTGTATTGATGATGAAATATATAGAAGAATGGTGGAGGAAAACAAGATTGAAACTCACTTTCTATAGAAAAATAGTAGGAGGAAGCTCCTTTCTCACTTCTAAATCTATCTCTATCTCTCCTTCTCTCTACAACTTTATCAATCTTTTCACTTAGCCCCCCCTAAAATGAAGAGCAATGGGGGGTTCATATAGGCCAATTTGGGGTGGTTTTGGGGTTTTAGAAGTACTCCCATTGGTCCCAAACAACTGTGAACATAAAATTACATCGTTTTGGTTTTTAATTAATCAAATTGGACCCCCAAATAAATTACAAAAATGGACTCTGCGAAGGTTGAGTGCCACCGCGGCACTGGCCATGTGCCGCCGTGGCAATGGCCCAGTGCCACTGCGGCACTGCTCCTCATATGCCCAGAAAATTGTATTTAGGCCCCCAGAGGTTCTGGTATTCGCGAAAAGGCCATATTTTGTCCGAAATTCACAAAAAATGCACACGAACTCCAAATTGAGGTTGTGATATACCATTGGAAAGGTAATAGAGTCTATTTTACATAACAAATAGTTTGGAGATAGGTCACTTTGAAAATTTTTGCGGTATTTGCGATAAAAGTCGATTTAATCGCCTTTTTCGCCTTCGGAAATTCATCATAAACTCGTTTTGAATCCGAAAATTATGTGTGATATACCGTTGGAAAGCTATTGACCTCTAGTATCCATGAAAAATGTTTGAAAATTGTTATGGTGCTCCAATTTCAAAGTCAAATTTTGGTTAAACTGATCAAACTTGGGATTCCCGGAAAGTTCTGGAAACCTTTGGGAGCTCCCAGGAGCTGACGTTTTCGTGCGATCTTCTTTTAAAACTTACTTTAATACTTTCCACATGATCTAGAATGATTCCGGTGAATTTGGATGATTTTGGTCAAACTTGGTCAAACCTGGTCAAACCTTGGTCAAATCGGTCAACAGGGACTTCTTGGGAACTTCCGGGACTTCCGGGGGTCTCTGGGAGCTGACGATTTCATCTGACTTTGCTTCAAAACTCATTTTATCACTTTTCTTACGACGTAGCATGTTTCCAGAGCTTTTGGTCCAAATCTGGGAGTTTCCAGGCTTTTAGGGGTATTTTGGTCATTCTAAGCATTTTGTGAGATAGAATTAACTTCCAGTAGTCCTTTTGATCTTTTTCAATCATTGTGAACCACCAAGCTATGGGTCTCCTAAATCTGATAGCCGAAAAAATGGGGTGTCTACAGTTTGCCCCTCTTTGGCATGAACTTGCGAGGCAACGCATGTCGCAAGCGAGTGCCAAAACTTTGAAGAGACAAGTCTTTTGGAGGCTATAGATTTAGGATAAAAAGCGTTGCAAAAGATGCAATGATGCTGAGGCTATTGCTGGTCGTGCTCTGCATGAGCTGCCTACATATCCCAAGGGGGATCAGACTAGGACATAGTTCGGGGCACAAAGGAATAAATCACACATGAACATACACAACAATCAGGCGGATGCTATGCTAAAAGAGTGATATGCAATGCATGGATGTGATATGAATTGTGCCCTGAGTCCTATCATGTTTAGTGTTCTAATCCTAGTATGAACTAGTGCTGTGGGGTGTACCACTCCACGTGGACTTGTGTCATGCTTGTGTTGCTGACTGTGATGCAGTTATTGACCCGAATAGGGACACCAAGGTTTGAAGACTCTGGGTCTTGGAGTAAACTTCTGAATTTTGGAAAGTGTGCTTCGCAAGCAAATGTAATCAGATGTGGGGTCTCTGAGGACGTTAATCAAAGATGAAGTTTGACAGATAATCGGTAGACATGGAAATACAGGACACAGAAACCCTAAGAATTCAAGTGATGAAAACCAGAGATGTCAAGCGACAGACACGGAAGCGCCATTAATGGACATGGAAGCCTAAAATTTTGAACGAGAATGATGAACACAACATATTTTGAATGAAAGTGATGGTAAAACAATGATGATTAATGGACTGACGATTCACGAATTGAGATGACGAGTCAATAGTGAACTACTATGACTGTCATGGATTGGACTGCCGATGTATGAATCAAGATGACGAGTCGAAAGTGAACTACTGTGACTGTCATGGATTGAATTGACGATGTACGAATCGAGATGACGAGTCGACAGTGAACTACTGTGACTGTCATGGATTGCACTAACGATGTACTAATTGAGATGACAAGTTGACAATGAACTACTGTAACTGTCAGGATTGAACTGCCGATATACGAATCGAGATGACGAGTCGACAGTGAACTACTGTGACTATCAGGATTGAACTGCCGATGTATGAATCGATATGCCTGTTGGGGATTAAACTGAATCTGCTAAGGATGAAGCGACTCTTTCTGGGATCTCTCTTCAACTACTTCTCTTGACCGGGGACCAGGATTCAAATTCGAATCTCTCATAGTTGATCAAACCTTGCTGACCCAAAACCGGGATCCATCTCTGAATCTCTCGCGGTTGATCAAATCTTGTAATGCTCAATCCAGAAGAGCCGGTTAGGGCCTTCGGGAGCTGATGGACTCTATGAGAATCTCTCTTCAATTCTTGACCTAGAACCAGGATCCATCTCTGAATCTCTCGTGGTTGATCAAATCTTGTAATGCTCAATCCAAAAGAGCCGGTTAGGGCCTTCGGGAGCTGATGGACTCTCTGAGAATCTCTCTTCAATTCTTGACCTAGAACCAGGATCCATCTTTGAATCTTTTGTGGTTGATTAAATCTTGTAATACTCAATCCAAAAGAGCTGGTTAGGGCCTTCGGGAGCTGATGGACTCTCTAAGAATCTCTCTTCAATTCTTGACCTAGAACCAGGATCCATCTCTGAATCTCTCGTGGTTGATCAAATCTTGTAATGCTCAATCTAAAAGAGCCAGTTAAGGCCTTCGGGAACTGATGTACTCTCTGAGAATCTCTCTTTAATTCTTGACCTAGAACCACTCTGAATCTCTCGTGGTTGATCAAATCTTGTAATGCTCAATCCAAAAGAGCCGGTTAGGGCCTTCGAGAGCTGATGGACTCTCTGAGAATCTCTCTTCAATTCTTGACCTAGAACCAGGATCCATTTCTGAATCTCTCGTGGTTGATCAAATCTTGTAATGCTCAATCCAAAAGAGCCGGTTAGGGCCTTTGGGAGCTGGTGGACTCTGAGAATCTCTCTTCAATTCTTGACCTAGAACTAGGATCCATCTCTGAATCTCTCATGGTTGATCAAATCTTGTAATGCTCAATCCAAAAGAGCCGGTTAGGGCCTTCGGGAACTGATGGACTCTCTGAGAATCTCTCTTTAATTCTTGACCTAGAACCAGGATCCATCTCTGAATCTCTTGTGGTTGATCAAATATTGTAATTGCTCAATCCAAAAGAGCCGATTAGGGCCTTCGGGAGCTGATTTTCCTGCTGGGGATGGTCTGACAGACTTCTAGATTGTTAGGGATAAAACCTTGTCAATCTTGACTGAAATGGGCCACTGGAATGGATAATGCACTCTGCTAGGAAGAAGGAAATACATGAAAATATTTTCCTCTATTTTCTTGTCTTTTCTTTTCTTTTCTTGGATTTAGTGAGGAAAAAGTAAAGAAAACAAAGAGGAAAATCTTTTCCTTCGTTTGGTTAATAAGGAGAACAATGAGGAAAATAGGAAAGAAAAGAGAATAAGTTGAGAAATATATTAAATATTTTGAATATTGTGACTCATTTCCTTACATTTTTCATATATTGTGATTACATTTGGAAATTTTCTTTTTTAATTTTATTTTAGCATGAGGGAAAACACAAGGGAACAAGTTTTCTTTCTTTGTTTCGTTATTAAGGCTGATGGGCTTCTTGGAGAATATCTTAAGATGTTTTCGCTTTTGTAATATCTTTCTTTTTCAGTGTTGTAACACTAGGGGTCTGTTTGGTGCATGGGTTTAGTGAGGGAAAAGACAGAAAAATGCTTAGGAATTGTTTGGTTTGTGGATTCATTGAGGGAAAAGAAAAGGGGAAGGAAAACTATTTCCCTTGTGTTTTTCTCCATGTTTAAATAACATTCAATGGTAAAAATTTTAACATAGTATTTACAACCAACGAAAAAGGGCGGAAGGCGACTCACAAAATTAAAATTTTTTAATTTGGGTGAGTTGGTCTTTACATAGTCTTTTGTATTTGTATTTATCAGATGGAAAATACCTAATAATTTATTTTATTGTTTCAGCTGCTATTTGACATTTTTACACAGATCTGAAAGTTATTTCTCAAGTGGAAAGTTGGTGGCAAAACGCATGGAGTTGCACCATTCGGGAGCTTTCTCGACATGACTTGGCAAGGTTGGCTCTAATATGACACTTTCAGATATCTTCAGATGCGCATTTTCTTTGCTTGTGAAGTCCCTTTTTGCCTTTTCCCACAAACTCGGTGGTTGTGCCTGCAAAGCCTGAGCTCGACTTTCCTGCGCTGCTTGCCAATCCCACAGAGAAATCTAGTTTTAAAAAAAAAAAAAAAAATGCTTCATAAGTTGACCCTTTTCATCAAACTTGGTAGTTCATTGATTTGCATTGTGAGGAGATTGAATCGGTTAGAAGATGTACATATATACGTATATTATGTCCATATAGATATAGAAATTCAAGGGAGAGAGGTAGGGAGGCAATTGTGCTGCCGGTTTGGCAGGTCGGTGCTGTTTATCTTGTGAGATAGTTAAGCATTGATGACTAAACGCTACTTGTAGTTTTAATATAAATTCCGACTTGAACTTTTGATATAGATGAACCTTGTCTATCTTGTAAAGGTATTAGAGTTGTTAGAATTGGCGGAATGATTCAGGCTTCATTCAACCCGATATGATTCAGTATTTTTTTTGGTTGAACCTATATGATTCAGTCTTTCAAATTTCTAACATTTTGAGGCTTGATATTGCATGAAACTTGTTTTAAATTGTTACCGTATTTACTTTGGTATATGTGTTCTAATATTTATGATTCACGATGACATATTACTATATTTTGTCATTTTTAGTCTTAAGAAATTACGATTCACAATTCGATGTGAAGGATCCCAACCTTTTTGTATGCTTTTAAAGGAGGATTTTGCTGTCAATGTTGCATTTATGAGGAAATTTTCCTGAAGAAAAGGAGTTTGGAGGAGGTTGGGGCGCATTCTTTTGTTATTTTCTTTTAAGCATTTAAAAGTAAAATAAAAATTGCATTCTGCAGTTTATACTATCTTTATATGCTTGTTCAAGGATTGAACAGGTGACTGAATGCTCAAGTGTATGTTGCAGGTTAATCAAGCATTATTCTTTATATGACCTTTTATTACTATTATTATCATTATTTTTTTCCTTTTCATTGTATTTTGATTGCAGTTCATTCAAGCTTTAACTGATTCATGGACTGTGCATTCATCTTTATGAATTGAATGAAAACCCATCCAGTTGGTCAGAGCCTAGCTTTGTGTTATTTGGAGCTGTAGATTGTTACTTATGTGAGAAAATTGATATATATATATATATATATTGTCCGGCTCCAGTGTGCACTGGGTAAGTGTACTGCGTTTTTAAACCTTAAATAATTGCGGGTCAGCAGGGCGCTCTGCGGTTTTTTTAGGCTTAAAAATTCAGTGCGTTCACTCAGTGCGCACTGGTGTTCGACTCTCCTTACTTGCTGACCAAGTGATTTATTTTTATTTTTATTTATTTTTTAATTTTAGATTTGCTTTTTTTTTTTTACATGAGATTTATTTATTTTTAATTTATTTCAGATCTCTTTTTTAATTTTTATTTTGAGATCTGTTTTATTTTAAAATTTTTCATTTTCAGATATCTCTCTATTTTTTTTTTCACAGATTTGATTTTGATTTTTATTATCTCTCTCTCTCTCTCTCTATATATATCTTTTTAATATATATATATATATATAATTTTTTTTTTCAGATCTCTTCTTTTGGTGTTAAAAGCAATAATTTAGTTATTATCTGGAAATATCCGGGCACGTCCAAACACAAAATTAGGGTATAACAGTTTATCCGACAGTTTTATTGAGTACGTTCCAAATACAGGATAGCTTAACAGCAGGATTACTATCCTTGCTCTATCTGCCAGTTTTATCCATCCTGCCAAACGATACATAGTGGTGTTAACTTTTGACTTAAATTGACAAATTTACCAACCACATAAGAGTTTAAGTGTGAACTTTTATCTTACCACCAAGCTCTTCTTTTTCTGTAATAAGGCTTAATCTAGGAGTTGTAATAAAAAGAAAAAAAGGAATCTGTGTGTGAGTGAGAGGGATTATTAACACAGATTGATAATTTATTAGAGAAGATGCATAATGCATTGCTAGTCTCTCCTGCAACCTTAACGAACACCTATAACAAACACATAAAATCCTTTATTACAATCTTCCATCATATAATAAAACTTCAAACAAACTTGCCCCTTGTTAAATAAAGTCTTCAAGACAAATCAATCAATCACTTGATTTGAATACTTGGGTTCAACAAAGCAAATTCACGGAACTCCGGATCAGATTCCAATATAGACATTTCATGTTCACCCAAAAGAACCCATGCTTCTATTCCATCATTCAAGATAGAATCCAACAAAACCACAACATTCATAAACATATGTTCCGACTTACAACCAATACAGCTCACCCATGCAGGCTTTCCCCACCCAAAATCCACTTCGCTGAAGCCCATTCTACTCCAGCTACTGAATATGTAATGTTCCACTTTTTCTATCAAAAGCATCTCTTTAACTTGTTGGATAAACTTGAATATTTCCAGACAACCTTCATTACCTTTTATTAGTCGTGAGTAATTATCGTTGACTTCAATCACTGCCTGTCTGAGTAATGCCACCAAATAGTGCAACTCTATTTGATCTTCTCCAGGGTTGACGTCGTTGGAATTATGTCGTGCCACTGCTAGCCAGAAGATATTGCCGACAGTGTTCTCTGACAATGGTGGCACCATTCTATGTCGTAAGTTCACTGCAGGAGTCAGTATTGATGACTTTTGAGAGCCCAATACAGCTTTTGATGCAGCCATTGCGTGTTTCCATATTAAGGCGGAAACCACTTCAACACGAGTTGGGTTAGGCACAACTGGGCTAGCGGCCTTGGCTTTGAGATTCGATAATGAAGCAGGATCAAACACAAATCTCTGAATAATTCCTTTACCTTTCTTACAAAATTGTTCAAAATCTAAGGACATATCAGCCTGTGAATCTATACAAGGAATTACATCCCACGCCCCGTTGCAATCAGGGTACTGTTCTTCTTTATTATAATGCCAACTTGCATTGGCGGCCCAACGTTTAAGGAAAGCACTCATGGTTGCTCCGTCGATGATCTTGTGTAAAAAGCTCAAGCCGATAGCGATTCCTCCGCAAGAAAAGACATTGAGCTGAATTGCCACTGGAACCAACTTGTTCGTTGGTTCTAAGGAAAAGATTGGACATGGAAGAAACTTGTACAATAAGTCGATTTCAGGTTGTTTGAAGAACTCACACAATTGATAACTGACTTTGGATTCAAAAAAAAGAACACCCTCGTCGTTGCAGTCAATCGAGCTGTGGTCCTTGATCCGTCCGGCAAGCGGGTAGAATTCAGTTAAGGTCTTGGAGACCGAATTCTTCAGCCGAGTCAATATTTCGTTGACTTTGTTATCACTTGAAGGAGGGTAGAAAAAGATGATTGGAGTATAGATCATATGAGGCGAAAGCTGGTCCAAGAGAGAGATTTTGAAGGTTCTAAGGTTAAGAGGTGTTGGGGAGGAAGGTCTGATGATCTCTCTCGAAATCACTTCAACTTCCAATATTCCCATTTTGTTGGAAACTTTTTTATGCTTGTATCACAAAACTTGCTGCAAGTTGATACAACTATATATGACGGATAGTTTTTGCTAATGTTCATCAAGCAAGAACCTATATATATATATACAATGGCGGAGACCATAATTTGTTTTTGGGGCCTAAGGAAGCTATACGGGGATTGCCTCCGATTTTTTTTTGGGTCCATTTATACATATTTGATAATAACATATAGTATCAAATTGCGTTTATTTAAGAATAATATCATTTTTTGGGTTACTATTTATACATTTTGGTGTCTATTTATCAATAAGGTATGGTGTTAAATTGAGTTTGGAATACTTAATTAGGGTGAGATAAACTATATTTAGGCTAAATTATCACATATACTAATAAAATTCTCAAATTTTGGGGAGGACAGATTACATTTGGGTTAAAATATCACATGAACTAATTTTTTTAGGTAGGAAGGTGTTGGTGAAGATGGCCTGATGATTTCTCTTGAGATTACTTTAAATTCCATATCTATTTCTGGAAGAGTAGTGCTATTCTTCCCAAATGCTTTTCAAATATATGTTGCAGTGCATCACTAAATTTTATTTGGAGGATGTTGAAGTGATCTCATAAGTATTAAATGTGGTCCTATTGTGATATGTAGATATTTAAAAAATATTTAAGATGAAAAATTTGAGAAGCAGAACATTAATCTTAAGAGTCTTTAACTGATCACATGGAAGCATTACTACAGATGATGTCAATGTAGATTGAGTTTTTGGATTAATCATTCCCCATATGGTAGTGTTGATTCTGTAAATAAAATGGTCAAATCGGATCCACATTTTATGGGTGGGAACTGGATCTGTCTAGTTCAAATCATACCACCACCAATTTTATTTTATTAACATGTTCTGACAAATAATAGTCTAACTTTCTACTTGTAACGAATAATTTGGGATCATTAAAAGAATTTAGGGTAAATTACATAGACCTCCCCAAGGTTAGATCAAATTACAGGGTCCTTTCTCGTGATATGCAAAATTACAACAATGCTTTGGACACAAACAAAATCTACCAACACCTAAATGTTTCAATCGCTCTCCTCCATGGACCCTACAGTGTCAGTAGACCTCATTAGAAGAGATAGACACATTTATATATTTGTGAATTGTGTTTGTGCCCTAATCTTTATTCGCAAAATTACACTCACCTCCCTTGTCTGACTTTGTTGGGAGGTGGGAGTGAGTAAAATACTGAATTTACCATTCTACCCTCATTTTGTTTGTGATATTTCAATCTAAAAAGTAAGTTAACCAAAAAAACTAAAACATAAAAGCTATCCATTTGTAACTCTTTTAGTCTTCTTCTTCTTCCCTATCTCGGCTCAAAACCATACGTAATATATATATATATATATACATAACCGATTTTTGAAATCTCATGCTGATCACATGAAAGATTCCTACATGTGTGATGTCTATGTACACTAATGAGAGAGAGCATAAAGCAACAAAAAAAGGTCCAAAGTCCTACTCCTTGCTCTAGGCACAATCGATATTTTATTCAGTAAAAAATGTATGTTATCACAAAAAGAAATGTAAACGAAATCTGCCTCTAGAACTTAAGTAGCTAGTGAGTTTGCATCACGAAAAGCTAAGAAAATATATTTTGACAAGGTTCACAAAAAAAAAAAAAAAAAAAAAAAAAAAAAAAAAAAAAAAATCAAATCGAAGGTTCTTGTAGAATTGTGGAGAGGGTCAAAGACTCCATGGTACCTTTTAATTTCACAAAATCTTATTTAGAACACAAATACAAATTGCTCGAATTAGCGATTAATGAAATAATCGAAGGCTGTAAGTAATGTAATTGGTAATAGAGAACTCGAAATAACGAAAAGCACTTGCAATTGGTACAAAAGTCCTATAGGCGAGGTACATATTCTAACTTAAAAGCAGAAGCAAATAAGATATACTTTTTTGAAAAAAAAGCAAAAAACTATATTAGAATGCAACTTATAAATAAGTTAAAAATGAAGATGTGAATGTAATTATAAATTAATAGCTAGAATGCCTTTTGTAAATGACATTCCAAAGGGACCATAACTCTTGGAAAAATAAGACACAACTACAGGAGGTAAATGGTATAGTTGTTTAGAAAGGAATTTGCAACACTACACCAAAACGCAAAACGCAAAACTGGCTTGACCGAATCTGACACGCTTTTTTTTTTTCAGTGTCAAATGTCAGGGATTCAATTTTTTTGGCACTGTTTAAACAAGGGCCAGATTTTGTTCAAAGGGTACCAGATTTCAGAGATTTGGCACTCTTTTTTGGCAGTGTTGAAAATAGTGCCCGAAATGTGCCCCGTGTCAATATAGCTAGGCAACACGTGGTAACTTTCCCGCTCGTCACATGTCACATGTTGGGTCCATTAGTCTGGCACCCTTTTGGCACTGCTATAAATAGTACCAGTTTTTAATTTAGTAAAAAAATATTAATTAAATCTGGCACGGTTTTGGCCAGTGCTAGATTATTTTGTGAGAAGAAATAAATTTTGGCCGCATCATAGCACCAATATATAAAATAGCAATAGCACTTGTATGAAAAATAACACTCACAACTACAAGTAGCAATCAAATCAAACCAAACCAAACCAAGCCTTGTGTCCCAATCAATTGAGGTCGGCTATATGAATCCTTTTTCTCCATTCTGCACGATCAAGAGCTATATGCTCATTTAAATTATATATATTCATATCTTGTTGTACTACATATTCCCAAGTCAGTCTAGGTCTGCCTCTCCCTCTAACTATTCCAGACACTACAATCTTATCACTCTTTCGCACAGGTGCATCTAGAGGTCTTCGTTGCACAACATAAAAAAATCTCTAATAGAAGAGAAATCAATATAAAAAAATCTCTAATACAAGTAGCAATCAATATAAAAAAAATCTCTAATAGAAGAGAAAAACCATAGCAATCCAATGTATAGTGCATACATGAAAGTAACTTACAAGTATACTTACAATCCAAAAAATGAATGAAGAATACACAAACCCAAATCAAAGTAATTTGCATAATTCAGACACTCATCCATAGATACATACTTACAACCACATGTACAATTTTCACAAAGAGAGCGCATTGATGCATAAATATTAACTTTAAATAGACAGGTTGACCAGAGGAAATCATGTAGCCGTCCTTGAATTTCATTGACTTGGAACGTTGGGCCCTGAGCTCTCCACTAACAATAACCTATAAGAAGAAATAGATCACAACTAGGTATCCAATTAAATGAGAAATTTTCCAAACAAACCTCGCATCCTTTGTGCCCCACTTGCTTCAACCTTCATTTTGAACCATTAATATTCATTTTGGGAGCTAGGGTATTAGTATCAAAAGTGATCATCACAACTAAGGCTTCCTATTGGTGCCTCCATTTTCCATTTTGGTGTTCTCTAGCTCAAGTTTTGGCCTAGAGGAAGAAGAGGGTTTCTTAGTGTTTTCTACAAAGTCGTCATGCTTAATGAATCTGTAAAACCACTTTGTTTTAGGTGACATTGACAAGGGCAAGGCCCACGAGTAGGGTTGGCAATTCGGGTTAAACGTGTCATTTATCGGGTTGTGTGCTTTGGGTTTCATTTTTAGTTTCGAGTGCTATTCATCCATAAGACAATATAATTTTAATGTAATCATGTCATGTCATGTCGTGTTGTGTTTGGGTTTTGTCAAAAATTGTTACCCCTACCCACGAGTAGTCAACTCGGTGAACTTTTTTGAAGACATTCTGTGGATATCGCAGTTTAACTTACTCACAGCTTTTCTTTTAAATTCTTTTTCAAAAGAAATTTCTTTAAAGAGTCGCCACTTAATTTTTTTTAAAAGGAAAATTAAGAAACCATTTTAAAAGCAAATTGATCTTTTGCGAAACCAAAGATAAACCGGGTCCGGGGATTATGGAATGAAAGGGGAAGGAGCCCGACGGACTAAAACACCCTCTTTCATCCTATCTCGCGATAAGCCTCTACTCAACATCCTATTTAATCAAATTAATGATCTAAGCGTGCCCTCAATTAATACATATGTACATATACATTACACAAGCATGTTGGAAATGGTGTAAAATTGCTAACGACAAAATATCATTCATTAGCCACGTAATTCAAGTAGCAAGCAACATGATATGCAATAGAGAACTAGAAAACATACTTGGTATCCGACCGCGAATATTAAACGTGCAATGCATGTAAGGACAAAATAAATCTAAGAAAAGGTCTCTAACACATATATACACATAAGGCAAAACCTAGGCTAAGGTGTCGCACATGGAGTCGAAAATCAATATAAATCAAAGAATAGAATTGAACTAGAGAAGAGTTGAGAAATTGTACCTCAAATGCGCTACAAAACAAAGGTTAGTACACATGCCTTAGACAAGATATAATAAAAAATAATTAATCCTAAGTCATGTTCAATTAGATACAACTTAGACAAGAGATAAATCCTACTTATGAATACTAACATGTATGAATGAATGCATGAATATGAACACGAATGAGATATGAATTTATTCACTAATTTAGATCCCTAAGCCTCTGGGTTTAATCTAAATTATCATTATTCAAAACATGATTTGGGTCCGAAGACATTAGGAGACCATCTAAGTTGAAATAAATAAGATTAGACAAAAACAGTAGCAGTTTTTATGAATTACATAGAGCAGACCGGACTTTCAAAGCTAGAAAAACCAAAGTTACAACGGTTGGATCTTAATGATTTTCGGATATGATATGCTTCTATGAGTCTAGTTTCCATCCCAAAAATAAAATCAAGGTTTGAACGGTTAGATCTCCGGGAATATGGAAAAAACTAGACATCACTCAGTATTCTACAACCTTCTGTCCAGAATTCTTGCATGATTTTTTAAAAATAGTAAAATAATCAGAATTGCTTTGTTCTTTTTAGGGTGATTTCCTAACACATTAATCTACTTAGAAAAATTATTTTGGGTCACAATAATCAGAATTGCTTTGTTCTTTTTAGGGTGATTTCCTAACACATTAATCTACTCAGAATTGCTTTGTTCTTTTTAGGGTGATTTCCAAAGTTACAGTGGTAGAATATTGTGTTATTGACACTTTCCCGTTGGTTTCACTTTATTTCAACGGTTAGATTTCGAACTAAAAATCCTTGATCGAAAACAGTTCGTGAATTCACTGTTTTCGTTTTGCTAGTTCAACTTTGTTGGTTGACCTCAACTATTAAATCATAATGTTGGGCTTAAACCAAATCACCTCTTCTACCATTTAATGGTCATTGAAGACTAAGGACATCTTTAGACTTATGGATTTTTGATGAAGTATGAAATGTACTTCACAAAATCCAAAACAATGAACTCAAACTCATGGACCAAAACTTGAGTTCAAAACATTACTCCTACCACTTGGTGGTCATTGGAGGCTAAAGACACACATACATGTAGGTTTTGGATGAAGTATAGAGAACTTCTCAAAACCCAAGGAAGAGATTAGTCTAAGCCATAAAAGTGGACTTAAACTAAACTACTTCTCCTACCATTTGATGGTCATTGGAGACTGAAAAAAAACAAATCTACTCTAATCTCCATGGAATATAGTATGAATTCCATAAGATTCATAGTAAAGAGATCCTAGTCATGAGTTGATATTAGTATCTCACAAATATGTGTAGATAATGACCATGATTCATTTAATCTCCATATGGATCATAAGATCATAGGAAACTAAGGAATCAAACTCAAAGAGACTCATTAAGATTTGTAAAATCTCATGAATCTTATGAGGAAAATAGGAATAAGAAATCAAAGTTTATTTAGAAAATTAGGAACAAAAATTCTTCAAAATTTATCTCAAACCCAAGGCATCAATTGGATCCAAATTAATGAAATGTGTGATGAAATGGGATAAGAGGAGAGGTTTTGAAAATGTGAAAAAGTTCCTAGATCTAAGAACTTGTGATTGAATTAGCCTAACTCTACCAAGGATTAAGAGGTTACCTCTATGACCTCAAAGAATTCTTCAATTTCTTATGAAGCTCTTCCAAGATCTTCAAATTCTCCTCAAAGTTCTTCCAATTCTTCAAGAAATTCTTCTCTTCTTCTCAATTTTCTATATGATTCTTCTCTCTCTCCCAAAACTCAAGTATATATCTTGTATATATATAAAATGATTCAAAAGCCCCCTCCTCAAATGAAGATGAAGGTCTCTTTATATAGACCTCATTATCTCAAGGATAAATGGGTAAATTCGGGTGGAGACCCATGTGCAATGTTTTCTTCTAGAACATGTGAGAAAAGCAGTCTGTTACAGCCAGCGGCACTCGACGGGTGCCGGTGGCATTCACTGAGTGCCGGGCGGCACTCACGGAATGCCGGGCGGCAACCCGTGAGTGCCGGCGCGACACTCAGTGAGTGCCGCCGGGTTTTCCGGGTGCTGGGATTAACTGAATTTGCTCCTTTTTAAATTTTCGAAAGGAATATTAATCAAAACTTAATTTTGTGATTTATCTTTATATATTTATATATATTTGTACTAAAATGCACCCATGTGGGTGGTATGCACCCATGTGGGTGATATGCACCCATGTGCATGGTATATTCTTCAATATACTATGCTTTTCTTACTATTCATTATTATATATTTTTTTTCAAGAGACAATTTTTCTTTATTTAAAACTCTCTCTTTTTTTATCATTTTTATTTTATACTTCTTTTAAAAAAAACCTTTTTATATGTATATTGAACAAATTCTCAGACTGATTTCTTCATGTGTTCTTCAATATTCGGGTCTCTCCCGAATACCCAAATCCTCTCTCTTTTTATTTTTTAATTTTGTAAATTTAATCTTGAAGAACATCTTGAAGATTTTGAATTTCTTGGAAAATCTTCGAACGTCACGGTCATCGTCATCATCGGTCTTTGAGAGGTAACCAATCCCTGGATTTGACGTTTGGTCAAAATTGGGGTGTCTACAGTTTGCCCCTCTTTGACAGAGTTCGTGAAGCAACGCGTATCACAAATGAATGTCAAAGCCTGTGTGAAAGACAAGCCTTTGACCAAACAGTCGAATCTAGGTAAAAACAAAAGTGCGTTGCAAAATCGGGCGTGCAGAGAGCCGAGATGCTGGTCGTGCTCAAGGGTGAGCTGCCTACGTATCCCATCGGGAATCAGACCAAGACGTAGTTCGGGCATGTAATACCCTGTATTTTGGTATATTAATAAGACCTGGTATTTCATTTCTATACTCGTATAAACTTTCTCTTCCTTTTGGTGAATTTTTGATACCAATCGATTGACAAGTTTTCCCAATCGATTGACACTTTTCAGATACCAATCGATTGACATATTCCCAATCGATTGACATTCTACCGACTAAAATTGATGACGTGTCAAACATCCCAATCGATTGCCATTCATTCCAATCGATTGACTACAAATATCTGTCTCCAATCGATTGACATTCAGTTCAATCAATTGACATAACCTGAGACAAGTTTTCTTCTTTCCTTCAGCTTTAAACGTGTGGCACTCCCTTATCCCTATATATACTTATTCATTTGTGGCCTTGGGCCAAGTTTGGCAGCCTTGAGAGAGAGAGATACATACTCTCATATATATATATATACACACACATATATTGTATATATATATTACACACACACACTCTCGGGTAGAGAAGAGAAGAAGAAGAGAAGAAGAAGAGAAGAAGAAGAAGAAGAGGAGAGGAGACCAGAGAGAAAAGACAGACAGAGAGAGGGAAAGAGAACTCACCATAACCGCCGCCGCGGAGCTCGGGACGCCGTCAACGGAACGCCGGGAGAGGTGAGTTTATTAACTCACTCAAAGAGGTTTGTTTTGTGATGTTTATGTGTGTAAAATAACGTGCATGAGGAGGAAAGAGAACCCCAACGTTTTATAATAAAACCCAACAGTTTTGAGGAAGAAGACAGAGTCCAATCGATTGACATAAGTCCAATCGATTGACATTATTTCCAATCGATTGACATAAGTCCAATCGATTGACATTATATCCAATCGATTGACATTATTTCCAATCGATTGGGAAGAGCAGAATGTTGTTTATCTATTGTTATATGTTATGAGCTGGTTGTAATGTACCCAAGCTGCTAATGGTTGTACCATACGTGATATTGGATATGTGCTTAGTCAACATGACACTACGTTAGCCTTATATGATGTTTACGTTAATGTTACAAGATGAACTGTTTATTATTAACTGTCGATATGAGATGCTCTAATGGTTAAGTAACTGCCATATGTTATTGTCAAACTGAATAGTAGAATGGAACACGACAGCATGTTAATAATCAGAAATGAGTAGATATGATGAATACAGAGCATGTGGAAATCTGGTTATCTAAAGCATGAGCATTGCACAACATGTGGTTAGCATTCATGGGATAGTATTATGAAGAGATAAGAGAATCTGATGAGAAATGGGATAGTGTTATGACGAGACAAGAGAATATGATGAGAAATGGGATATTGATATGAAGAGATGAGAAGATATGATGAGAAAGGGGAACTGTGATTCATATGGAATAATGAGATATGTGTACTTTGGATCTGTGGGATCAACGGCTGACGAGTCGGGTGGACGTGGGATGGTTAGAGTTCCTAGTGCGCCTCTCGCTGTTGAAGACGTCCAGTGTACCGTTGAAGACGTCCGGCTAGTGCTCTAATGTATTCTCAGCTGTGTAGACGACCAGTGGGAGTATACGCATCGTTGACGACGTCCGATGTGCCGTTCTATCGTTTACAGATAGGTGGTACCATGTAGACGACCGGTAACCCTATCAAGGGATTGTGGGACCTACTGCCTAGTCGGGTGATTCCGATTGGCATTATTGTATCGACGAATGGATATCAGATTGGTATTATGGTATTGATGTATGGATACAAAGATGGATAGAGATATGAATATGAGTACGGACATGTTGAGATAAATGTTCAGTCGTGGATTCAGCGTCCCGACCTAAAGGTATATGCATGGGATAGATGCATGGGTTACATGCATGGATTTGGTGAATACGTGATGAGATATATTATACCATGATGTTTATCCTTGTCATTATTTAATGTGATTCCTGTTATCGATGAATTCATGCATAGTTTAATGAGACCTCTGCTATGTCCGTGAGTGACGTCATTGATAAGAGATTAACCGCATTTTAAGATGCTGAACAATAACGGTGAAGAGTGTTGTTTAATGTACTCACTCAGCTTTGTATCCAAAGCTGATGGCATTTATGCCCTGGACATTCCAATGTCTAGAGCTTCGCAGGACTTGAGGACGAGATACTGATGTTCTGCCGGTCTTGGAGCTGAAGGCTTGGAGACGAAGACGTGCTGCTTGTAATAGTTAGTTTGTATATCTGTTGTACTATTGCTGTTGTTGTTATAGGCTTCAGACTCTAAGCCAGCTGTTGTAATAGTTGTAGTAGACTTTTATAATTGGTACTTGGGCATTTGTTGCTTTCATACCTTTTATAGTTTCCGCTGTAGCCTCTGATTATGTTAATAAGATATGTTCTATGAATAGCATCCTCCCTATCGTGGTGTTTATTGGTTTGAGTAGATGACAATGCGGTTATTCACCCGTCATTCCCTATGGACCCATAAAGGAAATTTATTTTTCTCTATTTATGCTGCTCCGGGGTGTGACAGGGCAAGGGACGACGATACGCAAGCGCAGGTAGTCACACAGATGAATGCTCTTATCTTATCGTGATGCATATGCTCAACAAATTGGTGTCCCATGCTCCCGAATGTGATGATACAGAACCATGCTCCTTCCTATCATCAGAAATGCATCCTATACTTCAAGTTTTCCTATTATGCTATCGTCCTATTCTGGGAACATCATGAATGATACATATGCATGCTCTATGTGAGCTTTGAGAATTATCTGATCGACTGAGCCGCTTCATGCCTTACGCTCTATAGTCCAATCAGGAAGCACGCTGAAAGACTGAGATGCGCTTCGTGCCTTATACTCTGGTGTCAAATCAGGTAGCACGCTTAAAGACTGAGATGCGCTTCGCGCCTTATACTCCGGTGCCTTTTAAGAATCATCTGATCGACTGAGATGCGCTTCGTGCCTTATACTCTGGTGTCAAATCAGGTAGCACGCTGAAAGACTGAGATGCGCTTCGCGCCTTATACTCCGTTGTCATCCAAGAATCATCTGATCGACTGAGATGCGCTACGCGCCTTATACTCCGGCGTCGAATCAGGAACCACGCTTTTTGAAAGACTGAGATGCGCTTCGTGCCTTATACTCCCGTGTCTTCCAAGAATCATCTGATCGACTGAGATGCGCTTCGCGCCTTATACTCTGGTGTCAAATCAGGTAGCACGCTGAAAGACTGAGATGCGCTTCGCGCCTTATACTCCGGCGTCTTCCAAGAATCATCTAATCGACTGAGATCCGCTTCGCGCCTTATACTCCGGTGTCGAATCAGGTAGCACGCTGAAAGACTGAGATGTGCTCCGCGCCTTATACTCCGGCGTCTTCCAAGAATCATCTGATCGACTGAGATGCGCTTCGTGCCTTATACTCCAGTGTCGAATCAGGTAGCACGCTGAAAGACTGAGATGCGCTCCGCGCCTTATACTCCAGCATCTCCCAAGAATCATCCGATCGACTGAGAAGCGCTTCGCGCCTTATACTCCAGTGTCGAATCAGGTAGCACGCTGAAAGATTGAGCCGCTTCATGCCTTACGCTCCAAAATCTCCCAAAATCATCTGATCGACTAAGCCGAATCAGGTAGCACGCTGGGATTGGCGAAGATTCAAAGACTGAGGATGCGAATTTACCATCTCATAAGGCAAGATCAAAAGTTGACTTGGTTCAATTCATAATTTCTAATTTTTTTTGGAGCTGCTTTTCTCGGGATTAAATTTTGAATTACCTTTCCTAAACCTGGAACTATTTGGATTCGTATTTGCTTTTAATTCCTGAAATCGAAGATCAGTCATATTAAAGTTGGCTTAATTTCCTCCTAACCTGGAGTCGTACCAAATCAATTTTCAAAGTTCCAGAGTCAAACAAGACTCTCAAATCAAATCAATTTCCAAGGAATTGAAACCAATTATGCTCAAATCAGATCTATTTTCAAAGAATCAGAGCCAATCGGGCTCAAATCAAATCAATTTTCAAAGAATCAGAGCCAATCAGGCTTAAATTAGATCAATTTTCAAAGAATTGAAACCAATCAAGTCAGATCTATTTTCAAAGAATCAGAGCCAATCGGGCTCAAATCAAATCAATTTTCAAAGAATCAGAGCCAATCAGGCTTAAATTAGATCACTTCTCAAAGAATTGAAACCAATCAAGTCAGATCTATTTTCAAAGAATCAGAGCCAATCGGGCTCAAATCAAATCAATTTTCTAAAATCAGGAGTCAATTAATTTTCAAAAGTCCGGAGTCAAACAGACTCTAATTAAATTAATTCCTCAAAATTAGGAGTCAATTAGATTCCAATCAAAATTCAAATTTCAAAGAAATCCAGAGTTGGTTAGACTCAATTATTCAGTTTTCCAAAACTTGGAGTCAATTAGACTCCAATCAAATCAAATTTCAAAGAAACCCAGAGTTGATTAGACTCAATTATTCAGTTTTTCAAAATTTGGAGTCAATTAGACTCCAATCAAATCAAATTTCAAAGAAACCCGGAGTCGATTAGACTCATTTTATTCATTTACCGCAAGCGGGTGTTCTTGACAGAATTTTCAACAAGTAAGGGCTAATCTCAATTTACAAAAGGGCTTAATAACTTATTTTTCAAATCTCGGGGGTCCCTTTGAAATGAGGGAAAATTTTAAAGGACACGTGAGCAAAATTCGGGGGGTCTTATTATAAATATGAAAATTAGAATGAAAAGGGGCAACCTGACCACGCGGCGGCACTCGGTGAGGGTAGCCAGCACCCACTGAGTGCCGGCCGGCAATCACCAAATGCCGCGCGGCACTCCGCGAGTGCCGGCAACTTTTCGCCGAGTGCCGGCCTGATTAGCAGTGTATAAAACTTGATTGTTTTCTCTTTCTTTTTCATTCTCTCTTCTCTCTTCTCTCGGGTTTTCTCTCAAAAAAATCTTCTCCCTTTTGATCCTCGACCCAAGAATCCAAACATCAACAAGGTATGTTCATTCCTTTAATCATCAAGATTACATCTTTACTTGATTTAGTGTTTGAAATCATGTTTCTACATGTTATTTGATCTTCTTCCTCCAAGATTTTCTTCATATAAACATGGATTTCTCCTCTTTTTGCTTGTAGATCTTTCAATGGCTAGTGGTTCAGGATCTTATGGTCCCCCTAAGAAGAAGTACAAACCCAACCCGGTCCACAACTCCTCATTCTTACTCGCCGACCCCGGGGCACACCTCTCGGCACGGGCTTTCAATAGATTGGTATACTCTAAACCCATTTTATGCTTATGATGAGATAATGCAATGTAATGCTATGAATGATGAGCGATGTGTGCATGAATGCCCCCCTCCCCTCTTTATGCTAATGCGATGCCATGTAGTATATGATACACAATGTATGTATGAATGCGTTTATGGCTCTTGTGCACTTAGATGTATTCAACCTCTTTTTATGATCCCCCTCCCTTTTTGAGTTGGTTTCCTTGGGTAGAATGTCATGATTGGGGTTCCATTCTTGGTATTGTGCTTTCTCTTATTGCCTTTATTTGGGTTCATTAACTTTCCATGCTTATGAATTCCAATGTTCTATTCGTCCAACGCTAAAGGGGGACATCAATCCCGCGAGGCGTTCGGATGAATTATGTTTTAATGAACCTGAAAATCTATTGTCGCATAACCCAGAGCTTTACTTTCTCTTATTTTCGAATCAATAAGTCGCTCAAACCCAAAAGAATTTTTTCTTATTTTCAAATCAAACGAGTCGCTTAGACTCAAAGAAAATTTTCTTATTCTTATTATCAAATCAAACGAGTCGTTTAGACTCAAAAAGAATTTTTTTTATCTTAAAAAACAAGTTGCTTAGACTTCAAAGAAAATTTTCTTCTTCTTATTCTAAAAAAAAACGAGTCGCTTGGACTCAAAAGAATCTTTTTTATTTTCAAACAAAGAAAATTTTCTTATTCTTATTCTCAAATCAAACGAGTCGCTTATACTCAAGAATTTTCCTTATTTTTATCACCTAAAGAACCTGATCACTTTATCTTCTTCCTTTCCCTTATTTGTTGTTTTTTTTTTCTTGTTCTCTTTTTTTTTTTGCAGACTCCAGAGTTTGTCCTCAAGGGTCATGGGAGCATGGCTCACGGCCGGAGGTGGTACGAGGAGCTCTCTGATGATGTTAGAACCTTGGTCAACAATGCTGGATTCGGGCTCTTCACGTTGCTTTTAGAGAAGAGTACGAATGACATGACCCATATCCAGGCCCTAGCGGAGAGGTGGTGGGATACAACGAATACCTTCCACATGCCCTTTGGGGAGATGACGATGACCCCTTTGGACCTCGCCATGATCACTGGCGTTCTGTTCGGTGGCCTTCCCATTGCTCGCTACAACGATCTCCAGACTCGTCATGAGGAGATTATTGACTTACTCGGGGCCCATCTAGGAGATTTTATAGTGCCGGCGAAGTGGTTCTTGGATACTTTCCGGGGTCAGGCCTTTACTGACGATCAGATGGCTAGGGCCTTCATTATGTATGTGTTGGGTTGCTCGCTGATGAGCACAAAAGGGGATACGATCAATCTAGGGTACTTGGCTTCCCTCACAGACGTCGACCGCATCTCCCAGTATAACTGGGGAAGGGCAGGGCTAGCTACTCTCTATAATCATATGAGCGAGGTCTCCAGGGGGAATTCCCCTTCCACTGGCGGGTATTGGAGAGCCTGGGAGGTACAACTTTATTATTTTTCAGAAAACTTTCCCCTTTTTCTTTATTTACCTTTTCTAATTTTATTTTTTGGAAACTGAATTCATTCTTTTCTTTTCCTTTTGCAGATATGGTCTCATGAATACCTCCGCATGAGGGCTCCTCGTACTCGGGACAGCGAGGCCGCTATCATGCCCCAGGGCTTAAAATGGAGGAAGGAAGCAACGGGCCAAAAGGTCGGGGCCCATGACTTTGTTGGTTATAGGAACCTCCTTGTCAACCTACGTGAGGTTCATGTGGAGTGGAATCCGTGGGCGGCGGCTCTCCCAGAGGCTGGTGAAGCGATTCAAGCGGCGATGGCCCCTACTAGAATGAGGATCCTGATGGTGGGCGAAGCATGTCGAGAGTGGTACCTTGGCGAGAGGGTGACTAGGCAGTCTCTTGCCGCCCCAAATTTCTATGTGCCGAGAGCTCCTCCTGCTACTATGAGGAGCACGGAGACCCTGGATCACGACGACTTGGTGGCTGCTCTAGACGGGGAAAATATTGCAAATTTTCTGGACGGTCCAGATGGTTATCCTACCTTCAGACTAAACTCTCTCATGCACAATTTTCCTCTCATGGATGTCGTTAGGGTAAAAACTTTTATTATACTTTTTATTTCTGCCTCTACCCCTTTTTTCTCTTTTTTAAAATATGCTGTCATTTAATATTCAAATTCTTATTTGCAGCCTGTTCCCGGGGTTGCCGAACCCCCAGCTCTCCCGCAGTAGAATTGGAGTGTTCCCATGGTCGATATGGGTCAGGAGACCATGTACCAGTTGACCCCTTACACTCAGAATGTTCCATCCATCCCTCTACAGTATGATACTGTCCCCAGGGACTATGCCGAGGAAGGTTTATCGTATGCGCACACTGTCCAGCATTGGATTCATGGCCATGAATGGAGGGTAAATTCCTCTCTTGTTGGAAACAAATCCCTTATTATTTTCGAAATTCGAATCATCACCCTTATTTTTTCAAAAATCAAGAGGTTTTCTTATTTCTTTTCAAAAAAATTCAAATGACCGCCTTTTATTCTTATAAACTGCATTCTAATTCTCTTTTTCTCTTTTTCTCAGGCTGATGGAGCAAGGGCCAATGCTGACCTTCAGGCTAGGGCTATGGTATCACATTCTTCCTTTTTCTCTTTTTTTTTTTACATTACTTAATTCGTTTATTCTTTCTTACAGGAAGCTGAGATGGTTGCTCTGAGGAGGCAGATCCAGGAGTTCCAACTGAGCCAAGGCGGCGGCTATCAAGGGGGTGCTGGCGGCAGTGGCCAAGGCGGCGGCTATCAAGGAGGTGATGGAGATGGTGGAGAGGGCGGAGATGGTGGTGATGGAGGAGCTGGAGGAAGCCAGATAGCCCCGCAAGCACCTAGAAGGAATCCTCGTCGTAGACGAGGATAGCTTATCTCCTTCTTTTATTATGTTATGTTATGTCCCTGCGAGGACAAAGAATTCTGAACTCTCTTTTCAATTTATTTAGGCGAATTAGCAGTACTCATGCATGGTGGTCTGTGTGCCTATTTTGAACTTGTTTATATTCATGCTTGATTGCTTCCCCGACTTAGTTTTAAAACTTTATTCCTTTTGCTGAATATGAATATGAATGCCCTTTTCTTGGCTTTATTTTTGATGAATGGTGCAAACAATTAGTGCTGGGATGATGATTGGTGACATTTTTTTTTTCAAATTCTATGCAGGTTTGGGCTGATTAAAGTTACAAAAGAGATCCATGTGCCTTCTAAACCCTGGCCGGCACTCAGTGAAGCTGGCCGACATTCATTGAATGTCGCGCGGCACTTAGTGGATGCCGGCCGACACTCAGTGGATGCCGCTACTTTACATCGAGTGCCGGTCCGGGCCCTTTTTCTTTATAAGCTGTCATTTGCCCATTTTAGGTTCATTCGAGATTTCCAGAGCCCTTTGCCTTTTTTGCATTCAAAATTTTTCTTCTATATCCTCCTCCTTTCTTCATGGCCCCCATTAGTTCCGACATTCTATACCCATGGATGGATTCTCTTTCCGGCATCGACCGAATCAACTTTGAGTCTCACAGACTGACGGATCTTTTCGCATTTCACCATATGGCTCTAGACGAGGGCTTACTTCGAGCAGCTATCATGTGTTGGGACCCTTCTCTGCACGTCTTTCGGTTTGGTCACGAGGAGGTTTGTCCTCTTTTTGAGGAGTTCAGTGCCATCCTCCACACCGATCCCTATGCCGACTTGATCATTCCACAGGTTCAGGCGGGATATATCCAGGATTTATCGGCCCTTCTTGGTATTTCCCGGGGTGCTGCCAGTTCCTTCGTTCGGGATCGACACATCGATTTTGACCGCCTTTCCTCCACTTATGCACCCGTTGGTGATCCTGACGATGGGAGATATCAGGTTATCAGGCGGAATGCCCTCTCCTTGGCGATGCTTTCCCACTTCTTATTTCAGTCTTCCACTGACATCCTGATTCCGGTCGTATGTGGCCTCCGAGAGATGCAGAGTGCCGTTATGCTCGTTCTTGGGGAGACCTTTCTGGGCTTGGATTATGCACATACCGCGGGATTGATGCTGTTTTCGGGGTCACCTCACGTTTTGCAGATTTGGCTCTTCGAGCGCTGAGGCTTCTTCGCTCGCCCTTCCCTCGGGAGATTGCTTTCCTATGATTGCATGGGTGTCCGTTACCCTTCCCGTACAGTTACTAGCTGGCTTGCTTGGTTTCGAGGCTTGAGCTACGAGGACATCTGCTGGATATGCCCCCGATGGTCTTATTGCTCCGTCGCGGTACGACTTCCTGGGCACCCAGGGATTTGGTTGCCTGGTCTGCGAGCCACCACCTTTTACATCCCTAGCCGGGTAGTCTGCCAGTTTGGCTTGTTCCAGGACATCCCTGATGCTATTACCGCTGATTTCTCGAGGAGTTCTGCCCTACGCCCTTCTACCGTGAGGATATTCGCTGAGGCTTGGCATGATAGGGTATCGGCTCCCTTTCGGAGGACTCCAGCTTCAGTTGTCCCGACCGTAGTGTATTTGCTTGAGATCCAGACCCTGGTCAGGGAATAGCTTCTAGATAGACAAAATGAAAAGGGAAAAAAAACAAGACTTTAAAATTTTTGACAAATTCTGCTTAACTTTTGCTGTGTTTCATTTTTTGTGATGCATTTTCCTTTTCTTTTTTTTTTTTTGCTTCCTTCTTTTTGAAAGCTCTTTTTTTTTTTTTTTGTATTCCGAAAAATGCCCTAATCATGTTGAATCAAAGTTAGCACTCCTTTAATTTCTTTGGGTTATGAACAGTTTTCCTCCTCTCAATGTCTCTTTCAGCTTTTATTACTCTTTCATGAGTCTTGCTTAGTTTCAATCCCTCTATATAATGAATTCTTGCCTGTTTCCACATGATGCATATCTTGATAGCTAGTAGATCCAGAAATGGGTTTAGGCTTTGTCTGGGTTCATCGGTTCTAGCAAACGAAGTTTGCCCCTGGTTTCGGGACTTAGATGTGGTTCTTGGACAAATGCAAGTTTGCCCCTAGTTTGGCATGACGAAACTCGGGACATTTAACTTTGTTTGGGCTTTATTTGGACCGAGGGCCCTGTGAGCCCGCCTACTTATCCCCTAATGGGTATCAGTTCCGCAGTAGTTCATCTAAGGCTAGAAAGAACACACACATTTTTTGTTATTTTGTGACCGAATCGAGCGGGTTGCCTACGTATCCCCTAACGGGAATCAGGTCGAGCGTAGTTCATTGACTCTGGAGGGTTTGAAAGGCAAGGTTTCAAGCAAAATATTTTTTGAGGCGATCGAGGTTGATTGGTTGTTTAAACTCAACCCCATCCAGGTCCATGAGATAAGCGGCTCCTCCGGAGAGAAGTGTCTTGATAATGTATGGTCCGACCCAGTTAGGTTTGAATTTCCCTCGTGGGTCATAAACAAGCGCTTTAAGTTCTTTGAGGACCAGGTCGCCCTCAGCAAGCTTCCTTGGGCGAACCTTTTTGTTGAAAGCACGAGCTATCCTTTTCTGATATCCCCGAGTATGGTTTACAGTAGCCAACCTCTTTTCATCGAATAACATCCATTTCTCATATCTCCCTTACAACCATTCCAGTTCGGTTACCTCGCACTCTGCCAAAACTCTTAAAGATGGTATTTCGACTTCCACTGGCAAAACAGCCTCCATCCCGTAGACCAATGAGTATGACGTAGCCCCGGTTGAGGTTCTCACGGAAGTTCGATATCCCAACAAAGCGAAAGGTCGTTTTTTATGCCAATCCCTGTACGTATCCGTCATCTTCCCCAGGATTGCTTTTACATTTTTGTTTGCGGCCTCTACTGCTCCATTTGTTTGTGGTCTGTATGGTGAGGACTGGTGGTGGGTAATCCTATACTTCTCTAGGAACGGAATAACCTCTCCCTGAAAATGACTCCCATGGTCAGAAATAAGCTCATTTGGCACCCCGTATCTACAGATTATATTCTTCTGGATAAAACTCGCCATATCTTTTGCCTTCAGAGTTGCATATGATGCCGCTTATACCCATTTGGTAAAATAGTCTATTGCCACAATTATGTACCGGTGCCCGTTTGAAGCTTTCGGAACGACTTCCCCGATGATATCGATACCCCATACAGAGAATGGCCAAGGGGCGGTCATGCTATAGAGCTGGGAAGGTGGGGTATGCATTAAGTTCGCATGAACCTGACATTTATGGCATCTCCTGACATACTTACAGCAATCCTTATCTAAAGTCGTCCAATAGTATCCCTGCCGGATTATCTTTTTGGCCAACATGTGTCCGTTCATGTGGGGCCCACAGACTCCTTCATGTATTTCTTCCATCATCTTTCGCGCTTCCCTTCCATACAGACACTCTAAGTTATAGCCAGTGTAAGACTTCTTCCACAACTTTCTGGCGTAGATCACGAATTGAGCTGAAAATCTTCTAAATGCTTTCTTATCCTTTTCTGAAGCTCCCTCAGGATATTTTCCTTCTTCGATAAAGTTCCAGTCATCAGCATACCATGGTATCTCAACCTCCTCCTCTTCTTCAATGGCGGCGACTGTTTCAAATGAAGGTCGGGTTCTCTCTTCTATAGACAAAGGGATCATGGAGACTCCCACAGGAATTTGGATCATTGAGGCTAAGGTTGCTAGGGAATCTGCCAATTGGTTCTCCTCACGGGGAAGGTAGTAGAACGAAATTTTTCTGAATTGCACCTTCAGGCTCTCTAGGTATTCATGGTAAGGTCTCAATTTCTCATGCTTTATTCTCCAGTCACCCCTCACTTGTGATATTATCAGATTAGAGTCCCCGAAAACATCGATCTTTTCCACTCTCAAAGCCAAGGCTGCTTCCATCCTAATTATACAGGCTTCGTATTCTGCCGTGTTATTAGTTGAATTATACTTAAGCTTAACGACCAATGGGGTGGGGGCCCCGCTAGGCAATATGAGGATAACTCCAACCCCGTACCCTATCTGATTGGCTGCTCCATCGAAGTACATTTTCCACAGGTTCTCCTTCACTTCCATTACTTCCTCATCTGGAAACCTAAATTTTTCCTCTTTCTTTGGATTCTATGGCAAGGTCAGCTAAGTACTCGGCGACGGCTCTCCCTTTGACAGATTTGGAAGTGACATATCTGATATCGAATTCGGTTAGCATCATGGTCCATCGGGATATTCTACTGGTTAGGACGGGCTTTTCAAAGAGATATTTGAGTGGGTCCATTCGGGATATTAGGGTGACAGGGAAGGGTAACATGTAATGCCTAAGGCGACGGGTACACCACACCAAGGCCCAACAAGCTTTTTCCAAAGGTGAATAGTTCAACTCATATCCGGTCATTCTCTTTCTTAGGTAGTAAATAGCTTTTTCCACACGCCCCTCTTCCTCTTCTTGGGCCAACATGCATCCCATCGAGTTCTCGGTTACAGATAGATATAGCAATAAGGGCTTCCCAGGTTTAGGAGGTGATAGGACGGGTGGGTTTTGAAGGTAGGTTTTGATTTTTTTGAAGGCTTTTTGGCATTAGCCATCCCATTCGAACTTTTCCCATTTTCTCAACAATTTAAACAATGGATCACAAGTCATGGTGAGTTTGGATATGAAGCGGCTGATGAACTGTATTCTCCCTAGGAACCCTCTCAATTCCTTTTCATTCTTCGGTGAAGGCATTTCGGTTATGGCTTGGATTTTGGTGGGATCTACCTCAATTCCTCTCTGTGTGATTAGAAATCCTAGCAATTTCCCAGTGGTGACCCCGAAGGTGCATTTTTACGGATTTAGCCTCATTCTGAACTTTCTTAGCCTTTCGAAAAATTTTCTCAACGCCTCCAAATGCCCTCCTCTTTCCTTAGACTTTACTATCATGTCATCCACATAAACTTATACTTCTTTATGAATCATATCATGCAGCAACGTAGTGGCAGCTCTCTGGTAGGTCGCACCTGCATTCTTAAGCCCAAACGGCATAACTCTATAACAGTAAGTCCCCCAAGGTGTGATAAAAGTTGTTTTCTCTCTATCCTTTGGCGCCATCAAGATCTGGTTATACCCTGAAAACCCATCCATGAAAGACAGAAGTTCATGCCCTGCGGTATTATCTACTAATACGTCGATGTGGGGTAAAGGGAAATCGTCTTTAGGGCTAGCTTTGTTCAAATCTCAGAAATCTACACAAACCCTAACACGACCATCCTTTTTAGGAACCGGTATAATATTGGCAACCCATTCAGGATACTCAGTGACAATCAAGAATCCAGCCCTTAGTTACTTTTCAACCTCCTCTTTCAATTTAAGCGCCCATTCAGGCCTCATTTGCCTCAATTTTTGTTTTATGGGTTTTGAGTTTAGGAAAAGGGGGATATGGTGTTGTACAATTTCTGGATCAATTCCTGGCATATCATCATAAGACCATGCAAAGACATCTTTGAATTATTTTAATAGATTGATTAATTCTTTGCTTTCCTCATTATTAAGTGTGGAGCCAATAGAAATATTTTGTGGATTATCTTCATTTCCCAGATTAATGGTTAAAGTGCCTTCCATGATTTTGCATGCAGGTTCATTTTCTTTTTCAATCAATTTTTGTAATTCATGAGGTATTTCATAATATTCATCACATGCATCACAGTTATTATTATGCACAGTTAAGTAAGCAGAATTAGTCACATTCTCATTAACTTTTTTTGGAGCAATTACAACAGACATAGAAATTGAAAGACGCCTCATTTGGGCCAATACAGACTCTGGGTGAGGGGGATACTTATTACTAGACTCAAAGACCCACTCTTTCTTGCTTTCCCCTCCCATATCAGCGATGAAGCGATCTTCCTGTTCCTCTTCTTAAGTGATCTCTTATATTTCCACTTCCTCTGGTTTCCCTTCATATGCTGGTTTCTCCCTTTCTTTATTCCCCTTGCTTTCTTCTTTATCCCGGCTTTTCCCATCTTCATCCTTAATCTCTGCAGAGCTCCCCTTTTCGGTCCCCTCGCACCCTTCTTCTAGCAGGTCCTTCATTGCCGAGCCATCCAGAGTATATACCCAGTCCTGAACAATGGCAGATTTTGCAGGCTGTTGAAGATAAGGGTCCTTATAATCAGATAAGTCATGTGCAAAGAATATCTCGAATCCCGGCTTCATACGCTTTTCCGCTTTATCCAACCACGGCTTTGGAAAATCGCAAAATGGAGAATCTTCCCCTTGCTTGACGAAATACCCATTAAGAGTTTTCAAGTATGGTTCCAACGGTGCATCGGTTGCTTTCTTCTTCTTCTTCAATTCTTCCTTGGTTGGCGAGTACCCTAGCCCGTGAGTGTGGGTTTGTGTAACGATATTTGGGAATTCTGAAAATCCTTGGTGTTTCTTACCTAAACCCATTCCTGGGAAGAACCCCATTTTTCTCATGATCCAGGCCACCAACGGACTGGTGTATTGATCAAAATATAGTGGTAAAAACTCCTTCGGCTTCCCCTCTTCTATGACATTAATGAACTCAAACCCACCCAAACTTGCTTCACCTTCTTGTATCTGTACTTCTAAAATCGGAGCACTTGATGAGGCCCCAGATACATTTATCCAGCTATCCCCCAGAAGATCGCATACCTTGTTTTTCCAAATGTACTTAACTTTCTAATGGATGGTTGATGGAATGGCACCCAAACTATCAAGCCACGGCCTTCCCAGAAGCAGGTTAAATGATGCAGGAATGTCAATGATTTGGAATTCTGTTTCCCTTTCACCGGTCCCAACAGAGAGATTTAGAAAGATGATCCCCATAACTGCCCGTAGAGTATTATCATAAGCCCTCACTTTTTGTTCTGATGGTATAAATATGGATTCATCGAGCCCCATCCTTTTGGCTGTTCGAAAAGGGCATACATTCAATGCAGACCCGTTGTCAACGAGGCAAGCGGGTAGAATTTCCTAGACACTCCACGGTAACGTGCAACGGCTTATTGTAAACAGGTCCCCCAGGAGGTAAGTCAGCTTCGGAGAAAGATATAGCGAGAGTTGGACTCCTGTTGATCATGCCGACGAGATCTTCTGGAGTAACATTAATAGAGACGTCCGATTGATTGAGAGCATTGAGGACTGCTTGTCTATGACGCTTGGAAGCGATTAGCAACCCCCAAATAGTGATATTTGCTTGTGTCTTCTTCATCTGTCTTAAAACTCTGTCCTCTTCTTCTTCCTCATTCAGTTTCCCTTTCCCTTTATTCATTTCATGCCCTGGGTGATCTTCCTCAAGTTTGTGTGGTTTAAAATGCCTTCCGGATCGTGTGAGGTGACTAATTTCTTCTTTGACCCAAAGTCCATCCTGTGCTTCAGCAACTTTCAAACCTTCCTCCTCACTTTCATACCAAAGGTCCTCCTTAACTTTATTGTGATCCTGAATGTCGTCTCCTTTGTACCAAAGTGAATTGTCAGCTTCAGGTGCCCACCAATTTGCGTCAACAGCCCCTTCTATTTCTTTCCCTTTGCCTTCATCTACCAGCCCTTTTAAAGTGCAGATTTGTGAATCCTCCAACATTTGATAAGCTTTTCTCGGACTTCCCAACTTAGTGATCAATGCTGATGGATCAAAAGAGCTCCCCTCATTTCCCAAGTAATAAATTCTGGATGGTGGTAAGGCATGATGATCTGGTAGCGGATTCTGGTAACATTTGGCGGGTTGGTGGGTGGTTCAGATATTACTTTCTTATCAATCAAGTCTTGGATCTCATGTCTTAATCGTAAACACCGATCAGTTGAGTGCCCCTGTTCCTGATGGAATTTGCAATATAGATCAGATTTGAAATTTGGAGGTGGTAGATTCGGTCTTGGTCGCGGCTCCAGCAAGCGAAGGTGTCCTTTTGCCAATAATGTATCAAGAGCTGTGGATAATGATACTCCCAATTCTGAAAACCTCCTTAAAGGCTTATCCCCTCCCCTCTTTGGGTAACTTCTGGCTACATCGAACTTCTTCTCGGGTTCGCTCAGTGCGTTCACATCTGTAGGTCCTGAATGGCCTCCTGAATGCCCTCCTCCTGTTCCATAATTCGGACGTCTGTACCTGTTTGCTGGCTCCTCTCTTTTGATTAACCCTTCCTGTATCGCGTCTTCGATTCTGGTCCCTACATCAAACACTTCAGCAAAGGTGTTGAGGGATTGGAACCTCATCTTCTCCTGATAGATGGGTTGGAGGTTCTTCATCAGCATTCGGATTTGCTCCTTTTCAGTCGGCCTTTGTACCATCTTAGCAGCCTTTCCCCTCTATCGGCTCAGAAATTTGGCAAAAGATTATTTGTTCCCCTATCGGGTAGTCTCTAAATCCCTGATAGTAACATCTAAATCCTGATTGTATTCATATTGGGCTACGAATGCTTTGACCACTTCTTCCCAATTTCTGGTTTTCCCCGGCTCCAGAGTGAGGTACCAAGACAAAGCAGCCCCAGTTAACGTCTGCTGAAACAAGACTGCCATCATGGTTGTGCTCAAGCCACTAGGCTGAAATGCCCTTATACACATTCTGATGTGGCTACGAGGGTTCCCCGTTCCATCAAATTTATCGAACACAGGCATTTTGAAACTTGCAGGTAATACTTCACAGACCCCTTCATATAATCCTTCCAATTCCAACAAGTAGGTATCAACTCCATGGGCCTTTCGGACCACCCTTTCCAATTTCTCCATTTTCTCAGCCATCATCTTATCTTTCTCAGCCCTTTCCTTTTCTAGTTTCTCCTTTTCTGCTCTCAGTGCTTCAACCCCTTCTGTTTCATCAAACCAAACTTCATCCCTGTGAGGAGGATCATTGGTCGTCGGCTGTCGTGCTAGTGCTTCTATCATGGTCATCATTCTAGTCATTTGGCCCGCTTGTTGTTCCATTACAGCTCTCAACTCTACTATTTCCCTTGCATTTGCTTCTTGTGCCATGTCTCTTCTTACTAACCTTGCAGCAGAATCTCTCTACCAGACTGTGCTCGTAGCTGTTTCTATCTTTTACCTACAATCACGTTTTCCCAATTATTATTATTTTTCCTATTCTAACAACTTTTCAATTATTTATCCCTTTTCACCACTATTTTCACTATTCTTATGATCATTCATCATTTTTTTATTAGTTGATTTTATTATATGCTTTCATGAATGATTCATATGCCACACAGATGCAATGTATGTGTGTGTGTGTGCCTATTCCATATGCCAAAGAAAAAGAAAAAAAAAATCCTAATTCTAACATATAAGCACATAAGCACATAAAATCTTCATCCATGTCAAGTGCGTTAATTTCTCCTTTCGTTGTGATCCTTACTACCCCTTCAAAGTTTGAAAATTTTAAAGAAATTTTGAAATTCTTTTGATGAGCATTTTCCTAGCAACATTTCTTAATAAAAAAATGATTGGGTTGGAACTTTTCTCTTTAGAATTTATTTCAAAAGCATCTCTTTGATTGGGGAGATTTCTCAAATACTATTCTCAAAATCTTTCTTCTTTTTTTTTTTTTTTCTTTTCTTTTTTTAAAAATCCATTTGAAAATGATTCCTTTCAAAAACAATTTCCAAGATTTTTGAGAATGTGCAAACATACCTTAACAAGGGTTGATTTGGAAAGTGAATTCCAAAGATCTCTCCCCCTTTTAAAAAAAAAAAAAAGTGATTGGAAACTTTGGAATAAAGATTACAAAAAAAAAATCCATTTGCTTTCAAAGATAGATTTAAAATTCTTTGGGTAGAAGGATCACATGATCGGATTATCACCGTACTTTTCATGAATTTGGATGCATACAAGGTCAATGATGCTTAGCTAACATGATATAAGAAGTATAATCTTATAATCAAGGTTCGGCATGTTCTCCAAATGTCGTGAAACATGAGGAGAAATTGCTAAAATGTGATTAAAAGATTATACATCTTTTATTAAGCAAGTATCGTCATCATCTCAAGTAATCCCTTCCGGGCATACAAAACTTCCTAACATATAATCTTAATCAAGAGTTGATTTCCTAAGATTGAAAGGTTCTATAGAAACTACTATGCAAAAGGCCGGGTTTTGGTCAAATAAGGGACCCTTGACACACACCCGATAGGATGCTTCATATACCAACATATGGTACGAGATCAAGGGTGATCACACGACCCCATGATGGCTTGACCGACCGGGTTGCCCCGAGCCTCCAAGGTCATAGTTCCGTGCAATCGACTGGCGAGACATGAAAGTGCAATGCAACGGGCACACAAAAATTAACTAATTCGATTAAAGGATGCTTTCAAGTCTAATCCTCGAGTGAACCCAAAATAAGAAATTCTGGTCTGCGAAACCAGAGATTCTGGGTTCGATCCCCAGCAGAGTCGCCAGATTGTGGATATCGCAGTTTAACTTACCCACAGCTTTTTTTTTTAAATTCTTTTTCAAAAGAAATTTCTTTAAAGAGTCGCCACTTAATTTTTTTTAAAAGGAAAATTAAGAAATCATTTTAAAAGCAAATTGATCTTTTGCGAAACCAAAGATAAACCGGGTCCGAGGATTATGGAATGAAAGGGGAAGGAGCCCGACGGACTAAAACACCCCCTTTCATCCTATCTCGCGATAGGCCTCAACTCAACATCCTATTTAATCAAATTAATGATCTAAGCGTGCCCTCAATTAATACATATGTACATATACATTACACAAGCATGTTGGAAATGGTATAAAATCGCTAACGACAAAATATCATTCATAAGCCACGTAATTCAAGTAGCAAGCAACATGATATGCAATAGAGAACTAGAAAACATACCCGGTATCCGGCCGCGAATATTAAACGTGCAATGCATGCAAGGACAAAATAAATCTAAGAAAAGGTCTCTAACACATATATACACATAAGGCAAAACCTAGGCTAAGGTGTCGCACATGGAGTCAAAAATCAATATAAATCAAAGAATAGAATTGAACTAGAGAAGAGTTGAGAAATTGTACCTCAAATGCGCTACAAAACAAAGGTTAGTACACATGCCTTAGACAAGATATAATAAAAAATAATTAATCCTAAGTCATGTTCAATTAGATACAACTTAGACAAGAGATAAATCCTACTTATGAATACTAACATGTATGAATGAATGCATGAATATGAACACGAATGAGATATGAATTTATTCACTAATTTAGATCCCTAAGCCTCTGAGTTTAATCTAAATTATCATTATTCAAAACATGATTTGGGTCCGAAGACATTAGGAGACCATCTAAGTTGAAATAAATAACATTAGACAAAAACAGTAGCAGTTTTTATGAATTACAGAGAGCAGACCGGACTTTCAATGCTAGAAAAACCAAAGTTACAACGGTTGGATCTTAATGATTTTCGGATATGATATGCCTCTGTGAGTCTAGTTTCCATCCCAAAAATAAAATCAAGGTTTGAATGGTTAGATCTCCGGGAATATGGAAAACACTAGACATCACTCAGCATTCTACAACCTTCTGTCCAGAATTCTTGCATGATTTTTTAAAAATAGTAAAATAATCAGAATTGCTTTGTTCTTTTTAGGGTGATTTCCTAACACAGTAATCTACTTAGAAAAAATTATTTTGGGTCACAAACACCTTATTGAAATCCCGATTTATTTATTTCAAAAGGATGTTGCTGTGCTGAAATTCTGGGCAGATTGTTGTTACTTCCTAAAACTCATGACCAAACCATTTTAAACATGAAAACACCTTAAAACAAAAATTGCAGTGGTAGAATATTGTGTTATTGACACTTTCCCGTTGGTTTCACTTTATTTCAACGGTTAGATTTCGAACTAAAAATCCTTGATCGAAAACAGTTCGTGAATTCACTATTTTCGTTTTGCTAGTTCAACTTTGTTGGTTGACCTCAACTATTAAATCATAATGTTGGGCTTAAACCAAATCACCTCTTCTACCATTTAATGGTCATTGAAGACTAAGGACATCTTTAGACTTATGGATTTTTGATGAAGTACGAAATGAACTTCACAAAATCCAAAACAATGAACTCAAACTCATGGACCAAAACTTGAGTTCAAAACATTACTCCTACCACTTGGTGGTCATTGGAGGCTAAAGACACACATACATGTAGGTTTTGGATGAAGTATAGAGAACTTCTCAAAACCCAAGGAAGAGATTAGTCTAAGCCATAAAAGTGGACTTAAACTAAACTACTTCTCCTACCATTTGATGGTCATTGGAGACTAAAAAAAAACAAATCTACTCTAATCTCCATGGAATATAGTATGAATTCCATAAGATTCATAGTAAAGAGATCCTAGTCATGAGTTGATATTAGTATCTCACAACTATGTGTAGATTATGACCATGATTCATTTTAATCTCCATATGGATCATAAGATCATAGGAAACTAAGGAATCAAACTCAAAGAGACTCATTAAGATTTGTAAAATCTCATGAATCTTATGAGGAAAATAGGAAATAAGAAATCAAAGTTTATTTAGAAAATTAGGAACAAAAATTCTTCAAATTTTATCTCAAACCCAAGGCATCAATTGGATCCAAATTAATGAAATGTTATGAGATTCAATCACAAGTTCTAAGTGGTGTGTGATGAAATGGGATAAGAGGAGAGGTTTTAAAAATGTGAAAAAGTTCCTAGATCTAAGAACTTGTGATTGAATTAGCCTAACTCTACCAAGGATTAAGAGGTTACCTCTATGACCTCGAAGAATTCTTCAATTTCTTATGAAGCTCTTCCAAGATCTTCAAATTCTCCTCAAAGTTCTTCCAATTCTTCAAGAAATTCTTCTCTTCTTCTCAATTTTCTACATGATTCTTCTCTCTCTCCCAAAACTCAAGTATATATCTTGTATATATATAAAATGATTCAAAAGCCCCCTCCTCAAATGAAGATGAAGGTCTCTTTATATAGACCTCATTATCTCAAGGATAAATGGGTAAATTCGGGTGGAGACCCATGTACAAAGTTTTCTTCTAGAACATGTGAGAAAAGCAGTCTGTTACAGCCAGCGACACTCGACGGGTGCTGGCGGCATTCACTGAGTGCCGGGCGGCACTCACGGAATGCCGGGCGGCAACCCGTGAGTGCCGGCGCGGCACTCAGTGAGTGCCGCCGGGTTTTCCGGGTGCTGGGGTTAACTGAATTTGCTCCTTTTTAAATTTTCGAAAGGAATATTAATCAAAACTTAATTTTGTGATTTATCTTTATATATTTATATATATTTGTGCTAAAATGCACCCATGTGGGTGGTATGGACCCATGTGGGTGATATGCACCCATGTGCATGGTATATTCTTCAATATACTATGCTTTTCTTACTATTCATTATTATATTTTTTTTTCAAGAGACAATTTTTCTTTATTTAAAACTCTCTTTTTTTATCATTTTTATTTTATACTTCTTTTAAAAAAAACCTTTTTATATGTATATTGAGCAAATTCTCAGACTGATTTCTTCATGTGTTCTTCAATATTTGGGTCTCTCCCGAATACCCAAATCCTCTCTCTTTTTATTTTTTAATTTTGCAAATTTAATCTTGAAGAACATCTTGAAGTTTTTGAATTTCTTGGAAAATCTTCGAACGTCACGGTCATCGTCATCATCGGTCTTTGAGAGGTAACCAATCCCTGGATTTGACGTTTGGTCAAAATTGGGGTGTCTACACATTCCTTGTGGAGTCTTGTTTTGAAAATGTATTCATTACATAGATGGAATTGAGGGACTTGTAATATATGATAATTTAGAATCATGGAAATTGATTAAGATTACTAAGCTTACATGTTTATCTCCTCTTCTTTTGTATCCGACTCAAGCTATGTACATTGAATTCTCTACAATGCTCCACATGGCACCTATGTGGAATTTTCTCCACACAACCTTTTATCTATGTGGCTTTTTCTACTCTTGAAACCCTTCATTACGTTATCTTCTTCTCGCCTCTCTGAATTGCTTCAAACGTCCATTCCTTTCCCAGAATTGATCAATCAAACAACAACACCTTTACCTCTTCCACATCCATCGAATAGCCACTACTACTTGTATGGTGCAGATTTTCTTTTCTCAAAATAGAAGAAACTAGAAACCCTATCAAAGCCCCCATATGACTTTGCTTTGATATGTTCGCATAATGCACCTTGCCTTGGCCGATGCTTTGGGAACTCATCAATTACTCCTACAATGTGAGTCTGTTCATCTTTTTCTCAAATCTTTTACATATGTTTCTGCTTATATTGATTTGAGCACATACATATCCATAGCTGTATGATTTCTCTGCATAATTTTGTAGATTCTTTGTTTATTTGGTGATATTCTTTCATTCTATGGAATGCATTCAAACTATTTGTTTTTTGTCCTAAGAGAGGTCTTTCCTCTATGGTCGGGTTATGGTGAGGCACTTTTGATGGGGGGTTTTCATGTTTTAGACCAAAGAAAATGATATTTCTCTCTCTCTCTCTCTCTCTCTCTCTCTCTCTCTCTCTTTCTCTCTCTTTCTCTCTCATAGTCAATTTAGGATTAGGGATTGCGATTGTTTTTATCAAATTCCGTCCTGTGTGTGGACTACCAACTGTGGACTACCCAAGCTTCAAGCTTGTGATTATCAACGATGGTGGCACGGGTATTTTTGTCATTTTTAGGTTCAATTTGTTTTAGAATTTTAAATTATATTGTCAATTTGATTCGCTTTTAAGAAAAGTTCTAGGGTATGGTTAAAACACTTGGTCAAATGTGATATAACTCTCTTTACAAAATAAACCAATTAATTTACTTTCAAAATTTTTTATACCATACTAATATATAATATTTTGATAAAATATTCCAACAATCCCCCACTTATTTTAACAAAATAATCAATAGACTAATTGGAAATGCAGAATAACAATTTGTAGTGTCATGTATAAATAAAAGGTGAACACCGTCTTGAACCTTTACATAGTGAAAAATATTTAAGGTATAAGAATCTTGAGTGACAGAGTCTTGAGCTCAGATTCTTGTGTATACAACAAATATTATTCACACATAACACTTTTCATGGTGTAGTCTCAAAAGGCCAGCATGTTACGACCTTGTGCTTTATCCAGGTGTCATAAATGCTCTAGAGAATTTGCCCAATCAATTCTCATAGGAAGCAGCCCCAACTTCTACATTCACTAGGTGAGTCTATCAAGAGTGCTCATACAACTGGGCACCCCGTCTATAAGGACCATAGAACTCATTAAGTGCATAAACTCAGCCTTCAAATTGCTATAGGATATCATGCTAATCATAAGTATGGGACAAGTAAAATGCATGATCCACCGCCAATTACTATGTGACTTATTCTTATCCTTGAACCCGATTCTTGGGATCTCCAGTCTCCAGGTTGGGTTACTATCACATGTAATTTATTTATTAATGGGCTTAAGCCCCATACCTTTGGAGATACCCCATAGCTTTTCTCTTGTTAAAGCTTTGGATAACAGGTTTGCGAGATTATCGCCAGACCTCACAAAATAAATAGTAACAGAACCCTCAGAAATAAATTCTCTCATAGTACAGTGCTTACGACGTATTTGTCATGATTTGCCATCGTAATATTGATTCTATACTATCCTATGGTAGCAGTGCTGTCACAGTGTATCAAAGTAGCTGTCACAGTTCTTGTAATTATTATCTCCCAAATTACATTGGCCTCACCCAAATCTTTCATATCAAAATTAAGTGACAAGAAATTTTTGGTCTGTTTTATAATCTCTAAACTAGAACAAAAAATTTATAAATCATCCACATATACACATATCATAACACATATTTCATCATTGTATTTATAATAAATACATTTGTCACTCTCATTAATTTTGAAACCATTTAAAATAATAGGTTGATCAAATTTTTCATGCCACTGTTTGGGTGCCTGTTTTAAACCATATAATGATTTAATTAGTTTATAAACTATATTTTTATTATTCGGATTAGTAAAACCCTCAGGTTGATCTAAATAAATTTCCCCCTCTAATTCTCCATTTAGAAAGCTATTTTAACATCCATTTGATGAATATATAAATCGTGAATAGCAACAACAGGTAATAAAACTCTAATAGAAGTAATACAAGAAGCTGGAAAATCTGTATAAAAAAAGTCGATATTTTCCTTTTGTTTAAACCCCTTAGCTACTAATCTAGCTTCATATTTTTCAATGGAACCATCGGGTTTAAGTTTCTTTTTAAGGACCCTTTTACTACCTATGGTTTTACATCTAGGTGGTAAATCCACAAGTTCCCAAGTATGGTTATACAAAATAGAATCCATCTCATTCTGAATGGCTTCTCTCCAAAAATTAACTTCTGAAGAGGTAAGAGCATCCTCTAAACAAGAAGGATCTCCTTCTAAAGTAAATGTATAAAATAGGGTCCAAAGTCTTTTGAGAACTTAGCTCTCTTACTTCTACGTCATTCAGATTCTATATCACAATCTCTATCATGCACCCTAGAATCAATGGGTCTAGAAGGGACAAAAATAGGATGGTGGGAACCCCCACTATCTCTTGATTTAAAAGGAAATCTATTTTCATAAAAATCAACATCAATAGAATAAAAAATAACATTATTTTTAATGTCTAAAAATCTATAAGCCTTATTATTAAAAGCATATCCCAAATATGCACATTCTATAGCTCTACTAGACGTTTATGCCTCTTAGGATCAGGAAGTCTAACATATGCCAAACAACCCCAAACTCGAAAATAATTTAAATTTGGCTTTCTATTTTTCCAAAGCTCAAAAGGAGTAAATTTTGTTTTAGAGTGGGGAACTCTATTTAAAACATAACACACAGTCAATAAAGCCTCTCCCCAAAGGTCAGAGGGAGCTCCTGAACTCACAAGTAAAACAACTACAAGTTCTGTGAAAGTCCTATATTTACGTTCGGCTACACCATTCATTTCAGGCGAATAAGGAGTTGTACTTTCATGTATAATACTGTGAGATTCTAAAAAGTTGCTAAATTCTCTTTCTCCATATTCTGTGTCTCTATCGGTTCTAAGCCTTTTAATCTTTTTGTCAAATTGATTTTGAACTTCATTTGAAAAAGCCTTAAAAGCGTCAAAAGTATCACTTTTATTTTTCAAAAGGTAAACATATGTGAATTTGGAAAAATCATCAATAAATGTGATAAAATATCTTTTTTCACCAAGTGTCAAAATTCCTTCAAATTCACACAAATCACTATGAATTAATTCTAGAAGTTCAGAATTTTTGGTGACACTTTATGTGGGGTTTGTGTAATTTTTGCTTGGCTACAAGAGATACAATGCTCAAATCCTTCATTACTCAAAATAGGAATTAATTCTAATGTACTCATATTGTCCACATATTTTTTTATTTATATGACAGAGTCTAGCATGCCAAACATTCACAGACATAGACAAAATATAAGTAGAAGTAGAGCATTTATTAATATCAGAAACATTCAACATAAACATACCCTTACATGCATACCCCTTCCCAACAAACATTCCAAACTTAGAAATTACAACTGATCACCCCCAAAAGATTGGCTAAAACCAACCTTATTAATTAAAAACCAGAAACTAAATTTTTCCTAATCTCCGGAGTATATACATCCTTCAAAATCAACTTCTTCCCGGAGGTAAATTTTAGCTCCACATTGCCGGTGCTAGAACCTTTGTAGTGTGAGAATCACCAAGCAATACATTTTCATTCTCCACAGGAGAGTAGCTCTTGAACCGACCACAATTGTTACACACGTGCCTAGAGGCACCGATATCAATCCACCATCCTTCGAAAACTATCATGGAATTTACTTCCATAATCATAGCCACAAGTGGCTCTTCAGTCACATTAGCCTGAGGAGTAGACTGACGCTTTCGGCAATTCCGAGTAAAGTGCCCGAGATGTCCACAAACATAACATCCATTTGGAATATTTTGTCTTAAAGGTGGTTCGTATTCTTTTTGAAGTGGTTCTGGCTTAGGTTTGGATCAAATTTTTTCTTTTTCCCAAGAGAATTTTTCTGCCCATTTTTATTTTTAAAATTTTTATGGGTTGGTTTCAAAACTTTATTTTTATTTTGTTGGGGGATAACAGTATTAATTTGGCAGACATAAAATTTTCTTCATTTTGGTCTTGCAGTCTAGATTCTTCCTCATTTCGGAGTCTCACAATTAGACTCTCCATAGAAAACTCTTTAGAGTTGTGCCTTAAGGAGTTCCTAAAATCCTTCCAAGAGGGGATAGTTTATCAATTAAAACTACAACTTGAAATTGCTCATCTATTTTCATCCCCTCTGAAAAAATTTCATGAACTATTTTTTGATGTTCATGGCACTGTAAGACTACCGATTTGTCGTCTGCCATTTGGTATTTTAAGTCACGACTTACAGTGTATTTTTTTGCTCCGACCTCTTCAGTGTCGTATTTCTTTTGAAGTGCATTCCAAGCATCAGTAGCCATTAGCAACTCGGCATAGAAATCATAAAGCTCGTCTGAAAGTCCATTGAGGATATAATGTTTGTAGTTGAAATCAGCAGTTTCCCATTTTGTGCTTGATGAGATCTCGCAGGTTCTAGCACATCCGAGTCCCTCGGGTTTGGTTCGTCAAGAACAAATGCAACCTTCAGCAAAGACATGTAAAACAATATCTTGGTCTTCCAACACTTGAAGAATTGGTTTTCAAACTAGAAATGGCAGTTGTGACTGTTGTCGCTGATAAAAGCAGTATGCTGATTGGCTTCCATGAGGCTAATAAACCTTAAAATTGTTATAAATATGTACCAAAAATGCTTAGAAAATTGGAAACTGAATCAGTAACAGGCCGAAGCGTGGACCAGGTCACTCTCTTTAAGGTTGTTTTGCTCCTCCTCGGTCTTCTCACCGGTGCATAAGATGGTGTGTCAACCACCAAGATACCATAGCCCAAATTAGTAACAATTTTTTGTCCAACTATATGCACTAAACTTGAACAGAAACGAACTACACCGATTGCTCATGGACTATTCTGTATTGCCCTAATGTGACTTAGACAGAGAAGAAAAGCTCAATATATAAAATAGTAGATGATGATGCCAAAAATTGGTAGAAGAATAAGAAGATTTAGACAAGAGAGATTTGAGTGTCGTTCGGCTCTGTTAATGAAGAGGCCTACATCCACGTATGCGTCTGAGCACTTGTACTAACAAATCGTCGGCGGCTACCTTTGGTGAGCCAACAAAGTGGGCGGCACTACTAGAGACCAGCCGGGTGTATGCGTATGAGTGTTGTATATTTCTATTCTATGGGTTAAGAATGTGATCCCCTTTAATAGGGGTGAATGGTCCCTTTTATAGGTGCAAGAGTCCACTTGTACAAGGTAAGTAAACTGCTTAGGAAGCACAATCTAATTACAATTGACTAACATAAATCATGGGAGTTTCTTAAGTGGATTAGGAAACAACTTGCACTTTCCTTTAGCCTTCTAACTGAGATAGGAAACTGCCTGGACCCTCCTGGAGTGCGTCATGGAACATGCTCGGGCTGCGCCTATCATAGGGTGAACTTGCATCGTGCACCCGACCCTTGGGTCGATCTCGGGCGGTCCTAGATGGACCGCTCGGGATGGTTGCGTAATCAGCACAATTATTGGATGACTCGACACTTCTTACTGAGGTAGCGGAGGTTGACTTTGACCGGATATTTTTGTACATATCAGTAGAGTACAAAATTTTTTGAATAACAGAAGATCAACATGGAAGTGAAATATTTTTGGTAGCTTTTATTTTGTGTATCCCCAAAAACAAGTTGAAAAGACATTTACTCACTTATATCCACCAAGAATTTATATATGTACATATATCCGTTGAAAATCAAATGGAGAAAAAAATTGGCCTCGTCCACTTATGGAGGAAAACAACTATAGTGGTTAAAGACCAAGTCAGATAATATCTATATATATACACATGTAGACGTGGGTATGTGATATATGACATACATATATCCAACCTAACTAAGTACACATTATCAGAAAGTTGGGAAAAGAATGGGCTCCACCACTTGGTTAAGAAAAGTTCTAGGGTATGGTTAAAACACTTGGTCAAATGTGATATAACTCCCTTTACAAAATAAATCAAGTTATTTACTTCCAAATTTTTTTGATACCATACTAATATCTAATATTTTGATAAAATACTCCAACATATTCATATACACATATATATATATAATTATATATCTGTGCAGGCTCTTCCTTACTGACTGTGGACTACCCAAGCTTCAAGCTTATGATTTTCGACAATGGTGGCACTGGCATTTTTGTCATTTTTATGTTCAATTTGTATTAGAATTTTAAATTATATTGTCAATTTGATTCGCTTTTAGGTATTTTGCAATTTGGATCTGGTTTTCGATTTACAAAGTTTGATCTTTGGTTTTCCTCTCATTTTTACATTGATCTATTTGTATGCTGATTAAGGTAAAAGTACGTTTGTCAAATGACATCTCACTGGAGAGTTTGAGAAGAAATACGAGCGTAAGCTTTCTGATATACGAATACAATTATATATATATATGTATATTGTATACAAGTATTAGTTATATGCTCACACATATAGATAGAGGCATTGGGACCTAGATTGGATGGATAAAAGTTTTTGATTTGCAGCAACAATTTGGTATTGAATTACATCCGTTGGCTTCTCAGATTTGCTCCATAAAAATGTGGCAGATTACTTGCCATTGGTATGACAAATTTATGCAACATGTGTGCATGTATAGTATATAGAAATTGCGTGTAGATTAGTTGAAAAATGTAACAACCTGTAATTTCATTTAATTTCAAAATGCATTTCTATATTTATTTTAATTTGTATTACTTGCTTTTATTTTGCTAGCAATTCTTTTATTGGGGTCAAATGGGAATTTTTAGATATTCAAGAAATACCTGTGTTATGCTTTAACAACTGAATTTTCATAGACTGGTAATGCATGAGATGAGTTGTAAAACTGTATTTTCAAAACGGTGAAAATAATTGCTTTGGACTCAAACTGTATTTTTATAAAGCCAAAAAATTATTTCTTACGTTAATATAATTTTTTGTATTTTTGTGGTGATCACCGCGTCGCGAAAATACCAGTTTATGTAACGAAAACTGTCCGCGTCGTGTTGAACTCCCACAGATTGGGATTCCCCGTCCAATCAGATTTGACACTTGCTTTACTTCATTTAATACTTGTAATGATTGGTTAAGCTTGTTTGGATAATGCAGTTGTGAAGGTGTATTTGTAGTGCCATAAGTTGTTTTCCCAAACATCTAATTAGATTCCTAGACAACTTGATTTTACCTTGTTTGGGAGTGTTAATTTAGTGTGTGTTAGCTTGTGCCTAAAAGATAAAATTGCCAAACAACTTATGTGTGGCCCCTAGTTCTATTACTTGACCCCTATCAGTTGTACTACATATTATATACGTATGTATTTATGTGCTCATTGTATGTATATAGGATTATGTTAGAAATTTGAAAACAAAACCAATTTGTAGAGTATGAGAGAATGAACTTGGAGCACAAGTTCTCCATTTAAAATTCTATATAACACACATCTCACATTCTGGGGAATTTTACAAGCAATGTATAGAGAGAGCTGCAGAGAGTTTACTTACAGAATTTTGTAGAGAGAGAAAGCTTGAGTCCCCATAGCCATAGCTTGAATTGGGTTTCTTGATTTGAAGTTCTTTCTCAACAATTTCTCTATCTTCCTATTACAGTGAGTATTTTAAACTCACTTTGAATGTAATAGATACTTTGTTTACTATTAGTATTGCTTAATTGATGAAACACCATTGCTAATTTCTTCAATGGAGTTCATAGCTTGAAAACATGATTTTTTCAAACTTAACCAAAATTCGTTTTTAGAGATGATTATGAAAGATATTAGTCTATAGAAGATGTGGTTAAATTTATAGACCTTAATTCATTTGTATCGCGACGTATATTAAAAACAAAGTTTTGTCACCTCTCGATTTTTAGTAAAATCTGAGAGCTACGTTTCGATTCGTGTTAAATCGATTCCATATTGGTAATCCTTGCTGAAAAACAAAGAGAACCATATACTATACTACAAGTTTACAATCGGATTTCAAAATGGGTTAAAAGGACCCTTAAAACTGAAACAGGGGAACAAAATGAGGAAGATGAAGTTTCTACAGTAACTCGCACGTGCGACCAGCGCTAGCGGCCGGCGCGTGCGACCTATGTAATTTCTGACAGTTTGGAAATTTTAAAATAAATTCAAAAAAGTGGCATATCGCGCGAGCGGCCTGAGCGAGGGACACATTGCACAAGCGGCCTGTGCGAGCGACTTGGCCTTTTCTAATTTTTGTCTGTTTTCTGTTAAGGAACTATTTGGAAGAAGTTTTAAAGGTTTTTAAAGTACTATTTGGGAACTAGAACAGAATCCTATTTGTAATGTTTTGTTTAAAAAGGGGTTTTCTAAAGACTTGATTATTCTTGCACGTATGTTGTTATTTATTTTTCAGTAATTTACATTTTCAATATGAAGTTATGAGGCATACATGTGAGTCAAGTTTACATGCATGGTGAGTAGCAGTCAGTGGAATAGAGTAAGTGGATGAGGTTGTGTGTTGGTCACTCCCTGGTACTGGTGTACTACAGTATGATGTTCTAAGAATGCGGTTTAGAGTATCTTTGAAATGTGACGGTGATAAATTTGGACACTCCTTGGCAACCATGGTAGTACTAAAGTGTGTGACGCCAAATGACACTCTCTGGCACCCGTGTTAGTGCTATAGTACAACCTGTGGGACACTTGCTGGCATCTGTGGTATGTGTGAGGCAAATTGGACACTCCTTGGTACCCGTGTACTAAAGTGTGAGGCAAACTGGACATTCCCTGGTAACCCTGTATTATAGTGTGGTCACCTAGTATTTCAAGATACCGGAGCAAGAAAGTTGGATGATGTGTTGTCGAGAGAAAAGAGTCGGTGAGAAGAGATTGGTTACATTGTTCCATGCACGGTCACATGTTTTATTGATTGAGGATTATGATATTTTCTTTACTGTTTTACAATTTATATTCATTACTATATTCCTAATATGTGGAATGATGAACCTGTGAGACAAGAATAGTAAGTGAGTATGTTTTATATTACAAGCATATGTTTTTAATACTCACCAGCTTCATGAAGCTGACGGTGTTGATGCTCCTTGGACATTCGTGTCTAGGCTTTTCAGGTTATGACTAGGCTGGACAATATGACTATGCAAATTGAGAACATCTACTTATGAAGAGAAACTATTTAGATACTACTTTAGTTGATGAACTGAACTTGTTATTTGGATTAATGTAATAGATATTATGTTGTTACAAGGCCGGTTGTACCTTTAGATGATCACGTGCTGTAATAATTATTAACTTGGAAAAATTTTGTAAGCCTTGATTGCTCTTACTCTGATTTAAATTATTATATTGTTCGACGTTTGAAACATAATCTATCCTTCAAACTGTAGCGACCTATCGGGTCCATGAAGGAAATTAAAGGCTTTCCCTATTTATGCTACGTCGGGGCATGACAAAAAAATTGATCTTCCAGATGCTTATTTCTAAGTTTGCGTCTTTCAGTTTGAAACTGCAGTAGCGGAAGTACTCTCGAGTTTGAGATCCGGGAAGGACCCTGCACGTTCACTTGGGGTGGGTTGCTTTAATTTTTATTTTTGAGGGTTTGAGTCCCTTTTTCTCTCTCCCTAACTCTCTTTGTTTACATTAATTGAAATTATTTGCCTCGTGTTTGTGATTGTATGTGATGAATGCCATTTTATTCCAATTCCCTTGGATTCAAAAAATTTGCAATTGGAATTGTTAAATTATGTGATTTGTTGTCACCTAGTTGGATCTCGGAATCATAAATACTTCTTGTGTGACAAAAGATTATGCCTACAACAAACCATTGAAAGTGATGGGGTGAGGAGTTTTATTCACTTTTCATATTTATCAGTAAAAGTATGTACTTATAAGAGTTATTACAAAACTTTTCAATTAGACATCCAAAAAAGACGTGCAATAATGAAAGATTTATTGGCTGAAGTTTGATGATGATACTCTTTCAGATTAGTCAATTTGGTATTGATAGACAAATAAAATGACTTCATGCTTTCATGTTTTATGGTATCAGTTGAAAATTTGTGCTGTAACATTCTTGTCAATGGAAGGACTCCATGGGTTTAGTTTTTACAAATCTTGAGATAGTTCAACAGTTGTAGTTACTACCACATCAACTTGCCTAAACCTTTTATATTAGCTTATATGCAATTTTATTACAGTGCTACTACATTTGTGAAAGTACACATATGTGATTTTATCTATGTGAGAAAATACATAATGAGTTTTAGTACCAATGTACATAACTGGTGAAAGTGCATCCGTCCTCCCTCTTTTTTTTTTTTTAAATGAATTGAAATTGTTCCCTTTTTTTTCCAGATTAAATCCAAGGTGATATACACACATGTGATCTATGGAATGGAACACTTCATGAACACTGGAAGCTTTGATAGCCAAGGTATCCTTTTTTCCAATTCCTTTTCCATGTCTTATTATAGTTCTACCTCATTAAAAAATTCACAATACCTTTTATGTAATTTGTGCACTCCTACTTGGTTTTATTTGTACTGTTTGGGTATATAACAATAACAAATAAGAGTAATGCTATGCTTCCCAATTTTTTTTTCCCAAAAAAGTGTTTTCCAACACATGTGGCAGTGGACCCCTCTTAATTAATGGTAGCACCCCTTCAACATCAACTGGGTCCACTGCCACATGTGTTGGGAAACACTTTTGGGAAAAAAAATTGAGAATTAAGCATAGCATTACTCAACAAATAATGATTCTTGATGCCTTTGGCGTTTGTTATAGTTTTAACTAAAAGTTAGTACGGTTTGAGAAAAATCTAAAACTCATTTAGTGCAAGATATAGTATTCGTCGTTCTAGAATATAATGATACTTGAATTTGTGTAAGTACTCTTTTTAGCTTCTCTGTTTCAAAGAATTTATTTAATGGTCAATTTTGGACTCTTCAAAGTTTGAACATTGAGCTCAACCACCACTAAGGTTAGCATTTGCGCCCTCTTCTCTTTCCAGCTTTGCTTCCATAGCTACTCTTTTTGTTAACTTTTCTATCACAATTTTATGGGATGCAGGTTGTTTCTGATGCAAATGGATCAGCTTTTAAAACTGTGAATGAAAAAGGCTTTCATTTTGATTGTGTTGGGTTTGGATAAAGCATATATATATATATATATATATATATTTTTTGGGGGGGAGGGGGGGGTGGTAGGGGTATTTGATTCGTTGTCTGATGATCTTTCCAATTCATTGTTCTTGGCTGCTGGTTTTATCTTTGAAGTGTGTTAATTTTCTTTTGGTATTTAAATGTGGATGCCAAGCATATGTTAAATTGACTACGACAAAATACAATGTAGTTGCTATGCTTTTTTGGTGGTATAGTGGTACTGTTATTAGAGAAAAGTGTTTTTTATTATATTGTTTCATAGGTACTACTTTTTCTCCATGATGTCTGTAGATAAATCATGCACACAAGCATGGAGTCGGGTTCAAGGCATACCTTGAGCGGAATACCCAATTCGGATCATCTACGGCGTTGTTACGAGCCCGACTAAAGCACCCATGAACGACTGCGATCTCCAAGCCTCCCTGTACTCTCTTGTGCTCCGCATAGGTCGTAGGAGATGCTACTGGAGCAATCCCCATGACAGTCACGCACTAAATCCCATGGCGCGGTGGTGATGGCCAAGAGAGAGAATTCGTGAGAGAGATGGGAGAGAGAGAGAGAGACTTCCAAGAATGCTTAGGATCACTGTATATGTGTGTTTATATCATATATATACACACATAATAACCAAACCCTAGGGCTCAAAGAGCCAAAGCCCATTGGACCCGGTCCAATGATATGTGGGTGCCTGTTTGGCCTACATATTTCTTACATCTCCCACTCACCCACATAGGGCTAGTACTAAATCCAATCTCTCAAAACAGAACTTCTAATCTCTTCATACAGGGAAATAGAATGTGCGACCTTACAAAAAGAAAGTATAGCGATAGTAGTGTAATGCCAAATCATCACCATAACCAGCAAGCCACATCACTCGGAAGCTTCTCGTGTAAGCCTTAGACAGTTCAACCACATCAGACACAACATTCTCAATCCCTTGGTGAAAAGAAGTACTGTACCACCTCAATGTAATATACTCATGACATATCATTAACAAAATACGATTGTCGCAGGACTGCTAATGAGTCACAAAACCATAGTGTATTATTAAATGGTCTTCCCTGAGCCCACATGTCAATCCGACTAACTTGACCGCTTGCCCAGACACACCCCATAGAACGGAATTATCTCTTCATCCTAGGATAGCATGCTAAAGTAGCTGTCATCAAACGTCCTCTTCATGACATAGTCTCAAGTCGTGAAGGCAACTAGTTTGTAGGATAACCAATGTCTTGGATATGCTACGTGGCTCACGCAGCAATGAAGAGGAATCCATTCACTACTCCACAGTCGATCGCAAAACCACATACAGTATGAAATGTATGCTATGGCATTCTTCCATAAAAATGGGCATGTCACTCTATGTTTGAGAAAACAAGTAACGCCATACGAATCTTAGTCTAGACGTTACACAAAACGTCTAACCTGAGTTTTCTAGCACAGTCACCCCTCCTGGCGTCCGTTTGAAAACTCACATTCGGCTGTAAACAGGCTACATAGAGTTGCGGGATCTCTCTATGCTCGACCAAATATAAAGGTCTCATCTTAGCTCCATCTAAGGCGATATATAGAAATAATAAGGGTTTATATCTAGCTCGCTGTTCTTATACTGCGTAGATATAAGTGTTCAAGCTCGCTTTCTAAGCGCTATGGACACACATGTCCTAGCTAGCTATCTAAGCACCATGAACACAAATGTCTCATCTTGCTCGCCATCCAAGCGCCATGGACACACATGTCCTAGTTCGCTATCTCGACGACAAGGTGAATCACCCATGGGAGCAGGTCGATTCAAGCCCGGTGACATATTAGAAATGTGCATTCATTCCATTCATATAACAAATATATATGTATGAAAACCAACTATTTTATTATTAACTGATAATAAAAAAACTTGAATAACAATGTCAATAACACAATAAAATGTCTAAGAACATCAAATCCCCAAGTTGAGACGTGCCGCAAGACAACTTCCCTTTGCACAAACCACATCTCAAATGTGAAAAAAAAAATGAATGTCCACGTGCTAGAATGGATTTTGAGATCTTTTGCATATGATTAGGCTTACATGCTATCACCGTAGATGAGCACATCCTTATCACTATGAGGTGAAGAGCTTAGCCACTGCAAAAAATCTTCAACCAAAATAGCTTCTCGAACAGTTGGTAAGCACACCACAAATTATGCTTCCATTGCGGACAGCATAAGGTAAGGTCCACAATCCTGTAAACATATCGTAAGATACTCTTCACTACTCTCTAGTGATAGGACTAGGGTTGCTACAACAACTACTAATTAAACTAACTGGATAGCAGACATCTGACCGAGTACAAACATTAGCATACTTTATATTCCTATTGTGGACGCATATGGCAAACTGGACATTTGTTTCCTTTTCTCATTATTCTAAGACATTGATCCAAGGTCAAAGTAAGTCCCTTAAAAATTGGGATGCCGATGGGTTTAAGCTTTTCATGTGAAAATGTTCAAGAACCTTCATCTTGTAAGTCCCTCAAGACAAACAGATGAGCTTCTGAGAACAATATCTCACAACATAAATTCCCAACTCATAGTTGGCTTCACCCATATCCTCAATCTCAAACTGAGAGGACAACCACTCTCAAGTGGTGACAATGGAACTCATTTCATTCCCAGTCATCAACATACAAAGAATTAGAACACTTTTCTTGGACCGTTTAATGTACACACATTGTACCACTGCCTAGATGATTGTTAGCTTGAGATAATAAATAGATCATTTGAGACGACATACTTTTGCGCTCATTCCCTTTGGTCACAAAATCAATGGGCTGGTCCATATTTATCTTGTCGTCTTATTCTCCATTGAGAAAAGAACAGTTTAAACATCCAACTAAAAAGGTTCCAAAACTAAATGTGCGACAATTGCTAGGATAAGGTGAATGGAGTCAGATCTCACCCTTTGGGAGAACATATTTCCATGGTCTATACCCTCTCTGGGTACAAACTATTTGCCACAAGGTGCACCTAATACTTGTCAATTGAGTCATCTGCCTTGCGTTAGATTTTTTGAAAACACACTTGTCTCCAATAGTCTTACGCACAAGCGGAATGTCAACTAACTCCTTGACCTTATTCGCGTCCATAGAGCTCATCTCATCTGGGATAGTAACTATCCATTCAGCTTTAGCAGAAGAAGAAAAATGCTTCACCAAAAGAAGCAGGCCCATCCTCATCTACTTGTGCACACATTTGCACACATGAAAATGTCTCTCTCAATTTCAAAATGGTGACAGGGACCTTTTTCCTCATCACCGATGGTGTACTACTTGAGAATCTTGAGTGCCTAGTGGTGCACTCCCACTATCTAGTACACTCTCACTAGCGTCTAGCGGTGTACTCCAACTCAACTGGAGACTAGTACCATTTTATAGTGATTACTGGATGTGGAATCTCAATCTCCCCAGTCTCGCTTAACATCCTCCAACTCATAGAGGTCAAGATATCTTTTAGTATTACCAACCTGGGGAAGTCATTCTCAATATCATGTGACACCATTTCTACCATTCCTATACCCGGTTGTTTATTAAACGTAACATAGCCTTTTGAGTTATTAGAATACCTTATAAAAGATATGCTTTCTAGCTCTTGGGCGTAGTTTCTCGCACTTATGTGAGGTATAGTGAACATAATCTCCTGAGCTCCATAGGTGCAAATGCTCTAAAATGAGCTTTTCGTCTTTTTATAGCTCACAAGGGGGTAGAAGGAACTGACTGAGAAGAGGCACTCTAGTATGTAGGTAGCAATCAAGAGCACATTCACCCAAAACAATATTAGGAGGTTAACTTGCGCCATCATAATCCTAGCCATATCTAGGAATGTCCTATTCCTTCTTTCTGCAACACTATATTGTTGCGGAGTTTCTAGAATAGAAAGTTATCTGCGCTTCCCCTTTTTTCTCACACAGTTCCATGAATTGTTTAGATACTACTAACGATCCTCATATCGCGTGAAATTATTATCTATAAAAGTGAGAAAATGAGAGGCGCCATGACTTGGCTTTACAACTATAGGTGTACAGATATCTGAGTGAACTAGCTCTAATGCTTGAGTAGCTCTAATGGCCTCTCTAAAAAAAGGCTTTCGGCATGCTTTGCCAACTAGGCAAGACTCACACATAGGTAAGTCAACCTTTGCGAATGGACCCAAAAGGGCTTCTCGAGCTAATCAAGTCATCCTATCACATCCTATGCATTCAAGTTCAACATGCCATGTCTCAGAATAAATGAATAACAGAGGAACTAGAATTTATTAAAATACAATCCTTAAGTAGTTATCCCTAGATAACCATGTCCTAGTAACACTACCATCCAAAAATATCCATCCTATTACCACCGAATTGAAAACCGCCTTCGACTGCGCTCTTCTACCTTATTAACCTTAGGTGCAAAAATTGCTAGCCCCACTCTGCCTCTTGGTTTACCCTTACCATCGCGTTTAAGCCCACTAACCTTGCGCTCATTTCTACTTATGGAAGATGTGGTCAAGAGTGTAGCTATACGGTTTGCCTTTCCTGTTGGCGCTCCATATTTAGCCCAACATGTCAGGAAATGTCAAAAACTAAAAATTTAACATTTCCTTTATGGTTCATGATTTGTTTTCTGTGGACCCGCAAATGAGGCAAAGAACTAATCATAGCCTGAAACTATAGTTCGCCAGTAAAGATGTTCCCAATAATCTGAAATCACGAATCATACCTGACATCGACCTTAGATGTTCAGTCATCGTGTACTTGAAATGTTTCCTTTACTTTTTCAAAATTCATAACTAGATGCTCAATCTAGTAGTGAATGTGCCACCGAAAACAAATTCGAGTTGATCTCACAAAACTTTGGCTATTGGGAAGTACGCCTAATTCCCAACAAGATCATGGTGCATGCTGCTTATCACAAAGCGCGTGCTATGATCCTTCTCGAGCCAAGTGTCATAGGCTTTCAAGGTTATAATGAAATTGGGTCGGAGGCCATTATTCGGTTCAATGGGTTAGACTATAGAATAATACTAAAGTCCATAAGCTCTTACTTATTCTATAGGTATGTTACTTTGCAGTGCCATATTACAAAAATTAGTTCCTTTAAAATTGTTATCTTTTGTAAAGATCAACAAAGTGTGGTTTGAAACATTTGAGAACATGACCAAGGGATTGACATTATTATTTGCACATTGCATAAAGTTTGTTTTGAAATCCAATTACAAATGAATTTTTCCCTTTTTACAATTTAAGACCAAAAAATTTGCTATTACTTATTAATCAAATCTCAATTTTGTAAATCAAGAAAAACCTTTTATAATTGATTTTTCTAAACAAACATCAATTAGATGGTACAAATATCTAAGATCATCCACAAGATATAAAATAGACATGCGTCATGCACACATAAATGCGCATGGACCCCCACGTGGGTCCGAATTGACAACTTAGAGCTCATGCTAAGGTAATTCAAGTGTATGATGTATGAACAAAGAAAACCATCCCTTTACATGTAGGCTTTTCCTATACAAGAAATGTAAGCGCTCATCCTCACATTACATTTATAGCCATAAAAAAATAGATTTAATACCTCATGGAAAAATTTAAATAACTAAAAAACTGATTTTTCATTATAAAGAATTTTCCAAAATTTATCAAGGCCCAACGAACATTTTAAATCAATTTAACAAAATAAATTGATCTAGTAAAGAAAAATTCACTAGGAGCAACTAAATTCCCCCCAAAAAATTAGAATTTGAGGAATTTGTTCTCCAAGGATTTTCAGTGGTCTAATATGGTGTACTAAGGACCCTATATTAATTTAAAAAATTAATAGTCTATTTTGACAATTTTAAGCAATCCAAAAAAAAAAAAAGCCCATAAGCATAAATTTAATGCTCTAAAATACCAAAACAAAAATGCAATAATTCATAAAATTTTCTTAAGTCTCCAATCAGTGTTCAAAAACACCATTTATTAGTTTCAAAAATTAACAACTACATTCGTTATATTTTAAGCAATTAATGTTGCGTACTCAACACAAAATGTGCTCTAAAATATATCCCAAAGAGCGAGAAAATTTACTAAAAAATTTTCTCAAGCTACCACCAGTGTGCTAAACATATTGTGTTAATTCCCTGAACTAATAATCAATAAAATAATTTAAGCAGTTTAATACGTGTACAAAAACACATAATTATATGCTCTAAACAATAAATATGATTCATATAATTTACCAAAAATTATCTATGGATCCCACAAAATATGGTCTCGAACAGTGTCCCTTATGTCCCTTATTAATTACAAAAATTAATAATGTATTATGGATATTTTAAGCAATTAAATAAATGTCCATAAACATTAATTATATGCTCTAAAATACCATAAATACATGATAATTTACACAAAATTATCTTAGAGTCCCTTATAGTGTACTCAACAATAGACATTAGTTTAAAAAATAAAAATGCATTTTTGGATATTTTAAGTAATCAAAAATACATTTAAAACATATCTTTATGCTCTAAAATACCAAAAATAATGAAATAATTTACCATAAAATTATTTCCAGTCCCACTCAGTGCCCTTAATCTAGGAAAAATAAAAAAATTAAATTTTTCACATTTTTCTAGAATTTTAAAGCAATTTAAAGGGTAAATTGCATTTTGCACCCTCAAACTATACCATGTTTTGTACTTTGGTCCCTAAACTATCATTTTTCGCATTTTGGTCCTTCAACTATCATTTTGTGGCAGTTTGCCCCCTCCTTCACTTTCAGTGACGAAAAAAGTCACTTTTTAGTGACACCAAAAGTGACGCTAAAAGTGAGGGAGGGGGCAAAGTGCCACAAAATGATAGTTGAGGGACCAAAATGCGAAAAATGATAGTTTAGGAACCAAAGTGCAAAATATGGTATAGTTTGAGGGTGCAAAATGTAATTTACCCTCAGATGCGTCGGTGAGTGTGGGGAACCCTCAGATGCGTCCCTGGCTTGGTAGCGCGTGACACACCTGCCTCGGTGAGTGTGGGCCACGCGCCACATTGGGTGGTCTGTACGGCCACTGGACCCCACCAAAATGGTCATCCCGGCTTGGGGTTCCCACTGGTCCCTTCCAAGTGGAACGAGTATGGGCAGAAACCAGGTATACACCACACGTGCCACTAGGCGCGACTGGTTTGGGCTTGCGGCTACTGTTCATCGTCTTCTTGGGGAGAATGAACACGCAGCAGCCCTAGTTGCGCGATGCGAACTTTACTAGGCCATTACGGCTTCATCTGTGATCCAATGCACGTTTATAATACATGCTTGGATAGCCCACATGGAGTATAATAGATTTAAGCCAAAAAATAGAGGCGTTGGACGTGAGAATATTCCAGAAATTGAGGGCAAAGTTACAAAAAAAAAATTTATTTTTTATCATGCCCAGAAATTAAGGTTTCTAATTTCTCCCTCATCAGAGATACTTAAGCCATGGGATTAAATTCAAAAATAGGGTTGCTAAGCTTCCATAGAAAATCTGTTTGTAGCACATATACAGGCGAACAACAACCTATAGGCTCTAATACTAATGCAGATAAATCATGCACACAAGCATGGAGTCGGGTTCAAGGCATACCTTGAGCGGAATACCCGATTCGGATCGTCTACGGCGTTGTTACGAGCCCTGCAACTTCACCCACGAACGACTGCGATCTCCAAGCCTCCATGTAATCTCTTGTGCTCCGCATTGGTCGTAGAAGATGCTACTGGAGCAATCCCCATGACAGTCACGCCCTAAATCCCATGGCGCGATGGTGATGGCCAAGAGAGAGAGACAGCCAAGAATGCTTAGGATCACTGTATATGTGTGTTTATATCATATATATATACACACATAATAACCAAACACTAGGGCTCCAAGAGCCAAAGCCCATTGGACTCGGTCCAATGATATGTGGGTGCCCATATGACCCACATATTTCTTACAGTCTCTAAGTTGTACACAAGGAAGACAATTAAAAAGTAATGTTAAGCTCACCAAATTAAATTCCAAATTGGTGTTCAACTATTCTGTCAATTGTGAAGGTATGAACGATCACTCTCACGGTGTGTGGTACAATTACAAATCCAATTGAACACAAAATTTGGGAAACAAGTCATTAGTAGAGTAAAAAAGGTCTTAACTTCTTCCACTTTATTTTAAAGTTTAATTTTTTTAAAAAGATAAACTTCAAGGTGTTTTTGATAGCCCAAATATCATTAATTTGAAGCATTGGTAGCATTGGTTTGCCAAGTATCACCATTGCATCTTTTACGTTTTTTTCAAATAGTAGTGGGTATATCTTAATGCATTTATCCTAAGTAATCCCTCTTTCACATTCTTGTATGGAGTTTGTTAATATGTTCCACTTTACAGAAACAACAGCTTTTTGACTTCTTATTTATTTATTTTTATTTTTTATTTTTACATTCTCTTACGCATCTTTCACATTCTTTTATCCATCTTTTATTTGTTTTAAAAAATTCAATGTTATTTGTTTTTTATTTTCTGATAAAATCCCGTGCATTGCACAGGTGTACGGCTAGTGTATTTATATATTTAGAAAACGATTACTTCATAGGTGTTGTACTAGAGTAAAAGGTTAATCTTTCCCTGTGTCATCCTGATTATGTCCTCTCGTGAGGGAGATGATCAAGAGTTGGAGAGAGAAGTGAATAAATAGATCGAAGAAGAGAGAAAGAGAAAGGGGGTTTGTACAAATTAGGGGAAGCCTATGGTGAATGGGACATGAAACTGATTAAAACATAAAGTAAAAAATTAATTGCATTTAATGGGATTTGTGCAATATGGGAAGTAAAATAGATTAAAATGCAAGGGAAATATAAATTATATTTATCTGGGAGATAATGGGAAGAATATCATCAATTGCACTAATTGCATTTAATGGGAAATCAAATAAATGGGAAAAGAGAACTGCCGTTGCACATAATCAAAGAGACGTACTACCGCTAATCAAGGTGAAATGCCTATAAGCATTTGTATTCCTTGGGTGTTTGACATGTGACACTCATTTCTTCCAAATTATATTATAGAACATAGATTAGAGAGGAAAAAATTTGAAAGACAGTAAATGTAGAGTTAGAAACATTGTCAAATTACTAGCAATATTGCCCGTGCAAGGCACGAGCGTTGGATTTGTAGAAAAAAATGTAATGTATTTTGTTTTTGATGTGAACAGAAAAGAGAAATAAGTTCTATAAATTTCTAAAAAAAAATTGAACCTGGGTTTATTTGTATGGTACCTGTTGTTTTTAATTTATATATATATATATATATATGTTTAAAAAAATGATGAATCAGGCCACCAAAATAAAATGAAATAATGGCAGCAGGACAAGTAGATGGAGCAAATAACCATGTTAACAGTTTAGCTATGGAATACCTGTAAATACAAATGGAATTATGGACATAAAAAAGGAAATTGTTATGCAAAAATATATAAGGACATTATATGTCTTCACTATTAAGAAACATCTTGCAACTAGTACTTGCAGGGAAAGAGACAAAAATATTTACAAGCATAGTGTATCAAAAGAAGTATTAAGTACATTATATATACAATTATTTTCCAAAATGTACAAAAGTAATACTTAGAGTATTTAGAAGCAAAAGCAAGTTTCTTTAACTATATTTAACTTCACATCAACTTTCTTTTAACTTTGTTTCAGGCATACTTTTATCTTGATTTTTGCTTTCAGGAATTCCTTATCTCTTCACCAGATCTTGTTGAACTTGCTACAAGGTTTTTTGGGCTTGAGTGGAAACTTTTGGAGCTAAATTTTCATCATTTATACTTGTATCTTCTTCAGTGGAAGCAACCCTTTCTAAATCAGCACCTTGTAGTTGAGGAGTTTTATGGACATTCATAAGCATTGTGATAATGAACTTTCTGGATGTTGGACCCTTAAATTTAGATTCTTTTGCTTTTACATGCTCCATTATCTCTCCGTCTGTGTGTAACTTAATTAGTGATTCAATTGGCGGATGGTTTTGCATGACACACTAATGTGGAAATTAAAAGGTGATCAAGACTTATATCTATACTATTATATAAATAGAAAAGCTAATATTTTAACCTGATTTTGGTTCTGCATTATCATAAGAGCTGTGGATGAGAGAAATTGCTCAACATTATCTTCAAACAAAACTGCATTAATCATTCCTGTGGAGTTGACAGCCTCGACATTGACACAACATCTACACAATTTGAAAGAAATAATGAAGTATTGATTTATGTAATCTAGTTCGATAATATTTGCTTTTTGAATAAGCTTATATTGGTACTCCATGCATATTCTTCACTTTACACTTGTTGCAGGTGAATAAACTTGATATTGTGCAGATGTTATTTTAGAAAAATTGCTGCAACTCATATAATAGAAATTTTTTATGCATATCAACTACGGAGAGAGAACACATCAAGGTAGAAAATGTCTACAAAAAATGTCAAAGCTTTGTTGCTATATGTGACTCAGTAATTATAAGAAGATTAAATAGATTGAAGTGTGTGAACATATTAGCGTTAAGTATGTTAACATTGTCAGAAGCTGAATCTAAAGCCCTAATTGGAGTGATATCAGTTAAGGATTGGATGTCAAATCGGTGTGCCAAAGCCAAATAGCGTGCAGAATTCATCAGTTAAGGATTAAATCACATATGTCTCACAACATCCTTTCAAATGCCTCTATACATGCTCGCTTCACCATAGGTGCTTCGTTCTAAATGATGATCCTTGCTGCACGCAATAATCTTGCAAGAGCACTTTGCTTAGTAACACTACACATTGTAACATCATCCTTAACAAGAATTTTGAATCTAGAATGAGCTTTTCGACCTCCAGGTAGAATTGATGCTGCAACACCTGAACTTGCGGTAGCAAGAGCTATACATCCTTTAGATCTAATTGTACCAAGGAGTGCTCGATAAAGAAAAGTCTTACCCGTACCTCTTGGTCCATCAATGAAGTATGAACCATCCTCTTTTTTCATTACCTTATCTAAGATCTCATCATATGCCTTTTTTTTTGCTTTTTATTTAATGCAAACACACTTTCTATATCAACCAAAGGCACCTCAACATTTAGTTCATCATTGATTTCTTTGAATCCTCTCTTAATTTCATCGATAACTATTTCTTCATCAATCAACATATAGTCATTCATTTCAAAGTATTCTATTAACATTATTGTTCTTTTGGATCGAGAAAATTGAATAACATTTTCAAGATTTGACGAATCATGAAATGTAACTGATTGTTGATTTCCCAAATGCAACGGTAAGTTTATGACTGCTGGATGAATTTTGGTAAGCGAAAATCTATATATTCGCCACATAGCTTCTGGTGGGGAGATCCAATGTGCATTTTGAAAATTGGCAATTTCATCTATATGCACATTATTCTTGTTGGAAGCAACATGAAAAGAGACACGATCATGACCTTTATATATGTATTTGTATAGGTATTTAACAGGTTTTATAGTTGAACAAATTTCTACATTGATGTGACAATCAAATTTTGCCAAAAGGTAAGGATTATAAGGTATCACCCAACGGTTATCAAGCATACAATTCCTTACTTTTATTGTACCACCATTTTTGCGCTGCTTGTACAAGGAGTAGGAATCACTTGTTTCAGTGGTTACTTCACAAAAATCCTTTGGGTAATGTTTTTTACCACTGCCATCCTTTTTCATGCAAACGTTTATAGAATTAACGCACCACAAGGACCGTGCATCATGTGCTTCCAAACTGCATGGTGCAAATGATGATTAGAGCAATGAGGGATCTCAGCACAAACAAACTGATCATATTGGGAAGGTGACTTGATTTTTACCCAATCTTTCAAAATCAACAAGAAATGAGCATGTGGCAAACCTCTCTTTTGAAACTCAACTACATACACATATGCAACGACAAGGCCAAAAACTTGCTTTTTAAAAAGATCATTCTTCAATTCTTCCAATTTTTCCCTAAACACTGTAGTTGTCAAGTCTAGGCGATTTTATGCCTCTTCACATGGTAGTAATTTGCTCGTAATTTCTGGCCATGCAGAGTTACATGTCATAGTTAAGAACAAATCAGGTTTCCCAAATCGCTGAACAAGCGCCATTGCAATGCTATCTACTATTCCTTGGTAAAATTCTGCTCTAATTTGGCTTTGCTTATTTATAATGAAATCCAACCTTGAACTCTCTGACTTGATATACATGTCCACAACATATTGTTGTAAAAGACAAGCACTATGGAGTAACACTGATTTGCTATTTGGCCTCATTTGTAACTTGTAACTATAATATTCTCGGCAAGAAACAACGTCGCTTATTTTGTCGTCCTTCGCGCATAACTAACAAAAGAGAAGGTCAAAAAAATTATTTGACATTATCAAATGTTAATGTATCTATAGGTATGTATAATAATAATAATAACAATAATAATTATAGACAAATATCTTTAATAATTATACCTCTAGCTTCTTCATTTATTAATTCATTAGTAGATTGCACTGATTGAACATTCAAACTTGGCCCAAAATTACATGCTCTTTGAATTACCGTTTTCTTTCTACTAATTCCTTAATGCCATCCACTTTCTCCAAGAGGGAACAATAAACCATAATAGTATTGAACTCTATGTGTAGAATTTTGTGCACCATGGACAATTATATCCCTACCTCGAGAACCCCCAACCCAAATTGTAACAACTTGAGTTGCAGTTGGGGCATTGTAGACACATTAATCAAATGTTGCACTATTTCTAATAACTATTGAGCAATCTTGTAAATTAGGGATATCAACAAGAGATCGAAAAAATCTACAGTATGGATTATCTACAAGCAATTCAAGTAACAAATTCATGATTTTGGGGGTCATCCTATCTGATAAAGCCAATCAATTTTGCAATTCATCTTAGTATCATAAAAGCATAGCTGCAAATAGGAAGGCCGTTCATCACAAGGAAGCATTGTGTTCAAGTAGTTATATATCTGACCCTGTGCTTTAAATGTATAGATTCCTTTATTTCTCCTACACAAATCCAAGTCACATTTAACTCCGAATGAGGTAAAAGTGAATGTATTATTGTAGGTTTGCACATATGTTCTAAATTAAATTGCAAGTTTGGACTTTGACGTGAACAAGTCCCACAATTCAATTGGAGAATCATAGCAAACAAGTGAAACAACAACATCAGAACAACAGAATCCTTTGGGCTCACGATGAAACCTTTCAGCTTTGCAAAACAAGCATGATGGAGCTGAAGAAAGAAGAAAAGGTTCATTTGGCACAATTTGAACTGGAACACGACAATTTTGAGGAAAAGCTACGATAACAATAGACTGGTGAAACATACTTCAAGAGTAAAGAAAGGAGAACACATTTTCAAAATGGACAAACGATTAATTGAAGAATTCAATATTGAAAAAATAATGGATTAAAAGAAACTAAATAACCTTGAATCGACGGGCAAGTTGGAGAATAGCTATCAATTTCTTCATTGAAAACTTCAATTTCAACTAAATTTTTTGCAATATGCAAAGGGTGGACTAGCCTGTGGACACGCGGGATTCCACCACTTGTTTGTTTTGAGATTGTTTTGAAAAGGAAGAAAATGGTCCGTTGAGAACAGATACAGAGTCGCCACTTAGTCATTAAGGAACCAAGAAACCTAATTTTGACTCACCCAAACGAATAAAGGGCACCGGCCCTTCATAACCAAAGAACTTGGCTCGGGGTTTTGGTACTAGAGAGGAAGGAGCCTTTGTCGTGACTAACACCCTCAACTCGCCCCGTCTTTCGACGAGCTTCAATTAGCATCCAAATAATCATCTTATACTATGTATGGTTTGACAATTGATACTATGATAGTATATTACATCACATAAGAAACTTGAAATGGAAGATCTAAAGATAAAATATCATTCATAAGATCTAAGCCAAGTATCACACAATGCAAAGTGAAAGATCACACGAATAAACCTAGGAAAAATAATCTAATCACATATCAAGTAATAAAGTTTTCCTAATCTAAGGGGACATGAATTGTTCGTGAAACAAATAAATAAAGAAATCGAAATATGCTTAGCAAGCTAGTATGATGCATGTAAATCTTTGAGAAAAGAAGACCTCTCAATCCCCGGGACGAATGAGAAAGGAAGATTAGATCGAGGGAGAAGCATGAACGTGTGATCAAATTCATTCCTTATAATCTTCTTAGATTAGGAGTTACAAAAACTCCAAATCTTGCATGAATGCAATGTATGTATCTAGAATGTGCCAAGGTTGTAGTGTGTTTTGTGTTCATGGATTCCTAGAATGACTTAGAAGTCTAGAATGTGTATGAATGAATGACGGAGGTCATCATGGGATATGTACAAATGTAGTATGAACTACTTCCTAAGACATGAGCTAATTTGGAATGCATGTAAGCATCAAATCAAAGGATGGGAGTAAAAGTATGCTTGCTGTGAATAGTGGACAGAACAGTAACATGATCTTGTGAAAATGGAAAAGAGGGTTTAGGAATGTTTTCAATGCATAATTTTTTATGGAGATTTTCCTTATTGTGTCTAAAACACAACCCAAAAATCTAATCTTTAATAACTATTACAGATTGAGAGAAATCATATGAACAATGGAGGTTACTCAGAAACAGAGTTCGTACTGTCGACTGAAATGTCAAAAAATCTTAGAAAATGAAAACAAAACATCTAGAGGCCCATATTATACAGAAAGTTCCCTAAGACACTGAGTTCAAAGGAAAAATAAGTTAGGACCCACCCCTTTTGGAAACGTTTTCTGTAAAACAAGTTGAAATTAGACCAAGCTGATGTGATAGCAAAAGCAGAATATCTGGAGAGAATGTTTGGGTCCAAATGGACCATTTTCAAGTATTTCCAAGTCAAACCAAAAATCGTGGGTGTTCTATAACAAGTTAGGAAGATTTTTCAAGTGGTCTTGCATCCATACATTGAGTATTGAGTTCTAGAGAAATCTTTGAACTCAGATCACTCACTGTTTTGACTCACTGTTTTGAAGATTTTGGGAAAAACTTAAGTTTTCTTTCTTGAAATTAAAATGAGAGGAATTGAGAGGGGTTTTGAAAGTATATTTTCAACATTAAATAGAGATTATAACCTCTTGGAATATCAACATCAAACTCATTATCAAGAACCCCCAATATTATTGGAGAGATTCATTTTTATTTTGAACATAACTTCAAGGATACCTTAGAGGTATTGAAGTTATAATCATCATCTATCAAACATGTTTTGAGGTCAAGAGCTAATATCCATAAGGATTCACTCACCTCAAACTTCATGTCATCATTTAGAGGATGATGAACTAGTAAGTAAATAAAAATGTCAAAAAAGAAATGAGGTTAGGAAGAGATGAACATAATATGAACAAGCAAGTCAATAACAATCAATAAATGATAATCAATGTGATATTGGACTTGTAGCTTGGCGTTTCACTCATAGATGTTGACATTTGGACATGGAAGTAGCTTCCTAACTCAAAAATGCTTAGAGAAATGGTGGTTGGGTGTATTGATGATGAAATATATAGAAGAATGGTGGAGGAAAACAAGATTGAAACTTACTCTCTATAGAAAAATAGTAGGAGGAAGCTCCTTTCTCACTTCTAAATCTATCTCTATCTCTCATTCTCTCTACAACTTTATCAAGCTTTTCACTTAGCCCCCCCAAAATGAAGAGCAATGGGAGGTTTATATAGGCCAATTTGGGGTGGTTTTGGGGTTTTAGAAGTACTCCCATTGGTCCCAAACAACTGTGAACATAAAACTACATCGTTTTGGTTTTTAATTAATCAAATTGGACCCCCAAATAAATTACAAAAATGGACTCTGCGAGGCTTGAGTGCCACCGCGGCACTGGCCATGTGCCGCCGCGGCAGTGGCCCAGTGTTGCCGTGGCACTGCTCCTCAGATGCCCAAAAATTTGTATTTAGGCCCCCAGAGGTTCCGGTATTCGCGAAAAGGCCCTATTTCGTCCGAAATTCACAGAAAATGCATACGAACTCCAAATTGAGGTTTTGATATACCATTGGAAAGGTAATGGAGTCTATTTTACATAAAAAAAATAGTTTGGAGATAGGTCACTTTGAAAAGTTTTGCGGTATTTGCGATAAAAGTCGATTTGATTGCCTTTTTCGCTTTCGGAAATTCATAATAAACTCGTTTTGAATCCGAAAATTATGTGTGATATACCATTGGAAAGCTATTGACATCTAGTATCCATGAAAAATGTTTGAAAATTGTTACGGTGCTCCAGTTTCAAAGTCAAATTTTGGTTAAACTGGTCAAACTTGGGATTCCCGGGAAGTTCTAGAAACCTCTGGGAGTTCCCAGGAGCTGACGTTTTCGTGCGATCTTCTTTTAAAACTTACTTTAATACTTTCCACATGATCTAGAATGATTCTGGTGAATTTGGATGATTTTGGTCAAACTTGGTCAAACCTTGGTCAAACCGGTCAATGGGGACTTCTTGGGAACTTTCGGGACTTTCGGGGGTCTCTGGGAGCTGACGATTTCATCTGACTTTGCTTCAAAACTCATTTTATCACTTTTCTTATGATGTAGCATGTTTCTAGAGCTTTTGGTCCAAATCTGGGAGTTTCCAGGCTTTTAGGGGTATTTTGGTCATTCTGAGCATTTTGAGAGAGAATTAACTTCCAGTAGTCCTTTTGAGTCTTTTTCAATCATTGTGAACCACCAAGCTATGGGTCTCCTAAATATGATAGCTGAAAAAATGGGGTGTCTACAGTTTGCCTCTCTTTGGCATGAACTTGCGAGGCAACGCATGTCGCAAGCGAGTGCCAAAGCTTTGCAGAGATAGGTCTTTTGGAGGCTATAAATTTAGGATAAAAAGCATTACAAAAGATGCAATGATGCTGAGGCTATTGCTGGTCGTGTTCTGCATGAGCTGCCTACATATCCCAAGGGGGATCAGACCAGGACATAGTTCGGGGCACAAAGGAATAAATCACACATGCACATACACAACAATCAGGCGGATGCTATGCTAAAAAAGTGATATGCAATGCATGGATGTGATATGAATTGTGCCCTGAGTCCTATCATGTTTAGTGTTCTAATCCTAGTATGAACTAGTGCTGTGGGGTATACCACTCCACTTGGACTTGTGTCATGCTTGTGTTGCTGACTGTGATGCAGTTATTGACCCGAATAGGGACACCAAGGTTTGAAGACTCTGGGTCTTGGAGTAAACTTCTGAATTTTGGAAAGTGTGCTTCGCAAGCAAATGTAATCGGATGTGGGGTCTCTGAGGACGTTAATCAAAGATGAAGTTTGACAAATAATCGGTGGACATGGAAATCCAGGACACAAAAACCCTAAGAATTCAAGTGATGAAAACCAGAGATGTCAAGCGACAGACACGGAAGCGCCATTAATGGACATGGAAGCCTAAGATTTTGAATGAGAATAATGAACACAACATATTTTGAATGAGAGTGATGGTAAAACAATGATGATTAATGGACTGACGATTCACAAATCGAGATGAGGAGTCAACAGTGAACTACTATGACTATCATGGATTGGACTGCCGATGTATGAATCAAGATGACGAGTCGACAATGAACTGTGACTGTCATGGATTGAACTGACAATGTACGAATCGAGATGATGAGTCGATAGTGAACTATTGTGACTGTCATGGATTGCATTGACGATGTACGAATCGAGATGACGAGTAGACAGTGAACTACTGTGACTGTCATGGATTGCACTAACGATGTACTAATTGAGATGACAAGTTGACAGTGAACTACTGTAACTGTCAGGATTGAACTGCCGATGTACGAATCGAGATGACGAGTCAATAGTGAACTACTGTGACTATCAGGATTGAACTGCCGATGTATGAATCGATATGCCTGCTCGGGATTAAACTGAATCTGCTAGGGATGAAGCGACTCTTTCTGGGATCTCTCTTCAACTACTTCTCTTGACCGGGGACCAGGATTCAAATTCGAATCTCTTATAGTTGATCAAACCTTGCTGACCCAAAATCGGGATCCATCTCTGAATCTCTCACGGTTGATCAAATCTTGTAATACTCAATCCAAAAGAGCCGGTTAGGGCCTTCGGGAGCTGATGGACTCTCTGAGAATCTCTCTTCAATTCTTGAGCTAGAACCAGGATCCATCTCTGAATCTCTCATGGTTGATCAAATCTTGTAATGCTCAATCCAAAAGAGCCAGTTAGGGCCTTCGGGAGCTGATGGACTCTCTGAGAACTTTAATTCTTGACCTAGAACCAGGATCCATCTTTGAATCATTCGTGGTTGATCAAATCTTGTAATGCTCAATCCAAAAGAGCCGGTTAGAGCCTTTGGGAGCTGATGGACTCTCTAAGAATCTCTCTTCAATTCCTGACCTAGAACCAGGATCCATCTCTGAATCTCTCGTGGTTGATCAAATCTTGTAATGCTCAATCCAAAAGAGCCGGTTAGGGCCTTCGGGAGCTGATGGACTCTCTGAGAATCTCTCTTTAATTCTTGACCTAGAACCAGGATGCATCTCTAAATCTCTCGTGGTTGATCAAATATTGTAATTGCTCAATCCAAAAGAGCCGGTTAGGGCCTTCGGGAGCTGATTTTCCTGCTGGGGATGGTCTGACAGACTTCTAGATTGCTAGGGATAAAACCTTGTCAATCTTGACTGAAATGGGCCACTGGAATGGATAATGCACTCTGCAAGGAAGAAGGAAATACATGAAAATGTTTTCCTCTATTTTCTTGTCTTTTCTTTTCTTGGATTTAGTGAGGAAAAAGTAAAGAAAACAAAGAGGAAAATCTTTTCCTTTGTTTGGTTAATAAGGAGAACAATGAGGAAAATAGGAAAGAAAAGAGAATAAGTTGAGAAATATATTAAATATTTTGAATGTTGTGACTCATTTCCTTACATTTTTCATATATTATGATTACATTTGGAAATTTTCTTTTTTAATTTTATTTTAGCATGAGGGAAAACACAAGAGAACAAGTTTTCTTTCTTGTTTTCCTTTCCATTTTGTTTTTCCTCAAGGAATCCATGAACTAAATGAAGCCTAAGGAAAATGTTGTCCTTTGTTTCGTTATTAAGGCTGATGGACTTCTCGGAGAATATCTTAAAATGTTTTCGCTTTTGTAATATCTTTCTTTTTCAGTGTTGTAACACTAGGGGTCTGTTTGGTGCATGGGTTTAGTGAGGGAAAAGACAAAAAAATGCTTAGGCATTGTTTGGTTTGTGGATTCATTGAAGGAAAAGAAAAGGGGATGGAAAACTATTTCCCTTGTGTTTTTCTCCATGTTTAAATAACATTCAATGGTAAAAATTTTAACATAGTATTTACAACCAACGAAAAAGGGCGGAAGGCGACTCACAAAATTAAAATTTTTTAATTTGGGTGAGTTGGTCTTTACATAGTCTTTTGTATTTGTATTTATCAGATGGAAAATACCTAATAATTTATGATGATGTCAAAATTTGGTAAGAGTAAAGTAAAGCAGTTTTAAGGGGAGAGAGAGTGAGAGACTATTTTTTGTATGTGGTTCGGCCCTGTTAATGAAGGTACCTACGCCCACGTGTGTGTCTGAGCACGTTCACTAGCAGATCACCGGTGGGCCTGGTGAGCCAACAATTTGGGGCGGCACTACCAGTAATACCGGCCGGGTGTATGCATACGATGGTGAATTTTATAGAGGTGCTGTGTAGACTGAAAAGTTGGCGGCCCCTTCAATGGGGGGTGAGAGGTCTCTTTTATAGATGTAAGAGACCTACTCATACATGGATAGGGAAATATAATCCTATTGATATAGATTGGCATTAATTATGGGGATTTTCTAATTGGATTAGGAAATAGTGTACACTTTCCATTAGTCTTCTAGCTTGAGTAGGAAACTGCCCGTAATGCTCGGGATCACGCCTGTGGGCCCGGATAAGCTGTTCCCGCAGCGGGATGTGCATGTGCAATTTTTCCGACCTGCTGGCCGGGTCGTGAATGAACCGCTCGGGATGATGAGTAGACTAAACCGCTCGGGCTGATGCTTCTGAGGAGTTGTGCATGATTTGCCCGGGGCGTGAACTAGCTGCTGACTTGAACCGCTCGGTCATAAGATAGAGCCAATTTTGGGTGTATCAGCTGCCCCCCATTTCTAAGATTGGCCAGATGTTATATCGGGGCAAGTTTGGAAATCAGTTTGATGTTACTTATCGCCGTCTGAGTGCTTGTGGAAGCTGCCTCGGGGCTTCTGAGCCTGGTGAGTCCTCAGGAACTAATCGAGAGTTGAGACCCAGCCTTGCTCGGGAGTTTTAAGTGCTCGGGAACTGACCGGGAGTTGAGACCCGGCCTAATTTAGAGTCTTTGAGTGCTCGGGAAATGACCGAGAGTTGAGACTCAGCATACTTCGGAGTCTTTTTTGCTTGAGTTAGCTCCCAAGATGGTTATCTTCTGCCCGTAAACCTTCGTCAAGGCTGTGGGTAGAAGGATTTTACTATGTTGGAAAAGCCGACCTAAAGCGTATTGCTCTAGGGTCCTTTTACTGTTAACTCCCCAAGATGGTTGTCTTCCGCCCGGCCAGCCTTCGTCAAGACTGTTGGGAGAAGAGCTTGACCATGTTGGTGGAGCCGACCTAAATCACGTTGCTTTAGGGTCCTTTTGCTCCTCTATCGTCGGCCAACCTAAGAGATTTTATTCACCTCTATCATCGGTCTGGACCTAAGTGGAGTTAATGCCTCTGAGTACTGTAGGTGCTCGGGTTGTCCAAGATTTTAACTTGGTTATCCGCGAGGCTTGTAGATACCCGGTGTGATTTCCAGTTTAGTTCACTATGCCATCTTGCCCCCCAAGCTTTCGCTAAGACAAGGGTCTTATAGAGGCTATGAACTGTAGGTAACCGACCTGGAACATGGTGGTTGCAGGGTCTTTTGAAGCTTGCCATCATCAGCCACCTAGGGGGTTTGCCCCCATCGTCGGTTGGACCTAAGCGAAGCCGGTGCCTTGGGCGTGACCCCAAGGTCTTTAGTGCCTGGGTTCGGAGCCCGAGGTCTTTTGAGTGCCTGGGTTCGGAGCCCGAGGTCTTTTGAGTGCCGGGGTTCGGAGCCCGAGGTCTTTTGAGTGCCTGGGTTCGGAGTTTGAGGTCTTTTGAGTGCCTGGGGGTTAGGCCCAAGGTCTTTAGATGCCTCGGGGTTAGGCCCGAGGTCTTTGTATGCCTTGGGGTTAGGCCCAAGGTCTTTAGATGCCTCAGGGTTAGGCTCGAGGTCTTGGTACGAGCTCTCTGACAATCGGTGGAGCCTCATGTGGTGATCAGGCAAGTACCACTGTAGTCGGGCTCATCTAGACCGATGGAGACAGGAGGTCGAATCAGGATCGTCGGGCTCCTGATTCCTCTATGCTGGAGGCAAAGTCAGAACTGCTTGATCCTGACCGATGTGAACTGGAGGTTGTGTCAGGGCGGCCGGACTCAGACCACTGTGAACTGGAGGTCGGGTCGGGGCTGCCGGACTCTGCCTGCTGTGAGCGGGAAGAACCGTCAGAACTCCCGAGTTGATCTCGCTTTCGCTTACTTCTAGAAAACTTATTGCTTTCTTGCACGGTGTCTTTGATCTTTAGAAATTCCTCAGTGTCGATGTATTTTCCAACCCTCTCTGCGAGTTCCACCAAGGTTACCAGTCGATTTCTGTGGAACGACGCGGCGTACTTGGTGTGTTGAACTCCCGAGCAGAAGGCTATGATGGCGATCTGAATCTTTGTAGGAGCTCTTTGGTAGTTTGAGCTTTGCGTTATGGTCGGGAAAAGTTATCACTGTAGATCTCGTATGACCTGTTGGATACAGGAGGTTGGAGCAGGATCACCGATCTTCTAACTGCTGTGAACCGGAGGTCGGGTCGGGACTACCAGACCCGAACTGCTGTGAATTGGAGGTCGACGAGGTCGGGTCGAGAGCTCGGGAGGTCGGGCCGAAAGCACTGGAGGTCGGGCTGGAAGCACTAGAGGTCGGGCCAGGAGCTCAGGAGGTCGAGTAGAGAGCTCGGGAGGTCGGGCCGGAAGCACTGGAAGTCGGTGAGGTCGGACCGGAAGCTCCAGAGGTCGGGCCGGGAGCTCGGGAAGTCGGGCCGAGTGCTTGAAAAGTCAACGTGGTCGGGCCGAGAGCTCCAGAGGTCGGGCCAGGAGCTCGGGAGGTCAGGCCGAGAGCTCGGGAGGTCGGGCCGGGAGGTCGAGCTCCTTTCCAGATCTCTGATCATTGTCTTTACTCCGCCCAGTTCTCTGCTTGCATAATTAGTTGGGCAGTGAATGGAACTTCCTGACCGGGCTAGACTGTTCGCTGTGCGGTCACAAGTCGCTGATTTGTTGCTGTGTATGACTCTGTCTTTCGTTGAGTTGAGTGAGCGCAGCAATAATCTGTTCTGGCGTCAGGACTGTTGGAACAGCTAGGCTACTTGTTTCCCAAAACTGCTCGAACTACTGGGTTGCTGGTTAACCAAAATTGCTCGAACTGCTCGAACTACTAGGCTGCTGGTTTCCCAGAACTGCTCGAACTGCTCGAACCGCTAGGCTATAAGTTTCACAGGACTGCTCGAACTGTTGGGCTACTGGTTTCCCAGAACTGCTCGAACTGCTGGGCTGTTGGTTTCCCAGAACTGCTCGAACTGCTCGAACTGTTGGTTTCACAGGACTGCTCGAACTGCTCGAACTACTGGGCTATGGGTCTCACAGGACTGCTTGAACTGCTCGACCATGTTTCTAGTCATTACATATAAGTCACAGGATTTGTTTTGGAGGAAAAACTATTGTTTCCCACAGACGGCGCCAAACTGATGATGTCAAAATTTGGTAAGAGTAAAGTAAAGCATTTTTAAGGGGAGAGAGAGTGAGAGACTATTTTTTGTATGTGGTTCGGCCCTGTTAATGAAGGTACCTACGTCCACGTGTGTGTCTGAGCACGTTCACTAGCAGATCACCGGCGGGCCTGGTGAGCCAACAATTTAGGGCGGCACTACCAGTAATACCGACCGGGTGTATGCATATGATGGTGAATTTTATAGAGGTGCTGTGTAGACTGAGAAGTTGGAGGCCCCTTCAATGGGGGGTAAGAGGTCTCTTTTATAGATGTAAGAGACCTACTCATACATACATAAGGAAATATAATCCTATTGATATAGATTGGCATTAATTATGGGGATTTCCTAATTGGATTAGGAAATAGTGTACACTTTCCATTAGTCTTCTAGCTTGAGTAGGAAACTGCCCGTAATGCTCGGGATCACGCCTGTGGGCCCGGATAAGCTGTTCCCACGGCGGGATGTGCATGTGCGATTTTTCCGACCTGCTGGCCGGGTCGTGAATGAACCGCTCGGGATGATGAGTAGACTAAACCGCTCGGGCTGATGCTTCTGAGGAGTTGTGCATGATTTGCCCGGGGCGTGAACTAGCTGCTGACTTGAACCGCTCGATTATAAGATAGAGCCAATTTTGAGTGTATCAATTTATTTTATTGTTTCAGCTGCTATTTGACATTTTTACACAGATCTGAAAGTTATTTCTCAGGTGGAAAGTTGGTGGCAAAACGCATGGAGTTGCACCATTCGGGAGCTTTCTCGACATGACTTGGCAAGGTTGGCTCTAATATGACACTTTCAGATATCTTCATATGCGCATTTTCTTTGCTTGTGAAGTCCCTTTTTGCCTTTTCCCACAAACTCGGTGGTTGTGCCTCTGCAAAGCCTGAGCTCGACTTTCCTGCGCTGCTTGCCAATTCCACAGAGAGATCTAGTTTAAAAAAAAATGCTTCATAAGTTGACCCTTTTCATCAAACTTGGTAGTTCATTGATTTGCATGGTGAGGAGATTGAATCTGTTAGAAGATGTACATATATACGTATATTATGTCCATATAGATATAGAAATTCAAGGGAGAGAGGTAGGGAGGCAATTGTGCCGCCGGTTTGGCAGGTCGGTGCTGTTTATCTTGTGAGATAGTCAAGCATTGATGACTAAACGCTACTTGTAGTTTTAATATAAATTCCGACTTGAACTTTTGATATAGATGAACCTTGTCTATCTTGTAAAGGTATTAGAGTTGTTAGAATTGGCGGAATGATTCAGGCTTCATTCAACCCGATATGATTCAGTATTTTTTTTTGGTTGAACCTATATGATTCAGTCTTTCAAATTTCTAACAGTTTGAGGCTTGATATTGCATGAAACTTGTTTTAAATTGTTACCTTATTTACTTTAAGCATGGTATATGTGTTCTAATATTTATGATTCACGATGACATATTACTATATTTTGTCATTTTTAGTCTTAAGAAATTACGATTCACAATTCGATGTGAAGGATCCCAGCCTTTTTGTACGCTTTTAAAGGAGGATTTTGCTGTCAATGTTGCATTTATGGGAAATTTTCCTGAAGAAAAGGAGTTTGGAGGAGGTTGGGGCGCATTCTTTTGTTCTTTTCTTTTAAGCATTTAAAAGTAAAATAAAAATTGCATTCTGCAGTTTATACTATCTTTATATGCTTGTTCAAGGATTGAACAGGTGACTGAATACTCAAGTGTATGTTGCAGGTTAATCAAGCATTATTCTTTATATGACCTTTTATTACTATTTTTTTTTTCCTTTTCATTGTATTTTGATTGCAGTTCATTCAAGCTTTAACTGATTCATGGACTGTGCATTCATCTTTATGAATTGAATGAAAACCCACCCAGTTGGTCAGAGCCTAGCTTTGTGTTATTTGGAGCTGTAGATTGTTACTTATGTGAGAAAATTGATATATGTATATATATATATTGTCCGGCTCCAGTGTGCACTGGGTAAGCGCACTGGGCTTTTAAGCCTTAAATAATTGCAGGTCAGCAGGGCTCTCCGTGGTTTTTTTAGGCTTAAAAGTTCGGTGCGTTCACTCAGTGCGCACTGGTGCTCGACTCTCCTTACTTGCTGACCAAGTGATTTATTTTTTAATTTTAGATTTGCTTTTTTTTTTTTTTTTTACATGAGATCTATTTATTTTTAATTTATTTCAGATCTCTTTTTTAATTTTTATTTTTAGATCTGTTTTATTTTAAAATTTTTCATTTTCAGATGTCTCTCTATTTTTTTTTTCACAGATTTGATTTTGATTTTTATTATCTCTCTCTCTCTCTCTCTATATATATATATATATATCTTTTTAATATATATATATATAAATTTTTTTTTCAGATCTCTTATTTTGGTGTTAAAAGCAATAATTTAGTTATTATCTGGAAATATCCGGGCACGTCCAAACACAAAATTAGGGTATAACAGTTTATCCGACAGATTTATTGGGTACGTTCCAAATACAAGATAGCTTAACAGCAGGATTACTATCCTTGTTCTATCTGCCAGTTTTATCCATCCTGCCAAACGAGACATAGTGGTGTTAACTTTTGACTTAAAATGACAAATCAACCCTTCATTTTAGTCACAACCACATAAGAGTTTAAGTGTCAACTTTTATCTTACCACCAAGCTCTTCTTTTTCTCTAATAAGGCTTAATCTAGGAGTTGTAATAAAAAGAAGAAAAGGAATCTGTGTGTGAGTGAGAGGGATTATTAACACAGATTGATAATTTATTAGAGAAGATGCATAATGCATTGCTAGTCTCTCCTGCAACCTTAACGAACACCTATAACAAACACATAAAAATCCTTTATTACAATCTTCCATCATATAACAAACTTCAAACAAACTTGCCCCTTGTTAAATAAAGTCTTCAAGACAAATCAATCACTCACTTGATTTGAATACTTGGGTTCAACAAAGCAAATTCACGGAACTCCGGATCAGATTCCAAGATAGACATTTCATGTTCACCCAAAAGAACCCATGCTTCTATTCCATCATTCAAGATAGAATCCAACAAAACCACAACATTCATAAACATATGTTCTGACTTACAACCAATACAGCTCACCCATGCAGGCTTTCCCCACCCAAAATCCACTTCGCTGAAGCCCATTCTACTCCAGCTACTGAATATGTAATGTTCCACTTTCTCTATCAAAAGCATCTCTTTAACTTGTTGGATAAACTTGAATATTTCCAGACAACCTTCATTACCTTTTATTAGTCGTGAGTAACTATCGTTGACTTCAATCACTGCCTGTCTGAGTAATGCCACCAAATAGTGCAACTCTATTTGATCTTCTCCAGGGTTGACGTCGTTGGAATTATGTCGTGCCACTGCTAGCCAGAAGATATTGCCGACAGTGTTCTCTGACAATGGTGGCACCATTCTATGTCGTAAGTTCACTGCAGGAGTCAGTATTGATGACTTTTGAGAGCCCAATACAGCTTTTGATGCAGCCATTGCGTGTTTCCATATTAAGGCGGAAACCACTTCAACACGAGTTGGGTTAGGCACAACTGGGCTAGCGGCCTTGGCTTTGAGATTCGATAATGAAGCAGGATCAAACACAAATCTCTGAATAATTCCTTTACCTTTCTTACAAAATTGTTCAAAATCTAAGGACATATCAGCTTGTGAATCTATACAAGGAATTACATCCCACGCCCCGTTGCAATCAGGGTACTGTTCTTCTTTATTATAATGCCAACTTGCATTGGCGGCCCAACGTTTAAGGAAAGCACTCATGGTTGCTCCGTCGATGATCTTGTGTAAAAAGCTCAAGCCGATAGCGATTCCTCCGCAAGAAAAGACATTGAGCTGAATTGCCACTGGAACCAACTTGTTCGTTGGTTCTAAGGAAAAGATTGGACATGGAAGAAACTTGTACAATAAGTCGATTTCAGGTTGTTTGAAGAACTCACACAATTGATAACTGACTTTGGATTCGAAAAAAAGAACACCCTCGTCGTTGCAGTCAATCGAGCTGTGGTCCTTGATCCGTCCGGCAAGCGGGTAGAATTCAGTTAAGGTCTTGGAGACCGAATTCTTCAGCCGAGTCAATATTTCGTTGACTTTGTTATCACTTGAAGGAGGGTAGAAAAAGATGATTGGAGTATAGATCATATGAGGCGAAAGCTGGTCCAAGAGAGAGATTTTGAAGGTTCTAAGGTTAAGAGGTGTTGGGGAGGAAGGTCTGATGATCTCTCTCGAAATCACTTCAACTTCCAATATTCCCATTTTGTTGGAAACTTTTTTATGCTTGTATCACAAAACTTGCTGCAAGTTGATACAACTATATATGACGGATAGTTTTTGCTAATGTTCATCAAGCAAGAACCTATATATATATATATATATACAATGGCGGAGACCATAATTTGTTTTTGGGGCCTAAGGAAGCTATACGGGGATTGCCTCCGATTTTTTTTTGGGTCCATTTATACATATTTGATAATAACATATAGTATCAAATTGCGTTTATTTAAGAATAATATCATTTTTTGGGTTACTATTTATACATTTTGGTGTCTATTTATCAATAAGGTATGGTGTTAAATTGAGTTTGGAATACTTAATTAGGGTGAGATAAACTATATTTAGGCTAAATTATCACATATACTAATAAAATTCTCAAATTTTGGGGAGGACAGATTACATTTGGGTTAAAATATCACATGAACTTATTTTTTTAGGTAGGAAGGTGTTGGTGAAGATGGCCTGATGATTTCTCTTGAGATTACTTTAAATTCCATATCTATTTCTGGAAGAGTAGTGCTATTCTTCCCAAATGCTTTTCAAATATATGTTGCAGTGCATCACTAAATTTTATTTGGAGGATGTTGAAGTGATCTCATAAGTATTAAATGTGGTCCTATTGTCATATGTAGATATTTAAAAAATATTTAAGATGAAAAATTTGAGAAGCAGAACATTAATCTTAAGAGTCTTTAACTGATCACATGGAAGCATTACTACAGATGATGTCAATGTAGATTGAGTTTTTGGATTAATCATTCCCCATATGGTAGTGTTGATTCTGTAAATAAAATGGTCAAATCGGATCCACATTTTATGGGTGGGAACTGGATCTGTCTAGTTCAAATCATACCACCACCAATTTTATTTTATTAACATGTTCTGACAAATAATAGTCTAACTTTCTACTTGTAACGAATAATTTGGGATCATTAAAAGAATTTAGGGTAAATTACATAGACCTCCCCAAGGTTAGATCAAATTACAGGGTCCTTTCTCGTGATATGCAAAATTACAACAATGCTTTGGACACAAACAAAATCTACCAACACCTAAATGTTTCAATCGCTCTCCTCCATGGACCCTACAGTGTCAGTAGACCTCATTAGAAGAGATAGACACATTTATATATTTGTGAATTGTGTTTGTGCCCTAATCTTTATTCGCAAAATTACACTCACCTCCCTTGTCTGACTTTGTTGGGAGGTGGGAGTGAGTAAAATACTGAATTTACCATTCTACCCTCATTTTGTTTGTGATATTTCAATCTAAAAAGTAAGTTAACCAAAAAAACTAAAACATAAAAGCTATCCATTTGTAACTCTTTTAGTCTTCTTCTTCTTCCCCATCTCGGCTCAAAACCATACGTAATATATATATATATATATATACATAACCGATTTTTGAAATCTCATGCTGATCACATGAAAGATTCCTACATGTGTGATGTCTATGTACACTAATGAGAGAGAGCATAAAGCAACAAAAAAAGGTCCAAAGTCCTACTCCTTGCTCTAGGCACAATCGATATTTTATTCAGTAAAAAATGTATGTTATCACAAAAAGAAATGTAAACGAAATCTGGCTCTAGAACTTAAGTAGCTAGTGAGTTTGCATCACGAAAAGCTAAGAAAATATATTTTGACAAGGTTCACAAAAAAAAAAAAAAAAAAAAAAAAAAAAAAAAATCAAATCGAAGGTTCTTGTAGAATTGTGGAGAGGGTCAAAGACTCCATGGTACCTTTTAATTTCACAAAATCTTATTTAGAACACAAATACAAATTGCTCGAATTAGCGATTAATGAAATAATCGAAGGCTGTAAGTAATGTAATTGGTAATAGAGAACTCGAAATAACGAAAAGCACTTGCAATTGGTACAAAAGTCCTATAGGCGAGGTACATATTCTAACTTAAAAGCAGAAGCAAATAAGATATACTTTTTTGAAAAAAAAGCAAAAAACTATATTAGAATGCAACTTATAAATAAGTTAAAAATGAAGATGTGAATGTAATTATAAATTAATAGCTAGAATGCCTTTTGTAAATGACATTCCAAAGGGACCATAACTCTTGGAAAAATAAGACACAACTACAGGAGGTAAATGGTATAGTTGTTTAGAAAGGAATTTGCTACACTACACCAAAACGCAAAACGCAAAACTGGCTTGACCGAATCTGACACGCTTTTTTTTTTTTCAGTGTCAAATGTCAGGGATTCAATTTTTTTGGCACTGTTTAAACAAGGGCCAGATTTTGTTCAAAGGGTACCAGATTTCAGAGATTTGGCACTCTTTTTTGGCAGTGTTGAAAATAGTGCCCGAAATGTGCCCCGTGTCAATATAGCTAGGCAACACGTGGTAACTTTCCCGCTCGTCACATGTCACATGTTGGGTCCATTAGTCTGGCACCCTTTTGGCACTGCTATAAATAGTACCAGTTTTTAATTTAGTAAAAAAATATTAATTAAATCTGGCACGGTTTTGGCCAGTGCTAGATTATTTTGTGAGAAGAAATAAATTTTGGCCGCATCATAGCACCAATATATAAAATAGCAATAGCACTTGTATGACAAATAACACTCACAACTACAAGTAGCAATCAAATCAAACCAAACCAAACCAAACCAAACCAAACCAAGCCTTGTGTCCCAATCAATTGAGGTCGGCTATATGAATCCTTTTTCTCCATTCTGCACGATCAAGAGCTATATGCTCATTTAAATTATATATATTCATATCTTGTTGTACTACATATTCCCAAGTCAGTCTAGGTCTGCCTCTCCCTCTAACTATTCCAGACACTACAATCTTATCACTCTTTCGCACAGGTGCATCTAGAGGTCTTCGTTGCACAACATAAAAAAATCTCTAATAGAAGAGAAATCAATATAAAAAAATCTCTAATACAAGTAGCAATCAATATAAAAAAAATCTCTAATAGAAGAGAAAAACCATAGCAATCCAATGTATAGTGCATACATGAAAGTAACTTACAAGTATACTTACAATCCAAAAAATGAATGAAGAATACACAAACCCAAATCAAAGTAATTTGCATAATTCAGACACTCATCCATAGATACATACTTACAACCACATGTACAATTTTCACAAAGAGAGCGCATTGATGCATAAATATTAACTTTAAATAGACAGGTTGACCAGAGGAAATCATGTAGCCGTCCTTGAATTTCATTGACTTGGAACGTTGGGCCCTGAGCTCTCCACTAACAATAACCTATAAGAAGAAATAGATCACAACTAGGTATCCAATTAAATGAGAAATTTTCCAAACAAACCTCGCATCCTTTGTGCCCCACTTGCTTCAACCTTCATTTTGAACCATTAATATTCATTTTGGGAGCTAGGGTATTAGTATCAAAAGTGATCATCACAACTAAGGCTTCCTATTGGTGCCTCCATTTTCCATTTTGGTGTTCTCTAGCTCAAGTTTTGGCCTAGAGGAAGAAGAGGGTTTCTTAGTGTTTTCTACAAAGTCGTCATGCTTAATGAATCTGTAAAACCACTTTGTTTTAGGTGACATTGACAAGGGCAAGGCCCACGAGTAGGGTTGGCAATTCGGGTTAAACGTGTCATTTATCGGGTTGTGTGCTTTGGGTTTCATTTTTAGTTTCGAGTGTTATTCATCCATAAGACAATATAATTTTAATGTAATCATGTCATGTCATGTCGTGTTGTGTTTGGGTTTTGTCAAAAATTGTTACCCCTACCCACGAGTAGTCAACTCGGTGAACTTTTTTGAAGACATTCTGTGGATATCGCAGTTTAACTTACCCACAGCTTTTCTTTTAAATTCTTTTTCAAAAGAAATTTCTTTAAAGAGTCGCCACTTAATTTTTTTTAAAAGCAAAATTAAGAAACCATTTTAAAAGCAAATTGATCTTTTGCGAAACGAAAGATAAACCGGGTCCGGGGATTATGGAATGAAAGGGGAAGGAGCCCGACGGACTAAAACACCCTCTTTCATCCTATCTCGCGATAAGCCTCTACTCAACATCCTATTTAATCAAATTAATGATCTAAGCGTGCCCTCAATTAATACATATGTACATATACATTACACAAGCATGTTGGAAATGGTGTAAAATTGCTAACGACAAAATATCATTCATTAGCCACGTAATTCAAGTAGCAAGCAACATGATATGCAATAGAGAACTAGAAAACATACCTGGTATCCGACCGCGAATATTAAACGTGCAATGCATGTAAGGACAAAATAAATCTAAGAAAAGGTCTCTAACACATATATACACATAAGGCAAAACCTAGGCTAAGGTGTCGCACATGGAGTCGAAAATCAATATAAATCAAAGAATAGAATTGAACTAGAGAAGAGTTGAGAAATTGTACCTCAAATGCGCTACAAAACAAAGGTTAGTACACATGCCTTAGACAAGATATAATAAAAAATAATTAATCCTAAGTCATGTTCAATTAGATACAACTTAGACAAGAGATAAATCCTACTTATGAATACTAACATGTATGAATGAATGCATGAATATGAACACGAATGAGATATGAATTTATTCACTAATTTAGATCCCTAAGCCTCTGGGTTTAATCTAAATTATCATTATTCAAAACATGATTTGGGTCCGAAGACATTAGGAGACCATCTAAGTTGAAATAAATAAGATTAGACAAAAACAGTAGCAGTTTTTATGAATTACATAGAGCAGACCGGACTTTCAAAGCTAGAAAAACCAAAGGTACAACGGTTGGATCTTAATGATTTTCGGATATGATATGCTTCTATGAGTCTAGTTTCCATCCCAAAAATAAAATCAAGGTTTGAACGGTTAGATCTCCGGGAATATGGAAAAAACTAGACATCACTCAGTATTCTACAACCTTCTGTCCAGAATTCTTGCATGATTTTTTAAAAATAGTAAAATAATCAGAATTGCTTTGTTCTTTTTAGGGTGATTTCCTAACACATTAATCTACTTAGAAAAATTATTTTGGGTCACAAACACCTTATTGAAATTCCGATTTATTTATTTCAAAAGGATGTTGCTGTGCTGAAATTCTGGGCAGATTGTTGTTACTTCCTAAAACTCATGACCAAACCATTTTAAACCTGAAACCACCTTAATCACTTTCCCGTTGGTTTCACTTCATTTCAACGGTTAGATTTAGAACTAAAAATCCTTGATCGAAAACAGTTCGTGAATTCACTGTTTTCGTTTTGCTAGTTCAACTTTGTTGGTTGACCTCAACTATTAAATCATAATGTTGGGCTTAAACCAAATCACCTCTTCTACCATTTAATGGTCATTGAAGACTAAGGACATCTTTAGACTTATGGATTTTTGATGAAGTATGAAATGTACTTCACAAAATCCAAAACAATGAACTCAAACTCATGGACCAAAACTTAAGTTCAAAACATTACTCCTACCACTTGGTGGTCATTGGAGGCTAAAGACACACATACATGTAGGTTTTGGATGAAGTATAGAGAACTTCTCAAAACCCAAGGAAGAGATTAGTCTAAGCCATAAAAGTGGACTTAAACTAAACTACTTCTCCTACCATTTGATGGTCATTGGAGACTGAAAAAAAACAAATCTACTCTAATCTCCATGGAATATAGTATGAATTCCATAAGATTCATAGTAAAGAGATCCTAGTCATGAGTTGATATTAGTATCTCACAAATATGTGTAGATAATGACCATGATTCATTTAATCTCCATATGGATCATAAGATCATAGGAAACTAAGGAATCAAACTCAAAGAGACTCATTAAGATTTGTAAAATCTCATGAATCTTATGAGGAAAATAGGAATAAGAAATCAAAGTTTATTTAGAAAATTAGGAACAAAAATTCTTCAAAATTTATCTCAAACCCAAGGCATCAATTGGATCCAAATTAATGAAATGTGTGATGAAATGGGATAAGAGGAGAGGTTTTGAAAATGTGAAAAAGTTCCTAGATCTAAGAACTTGTGATTGAATTAGCCTAACTCTACCAAGGATTAAGAGGTTACCTCTATGACCTCAAAGAATTCTTCAATTTCTTATGAAGCTCTTCCAAGATCTTCAAATTCTCCTCAAAGTTCTTCCAATTCTTCAAGAAATTCTTCTCTTCTTCTCAATTTTCTATATGATTCTTCTCTCTCTCCCAAAACTCAAGTATATATCTTGTATATATATAAAATGATTCAAAAGCCCCCTCCTCAAATGAAGATGAAGGTCTCTTTATATAGACCTCATTATCTCAAGGATAAATGGGTAAATTCGGGTGGAGACCCATGTGCAATGTTTTCTTCTAGAACATGTGAGAAAAGCAGTCTGTTACAGCCAGCGGCACTCGACGGGTGCCGGTGGCATTCACTGAGTGCCGGGCGGCACTCACGGAATGCCGGGCGGCAACCCGTGAGTGCCGGCGCGACACTCAGTGAGTGCCGCCGGGTTTTCCGGGTGCTGGGATTAACTGAATTTGCTCCTTTTTAAATTTTCGAAAGGAATATTAATCAAAACTTAATTTTGTGATTTATCTTTATATATTTATATATATTTGTACTAAAATGCACCCATGTGGGTGGTATGCACCCATGTGGGTGATATGCACCCATGTGCATGGTATATTCTTCAATATACTATGCTTTTCTTACTATTCATTATTATATTTTTTTTTCAAGAGACAATTTTTCTTTATTTAAAACTCTCTCTTTTTTTATCATTTTTATTTTATACTTCTTTTAAAAAAAACCTTTTTATATGTATATTGAGCAAATTCTCAGACTGATTTCTTCATGTGTTCTTCAATATTCGGGTCTCTCCCGAATACCCAAATCCTCTCTCTTTTTATTTTTTAATTTTGTAAATTTAATCTTGAAGAACATCTTGAAGATTTTGAATTTCTTGGAAAATCTTCGAACGTCACGGTCATCGTCATCATCGGTCTTTGAGAGGTAACCAATCCCTAGATTTGACGTTTGGTCAAAATTGGGGTGTCTACAGTTTGCCCCTCTTTGACAGAGTTCGTGAAGCAACGCGTATCACAAATGAATGTCAAAGCCTGTGTGAAAGACATGCCTTTGACCAAACAGTCGAATCTAGGTAAAAACAAAAGTGCGTTGCAAAATCGGGCGTGCAGAGAGCCGAGATGCTGGTCGTGCTCAAGGGTGAGCTGCCTACGTATCCCATCGGGAATCAGACCAAGACGTAGTTCGGGCATGTAATACCCTGTATTTCGGTATATTAATAAGACCTGGTATTTCATTTCTATACTCGTATAAACTTTCTCTTCCTTTTGGTGAATTTTTGATACCAATCGATTGACAAGTTTTCCCAATCGATTGACACTTTTCAGATACCAATCGATTGACATATTCCCAATCGATTGACATTCTACCGACTAAAATTGATGACGTGTCAAACATCCCAATCGATTGCCATTCATTCCAATCGATTGACATTATTCCAATCGATTGACTACAAATATCTGTCTCCAATCGATTGACATTCAGTTCAATCAATTGACATAACCTGAGACAAGTTTTCTTCTTTCCTTCAGCTTTAAACGTGTGGCACTCCCTTATCCCTATATATACTTATTCATTTGTGGCCTTGGGCCAAGTTTGGCAGCCTTGAGAGAGAGAGATACATACTCTCATATATATATATATATACACACACATATATTGTATATATATATTACACACACACACTCTCGGGTAGAGAAGAGAAGAAGAAGAGAAGAAGAAGAAGAAGAGGAGAGGAGACCAGAGAGAAAAGACAGACAGAGAGAGGGAAAGAGAACTCACCATAACCGCCGCCGCGGAGCTCGGGACGCCGTCAACGGAACGCCGGGAGAGGTGAGTTTATTAACTCACTCAAAGAGGTTTGTTTTGTGATGTTTATGTGTGTAAAATAATGTGCATGAGGAGGAAAGAAAACCCCAACGTTTTATAATAAAACCCAACAGTTTTGAGGAAGAAGACAGAGTCCAATCGATTGACATAAGTCCAATCGATTGACATTATTTCCAATCGATTGACATAAGTCCAATCGATTGACATTATATCCAATCGATTGACATTATTTCCAATCGATTGGGAAGAGCAGAATGTTGTTTATCTATTGTTATATGTTATGAGCTGGTTGTAATGTACCCAAGCTGCTAATGGTTGTACCATACGTGATATTGGATATGTGCTTAGTCAACATGACACTACGTTAGCCTTATATGATGTTTACGTTAATGTTACAAGATGAACTGTTTATTATTAACTGTCGATATGAGATGCTCTAATGGTTAAGTAACTGCCATATGTTATTGTCAAACTGAATAGTAGAATGGAACACGACAGCATGTTAATAATCAGAAATGAGTAGATATGATGAATACAGAGCATGTGGAAATCTGGTTATCTAAAGCATGAGCATTGCACAACATGTGGTTAGCATGCATGGGATAGTGTTATGAAGAGATAAGAGAATCTGATGAGAAATGGGATAGTGTTATGACGAGACAAGAGAATATGATGAGAAATGGGATATTGATATGAAGAGATGAGAAGATATGATGAGAAAGGGGAACTGTGATTCATATGGAATAATGAGATATGTGTACTTTGGATCTGTGGGATCAACGGCTGACGAGTCGGGTGGACGTGGGATGGTTAGAGTTCCTAGTGCGCCTCTCGCTGTTGAAGACGTCCAGTGTACCGTTGAAGACGTCCGGCTAGTGCTCTAATGTATTCTCAGCTGTGTAGACGACCAGTGGGAGTATACGCATCGTTGAAGACGTCCGATGTGCCGTTCTATCGTTTACAGATAGGTGGTACCGTGTAGACGACCGGTAACCCTATCAAGGGATTGTGGGACCTACTACCTAGTCGGGTGATTCCGATTGGCATTATTGTATCGACGAATGGATATCAGATTGGTATTATGGTATTGATGTATGGATACAAAGATGGATAGAGATATGAATATGAGTACGGACATGTTGAGATAAATGTTCAGTCGTGGATTCAGCGTCCCGACCTAAAGGTATATGCATGGGATAGATGCATGGGTTACATGCATGGATTTGGTGAATACGTGATGAGATATATTATACCATGATGTTTATCCTTGTCATTATTTAATATGATTCCTGTTATCGATGAATTCATGCATAGTTTAATGAGACCTCTGCTATGTCCGTGAGTGACGTCATTGATAAGAGATTAACCGCATTTTAAGATGCTGAACAATAACGGTGAAGAGTGTTGTTTAATGTACTCACTCAGCTTTGTATCCAAAGCTGATGGCATTTATGCCCTGGACATTCCAATGTCTAGAGCTTCGCAGGACTTGAGGACGAGATACTGATGTTCTGCCGGTCTTGGAGCTGAAGGCTTGGAGACGAAGACGTGCTGCTTGTAATAGTTAGTTTGTATATCTGTTGTACTATTGCTGTTGTTGTTATAGGCTTCAGACTCTAAGCCAGCTGTTGTAATAGTTGTAGTAGACTTTTATAATTGGTACTTGGGCATTTGTTGCTTTCATACCTTTTATAGTTTCCGCTGTAGCCTCTGATTATGTTAATAAGATATGTTCTATGAATAGCATCCTCCCTATCGTGGTGTTTATTGGTTTGAGTAGATGACAATGTGGTTATTCACCCGTCATTCCCTATGGACCCATAAAGGAAATTTATTTTTCTCTATTTATGCTGCTCCGGGGTGTGACAGGGCAAGGGACGACGATACGCAAGCGCAGGTAGTCACACAGATGAATGCTCTTATCTTATCGTGATGCATATGCTCAACAAATTGGTGTCCCATGCTCCTGAATGTGATGATACAGAACCATGCTCCTTCCTATCATCAGAAATGCATCCTATACTTCAAGTTTTCCTATTATGCTATCGTCCTATTTTGGGAACATCATGAATGATACATATGCATGCTCTATGTGAGCTTTGAGAATTATCTGATCGACTGAGCCGCTTCATGCCTTACGCTCTATAGTCAGATCAGGAAGCACGCTGAAAGACTGAGATGCGCTTCGTGCCTTATACTCTGGTGTCAAATCAGGTAGCACGCTTAAAGACTGAGATGCGCTTCGCGCCTTATACTCCGGTGCCTTTTAAGAATCATCTGATCGAGTGAGATGCGCTTCGCGCCTTATACTCTGGTGTCAAATCAGGTAGCACGCTGAAAGACTGAGATGCGCTTCGCGCCTTATACTCCGTTGTCATCCAAGAATCATCTGATCGACTGAGATGCGCTACGCGCCTTATACTCCGGCGTCGAATCAGGAACCACGCTTTTTGAAAGACTGAGATGCGCTTCGTGCCTTATACTCCCGTGTCTTCCAAGAATCATCTGATCGACTGAGATGCGCTTCGCGCCTTATACTCTGGTGTCAAATCAGGTAGCACGCTGAAAGACTGAGATGCGCTTCGCGCCTTATACTCCGGCGTCTTCCAAGAATCATCTAATCGACTAAGATCCGCTTCGCGCCTTATACTCCGGTGTCGAATCAGGTAGCACGCTGAAAGACTGAGATGTGCTCCGCGCCTTATACTCCGGCGTCTTCCAAGAATCATCTGATTGACTGAGATGCGCTTCGTGCCTTATACTCCAGTGTCGAATCAGGTAGCACGCTGAAAGACTGAGATGCGCTCCGCGCCTTATACTCCAGCATCTCCCAAGAATCATCTGATCGACTGAGAAGCGCTTCGCGCCTTATACTCCAGTGTCGAATCAGGTAGCACGCTGAAAGATTGAGCCGCTTCATGCCTTACGCTCCAAAATCTCCCAAAATCATCTGATCGACTAAGCCGAATCAGGTAGCACGCTGGGATTGGCGAAGATTCAAAGACTGAGGATGCGAATTTACCATCTCATAAGGCAAGATCAAAAGTTGACTTGGTTCAATTCATAATTTCTAATTTTTTTTGGAGCTGCTTTTCTCGGGATTAAATTTTGAATTACCTTTCCTAAACCTGGAACTATTTGGATTCGTATTTGCTTTTAATTCCTGAAATCGAAGATCAGTCATATTAAAGTTGGCTTAATTTCCTCCTAACCTGGAGTCGTACCAAATCAATTTTCAAAGTTCCAGAGTCAAACAAGACTCTCAAATCAAATCAATTTCCAAGGAATTGAAACCAATTATGCTCAAATCAGATCTATTTTCAAAGAATCAGAGCCAATCGGGCTCAAATCAAATCAATTTTCAAAGAATCAGAGCCAATCAGGCTTAAATTAGATCAATTTTCAAAGAATTGAAACCAATCAAGTTAGATCTATTTTCAAAGAATCAGAGCCAATCGGGCTCAAATCAAATCAATTTTCAAAGAATCAGAGCCAATCAGGCTTAAATTAGATCACTTCTCAAAGAATTGAAACCAATCAAGTCAGATCTATTTTCAAAGAATCAGAGCCAATCGGGCTCAAATCAAATCAATTTTCTAAAATCAGGAGTCAATTAATTTTCAAAAGTCCGGAGTCAAACAGACTCTAATTAAATTAATTCCTCAAAATTAGGAGTCAATTAGATTCCAATCAAAATTCAAATTTCAAAGAAATCCAGAGTTGGTTAGACTCAATTATTCAGTTTTCCAAAACTTGGAGTCAATTAGACTCCAATCAAATCAAATTTCAAAGAAACCCAGAGTTGATTAGACTCAATTATTCAGTTTTTCAAAATTTGGAGTCAATTAGACTCCAATCAAATCAAATTTCAAAGAAACCCGGAGTCGATTAGACTCATTTTATTCATTTACCGCAAGCGGGTGTTCTTGACAGAATTTTCAACAAGTAAGGGCTAATCTCAATTTACAAAAGGGCTTAATAACTTATTTTTCAAATCTCGGGGGTCCCTTTGAAATGAGGGAAAATTTTAAAGGACACGTGAGCAAAATTCGGGGGGTCTTATTATAAATATGAAAATTAGAATGAAAAGGGGCAACCTGACCACGCGGCGGCACTCGGTGAGGGTAGCCAGCACCCACTGAGTGCCGGCCGGCAATCACCAAATGCCGCGCGGCACTCCGCGAGTGCCGGCAACTTTTCGCCGAGTGCCGGCCTGATTAGCAGTGTATAAAACTTGATTGTTTTCTCTTTCTTTTTCATTCTCTCTTCTCTCTTCTCTCGGGTTTTCTCTCAAAAAAATCTTCTCCCTTTTGATCCTCGACCCAAGAATCCAAACATCAACAAGGTATGTTCATTCCTTTAATCATCAAGATTACATCTTTACTTGATTTAGTGTTTGAAATCATGTTTCTACATGTTATTTGATCTTCTTCCTCCAAGATTTTCTTCATATAAACATGGATTTCTCCTCTTTTTGCTTGTAGATCTTTCAATGGCTAGTGGTTCAGGATCTTATGGTCCCCCTAAGAAGAAGTACAAACCCAACCCGGTCCACAACTCCTCATTCTTACTCGCCGACCCCGGGGCACACCTCTCGGCACGGGCTTTCAATAGATTGGTATACTCTAAACCCATTTTATGCTTATGATGAGATAATGCAATGTAATGCTATGAATGATGAGCGATGTGTGCATGAATGCCCCCCTCCCCTCTTTATGCTAATGCGATGCCATGTAGTATATGATACACAATGTATGTATGAATGCGTTTATGGCTCTTGTGCACTTAGATGTATTCAACCTCTTTTTATGATCCCCCTCCCTTTTTGAGTTGGTTTCCTTGGGTAGAATGTCATGATTGGGGTTCCATTCTTGGTATTGTGCTTTCTCTTATTGCCTTTATTTGGGTTCATTAACTTTCCATGCTTATGAATTCCAATGTTCTATTCGTCCAACGCTAAAGGGGGACATCAATCCCGCGAGGCGTTCGGATGAATTATGTTTTAATGAACCTGAAAATCTATTGTCGCATAACCCAGAGCTTTACTTTCTCTTATTTTCGAATCAATAAGTCGCTCAAACCCAAAAGAATTTTTTCTTATTTTCAAATCAAACGAGTCGCTTAGACTCAAAGAAAATTTTCTTATTCTTATTATCAAATCAAACGAGTCGTTTAGACTCAAAAAGAATTTTTTTTATCTTAAAAAACAAGTTGCTTAGACTTCAAAGAAAATTTTCTTCTTCTTATTCTAAAAAAAAACGAGTCGCTTGGACTCAAAAGAATCTTTTTTATTTTCAAACAAAGAAAATTTTCTTATTCTTATTCTCAAATCAAACGAGTCGCTTATACTCAAGAATTTTCCTTATTTTTATCACCTAAAGAACCTGATCACTTTATCTTCTTCCTTTCCCTTATTTGTTGTTTTTTTTTTCTTGTTCTCTTTTTTTTTTGCAGACTCCAGAGTTTGTCCTCAAGGGTCATGGGAGCATGGCTCACGGCCGGAGGTGGTACGAGGAGCTCTCTGATGATGTTAGAACCTTGGTCAACAATGCTGGATTCGGGCTCTTCACGTTGCTTTTAGAGAAGAGTACGAATGACATGACCCATATCCAGGCCCTAGCGGAGAGGTGGTGGGATACAACGAATACCTTCCACATGCCCTTTGGGGAGATGACGATGACCCCTTTGGACCTCGCCATGATCACTGGCGTTCTGTTCGGTGGCCTTCCCATTGCTCGCTACAACGATCTCCAGACTCGTCATGAGGAGATTATTGACTTACTCGGGGCCCATCTAGGAGATTTTATAGTGCCGGCGAAGTGGTTCTTGGATACTTTCCGGGGTCAGGCCTTTACTGACGATCAGATGGCTAGGGCCTTCATTATGTATGTGTTGGGTTGCTCGCTGATGAGCACAAAAGGGGATACGATCAATCTAGGGTACTTGGCTTCCCTCACAGACGTCGACCGCATCTCCCAGTATAACTGGGGAAGGGCAGGGCTAGCTACTCTCTATAATCATATGAGCGAGGTCTCCAGGGGGAATTCCCCTTCCACTGGCGGGTATTGGAGAGCCTGGGAGGTACAACTTTATTATTTTTCAGAAAACTTTCCCCTTTTTCTTTATTTACCTTTTCTAATTTTATTTTTTGGAAACTGAATTCATTCTTTTCTTTTCCTTTTGCAGATATGGTCTCATGAATACCTCCGCATGAGGGCTCCTCGTACTCGGGACAGCGAGGCCGCTATCATGCCCCAGGGCTTAAAATGGAGGAAGGAAGCAACGGGCCGAAAGGTCGGGGCCCATGACTTTGTTGGTTATAGGAACCTCCTTGTCAACCTACGTGAGGTTCATGTGGAGTGGAATCCGTGGGCGGCGGCTCTCCCAGAGGCTGGTGAAGCGATTCAAGCGGCGATGGCCCCTACTAGAATGAGGATCCTGATGGTGGGCGAAGCATGTCGAGAGTGGTACCTTGGCGAGAGGGTGACTAGGCAGTCTCTTGCCGCCCCAAATTTCTATGTGCCGAGAGCTCCTCCTGCTACTATGAGGAGCATGGAGACCCTGGATCACGACGACTTGGTGGCTGCTCTAGACGGGGAAAATATTGCAAATTTTCTGGACGGTCCAGATGGTTATCCTACCTTCAGACTAAACTCTCTCATGCACAATTTTCCTCTCATGGATGTCGTTAGGGTAAAAACTTTTATTATACTTTTTATTTCTGCCTCTACCCCTTTTTTCTCTTTTTTAAAATATGCTGTCATTTAATATTCAAATTCTTATTTGCAGCCTGTTCCCGGGGTTGCCGAACCCCCAGCTCTCCCGCAGTAGAATTGGAGTGTTCCCATGGTTGATATGGGTCAGGAGACCATGTACCAGTTGACCCCTTACACTCAGAATGTTCCATCCATCCCTCTACAGTATGATACTGTCCCCAGGGACTATGCCGAGGAAGGTTTATCGTATGCGCACACTGTCCAGCATTGGATTCATGGCCATGAATGGAGGGTAAATTCCTCTCTTGTTGGAAACAAATCCCTTATTATTTTCGAAATTCGAATCATCACCCTTATTCTTTTCAAAAATCAAGAGGTTTTCTTATTTCTTTTCAAAAAAATTCAAATGACCGCCTTTTATTATTATAAACTGCATTCTAATTCTCTTTTTCTCTTTTTCTCAGGCTGATGGAGCAAGGGCCAATGCTGACCTTCAGGCTAGGGCTATGGTATCACATTCTTCCTTTTTCTCCTTTTTTTTTTACATTACTTAATTCGTTTATTCTTTCTTACAGGAAGCTGAGATGGTTGCTCTGAGGAGGCAGATCCAGGAGTTCCAACTGAGCCAAGGCGGCGGCTATCAAGGGGGTGCTGGCGGCAGTGGCCAAGGCGGCGGCTATCAAGGAGGTGATGGAGATGGTGGAGAGGGCGGAGATGGTGGTGATGGAGGAGCTGGAGGAAGCCAGATAGCCCCGCAAGCACCTAGAAGGAATCCTCGTCGTAGACGAGGATAGCTTATCTCCTTCTTTTATTATGTTATGTTATGTCCCTGCGAGGACAAAGAATTCTGAACTCTTTTTTCAATTTATTTAGGCGAATTAGCAGTACTCATGCATGGTGGTCTGTGTGCCTATTTTGAACTTGTTTATATTCATGCTTGATTGCTTCCCCGACTTAGTTTTAAAACTTTATTCCTTTTGCTGAATATGAATATGAATGCCCTTTTCTTGGCTTTATTTTTGATGAATGGTGCAAACAATTAGTGCTGGGATGATGATTGGTGACATTTTTTTTTTCAAATTCTATGCAGGTTTGGGCTGATTAAAGTTACAAAAGAGATCCATGTGCCTTCTAAATCCTGGCCGGCACTCAGTGAAGCTGGCCGACATTCATTGAATGTCGCGCGGCACTTAGTGGATGCCGGCCGACACTCAGTGGATGCCGCTACTTTACATCGAGTGCCGGTCCGGGCCCTTTTTCTTTATAAGCTGTCATTTGCCCATTTTAGGTTCATTCGAGATTTCCAGAGCCCTTTGCCTTTTTTGCATTCAAAATTTTTCTTCTATATCCTCCTCCTTTCTTCATGGCCCCCATTAGTTCCGACATTCTATACCCATGGATGGATTCTCTTTCCGGCATCGACCGAATCAACTTTGAGTCTCACAGACTGACGGATCTTTTCGCATTTCACCATATGGCTCTAGACGAGGGCTTACTTCGAGCAGCTATCATGTGTTGGGACCCTTCTCTGCACGTCTTTCGGTTTGGTCACGAGGAGGTTTGTCCTCTTTTTGAGGAGTTCAGTGCCATCCTCCACACCGATCCCTATGCCGACTTGATCATTCCACAGGTTCAGGCGGGATATATCCAGGATTTATCGGCCCTTCTTGGTATTTCCCGGGGTGCAGCCAGTTCCTTCGTTCGGGATCGACACATCGATTTTGACCGCCTTTCCTCCACTTATGCACCCGTTGGTGATCCTGACGATGGGAGATATCAGGTTATCAGGCGGAATGCCCTCTCCTTGGCGATGCTTTCCCACTTCTTATTTCAGTCTTCCACTGACATCCTGATTCCGGTCGTATGTGGCCTTCGAGAGATGCAGAGTGCCGTTATGCTCGTTCTTGGGGAGACCTTGCTGGGCTTGGATTATGCACATACCGCGGGATTGATGCTGTTTTCGGGGTCACCTCACGTTTTGCAGATTTGGCTCTTCGAGCGCTGAGGCTTCTTCGCTCGCCCTTCCCTCGGGAGATTGCTTTCCTATGATTGCATGGGTGTCCGTTACCCTTCCCGTACAGTTACTAGCTGGCTTGCTTGGTTTCGAGGCTTGAGCTACGAGGACATCTGCTGGATATGCCCCCGATGGTCTTATTGCTCCGTCGCGGTACGACTTCCTGGGCACCCAGGGATTTGGTTGCCTGGTCTGCGAGCCACCATCTTTTACATCCCTAGCCGGGTAGTCTGCCAGTTTGGCTTGTTCCAGGACATCCCTGATGCTATTACCGCTGATTTCTCGAGGAGTTCCGCCCTACGCCCTTCTACCGTGAGGATATTCGCTGAGGCTTGGCATGATAGGGTATCGGCTCCCTTTCGGAGGACTCCAGCTTCAGTTGTCCCGACCGTAGTGTATTTGCTTGAGATCCAGACCCTGGTCAGGGAATAGCTTCTAGATAGACAAAATGAAAAGGGAAAAAGAACAAGACTTTAAAATTTTTGACAAATTCTGCTTAACTTTTGCTGTGTTTCATTTTCTGTGATGCATTTTCCTTTTTTTTTTTTTTTTTTGCTTCCTTCTTTTTGAAAGCTCTTTTTTTTTTTTTTTGTATTCCGAAAAATGCCCTAATCATGTTGAATCAAAGTTAGCACTCCTTTAATTTCTTTGGGTTATGAACAGTTTTCCTCCTCTCAATGTCTCTTTCAGCTTTTATTACTCTTTCATGAGTCTTGCTTAGTTTCAATCCCTCTATATAATGAATTCTTGCCTGTTTCCACATGATGCATATCTTGATAGCTAGTAGATCCAGAAATGGGTTTAGGCTTTGTCTGGGTTCATCGGTTCTAGCAAACGAAGTTTGCCCCTGGTTTCGGGACTTAGATGTGGTTCTTGGACAAATGCAAGTTTGCCCCTAGTTTGGCATGACGAAACTCGGGACATTTAACTTTGTTTGGGCTTTATTTGGACCGAGGGCCCTGTGAGCCCGCCTACTTATCCCCTAATGGGTATCAGGTCCGCAGTAGTTCATCTAAGGCTAGAAAGAACACACACATTTTTTGTTATTTTGTGACCGAACCGAGCGGGTTGCCTACGTATCCCCTAACGGGAATCAGGTCGAGCGTAGTTCATTGACTCTGGAGGGTTTGAAAGGCAAGGTTTCAAGCAAAATATTTTTTGAGGCGATCGAGGTTGATTGGTTGTTTAAACTCAACCCCATCCAGGTCCATGAGATAAGCGGCTCCTCCGGAGAGAAGTGTCTTGATAATGTATGGTCCGACCCAGTTAGGTTTGAATTTCCCTCGTGGGTCATAAACAAGCGCTTTAAGTTCTTTGAGGACCAGGTCGCCCTCAGCAAGCTTCCTTGGGTGAACCTTTTTGTTGAAAGCACGAGCTATCCTTTTCTGATATCCCCGAGTATGGTTTACAGTAGCCAACCTCTTTTCATCGAATAACATCCATTTCTCATATCTCCCTTACAACCATTCCAGTTCGGTTACCTCGCACTCTGCCAAAACTCTTAAAGATGGTATTTCGACTTTCACTGGCAAAACAGCCTCCATCCCGTAGACCAATGAGTATGGCGTAGCCCCGGTTGAGGTTCTCACGGAAGTTCGATATCCCAACAAAGCGAAAGGTCATTTTTTATGCCAATCCCTGTACGTATCCGTCATCTTCCCCAGGATTGCCTTTACATTTTTGTTTGCGGCCTCTACTGCTCCATTTGTTTGTGGTCTGTATGGTGAGGACTGGTGGTGGGTAATCCTATACTTCTCTAGGAACGGAATAACCCCTCCCTGAAAATGACTCCCATGGTCAGAAATAAGCTCATTTGGCACCCCGTATCTACAGATTATATTCTTCTGGATAAAACTCGCCATATCTTTTGCCTTCAGAGTTGCATATGATGCCGCTTATACCCATTTGGTAAAATAGTCTATTGCCACAATTATGTACCGGTGCCCGTTTGAAGCTTTCGGAACGACTTCCCCGATGATATCGATACCCCATACAGAGAATGGCCAAGGGGCGGTCATGCTATAGAGCTGGGAAGGTGGGGTATGCATTAAGTTCGCATGAACCTGACATTTATGGCATCTCCTGACATACTTACAGCAATCCTTATCTAAAGTCGTCCAATAGTATCCCTGCCGGATTATCTTTTTGGCCAACATGTGTCCGTTCATGTGGGGCCCACAGACTCCTTCATGTATTTCTTCCATCATCTTTCGCGCTTCCCTTCCATACAGACACTCTAAGTTATAGCCAGTGTAAGACTTCTTCCACAACTTTCTGGCGTAGATCACGAATTGAGCTGAAAATCTTCTAAATGCTTTCTTATCCTTTTCTGAAGCTCCCTCAGGATATTTTCCTTCTTCGATAAAGTTCCAGACATCAGCATACCATGGTATCTCAACCTCCTCCTCTTCTTCAATGGCGGCGACTGTTTCAAATGAAGGTCGGGTTCTCTCTTCTATAGACAAAGGGATCATGGAGACTCCCACAGGAATTTGGATCATTGAGGCTAAGGTTGCTAGGGAATCTGCCAATTGGTTCTCCTCACGGGGAAGGTAGTAGAACGAAATTTTTCTGAATTGCACCTTCAGGCTCTCTAGGTATTCATGGTAAGGTCTCAATTTCTCATGCTTTATTCTCCAGTCACCCCTCACTTGTGATATTATCAGATTAGAGTCCCCGAAAACATCGATCTTTTCCACTCTCAAAGCCAAGGCTGCTTCCATCCCAATTATACAGGCTTCGTATTCTGCCGTGTTATTGGTTGAATTATACTTAAGCTTAACGACCAATGGGGTGGGGGCCCCGCTAGGCAATATGAGGATAACTCCAACCCCGTATCCTATCTGATTGGCTGCTCCATCGAAGTACATTTTCCACAGGTTCTCCTTCACTTCCATTACTTCCTCATCTGGAAACCTAAATTTTTCCTCTTTCTTTGGATTCTATGGCAAGGTCAGCTAAGTACTCGGCGACGGCTCTCCCTTTGACAGATTTGGAAGTGACATATCTGATATCGAATTCGGTTAGCATCATGGTCCATCGGGATATTCTACTGGTTAGGACGGGCTTTTCAAAGAGATATTTGAGTGGGTCCATTCGGGATATTAGGGTGACAGGGAAGGGTAACATGTAATGCCTAAGGCGACGGGTACACCACACCAAGGCCCAACAAGCTTTTTCCAAAGGTGAATAGTTCAACTCATATCCGGTCATTCTCTTTCTTAGGTAGTAAATAGCTTTTTCCACACGCCCCTCTTCCTCTTCTTGGGCCAACATGCATCCCATCGAGTTCTCGGTTACAGATAGATATAGCAATAAGGGCTTCCCAGGTTTAGGAGGTGATAGGACGGGTGGGTTTTGAAGGTAGGTTTTGATTTTTTTGAAGGCTTTTTGGCATTAGCCATCCCATTCGAACTTTTCCCATTTTCTCAACAATTTAAACAATGGATCACAGGTCATGGTGAGTTTGGATATGAAGCGGCTGATGAACTGTATTCTCCCTAGGAACCCTCTCAATTCCTTTTCATTCTTCGGTGAAGGCATTTCGGTTATGGCTTGGATTTTGGTGGGATCTACCTCAATTCCTCTCTGTGTGATTATAAATCCTAGCAATTTCCCAGTGGTGACCCCGAAGCTGCATTTTTACGGATTTAGCCTCATTCTGAACTTTCTTAGCCTTTCGAAAAATTTTCTCAACGCCTCCAAATGCCCTCCTCTTTCCTTAGACTTTACTATCATGTCATCCACATAAACTTATACTTCTTTATGAATCATATCATACAGCAACGTAGTGGCAGCTCTCTGGTAGGTCGCACCTGCATTCTTAAGCCCAAACGGCATAACTCTATAACAGTAAGTCCCCCAAGGTGTGATAAAAGTTGTTTTCTCTCTATCCTTTGGCGCCATCAAGATCTGGTTATACCTTGAAAACCCATCCATGAAAGACAGAAGTTCATGCCCTGCGGTATTATCTACTAATACGTCGATGTGGGGTAAAGGGAAATCGTCTTTAGGGCTAGCTTTGTTCAAATCTCAGAAATCTACACAAACCCTAACACGACCATCCTTTTTAGGAACCGGTATAATATTGGCAACCCATTCAGGATACTCAGTGACAATCAAGAATCCAGCCCTTAGTTACTTTTCAACCTCCTCTTTCAATTTAAGCGCCCATTCAGGCCTCATTTGCCTCAATTTTTGTTTTATGGGTTTTGAGTTTAGGAAAAGGGGGATATGGTGTTGTACAATTTCTGGATCAATTCCTGGCATATCATCATAAGACCATGCAAAGACATCTTTGAATTATTTTAATAGATTGATTAATTCTTTGCTTTCCTCATTATTAAGTATGGAGCCAATAGAAATATTTTGTGGATTATCTTCATTTTCCAGATTAATGGTTAAAGTGCCTTCCATGATTTTGCATGCAGGTTCATTTTCTTTTTCAATCAATTTTTGTAATTCATGAGGTATTTCATAATATTCATCACATGCATCACAGTTATTATTATGCACAGTTAAGTAAGCAGAATTAGTCACATTCTCATTAACTTTTTTTGGAGCAATTACAACAGACATAGAAATTGAAAGACGCCTCATTTGGGCCAATACAGACTCTGGGTGAGGGGGATACTTATTACTAGACTCAAAGACCCACTCTTTCTTGCTTTCCCCTCCCATATCAGCGATGAAGCAATCTTCCTGTTCCTCTTCTTAAGTGATCTCTTATATTTCCACTTCCTCTGGTTTCCCTTCATATGCTGGTTTCTCCCTTTCTTTATTCCCCTTGCTTTCTTCTTTATCCCGGCTTTTCCCATCTTCATCCTTAATCTCTGCAGAGCTCCCCTTTTCGGTCCCCTCGCACCCTTCTTCTAGCAGGTCCTTCATTGCCGAGCCATCCAGAGTATATACCCAGTCCTGAACAATGGCAGATTTTGCAGGCTGTTGAAGATAAGGGTCCTTATAATCAGATAAGTCATGTGCAAAGAATATCTCGAATCCCGGCTTCATACGCTTTTCCGCTTTATCCAACCACGGCTCTGGAAAATCGTAAAATGGAGAATCTTCCCCTTGCTTGACGAAATACCCATTAAGAGTTTTCAAGTATGGTTCCAACGGTGCATCGGTTGCTTTCTTCTTCTTCTTCAATTCTTCCTTGGTTGGCGAGTACCCTAGCCCGTGAGTGTGGGTTTGTGTAACGATATTTGGGAATTCTGAAAATCCTTGGTGTTTCTTACCTAAACCCATTCCTGGGAAGAACCCCATTTTTCTCATGATCCAGGCCACCAACGGACTGGTGTATTGATCAAAATATAGTGGTAAAAACTCCTTCGGCTTCCCCTCTTCTATGACATTAATGAACTCAAACCCACCCAAACTTGCTTCACCTTCTTGTATCTGTACTTCTAAAATCGGAGCACTTGATGAGGCCCCAGATACATTTATCCAGCTATCCCCCAGAAGATCGCATACCTTGTTTTTCCAAATGTACTTAACTTTCTGATGGATGGTTGATGGAATGGCACCCAAACTATCAAGCCACGGCCTTCCCAGAAGCAGGTTAAATGATGCAGGAATGTCAATGATTTGGAATTCTGTTTCCCTTTCACCGGTCCCAACAGAGAGATTTAGAAAGATGATCCCCATAACTGCCCGTAGAGTATTATCATAAGCCCTCACTTTTTGTTCTGATGGTATAAATATGGATTCATCGAGCCCCATCCTTTTGGCTGTTCGAAAAGGGCATACATTCAATGCAGACCCGTTGTCAACGAGGCAAGCGGGTAGAATTTCCTAGACACTCCACGGTAACGTGCAACGGCTTATTGTAAACAGGTCCCCCAGGAGGTAAGTCAGCTTCGGAGAAAGATATAGCGAGAGTTGGACTCCTGTTGATCATGCCGACGAGATCTTCTGGAGTAACATTAATAGAGACGTCCGATTGATTGAGAGCATTGAGGACTGCTTGTCTATGACGCTTGGAAGCGATTAGCAACCCCCAAATAGTGATATTTGCTTGTGTCTTCTTCATCTGTCTTAAAACTCTGTCCTCTTCTTCTTCCTCATTCAGTTTCCCTTTCCCTTTATTCATTTCATGCCCTGGGTGATCTTCCTCAAGTTTGTGTGGTTTAAAATGCCTTCCGGATCGTGTGAGGTGACTAATTTCTTCTTTGACCCAAAGTCCATCCTGTGCTTCAGCAACTTTCAAACCTTCCTCCTCACTTTCATACCAAAGGTCCTCCTTAACTTTATTGTGATCCTGAATGTCGTCTCCTTTGTACCAAAGTGAATTGTCAGCTTCAGGTGCCCACCAATTTGCGTCAACAGCCCCTTCTATTTCTTTCCCTTTGCCTTCATCTACCAGCCCTTTTAAAGTGCAGATTTGTGAATCCTCCAACATTTGATAAGCTTTTCTCGGACTTCCCAACTTAGTGATCAATGCTGATGGATCAAAAGAGCTCCCCTCATTTCCCAAGTAATAAATTCTGGATGGTGGTAAGGCATGATGATCTGGTAGCGGATTCTGGTAACATTTGGCGGGTTGGTGGGTGGTTCAGATATTACTTTCTTATCAATCAAGTCTTGGATCTCATGTCTTAATCGTAAACACCGATCAGTTGAGTGCCCCTGTTCCTGATGGAATTTGCAATATAGATCAGATTTGAAATTTGGAGGTGGTAGATTCGGTCTTGGTCGTGGCTCCAGCAAGCGAAGGTGTCCTTTTGCCAATAATGTATCAAGAGCTGTGGATAATGATACTCCCAATTCTGAAAACCTCCTTAAAGGCTTATCCCCTCCCCTCTTTGGGTAACTTCTGGCTACATCGAACTTCTTCTCGGGTTCGCTCAGTGCGTTCACATCTGTAGGTCCTGAATGGCCTCCTGAATGCCCTCCTCCTGTTCCATAATTCGGACGTCTGTACCTGTTTGCTGGCTCCTCTCTTTTGATTAACCCTTCCTGTATCGCGTCTTCGATTCTGGTCCCTACATCAAACACTTCAGCAAAGGTGTTGAGGGATTGGAACCTCATCTTCTCCTGATAGATGGGTTGGAGGTTCTTCATCAGCATTCGGATTTGCTCCTTTTCAGTCGGCCTTTGTACCATCTTAGCAGCCTTTCCCCTCTATCGGCTCAGAAATTCGGCAAAAGATTCTTTGTTCCCCTGTCGGGTAGTCTCTAAATCCCTGATAGTAACATCTAAATCCTGATTGTATTCATATTGGGCTACGAATGCTTTGACCACTTCTTCCCAATTTCTGGTTTTCCCCGGCTCCAGAGTGAGGTACCAAGACAAAGCAGCCCCAGTTAACGTCTGCTGAAACAAGACTGCCATCATGGTTGTGCTCAAGCCACTAGGCTGAAATGCCCTTATACACATTCTGATGTGGCTACGAGGGTTCCCCGTTCCATCAAATTTATCGAACACAGGCATTTTGAAACTTGCAGGTAATACTTCACAGACCCCTTCATATAATCCTTCCAATTCCAACAAGTAGGTATCAACTCCATGGGTCTTTCGGACCACCCTTTCCAATTTCTCCATTTTCTCAGCCATCATCTTATCTTTCTCAGCCCTTTCCTTTTCTAGTTTCTCCTTTTCTGCTCTCAGTGCTTCAACCCCTTCTGTTTCATCAAACCAAACTTCATCCCTGTGAGGAGGATCATTGGTCGGCGGCTGTCGTGCTAGTGCTTCTATCATGGTCATCATTCTAGTCATTTGGCCCGCCTGTTGTTCCATTACAGCTCTCAACTCTACTATTTCCCTTGCATTTGCTTCTTGTGCCATGTCTCTTCTTACTAACCTTGCAGCAGAATCTCTCTACCAGACTGTGCTCGTAGCTGTTTCTATCTTTTACCTACAATCACGTTTTCCCAATTATTATTATTTTTCCTATTCTAACAACTTTTCAATTATTTATCCCTTTTCACCACTATTTTCACTATTCTTATGATCATTCATCATTTTTTTATTAGTTGATTTTATTATATGCTTTCATGAATGATTCATATGCCACACAGATGCAATGTATGTGTGTGTGTGTGCCTATTCCATATGCCAAAGAAAAAGAAAAAAAAATCCTAATTCTAACATATAAGCACATAAGCACATAAAATCTTCATCCATGTCAAGTGCGTTAATTTCTCCTTTCGTTGTGATCCTTACTACCCCTTCAAAGTTTGAAAATTTTAAAGAAATTTTGAAATTCTTTTGATGAGCATTTTCCTAGCAACATTTCTTAATAAAAAAATGATTGGGTTGGAACTTTTCGCTTTAGAATTTATTTCAAAAGCATCTCTTTGATTGGGGAGATTTCTCAAATACTATTCTCAAAATCTTTCTTCTTTTTTTTTTTTTTTCTTTTCTTTTTTTAAAAATCCATTTGAAAATGATTCCTTTCAAAAACAATTTCCAAGATTTTTGAGAATGTGCAAACATACCTTAACAAGGGTTGATTTGGAAAGTGAATTCCAAAGATCTCTCCCCCTTTTAAAAAAAAAAAAGTGATTGGAAACTTTGGAATAAAGATTACAAAAAAAAAATCCATTTGCTTTCAAAGATAGATTTAAAATTCTTTGGGTAGAAGGATCACATGATCGGATTATCACCGTACTTTTCATGAATTTGGATGCATACAAGGTCAATGATGCTTAGCTAACATGATATAAGAAGTATAATCTTATAATCAAGGTTCGGCATGTTCTCCAAATGTCGTGGAACATGAGGAGAAATTGCTAAAATGTGATTAAAAGATTATACATCTTTTATTAAGCAAGTATCGTCATCATCTCAAGTAATCCCTTCCGGGCATACAAAACTTCCTAACATATAATCTTAATCAAGAGTTGATTTCCTAAGATTGAAAGGTTCTATAGAAACTACTATGCAAAAGGCCGGGTTTTGGTCAAATAAGGGACCCTTGACACACACCCGATAGGATGCTTCATATACCAACATATGGTACGAGATCAAGGGTGATCACACGACCCCATGATGGCTTGACCGACCGGGTTGCCCCGAGCCTCCAAGGTCATAGTTCCGTGCAATCGACTGGCGAGACATGAAAGTGCAATGCAACGGGCACACAAAAATTAACTAATTCGATTAAAGGATGCTTTCAAGTCTAATCCTCGAGTGAACCCAAAATAAGAAATTTTGGTCTGCGAAACCAGAGATTCTGGGTTTGATCCCCAGCAGAGTCGCCAGATTGTGGATATCGCAGTTTAACTTACCCACAGCTTTTTTTTTTAAATTCTTTTTCAAAAGAAATTTCTTTAAAGAGTCGCCACTTAATTTTTTTTAAAAGGAAAATTAAGAAATCATTTTAAAAGCAAATTGATCTTTTGCGAAACCAAAGATAAACCGGGTCCGAGGATTATGGAATGAAAGGGGAAGGAGCCCGACAGACTAAAACACCCCCTTTCATCCTATCTCGCGATAGGCCTCTACTCAACATCCTATTTAATCAAATTAATGATCTAAGCGTGCCCTCAATTAATACATATGTACATATACATTACACAAGCATGTTGGAAATGGTATAAAATCGCTAACGACAAAATATCATTCATAAGCCACGTAATTCAAGTAGCAAGCAACATGATATGCAATAGAGAACTAGAAAACATACCCGGTATCCGGCCGCAAATATTAAACGTGCAATGCATGCAAGGACAAAATAAATCTAAGAAAAGGTCTCTAACACATATATACACATAAGGCAAAACCTAGGCTAAGGTGTCGCACATGGAGTCAAAAATCAATATAAATCAAAGAATAGAATTGAACTAGAGAAGAGTTGAGAAATTGTACCTCAAATGTGCTACAAAACAAAGGTTAGTACACATGCCTTAGACAAGATATAATAAAAAATAATTAATCCTAAGTCATGTTCAATTAGATACAACTTAGACAAGAGATAAATCCTACTTATGAATACTAACATGTATGAATGAATGCATGAATATGAACACGAATGAGATATGAATTTATTCACTAATTTAGATCCCTAAGCCTCTGAGTTTAATCTAAATTATCATTATTCAAAACATGATTTGGGTCCGAAGACATTAGGAGACCATCTAAGTTGAAATAAATAACATTAGACAAAAACAGTAGCAGTTTTTATGAATTACAGAGAGCAGACCGGACTTTCAAAGCTAGAAAAACCAAAGTTACAACGGTTGGATCTTAATGATTTTCGGATATGATATGCCTCTGTGAGTCTAGTTTCCATCCCAAAAATAAAATCAAGGTTTGAATGGTTAGATCTCCTGGAATATGGAAAACACTAGACATCACTCAGCATTCTACAACCTTCTGTCCAGAATTCTTGCATGATTTTTTAAAAATAGTAAAATAATCAGAATTGCTTTGTTCTTTTTAGGGTGATTTCCTAAGACAGTAATCTACTTAGAAAAAATTATTTTGGGTCACAAACACCTTATTGAAATCCCGATTTATTTATTTCAAAAGGATGTTGCTGTGCTGAAATTCTGGACAGATTGTTGTTACTTCCTAAAACTCATGACCAAACCATTTTAAACATGAAAACACCTTAAAAAAAAAATTACAGTGGTAGAATATTGTGTTATTGACACTTTCCCGTTGGTTTCACTTTATTTCAACGGTTAGATTTCGAACTAAAAATCCTTGATCGAAAACAGTTCGTGAATTCACTATTTTCGTTTTGCTAGTTCAACTTTGTTGGTTGACCTCAACTATTAAATCATAATGTTGGGCTTAAACCAAATCACCTCTTCTACCATTTAATGGTCATTGAAGACTAAGGACATCTTTAGACTTATGGATTTTTGATGAAGTACGAAATGAACTTCACAAAATCCAAAACAATGAACTCAAACTCATGGACCAAAACTTGAGTTCAAAACATTACTCCTACCACTTGGTGGTCATTGGAGGCTAAAGACACACATACATGTAGGTTTTGGATGAAGTATAGAGAACTTCTCAAAACCCAAGGAAGAGATTAGTCTAAGCCATAAAAGTGGACTTAAACTAAACTACTTCTCCTACCATTTGATGGTCATTGGAGACTAAAAAAAAACAAATCTACTCTAATCTCCATGGAATATAGTATGAATTCCATAAGATTCATAGTAAAGAGATCCTAGTCATGAGTTGATATTAGTATCTCACAACTATGTGTAGATTATGACCATGGTTCATTTTAATCTCCATATGGATCATAAGATCATAGGAAACTAAGGAATCAAACTCAAAGAGACTCATTAAGATTTGTAAAATCTCATGAATCTTATGAGGAAAATAGGAAATAAGAAATCAAAGTTTATTTAGAAAATTAGGAACAAAAATTCTTCAAATTTTATCTCAAACCCAAGGCATCAATTGGATCCAAATTAATGAAATGTTATGAGATTCAATCACAAGTTCTAAGTGGTGTGTGATGAAATGGGATAAGAGGAGAGGTTTTAAAAATGTGAAAAAGTTCCTAGAACTAAGAACTTGTGATTGAATTAGCCTAACTCTACCAAGGATTAAGAGGTTACCTCTATGACCTCGAAGAATTCTTCAATTTCTTATGAAGCTCTTCCAAGATCTTCAAATTCTCCTCAAAGTTCTTCCAATTCTTCAAGAAATTCTTCTCTTCTTCTCAATTTTCTACATGATTCTTCTCTCTCTCCCAAAACTCAAGTATATATCTTGTATATATATAAAATGATTCAAAAGCCCCCTCCTCAAATGAAGATGAAGGTCTCTTTTTATAGACCTCATTATCTCAAGGATAAATGGGTAAATTCGGGTGGAGACCCATGTACAAAGTTTTCTTCTAGAACATGTGAGAAAAGCAGTCTGTTACAGCCAGCGACACTCGACGGGTGCCGGCGGCATTCACTGAGTGCCGGGCGGCACTCACGGAATGCCGGGCGGCAACCCGTGAGTGCCGGCGCGGCACTCAGTGAGTGCCGCCGGGTTTTCCGGGTGCCGGGGTTAACTGAATTTGCTCCTTTTTAAATTTTCGAAAGGAATATTAATCAAAACTTAATTTTGTGATTTATCTTTATATATTTATATATATTTGTGCTAAAATGCACCCATGTGGGTGGTATGGACCCATGTGGGTGATATGCACCCATGTGCATGGTATATTCTTCAATATACTATGCTTTTCTTACTATTCATTATTATATATTTTTTTTCAAGAGACAATTTTTCTTTATTTAAAACTCTCTTTTTTTATCATTTTTATTTTATACTTCTTTTAAAAAAAAACCTTTTTATATGTATATTGAGCAAATTCTCAGACTGATTTCTTCATGTGTTCTTCAATATTTGGGTCTCTCCCGAATACCCAAATCCTCTCTCTTTTTATTTTTTAATTTTGCAAATTTAATCTTGAAGAACATCTTGAAGTTTTTGAATTTCTTGGAAAATCTTCGAACGTCACGGTCATCGTCATCATCGGTCTTTGAGAGGTAACCAATCCCTGGATTTGACGTTTGGTCAAAATTGGGGTGTCTACACATTCCTTGTGGAGTCTTGTTTTGAAAATGTATTCATTACATAGATGGAATTGAGGGACTTGTAATATATGATAATTTAGAATCATGGAAATTGATTAAGATTACTAAGCTTACATGTTTATCTCCTCTTCTTTTGTATCCGACTCAAGCTATGTACATTGAATTCTCTACAATGCTCCACATGGCACCTATGTGGAATTTTCTCCACACAACCTTTTATCTATGTGGCTTTTTCTACTCTTGAAACCCTTCATTACGTTATCTTCTTCTCGCCTCTCTGAATTGCTTCAAACGTCCATTCCTTTCCCAGAATTGATCAATCAAACAACAACACCTTTACCTCTTCCACATCCATCGAATAGCCACTACTACTTGTATGGTGCAGATTTTCTTTTCTCAAAATAGAAGAAACTAGAAACCCTATCAAAGCCCCCATATGACTTTGCTTTGATATGTTCGCATAATGCACCTTGCCTTGGCCGATGCTTTGGGAACTCATCAATTACTCCTACAATGTGAGTCTGTTCATCTTTTTCTCAAATCTTTTACATATGTTTCTGCTTATATTGATTTGAGCACATACATATCCATAGCTGTATGATTTCTCTGCCTAATTTTGTAGATTCTTTGTTTATTTGGTGATATTCTTTCATTCTATGGAATGCATTCAAACTATTTGTTTTTTGTCCTAAGAGAGGTCTTTCCTCTATGGTCGGGTTATGGTGAGGCACTTTTGATGGGGGGTTTTCATGTTTTAGACCAAAGAAAATGATATTTCTCTCTCTCTCTCTCTCTCTCTCTCTCTCTCTCTCTCTCTCTCTCTCTCTCTCTCTTTCTCTCTCTTTCTCTCTCATAGTCAATTTAGGATTAGGGATTGCGATTGTTTTTATCAAATTCCGTCCTGTGTGTGGACTACCAACTGTGGACTACCCAAGCTTCAAGCTTGTGATTATCAACGATGGTGGCACGGGTATTTTTGTCATTTTTAGGTTCAATTTGTTTTAGAATTTTAAATTATATTGTCAATTTGATTCGCTTTTAAGAAAAGTTCTAGGGTATGGTTAAAACACTTGGTCAAATGTGATATAACTCTCTTTACAAAATAAACCAATTAATTTACTTTCAAAATTTTTTATACCATACTAATATATAATATTTTGATAAAATATTCCAACAATCCCCCACTTATTTTAACAAAATAATCAATAGACTAATTGGAAATGCAGAATAACAATTTGTAGTGTCATGTATAAATAAAAGGTGAACACCGTCTTGAACCTTTACATAGTGAAAAATATTTAAGGTATAAGAATCTTGAGTGACAGAGTCTTGAACTCAGATTCTTGTGTATACAACAAATATTATTCACACATAACACTTTTCATGGTGTAGTCTCAAAAGGCCAGCATGTTACGACCTTGTGCTTTATCCAGGTGTCATAAATGCTCTAGAGAATTTGCCCAATCAATTCTCATAGGAAGCAGCCCCAACTTCTACATTCACTAGGTGAGTCTATCAAGAGTGCTCATACAACTGGGCACCCCGTCTATAAGGACCATAGAACTCATTAAGTGCATAAACTCAGCCTCCAAATTGCTATAGGATATCATGCTAATCATAAGTATGGGACAAGTAAAATGCATGATCCACCGCCAATTACTATGTGACTTATTCTTATCCTTGAACCCGATTCTTGGGATCTCCAGTCTCCAGGTTGGGTTACTATCACATGTAATTTATTTATTAATGGGCTTAAGCCCCATACCTTTGGAGATACCCCATAGCTTTTCTCTTGTTAAAGCTTTGGATAACAGGTTTGTGAGATTATCGCCAGACCTCACAAAATAAATAGTAACAGAACCCTCAGAAATAAATTCTCTCATAGTACAGTGCTTACGACGTATTTGTCATGATTTGCCATCGTAATATTGATTCTATACTATCCTATGGTAGCAGTGCTGTCACAGTGTATCAAAGTAGCTGTCACAGTTCTTGTAATTATTATCTCCCAAATTACATTGGCCTCACCCAAATCTTTCATATCAAAATTAAGTGACAAGAAATTTTTGGTCTGTTTTATAATCTCTAAACTAGAACAAAAAATTTATAAATCATCCACATATACACATATCATAACACATATTTCATCATTGTATTTATAATAAATACATTTGTCACTCTCATTAATTTTGAAACCATTTAAAATAATAGGTTGATCAAATTTTTCATGCCACTGTTTGGGTGCCTGTTTTAAACCATATAATGATTTAATTAGTTTATAAACTATATTTTTATTATTCGGATTAGTAAAACCCTCAGGTTGATCTAAATAAATTTCCCCCTCTAATTCTCCATTTAGAAAGCTATTTTAACATCCATTTGATGAATATATAAATCGTGAATAGCAACAACAGGTAATAAAACTCTAATAGAAGTAATACAAGAAGCTGGAAAATCTGTATCAAAAAAGTCGATATTTTCCTTTTGTTTAAACCCCTTAGCTACTAATCTAGCTTCATATTTTTCAATGGAACCATCGGGTTTAAGTTTCTTTTTAAGGACCCTTTTACTACCTATGGTTTTACATCTAGGTGGTAAATCCACAAGTTCCCAAGTATGGTTATACAAAATAGAATCCATCTCATTCTGAATGGCTTCTCTCCAAAAATTAACTTCTGAAGAGGTAAGAGCATCCTCTAAACAAGAAGGATCTCCTTCTAAAGTAAATGTATAAAATAGGGTCCAAAGTCTTTTGAGAACTTAGCTCTCTTACTTCTACGTCATTCAGATTCTATATCACAATCTCTATCATGCACCCTAGAATCAATGGGTCTAGAAGGGACAAAAATAGGATGGTGGGAACCCCCACTATCTCTTGATTTAAAAGGAAATCTATTTTCATAAAAATCAACATCAATAGAATAAAAAATAACATTATTTTTAATGTCTAAAAATCTATAAGCCTTATTATTAAAAGCATATCCCAAATATGCACATTCTATAGCTCTACTAGACGTTTATGCCTCTTAGGATCAGGAAGTCTAACATATGCCAAACAACCCCAAACTCGAAAATAATTTAAATTTGGCTTTCTATTTTTCCAAAGCTCAAAAGGAGTAAATTTTGTTTTAGAGTGGGGAACTCTATTTAAAACATAACACACAGTCAATAAAGCCTCTCCCCAAAGGTCAGAGGGAGCTCCTGAACTCACAAGTAAAACAACTACAAGTTCTGTGAAAGTCCTATATTTACGTTCGGCTACACCATTCATTTCAGGCGAATAAGGAGTTGTACTTTCATGTATAATACTGTGAGATTCTAAAAAGTTGCTAAATTCTCTTTCTCCATATTCTGTGTCTCTATCGGTTCTAAGCCTTTTAATCTTTTTGTCAAATTGATTTTGAACTTCATTTGAAAAAGCCTTAAAAGCATCAAAAGTATCACTTTTATTTTTCAAAAGGTAAACATATGTGAATTTGGAAAAATCATCAATAAATGTGATAAAATATCTTTTTTCACCAAGTGTCAAAATTCCTTCAAATTCACACAAATCACTATGAATTAATTCTAGAAGTTCAGAATTTTTGGTGACACTTTATGTGGGGTTTGTGTAATTTTTGCTTGGCTACAAGAGATACAATGCTCAAATCCTTCATTACTCAAAATAGGAATTAATTCTAATGTACTCATATTGTCCACATATTTTTTTATTTATATGACAGAGTCTAGCATGCCAAACATTCACAGACATAGACAAAATATAAGTAGAAGTAGAGCATTTATTAATATCAGAAACATTCAACATAAACATACCCTTACATGCATACCCCTTCCCAACAAACATTCCAAACTTAGAAATTACAACTGATCACCCCCAAAAGATTGGCTAAAACCAACCTTATTAATTAAAAACCAGAAACTAAATTTTTCCTAATCTCCGGAGTATATACATCCTTCAAAATCAACTTCTTCCCGGAGGTAAATTTTAGCTCCACATTGCCGGTGCTAGAACCTTTGTAGTGTGAGAATCACCAAGCAATACATTTTCATTCTCCACAGGAGAGTAGCTCTTGAACCGACCACAATTGTTACACACGTGCCTAGAGGCACCGATATCAATCCACCATCCTTCGAAAACTATCATGGAATTTACTTCCATAATCATAGCCACAAGTGGCTCTTCAGTCACATTAGCCTGAGGAGTAGACTGACGCTTTCGGCAATTCTGAGTAAAGTGCCCGAGATGTCCACAAACATAACATCCATTTGGAATATTTTGTCTTAAAGGTGGTTCGTATTCTTTTTGAAGTGGTTCTGGCTTAGGTTTGGATCAAATTTTTTCTTTTTCCCAAGAGAATTTTTCTGCCCATTTTTATTTTTAAAATTTTTATGGGTTGGTTTCAAAACTTTATTTTTATTTTGTTGGGGGATAACAGTATTAATTTGGCAGACATAAAATTTTCTTCATTTTGGTCTTGCAGTCTAGATTCTTCCTCATTTCGGAGTCTCACAATTAGACTCTCCATAGAAAACTCTTTAGAGTTGTGCCTTAAGGAGTTCCTAAAATCCTTCCAAGAGGGGATAGTTTATCAATTAAAACTACAACTTGAAATTGCTCATCTATTTTCATCCCCTCTGAAAAAATTTCATGAACTATTTTTTGATGTTCATGGCACTGTAAGACTACCGATTTGTCGTCTGCCATTTGGTATTTTAAGTCACGACTTACAGTGTATTTTTTTGCTCCGACCTCTTCAGTGTCGTATTTCTTTTGAAGTGCATTCCAAGCATCAGTAGCCATTAGCAACTCGGCATAGAAATCATAAAGCTCGTCTGAAAGTCCATTGAGGATATAATGTTTGTAGTTGAAATCAGCAGTTTCCCATTTTGTGCTTGATGAGATCTCGCAGGTTCTAGCACATCCGAGTCCCTCGGGTTTGGTTCGTCAAGAACAAATGCAACCTTCAGCAAAGACATGTAAAACAATATCTTGGTCTTCCAACACTTGAAGAATTGGTTTTCAAACTAGAAATGGCAGTTGTGACTGTTGTCGCTGATAAAAGCAGTATGCTGATTGGCTTCCATGAGGCTAATAAACCTTAAAATTGTTATAAATATGTACCAAAAATGCTTAGAAAATTGGAAACTGAATCAGTAACAGGCCGAAGCGTGGACCAGGTCACTCTCTTTAAGGTTGTTTTGCTCCTCCTCGGTCTTCTCACCGGTGCATAAGATGGTGTGTCAACCACCAAGATACCATAGCCCAAATTAAAAACAATTTTTTGTCCAACTATATGCACTAAACTTGAACAGAAATGAACTACACCGATTGCTCATGGACTATTCTGTATTGCCCTAATGTGACTTAGACAGAGAAGAAAAGCTCAATATATAAAATAGTAGATGATGATGCCAAAAATTGGTAGAAGAATAAGAAGATTTAGACAAGAGAGATTTGAGTGTCGTTCGGCTCTGTTAATGAAGAGGCCTACATCCACGTGTGCGTCTGAGCACTTGTACTAACAAATCGTCGGCGGCTACCTTTGGTGAGCCAACAAAGTGGGCGGCACTACTAGAGACCAGCCGGGTGTATGCGTATGAGTGTTGTATATTTCTATTCTATGGGTTAAGAATGTGATCCCCTTTAATAGGGGTGAATGGTCCCTTTTATAGGTGCAAGAGTCCACTTGTACAAGGTAAGTAAACTGCTTAGGAAGCACAATCTAATTACAATTGACTAACATAAATCATGGGAGTTTCTTAAGTGGATTAGGAAACAACTTGCACTTTCCTTTAGCCTTCTAACTGAGATAGGAAACTGCCTGGACCCTCCTGGAGTGCGTCATGGAACATGCTCGGGCTGCGCCTATCATAGGGTGAACTTGCATCGTGCACCCGACCCTTGGGTCGATCTCGGGCGGTCCTAGATGGACCGCTCGGGATGGTTGCGTAATCAGCACAATTATTGGATGACTCGACACTTCTTACTGAGGTAGCGGAGGTTGACTTTGACCGGATATTTTTGTACATATCAGTAGAGTACAAAATTTTTTGAATAACAGAAGATCAACATGGAAGTGAAATATTTTTGGTAGCTTTTATTTTGTGTATCCCCCAAAACAAGTTGAAAAGACATTTACTCACTTATATCCACCAAGAATTTATATATGTACATATATCCGTTGAAAATCAAATGGAGAAAAAAATTGGCCTCGTCCACTTATGGAGGAAAACAACTATAGTGGTTAAAGACCAAGTCAGATAATATCTATATATATACACATGTAGACGTGGGTATGTGATATATGACATACATATATCCAACCTAACTAAGTACACATTATCAGTAAGTTGGGAAAAGAATGGGCTCCACCACTTGGTTAAGAAAAGTTCTAGGGTATGGTTAAAACACTTGGTCAAATGTGATATAACTCCCTTTACAAAATAAATCAAGTTATTTACTTCCAAATTTTTTTGATACCATACTAATATCTAATATTTTGATAAAATACTCCAACATATTCATATACACATATATATATAATTATATATCTGTGCAGGCTCTTCCTTACTGACTGTGGACTACCCAAGCTTCAAGCTTATGATTTTCGACAATGGTGGCACTGGCATTTTTGTCATTTTTATGTTCAATTTGTATTAGAATTTTAAATTATATTGTCAATTTGATTCGCTTTTAGGTATTTTGCAATTTGGATCTGGTTTTCGATTTACAAAGTTTGATCTTTGGTTTTCCTCTCATTTTTACATTGATCTATTTGTATGCTGATTAAGGTAAAAGTACGTTTGTCAAATGACATCTCACTGGAGAGTTTGAGAAGAAATACGAGCGTAAGCTTTCTGATATACGAATACAATTATATATATATATATGTATATTGTATACAAGTATTAGTTATATGCTCACACATATAGATAGAGGCATTGGGACCTAGATTGGATGGATAAAAGTTTTTGATTTGCAGCAACAATTTGGTATTGAATTACATCCGTTGGCTTCTCAGATTTGCTCCATAAAAATATGGCAGATTACTTGCCATTGGTATGACAAATTTATGCAACATGTGTGCATGTATAGTATATAGAAATTGCGTGTAGATTAGTTGAAAAATGTAACAACCTGTAATTTCATTTAATTTCAAAATGCATTTCTATATTTATTTTAATTTGTATTACTTGCTTTTATTTTGCTAGCAATTCTTTTATTGGGGTCAAATGGGAATTTTTAGATATTCAAGAAATACCTGTGTTATGCTTTAACAACTGAATTTTCATAGACTGGTAATGCATGAGATGAGTTGTAAAACTGTATTTTCAAAACGGTGAAAATAATTGCTTTGGACTCAAACTGTATTTTTATAAAGCCAAAAAATTATTTCTTACGTTAATATAATTTTTTGTATTTTTGTGGTGATCACCGCGTCGCGAAAATACCAGTTTATGTAACGAAAACTGTCCGCGTCGTGTTGAACTCCCACAGATTGGGATTCCCCGTCCAATCAGATTTGACACTTGCTTTACTTCATTTAATACTTGTAATGATTGGTTAAGCTTGTTTGGATAATGCAGTTGTGAAGGTGTATTTGTAGTGCCATAAGTTGTTTTCCCAAACATCTAATTAGATTCCTAGACAACTTGATTTTACCTTGTTTGGGAGTGTTAATTTAGTGTGTGTTAGCTTGTGCCTAAAAGATAAAATTGCCAAACAACTTATGTGTGGCCCCTAGTTCTATTACTTGACCCCTATCAGTTGTACTACATATTATATACGTATGTATTTATGTGCTCATTGTATGTATATAGGATTATGTTAGAAATTTGAAAACAAAACCAATTTGTAGAGTATGAGAGAATGAACTTGGAGCACAAGTTCTCCATTTAAAATTCTATATAACACACATCTCACATTCTGGGGAATTTTACAAGCAATGTATAGAGAGAGTTGCAGAGAGTTTACTTACAGAATTTTGTAGAGAGAGAAAGCTTGAGTCCCCATAGCCATAGCTTGAATTGGGTTTCTTGATTTGAAGTTCTTTCTCAACAATTTCTCTATCTTCCTATTACAGTGAGTATTTTAAACTCACTTTGAATGTAATAGATACTTTGTTTACTATTAGTATTGCTTAATTGATGAAACACCATTGCTAATTTCTTCAATGGAGTTCATAGCTTGAAAACATGATTTTTTCAAACTTAACCAAAATTCGTTTTTAGAGATGATTATGAAAGATATTAGTCTATAGAAGATGTGGTTAAATTTATAGACCTTAATTCATTTGTATCGCGACGTATATTAAAAACAAAGTTTTGTCACCTCTCGATTTTTAGTAAAATCTGAGAGCTACGTTTCGATTCGTGTTAAATCGATTCCATATTGGTAATCCTTGCTGAAAAACAAAGAGAACCATATACTATACTACAAGTTTACAATCGGATTTCAAAATGGGTTAAAAGGACCCTTAAAACTGAAACAGGGGAACAAAATGAGGAAGATGAAGTTTCTACAGTAACTCGCACGTGCGACCAGCGCTAGCGGCCCGCGCGTGCGACCTATGTAATTTCTGACAGTTTGGAAATTTTAAAATAAATTCAAAAAAGTGGCATATCGCGCGAGCGGCCTGAGCGAGGGACACATTGCACAAGCGGCCTGTGCGAGCGACTTGGCCTTTTCTAATTTTTGTCTGTTTTCTGTTAAGGAACTATTTGGAAGAAGTTTTAAAGGTTTTTAAAGTACTATTTGGGAACTAGAACAGAATCCTATTTGTAATGTTTTGTTTAAAAAGGGGTTTTCTAAAGACTTGATTATTCTTGCACGTATGTTGTTATTTATTTTTCAGTAATTTACATTTTCAATATGAAGTTATGAGGCATACATGTGAGTCAAGTTTACATGCATGGTGAGTAACAGTCAGTGGAATAGAGTAAGTGGATGAGGTTGTGTGTTGGTCACTCCCTGGTACTGGTGTACTACAGTATGATGTTCTAAGAATGCGGTTTAGAGTATCTTTGAAATGTGACGGTGATAAATTTGGACACTCCTTGGCAACCATGGTAGTACTAAAGTGTGTGACGCCAAATGACACTCTCTGGCACCCGTGTTAGTGCTATAGTACAACCTGTGGGACACTTGCTGGCATCTGTGGTATGTGTGAGGCAAATTGGACACTCCTTGGTACCCGTGTACTACAGTGTGAGGCAAACTGGACATTCCCTGGTAACCCTGTATTATAGTGTGGTCACCTAGTATTTCAAGATACCGGAGCAAGAAAGTTGGATGATGTGTTGTCGAGAGAAAAGAGTCGGTGAGAAGAGATTGGTTACATTGTTCCATGCACGGTCACATGTTTTATTGATTGAGGATTATGATATTTTCTTTACTGTTTTACAATTTATATTCATTACTATATTCCTAATATGTGGAATGATGAACCTGTGAGACAAGAATAGTAAGTGAGTATGTTTTATATTACAAGCATATGTTTTTAATACTCACCAGCTTCATGAAGCTGACGGTGTTGATGCTCCTTGGACATTCGTGTCTAGGCTTTTCAGGTTATGACTAGGCTGGACAATATGACTATGCAAATTGAGAACATCTACTTATGAAGAGAAACTATTTAGATACTACTTTAGTTGATGAACTGAACTTGTTATTTGGATTAATGTAATAGATATTATGTTGTTACAAGGCCGGTTGTACCTTTAGATGATCACGTGCTGTAATAATTATTAACTTGGAAAAATTTTGTAAGCCTTGATTGCTCTTACTCTGATTTAAATTATTATATTGTTCGACGTTTGAAACATAATCTATCCTTCAAACTGTAGCGACCTATCGGGTCCATGAAGGAAATTAAAGGCTTTCCCTATTTATGCTACGTCGGGGCATGACAAAAAAATTGATCTTCTAGATGCTTATTTCTAAGTTTGCGTCTTTCAGTTTGAAACTGCAGTAGCGGAAGTACTCTCGAGTTTGAGATCCGGGAAGGACCCTGCACGTTCACTTGGGGTGGGTTGCTTTAATTTTTATTTTTGAGGGTTTGAGTCCCTTTTTCTCTCTCCCTAACTCTCTTTGTTTACATTAATTGAAATTATTTGCCTCGTGTTTGTGATTGTATGTGATGAATGCCATTTTATTCCAATTCCCTTGGATTCAAAAAATTTGCAATTGGAATTGTTAAATTATGTGATTTGTTGTCACCTAGTTGGATCTCGGAATCATAAATACTTCTTGTGTGACAAAAGATTATGCCTACAACAAACCATTGAAAGTGATGGGGTGAGGAGTTTTATTCACTTTTCATATTTATCAGTAAAAGTATGTACTTATAAGAGTTATTACAAAACTTTTCAATTAGACATCCAAAAAAGACGTGCAATAATGAAAGATTTATTGGCTGAAGTTTGATGATGATACTCTTTCAGATTAGTCAATTTGGTATTGATAGACAAATAAAATGACTTCATGCTTTCATGTTTTATGGTATCAGTTGAAAATTTGTGCTGTAACATTCTTGTCAATGGAAGGACTCCATGGGTTTAGTTTTTACAAATCTTGAGATAGTTCAACAGTTGTAGTTACTACCACATCAACTTGCCTAAACCTTTTATATTAGCTTATATGCAATTTTATTACAGTGCTACTACATTTGTGAAAGTACACATATGTGATTTTATCTATGTGAGAAAATACATAATGAGTTTTAGTACCAATGTACATAACTGGTGAAAGTGCATCCGTCCTCCCTCTTTTTTTTTTTTTAAATGAATTGAAATTGTTCCCTTTTTTTTCCAGATTAAATCCAAGGTGATATACACACATGTGATCTATGGAATGGAACACTTCATGAACACTGGAAGCTTTGATAGCCAAGGTATCCTTTTTTCCAATTCCTTTTCCATGTCTTATTATAGTTCTACCTCATTAAAAAATTCACAATACCTTTTATGTAATTTGTGCACTCCTACTTGGTTTTATTTGTACTGTTTGGGTATATAACAATAACAAATAAGAGTAATGCTATGCTTCCCAATTTTTTTTTCCCAAAAAAGTGTTTTCCAACACATGTGGCAGTGGACCCCTCTTAATTAATGGTAGCACCCCTTCAACATCAACTGGGTCCACTGCCACATGTGTTGGGAAACACTTTTGGGAAAAAAAATTGAGAATTAAGCATAGCATTACTCAACAAATAATGATTCTTGATGCCTTTGGCGTTTGTTATAGTTTTAACTAAAAGTTAGTACGGTTTGAGAAAAATCTAAAACTCATTTAGTGCAAGATATAGTATTCGTCGTTCTAGAATATAATGATACTTGAATTTGTGTAAGTACTCTTTTTAGCTTCTCTGTTTCAAAGAATTTATTTAATGGTCAATTTTGGACTCTTCAAAGTTTGAACATTGAGCTCAACCACCACTAAGGTTAGCATTTGCGCCCTCTTCTCTTTCCAGCTTTGCTTCCATAGCTACTCTTTTTGTTAACTTTTCTATCACAATTTTATGGGATGCAGGTTGTTTCTGATGCAAATGGATCAGCTTTTAAAACTGTGAATGAAAAAGGCTTTCATTTTGATTGTGTTGGGTTTGGATAAAGCATATATATATATATATATTTTTTTTTTTTGGGGGGGAGGGGGGGGTGGTAGGGGTATTTGATTCGTTGTCTGATGATCTTTCCAATTCATTGTTCTTGGCTGCTGGTTTTATCTTTGAAGTGTGTTAATTTTCTTTTGGTATTTAAATGTGGATGCCAAGCATATGTTAAATTGACTACGACAAAATACAATGTAGTTGCTATGCTTTTTTGGTGGTATAGTGGTACTGTTATTAGAGAAAAGTGTTTTTTATTATATTGTTTCATAGGTACTACTTTTTCTCCATGATGTCTGTAGATAAATCATGCACACAAGCATGGAGTCGGGTTCAAGGCATACCTTGAGCGGAATACCCAATTCGGATCATCTACGGCGTTGTTACGAGCCCGACTAAAGCACCCATGAACGACTGCGATCTCCAAGCCTCCCTGTACTCTCTTGTGCTCCGCATAGATCGTAGGAGATGCTACTGGAGCAATCCCCATGACAGTCACGCACTAAATTCCATGGCGCGGTGGTGATGGCCAAGAGAGAGAATTCGTGAGAGAGATGGGAGAGAGAGAGAGAGACTTCCAAGAATGCTTAGGATCACTGTATATGTGTGTTTATATCATATATATACACACATAATAACCAAACCCTAGGGCTCAAAGAGCCAAAGCCCATTGGACCCGGTCCAATGATATGTGGGTGCCTGTTTGGCCTACATATTTCTTACATCTCCCACTCACCCACATAGGGCTAGTACTAAATCCAATCTCTCAAAACAGAACTTCTAATCTCTTCATACAGGGAAATAGAATGTGCGACCTTACAAAAAGAAAGTATAGCGATAGTAGTGTAATGCCAAATCATCACCATAACCAGCAAGCCACATCACTCGGAAGCTTCTCGTGTAAGCCTTAGACAGTTCAACCACATCAGACACAACATTCTCAATCCCTTGGTGAAAAGAAGTACTGTACCACCTCAATGTAATATACTCATGACATATCATTAACAAAATACGATTGTCGCAGGACTGCTAATGAGTCACAAAACCATAGTGTATTATTAAATGGTCTTCCCTGAGCCCACATGTCAATCCGACTAACTTGACCGCTTGTCCAGACACACCCCATAGAACGGAATTATCTCTTCATCCTAGGATAGCATGCTAAAGTAGCTGTCATCAAACGTCCTCTTCATGACATAGTCTCAAGTCGTGAAGGCAACTAGTTTGTAGGATAACCAATGTCTTGGATATGCTACGTGGCTCACGCAGCAATGAAGAGGAATCCATTCACTACTCCACAGTCGATCGCAAAACCACATACAGTATGAAATGTATGCTATGGCATTCTTCCATAAAAATGGGCATGTCACTCTATGTTTGAGAAAACAAGTAACGCCATACGAATCTTAGTCTAGACGTTACACAAAACGTCTAACCTGAGTTTTCTAGCACAGTCACCCCTCCTGGCGTCCGTTTGAAAACTCACATTCGGCTGTAAACAGGCTACATAGAGTTGCGGGATCTCTCTATGCTCGACCAAATATAAAGGTCTCATCTTAGCTCCATCTAAGGCGATATATAGAAATAATAAGGGTTTATAACTAGCTCGCTGTTCTTACACTGGTAGATATAAGTGTTCAAGCTCGCTTTCTAAGTGCTATGGACACACATGTCCTAGCTAGCTATCTAAGCACCATGAACACAAATGTCTCATCTTGCTCGCCATCCAAGCGCCATGGACACACATGTCCTAGTTCGCTATCTCGACGACAAGGTGAATCACCCATGGGAGCAGGTCGATTCAAGCCCGGTGACATATTAGAAATGTGCATTCATTCCATTCATATAACAAATATATATGTATGAAAACCAACTATTTTATTATTAACTGATAATAAAAAAACTTGAATAACAATGTCAATAACACAATAAAATGCCTAAGAACATCAAATCCCCAAGTTGAGACGTGCCGCAAGACAACTTCCCTTTGCACAAACCACATCTCAAATGTGAAAAAAAAAATGAATGTCCACGTGCTAGAATGGATTTTGAGATCTTTTGCATATGATCAGGCTTACATGCTATCACCGTAGATGAGCACATCCTTATCACTATGAGGTGAAGAGCTTAGCCACTGCAAAAAATCTTCAACCAAAATAGCTTCTCGAACAGTTGGTAAGCACACCACAAATTATGCTTCCATTGCGGACAGCATAAGGTAAGGTCCACAATCCTGTAAACATATCGTAAGATACTCTTCACTACTCTCTAGTGATAGGACTAGGGTTGCTACAACAACTACTAATTAAACTAACTGGATAGCAGACATCTGACCGAGTACAAACATTAGCATACTTTATATTCCTATTGTGGACGCATATGGCAAACTGGACATTTGTTTCCTTTTCTCATTATTCTAAGACATTGATCCAAGGTCAAAGTAAGTCCCTTAAAAATTGGGATGCCGATGGGTTTAAGCTTTTCATGTGAAAATGTTCAAGAACCTTCATCTTGTAAGTCCCTAAAGACAAACAGATGAGCTTCTGAGAACAATATCTCACAACATAAATTCCCAACTCATAGTTGGCTTCACCCATATCCTCAATCTCAAACTGAGAGGACAACCACTCTCAAGTGGTGACAATGGAACTCATTTCATTCCCAGTCATCAACATACAAAGAATTAGAACACTTTTCTTGGACCGTTTAATGTACACACATTGTACCACTGCCTAGATGATTGTTAGCTTGAGATAATAAATAGATCATTTGAGACGACATACTTTTGCGCTCATTCCCTTTGGTCACAAAATCAATGGGCTGGTCCATATTTATCTTGTCGTCTTATTCTCCATTGAGAAAAGAACAGTTTAAACATCCAACTAAAAGGGTTCCAAAACTAAATGTGCGACAATTGCTAGGATAAGGTGAATGGAGTCAGATCTCACCCTTTGGGAGAACATATTTCCATGGTCTATACCCTCTCTGGGTACAAACTATTTGCCACAAGGTGCACCTAATACTTGTCAATTGAGTCATCTGCCTTGCGTTAGATTTTTTGAAAACACACTTGTCTCCAATAGTCTTACGCACAAGCGGAATGTCAACTAACTCCTTGACCTTATTCGCGTCCATAGAGCTCATCTCATCTGGGATAGTAACTATCCATTCAGCTTTAGCAGAAGAAGAAAAATGCTTCACCAAAAGAAGCAGGCCCATCCTCATCTACTTGTGCACACATTTGCACACATGAAAATGTCTCTCTCAATTTCAAAATGGTGACAGGGACCTTTTTCCTCATCACCGATGGTGTACTACTTGAGAATCTTGAGTGCCTAGTGGTGCACTCCCACTATCTAGTACACTCTCACTAGCGTCTAGCGGTGTACTCCAACTCAACTGGAGACTAGTACCATTTTACAGTGATTACTGGATGTGGAATCTCAATCTCCCCAGTCTCGCTTAACATCCTCCAACTCATAGAGGTCAAGATATCTCTTAGTATTACCAACCTGGGGAAGTCATTCTCAATATCATGTGACACCATTTCTACCATTCCTATACCCGGTTGTTTATTAAACGTAACATAGCCTTTTGAGTTATTAGAATACCTTATAAAAGATATGCTTTCTAGCTCTTGGGCGTAGTTTCTCGCACTTATGTGAGGTATAGTGAACATAATCTCCTGAGCTCCATAGGTGCAAATGCTCTAAAATGAGCTTTTCGTCTTTTTATAGCTCACAAGGGGGTAGAAGGAACTGACTGAGAAGAGGCACTCTAGTATGTAGGTAGCAATCAAGAGCACATTCACCCAAAACAATATTAGGAGGTTAACTTGCGCCATCATAATCCTAGCCATATCTAGGAATGTCCTATTCCTTCTTTCTGCAACACTATATTGTTGCGGAGTTTCTAGAATAGAAAGTTATCTGCGCTTCCCCTTTTTTCTCACACAGTTCCATGAATTGTTTAGATACTACTAACGATCCTCATATCGCGTGAAATTATTATCTATAAAAGTGAGAAAATGAGAGGCGCCATGACTTGGCTTTACAACTATAGGTGTACAGATATCTGAGTGAACTAGCTCTAATGCTTGAGTAGCTCTAATGGCCTCTCTAAAAAAAGGCTTTCGGCATGCTTTGCCAACTAGGCAAGACTCACACATAGGTAAGTCAACCTTTGCGAATGGACCCAAAAGGGCTTCTCGAGCTAATCAAGTCATCCTATCACATCCTATGCATTCAAGTTCAACATGCCATGTCTCAGAATAAATGAATAACAGAGGAACTAGAATTTATTAAAATACAATCCTTAAGTAGTTATCCCTAGATAACCATGTCCTAGTAACACTACCATCCAAAAATATCCATCCTATTACCACCGAATTGAAAACCGCCTTCGACTGCGCTCTTCTACCTTATTAACCTTAGGTGCAAAAATTGCTAGCCCCACTCTGCCTCTTGGTTTACCCTTACCATCGCGTTTAAGCCCACTAACCTTGCGCTCATTTCTACTTATGGAAGATGTGGTCAAGAGTGTAGCTATACGGTTTGCCTTTCCTGTTGGCGCTCCATATTTAGCTCAACATGTCAGGAAATGTCAAAAACTAAAAATTTAACATTTCCTTTGTGGTTCATGATTTGTTTTCTGTGGACCCGCAAATGAGGCAAAGAACTAATCATAGCCTGAAACTATAGTTCGCCAGTAAAGATGTTCCCAATAATCTGAAATCACGAATCATACCTGACATCGACCTTAGATGTTCAGTCATCGTGTACTTGAAATGTTTCCTTTACTTTTTTAAAATTCATAACTAGATGCTCAATCTAGTAGTGAATGTGCCATCGAAAACAAATTCGAGTTGATCTCACAAAACTTTGGCTATTGGGAAGTACGCATAATTCCCAACAAGATCATGGTGCATGCTGCTTATCACAAAGCGCGTGCTATGATCCTTCTCGAGCCAAGTGTCATAGGCTTTCAAGGTTATAATGAAATTGGGTCGGAGGCCATTATTCGGTTCAATGGGTTAGACTATAGAATAATACTAAAGTCCATAAGCTCTTACTTATTCTATAGGTATGTTACTTTGCAGTGCCATATTACAAAAATTAGTTCCTTTAAAATTGTTATCTTTTGTAAAGATCAACAAAGTGTGGTTTGAAACATTTGAGAACATGACCAAGGGATTGACATTATTATTTGCACATTGCATAAAGTTTGTTTTGAAATCCAATTACAAATGAATTTTTCCCTTTTTACAATTTAAGACCAAAAAATTTGCTATTACTTATTAATCAAATCTCAATTTTGTAAATCAAGAAAAACCTTTTATAATTGATTTTTCTAAACAAACATCAATTAGATGGTACAAATATCTAAGATCATCCACAAGATATAAAATAGACATGCGTCATGCACACATAAATGCGCATGGACCCCCACGTGGGTCCGAATTGACAACTTAGAGCTCATGCTAAGGTAATTCAAGTGTATGATGTATGAACAAAGAAAACCATCCCTTTACATGTAGGCTTTTCCTATACAAGAAATGTAAGCGCTCATCCTCACATTACATTTATAGCCATAAAAAAATAGATTTAATACCTCATGGAAAAATTTAAATAACTAAAAAACTGATTTTTCATTATAAAGAATTTTCCAAAATTTATCAAGGCCCAACGAACATTTTAAATCAATTTAACAAAATAAATTGATCTAGTAAAGAAAAATTCACTAGGAGCAACTAAATTCCCCCTAAAAAATTAGAATTTGAGGAATTTGTTCTCCAAGGATTTTCAGTGGTCTAATATGGTGTACTAAGGACCCTATATTAATTTAAAAAATTAATAGTCTATTTTGACAATTTTAAGCAATCCAAAAAAAAAAATGCCCATAAGCATAAATTTAATGCTCTAAAATACCAAAACAAAAATGCAATAATTCATAAAATTTTCTTAAGTCTCCAATCAGTGTTCAAAAACACCATTTATTAGTTTCAAAAATTAACAACTACATTCGTTATATTTTAAGCAATTAATGTTGCGTACTCAACACAAAATGTGCTCTAAAATATATCCCAAAGAGCGAGAAAATTTACTAAAAAATTTTCTCAAGCTACCACCAGTGTGCTAAACATATTGTGTTAATTCCCTGAACTAATAATCAATAAAATAATTTAAGCAGTTTAATACGTGTACAAAAACACATAATTATATGCTCTAAACAATAAATATGATTCATATAATTTACCAAAAATTATCTATGGATCCCACAAAATATGGTCTCGAACAGTGTCCCTTATGTCCCTTATTAATTACAAAAATTAATAATGTATTATGGATATTTTAAGCAATTAAATAAATGTCCATAAACATTAATTATATGCTCTAAAATACCATAAATACATGATAATTTACACAAAATTATCTTAGAGTCCCTTATAGTGTACTCAACAATAGACATTAGTTTAAAAAATAAAAATGCATTTTTGGATATTTTAAGTAATCAAAAATACATTTAAAACATATCTTTATGCTCTAAAATACCAAAAATAATGAAATAATTTACCATAAAATTATTTCCAGTCCCACTCAGTGCCCTTAATCTAGGAAAAATAAAAAAAATTAATTTTTCACATTTTTCTAGAATTTTAAAGCAATTTAAAGGGTAAATTGCATTTTGCACCCTCAAACTATACCATGTTTTGTACTTTGGTCCCTAAACTATCATTTTTCGCATTTTGGTCCTTCAACTATCATTTTGTGGCAGTTTGCCCCCTCCTTCACTTTCAGTGACGAAAAAAGTCACTTTTTAGTGACACCAAAAGTGACGCTAAAAGTGAGGGAGGGGGCAAAGTGCCACAAAATGATAGTTGAGGGACCAAAATGCGAAAAATGATAGTTTAGGAACCAAAGTGCAAAATATGGTATAGTTTGAGGGTGCAAAATGTAATTTACCCCAATTTAAACAGTTTACAACATTAAAAACTATACATTTTTAATAATAGAAACTGTTTTAAATACAAAACAATTAAATAATATTCTGGAAAATTTTATAAAAAATGTATTAAAATACTAATGGCCAAGTGGGACCCACACTGGCAGAGGGGGACCCACCACGCCGGTGCAATCGTCGGCGTTGGCCCCACGTGCCGCCTGCGCGTGTGGGGAACCCTCAGATGCGTCCCTGGCTTGGTAGCGCGTGACACACCTGCCTCGGTGAGTGTGGGCCACGCGCCACATTGGGTGGTCTGTACGGCCACTGGACCCCACCAAAATGGTCATCCCGGCTTGGGGTTCCCACTGGTCCCTTCCAAGTGGAACGAGTATGGGCAGAAACCAGGTATACACCACACGTGCCACTAGGCGCGACTGGTTTGGGCTTGCGGCTACTGTTCATCGTCTTCTTGGGGAGAATGAACACGCAGCAGCCCTAGTTGCGTGATGCGAACTTTACTAGGCCATTACGGCTTCATCTGTGATCCAATGCACGTTTATAATACATGCTTGGATAGCCCACATGGAGTATAATAGATTTAAGCCAAAAAATAGAGGCGTTGGACGTGAGAATATTCCAGAAATTGAGGGCAAAGTTACAAAAAAAAACTTTATTTTTTATCATGCCCAGAAATTAAGGTTTCTAATTTCTCCCTCATCAGAGATACTTAAGCCATGGGATTAAATTCAAAAATAGGGTTGCTAAGCTTCCATAGAAAATCTGTTTGTAGCACATATACAGGCGAACAACAACCTATAGGCTCTAATACTAATGCAGATAAATCATGCACACAAGCATGGAGTCGGGTTCAAGGCATACCTTGAGCGGAATACCCGATTCGGATCGTCTACGGCGTTGTTACGAGCCCTGCAACTTCACCCACGAACGACTGCGATCTCCAAGCCTCCATGTAATCTCTTGTGCTCCGCATTGGTCGTAGAAGATGCTACTGGAGCAATCCCCATGACAGTCACGCCCTAAATCCCATGGCGCGATGGTGATGGCCAAGAGAGAGAGACAGCCAAGAATGCTTAGGATCACTGTATATGTGTGTTTATATCATATATATATACACACATAATAACCAAACACTAGGGCTCCAAGAGCCAAAGCCCATTGGACTCGGTCCAATGATATGTGGGTGCCCATATGACCCACATATTTCTTACAGTCTCTAAGTTGTACACAAGGAAGACAATTAAAAAGTAATGTTAAGCTCACCAAATTAAATTCCAAATTGGTGTTCAACTATTCTGTCAATTGTGAAGGTATGAACGATCACTCTCACGGTGTGTGGTACAATTACAAATCCAATTGAACACAAAATTTGGGAAACAAGTCATTAGTAGAGTAAAAAAGGTCTTAACTTCTTCCACTTTATTTTAAAGTTTAATTTTTTTAAAAAGATAAACTTCAAGGTGTTTTTGATAGCCCAAATATCATTAATTTGAAGCATTGGTAGCATTGGTTTGCCAAGTATCACCATTGCATCTTTTACGTTTTTTTCAAATAGTAGTGGGTATATCTTAATGCATTTATCCTAAGTAATCCCTCTTTCACATTCTTGTATGGAGTTTGTTAATATGTTCCACTTTACAGAAACAACAGCTTTTTGACTTCTTATTTATTTATTTTTATTTTTTATTTTTACATTCTCTTACGCATCTTTCACATTCTTTTATCCATCTTTTATTTGTTTTAAAAAATTCAATGTTATTTGTTTTTTACTTTCTGATAAAATCCCGTGCATTGCACAGGTGTACGGCTAGTGTATTTATATATTTAGAAAACGATTACTTCATAGGTGTTGTACTAGAGTAAAAGGTTAATCTTTCCCTGTGTCATCCTGATTATGTCCTCTCGTGAGGGAGATGATCAAGAGTTGGAGAGAGAAGTGAATAAATAGATCGAAGAAGAGAGAAAGAGAAAGGGGGTTTGTACAAATTAGGGGAAGCCTATGGTGAATGGGACATGAAACTGATTAAAACATAAAGTAAAAAATTAATTGCATTTAATGGGATTTGTGCAATATGGGAAGTAAAATAGATTAAAATGCAAGGGAAATATAAATTATATTTATCTGGGAGATAATGGGAAGAATATCATCAACTGCACTAATTGCATTTAATGGGAAATCAAATAAATGGGAAAAGAGAACTGCCGTTGCACATAATCAAAGAGACGTACTACCGCTAATCAAGGTGAAATGCCTATAAGCATTTGTATTCCTTGGGTGTTTGACATGTGACACTCATTTCTTCCAAATTATATTATAGAACATAGATTAGAGAGGAAAAAATTTGAAAGACAGTAAATGTAGAGTTAGAAACATTGTCAAATTACTAGGAATATTGCCCGTGCAAGGCACGAGTGTTGGATTTGTAGAAAAAAATGTAATGTATTTTGTTTTTGATGTGAACAGAAAAGAGAAATAAGTTCTATAAATTTCTAAAAAAAAATTGAACCTGGGTTTATTTGTATGGTACCTGTTGTTTTTAATTTATATATATATATATATATATATGTTTAAAAAAATGATGAATCAGGCCACCAAAATAAAATGAAATAATGGCAGCAGGACAAGTAGATGGAGCAAACAACCATGTTAACAGTTTAGCTATGGAATACCTGTAAATACAAATGGAATTATGGACATAAAAAAGGAAATTGTTATGCAAAAATATATAAGGACATTATATGTCTTCACTATTAAGAAACATCTTGCAACTAGTACTTGCAGGGAAAGAGACAAAAATATTTACAAGCATAGTGTATCAAAAGAAGTATTAAGTACATTATATATAAAATTATTTTCCAAAATGTACAAAAGTAATACTTAGAGTATTTAGAAGCAAAAGCAAGTTTCTTTAACTATATTTAACTTCACATCAACTTTCTTTTAACTTTGTTTGCAGGCATACTTTTATCTTGATTTTTGCTTTCAGGAATTCCTTATCTCTTCACCAGATCTTGTTGAACTTGCTACAAGGTTTTTTGGGCTTGAGTGGAAACTTTTGGAGCTAAATTTTCATCATTTATACTTGTATCTTCTTCAGTGGAAGCAACCCTTTCTAAATCAGCACCTTGTAGTTGAGGAGTTTTATGGACATTCATAAGCATTGTGATAATGAACTTTCTGGATGTTGGACCCTTAAATTTAGATTCTTTTGCTTTTACATGCTCCATTATCTCTCCGTCTGTGTGTAACTTAATTAGTGATTCAATTGGCGGATGGTTTTGCATGACACACTAATGTGGAAATTAAAAGGTGATCAAGACTTATATCTATACTATTATATAAATAGAAAAGCTAATATTTTAACCTGATTTTGGTTCTGCATTATCATAAGAGCTGTGGATGAGAGAAATTGCTCAACATTATCTTCAAACAAAACTGCATTAATCATTCCTGTGGAGTTGACAGCCTCGACATTGACACAACATCTACACAATTTGAAAGAAATAATGAAGTATTGATTTATGTAATCTAGTTCGATAATATTTGCTTTTTGAATAAGCTTATATTGGTACTCCATGCATATTCTTCACTTTACACTTGTTGCAGGTGAATAAACTTGATATTGTGCAGATGTTATTTTAGAAAAATTGCTGCAACTCATATAATAGAAATTTTTTATGCATATCAACTACGGAGAGAGAACACATCAAGGTAGAAAATGTCTACAAAAAATGTCAAAGCTTTGTTGCTATATGTGACTCAGTAATTATAAGAAGATTAAATAGATTGAAGTGTGTGAACATATTAGCGTTAAGTATGTTAACATTGTCAGAAGCTGAATCTAAAGCCCTAATTGGAGTGATATCAGTTAAGGATTGGATGTCAAATCGGTGTGCCAAAGCCAAATAGCGTGCAGAATTCATCAGTTAAGGATTAAATCACATATGTCTCACAACATCCTTTCAAATGCCTCTATACATGCTCGCTTCACCATAGGTGCTTCGTTCTAAATGATGATCCTTGCTGCACGCAATAATCTTGCAAGAGCACTTTGCTTAGTAACACTACACATTGTAACATCATCCTTAACAAGAATTTTGAATCTAGAATGAGCTTTTCGACCTCCAGGTAGAATTGATGCTGCAACACCTGAACTTGCGGTAGCAAGAGCTATACATCCTTTAGATCTAATTGTACCAAGGAGTGCTCGATAAAGAAAAGTCTTACCCGTACCTCTTGGTCCATCAATGAAGTATGAACCATCCTCTTTTTTCATTACCTTATCTAAGATCTCATCATATGCCTTTTTTTTGCTTTTTATTTAATGCAAACACACTTTCTATATCAACCAAAGGCACCTCAACATTTAGTTCATCATTGATTTCTTTGAATCCTCTCTTAATTTCATCGATAACTATTTCTTCATCAATCAACATATAGTCATTCATTTCAAAGTATTCTGTTAACATTATTGTTCTTTTGGATCGAGAAAATTGAATAACATTTTCAAGATTTGACGAATCATGAAATGTAACTGATTGTTGATTTCCCAAATGCATCGGTAAGTTTATGACTGCTGGATGAATTTTGGTAAGCGAAAATCTATATATTCGCCACATAGCTTCTGGTGGGGAGATCCAATGTGCATTTTGAAAATTGGCAATTTCATCTATATGCACATTATTCTTGTTGGAAGCAACATGAAAAGAGACACGATCATGACCTTTATATATGTATTTGTATAGGTATTTAACATGTTTTATAGTTGAACAAATTTCTACATTGATGTGACAATCAAATTTTGCCAAAAGGTAAGGATTATAAGGTATCACCCAACGGTTATCAAGCATACAATTCCTTACTTTTATTGTACCACCATTTTTGCGCTGCTTGTACAAGGAGTAGGAATCACTTGTTTCAGTGGTTACTTCACAAAAATCCTTTGGGTAATGTTTTTTACCACTGCCATCCTTTTTCATGCAAACGTTTATAGAATTAACGCACCACAAGGACCGTGCATCATGTGCTTCCAAACTGCATGGTGCAAATGATGATTGGAGCAATGAGGGATCTCAGCACAAACAAACTGATCATATTGGGAAGGTGACTTGATTTTTACCCAATCTTTCAAAATCAACAAGAAATGAGCATGTGGCAAACCTCTCTTTTGAAACTCAACTACATACACATATGCAACGACAAGGCCAAAAACTTGCTTTTTAAAAAGATCATTCTTCAATTCTTCCAATTTTTCCCTAAACACTGTAGTTGTCAAGTCTAGGCGATTTTATGCCTCTTCACATGGTAGTAATTTGCTCATAATTTCTGGCCATGCAGAGTTACATGTCATAGTTAAGAACAAATCAGGTTTCCCAAATCGCTGAACAAGCGCCATTGCAATGCTATCTACTATTCCTTGGTAAAATTCTGCTCTAATTTGCCTTTGCTTATTTATAATGAAATCCAACCTTGAACTCTCTGACTTGATATACATGTCCACAACATATTGTTGTAAAAGACAAGCACTATGGAGTAACACTGATTTGCTATTTGGCCTCATTTGTAACTTGTAACTATAATATTCTCGGCAAGAAACAACGTCGCTTATTTTGTCGTCCTTCGCGCATAACTAACAAAAGAGAAGGTCAAAAAAATTATTTGACATTATCAAATGTTAATGTATCTATAGGTATGTATAATAATAATAATAACAATAATAATCATAGACAAATATCTTTAATAATTATACCTCTAGCTTCTTCATTTAATAATTCATTAGTAGATTGCACTGATTGAACATTCAAACTTGGCCCAAAATTACATGCTCTTTGAATTACCGTTTTCTTTCTACTAATTCCTTAATGCCATCCACTTTCTCCAAGAGGGAACAATAAACCATAATAGTATTGAACTCTATGTGTAGAATTTTGTGCACCATGGACAATTATATCCCTACCTCGAGAACCCCCAACCCAAATTGCAACAACTTGAGTTGCAGTTGGGGCATTGTAGACACATTAATCAAATGTTGCACTATTTCTAATAACTATTGAGCAATCTTGTAAATTAGGGATATCAACAAGAGATCGAAAAAATCTACAGTATGGATTATCTACAAGCAATTCAAGTAACAAATTCATGATTTTGGGGGTCATCCTATCTGATAAAGCCAATCAATTTTGCAATTCATCTTAGTATCATAAAAGCATAGCTGCAAATAGGAAGGCCGTTCATCACAAGGAAGCATTGTGTTCAAGTAGTTATATATCTGACCCTGTGCTTTAAATGTATAGATTCCATTCTTTCTCCTACACAAATCCAAGTCACATTTAACTCCGAATGAGGTAAAAGTGAATGTATTATTGTAGGTTTGCACATATGTTCTAAATTAAATTGCAAGCTTGGACTTTGACGTGAACAAGTCCCACAATTCAATTGGAGAATCATAGCAAACAAGTGAAACAACAACATCAGAACAACAGAATCCTTTGGGCTCACGATGAAACCTTTCAGCTTTGCAAAACAAGCATGATGGAGCTGAAGAAAGAAGAAAAGGTTCATTTGGCACAATTTGAACTGGAACACGACAATTTTGAGGAAAAGCTACGATAACAATAGACTGGTGAAACATACTTCAAGAGTAAAGAAAGGAGAACACATTTTCAAAATGGACAAACGATTAATTGAAGAATTCAATATTGAAAAAATAATGGATTAAAAGAAACTAAATAACCTTGAATCGACGGGCAAGTTGGAGAATAGCTATCAATTTCTTCATTGAAAACTTCAATTTCAACTAAATTTTTTGCAATATGCAAAGGGTGGACTAGCCTGTGGACACGCGGGATTCCACCACTTGTTTGTTTTGAGATTGTTTTGAAAAGGAAGAAAATGGTCCGTTGAGAACAGATACAGAGTCGCCACTTAGTCATTAAGGAACCAAGAAACCTAATTTTGACTCACCCAAACGAATAAAGGGCACCGGCCCTTCATAACCAAAGAACTTGGCTCGGGGTTTTGGTACTAGAGAGGAAGGAGCCTTTGTCGTGACTAAAACACCCTCAACTCGCCCCGTCTTTCGACGAGCTTCAATTAGCATCCAAATAATCATCTTATACTATGTATGGTTCGACAATTGATACTATGATAGTATATTATATCACATAAGAAACTTGAAATGGAAGATCTAAAGATAAAATATCATTCATAAGATCTAAGCCAAGTATCACACAATGCAAAGTGAAAGATCACACGAATAAACCTAGGAAAAATAATCTAATCACATATCAAGTAATAAAGTTTTCCTAATCTAAGGGGACATGAATTGTTCGTGAAACAAATAAATAAAGAAATCGAAATATGCTTAGCAAGTTAGTATGATGCATGTAAATCTTTGAGAAAAGAAGATCTCTCAATCCCCGGGACGAATGAGAAAGGAAGATTAGATCGAGGGAGAAGCATGAACGTGTGATCAAATTCATTCCTTATAATCTTCTTAGATTAGGAGTTACAAAAACTCCAAATCTTGCATGAATGCAATGTATGTATCTAGAATGTGCCAAGGTTGTAGTGTGTTTTGTGTTCATGGATTCCTAGAATGACTTAGAAGTCTAGAATGTGTATGAATGAATGACGGAGGTCATCATGGGATATGTACAAATGTAGTATGAACTACTTCCTAAGACATGAGCTAATTTGGAATGCATGTAAGCATCAAATCAAAGGATGGGAGTAAAAGTATGCTTGCTGTGAATAGTGGACAGAACAGTAACATGATCTTGTGAAAATGGAAAAGAGGGTTTAGGAATGTTTTCAATGCATAATTTTTTATGGAGATTTTCCTTATTGTGTCTAAAACACAACCCAAAAATCTAATCTTTAATAACTATTACAGATTGAGAGAAATCATATGAACAATGGAGGTTACTCAGAAACAGAGTTCGTACTGTCGACTGAAATGTCAAAAAATCTTAGAAAATGAAAACAAAACATCTAGAGGCCCATATTATACAGAAAGTTCCCTAAGACACTGAGTTCAAAGGAAAAATAAGTTAGGACCCACCCCTTTTGGAAACGTTTTCTGTAAAACAAGTTGAAATTAGACCAAGCTGATGTGATAGCAAAAGCAGAATATCTGGAGAGAATGTTTGGGTCCAAATGGACCATTTTCAAGTATTTCCAAGTCAAACCAAAAATCGTGGGTGTTCTATAACAAGTTAGGAAGATTTTTCAAGTGGTCTTGCATCCATACATTGAGTATTGAGTTCTAGAGAAATCTTTGAACTCAGATCACTCACTGTTTTGACTCACTGTTTTGAAGATTTTGGGAAAATCTTAAGTTTTCTTTCTTGAAATTAAAATGAGGGGAATTGAGAGGGGTTTTGAAAGTATATTTTCAACATTAAATAGAGATTATAACCTCTTGGAATATCAACATCAAACTCATTATCAAGAACCCCCAATATTATTGGAGAGATTCATTTTTATTTTGAACATAACTTCAAGGATACCTTAGAGGTATTGAAGTTATAATCATCATCTATCAAACATGTTTTGAGGTCAAGAGCTAATATCCATAAGGATTCACTCACCTCAAACTTCATGTCATCATTTAGAGGATGATGAACTAGTAAGTAAATAAAAATGTCAAAAAAGAAATGAGGTTTGGAAGAGATGAACATAATATGAACAAGCAAGTCAATAACAATCAATAGATGATAATCAATGTGATATTGGACTTGTAGCTTGGCGTTTCACTCATAGATGTTGACATTTGGACATGGAAGTAGCTTCCTAACTCAAAAATGCTTAGAGAAATGGTGGTTGGGTGTATTGATGATGAAATATATAGAAGAATGGTGGAGGAAAACAAGATTGAAACTTACTCTCTATAGAAAAATAGTAGGAGGAAGCTCCTTTCTCACTTCTAAATCTATCTCTATCTCTCCTTCTCTCTACAACTTTATCAAGCTTTTCACTTAGCCCCCCCAAAATGAAGAGCAATGGGAGGTTTATATAGGCCAATTTGGGGGTGGTTTTGGGGTTTTAGAAGTACTCCCATTGGTCCCAAACAACTGTGAACATAAAACTACATCGTTTTGGTTTTTAATTAATCAAATTGGACCCCCAAATAAATTACAAAAATGGACTCTGCGAGGGTTGAGTGCCACCGCGGCACTGGCCATGTGCCGCCGCGGCAGTGGCCCAGTGTTGCCGTGGCACTGCTCCTCAGATGCCCAAAAATTTGTATTTAGGCCCCCAGAGGTTCCGGTATTCGCGAAAAGGCCCTATTTCGTCCGAAATTCACAGAAAATGCATACGAACTCCAAATTGAGGTTTTGATATACCATTGGAAAGGTAATGGAGTCTATTTTACATAAAAAAAAATAGTTTGGAGATAGGTCACTTTGAAAAGTTTTGCGGTATTTGCGATAAAAGTCGATTTGATTGCCTTTTTCGCTTTCGGAAATTCATAATAAACTCGTTTTGAATCCGAAAATTATGTGTGATATACCATTGGAAAGCTATTGACATCTAGTATCCATGAAAAATTTTTGAAAATTGTTACGGTGCTCCAGTTTCAAAGTCAAATTTTGGTTAAACTGGTCAAACTTGGAATTCCCGGGAAGTTCTAGAAACCTCTAGGAGTTCCCAGGAGCTGACGTTTTCGTGCGATCTTCTTTTAAAACTTACTTTAATACTTTCCACATGATCTAGAATGATTCTGGTGAATTTGGATGATTTTGGTCAAACTTGGTCAAACCTTGGTCAAACCGGTCAACGGGGACTTCTTGGGAACTTTCGGGACTTTCGGGGGTCTTTGGGAGCTGACGATTTCATCTGACTTTGCTTCAAAACTCATTTTATCACTTTTCTTATGATGTAGCATGTTTCTAGAGCTTTTGGTCCAAATCTGGGAGTTTCCAGGCTTTTAGGGGTATTTTGGTCATTCTGAGCATTTTGAGAGAGAATTAACTTCCAGTAGTCCTTTTGAGTCTTTTTCAATCATTGTGAACCACCAAGCTATGGGTCTCCTAAATATGATAGCTGAAAAAATGGGGTGTCTACAGTTTGCCTCTCTTTGGCATGAACTTGCGAGGCAACGCATGTCGCAAGCGAGTGCCAAAGCTTTGCAGAGACAGGTCTTTTGGAGGCTATAGATTTAGGATAAAAAGCATTACAAAAGATGCAATGATGCTGAGGCTATTGCTGGTCGTGTTCTGCGTGAGCTGCCTACATATCCCAAGGGGGATCAGACCAGGACATAGTTCGGGGCACAAAGGAATAAATCACACATGCACATACACAACAATCAGGCAGATGCTATGCTAAAAAAGTGATATGCAATGCATGGATGTGATATGAATTGTGCCCTGAGTCCTATCATGTTTAGTGTTCTAATCCTAGTATGAACTAGTGCTGTGGGGTGTACCACTCCACTTGGACTTGTGTCATGCTTGTGTTGCTGACTGTGATGCAGTTATTGACCCGAATAGGGACACCAAGGTTTGAAGACTCTGGGTCTTGGAGTAAACTTCTGAATTTTGGAAAGTGTGCTTCGCAAGCAAATGTAATCGGATGTGGGGTCTCTGAGGACGTTAATCAAAGATGAAGTTTGACAAATAATCGGTGGACATGGAAATCCAGGACACAAAAACCCTAAGAATTCAAGTGATGAAAACCAGAGATGTCAAGCGACAGACACGGAAGCGCCATTAATGGACATGGAAGCCTAAGATTTTGAATGAGAATAATGAACACAACATATTTTGAATGAGAGTGATGGTAAAACAATGATGATTAATGGACTGACGATTCACAAATCGAGATGAGGAGTCAACAGTGAACTACTATGACTGTCATGGATTGGACTGCCGATGTATGAATCAAGATGACGAGTCGACAATGAACTGTGACTGTCATGGATTGAACTGACAATGTACGAATCGAGATGATGAGTCGATAGTGAACTATTGTGACTGTCATGGATTGCATTGACGATGTACGAATCGAGATGACGAGTAGACAGTGAACTACTGTGACTGTCATGGATTGCACTAACGATGTACTAATTGAGATGACAAGTTGACAGTGAACTACTGTGACTGTCAGGATTGAACTGCCGATGTACGAATCGAGATGACGAGTCAATAGTGAACTACTGTGACTATCAGGATTGAACTGCCGATGTATGAATCGATATGCCTGCTCGGGATTAAACTGAATCTGCTAGGGATGAAGCGACTCTTTCTGGGATCTCTCTTCAACTACTTCTCTTGACCGGGGACCAGGATTCAAATTCGAATCTCTTATAGTTGATCAAACCTTGCTGACCCAAAATCGGGATCCATCTCTGAATCTCTCACGGTTGATCAAATCTTGTAATACTCAATCCAAAAGAGCCGGTTAGGGCCTTCGGGAGCTGATGGACTCTCTGAGAATCTCTCTTCAATTCTTGAGCTAGAACCAGGATCCATCTCTGAATCTCTCATGGTTGGTCAAATCTTGTAATGCTCAATCCAAAAGAGCCAGTTAGGGCCTTCGGGAGCTGATGGACTCTCTGAGAACTTTAATTCTTGACCTAGAACCAGGATCCATCTTTGAATCATTCGTGGTTGATCAAATCTTGTAATGCTCAATCCAAAAGAGCCGGTTAGAGCCTTTGGGAGCTGATGGACTCTCTAAGAATCTCTCTTCAATTCCTGACCTAGAACCAGGATCCATCTCTGAATCTCTCGTGGTTGATCAAATCTTGTAATGCTCAATCCAAAAGAGCCGGTTAGGGCCTTCGGGAGCTGATGGACTCTCTGAGAATCTCTCTTTAATTCTTGACCTAGAACCAGGATCCATCTCTAAATCTCTCGTGGTTGATCAAATATTGTAATTGCTCAATCCAAAAGAGCCGGTTAGGGCCTTCGGGAGCTGATTTTCCTGCTGGGGATGGTCTGACAGACTTCTAGATTGCTAGGGATAAAACCTTGTCAAACTTGACTGAAATGGGCCACTGGAATGGATAATGCACTCTGCAAGGAAGAAGGAAATACATGAAAATGTTTTCCTCTATTTTCTTGTCTTTTCTTTTCTTGGATTTAGTGAGGAAAAAGTAAAGAAAACAAAGAGGAAAATCTTTTCCTTTGTTTGGTTAATAAGGAGAACAATGAGGAAAATAGGAAAGAAAAGAGAATAAGTTGAGAAATATATTAAATATTTTGAATGTTGTGACTCATTTCCTTACATTTTTCATATATTATGATTACATTTGGAAATTTTCTTTTTTAATTTTATTTTAGCATGAGGGAAAACACAAGAGAACAAGTTTTCTTTCTTGTTTTCCTTTCCATTTTGTTTTTCCTCAAGGAATCCATGAACTAAATGAAGCCTAAGGAAAATGTTGTCCTTTGTTTCGTTATTAAGGCTGATGGACTTCTCGGAGAATATCTTAAAATGTTTTCGCTTTTGTAATATCTTTCTTTTTCAGTGTTGTAACACTAGGGGTCTGTTTGGTGCATGGGTTTAGTGAGGGAAAAGACAAAAAAATGCTTAGGCATTGTTTGGTTTGTGGATTCATTGAGGGAAAAGAAAAGGGGAAGGAAAACTATTTCCCTTGTGTTTTTCTCCATGTTTAAATAACATTCAATGGTAAAAATTTTAACATAGTATTTACAACCAACGAAAAAGGGCGGAAGGCGACTCACAAAATTAAAATTTTTTAATTTGGGTGAGTTGGTCTTTACATAGTCTTTTGTATTTGTATTTATCAGATGGAAAATACCTAATAATTTATGATGATGTCAAAATTTGGTAAGAGTAAAGTAAAGCAGTTTTAAGGGGAGAGAGAGTGAGAGACTATTTTTTGTATGTGGTTCGGCCCTGTTAATGAAGGTACCTACGCCCACGTGTGTGTCTGAGCACGTTCACTAGCAGATCACCGGTGGGCCTGGTGAGCCAACAATTTGGGGCGGCACTACCAGTAATACCGGCCGGGTGTATGCATACGATGGTGAATTTTATAGAGGTGCTGTGTAGACTGAAAAGTTGGCGGCCCCTTCAATGGGGGGTGAGAGGTCTCTTTTATAGATGTAAGAGACCTACTCATACATGGATAGGGAAATATAATCCTATTGATATAGATTGGCATTAATTATGGGGATTTTCTAATTGGATTAGGAAATAGTGTACACTTTCCATTAGTCTTCTAGCTTGAGTAGGAAACTGCCCGTAATGCTCGGGATCACGCCTGTGGGCCCGGATAAGCTGTTCCCGCAGCGGGATGTGCATGTGCAATTTTTCCGACCTGCTGGCCGGGTCGTGAATGAACCGCTCGGGATGATGAGTAGACTAAACCGCTCGGGCTGATGCTTCTGAGGAGCTGTGCATGATTTGCCCGGGGCGTGAACTAGCTGCTGACTTGAACCGCTCGGTCATAAGATAGAGCCAATTTTGGGTGTATCAGCTGCCCCCCATTTCTAAGATTGGCCAGATGTTATATCGGGGCAAGTTTGGAAATCAGTTTGATGTTACTTATCGCCGTCTGAGTGCTTGTGGAAGCTGCCTCGGGGCTTCTGAGCCTGGTGAGTCCTCAGGAACTAATCGAGAGTTGAGACCCAGCCTTGCTCGGGAGTTTTAAGTGCTCGGGAACTGACCGGGAGTTGAGACCCGGCCTTATTCAGAGTCTTTGAGTGCTCGGGAAGTGACCGAGAGTTGAGACTCAGCATACTTCGGAGTCTTTTTTGCTTGAGTTAGCTCCCAAGATGGTTATCTTCTGCCCGTAAACCTTCGTCAAGGCTGTGGGTAGAAGGATTTTACTATGTTGGAAAAGCCGACCTAAAGCGTATTGCTCTAGGGTCCTTTTACTGTTAACTCCCCAAGATGGTTGTCTTCCGCCCGGCCAGCCTTCGTCAAGACTGTTGGGAGAAGAGCTTGACCATGTTGGTGGAGCCGACCTAAATCACGTTGCTTTAGGGTCCTTTTGCTCCTCTATAGTCGGCCAACCTAAGAGATTTTATTCACCTCTATCATCGGTGAGAACCTAAGTGGAGTTAATGCCTCTGAGTACTGTAGGTGCTCGGGTTGTCCAAGATTTTAACTTGGTTATCCGCGAGGCTTGTAGATACCCGGTGTGATTTCCAGTTTAGTTCACTATGCCATCTTGCCCCCCAAGCTTTCGCTAAGACAAGGGTCTTCTAGAGGCTATGAACTGTAGGTAACCGACCTGGAACATGGTGGTTGCAGGGTCTTTTGAAGCTTGCCATCATCAGCCACCTAGGGGGTTTGCCCCCATCGTCGGTTGGACCTAAGCGAAGCCGGTGCCTTGGGCGTGACCCCAAGGTCTTTAGTGCCTGGGTTCGGAGCCCGAGGTCTTTTGAGTGCCTGGGTTCGGAGCCCGAGGTCTTTTGAGTGCCGGGGTTCGGAGCCCGAGGTCTTTTGAGTGCCTGGGTTCGGAGTTTGAGGTCTTTTGAGTGCCTGGGGGTTAGGCCCAAGGTCTTTAGATGCCTCGGGGTTAGGCCCGAGGTCTTTGTATGCCTTGGGGTTAGGCCCAAGGTCTTTAGATGCCTCAGGGTTAGGCCCGAGGTCTTGGTACGAGCTCTCTGACAATCGGTGGAGCCTCATGTGGTGATCAGGCAAGTACCACTGTAGTCGGGCTCATCTAGACCGATGGAGACAGGAGGTCGAATCAGGATCGTCGGGCTCCTGATTCCTCTATGCTGGAGGCAAAGTCAGAACTGCTTGATCCTGACCGATGTGAACTGGAGGTTGTGTCAGGGCGGCCGGACTCAGACCACTGTGAACTGGAGGTCTGGTCGGGGCTGTCGGACTCTGCCTGCTGTGAGCGGGAAGAACCGTCAGAACTCCCGAGTTGATCTCGCTTTCGCTTACTTCTAGAAAACTTATTGCTTTCTTGCACGGGGTCTTTGATCTTTAGAAATTCCTCAGTGTCGATGTATTTTCCAACCCTCTCTGCGAGTTCCACCAAGGTTACCAGTCGATTTCTGTGGAACGACGCGGCGCACTTGGTGTGTTGAACTCCCGAGCAGAAGGCTATGATGGCGATCTGAATCTTTGTAGGAGCTCTTTGGTAGTTTGAGCTTTGCGTTATGGTCGGGAAAAGTTATCACTGTAGATCTCGTATGACCTGTTGGATACAGGAGGTTGGAGCAGGATCACCGATCTTCTAACTGCTGTGAACCGGAGGTCGGGTCGGGACTACCAGACCCGAACTGCTGTGAATTGGAGGTCGACGAGGTCGGGTCGAGAGCTCGGGAGGTCGGGCCGAAAGCACTAGAGGTCGGGCTGGAAGCACTAGAGGTCGGGCCAGGAGCTCAGGAGGTCGAGTAGAGAGCTCGGGAGGTCGGGCCGGAAGCACTGGAAGTCGGTGAGGTCGGACCGGAAGCTCCAGAGGTCGGGCCGGGAGCTCGGGAAGTCGGGCCGAGTGCTTGAAAAGTCAACGTGGTCGGGCCGAGAGCTCCAGAGGTCGGGCCAGGAGCTCGGGAGGTCAGGCCGAGAGCTCGGGAGGTCGGGCCGGGAGGTCGAGCTCCTTTCTAGATCTCTGATCATTGTCTTTACTCCGCCCAGTTCTCTGCTTGCATAATTAGTTGGGCAGTGAATGGAACTTCCTGACCGGGCTAGACTGTTCGCTGTGCGGTCACAAGTCGCTGATTTGTTGCTGTGTATGACTCTGTCTTTCGTTGAGTTGAGTGAGCGCAGCAATAATCTGTTCTGGCGTCAGGACTGTTGGAACAACTAGGCTACTTGTTTCCCAAAACTGCTCGAACTACTGGGTTGCTGGTTAACCAAAATTGCTCGAACTGCTCGAACTACTAGGCTGCTGGTTTCCCAGAACTGCTCGAACTGCTCGAACCGCTAGGCTATAAGTTTCACAGGACTGCTCAAACTGTTGGGCTACTGGTTTCCCAGAACTGCTCGAACTGCTGGGCTGTTGGTTTCCCAGAACTGCTCGAACTGCTCGAACTGTTGGTTTCACAGGACTGCTCGAACTGCTCGAACTGCTGGGCTATGGGTCTCACAGGACTGCTTGAACTGCTCGACCATGTTTCTAGTCATTACATATAAGTCACAGGATTTGTTTTGGAGGAAAAACTATTGTTTCCCACAGACGGCGCCAAACTGATGATGTCAAAATTTGGTAAGAGTAAAGTAAAGCATTTTTAAGGGGAGAGAGAGTGAGAGACTATTTTTTGTATGTGGTTCGGCCCTGTTAATGAAGGTACCTACGTCCACGTGTGTGTCTGAGCACGTTCACTAGCAGATCACCGGCGGGCCTGGTGAGCCAACAATTTAGGGCGGCACTACCAGTAATACCGACCGGGTGTATGCATATGATGGTGAATTTTATAGAGGTGCTGTGTAGACTGAGAAGTTGGAGGCCCCTTCAATGGGGGGTGAGAGGTCTCTTTTATAGATGTAAGAGACCTACTCATACATACATAAGGAAATATAATCCTATTGATATAGATTGGCATTAATTATGGGGATTTCCTAATTGGATTAGGAAATAGTGTACACTTTCCATTAGTCTTCTAGCTTGAGTAGGAAACTGCCCGTAATGCTCGGGATCACGCCTGTGGGCCCGGATAAGCTGTTCCCACGGCGGGATGTGCATGTGCGATTTTTCCGACCTGCTGGCCGGGTTGTGAATGAACCGCTCGGGATGATGAGTAGACTAAACCGCTCGGGCTGATGCTTCTGAGGAGTTGTGCATGATTTGCCCGGGGCGTGAACTAGCTGCTGACTTGAACCGCTCGATTATAAGATAGAGCCAATTTTGAGTGTATCAATTTATTTTATTGTTTCAGCTGCTATTTGACATTTTTACACAGATCTGAAAGTTATTTCTCAGGTGGAAAGTTGGTGGCAAAACGCATGGAGTTGCACCATTCGGGAGCTTTCTCGACATGACTTGGCAAGGTTGGCTCTAATATGACACTTTCAGATATCTTCATATGCGCATTTTCTTTGCTTGTGAAGTCCCTTTTTGCCTTTTCCCACAAACTCGGTGGTTGTGCCTCTGCAAAGCCTGAGCTCGACTTTCCTGCGCTGCTTGCCAATTCCACAGAGAGATCTAGTTTAAAAAAAAATGCTTCATAAGTTGACCCTTTTCATCAAACTTGGTAGTTCATTGATTTGCATGGTGAGGAGATTGAATCTGTTAGAAGATGTACATATATACGTATATTATGTCCATATAGATATAGAAATTCAAGGGAGAGAGGTAGGGAGGCAATTGTGCCGCCGGTTTGGCAGGTCGGTGCTGTTTATCTTGTGAGATAGTCAAGCATTGATGACTAAACGCTACTTGTAGTTTTAATATAAATTCCGACTTGAACTTTTGATATAGATGAACCTTGTCTATCTTGTAAAGGTATTAGAGTTGTTAGAATTGGCGGAATGATTCAGGCTTCATTCAACCCGATATGATTCAGTATTTTTTTTTGGTTGAACCTATATGATTCAGTCTTTCAAATTTCTAACAGTTTGAGGCTTGATATTGCATGAAACTTGTTTTAAATTGTTACCTTATTTACTTTAAGCATGGTATATGTGTTCTAATATTTATGATTCACGATGACATATTACTATATTTTGTCATTTTTAGTCTTAAGAAATTACGATTCACAATTCGATGTGAAGGATCCCAGCCTTTTTGTACGCTTTTAAAGGAGGATTTTGCTGTCAATGTTGCATTTATGGGAAATTTTCCTGAAGAAAAGGAGTTTGGAGGAGGTTGGGGCGCATTCTTTTGTTCTTTTCTTTTAAGCATTTAAAAGTAAAATAAAAATTGCATTCTGCAGTTTATACTATCTTTATATGCTTGTTCAAGGATTGAACAGGTGACTGAATACTCAAGTGTATGTTGCAGGTTAATCAAGCATTATTCTTTATATGACCTTTTATTACTATTTTTTTTTTCCTTTTCATTGTATTTTGATTGCAGTTCATTCAAGCTTTAACTGATTCATGGACTGTGCATTCATCTTTATGAATTGAATGAAAACCCACCCAGTTGGTCAGAGCCTAGCTTTGTGTTATTTGGAGCTGTAGATTGTTACTTATGTGAGAAAATTGATATATGTATATATATATATATATATATATATTGTCCGGCTCCAGTGTGCACTGGGTAAGCGCACTGGGCTTTTAAGCCTTAAATAATTGCAGGTCAGCAGGGCGCTCCGTGGTTTTTTTAGGCTTAAAAGTTCGGTGCGTTCACTCAGTGCGCACTGGTGCTCGACTCTCCTTACTTGCTGACCAAGTGATTTATTTTTTAATTTTAGATTTGCTTTTTTTTTTTACATGAGATCTATTTATTTTTAATTTATTTCAGATCTCTTTTTTAATTTTTATTTTTAGATCTGTTTTATTTTAAAATTTTTCATTTTCAGATGTCTCTCTATTTTTTTTTTCACAGATTTGATTTTGATTTTTATTATCTCTCTCTCTCTCTATATATATATATATCTTTTTAATATATATATATATATATAAATTTTTTTTCAGATCTCTTATTTTGGTGTTAAAAGCAATAATTTAGTTATTATCTGGAAATATCCGGGCACGTCCAAACACAAAATTAGGGTATAACAGTTTATCCGACAGATTTATTGGGTACGTTCCAAATACAAGATAGCTTAACAGCAGGATTACTATCCTTGTTCTATCTGCCAGTTTATTCCATCCTGCCAAACGAGGCATAGTGGTGTTAACTTTTGACTTAAAATGACAAATCTACCCTTCATTTTAGTCACAACCACATAAGAGTTTAAGTGTCAACTTTTATCTTACCACCAAGCTCTTCTTTGTCTCTAATAAGGCTTAATCTAGGAGTTGTAATAAAAAGAAGAAAAGGAATCTGTGTGTGAGTGAGAGGGATTATTAACACAGATTGATAATTTATTAGAGAAGATGCATAATGCATTGCTAGTCTCTCCTGCAACCTTAACGAACACCTATAACAAACACATAAAAATCCTTTATTACAATCTTCCATCATATAACAAACTTCAAACAAACTTGACCCTTGTTAAATAAAGTCTTCAAGACAAATCAATCAATCACTTGATTTGAATACTTGGGTTCAACAAAGCAAATTCACGGAACTCCGGATCAGATTCCAATATAGACATTTCATGTTCACCCAAAAGAACCCATGCTTCTATTCCATCATTCAAGATAGAATCCAACAAAACCACAACATTCATAAACATATGTTCCGACTTACAACCAATACCGCTCACCCATGCAGGCTTTCCCCACCCAAAATCCACTTCGCTGAAGCCCATTCTACTCCAGCTACTGAATAGGTAATGTTCCACTTTTTCTATCAAAAGCATCTCTTTAACTTGTTGGATAAACTTGAATATTTCCAGACAACCTTCATTACCTTTTATTAGTCGTGAGTAATTATCGTTGACTTCAATCACTGTCTGTCTGAGTAATGCCACCAAATAGTGCAACTCTATTTGATCTTCTCCAGGGTCGACGTCGTTGGAATTATGTCGTGCCACTGCTGGCCAGAAGATATTGCCGACAGTGTTCTCTGACAATGGTGGCACCATTCTATGTCGTAAGTTCACTGCAGGAGTCAGTATTGATGACTTTTGAGAGCCCAATACAGCTTTTGATGCAGCCATTGCGTGTTTCCATATTAAGGCGGAAACCACTTCAACACGAGTTGGGTTAGGCACAACTGGGCTAGCGGCCTTGGCCTTGAGATTCGATAATGAAGCAGGATCAAACACAAATCTCTGAATAATTCCTTTACCTTTCTTACAAAATTGTTCAAAATCTACGGACATATCAACCTGTGAATCTATACAAGGAATTATATCCCACGCCCCGTTGCAATAAGGGTACTGTTCTTCTTTATGATAATGCCAACTTGCATTGGCGACCCAACATTTAAGGAAAGCACTCATGGTTGCTCCGTCGATGATCTTGTGCAAAAAGCACAAGCCGATAGCGATTCCACCGCAAGAAAAGACATTGAGCTGAATTGCCACTGGAACCAACGTGTTCGTTGGCTCTAAGGAAAAGATTGGACATGGAAGAAACTTGTACAATAAGTAGATTTCAGGTTGTTTGAAGAACTCACACAATTGATAACTGACTTTGGCTTCGAAAAAAAGAACACCCTCGTCGTTGCAGTCAATCGAGCTGTGGTCCTTGATCCGTCCGGCAAGCGGGTAGAATTCAGTTAAGATCTTGGAGACCGAATTCTTCAGCCGAGTCAATATTTCGTCGACTTTGTTATCACTTGAAGACGGGTAGAAAAAGATGATTGGAGTATAGATGGAATGAGGCATAAGCTGGTCCAAGAGAGAGATTTTGAAGGTTCTAAGGTTAAGAGGTGTTGGGGAGGAAGGTCTGATGATCTCTCTTGAAATCACTTCAACTTCCAATATTCCCATTTTGTTGGAAACTTTTTAATGCCTTGAAGTTGTATCACAAAACTTGCTGCAAGTTGATACAACTATATATGACGGATAGCTTTTGCTATTGTTCATCAAGCAAGAACCTATATATAAACAAGGGCGGAACCAGAATTTTTTTTTGGGGGCTAAGGAAGCTATCCGGGGGATGCCCTCCCAAATTTTTTTTTTTGGGGTCCATTTATACATATTTGATAATAACATATGGTGTCAAATTGTGTTTATTTAAGAACAACATTATCTTTTGGGTTAATATTTATACATTTTGGTGTCTATTTATCAATAAGGTATGATGTCAAATTGAGTTTGGAATACTTAATTGGGGTGGGATAGACTACATTTGGGCTAAAATATATACGTGTACTAAAAAAAATTCTCAAATTTTAGGGAGGGCTAGATTACATTTGGGTTAAAATATCACATGAACTAATTTTTTTTTAGGTTGGAAGGTGTTGGTGAAGATGGTCTGATGATTTCTCTTGAGATTACTTTAAATTCCATATCTAGTACTTCTAGAAGAGTAGTGCTATTATTCTTCCCAAATGCTTTTCAAATATATATTGTAGTGGGTCACTGGATTTTGTTTGCAGGATGTTAAAGTGATCCCATCAGTATTAAGGCTTAGTTTGGCCCCCATGTGGCTTTTTAAAAGGAGCTTATGAAATTTACTACTAAGTTGTTTGATAATTTTGTACAAGTGACATACTACTCTTCAACAATATATCATGAAACCAAAAACCCACCTTGAGCTTTTAAAAGCTCTATTCTAGAGCTTGCTCCCCCAAAAAAGCCCTAAGTTCAATTTTTACAGAACGCATAAACTAGTTACCAAATGAATTAACATAAAATTGTACTTTAAAAAAGGAGAAGCACCAAAAAGGGAGCCAAACTAAGCCTAAATGTTATCCTATTATCATATGTACGTATTTACAAAACATTTATAATGCAAAATTTGAGAAGCAAAGCATTAATTTTAAGAGTCTTAACTGATCACGTGCTGATGATCGATCACATTGTTTTGGCTAAAAATTAATTCTGTGACCGGGCGTGCCAGGGGCTTTGTACGAAGACCCAAACGTGTAACCAAAACTATCCCTAAACGTGGTTTGAGATGGATCAGGTGATGTTGGGAAGTAGGAATGACCCTTCCCTTTAGGTTCTATTACTTTGAAGCAAGTAATTTGATTGAGTGAGTGATGAAAGCAAAGTGAATAAAAAGGAATTGAATTCGAATCATGCAATAGTTGATTGTTGACATTAAAATAAAACAACAAAAGTCAAAGGCTTGCTTTCATTTAATTATATGAACAGAAGAAATAAAAATGAAAGATATAAACAAGACATTGTAGAACACGGCTGGAAGGTATAGAGAAAAGCAAAACAATGGACTGCTTGAAGCCGCAGGGGCTGTGTGGCGTTCTGTCAGCCTCCTCTGCTTGTTGCTTGGCATTGATTATATATAGAGGTGCTGAAAAAATAACTCCCCCACTATGTTGGCCACTTCCCCACTTCAAATAACTACCACCCACTAATAAAAACTCCCCCACTAATGTGTGGTTAATTTGCCACTTGTATAACTACCACCCACTAATAAAAACTCCCCCACTAATGTGTGGTTAATTTGCCACTTGTATAACACACAACCGGTCATAATATAAAAATATATTTTTTATATTAAGGTGTAAACATTGCCCCCCTGGTTCTTTGAAAATGAAATGTAATGCAATTTTTGAAGAACCATGTATACAACTCGACCGATTTTTGTGGTTATTATCGGCCTCAGAGACCGATTTTGACTGGAATGTAGACTATCACCAACTGAAAGTCAACTAGTGATATCGGCCTTGTGCAGACCGATGAACCTACTTGTAGTATCATGGATTTTAATTTTTCAGTCTTATTGCATCGACCTCCAATCATAGGCAGCATTTTTCAAACAGTAAAGAAGACCGATTTTTTTTTTTCTTTTTTGTATGACCGATTGAATTTTCCAATATCAGTCGCATGGACTATTTATACAATACAGTGCAAACTGCAAAGTGAGCCCAAAATAATCAGCCAAAAGATTTTATACCGATATGTTTAGACCCACCTCGGTCATATCTTGCTGCCAATTAAAATAGGACACCCACCTCGGTCATATTTTGCTGCCAATTAAAATAGGACACCCACCTCGGTCATATTTTACTGCCAATTAAAATTAGACCAAAGAAATTTTCAATCTTGTTGTCCCATCCATATGCCACCTCGATACTAACACCATTAGCTGGATGCCATGAGCTTCCACATGGCTCAAAACTTTAGCCATGCCATCATGCAGAAAATTGATGGTCCACTTTTCATTTACCAAACCTCTTACATCGGGGTCCACCAAGTTTGAAGTAGAGGCTAAAACTCCAAATGCTTCTAAATCTCTGATATTTCCCTACATGGACCCACCAAGTGTACAATTGTAGATGAAAACATTATCCAAGTTCATCCACCGAGTCAACATGTAGTTAACACCAATGTTCATAGCCTTAGACCGTGGATCCCACCACATATTTAGACCGATATATATATATATATATATATTTTTCTCTGGATTTGAATTCTTCGGACCCACCCTTTCGAGCACCAACTTATATATCGGTCTTTTGCAGTTCGATATGTGCACAAGACCGAAATTAATATTTGAATTTCGGTCAATATTCTCTTTTTTGTTTCTTCATAAAAATAATTTTGTAGAAAACTCCACCAAGCTAAATCTCATTTTTGATGGGATCCACAAACCCAATGAGGATTTGAATTTGCAAAAACCAAATTATTTATTGGCTTCATGTGTAAATAATTTTTGACAATTATGCCAAAAAATTTGAACAACTCCTCGGCCATCATTTTTCTCCATGGAGGTTGTTCATATTTAATAAATTTGGGGGCCGAATTAAAATTACTCGGCCTATGTGAAACTTGCCCCCCAACCGCCTTCTTGTCGTCACCAACACTAGTGGGAGGGGCATTAGCCGAAAAAGAAATTATCGGCCTATCACTAACAACTATTTTTTCGCCGCCTTGCCCCCCAACCGATTTAAAATGCTTTAAATCGAGATGGTCAAAGTGACCAATCTTTTGATTTGTAGAAGCATCATCGGCCACGTTTGGCCGTCTAAATTTTTCCGCGGCCTCTTGAAAAGTTGTTTCCACGTCCGCTACAAGGGATCTCCGTGTCTCTTCAAGTTGGAGAGAGAATTCCTTCTGATCACGGATTAATTCTTCAAGCTTGTGAATTATCACGTTGAAAATATCACCGGAATCACTTGATAAGCGATTTTCCATCATCACTCGGTTGTCCCACCGGGCGTGCCAAATTGTTTTGGCTAAAAATTAATTCTGTGACCGGGCGTGCCAGGGGCTTTGTACGAAGACCCAAACGTGTAACCAAAACTATCCCTAAACGTGGTTTGAGATGGATCAGGTGATGTTGGGAAGTAGGAATGACCCTTCCCTTTAGGTTCTATTACTTTGAAGCAAGTAATTTGATTGAGTGAGTGATGAAAGCAAAGTGAATAAAAAGGAATTGAATTCGAATCATGCAATAGTTGATTGTTGACATTAAAATAAAACAACAAAAGTCAAAGGCTTGCTTTCATTTAATTATATGAACAGAAGAAATAAAAATGAAAGATATAAACAAGACATTGTAGAACACGGCTGGAAGGTATAGAGAAAAGCAAAACAATGGACTGCTTGAAGCCGCAGGGGCTGTGTGGCGTTGTGTCAGCCTCCTCTGCTTGTTGCTTGGCATTGATTATATATAGAGGTGCTGAAAAAATAACTCCCCCACTATGTTGGTCACTTCCCCACTTCAAATAACTACCACCCACTAATAAAAACTCCCCCACTAATGTGTGGTTAATTTGCCACTTGTATAACACACAACCGGTCATAATATAAAAATATATTTTTTATATTAAGGTGTAAACACACATGGAATGTAGATGGAATTCCTAACTGATCACATGCTGATGATCGATCACATGGAATGGATGGAATTCCTAACTGATCACATGCTGATGATCGATCACATGGAATGTAGATGGAATTCCTAACTGATCACATGGAAGATTCCTACATGTGATGTCCATGTAGATTGAGTTTTTTGGATTAATCATTCACCATATACTTTAGGGTATGGTATGTCCCTTATACTTTTTGTACATCAACTTTTTTAGAATATATTTATCATTTTTCTGAAAATATATATATATATATAGATTCTCTATATAAATTGGTCAAATTAATCGGATCCATATTTTATGGGTGGGAACCGGATCATGTCTAGTAGAAATCATACCACCACCAATTTCTGTTATGAATATGTTTTGACAAATAATATTCTAACTTACTACTAGTAACAAATAATTTGGGATTATTACAAAAATTTAGGGTAAATTACATGAATCGTCCATGAGGTTAGGTCAAATTACAGAAACTTCTCTTGTGGTATGCAAAATTACACTAACATCCCTTGTCAGACTTTGTTGGTAGGCGATAGTGATAAAATATTGAATTTATTATTCTACCCTCATTTTCTTTGTGATATTTCAATCTAAAAGTAAGTTAACCAAAAAAAAAACAAAAAACAAAAATAATAACCAAAAGGCTACCCATTTGTAACTCTTTGAGAGGGTGTTTCATGTTTGGAAACCTTTGGGAATGGATTTCTAGAAGAAGAAGTTCATTAATAGAAGTGAAATCCGTTTGGTGAGGTTTGAGAATGGACTTCTTAACAAGAAGTGCATGTCCAAAATGCCCATTTGGAGAAGTCAAAAATCCTGACTTCTCAAAACTATGATTTTTGCACTTCCCCATAAGTCAGGAGCTTTGCATACATAATTACACTTTTATCCCTTATTTTATAATTAATGTCATCTTATCCAAATCCCATACTTGAGTTTCATAGCCTAGCCGAATCCCTATTATTTGATGAGGTTAAGGATATTATTGATAAGTATATATATTTTAGATGTTGTCACTATACGTAATTGAACAGTTAGATGCACTTTTTTTTATTTAAAAAACACTTATTTACCGAATAAACATTTCTTTAAAAAAAGTCTATTTTGAAAATTCTATCTTAAAAAGTCCATTTTAAAAATGGACTTTTGTACGAGAAGTTACGCCAAACACCACCTTAGTCTTCCTCTTCCTCGTCTCGGCTCAAAACCATATGTATATTAATGTAGACTATCTTACCAGTATGATCGCAGAGCGTGTAATGAAATGATTAAATTTAAGAGAGAGAGATAGAGAGCATAAAGCAAAAAAAGTCCAAAGTCCAAAGTCCAAACTCCTTGCTCGCTCTAGACAATCTATATTTTATTCAATAAAAAATGTTATCCCAAAAAGAAATGTAAACAAAATCTGGCTCTAGAACTTTATAAGTAAACAGAGTTTGCATCACGAAAACCTAGGAAAATATACTATCAAAACGAAGGTCCTTGTAGAATTGTGTGGAGAGGGTCGAAGACTCCATGGTATCTTTTAATTTCACAAAATCTTATTTAGAACACAAATACAAATTGCTCGAATTAGCGATTAATGAAATAATAGAAGGCCCTAAGTAATGTAATTGGTAATAGAGACCTCAAAATATCGAAGTGTTTACATCCAAAAAAAAATATATTTTTTAAGTTATAAAAATTTGTATAGGCCGAATGTGATTATTTATTCGGATTAATGAGACTGATCATAAATTTTAATGACCAAATGGCTGGTTCAAAATTAGTTAGGCCGAATGTATTTTGATCATTTAACACAATTCGGTCTATCACTTTGGGAGCAACAATGTAACATGATAGTTCGGTGGGCCTCATATTCCTAGCATAAATTTTAAAGTCTTGGGAGTCAATATTTCGTTGACTTTGGCTTTGTTATCACTTGAAGGCCAGTAAAAAAAAGATGATTGGATTATAGATGGTATGAGGTGCAATCTGGTCCAAGAGAGAGAGAGCTTGAAGGTTCCAAGATTAGGTGGTGTTGGTGAGGATGGTCTGATGATCTCTCTTGAAATCAGTACTTCAACTTCCAATATTTCCATTTTGTTCGCAATTAACTTTTTAATGCCTTGAAGTTGTATCACAAAACTAAGTTATATACAACTACATATGACGGATAGCTTTAATTTGCTAATGTTCATCAGACATGAACCTCTCTCTCTCTCTCTCTATATATATATATATGATACGTTCAAAATTGACTCTATCCTATGATCGAGCGATTCAACTCAGCAGTCGGTCTCTGTTCCGACCAAATCATGCACAGTTCCTTGGGCAAGCGTCAGCCCGAGCGGTCTGGCCATCCCGAGCGGTACATCAACAGGCTCCGGCCAACAGGTCGGGAGTGCAATTCGGGCTCAGTCTGTACAGGCACAGTCCAACCAGGCCGCGGGACATGTCCCAGAATATTCCAAGCAGTTTCCTACTCATGTTAGAAGACTAATGAAAAGTACACATTATTTCCTAATCCAATTAGGAAACCTCCACAATTAATGCCGATCAATCCTAATACAATTAGGAAAATCACTTGATTGGTGTCAATCACATCCTAATTGGATTGTATTTCCTTATCCTTGTACGAGTAGGTCACTTGCATCTATAAAAGATACCACTCACCCCAATAGAAAGGGACAGACTTTTCAGTCTCTACAGCACCTCTATAGCAGTCATCAACACGCCCGGCTGACCTACGGTAGCTCCAAACTATTGTTGGATCACCATAGATCCCCGGCTTTTTACAGTATAGTGAACGTACTCAGACACACACATGGACGTAGGTTCTTTCATTAACAGGGACGAACCACATACAAAAACCTGTCTCTCACTCTCTCTCTCTCTCCTTAAACTGCTCTAATTTACCCTTACCAAATTTTAGCATCATCAGCTTGGCGCCGTCTGTGGGAATTCGACAGATAGCTCAAAGCACAAATTTCTTGGCTAATAGTCATGCCTCCGAAGAAGGATAAGAAGACTGCACAGCAGGCCGACCGGGATGTTCCACTGGCCCCGGCGCGGTCTGCAGCGGTCCTAACACCGAAGAAGATCACCGCGACCCTCGCGCAGCTCTTGAAGATCCAGCATCAAACCGAGCAGCAAATCGAAGCCTTGCTGGCCCAACAAAGCAATCCTCCAGTGGCCGGGAAACAGCCCGGGAATGTTGCATGCGGTCGGGAATCGATCTTGACCAGACAGCGTCCCCGAGCCAACCCGTCCCGCATTGAGGATACCAGAGATATCAACGGTAGGTCTGCTGCCCTAGAGGAGAGGCAGGAGCACATGGCCCGGGAATTGGTCCAGGGTCACTCGGTCAAGAGCCGAGGTGATCTTAGGCACACAATCAACCGGAGTCATAGCCGAGCCCGATCCCAGGGGACAGCACACCGCCATGAGAAGGAAGCCTCCTCCACTAACCCGACCTGCGACCCGGATACCGGTCGGGAAGGTGTAGTGGCCCGTATCAAGGATTTGCAGAAACAAATTGATGGAGTGGCCAAAAAGCTGGGCCAAAACCCTACTCAGAATCACGCCAATACCGAGACAGAGTCACCGTTCTCCAGCCATATCACGAGGTTTGCCATCCCGCGTAAATTTAAACAGTCTCGCCTAGATTCTTATAACGGCTCGGGAAGCCCGGTCGACCATGTCCGGACCTACATGGCTTAGATGGCCCTGGCCACCAACTCTGACAAACTATATTGTCTGACCTTTCCCAGCACTTTGAAAGGCCTGGTCAACCACTGGTTTCACTCCCTGAAGCCCCGATCGGTCAAAGATTTCAAGGAGCTCAGCAAGCAATTCGTCAATCAGTTCATCGGTATGCATGAACGGCCAAAGTCTGAGATACAGTTACTAACAGTCAGGCAAAGGAATCATGAGTCCCTCAAGGAATTCACTGACCGGTTTAATTAAGAGAAGCTCGGGATCTATGATCTTGATGAAATCGTCGCAATTACAGCCTTCTGCTCGGGAGTTCAACACACCAAGTGTGTCACGTCGTTTCACAGAAACCGACCGGAAACCTTGGTTGAACTCCCAGAGAGGGTCGGAAAGTATGTCGACACTGAAGAATTTCTAAAGACCAAAAAACTCGGGCACGTAAGCGATGAGCCTTCAAGAAATAAGCGAAAGCGAGATCAGCCTGAGAGGAGTGATCGGGAGAGAACAAATCCTAATTATATGCCTTAATTCACGTTTGTTAGTACCTTTTTATCCTGTTTTTGTATATTTTTACTTCATTTTCTATTTTCTGACAGGTTTTGGAAGAAATCAAGTATACCAGGCTAAATGGGGTAAAAAAGCAGAGCAAAAGAAGCAAGAAAATCCACATCGCGCGCGCGACCCGCTCGCGAGAAACCCAGAAAATCGCTCGCGCGATCCGCTCGCGCGAAAGTCAAGAAATCGCTTGCGCGAGGTACCAATATCGCGCGAGCGCGTCCCGCTTGCGCGACATATGCAAAAATGGAACTTGCGTATTTCCCTCTACTGATGATTCCTACGCGAACAAAACTGCCTAATTACGTCTGGAAAGCTAAATACAGCAGTTTTAGTGCGTTTTGGGTTAGAAAAGCTTCCAAAAACTTGTTGTAAATCTGTTTATACCCTATTTTACTTCAATTTAGGGGTTGCCAATTGTTATACACACGATATACAACCATACTTTCAGCCATTGAAGGGAGGGAAGCAAGGAGAAGAAGAAGAAGATCAAGGATTCCCACGGCCTCCTCCATTAACCTCTTGCCATCCACCACTTCCATGGACAACTAGACTCTAGATCTAGGGTTTCAATGAAACCCTAGTCAAGTAATAGGGTTTTATTTATGTTTTTATTTTAGTTTTATTATGAATGGATGATGATTACATGTTCCGAGGATTTTTATAAATAAATCGTGCTTCTAATTGATTAAATCATCACTTTCAAAGTTTATTCTTGTCTTAGATCTATTTTGACTGTGATGTGCTCAATGATCTATATTTGATGTGCTTGTATGGATTATTTACATGTAATGGTGTTTTATTGAATTGTGCTATCAAGTATCCGAATAGTCCATGCCTAGATTAGACGGATTATACCACAACCCTAGTTTAGTGTGGGATAATTCGTGCTAACCGAAGATGGATTATGTTGGTGCTTGAACCATAATTATTTTCTTGACGGAGGAATTGGGCTTGTAGCTACAATTCCCCATTATCATCCAACTTAATAGGGTAAAGTAATTCCTAAATATTCCTATTATGAAACTAGTGGTTGATTTGCAATCCTAGGTTCCTTTAAACATATTTATAAAAACACTTTTAAATTGCTTTCATAATTTAGATTTATTTATATTGTTATTAGTTTAATTAAAATCAAATCAAAATCCGTTTTTCTTAAATTAATTAGATTTAGGTTTTAAAATTAAAACGTGGTAGTTAATCAATCTCTGTGGGTTCGACCTTTACTTTCACTACTACAAATCCTTAGAAAAGTAAAGTACACTTTTTATATCTTGATACTGACAACATCAATTTTTGGCGCCGTTGCCGGGGATTGCATTACTACCTTTAGTTTTATAATCTTAGTTTAGTTAATTCGTAAATATTAGATTGGTTTTTTTTTTCTTTTCTTATTTTTTTCGTTTTTGTTTTAAGTTACTAACTTTTCTTTTATTTTTTAGTTTATCAAGTCGTCAAAATTCTAACGTTTCTGAGTGGAATAGCTAATCGCATCAAAGGAGCTTACGCGAAAAAATATAAATAAAATAAAATAAATCGCTTCCTTTAAATTCACTTCAAACAACTGTAAGTCAGGGCGCTGTGACGCACTATTTGCATTAGTTTAGAAGTGATTGTTCACGTGCATTAGCTAGGAAACCCGGGGCGCTGGGCTTGACGCGGTCATTGCATTACAGGATAATATTCATGCATCATAGTAGTACTGTGTGCTTGCTTGTTGTCTTACTTGCGTGATTATTTTTTGTTTTTGTTTTAGTCAGTATTTATTTTATTTTTCTTTTAGCTTATGTTAGGTACGCGTTCAAATAAACCAGAATTAAAATCTTTCGATCTTGAACTTGAACGTACCCTTAGAATTAGTAAGTATTCAACCGAAGCTTCTAGAGCTCGGCTGCTAGACGACGAATCGACTCTAAAACCATCGTCATTGTTTCAGGCTGAAATTCAAAGCACCCGTAAACGTTTAAGAAAAACTCGAACTTTGAACATAGAGCCTATTCCAATGGCCGACATTGGAGACAACGGAAATAACAATAATAACCCTAATATACAGCCACCTCCTCCGCTTAAAGATTATTTTATTCCTACGACTTACACGCCCCAAGCAAGTATCGAATTACCGGAGGCGACGACATCTCACTTTGAGATAAAGTCGTCTACCATCTCGCTACTTCCTTCTTTCCATGGCCGTTTAAATGAAGACCCTTATCAGTACTTAGGGGATTTCCAAGATATATGCTCTACGTTAAAAATCCAAAATTTCACTAATGATGAATTAAAACTGCGTCTCTTCCCATTCTTTTTAAAGGATAAAGCGAAGTATTGGCTTCAGTCACTTGAGTCAAACACAATTAAATCATGGGAAGCCTTACACAACGCATTTTTACAAAAGTTTTTCCCAATCACAAGAACTAATCAAATAAGAAAATCTATAACTAATTTTGTGATGCAAGATGGGGAAACACTTTATGACTCATGGGAGAAATTTAAAGAACTATTATGCTCTTGCCCACATCATCAGGTTCCTAAGTGGCAGTTGGTACAGGTCTTTTACGAGGGGCTTATTCCCTCAGTCCGTAATACCGTTGATGCCGTTTGTGCGGGTACCTTCCTACACAAAAGCGCCGACGAGGCCTGGAAAATATTTGAAATGTTGAGTGAGAATTCGATGCATCAGGCTGTGTCGGTACGTTCTGAGGGGTACCTTCGACCTAAGCAAGAGGTAAAGTTTGAGTCAAGTCAATCAATTGAAATACAAGAATTAAATAGAAAACTTGACCAACTTATGAGGATGGGAATTAGGTCCACTTCACCTTCTTCAGAAGTATGTGCATTATGTTCTGAACCATCTCATAATATCTTTGCATGTCCTTCTGCATCTCAATTTCTAGAGTTTGTTGAGCAACACGTTAATTCTATGCAACAATTCCCACAGAATAATTATAATTCTATGTCGAATAATTTTTCTAATACTTATCGACCCCAATATCAACAAAGTCAATACCAACACCCACCTTCTAATCCAAACCCTCCAAGGGATAACACTTTTGGGGCTACGGTGTTGGCCTCCCTTAAAAACATAAAAACTCAAGTCCAAGCACAAGCACAAATAGTGTACTCACATACACAATCCATTGCAAAGCTTGAATCCCAAATGGGACAAATAGCTACTGCGGTGAGTCGTAGAAACAAGGAGAAGTTGCCTGCGCAAACTATTCAAAATCCTAAGGGACAATACGAGAATGGGGGGTCGAGTGAGCAAGTGAATGCCGTTTCGACTAGGACGACAATTCGAGATGAGGAGATTGTTGTAATTCCGGATGAGGGTGAGAAAAATAACAATATAAATTTGAATAAGGAAAGAGGTGAGGACGTAAGTAGGAAGAGAAAAGAAAATGAACCGGTCCCAACGAATTATATTCCGAGAATGCCATATCTACCAAACGTTGAGGGACCGTCACATTTATCGAAGAAAAATTCAAAAATGGAAGATATACTCGAGGTGTTTAAACAAGTAAAAATTAATATTCCGTTCCTCGATGCTATTAAACAAATTCCCGCTTACGCTAAATGTCTTAAAGACCTATGCACTCAAAAGCGCAAAATACGGAGTCATACTCTGAAAAAGGTCTTCCTCACAGAAAATGTAAGTTCTATTTTTCAACACTCGCCTCCAAAGTACAAGGATCCTGGTACGCCAACTATTTCATGTGTCATAGGTGACACTGTCATCCATAGGGCTCTCCTTGACTTAGGAGCTAGTGTTAACCTTTTACCTTATCACGTTTATAAACAACTAGGACTAGGTGAACTTAAACCTACGGCCGCTACTATACCATTAGCGGATCGTTCCGTCAAAGTACCTAGAGGAATCGTCGAGGATGTCTTAGTTAAAGTTGATCAATGCTTTTATCCTGTTGATTTTATGGTCCTTGATACCGAACCTGTCCTAGATGCTAGGAAGCACACCCCTGTTATTCTTGGTCGTCCATTCTTAGCCACCGCTAATGCGCATGTCAATTGTCGAACGGGGGTGATGAAGGTGTCATTCGGGAACTTGAACTTAAAACTAAATGTGTTTAATGCTATTGATCAACCTCCTAAAGACAACGATTACCTATATGAGGCGGAGAGTGAGGTAAGACGGAATATTGAGCATAACAGAGAACTGAACATGGGTGAGGAGAATAATATAGTAAATAATGAATGGATGAATTTAAATAACCCATACCCTAATGACGAATTTACTCGAAAGGTTAGAAATCGAATTGAACATGATAAGGGAGATTCATCGAATGAATTAATGCATACTGACCTTGTTTCTGCTTTCCACCGACATCTCCCTAATGCCCTAAATGATACAAACTCTGATTTACGGCCTCCTTGAATCTTGAGCTAGAATGATCTAGCTAAAGACGTAAAAGATAGCGCTTCTTGGGAGGCAACCCAAGCTTTAATTCATTTGTTTTAATGATTTTTGACTATTTTTGGGTCGTTTTGGTCAATTTTGAGTTTTTTTTGGACAGGTTTGGGGGTTGGAGTAAAGTTATGTTTAATTTATATACATAAAATAAGTGAGCCAAGAGAAAATACCATTCTCGCGCGCGCGGCCCGCTGGCGCGAGAGTGTGCCTTAGTGAATTTTTGGTTTCCTTTTGGTTTTTGAGCTCTCGGGTTCTCCTCGCGCCTGATCTCGCGGGCGCGAGGTATCTCGCTGGCGCGATTTTTCAAAAAAAAAAAAAATTATCGCTCGCGCGATATCCCATTTTTCTGACATTTTCTTTTGTTTTCTCTATCAATCCTCCACACCTGTTCTGATAGGTTTTATTTTTCTATTTTTGTTTCTTCCATACTTTTAGACTGAGTCAATTGTTGTTTTCATAGTTCTGGTTCTGTTTTATTTTCTTTTCTAGTTGATTATTTTTCTGTTTTCGTCGTTTTGTTCGGTCGTATAGTTAATTTCGTTTCGTTTAGCTTAGTTATAATTCTTTTAGCTGTTTTTATTATTTTGTTTGTTTTTTTTTTTTTATCCAGAAGTAACAGGTAACATTGAACTTTATTGACATACTCCTTTGTGTTCACCTGTTTGTGATTGCCGAGATCAAGGTATTGTCGTTCCTTCCTTATGTACTCTCCTTTCTTTCATTTTATTATTTCATTGGGGATAATGAAAGGTTTAGGTTTGGGGGTATGCATTCACATATTCACATGCACATTATTATGCACTAATTTTTTTAAAAAAAATTTCGATTCTTGTGCTTAAATAAACGACGATTACCGACAGTTTTGCAATCTCAATTTGATACTTCTTGTTATGTAACTATGATTGTTATAGAATGGTAAACATGAGAAGATGTGGTTAAACATTTGCTAAAATCATGATGCGACGTTTTAGGTCATGTATCGTTTGAATCGTAGTTTATATCATAGATTTGCACATAAACTTATGCACTGCACGTGGTCGTTTGAATACATGTTTGATGTGAACTATAATATGATTCGGATTTCTAGATAACACATGGTGGAGACTAGACTCAGTGAGCTTTTGAGCCTATCTTTCTTTATTGAGGGTTATAAGTACATTATGTTTGTCGAATTTCACTGAAATAGCGCATTAACTTGTTGTTTAGTCTCATTATTCTTGTCTTGGTTGATAGTCAAGTTAAAATATTTGTTACCATGCTAAATAATCTTCCGTCGTAAATGTTAAAGAACCATATAACCATTAGAAATGATGGTAGGCCTTCTTTGTTTGCTACTGACCGATAAATGATAAATTTTCTTAGTTCGCCCTTTGAGCCATTAAAATGCCATTTTTCTTTAATTACCATTATCATGTTTTTGCTCCAATATGGCCAACTTGTAGTTCACCCCTGAAAGATTGATCAACTTTTAGTGGTGTTAAGGCGATGTGTGATTGAGAAGAAGAAGAAAATAAGATGCTATTGGGATAATTTCTTTGTATTTTGATGATTACTTATGCGAAAAGCAACGAAAATGAAAGGAAAAGATTGAAGAAAAAAAAATAAAGAGGAAGAAGGTTGATAAAAAAAAAAGAAATATGAAAAGAAAAGAAAGAAAATGTATGAAAAGAAGAAAATGAAATGATGAAGTTGGTAGAAGAGAGAATGAAAGAAATCGAACATGCCTTACAATGCCATTCTGAACTACTTGATTAATCCTTTCTATCCTTTTTCATTACCTAAGCCACATTATAACCTTTGAAAAGTCCTATTTGATCCTAGAAATATGGTTTGGATATGAAAACGATGGAAGGGGGATTAAAACATGGTAACGATTAATATTTCTTGATTGATTGGCATCCTATCCATGAGACTACTGTTCTTTCGTGTCATGCGTCTTTTTTGAGTTATATGTGAGCGGTATCTTGCTTTGAAAATATATTTCCTTTACTCACATATTTTAGAAAAATTACACATGTTTCTGAGTGTTTCATTTTAGAGTGTAATCAACATTGTGAGATTCGTAGTCGAAGCATAGTTTGATGGTTATCCGAGTTATATTCCAAGTTCATGACATACGCGTGTTCATTTGACTACAACATCACACACGTGCACTTTTATGAGAAACTCTATTGATTTATACGATGCATGTGCTTAGGATTGTTTTCCATAATGTAAGTGGACGTTTGATTCCGTTTCTTCTTGTTCGTTATTCTATTTCAAATCATTGTTTTATGATAAGGAGTATTGACTATTAATTTTTCGTTTTTAAATAAAACTTTTTAAATATAGAATGAAATAAAGATGGTTGTGGGTGACTTGTTGACGAGAACCCTCACGAGACTTCACTCGTCCTACTAGGGGCACCTAGGGGTTTAAAAGGCTTGTTGCATATGCTAAATGCAATCGCGTTGCCTGCGACAGTGAGTTAGGATTTTAAGTATAGTAGTATTTAGTTTTATGTTTTTTCTTTGCTCGAGGACTAGCAAAATGTAGGTTTGGGGGTGTGATAGGGAGAGAACAAATCCTAATTATATGCCTTAATTCACGTTTGTTAGTACCTTTTTATCCTGTTTTTGTATATTTTTACTTCATTTTCTATTTTCTGACAGGTTTTGGAAGAAATCAAGTATACCAAGCTAAATGGGGTGAAAAAGCAGAGCAAAAGAAGCAAGAAAATCCACATCGCGCGCACGACCCGCTCGCGCGAAACCCAGAAAATCGCTCGCGCGAAAGTCAAGAAATCGCTCGCGCGAGCTACCAATATCGCGCTTGCGCGGCCCGCTCGCGCGACATATGCAAAAATGGAACTTGCGTATTTCACTCTACTGATGATTCCTACGTGAACAAAACTGCCTAATTACGTCTGGAAAGCTAAATACAGCAGTTTTAGTGCGTTTCGGGTTAGATAAGCTTCCAAAAACTTGTTGTAAATCTATTTATACCCTATTTTACTTCAATTTAGGGGTTGCCAATTGTTATACACACGATATACAACCATACTTTCAGCCATTGAAGGGAGGGAAACAAGGAGAAGAAGAAGAAGAAGAAGACTAAGGATTCCCATGGCCTCCTCCATCAACCTCTTGCCATCCACCACTTCCATGGACAACTAGACTCTAGATCTAGGGTTTCAATGAAACCCTAGCCAAGTAATAGGGTTTTATTTATGTTTTTATTTTAGTTTTATTATGTATGGATGATGATTACATGTTCCGAGGATTTTTATAAATAAATCGTGCTTCTAATTGATTAAATCATCACTTTCAAAGTTTATTCTTGTCTTAGATCTATTTTGACTATGATGTGCTCAATGATCTATATTTGCTGTGCTTGTATGGATTATTTACATGTAATGGTGCTTTATTGAATTGTGCTATCAAGTATCCGAATAGTCCATGCCTAGATTAGACGGATTATACCACAACCCTAGTTTAGTGTGGGATAATTCGTGCTAACCGAAGATGGATTATGTAGGTGCTTGAACCATAATTATTTTCTTGACGGAGGAATTGGGCTTGTAGCTACAATTCCCCATTATCATCCAACTTAATAGGCTAAAGTAATTCATAAATATTCCTATTATGAAGCTAGTGGTAGATTTGCAATCCTAGGTTCCTTTAAACATATTTATAAAAACACTTTTAAATTGCTTTCATAATTTAGATTTATTTATATTGTTATTAGTTTAATTAAAATCAAATCAAAATCTTTTTTTCTTAAATTAATTAGATTTAGGTTTTAAAATTAAAACGCGGTAGTTAATCAATCTCTGTGAGTTCGACCTTTACTTTCACTACTACAAATCTTTAGAAAAGTAAAGTACACTTTTTATATCTTGATACTGACAACATCAAGGAGCAATGCAAGGAAGCCCGATAGTTCTGGCAGTTCTTTCAGTTCACAACTGTCCAGGTCCGACATCCCCGACCTGACCTCCAGTTCACAGCGGTCTGAGTCCGGCAGCCCTGACCCGACTTCCAGTTTGTAGCAGTCAGGATCCAGTTATCCTGACCTTGCCTCCAGCTCAGAATAATCAGGAGCCCGATGATCCTCACCCGACCTCCTATCTTCAACAGTCTAGATGAGCCAGACTGCAGTGGTACTTGCCCGATCATTGCATGAGGCTCCACAGACTGTCAGAGAGCTCTTGCAAAAACCTCAGGATCACATCCGAGGCATCTCAAAAGACCTGGGGCCACACCCAAGGCATATTAAAAGACCTCGGGCCACACCCGAGGCACACTAAAAAGACATCAAGCTCAACCCCGAGGCAACCAAAGACCACTGTTACGCAGTTGGAAAAAGACCTCGGGGCCACACCCCAGGCACAAAAGACCTCGGGGTCACACCCCAGGCACAAAAGACCTTGGGGTCACATCCGAGCCACTGGATTTGCTTAGGTCCATAACCGACGATGGAGGCAAATCCCCCTAGGTGGCTGATGATGGCAAGCTTCAAAAGACCCTGCAACCACCCACGTTCCAGGTCGATTACCTACAGTCATAGCCTCTACAGACCCTCGTCTTAGCGAAAGCTTGGGGGGCAGGAAGGCACAATGAACTAAACAGGCAATCACATCGGGTATTTACAAGCCCTGAGGTTAACTGAGTAAAAACTCTTAGACAACCCGGGTGCCTACAATAGTAAGAGGCACAAATTCTACTTAGGTCCAAACCGATAATAGAGGTGACTAAAACCTCTTAGGTTGGTCCACGATAGAGGAGCAAAAAGGACCCTAAAGCAACACGCTTTAGGTCGGCTCTGCCAACATAGTCAATCTCTTTTCCCAACAGTCTTGACGAAGGCTGGCTTGGCGAAAGATAACCATCCTGGGGAGTTAACGTAAAAAGGACCCTAAAGCAACACGCTTTAGGTCGGCTTTTCCAACATGGTCAAATTCTTTTGCCCACAACCTTGACGAAGGTTTACGGGTAGAAGATAACAATCCTTGGAGCTAACTTAAGCAAAGACTCCGAATCAGGCCAGGTCTCAACTCCCGGTCAATTCCCGAGCACTTAAAAGATTTCAAGCTAGGCTAAGTCTCAACTCTTAGCCAGTTCCCGAGAACTCACAAGACTCAGAAGCTCCAAGGCAGCTTCCCCGAGCACTGAGACAGTGGCAAGTGGCATCAAACATATTTCCAAACTTGCCCCGATATGTCATCAAGCCAACTTTGGAAATGGGGGGCAACTGATACGCCCAAAATTGGCTCTATCCGATGACCGAGCGATTCAACTCAGCAGCCGGTCCCTGTCCCGACCAAATCATGCACAGTTCCTTGGGCAAGCGTCAGCTCGAGCGGTCTGGCCATCCCGAGCGGTACATCAACAGGCCCCGACCAACAGGTCGGGAGTGCAATACGGGCTCGGTCTGTACAGGCACAGTCCAACCAGGCCGCGGGACATGTCCCAGAATATTCCAGGCAGTTTCCTATTCATGTTAGAAGAGTAATGGAAAGTACATATTGTTTCCTAATCCAATTAGGAAACCCCCATAATTAATGCCGATGAAACTCACTTGATTGGTGTCAATCACATCCTAATTGGATTGTATTTTCTTATCCTTGTACGAGTAGGTCTCTTGCATCTATAAAAGAGACCATTCACCCCTATAGAAAGGGACAGACTTTTCAGTCTCTACAACACCACTATAGCAGTCATCAACACGCCCGGCCGACCTACGGTAGCTACAAACTACTGTTGGATCACCACAGGTCCCCGACTTTTTACAGTATAGTGAACGTGCTCACACACACACGTGGACGTAGGTTCCTTCATTAATAGGGCCGAACCACATACAAAAACCTGTTTCTCATTCTCTCTCTCCTTAAACTGCTTTAATTTACCCTTACCAAATTTTAGCATCATCAATATATATGGTGTCCATGTAGAGTGAGTTGCAAGATTAAAAATTATATATATATATAATTTTTAATCTTGCAACTCACTCTACATGGACACCATATATATATATATATATATATCTTTAGGTTTGAAGGTGTTGGTGAAGATGGTATGATGATCTCTCTTGAAATTACTTTAAATTCCATTATTATTGCTGGAAGAGTAGCGCTATTCTTCCCAAATTTGCATTCTAAATGCTTTTTAGATAGAGTAATGTTATGCTTCCAAATATTTTTTTTCCCAAAAAGTGTTTCTCAACACATGTGCTAGTGGACCCCTCTTCATTAATGGTATGACCACTTCATCATCAACCAATCAAAATTAACTGGGTCTACTGCCACTTGTGTTGGGAAACAGTTTTGGAAATTTTTTTTGGGAAACATAGCATTACTGTTTAAAATATATGTTGCAGTGGGTCCACTGGATTTTGTTTGAAATATGTTGAAGTGATCCTATTATTATTGAAGGTAATACCACTGTCACATATATTTAGAAGCATTTAGGATGCCAAAATTTGAGAAATAAAGCATTGCTCTTACCTGATCTTTTTTTTGTTTGGTATTAATTACTCTTAACTGATCACATGGAAGATTCCCACATGTGATGTCCATGTAGATTGAGTTTTTGGATTAATCATTCCCCATATATATTGTCTATACAAAATGGTCAAATCAGATCCACATTTTATTTTATGGGTAGAAACTGGATCATGTCTAGTTCAAATCATACCACTAATAATTTTCTTTTATTAATATGTTCTGACAAATAATATTCTATCTTACTACTAGTAACGAATAATTTGGGATTATAAAAAAAAATTAGAGTAAATTATATGGACCTTCATTGAGATTAGGTTAAATTACATTGACTTTTCTCGTAGTACACAAAATTACACTAATCTCCCTTGGTAGACTTTATTGGGAGGCAAGAGTGACAAAAATATTGAATTTACTATTCTATCCTCATTTCTTTGTAATATTTCAATCTACAAGTAAGTAAACCAAAAAAACAAAAACAAAAATAGAAACCAAAATGCTACCCATTTGTAACTCATTTTGTCTTCTTTCTTCCCCATCCCGGCTCAAAACCATATGTAATATTCCAACATGCTGATCACATGCAAGATTCCTACATGTAGATTGAGTTTTTAGATTAATCATTCACTGTACATTTGTTAGAAATATATATATATATATTGATCTTCGAAGTAAACAAATAGATTCTTAAGTTACGCTTGATGAAAACAAAAGTAAAAATTAAAACTGAAAAATAGAATTACAATAAAACAAAATATTTTGGGAAAAATAGAAACTGGAAATAGAAATCCAAACTGAGGCCTGCGATTAACACAATTTCCTTAAAACAGATTCACTGCCTCACCAGAAGTGCTTAAGGAATTTTCCGGCGTCCGACTCTCAGGATACATCGGAAACAATGGTTGACAAGCACAGTGTACAACCGCTCCAGCGAACCAATTATACTTATAACTTTCTCAGGAACAAAAATTGGAAGGAAGAAAAGTGTATTCTCATTTTCTGGCTATGTAATTCTCAATTATATATTCTGAGGTTGCTTATCAGAGTATATAGGACTGAGGGGAGAGAGGATTCATTGGATATTCATAAATATATATATATATATATATATTCATTGGATGTACATTATACATATGTATTCATTGTGGGACAAAGTAAGTTGTGTTATGTCAACAACCCTTTGTATATATAGAGCAACTTTTGTGCATTAATTTTTCATTCATTCAACAATGATTTTGAACATGTAAATATCCAAAGTTCATCTCCTCATGGAGGAGAACACATGCAATTCCACAAAGACCCCATTCAAACTCTAAATGAGTCCCACTTTTATTTGACCTCAAACATGACCAAAACCAATTTTATCGAACAATATTTGTTAGAATAATGTATAATACTCTATATATTTTATCATACACATTGTCTAGGTTCAGTTGTACTACCCATGTACTCCCCTTTTTCCTTCCCTTTTGGGTTTCTCTCTTAGCCTATATTAAGGCTGTCTATTGTAATAATAGAAACAAGATCAATACAATACTCTTCTCTTCTATTTTCTTTCATGGTATCAGAGCCCTAATCCATCACCGATCGGTCCCACCACCAACTCTACAACCGAACATCATCACTGATCATCACAACCCACCGCTGCCTTAACTCTCCAACCCTCTCAGTCAACATCCTCATCCCATCAATTCAGCCGGATCGTTCCAAAAAATCAACCCAGCCAACATCTATATCCCACCTTGTCACCAAACTTCACAATCATGATCATCATCTAAACAATCCAAATCCTACCAGATCACGCCAAATAATCACCCCAGACCTTCACACCGTACCACCCTTTCACCACTGACCCCACCACCAATCAACCCTTTCCACACCTGCCTCACTACCATCACCCTAAAATACCCTGCCTCACTACCATCACCCTAAAATACCCTCTTTGTCCGTACCATTACCCTAAAATACCCTCTTTGTCCGAATCAACTTTCTACCCTAAACAACCCCACCTTTTCACTTTTCCTATATGGAGCGTACTGAGGCTTTCCAACCCATCTCCATCATTATGGATGGTACCAACTACATCATTTGGGCTCAGGCCATGTCCAGTTTTTTACGGGGACACAAACTTTGATGCATTATCACTGGCGATATCACTGGGCCCACACCGGCCGACGGAGAAGATAAAGCTAAATTTAATGACCATCTTGAGGATTGGGATTGCAAGAATCACAAAATTATTACTTGAATCCGCAATACTTGTGCTGCTTCTATCAGTCTCCAGTTTGGTAGATTTACCACTGCCAAATCTCTTTGGGACTTTCTAGCCAAGCGTTACACCACCTCTAATCTTGCTCACCAATACCAACTTCTAAGCACTCTCCACCGCATGAAGCAACAACCCGGGCAAACAATAAACAGTTTTATCTCAGAAATACACTATTTTCGTGATCAACTCACCTCTTCTGAACCTGAATTTATCAATGCCACTAATGCCGAGAAGTTTTCTTCCTATCGAGATCTCCAGCATCTGGTTCTTTTCTTGATGGCTCTCACAGATAACTTCGAGCATGTTCGTGCATCTTTCCTCCATCGTAGTCCTTTACCGACTTTGGATCAAGCGGTTATTGAAGATCTCTCAGAGTAAACTCGTCTTGGTACTCGCAAGATACCACCTACCCATAATGTTCTCGCTACTCCCAAAGGACCTCATTCTGATGCTGCTCTCACTACTCCCAGGCGATCTCAACCTAAACCTCATTACAACTCATCTACGTCTGGGCCTTCTGGTTCTTCTGGGTCTTCTAAACAATGGTGCAACTACTACAGGAAACCTGGACAAACACTCTTAGACTGCTGCACTCGTACTTGCAAATGTTGTCAAAAACAAGGCCCTGGCCACCTTTAGTTCGACTGCTTCCAGAATCCTGCAAGACACTCACTGAATTTTCATACCTCAAGGTGGTCCTTCCAAATTCGCTGCTATTACTGCTGGTGATTCAGCATCCATTGCTTTGGACAAAGGGATTTCTGCCTCTCATATTGAGGATATTATCAAATAAGTCCTTGCCCATTCTGGTAATTCAACTTCTGCTGCCCTATCAGTCATGTCAGGTAATTCATCCTGGTATTTTGACTCTGGTTGCTGTAATCATATGACACATCCTACTCTCTTTTCTACCAAACATTCTGCTATTTACACACCAACCATTCAAACAGCTGATGGCACGCCTATGTCTATTAGTCATATAGAACAGGTTTCCACACCATACACTTCACTTCTAGATACATAGTACATTCCTAAGTTAACTCTAAATCTTATTTCTGTTGGTCAATTGTGTGATTTTGGCCTTACGGTTCTTTTCTCGCCTTCTGGTTGTTGTGCGTAGGATCTACAAATAGGACAGACACTTGGGATAGGCCATAAGGTTGGAAGACTCTTTGAGCTCTTCAACCTTCACATTCCATCACACCTCTCCTCATCCACTCAAACAACTGCTCCAGTCACCTCCAGTCCATTACTCAGTCTCTGGTACTCTCGTCTTGGGCATGCCTCTGTTGGACGCTTACAAACCTTAGTATCTAGTGGTCAGTTAGGTTCTGTTAATTAGGAACATTTTGATTATATTCCCTGTCAAGTGTCAAAATAATCGGCATTGCCGTTTAATAAAAGTGATTCTTTTTCCTTGACTCCTTTTGATTTAATTCATTCTGATATTTGGGGCCCTTCACCAACTGCTACTATGGGAGGCTCCAGATATTTTGTAATTTTTATAGATGACTATTCTCGTTATACTTGGATTTTTCTTTTGCGTAGTCGATCAAAATTACCTAAGTTATATTATGATTTTGCTACTATGATTAAAACTCAATTCTCATATGATATCAAAGTATTTCGTGCTGATAATGCGGTTGAATGTACTGATTCAGGAGTCCTTAATTTTCTTCGACAACATGGTTCTCTTCCACACCGTTCTTGTTCTGGCACCTCCCAACAAAATGGACGGGCTGAGCGCAAACATCGAGATATTCTAAACACTGTCCGTAATCTTCTTACCTCTGCCTCCTGTCCTGAGTGTTTTTGGGGAGAGGCTGCTCTTACAGCTGTTTACACAAAGAACTGTGTTCCTTCCCCAGTCATTGAGAATCAATCCCCATATGAACGTCTATATGGCAAGCCCCCTGACTATAGCGCCCTCAAAGTTTTTGGTTGTGCTTGTTTTGTTCTCCTCTAACCACATGAGTGCACAAAACTAGAGTCTAGATTCCGCTTATGTTGCTTCTTAGGATATGGTATTGAAGATAAGGGATGCCAATGTTGGGATCCTTACTCCAAACGTCTTCAAGTGTCCAGACATATTGTCTTCTGGGAACACAAGATGTTTTCTTCTATTTCCAAGTTTTACCTATCCTCTGATGGTACCCCTCTCCTCTTCACTGATCCTTCCGCAGACCTATTCCCAGATCCTACTGATGCAGCCTTACCTCCTGACACACTGCCTCCATCAGCCTCTCCATTTCCATCATCCTATGGTACAGATACTCTGACTGAGTCATCCACCTTGCTATTTCCTGAGCTACCTGCTCCGACTGATGGATTTGCTTCTGCACCTGATCCACCTCTTCGCCAAAGCAATCGGGAAAAAACTCCTTCCATTCTTCTTCGTGATTATGTTGCCTTTTCTACCATTCTTTCTCATCATGAACCTCAATCTTATCGTGAGGCTAGATCTAATCCTCTTTTACAGAAAGTAATGGATGATGAATTGCAGGCACTAGAACAGAATCACACTTGGGATTTGGTAGACTTGCCAAATGGAAAAAATGCTATGGGATGCAAGTGGGTTTACAAGATCAAAACTCACTCAGATGGATCTATTGATTGCTATAAAGTTCGGCTAGTCGCCAAGGGCTTTACCCATGAGTATGGGATTGATTATGAGGAAACATTTGCCCCTATTTCCCGACTCACTTCTGTCCGCAGTCTCATTGCAGTGGCTGTAGTTCGCCGTTGGAATTTATTCCAAAAATGGATGTCAAAAATGCATTTCTCAATGGTGAACTTACAAAAGAAGTTTATATGCGTCCGCCTCCTAGTTATCATCATCATCCTCATCAAGTTTGCAAACTCCGCCGGGCTCTCTATGGTCTTAAGTATGCTCCCCACACCTGGTTTGCAAAGTTCAGCACTATTGTTGAATGCTTTGGGTTCACAGCCAGCTTATATGATTCGGATCTTTTTATCCGCAGAACTGACCGGGGCATTGTCCTTCTTTTCCTCTATGTTGATGACATGATTATCACCGGAGATGATACATCTGGCATCTTGGATCTCAAAACCCATCTCAGCCAATATGTTGAAATAAAAGATCTTGGCAAGCTTAATTATTTTTTGGGACTTGAGATCACTTCCAATTTTGACGGATACTATCTTTCTCAAGCTAAGTATGCCTCTAACTTATTTACACGGGCGAGACTTACAGACAACAAGACCAGCACCACTCCTCTCGAGCCTAACTATAGGCTCACTCCTATGGATGGTACACTCTTGGATGATCCTACTTTATATCGATAATTGGTTGGAAGTCTCGTTTATCTGACAGTTACTAGACCTGATATCTCATATGTTGTTCATATTGTAAGTCAGTTTCTCTCTGCTCCTTGCTCTACCCATTATGCAACAGTTCTTTGCATTCTCAGATATATTAAGGGGACTCTGTTTCATGGTCTTCACTTCTCTGCTCACTCTTCTCTTTAGCTATGTGCCTACTCAGATGCAGACTGGGCAGGCAATCCTACTGGCCGTCGTTCCACCAATGGGTATTACTTCTTCTTGGGTGACTCTCTTATCTCCTGGTATAGCAAGAAATAGACTGTTGTTGCCCGATCAAGTACAGAAGCTGAATATCGTGCTCTTGTTGATGTCACTCAGGAACATCTCTGGCTATGGTGGTTGCTTGAAGACATGGGGGTCAATCATTCCACTGCTACACCTATTCATTGTGATAACCAAAGTGCTATTCAAATTGCCCACAATGATGTCTTCCATGAACGCACAAAACATATTGAGATCTGTTAGCCTTAAGGTATATTAAGGCATATTTAATTATATTTTGATGATGTCAAATATGCTATGATAATTACATGATTCATATTGATTCATTCTTTGTTATTATCATAGTCATTTTTATGCTCATATATAATCTCATGTATTAATTTTGTATCAATGTTTTAACATTTTTGTGTGCATGAGATTTAATTGATGTAGATCAAGATTACAAGGAGCTCAACAAGGATCAAGCTTGAAGACTTGAAGATATTTCATCCTTTGCTGAAGTCTAGGACCATCATTGTAAGGCATCTTGATCTCACACTCATAGGGGCTCAAACAAACTCTAAAAGTTAAAGTTTTGGAAATAAATTTTAAGTGGGTCATCTTTAAAGCAATGCCCTAACCAATTGGAAAATAATTAAATGTTGAATCTTATATGGTTGGAAAGGTATTTGAATCTAGTTTCCAAAACATCAAACAGATCACAAATTTGAATTTTGTAGAGAGAGTTATGGCCATTTTAGTGGAGATGTGTTAGGCTGTCAAACAAGGAGGGACAGTCGACTGAAGGCCCGATGCAGTCGACTGAAGTGAGCAGAATGCAAACAGAACCCTTTGTAAACACATCTCATTCGACTACTTCAAGGACCAGTCGACTGCTTCAAGGACCAGTCGACTGCTTCAAGGTCCAATCGACTGCTTTAAGGACCAGTCGACTGCTTCAAGGTCCAGTCGACTGAAGCGACCTGAAAGGCAATAACGGCTAGTTTTTAGAGGGGCTTTTAATTACCAAACTTGCCACCAACGGCTATAATCTTCTAAGGCCTATAAATACATGTTTTCCCAAGCTATTTGGGGCTATGATTTTGATTGGAAAACATTGTATTGATCACACATCTCTTTGATCTTTAAACATTTTCATTTGAGCCCTAGTTGTGTGAGTTTATCAATTTGCTCAAATCTTTCATTTATATTTCTTGAGAGAGCAAAATTGTAGTGAGCTTTATTTGTACTATCCACTCTATATAGAGAGTTTCAATTTGTATTAAATTCAATTTGTAAAGGTTGAGGGTTAGTAACCCTTGTGTGCAAAGAAGAGGTGTTCTTCTTTGGGAGAGATTAAAGGCTCTTGTAACGATTTGGTGCACACCCGTAAGTGCTCCGGGAACGGTTTGGTCTACACCCGTGAAGTAGATCAGATTAAAAAAATCCTCAAGAGGTGTTCTTGAAGGGTGTACGTATGCCGCGGGGTGCGATTGCCGAACCACTTGAAAAATTGGTTTGCAAGTATCTCTTCCCTTATCTCTTTAGTTAATTGCTTATAATCTTGTTTAATTTGCAATTTTGTTTTTAAAAGGTTAATTTCCGCTAAAACCTTATTCACCCCCCTCTAAGGTTTCCATATTTGGGCCAACAATTGGTATCAGAGCCTCGACTCTTCTTTTTCAAAAGATTTTTAAAAATCTAGAGATAAGATCCAATGGAAATCGACTCTTCTTGCATTTATTATTGTGAGGGTCAGTCAACATTAAGACCACCATGTTTTAATGGCTCAAGCTATGTCTATTGGAAAAATAGAATGAGAATCTATATGATTTCTCAAGATTTTGATTTTTGGCAAATCGTGGTCAAAGGGCCTCATCTACCTACAAAAATTGAAAATGGTTTTTCTATTCCAAAGTCGATAGATGAATATAATAATGCCAATAAGAAACTCATAAAAATATATGCTATGGCAATGAATTTATTATATTGTGGTTTAGACCCAAATGAATACAATAGAATTTCATCTTGCGAATCCGCAAAATAAATTTGGGATAGACTTGAAAATGCTCATGAGGGAACAAGCCAAGTTAAAAAGTCTAAAATCAATTTGCTTGTTCAAACTTATGAAATGTTTAAAATGTTGCCATATGAATCTATTGGAGATATGTTTTCTCGTTTTACCATTCTTATTAATAACTTGAAAAACCTTGGTAAAGTTTATACTAATGAAGAAATGATTGAGAAAGTGCTTAGGTCTTTACCAAAGGATTGGCAACCAAAGGTCACGGCGGTTCATGAAGCAAAGGAACTTTCAACACTCTCCTTGGAACAACTCATGGTTCTCTCATAACTCATGAAATGGAATTGGCCATCTTCGAAAGTGAAGACAAGAAATTAGTAGTGAAAGAGGCTAAAAGGGGAGACATGGCTTTAAAATCCTCAAGCTCAAAGAAAAAGAGGAAAGATGTTGAGAGTGATGAGGATGAGGAAATGACAAAGATCACCAAAAAATTTGCAAAGTTTCTAAAGAAAGAAAAATCGGGAAAGAAGTCACCCAAGGAGGAAAAACACAAAAAGAAGACAATCAAGGCCACTAATAGTAGTTCCGAGAGCGAATCATCGGACGATGAATCAAATGGTGAAGAGATTGTCAATCTTTGCCTCATGACAATGGAAAAGGCCTCTCCTACCACCTCGGCAAATGGAGCATCCAAGAAATGCTTGGACAAAGGTTAAGTATTGATTTGGTAATGGTAGGTTAGTAGGTAATTTTGTTTTGATTTGTTTTCATCATCATACTTAAATTTAATTTTTTTTGATTGATTTCATATCATACACTTACTTGTTTCATCCACTTGCGATTTGGATATGTCTTTACATAAATCATCACGCTCTTGATATTGCTTATTTAAAAAAAAAAATGATGATATGCTTTTGTTTGATTAGACAAAGTTTTAATAATGGTTAGACCAAATGATGTTTTGTGAATCATTCAAATTTTTGCTACTGAACTGTCTTTTTTATGGACTGCTGAATAAAGCAGTCGACTGGTACCCCGACACAGTCGACTGATTCAGGTGTAAGGCTTTGAACTTTTTGATTCTGCATTGTTAAGTCGACTGAGGAGTCGACTGATCGAATGCACAGTCGACTGATGTTTTTTTATTTTCGTCGACTGAGGCTTATTTAAATTTTATTTCAAAAATTCTCTCTGGTTCAGTTGACTTACAAGTCGATCCAGTCGACTATTTTTGATAATTTTTAACTCTCTGCCTAGGGACATCGACTAAAGAAGTTCTCCAGTCGACTGATCCGAATGAATTTTTGTTTATCTTATATTTTGAGTTCTCCAACTTTATTATTGGTATCTTTTGGGAGAATATGCTCTCTATTCATATCTTTTGGTATCTTTTATCATTGCACATGCTTAGGGGGAACACTTTCATGTTATCATTTTCTCACATGTGGTTATATTTGTTTATTTTTAGTATCATTTTGGCCTTTTGATTTGTAAGCCTATTGTGAGGGGGAGTTTTGTGTTTTATCCCAAAATCTTTTTGATAATGTCAAAGGGGGAGAAATATGAGAAGTATTGGAGAGAAGTATTGGGTAGTTATCATTCATGTTCTTTAACATTTGATTCCATTATGAACGATAATATGAAAATGACCAAATGTGCTTATATTGGCATATCCTTCATTGGTTGTTTGCCATCATCAAAAAGGGGGAGATTGTTAGCCTTAAGGTATATTAAGACATATTTAATTATGTTTTGATGATGTCAAATATGCTATGATAATTACATGATTCATATTGATTCATTCTTTGTTATTATCATAGTCATTTTTATACTCATATATAATCTCATGTATTAATTTTGTATCAATGTTTTAACATCTTTGTGTGCATGAGATTTAATTGATGTAGATCAAGATTACAAGGAGCTCAACAAGGATCAAGCTTGAAGACTTGAAGATATTTCATCCTTTGTTGAAGTCTAGGACCATCATTGTAAGGCATCTTGATCTCACACTCATAGGGGCTCAAACAAACTCTAAAAGTTAAAGTTTTGGAAATAAATTTTAAGTGGGTCATCTTTAAACCAATTCCCCAACCAATTGGAAAATAATTAAATGTTGAATCTTATATGGTTGGAAAGGTATTTGAATCTAGTTTCCAAAACATCAAACGGATCACAAATCCGAATTTTGTAGAGGGAGTTATGGCCATTTTAGTGGAGATGTGTCAGGCTGTCAAACAGGGAGGGGCAGTCGACTGAAGGCTCGATACAGTCGATTGAAGTGAGCAGAATGCAAACAGAACCCTCTGTAAACACATCTCAGTTGACTGCTTCAAGGACCAATCAACTAATTCAAGGTCCAGTCGATTGAAGCGACCTGAAAGGCAATAACGGCTAGTTTTTAGAGGGGGCTTTTAATTACCAAACTTGCCACCAACGGCTATAATCTTCCAAGGCCTATAAATACATGTTTTCCCAAGCTATTTGGGGTTGTGATTTTGATTGGAAAACATAGTACTAATCACACATCTCTCTGATCTCTAAGCATTTTCATTTGAGTCCTAGTTGTGTGAGTTTATCAATTTGCTCAAATCTTTCATTTGTATTTCTTGAGAGAGCATAATTGTAGTGAGCTTTATTTGTACTATCCACTCTATATAGAGAGTTTCAATTTGTATTCAATTCAATTTTTAAAGGTTGAAGGTTAGTAACCCTTGTGTGCAAAGAAGATGTGTTCTTCTTTGGGAGAGATTGAAGGCTCTTGTAACGGTTTGGTGCACACCCGTAAGTGCTCCGGGAACGGTTTGGTCTATACCCGTGAAGTAGATCGGATTAAAGGAATCCTCAAGAGGTGTTCTTGAGGGGTGGACGTAGGTCGCGGGGTGCGGTTGCCGAACCATTTGAAAAATTGGTTTGCAAGTGTCACACCCGTTCCAGAAATTTATGGTTTTGAACATGCATTATTTGAGATTTTGAAATATTAATGTTTATTAATATTGAGTTGAGGTTGACTGTGGGTCAACGGTGAAGTGTCAGTAAGGACACGAGGAAATTGGTAATTGAGATTTTCATTGGCACGAGTAAATGATATTTATATGATTTAAATGTTATTTGACTTTATCTGGTATTTCTATGAATAGTAATTATACCTGTGTAGTATAATTATGGTATTTTGGATATTGTTAGATATCATTTTGAGAATTGTGGTGAGAACGTGAGTGATACATTAATTAAAAAGGTAGGTTGCGTAGATATTCCACAGAATATAGTTTTCGGACGTTATTTTCGGACCCAAACGAAACCTAGTCGAAAACTTTTGGAATTTATAATTTTGACTCGTAAAGGCATATAATGGACGTGTGCGAAGTTTCATGGATTAATTAGAAGTTTGAGAAACTTGCGGGGAGGTAAACGTAATTCCCCGAAAGTTTGCCTATATATAGATTGGGATGAGATTTCAATCTCATCCAAACACTCACAAATATCTAGAGAGAGGAGAAAGAAGGGAGATTTGGAGCCAACGGGTTTTGCGACGCCGATCGACGACCGTTCGTCCGTCAGTTTTTCTCCAGATTTCAGATTTGAACTCGTGGAGGTAAGATCTACGTTTTGATACCACTTAGGTCATGTTTGGCCAATTTTTGTAAAAATATTAATTCTAGACTTTTGGGAAAAATCAGGTAAAACTTGTAGGAATTGCGTATAATTTGAAATCCGGCGATTATTTAGCCCCCTAGACGATCCTTCAAAGTTTGAAGAGAATCGCACGAGGTATGAATTCTAGATCTATGAAATATATGGATTTTCATGTTTTGGACATCACTTTTGATATTCTTGGATCCGGGCGAAATTCATGTGTTAGTTAGGCCCGTTAATTATGCACGTGAAATTATGCTAAAAGCACGTATAACTATTTATGTGAGCATGTTATGTGTCTACTTGGGTCAAAGGGGAGTTTGGTGCAAATTCATCCGGGGTAAGCTCCTCGAACCTTGAGGATTGTGATTGTGATTGTGATTGAAATGGAATTGGAATTGTGGTTGTGTCTGGATTGGAGGTGGGCCCAACCAGTATACGGTACCTGGTATGGAGGAAGGCCCAACCAGTGTACGAGATGCGTGGGAGAGGTGGGCCTCCTACGGCATCGACGGGATGAATGCGTACCACTCACCCTAGAGACTATTTCTATGTGTTTTAGATGCTTAAACCATGAATTTTCATATAAGCATACATTTAGAATTGTACGCTCAGCATATAGCTGAGCAGTGGAGATGTACTCCATTGCAGGTAAGAAGAAAGACAAGAAGAAGTGTGTTGAGTGAGGCCGATGAACGCCGGGGAGCCACATTGTAAATGTTTTTGTTTTAAATGCTAAACCTTGTGTAAGGATTGGAATTTTGCATTATGATGTAATATGAACATGGATTAGTTTCACAGTATTGTAATCTTGTAATTGAACGTATGTAATTGTGTTTTAATATGTTGAATTATCAGTTGTGGTTGTATTGGTGTTGGAATTAAGAAGCATGTGTTGCAAATTTTCATCACAGGGCCGCCAGCAGGGGAGCAGTCGACTGGACCCTAGTACAGTCGGCTGGGCAGTCTACTGAACCTCTGTATTTTGAAATGGATTTTACAACTCAGAAGAGAATGTTTCCTAAGTTTTAAATACCCAGGGTTGTTTTAAAGTTCTTTCCGCTGTGTATCGTTATATGACATTTGGATGAGCCTTGGTGGCGTGCCACGTGTCCTATTTCCACGCGTAGTGGGATGGGTCGTGACATTTATTGGTATCAGAGCTAGAGGTAATAAAACTTTGGGAACGTTCGACGACGAGTGGAGTGTTGAGTGAATTGCCACATGTTTTAAATTACATTCATACATCTTAGAGATGTTTGATGCATATGGATGTTGTTTTACATACATGACATTGTTATTATTGTACATGCATAGTGAACTACAGGATTGTAATCATGAGTGACGAAGAGCGAGAACTATCGCCACACACTCGACGTATGAATGAAATGGCAGAAATGATGGGGAATATGGGGGAAATGATACGGAATATAGCGGAACGACTGCCTCCCACACCCCACATCAAAGTGGAACCAATAACTGTAGTACATGCACCCGAAAATTAGGGTATGAGATCGATATCTGAACAGTTTACTCAAAAGAAACCAATGGAATTTCATGGGACACCTGATACAACATTGGCAGAACATTGGGTCATGGACATGGAACAAATTTTTTGATCTATTTCGATGTCGGATAGAGAGAAGATTGAGAACGCAAGTTTCGTACTGAAGGGTGAAGCTCAGAACTGGTGGGTAAATGTCTTAGATCATGGAGCACCGATTACTTGGGAAGGGTTCAAGGCGGAATTCAATCGCCGATTCTTTCCACGAGCCGCCTATAATACGAAGAAGCGAGAATTTGATAACTTGAAGCAGGGAGATATGACTGTAACTGAATATACTTCCAAGTATAAAGCGTTGTTGAGGTTTGGTAAGGGTTCTATGCCAGAAGAGGAAGATAGGGCAAGAAAATTTGAAGAGGGTTTAAGGGATAATATCCGGTTGAGAGTAGAGACCTATGAGCATTCGACTGTTGCAGCAGTACAGCAGACGACACTTGTAGCCGGAAGTGGAATAGAGAGATCGAGACAAAATCACCAAGGAAAGCGAAGTCATGAGGGTGGTGACCGAAGTCAGGGGGGATCTTTTAAAAAATCATTTTCAAGAGGCTCTAGTTCTGGTTTTAATGATTCCAGGAGAATACCAAGTAACATACCATTGTGTTCACTTTGCAACCGACCACACACCGGTCGATGTTTTCTGACCAACTTTCAGAACAGATCTACAGGGGGAAACAGTGTGAGTTCTGCGACCTACCCGCAACTCAAGTGCTTTGATTATGGTACCTTGGGACATCGAGCGAAGGATTGCCCAAGGAAGCATTCTCAACAAGTGGCAAGTTCTATAGCTTCTAGTGGTTCGAAGCCTAAGCAGTTTAGTGACAGGGGACAAGGGACGGAGCAACGTCAGGGAAGATCATTTCAGATGAACTCTGGAGACGTGGCTGCTACTGATACAGTGGTCTCAGGTATGGTGCTTGTATGTTCGCACTTAGCACGCATACTTGTTGATTCGGGATCTACGCATTCATTTGTATCTTATAACTTTGTGGAACATTTAACTGTTAAGTCCGCACCACTAGGATACAATTTATCCATTACCGTGCCGCTTAGTAAACCGGTAGTGACGGCTACGATATATAAGAGCTGTGAGATCAAACTAGGTGAGAAGTTGATGACCGTAGATCTTATACCGATTGCGGTGAACCATTTTGATGTGATATTGGGAATGGATTGGTTAGCCCTTAACCAAGCTACGATAGATTGTGAACGGAAAGAGGTTAATTTTTGATCACCGGTACACGGGAACTTTTGTTTTCAAGGGAGTGGGGTTATACCGCCGCCGTATTTGATTTCAGCTATCCGAGCGGGAAAGTTATTGAAAAAGGGATGTCAGGGATTTTTATGTTCAGTGAACGATGTCTCAGCGACCGAATCAATAGTAGAAGACATTCCGATAGTGCAAGAATATCCAGATATATTCCTCGATGACTTACCAGACGTCCTGATTGAGAGGGAAATTGAATTCACTATTGAGGTAATGCCAGACTCAAGACCCGTATCAAAGGCACCGTATAGAATGGCACCAGTAGAATTGAAGGAACTAAAACTTCAACTTCAAGAGTTACTTGACAAGGGTTTCATCCGACCAAGTGTATCGCCGTGGGGAGCTCCAGTGTTGTTCGTAAAGAAGAAAGATGGCTCAATGCGTATGTGCGTTGACTACCGAGAGTTGAACAAGTTAACAATCAAGAACAAGTATCCACTACCTAGAATTGATGACTTATTTGATCAACTTCGTGGGGCACAAGTATTCTCCAAGATAGATCTGAGATCGGGTTACCATCAGTTGAAAGTGAAAGCCGAAGATGTTGAGAAAACAGCTTTCAGAACATGTTATGGACATTATGAGTTCTTAGTCATGCCGTTTGGAGTTACCAATGCACCAGCTGCGTTCATGGATCTTATGAACCGAGTCTTTAAGGACTATTTGGATGATTTTGTGATAGTGTTTATTGACGATATCCTTGTTTATTCGCCAAGTGAGATAACACACGAGAATCATTTGAGATTGATACTTCAGAGACTGCGAGAAAAGCAGTTATTCAGGAAATTCAAGAAATGTGAATTTTGGTTACCTAGCATTACTTTTCTTGGTCACGTGATTGACAAGAATGGAGTATCAGTTGATCCTCACAAGGTAGAAGCTGTATCAAATTGGCCGAGGCCGACTTCCGTATCTGAAATTCAAAGTTTCTTGGGATTAGCGGGATACTACCGCCGTTTTATTGAACATTTCTCAAAGATTTCTTTACCTATGACAAGGTTGATGAGGAAAGGAATTACATTTGAATGGAGTCAGGAATGTGAAGACAGTTTTCAAGAATTGAAAGCACGACTAACGAGAGCACCTATTCTAACAATACCATCCGGAATCGAGGGGTTTGTGATCTATAGTGATGCGTCGTATCAAGGGTTTGGATGTGTGTTGATGCAAGGTGGTAAAGTAATTGCATATGCTTCGAGACAGTTGAAGGCACATGAGATTAATTATCCGACCCATGATCTTGAATTAGCCGCAGTAATTCATGCTTTGAAGATTTGGAGACATTACTTGTACGGGGAAAAGTGTGAGATATTCACGGACTACAAGAGTTTGAAATATATTTTCACCCAATGGGACTTGAATATGAGACAACGAAGATGGTTGGAATTGATGAAGGATTACGATCTTTCGATTGAGTACCATCCGGGAAAGGCAAATGTAGTAGCCGATGCATTAAGCCGGAAGACGCAAAGGAATTTAGCCGACGAGCTAACACAACAAAAAGAATTGGTAAAAGAAATGGAACGTTTATACTTGGATGTGATTCCAAAGACGAATGGTGGTTTAATGATGGCAATCATGGCACATCCAGATAATATTGATGAAATCAAAAGGGAACAGTTTCACGACGTTTATTTGTGCAAAATGAGGGATGAGATACCTTTGGGAAAGCGACCTGGTTTGGTATTGGAACAAGGGATTTTGAAGTTTGGGAATCGGTTATGTGTACCGAATGTGAAAGACATAAAGGAACGACTCTTAGAAGAAGCTCATAATACGAAATATTCAGTGCACCCGGGAAGTAATAAAATGTACAGAAACTTGAGAGAAAACTTCTGGTGGAAGGGTATGAAGCGTGAAGTTGCCAAGTTTGTATCCGAATGTTCGGCATGCCAACAGGTCAAGGCAGAGAGACAAGTACCCGCGGGGTTACTACAACCTTTTCCAGTGTCGGAATGGAAGTGGGACGAGATCACGATGGATTTTGTTTCTGGATTTCCACGATCATGCAATAAGAATGAAAAGATTTGGGTTATAGTTGACCGATTAACCAAGTCAGCTCATTTTCTACCGATCAAGACGGCTAAACCGTCCAAGTTAGCGGAATTTTATGTGAAAGAGATTGTAAGACTACATGGAGTCCCAGTTGTGATTGTATCAGATCGTGATAGTAGTTTTACGTCAAGATTTTGGGGAAGTTTGCAAGACGCTATGGGTACGAAATTGAGTTTCAGTACTGCGTTTCATCCTCAGACCGACGGACAGTCAGAGCGCATGATTCAGACCTTGGAAGATATGTTGAGATTGTGTGTATTAGATTTTGGGAATGACTGGGAGCACCACTTGCTGTTAATTGAATTTACTTATAACAACGGGTTTCAGTCAAGTATTGGTATGGCACCATATGAAGCTCTGTATGGCCGTAAGTGTCGATCACCAGTTTGTTGGACCGAGGTTGGAGAAAGGAAGTTATTAGGACCTGAGTTAATACAGGTGACTACAGAGAAAGTGAAGTTGATTCAAGAGCGACTCAAGGTAACTCAGAGCCGATATAAGAGTTATGCCGACTCTAAGCGACGACCGATGAATTTTGAAGTTGGAGATTTTGTATACTTGAGAACATCGCCTTCGAAAGGCATTGTACGATTTGGGAAGAGGGGAAAGCTCAATCCGAGATTCATAGGACCTTTTGAGATCCTAGAGAGGGTTGGTCCAGTAGCTTACCGATTGGCATTGTCATCCGAGTTGGAACATGTGCACAATGTGTTTCACGTGTCTATGTTGAGACGTTGTATGACTGACACGAGTAAGATCATTGTACCTGAACCGTTATAGATTCAGAGAGACTTGACTTATGTTGAACATCCTGTAGAGATCTTGGATCGCAAAGAACAAGTCTTGAGAACTAAAACCATTCCAATGGTAAAAGTGCTATGGCGTAGCCATACGACGGAAGAGGCTACATGGGAAAGTGAGGAAGACATGAGGAATGAGTATCCGTACCTGTTCGACGTATGAGGTATAAGTTTGGGGACAAACTTCCTTTTTGGAGGGGGGAGTTGTCACACCCGTTCCAGAAATTTATGGTTTTGAACATGCATTATTTGAGATTTTGAAATATTAATGTTTATTAATATTGAGTTGAGGTTGACTGTGGGTCAACGGTGAAGTGTCAGTAAGGACACGAGGAAATTGGTAATTGAGATTTTCATTGGCACGAGTAAATGACATTTATATGATTTAAATGTTATTTGACTTTATATGGTATTTCTATGAATAGTAATTATACCTGTGTAGTATAATTCTGGTATTTTGGATATTGTTAGATATCATTTTGAGAATTGTGGTGAGAACGTGAGTGATACGTTAATTAAAAAGGTAGGTTGCGTAGATATTCCACAGAATATAGTTTTCGGACGTTATTTTTGGACCCAAACGAAACCTAGTCGAAAACTTTTGGAATTTATAATTTTCACTCGTAAAGGCATATAATGGACGTGTGCGAAGTTTCATGGATTAATTAGAAGTTTGAGAAACTTGCAGGGAGGTAAACGTAATTCCCCGAAAGTTTGCCTATATATAGATTGGGATGAGATTTCAATCTCATCCAAACACTCACAAATATCTAGAGAGAGGAGAGAGAAGGGAGATTTGGAGCCAACGGGCTTTGCGACGCCGATCGACGACCGTTCGTCCGTCAGTTTTTCTCCAGATTTCAGATTTGAACTCGTGGAGGTAAGATCTACGTTTTGATACCACTTAGGTCATGTTTGGCCAATTTTTGTAAAAATATTAATTCTAGACTTTTGGGAAAAATCAGGTAAAACTTGTAGGAATCGCGTATAATTTGAAATCCGGCGATTATTTAGCCCCCTAGACGATCCTTCAAAGTTTGAAGAGAATCGCACGAGGTATGAATTCTAGATCTATGAAATATATGGATTTTCATGTTTTGGACATCACTTTTGATATTCTTGGATCCGGGCGAAATTCATGTGTTAGTTAGGCCCGTTAATTATGCACGTGAAATTATGCTAAAAGCACGTATAACTGTTTATGTGAGCATGTTATGTGTCTACTTGGGTCAAAGGGGAGTTTGGTGCAAATTCATCCGGGGTAAGCTCCTCGAACCTTGAGGATTGTGATTGTGATTGTGATTGAAATGGAATTGGAATTGTGGTTGTGTCTGGATTGGAGGTGGGCCCAACCAGTACACGGTACCTGGTATGGAGGAAGGCCCAACCAGTGTACGAGATGCGTGGGAGAGGTGGGCCTCCTACGGCATCGACCGGATGAATGCGTACCACTCACCCTAGAGACTATTTCTATGTGTTTTAGATGCTTAAACCATGAATTGTCATATAAGCATACATTTAGAATTGTACGCTCAGCATATAGCTGAGCAGTGGAGATGTACTCCATTACAGGTAAGAAGAAAGACAAGAAGAAGTGTGTTGAGTGAGGCCGATGAACGCCGGGGAGCCACATTGTAAATGTTTTTGTTTTAAATGCTAAAACTTGTGTAAGGATTGGAATTTTGCATTATGATGTAATATGAACATGGATTAGTTTCACAGTATTGTAATCTTGTAATTGAACGTATGTAATTGTGTTTTAATATGTTGAATTATCAGTTGTGGTTGTATTGGTGTTGGAATTAAGAAGCATGTGTTGCAAATTTTCATCACAGGGCTGCTAGCAGGGGAGCAGTCGACTGGACCCTAGTACAGTCGACTGGGCAGTCGACTGAACCTCTGTATTTTGAAATGGATTTTACAACTCAGAAGAGAATGTTTCCTAAGTTTTAAATACCCAGGGTTGTTTTAAAGTTCTTTCCGCTGTGTATCGTTATATGACGTTTGGATGAGCCTTGGTGGCGTGCCACGTGTCCTATTTCCACGCGTAGTGGGATGGGTCGTGACAGCAAGTATCTCTTCCCTTATCTTTTTAGTTAATTGCTTGTGATCTTGTTTAATTTGCAATTTTGTTTTTAAAAGGTTAATTTCCGCTAAAACCTTATTCACCCCCCTCTAAGGTTTCCATATTTGGGCCAACAAGATCGACTGTCATTTTGTGCGCCATCACCTCTCTTTTGGCACCATTCATCTCACTTCAGTCTCCTCCACCGATCAGACTGCCTACGTCTTCACCGAAGCTCATTCACCCGGACGTCTTCAGGATTTGGTTTCCAAACTCAAGTTGGTCCCCATTTTACCACCTTGAGTTTGAGGGGGGCTGTTAGAATAAAGTACAATACTCTATGTATTTTATCATACACATTGTCTAGGTTCAGTTGTACTACCCTTGTACTCTCCTCGTACTCCCCTTTTCCCTTCCCTTTTGGGTTTCTCTCTTAGCCTATATTAAGGCTATCTATTGTAATCATAGAAACAAGATCAATACAATACACTTCTCTTCTATTTTCTTTCAATATTAATGTAGATTCTCTTGCTTGTATGATCGCAAAGCGTGCAATGAAATAATTAAATTTAAGAGAGAGAGAGAGAGAGAGAGAGAGACTGAAAGAGAGCTTAAAGCCAAAAAAAGTCAGTCCTTGCTCTAGGCACAATCTATATTTTATTCAATAAAAAATGTTATCACAAAAAGAAATGTAAATGAAATCTGGCTCTAAGATCAATACAATACACTTATCTTCTATTTTCTTTCAATATTAATGCAGATTCTCTTGCTTGTATGATCGCAAAGCGTGCAATGAAATAATTAAATTTAAGAGATAGAGAGAGAGAGAGAGAGAGAGAGAGAGAGAGAGAGAGAGAGAGAGAGAGAGAGAGAGAGCATAAAGCCAAAAAAAGTCAATCCTTGCTCTAGGTACAATCTATAATTTATTCAACAAAAAATGTTATCACAAAAAGAAATGTAAATGAAATCTGGCTCTAGAACTTAAGTAGCAAGTTTGCATCACGAAAAGCTAGGAAAATATATTTTGAAAAGGTATAGTAATTCGTATTTCATATGTATGTATCTCATACATATATACAAATTTTTATAATGATATTTAAGGATCACAACCATCCATCTCATGAATCATACATAAAGGTATGTAAACCGATATCCATAATTATAACAGTCAAAACGTCTGACGCATAAAGTAATAGGTTTGAGGACACATTTCTCCCACTTATACTCACAACCTGTTAGCATTATAACTAATACCAATTATGTCCAAGTGACTTATCCAAACACCTTAGCCAGTAAGGTTTTTGTAAAGAGATCTTCCCGATCATCGGCCAACTTGACCTCAACATATCTTTATGTCGTACTATGTCCCCAAACAAAGGATGTCACCAGACACACCCGAATTTTGACTTTGCCAAAATCCATATTTGATCATGAAAATCAGAATTCAACAAAGCTAATTCGAACTTAGTGCAAAACATCATATCCCAGCATATACTCTCTAGTACTTCTCATGTCCTTGAGAATATGCTCTAAACCGATATCTGTTAAACAACCCAAATAGTAAAATGGATATCCAGTACCTAATATTGCACACATGTGGCTTCCCATAGCCAAAGCATATGGTTTACCTTTCTCTACGACCTCTCTCACCTTGTGTCTTAAGACACTAGTCCTAAGAGAATATCAGGCCAAGTACAAAGACATTTCTTATGTCAAAAACAGTCAGTAACTTACCGATATAAGAAGCTAGAGATAATATCATTATCTTTACCTTCCGATCTCGAATGAGCATAATCTTTAGAATATAGCTCGCCTCTCATAGATCACAAATATCAAGTACATACTTGAAATTGACAATACTCCTACATCATTCTCAATGATAAAGATATTATCAATATTTTGAAACTATAATTACCAAAATGCTTCCTTTATAAGTAATCTTGTACTCCATCCGTCCTATTTTATGTGTCCTTCTTGGGGAATCTAACTATTAAAGAGGACAAAAAGAATCTACACCTACTTTCCACAATTGCCCATAATCATTGCGCTTTGTTTTTTTGCTTTGTCTTGGTGTTGATTGCAAGGAAGGGTAGCTTGACAAACTAAGTAAAATTTGCATACTAATTTAGGAATGTGGACAACAATTTTGGGACATCCTAAAAAGGAAATAGGGACACATAAAATGGGACAGAGGGAGTAGAATATAAGCTACATCCTTATTTTAGATAATTCTAAAATATTTTGACCACTAGGTCAAAACCAAATGTTCTTATTTGTGTATGTTTGCTTTATTCAAAAGACTGTTTTTTTTTTCCAAATAGCTTATTCTGAAATAAGATTGCAGCAAGTGGACTAGATGCAGATATGATGAAATCTATATCTATATCTATCTATCTATCTATCTATCTATCTATCTATCTATCTATCTAATTTAATCTAATTCAATCTAATCTAATTATCTAATCTAATCTAATCTAATCTAAGAGATCCTTGTTTAAAATTTTCTTCCATATCCTGGAAATTTATCCAAAATTCTTTTTCCTCATCTATATTTTCTTCATGCTCAATCTCCTCTTCATATTCTGAAATGTAATTATCAGAAGAGGGTTTAGAGAGAACATTTATACTCTTTTTATCGTTTAAAGAAATTCCTTTGAGTTTTGTATCTTTTAAGGAAATATTTTTAATCTTTTGAGTTAAAAGATCAATAAAATCATCTTCCTCCTTCTTACTTTGAGTTCTAAAATTTGTTGGTATAATAGGAGGTTTAAAAGTAGTAACTTCAAAAGAAGAACTGCTTGTAGTAGCATTAGGAACAGGAGTCTTAAAACTTTTCAACAATTTTTTCTGTTCGTCTAATTTATTTTCAATCCTTAATAATTGGTTTTCCATAGAAACTATGGAACGATTTGTCCAATTATTTTGGTGAGCTAAATGATAGCTTGTAATAAAATCATTGTCCCCAGTTACTTTACTAAGGTAAGCAACTGCTTCAAGATCTTTATCATTAACCTCGAAGTTTATATGAACAGGAGGAGGATGTAGACTTTCAACTATGCCTTTATCCCCATGTAATCTCCATTTATAGGAACTAATGGTATTCAATACCCTTTGGTTAGGAAACCAATCGTTAAACCAATCCACAAACCAAATGATAGTCTATCTTTGATCAAGATCTTTATAATACAGATCTTTTATGCGATCTAAATCTTTTTTGTGAAAAATTTTAAAATATTCTTGTCGGAACTCAAGATTTTTCTCCAACATGAAATCTCTATTTATAGCCTGTCTTAGAAAAGAATTTGGACTAAAATCCATTAAACATAGACAGATGAAGTATCATGAGAATAGGAAGGATCAAAAGGATCTCTTTTTTTCCCTATTATCATTTATCTCTTCTGGACCATAAACTCCTTGGGGAATTTGGTTTTCTGAGTTTATAAATCCTTTTAAAACATTTTCTTTTTCCATATTCTGGAGATGTTCAAGATCCATGTTTGGTCTGGGTTGATCAGACATGGATTGTCTGGAAGAAGAAGGATAAGAAACAGTGTAAGGAAGTTTTGAAGGGGTAGTGTTAAAACTTCTTACAGAATTACTCCTGCTCAAAGATAACTTACTAAATTTATGAGGAGTAAAAGAAACTTCAATATCACCATCTTTTGATTGGGTGATTTGATCTAATTGAGATGGAAGGACAGGTGCTGGCGGAACAGCATTAGGTAAAGTCCAATCCGTTGGGAAATTTATCTCATCCCATTTTATAAGTATGGGAGTAGCAATATTAGTAGCAAGACAATTACTGTCTATTGCTACTGTTTTCCCTGGAATACTTTTTAATATAGCATTTGGACATAAAGTATTCATAACTTTGTAATATATTCTATACGTAGTATTAACAGTACTTGTACCTGGTAGGTAATTGTACCCATCTGTTTGAATTTTTAAAGTAGTAGCTTCAAACAGGTTTTTATCTTTTAACGATAGTGTCAAGTTTGGATAAACATCAAAATATACAGGACCATGACACAAACTTGTTTGGATAATTCCCATAAGAGATGGTACAAAGTCTGTACACCTAGCATCTCTTAAGTATGCTAAAATAGAGGCATTAAGCCCTAGCAAAGTTAGAGGCTTAAAAGCAATTGGTATACATCCTATATGAATGTAATTATATTTATCAAGATATTTTTCAATATCTCGTAAACATAAAAGTCTAAGAGTCTGTTCGTTATTATCAAGAACAATGTCTTGTTCAACAGTTTTGACATGATCTTGGATTATAAGAGAGAAAGTACCACTCTTATAAATTTGTTTAGTAGAAATAGATGGAATTGTCCATTGATTTAATTGTTCCGTTTGGTCAAACGCAACAAGTTCTATATTAATAACATTAGATCTAGATCTTGAGGTAGATCTAGGTCCAAACTTGGTTGTTCTTTTGAACATGACCAAGGTGAGGCTAGCTTGGTATATATCATTTTCCTCATTATGAAACATCTGATAAATTTTTATGATAATTCTTATAGAGTCTAACAGATCATCAGCCAGGACAACCACTCCTTGGCAAAATAGGCCATTCAGCCTGCTATATTGACCCCCAAAGAAGTCTCATAATAATTTACTTCAATCATTCATAATTAATTCAACAATATATACCATGGCGGCCTCAGAGAATTAGCCACACATAATTATCTAATCTAATCTAATCTAATCTAATCTATTATATATATATAAAGCAAAGCCAAAACTATTCTCTAAGCTATGCCAAGTGGCACCTCTTTCCTTTCTCCAAATTTCTTATGTGGCACCCTAATATTTTTTTATTGAATTGTGAATGTCTCTCAATCTCTCTTCATAACTCCTACCCCCACATACCGAATCTTTCTCCTACCCCTTTCTTCTCTCTCTCTCTCTCTTCATAACTACCACTGCTACGGAAGCTTTCTCTCTTCCTAACTTGTGGCCTTTCATTTTTCAACTTTTCTTTTGGCCCTCCAACTTAATTACTCACATTGTTGCAGCCTTTTGCTATCCCCTTTCACTTTATAAATAGTGATAAATTGCATTTGCTTATCCATAATTTCCAGCTTCTCTTTCTCTTCCCCTTCTCTGTCTAATTTACATGTTTTTATTTTTTTCATTTAGGGGTTAAGATGTTCATGTGCATATATATGTGTGTGTGTGTGTGTTCATGGGCCTGTCTATACTAGCTGCATATATATATATATATATGTGCGTGCACGTTTATGTTTGGATTATTGATTAATGTTTGTTTCAATTTCTCTGTACATAGGACTTGGAACTAAGATTCCTGCGCTGCATCAAAAATTACAGAATCTGTCATGAGCTCAACAAAAAACATTTCAACTTGTGGTTTCATTCAAGCTTCTGGACTTTTGGACCAAGCTACACCCTGATCATGTATGGATCAGTTTGGGAAGTCTTTGAATTTTGGACATTGAGGTTTGGATCAATATGTATGGTCCTGTTTGGTTGGAAAATTTTATATAGTGTGTGCGAGCGTGCCAGGCAAGCAAATTGCCAATGTATAAATGTGATAATCCAAACTGCGCCTCACCAGGGAATTGTGGTGACGTTCGATGCCTTGAACAAGACTTTAATTGTGTGAAGATGTAACTAACTGAAGAACTTTGAACTGACTAAATTAATATCTACTCCTAAATAAGAACAGTAAAGTGATTAAAAGTAACGAACTACTTTTATTAAATTAAAGTAACTACAATCTAACCTTGAAGATGACTTCGAAGGTGTTCTACTCCTAAATCTAGGTTTCTAGATAACAATACAGTAGATGTATTGAGAGATATATGTTGATGTTTGATCGAAGGATCTCTTTCAAATACACAATCCTTCTATTTATAGACGTCGAGGCCTCAGCAACTTGATTTGAATGTTCCCTCATCTTTTCAAACTGATAACTGCTCTTATACATGGCATTTTCTCAAGTTGACAACTGCCCTTTAGTTACTCCATGATGGTCAACACGTGTCTTCCATCAGTTAAATATTTGAACGAAATGAATCAGCCTCAACTGCTTATAACGGTTCCAATGTCCATCAGTATCCACCAATTATCCTGCCACGTCACATCGTGCGTGTCAAACCTGCATTGGCTGGATATTTTCATCAGAAACATTACCCCCCGCGCCATTTTCCTTTTGGTTTAAAAAGATAATGGTTATCGTGGTTAGATCATGCTGGGCAGTTAACGTCTTATGCAATCTTTGAATGTTCTTAAATTGCATAGCCATCTCTTCAATTCACTCCAAACCAACGCATTTGCTTGACCCTTGAGCCCCTGTTACTTTGAATTCACTCTCTTGGTCATGTCTTCTTCTCAATCTTCGTTCGATGTTAGCGATAGCTTTCCTGTTGATCTTCCCGAAGAAGTGATGCTATCAACCAAACGCCCTGAACCTCCTCGAACCAATTGGAATCCCCTTGAGGTTCCTCCCGAACCTTTCACCTACTCGAAATGGGGAAAATGGCATGAGATGTTAAACAGACCAAGTGCCCCTTCATCAGGGCAGCATTCATCCTCGAGCTCCTCTAAATCGATTTACAATAACCAAACGTTCCCTCCCGCTTGGGAACAACATATTTCCCATGGTGAAGGAGTAGGATATTACAAGGGAATGAGGCTCGAAACCCCAATCACAGTGCCTTGAATTGTTCATCCAAGCTTCGAGCACCCTGAGGCTGAAGGTGTTATTCGAAGTAGGACAATAAAACCATACTATCCATTTTGAATCGTCTCTCTCGAGAGCAAAATCTGTTGAATGCCTGGCTGATCTCTTCAACCAGTCCTCCTGGTGAGAGACTCCAAAGAGGTAATGTCTTAATTCCTCAAGGCAGACCTCCTATCCACACATACGTAAGGGCATCTCATGAAAATTTTTCCAATGAGCACTACTCCTCAGCTTTCCTTTCGAAATGCAAACTTTTCAAGAAAGATTATGAAGAGAGGGTACTTCTCTTTGATCATTCTGTACTAGGCTTTCCTGACACCAAAGTTCAAGTGATAGATCCTACTGAAGACATTAGTGATCCTTTTTTAAAGCTAGACCAATTGTGTAGACATGGTCCTACATTCGAGCACACTCCATCCATTACATCACCCTCCCCATGCTTGATTATTCAAGCTCAAAGGCTATTAGTTGCCTTTTCTCATCTTCCATTCTCTATTCTGCAAAATTCGAGGGCTCGAATCAACTTCAAATGGAGCTGTCACATCTTATGTCATGAATGGAATATTTCAACACTTGTTCGAACTCAAATGGATTTTACCCTTCGAACTTTGGCTTCCCACATGAGATGGTATTCTCATCATCAAGAAAGTGTCCATCATCTGAATTATCTATTAGATCTCTATGAAAGTCTCAAAGAAATCCCCAATGCACTCCTTGATGAAGTCCTAGAATTCAAAGAGAAGTATGTTTATGGTTGTGGCAGCTCTGATGAAGAAAGCACCATTTCCCATTATTCGAAGCCCGATCTCGAAAGTCGAATTGCATATCTCAAAGATGAAGCCAAAGCTGTTGGTATTTCCCTTCGAGGCAAGACTCCATTGGCCAAAGAACTTCGAAGTCTCCGCAGAGCTCTATTCAAGATCAATTCTCAGTTGAGCCAATATGAAGAACAACTCAAGGAAGCTTACCTCGCCCTTCGAAGTGAAGATAAACTGGCATTAGAAACCAGAAACCTATGTTTCGAGATAGAACTAGAGGCAGAGTATTTTGCCTATTATTGGGCTATGTTTCACAATTTAGTTACTTATGGGTTTCCCCACGTTTACCAATTATGTCTTTGAATTGTAACTGCACTCTCTTCTTAATGTAATGAATGATGGAACATTCACATTTCTATTAATAGATTAGTTCATTCTGAACCAGTATGTCTTTTCCTTTGATACAACGGTCCAAAAAGGTAACCGAATCTAACGGCTATTTCTCAATAAATGCACCTCTTTCCAAACGTCACCAAAGGTCATAAATAGATAAGCACATAGAAAGACAAACCTTCTGACTTCCATCAATTTGCTTTACCCTAACCCATTTATTTTGCACTTTGCTTTCCCTACCTGTTTATTTCTTCGCAATCCAAAAAATGGCATAATCTGATGACAATACTCAACTTCAAAAGATTTGCGATGATTTTGAAAAGATCATTAGAGATGAGCAAGAGCGCTATTCGAGTGGGCAAGAGACTTCTCTGGTTCACGAGATTCTTGTTCCCATTACTCTTCCAACCAGGAATCTTCAATTGCTGTGGGTCCCTGCCTAAGCGTTCCAAGCTTGAGACTCCATGTCTATTACCCTAGATTAGGAGAACAACGCTTGACTTACCAACGGGAACTCCCAAATCCCAAGTATGACTGGAAATTTAGACACTGGCCTAAACCCGCAAAGGATTGGCCTGAATGGGTAAATAGGATTTTGGAGAATAGGAGAGAAATTTTGATCACCACAGGGGTTTACCATGCTGTCAATCTTTCGAAATTTCCCATCGAATCCAGTCCTAACTTAATAGCAGTAGCCCTCTGTTTTTGGAACCCCATTTTCAATCACTTCCAATTTCGATTTGGTCCAATAGGTCCAACTGTTCTAGACATTTGTCATTTATTAGGGTTTCTATCTCATGGGGAAGATGCTCATCCCTATATGGCTGAATCTAATAGTCCCCCAATCAACACTGACTCCAAATCATTAGGGTACACCAACTTCCTAATTACCCACAGAAAAACATCAGGAGCAGTGACTGATAAAGAATATTACTGCTTCCTTCTGTATTGGCTTTCGAAGCATCTATTTTGTACTTCTTCTCAGAGGGTTGTCCTCGAATTTTCTAATATTGCCAGAGCTCTGGCTGCCGGTCGAAGGTTAGCCTTAGCACCTTTTGTTCTAGGATCTCTCTATAGATCTTTTTCTGATTTGTGCTTCGATCCTTTCATTCTCACCCAAGGTGGTCCTTTCTGGATTTTGCAGTCATGGTTATATGCTTACTTCCCATAAATTCATGACTTAGGACCCCTATCTAATACTGTGGCACATGGGACCTTTTTTGCTTTATTGCCAAGTGTTGATAAAACTTTCAAAGAATCCCTCTCTCTTTTTTTCAATCTTCCTGAAATGAGGTCAAACAAACTATTCCAACCATTCGAAATTCTCTACAGTTCTGAAGACAGATCTCCTCTTTCCCCCCATTGGCTTTGTCAAATTTTGGACAGAGCAGCAAATGCTCTCGAACTAAAAGCTGCATGGGGAAGTTTCCTAATTAGTAGGGACTTATTCTTTGGGAACACCCTTAGCCTCAAATCTCAGGGTGAACTCTACCTCCCCAATTGGTTTTCGAGGCAATTTGGACTTACTCAGTCAATTCCTTTCCCAATCAGAAGTCAGGCCAATATACTCATGACCTATAAAACTCATTCGAAGGTGCCAGAATCCGTGATAACTGCTGCATTGGCAGTTTATCAGAACAAAGTCAGCAACTTGGAGTCCACTTCTCTACCAGTGTATTCCACTTGCACTCCTGCCTTCTTAAGCTGGTGGGAAAATTTAATGTCAGTGGAGATGGACAAATGCCATCTTCTGAGATTCATTGATTCGAAGCAACCAGGTAATCATAATTCTTACCGAATCCTTTCCTATTTAAATGATGGAAAAAACTTTGACTTATGATTGTTTGGACTTCATAACACAGGGGTGATAGCTGGAGAAAGCTCTTCACCAACAACCAGAGCTTCGAAAGAAAAACTAAGCGCTCTAGCCCCCTCGAAAGCTTCAAAGGCTCCTGCTCCATCATCTCCTAAATCAAAGAGGAAACTAATCCTATCAACAGAGAGTTCTCCTGTAGCCTCCGGACATGCTGATTCTGAAGAAGAAGAGGACACCAGCCCAATCTCCTCATTAGTTCAAAAGAAGAAGAAGGCCAAAACAGCCAGTGAACCTTTTGCTGGCACAGAGATCATGAAAACAGTACCTATTTTAGCAGTCCCCATTTCGAAGGTAGCACCCCATCCTGAGCATAAAACGGCGCCAATCATTCCAGAAACAAAAACTCAGAGTCCTGAGATCCCAGAAGTCCCGAAATCTCCTCCCTTGGACACTCATGCTACATTACTCGAGTACCAACCAGTGGTAAGACGTCCAAAATCCTTTGACTCCTGATCTCCTTTCATAGATAAATTCTGAACTAATTCCTAACTCTTTGTTGAACAGGTTGAGTCTGTTCCTGAGACTGGGGTTAGCTCTTCGAAGCCAAGTGCAAGTTCTGATCCTAAAGCTGCTCCTACTTCTGCTTCATTTAAACCTCAAGCTACCTCAGGTGTCTCAAGTTCTGAAGAATTTTACCTGCCTCTTCCTCCTAACTTGACTCCTGAAGAAGTCAAGGACTATAAAAAGAGTTTGAAGTTTGTTCTGAAGATAGAGGATGTCACTTCGACCAATGTTCAAGAATTCTTCCAGCGAATGACAGGTCGAAGCAAACCAAAAACACCTTCAATAGATCCAGTGGCTGCTCTTGCTACCTTGAGGCTTTTTAGTCAAGTTTCTTTTGAGGTTTTTGAGGACAAGGAAGTACAAAGATCTATGAAGGTCTTATGCCAATTCATGTTAGAAAGTCCTAACATTTCTGTTCCAGACAAGGAGACAATTTCTGCAGTCATGTCAACTTTTGATTTTGATTGCTTTTTGTTAGAAAAGGTCATCGAAGAAAGAGAGAAATTAGAAGTTGACATGGAGTATACTACAGATAAGACTCTTGAGATGGATCAAACTTTGACAGAATTTGAAGAAACCAACATGTCTATTGAAAAAGCATCTGCCAAAGTGAATCAACTAAAAAAGGATCTTGCACTTGCAGAAACTGAATTGGCAAACCTGAAGATCAAACAGCAAGGTGTTGAGGCAAAACTTCTAGTTTTAAAGACAGAGTTTGAATCGAAGCCTCTAAAGACTCAAGAATCAATTTCAAGACAAAAGTTCATCCTTAGTCAATCAAAACTGTACACCAGGTCTTGGGATAACTTTAGGTTAAAAGCCCAATTCATAATAAAGTTGGTATGAATAATCTATACCAATGTAGATCTTGTAATTTACCAATAGCTGGTTTTTGTATTTATCTTTCTATGAAATACAAGTTCTTGCTCGAATGCTTTATTCTAAATTTCTTGCCTCCCAAACAGTGGGATAATATTGCTTGAGAAATTTACCATTGATTTTCCTTAAATGGACATACCCATTCAGATTTTTCAAATGATAAAATCCACCTTTAAAAACCTTATTGACTTGGAAAGGGCCTTCCCATTTAGGTGACCATTTCCCAAACTTTGGGTCCTTGGATCCAATAGGCAATATTGTCTTCCAAACCAAATCCCCTTCATCAAAGGTTCTTGGTTGTACTTTTTTATTATATGCCTTTGATGCTATTCTCTTTTGTATCAAAATATTATTGAAAGCTTTGATTCTCTCTTCATCAATATCTTCCAACTCAATAGCCATGGATGTTTGATAATCATCCAAAGATAACTGATTCTGCTTCATCACTCGAAGAGAATTAATCTTTATTTCAATAGGCAAAACTGCCTCATGTCCAAAAGTTAAGGCATAAGGAGATACACCTGTACTTGTTCGCTTTGAAGTCCTATATGCCCATAAAACTTCTGGCAAAAACCTCATGCCACATTCTTGGATTATTTTTTATGACCTTAGCCATATTTTCTTTTATGACTTTGTTGGTGGCTTCAGCCTATCCATTCGATTGAGCATAATATGGGGTTGATTTTGACATTGTAATTCCCAACTTATTTGCAAATGCAATCACATCCCCTTCGAATATAGAGGCATTGTCAGATACAATGGTTTGAGGAATACCAAATCTGTAATTATGTTTTCTAAGAATTTTACAACCATTGTTTGAGTCACAGTCTGCATAGATTCTGCTTCTACCCATTTAGTAAAATAATCGGTGGCTAAAATAATGAATCCATGACCCTTCGAAGAAGGAGGACTGATTTTTCCTATTACATCTATGGCCCATCCTCTAAAAGGCCAAGGTTTTACCACATATTGAAGATCAACAGTTGGTAAATGCTTTAAAGGACCATGCTTCTGACACTCATTGACATCTTTTGGCCAATAAATGTTGTGTCTTCGAAGCAACCATCTCATCTTAATTCCAGATTGATGAGCTCCACATAATCCCTCATGAATTTGAGCTATAGCTTCTAATCCTTCAAGGTTACTTAAACACTCCAGTAATAATCCATCACTTCCTCTTTTGAATAATTTTTCACTATACAAGATGTAATTGACAGATTTCAGCCTTATACCTTGATCAGGCTTTTCATTATATATCCTGAGAGATAATCTATGATTGGTTTTCTCCAATCATCATGAACCTCTATATTTAGGATATCAACAGAAGATAATCTATTTACCAATATTGGTAATAATTTCCTATAAGTCACCTGCTCCATTTCAACATCCTCATTATTTGTTCTAAATCCAGATGCCCTCTGAGCTACATCATTAGCTTCTTCATTAAAACTTCTAGGAACATGCAACAAGTTCACATTATCGAATTTGGATAATAAATCCGTTGTAGTGTCATAATACACTTTCAATGTACTACTCATACATTTATAGGTCCCATTCATATGATTTATGACCAACTGGGAATCTCCAAACACATCTACAAATGTAGCTTTAAGATCTAACAAGGTTTCGAGACCCAAGATTAAAGCTTCATACTTAACTTGATTGTTGGTACATTGATTCGAATCTAGTTTGAAACCATATTTGGTTTTAATTTTCTCAGGTGATTCAATGACAAAACCAATGCCTGCAGCAAATTCAGTTTTTGAACCATCGAACCATAATTTCCATGGACTGATATTTATTTGTCCAATTTCATAATTCCCTTATGTTTTGAGGCAATTTGGATGATTAGCCAAAAAATCTGCCAAAGCCTGACCTTTTAATGCCTTTTGTGGCACATAAAACAAACAGAATTCTGACAAGGCCAAAATCCATTTACCAATTCGATTTCTCAGAATAGGTTGAGTCAACATATACTTAATCAAATCAAACTTAGCAATCACATAAACTTTAGTGGGAAGAAGATAATATCTTAATTTCATATCTGCAAAGTACAAAGACAAACATAACTTTTCTATAAAGGAATATTTGCATTCAACAGAATTTAAAAACCTACTAAGGTAATACACAACTTGTTCTTTCTTATCATCATTATCCTGGGCTAACAAAACCGCAATCGATGCTTCTGCTGCTGAGATATATAACTTCATAGGCCTATCTTTTCTTGGAGGCATTAACACTGGTGGCTTCACCAAATAATCCTTCAAGGCTTGAAAGGCAATCTGATGTTTATCTTCCCACTTCAACTCTTCATGATCCTTCAATTTCAATAAGGAAGAAAAAATCAGAGTTTTTCCAGCAGTATTGGAAATAAATCTTTGAATAAAATTGACTTGTCCTAAGAATCTTTGCAATTCTTTTTTGGTCGAAGGGGGTTTACTTCGAATGATTGCTTATGCCTTATTCTTATCCACTTGAATTCCCTTTTCATGTACCAAATATCCTAGAAAATTTCCAGTAGTGACTCCAAAGGCATATTTTAATGGATTTAACTTAAGTTTGAAAAATCTCATTCTTTCGAATGTTGATTTCATGTGAATAAGATGATAATCGAATGTTTTTGATTTAACAATTATATCATCTATATAACAGTCTAAGAATGTTCCAATCATGTCATGGAAAATAGCATTCATGGCTCTTTGATAAGTAGCCCCTACATTTTTTAAACCAAAAGGCATTTGTACCCACTCGAAGGTACCTATACTACCTGGACATCTAAATGCAGTTTTATGAATGTCTTCCTCAGCAATACATATTTGATTATATCCTGAGTGACCATCCATCACGGACATTATAGTATTTCCAGCAGATCTATCAATTAATAAATCAACTATTGGCATAGGATATTCATCCTTAGGTGTGGCTAAATTAAGGTTTCTATAATCAATACAAACTCTTAATTTACCATTTTTCTTCATTACTGGAACAACATTCGATAGCCATTCAACATACCTGGCAGTTCTAATGAATCTTACCTTAAGCAATCTTTCAATTTCTTCTTTAATCTTCAAAGTGACTTCTAGAGTCATCCTTCGAGGTTGTTGTTTCACTGGTTTGTAGCCAGTTTTGATAGGCAACTTATGCTCTACTAAGCTTCTTTCGAGTCCTGGAAATTCATCATAATCCCAAGCAAAACAATCTCGAAATTCCTTCAACAATTCGACCAATTTATACTGGTCATATTTTCCAAGTTTGGAACTTAAGTAAGTAACTCTCTTTTGTTGATCTGATCCTAAATTGACTTCTAAAAGAGGATCCTGTGATACTTCCTGTATTGAATTTTCTGGCAATACAGATAATTCTTCCTTGCCACCATTTTTTAGTTCTTGTGAATCTTCTTTAAAAACATAATCTGACCAATTTATGGTCGAATCTTTTTCAATTTTTGATTCTAAATCTGTTATCATCAGCTTTTGCAAGACCAATCGAATGGTCTCTTCTACATCTTTCATTGCCATGGATGTATGAGTCATCAAATTATCTTGTCATCACCCAATGGTTCCAATGAACCAAATGGCATTTCAGCCAAAATATCCCAATTTTCTTCTGGGGATTCGTCTTCTGACTCTTTTAGGTCAATTGGCTTGACATTCTCTTGATACAATTGAGCTTCGACACAATTGGAACTTGCATGAAAAGGCTGGACATCAGCCTTCACTGTTTCAATTTCACAGTTTTCCTTCACTAGCAACAATTTCTGATGCATTGAAGAAGGAACACATTTATTAGCATGAATCCAGTCTCTTCCTAATAAGGCATGATAACTAGGATTAGCATCTACCACAAAGAAAGCAGTTTTGGATTTATTCGAACCTACTATGGTTTCAATAGGTATTACCCCTTTGGTGTTTTTCTTATCACCAGTAAATCCTGATATCATAATGTGGGTTTTTATCAATTTTGCATTTTGTTTATTGATCTTTTTCAAAGTATTCTGGGGAATAATGTTGACAGCAGCACCATTATCAACCAATATCTTGTTTAAAAGAACACCATTTAAACAAGCCTTTATGTATAATGGTTTAAGGTGTCTAGTCATTTCTGTGGATGGTTCTTCGAATGAATAAACAAAATTACAATCATTAAAAATAAACTCAGGAAGATTTACCTCAGAAACATCCTCAGTAGATGCTTCCACTTCCATTTCTTCAACTAACTGTTGATCTTCTGCTGCCTCGAAAATTTTTGGCAACACAAATGTAGCAGTGTTAACTTCCATTTGTTCTGGAAATGTACCAAATTGAATGAGCATATTCTCATCATTAACCACCTCATTTTCCAGTTTCATTTCAGCATTTCCCAGATCCTGAGATTTCACCATTGTCATTGCTTCATCCCCATCATCAATACTGATAGCATTTTCTAATTCCAATACTTTGGCTTTAATGATACTTTCCTCAGACATAGTATCAGTATCACCCTTTGGATTTCGATCGAACCTAGGATTAGGCTTCGAATCATCACTGAAATCCTTTTTCATTTCACTTCCTAACTCCTGGCTTCTAGCCTGCATATTAGAAAATTCTTTCCACATGGTAAACTTCCTCTGCAGTCTTCTCTGTTGAGTCCTATTTATCATAGGGACCATGTTTTGGTTTTTTCCCTTGGGATGTTGAAGTACATGCCATGTATTCTTTTCAACATGAGGAGGTTTGATCGTCCTATTTTTGTTTTGAGGGCCTTGCTGTTCGATCATATTTTTTACCCTATCATCTTGCAAAACAAACCAATTTGGCACTCCTGGTACCAATGTAGACTCACCTGATTGTGATGTCTCACCAACTTTTGGTGATTCCTTTAATACTTCCATATTTATCTCAGCCTGCACCACATGTGCTGGTACCACTTTCGATGATATGAACTGAATCTGCATTTCTCTCTGCCCCCCATAATGTTTCTTTGGTGTATGAGAGAACCCTGGCCTCACATATTGCATGTTCCTTGATGGTCGAACATAACTACCAAGATGGAAGTTTCTTGAAAAATTGGCTTTAAAAGGAGCCACTGGTTTTGAGGCATACCTTGTTGTCATAGGTCCAGTATATGTTGAAGCTTGATAAATTGGTCCTCTAAACTGTCCTCTCCCAACATTCATGATTGCTTGGAAAAGAGGTCCACCAGAAGTGCTTGGTTTCATTTGTTCGAACAAAGACTGTTTGTTTTTCCTGCCTGCTTTGATCCCAACCCTTTCATCATAGATTTCAGCATATCTTTTCCCACAACCAATGCATAGATTCTTTGCATATTCATGGTTGAAAACTGATAAATCAGGGTTTTTTCTTGTCATTTCTTCGAGTCTTTTCATATGGTCTTCTGACTTTGCACTCTCTCTTTCTTTGACCAGATCTTCGAAGGAAATGTCATGAACATTGATTGCACTCTCTCTTTCATCAGGCTTTTGACATAATCTGGCTAAATCAGCCATTGATACTTTTGGTTCTGTCTGGAAAAATTGAGTATGGAAAGATTCTTCCATATGAGCCCAACTATAGATCGAATTAGGGGCTAGATTAGTAAACCAAGAAAATGCAGTATCTGTTAATGAACTTGGAAACAAACGAAGCCTAAGATATTCATTATTTCCTGCATCAGCACACTGACTGATGAATTTTGCTATATGTTCAACTGTGGATTGACTCCCATCCCCTGCAAACATAGCAAAAGTAGGGAATTTAAATCCCCTGGGGAATTCGATCCTATCAACCCAATCAGGATAAGGCTTCCTATAAACTGGAGTTTGTACCTCCCGAGCCATAGGTCCACAAACCTCATGGATTAAATTAATCATGTCATTCCTATCAACCATATTAAATGGTTGTTGATGACCTGGCTGGCCAAAAAGATGGTTCATTGGTGATACTGGTGGTGGTTGAGGATTATTATCCATCCTCCTAGGATTTTCATTCCTTCGACCCACTCCTATCCCAGTAGGGTCTGGTTCGAACATAGGATTGTTATTTATTCTCCTATTCTGGCCTATCATGTTTTCTTTAGGCCTTGGTTCTTCGATATTTATTGTTCTATGACCATGATCTTGACCATTCACATGGTTTCCTTGGATCCCTTCGAATACTGGGAATGTATTATTAGGGACAGACACATAGAAACTTTCTTGTGAATTAGGCCTAAGAGGAGGCCCATTTGTATGATTCATAGGATTTGGCTGAAACAAGCCATGGCTATGACCTCTTTCATTCTGTCGAATCATAGAAGGATTTCCACTTAGCACCATTGTTGGTGCAAATTGTGGTAAACTATTGATAAGGGAAGTGATCAGAACATTAACATTCTGAAGCATATTTCCCAAGTGATCAAATATTGGTGTCAACTGACTCACCAAATCATGTTGATTTTCTGAACCAACATTCCCATTATTTTGAATCGAATTTAAATTTTCAACTCCCACTTCTGGGTTTTCATTGGTTGTATGATTTCCAGTATTGCTATTATGAGGATCTTGGTGTGAAGAACCACCAATTTCAGCAATATTAACACCAACATTGGCATTATCAACAGACCTATTGCTTCAAAGGTTTCTGTTTGCCATCCTTTGACACTAGTGTCCCACCGGGCGTGCCAAAAATGTTTGGTTGGAAAATTTTATATAGTGTGTGCGAGCGTGCCAGGCAAGTAAATTGCCAATGTATAAATGTGATAATCCAAACTGCGCCTCACCAGGGAATTGTGGTGACGTTCGATGCCTTGAACAGGACTTTAATTGTGTGAAGATGTAACTAACTGAAGAACTTTGAACTGACTAAATTAATATCTACTCCTAAATAAGAACAGTAAAGTGATTAAAAGTAACGAACTACTTTTATTAAATTAAAGTAACTACAATCTAACCTTGAAGATGACTTCGAAGGTGTTCTACTCCTAAATCTAGGTTTCTAGATAACAATACAGTAGATGTATTGAGAGATATATGTTGATGTTTGATCGAAGGATCTCTTTCCAATACACAATCCTTCTATTTATAGACGTCGAGGCCTCAACAACTTGATTTGAATGTTCCCTCCTCTTTTCAAACTAATAACTGCTCTTATACGTGGCATTTTCTCAAGTTGACAACTGCCCTTTAGTTACTCCATGATGGTCAACACGTGTCTTCCATCAGTTAAATATTTGAACGAAATGAATCAGCCTCAACTGCTTATAACGGTTCCAATGTCCATCAGTATCCACCAATTATCCTGCCACGTCACATCTTGCGTGTCAAACCTGCATTGGCTGGATATTTTCATCACAAACAGGTCCGTATGGATCAGTTTGGATAATTCAAAGAATGAATTAACCCTTTTGATCTGGGTTACTGGAGATTGAGGTTTTGACCTCAGTTTGGACAGGCTATGAAGTTTGGTTTTGTGGCCTTTTGTTTTGGATATATGTTGTGATTTTTTGGATATTGTGTTCCCAGGTAGTGGTTGTGGCTATGTTTTGCCTCCTACCTTATGAACTATTGTATTTTCGTCCATTTTTTTAGTGATACATCACTTTTTGTTACTATGTTTATTCATTGTAATTTTTTTTTGTATGTAACTTTTCCATGTTCTGGTGTAGTTTAAGTGATCTATGGTTCTCTATTGCAAAAATGTTTAGTTTATGAATTGCAATTTAGCCTGCTATGCACCCGTGCATTTGCACGGGTAGTCGATTAGTTAGTATATCTAATAGCTGAGAGTATAAGCTGAGAATGATTCTTGTGATGACACGTGTCACATTAACTTAAAACACTCTCTGAAACTATAACAAAGTTCACGACCCTCTCTCTCTCTAATGATATGTACGGGTACGACTGTTCATCTCCCTCTCAATCATAGACATGTCCAGCCCCTCTCTGTCTTTCTTCTCTATTGAAAGCATGTTAATACCCAATTAAAACACATACACCCCCCTTCGGATATATACACATTGTAACATTTAGTCTCCTTATCTCCCATTTTTTAGCAATACACTAAACAGTGAAACATCTCTGTCCCTCTAGATATTGAAACACCTCTCTCTCTCTCTCTCTCTCTCTCTCTCTCTCTCTCTCTCTCTCTCTCTCTCTCTAGGTTGCACTCTTGCAGTCCAAGAAACTGCCTCCTTCTCCAGCGACAGGTATCACTATCTTTTCCTCTTATACATAATATGTTTACATGTGTATCAGTAGTGTATCTGATGTTTTGCAAGGCATTTTTGGTTTCAATTTTTCATTGACATGTGATAAATTTTTTGGTTTGCAATTTTATTTATTTATTTTGAGTTGCGATTACTTTTCTCTAATTGGATTGCCGAATCCAAATAGATATTAAGGCTTGATATTAATTTACCGTTAGGAATAATATTACTAACGGTAATTTACCGTGAGAAATAGAGTGTGGCTAATAATTCTAACGGAATTTCTAACGGTAATTTGCCGTTAGGAAAAGTATTTTTACTAACGGTAAATTACCGTTAGTAATATGTTTACTAACGGGAATTTACCGTTAGTAATTTCTTATTCCTAACGGAAATATTTGGTTAGTAATATTTATTCTAACGGTTTATTTTCTAGCTCTTTTGTATGCAAAAATACTAACGGAATTTTGTAACGGATATTTACCGTTAGTAATTTCATTACTAACAGTTTGTAATATGATAGTTTCTAACACTTTCGAAACAATTACTAACGGATATAAACCGTTAGTATTTCTATTACTAACGGTTTGTTTTCTAACACATGTGTAAGAATACTAATGGAAATCATCCGTTAGTAATTATTTTAAACATGAAAAACATAAATACTATAATATGCTCCCCAATTTTATTTGCACCTAATTTCCATCACAACCACGTCACATTTACTACAAACATATAACAAGCTCAAATCCAAACCATAATAAATACAAGTTCAATCTATATTAAATATAAAAAATATAATCCAAAATAAGCATAATTATCCTTAAATACAAATTGTTTCTAAATCCAAACCAAAACTAACAAGCCACGTCTGAAATTGAAAAAGTAAATCCATCCAAAACTAAACGAAACCAACTGACAAATAAACCATGTCTGAAATATAAAGTCAGAGAAAAAAATACAAACGGAGTCAACCCGATATGAAGTAGTTGCCTCTTAGAGATGCGGGAACCCATAGCACGAACCCCTTCCTTTTTTTCCTTCCCAAATACTTGAGTTAACTCGTCATTGTCAAAGTCTTCACAAGTGTTACTACATCCCTCGTCAGTCAAGATGCTTCTTTTTCTTATATTTCCAATTACCTTTAGCTCATCCTGTAGTCATTAAATGTAAACATTGTGATGATATACTAAAAAAAATTAAGCTATGAATTAAAACCAAAAAACAATATGTTACTCACATATTTGACTACCAATAGCATCAGTTAAAAGGAAATATGCAAAACTAATGAGCTACAAAAAGAGTACCACCTTTGCAAAGAGCCGAGTGTCTATAGTGAAGCCTGATTCCCATGTTTCTTCTTTTACCACCTATCACATGCAAACAACAAACAAAACCTAAAATCAACACCGAAACCTAGAACCCAATTATTTTGAACTATTTGAATGTTACAACTAGCAAAAACTTGAAATATTAAGTTTCCTTAAAATCATTCCCTTCCTATTTTCCTTACGTTTACATAATTAATTAAATGACGGAAGCTTTTTTCTCAATGTTTTCTTCTTTTTTCCCCCCTCACTAAATCCATGAACCAAACAAAGTCCAAAAGTTCACTAGTCACTAATCAAAATTAGACATCTATTGTAACGATACAACATGGTTTTGCACTTTAGAAGAGAAAACGGGAAAAAAAAGGGAATTGAAAAGAAGTAAAGCAAAACAACCTGACCAATTAAGACCTTGGCCAATACAGCATTCAGATTAGCTGTCGGGTCCTTGTTGCTGTCCCTTTCCATGATATCGTGAACCCTGCCAGGAAAAATCCTCATTTGAAGTCATTATATACAATTTCATTACGAAGAGATCAGGGAAGAAAATATTATACACACACACACACACACACTTAATATCAAATTTCACTCACTGTTGCTTAACACAAAGAAAACCAAAGATACTAGGAAATGAAGAAATGAACTATTATAAATAAACGAGTCCTTGCATATGCAAATCTTGCAGCAATTTCAGAGTAAACAAATGTGTGTGAGTAAGTGTGTGGATTCACATACCTTGCAGCAATTTCAGAGTAAACTTGGGGTATTTTGGTAACTTGGGGTTTGATCTCTAGTGGGCTTTAAGAATTGTGTTTGTATTTGTGGTAACAAGTGGGCCTTCATGTGTACCTCTCAATTCACAAGACCATGTGATCAATGGATTCTCATCACATCTAATTAGAAGTGTCGCATTAATGCAACTTGCAACAGCAACAATGACAACATGACACCCATTTAACTATATACTTAGACAGCATGACACCCATTTAACTATATACTTAGGAAACTTCAAAACTATACAAGGCATGTTAAAAAATGAATGTAAAATGGTAGTGATTATACTCACTAATTAATCTTAACATTCTTGGCACTTACATTAATAGCTGAAGCACTACTTGTAAACATATCTAGTAAACTATAATTTGTAGATTGGGTTCTATTAATCAATTGCTAGTATATATTTGCGAATAGTTTAATTGGTCAATATATATGAGTTCTATTAATTATCAATTGCATGTTTAAATTTTAGACACCTAAAACTCCACCCTTTGTTTTTTTATCTAGTCCAAATTAGGAGTTTAATGTACAGAAAGATATCTACTGGTGTACTTGGTAGAGCAACTGCAATCTGATCATCAACAATTTCTACAACAAGAAGGAGATCTTTCTTCGAGAACTCATAAAATCATAATACAAGTAGTCAAAATCAAAGCACAATGACTAGATTTACGGTGCTTGACTCTAATAAGTTGGACAATTATAAAAGGAAAATGAGAGTACAATAGTTGTAATCTCAAAACTGAGAAGCAAACATCAAGAAACATTAAAAATTAATCAAACACAATGAAGTCAAGTGGACAAGTATAGACCATCCTAGAGGAAAGCACTCTTCTTTGTTCGGTTAATACAGAAACCATTGAGAAAAAGATAAAGCAAAAGAAAAAAAAATGTAAGTATTTTGAATAACTAATACAACTCCTTCAACTTAACTTCAACATTCTAGGAAAGAAAAAGTGGGAGAGTTTTCTATAATAAAGGGCAAGCTTGATTTATGTGTAGTTAAGTACATTGACTTTTTAATTAGTATCTTGGTGGGTAACTAAACTAAAGATCTCAAAGTCCTTTGCTACCTTGATGAATTCAATTAGTTTTTTTTTTTATTTTACCAATGGCATGGTAATTGTCATTTGGTAACCAAAAGTTAGCCCGTACCTGATCACGGAAAATAGTGAGACCTTCCTTTAGACTAAGTTGGAGCCAGTCACGACATGTCACTCTTCAACAATTTCAACTTTTAAGCAAAGTTTACCTTCTTCATGCCAGAAATTTAAAGTGACACCAACAAATTTTACAAATGTTTAAAGTGAACCTGTTGCCCGTCCAGTTGTGAAAATGCTGCAATACAACAAGAAATGAAGTCCGAATCATTATAAATCAAATTTGTTCAAAAAGTACAAAACTTCGTACCGTGGAAACTGTTTTGAACTCAATGAGGGTTCAGAAATACCTTTCTTCTGTCCTACGTCATGTGTCCAAGTGGATTCACTTAAGAAAAATGAGCATTGAGACGTATTTTCTTCTTACCTCTATTGACAAACCCTTCTGTTCCTTTTTCTTCAGAATTTGGTACTTCTGTCACAAGCCGAAAATTTTTATCAAATAGAGAACAAAAAGGTAGAATGAGAGTGCAGCTTCAACCAAAATACTAATTCGGTAGAAAGTGATTTAAAAACTGTCCTCATGGTTCAAGATATCTAATGAATCAAGTACTAACAACATTTCTAAACACGTTTAACTTATGCAATAGTGGAGGTATCTAGAACTTTTGATTATCATCTCTTGAGAGAAAAATGTGAACAAGTAACTACTGACTACTAAGTCTAGCACCACGAAATTGTAAGGAAGATACATAAACAATATACAGGTTGATCTTTAACAAGAAGAAAGTTTGAATTACGAATCAAGAACTGGTTGATTTCCAGTTCTCTTAATGCTAAAACATATAATTGTATTAGAAAACTAAATAAATTAAGAACTAATCATAATGGACTTAATAATTGGCCGGTAATTAGGGAAATTCCTACATCCCGCATAATCAATAGATTTAATTGTGAAATCATTTAATTGACAAACACTTTTATTGGAGACATAATGTCAATAATTGTTGTAAGTTGCATATTGCCAGCATCAAGCTAAAGCTTATAATAGCTATGAGATTGCAAAACAAATTCTAGCAGCAAAAGAACCCATCTTCCGATTTGTCAAGAAATTGAAGTTTTGAACTAGAAGTATCAAACCAAATTAGTATGGAAAGGTGGAGAGAGAACTTTGGCACAACCCAATGAATTTAGTAGATCCTTTTTTTAGGAGGCCACCCTATTAGTAATTTTAGCTGGAAAAAAAATCCCATCATCATAACCATGTCCCAATTGATAAAATTGTCCATGTTGATAACATCACAGGGCTTAGGCATACGCAATCCCACGCAAGAAAAAAAACTACTACAAAAACACTAGACAATCTCACACTACTACAAAAGACCACTTTAAAAGGCACTTGGATAATTTTGGTATGAAGGTAAAACAGAATAAAGAGTACCATAGGAGTAAGTAATTACTAGAATGATAACTATTGATAACCATTTCCTGACCTTAATTTTTAATTTTTTTTTTTTATAATATAGGAACAAACAACAAATGAAGAGCTTAGAGGAAAACTAGAACGTAAAGTTTAAAGAGTGCTTAAGATTGCTGTTGAAGTTATTCACAAGTAAGAAACTGTCAAAACGGAAAATTAATTTAGCCGCCATGCCGTCTTAACTTTTTAGTAAAGATATAAATAATGAACTAAATAAGCACAAAATTCACACAATTATCTCGTAGAATGTGGAATCTCATGCATATATGCAAATTCAGAACAAGTTCAAGCATCATCTCATTGTATATACGTTAGGAATCTAGATACAGAACTTAACCATGTGTATAATCAAACATTTGTAAACATAAGATTGATGTACTTGCCAAAAAAAGAGTTTACACAACTCATGCATGTTATAATTCAAGAAATCAGTAAAAATTCTATAAGAAAAAACAAAAGAAATTAGCAAATAAAAAATAAATAATTATGAATGAAAGATTAAGTAATAAACCTTTTTTTAACCATATATAAATAGTCATATGCACGCGGAAAGTGAAAAACAATTCCTGATTGTATTATAATAAACTTGTTTTTTTTTTTTTTAAATAAACCCGAATCCATTCAACATACAGTTATTAATGCCCAAACTTATTAAGAATTGCCTCAAGTAAAAATATAATTGAACTTTAAAATAAAGCATCTAACATATCATAATAACACTGTAAGAGATGCTCTTCTAACACATCCCCCAAGTTTAGATACAATACTATGCTAATTTGGTTTCTTTTAGATGTCGGGCCCACGTCCAAGCTCTAGTCACTATAGACAAATGCTTTATAAGCTATGAACAACAAACTTTGCTTTTCAACAAGTATCATACCAAGCAATAGTCTACAGCCTATATGCATGTATGCATGTGTTGATCAAGATATAAATTGAAGGTACCAGATTCAAACCCAATTTAGATTTGCTGGAAACAGCCCATGATGCAGTCAAGAGAAAAGGTCAATTCACATCTTTCCACTCCTCTATACTGAACCTAAGCTGTAAAAAAACAACAAACCCATGAGCAAGGTCTTCTTTAAGTCTTAATATCGAAAAATTAATCAGACAGAGACATAAACTGTGAAACAAAATGAAACCAAATCAAAGCTTTTAAAAAAAACAATTAATAAAATAAACCTAACCTTTGAAGAAAGACAAACCTGTGAATAGAGAGAAGAGAAACAGAACCTGTGGAGGGCCAGGCATGGGAATCATGTATTTTATTTTACAGAGAGAGAGAGAGAGAGAGAGAGAGAGAGAGAGATATTTGCCCTTTAAGTTGAGTAGCTCGATTGAGAGTGGTGACTGTGGTATTGGAGTTGCCCACAAAATTAAAATCCCGATAATAAAGATATAAAAGATGAAATTATGGAGGAGGGAAAAGTGTACCTCCGATTACAAAGTGTAGATGCCTCATATGTGACTCTCACCAGAGATACAGTCCGACAGTGGATGGTGGTGGTCGACAGTAGCTCGATTGAGTGAGAGAGAGAGAGAGAGAGAGAGAGAAGAAGAAGAAGAAGAAGAAGAAGAATGACTGAAGGTGGTCGGCGGTAGTCGGGGTGGGCGATGGTGGTCAGCGGTTGTAGGGGGTGGGCGATGGTGGAGTGGTGGTGGACGACGGCAAGGGAGGATGAGTCCCAGTCTCACTTCTCTTTCACTTTCTCTTCTCCTTTTTAGGGCTAGTATACATGAAAGAGAGGGAAAAATAAATTTTGGGGAAAAATTTTGGAGGAAATTTTGGTGTTAAAGTTTCTTTACAAAATTTCACCGTATTTTTAATTATTGGATCTTATTTACAAAAATGCCACTGCATTTTCATTTCTTTAAAAACTTTTCATTATTTCTAACGGACTGTTTGTATTTTTAACGGAAATGTGAAATTACTAACCGTTTTTTACCGTTACAAATTTGTAATGGTAAAATACCGTTAGTAATATCAAAATCCATCCGTTAGAAAATAGAGCTTTTGGTGTAGTGTAACTGGTGGTTACAAAGTTAATATCACATATATTCTGATGAAAGTCTAAATAGTTAAGTGCTCTTTAAAATATTTAACAATTTTAAATTTTGATTTCATAGTTTTTTTTTTCGATTTCATAGTGTCATTTGAGTTTTTAATTGTTTCCATCGATAGATTGTAGAAATTTCGATTCTAGCTAGCTTTACAGGCCAGAGACCCAGACCTCCCTCCTCTTTTCTACCTTCCCAAAGGAAGTCTCTCTTTATCTTTCAATCCTCGCAACCACCGAGGATGGAATGGTAAATAATGAGAGAGAATATGTAGGAAGGCTCGCTCTGGAAAGGAAAAAACCTCTGCTGTGGATAAGGGTGAGTTTCCCACCTTTGGATAAATAGACTTTCAACTATTCCAACAGAAAAGGGCAACCTTATCCGCACATAGATCTTTTGACAGCTGGGATGGACTTTTGGTTTTGGGATTGAACTCAGGCTCGGAACGTCACTAAAAGCAGGGGAAAGAAGTGACATCATATATAAAGAAAAGGACTCGAATGCAAGCTCCTATGGAACTGTTTTCAGGACAAAGCATATTCTGATTCAATTGCAAACATAGGACCAGATGAAATAGCATCTGTATGTAAGAGTAGACTCAAAAAATCCTTCTTTTTCTTAGTTATCCTGGATATTTTATTCAGGAGCGACCCATCATATGACTCCTAATAGCACAGTTCTGACTTCTTTTGTTACACCATCCTTATCTATTTCTGTTTTTACAGCTAGTGGTGCTTTTGTTCCTGTTCGTCAGGTTGGATCTGTGACTCGCTCTTCTGATCCATTGGCTTTACCTTTCTTTGGGATCAAGGCAATGAAAGTGGCGTTGGCACTTCTCTCCAGTGAGGCATCTTTGTGGAACTCCAAAAGCACCTTCATGAAGTCATCCTTGACCACCCCCCAGCATTTTTTTATAAAAGGCGATGGTGAATCCGTCCGGACCTGGGGCCCTGTCTCCACACATCTCCCCCAGAGCCTTGAAAACCTCCTCTTCCTCAAAAGGCCTTTCCAACTAATCATACATCTCCGTAGGGATGCTTTCAAATGAGACTCCGTCTAGCGTCGGTCAAAACGAATGCGGTTCCACATAAAGCTCTTTGTAGAGCTTTTCGATCGCTAATCAAATCGCTTCCTCCTCCAGCCATAATGTCTCAAAACGAGGAGGCCATAGAGAAACTCTTTTTTATTCCTTTGTCTCGAACTTTGTGAAGAACTCCATTCTATCTCTCCCTCGTTACGAACAAAAAAGTGGGGCTGCGCCCCAGTTGTACACTCCCTTTCGTTCTACGAACCCTTGTTGATTCTGAACTTCGTTCGCGAAGGAACCGGACTTTTGACGGGCTAGCCCTTTTTTATGCGCCGCTTTACCCTGAAAGGAAAATGAGCTTTGCTCCTCTGGACGCTAGGCGCTCCCGTGGTTCGAGAGAAGGAAAAAGGACTCATCCTTTGTTGCATCTGGCACGAGATGATAAAGAGAGATCTTCGTCTATCAATGAACAGCGGATTGACGGAGCTCTTGGCATTGCTTTGTTTTTCTCTCCTTTCCTATCAGCGAGTTCCGATCCTTTTGTTCGAAATTTCTTCGTTTGTTCCGAACCGCTTGCAGAATCAAATCCTTTTCCACAAGATCCTATATCAGCTATACATCCTCCTTGCATTTATGCCGGAGACGTCGCCAGTGCTATGGGCTTTGGCTTATGTAGATAAAAAATGATGAATGGGATTGTGGCACTCCACTCGTCGCCAATGCGGAAGGATGCCGCCGAAAAGAATGGAACGCTGTTTTGCTCTGCTGGATGCGTCGGATCCCGTATAACAAGCGAGCTCTTTACCCTCAAATTCAAACATGTGGGCGCAAAATGCTATCCTGCTCTATTGTTATGTAGCAATAGAAGCCTGCTTATGCTGCTTCGGCGGCGCTTTTTCGCCTTCTCTTCGCTCTGGACAGGAGCGCTATTGACTGGGAAACCAACTCTGCAAATACAGAGGGAATAAAAACCTTCATGGTTTACCTTTTTAGAAAAAGCTTACTCAATCTTTGAGAGCTAACGATTACCAGAACCAAAACAGAGTGTTTGAGACTGAGGATATATACCACAATCACTACATGTAGACTCAACACATGGTCCTGGAAGAATTTTTGGCAATGAAAGCTCAACCCCTAATAAAGAAGAAGATTCATTAGGCCAACCTGGCCCCCAACAAATTATCGATAAATTACTCGTAGTCAATCCACAAGTAAAATCAAATCCTCCAACAATTGATTCAGAAGAAACCCTATCCGTAAAATTGCTCGAAAACTCTCCATTTCCGCCCCAACAAACCACAGAGCCATTTAATCTTCGAATCGCACAACTATGATTAGCTCCCTTAGTTCACTTAAACTTCCACAATATCGTGTCTTGAGTTTTTATGACCTGGAGAATTCCTGTAATTAGTATGTCATAAATCATTGTTTCCATTTCCTCTCTATTATGCATAAACATAGATATGTGATGGAAGTTATGTTTCTATGCTTGATCTTTGTTTGTGCAAGAAATCTTCACTGGGATTTGTTAATTAAGCTGAAGCTAGCTATCATTAACTCCCTTTTGGTTCGGGTTTGTATCATGATATTAAGGACAGTCAACAAATAAAATATAGGGTTAAATACATTTTACTCCATGTGGTTAGACCCATTTTCACTTTACCCCCATATGGTTTAAAAGTGGACACTTGATCCCCTGTGATTTTGTATTAAAGTGAAATTGCCTCAAAACTAATGAAAATTCTAAAATTGGCCAAAAATATTAACACTTGACCCCTTTTGTGCTAAAAATCAAACAATCGTCGCTAAAAGTCGTGTCCGTAAACGGACACCCGCCCCAGAGACTTCCCGGGTTCTTTTAGGCAAAAAAAAACATGTTCATTGAGTAAGTTCACTCAACCCTGTTCACTTAAGAGCCTCACCGTATATATATATATACTAGTAATAACCCGTGCCTGTGGGCACAAAGCAAAAAAAAAAAAAGAAGAAGAAGAAGAAGAAAAAAGGAAAAAAAATGCAATTCTTAAAAATTTTTAAATCTTTTACGTAAAATTGTACAGGTCATTCAAACTCACATGCTATTTAGTACTAACCCGTGCCCGTGGGCACAAAGGGAAAAAAAATTCAATACTTTAAAGGGTAATACTTTGGACACAACCTTCATACAACTTTCATACAACCTCCCCAAAAGATGTGTCTATCTCTTTCCTGTGTCACTGTGGAGTCCAGTGACATCACAGGAGAGAGATAGACACATCTTTTGGGGAGGTTGTATGAAAGTTGTATGAAGGTTGTGTCCCAAATATTACTCTACTTTAAAAGATCTGAGATATGGTTGGAATTTTAAGTAAAGAAGACATTGGTTCCAATATTAAATGTATCATTAACTCAATTTAGTTAAATATATTTAGTACAACATTGGATGAATATTTTAAGTATAATTAATGTTTATTCGTAGAGATTTTCCCGTGTCCGAGGGCACGAAGTGAAAACAAAAAAACAAAGGCTTTTTCTAAGCTTTTGGAAAGAAATAGAAAAGGAAAGCAAAACTTTTGTGATTATTTATAATTAGCCCATATTTGGGAAGCAGCATTACTCATTTTACTAATTAGCCCTATAGACTATATCAAACTGATAGAACTAATCAAATAACCTATAAAAAGAGTTGAACTAATTAAACTGGTACCAAAATTTACAACCATAGTGCTGGAAAAACCCATTTTCTAGATAGACAATAGAATATAACAAATATGCTTCCTGGATTTTAAAAAAAAAGTGCAAGTGAGAATACATTTCTTGAGACTTGAATTATGAAATCCATTGTTAAAACTCACTTCCTAAACTTCAACTTTATGTAATTTTTCACTCATATTATATCAGTTTGATTAATTTTAGGGTAAATATCACCTAGACCCCCTGAGGTTTGCCCCGATCACAGACACCACCCTTCACGTTTCAGTAATATCACCTACACCCCCTGAGGTTTGAAGCGCGTATCACCTAAACCCCCTCCGTCAATTTACCGTTAAAAAAGTGACAGACTAACATAAATAATACAAAACATACCCCTAAAAGTTTGGTTTTTGTGTCATTTTAGTCCCTGTGAATTCAATTGGGTCAATTTGGTCCCGACAGTTTAAATTGGGTCAATTTGATCCAAATGGCCCATTATATGAGAAAAAAAAATTGACAAAATTTATCCATTGTTATGCACAATTACGCTAATAAGCAGGTTGGGAGATTGATGGTGTTCCATTTTTATCCTTAAAAAGTGTGACAATGCATAGTATGTGAGCAAATTCTGTTAATTTTTCTCACAGAATTGAACATATAGATCAAATTGGTTCAATTTAAAACTTCAGGGCCCAAATTGACCCAATTGAAACTACGGGGACTAAAATGACATAAGGACTAAACTTTTAGGGGTATGCTTTGTATTTATTTATGTTAGTCCGCCATTTTTTTAATGGTAAATTGACGGAGGGGGTCTAGGTGATACGCGTTTCAAACCTCAGGGGGTGTAGGTGATATTATTGAAACGTGAGGGGTGGCGTCTGTGATCGGGGCAAACCTCAGGGGCTCTAGGTGATATTTACCCTTAATTTTATGAAAGTCATTTGATCAGAGTCACGAAAAGGAAAAAAGAAAAACCTATAAAAAAAAAAAACTCTATCAATATATGTATGATATGGAAAGTTTATATTCCAATATATCTATTTTGAAAAAATCAGTCCACTGATTTAGTTTATCTCCCAAGATTTGTGTTTTGTATTTACTATTAGATATATATATATATTCAAATTCAAATTAATTTACGGAATTCCTTTTTTGCTAAAAAAAAAAATTGTCTAATGATTCAGTTTTACCCAAGATTTGTGTTTTGTATTTACTGAAGTTGACAATTTGGATATTGAAATGTATTTATTCAAATTCAAATTAATTTAGGGAATTCCTTTTTAATTTAGAGTTTTAATAGGATACAATGCAATATTTAATGGGATTAACTATTTTTGGTGGACAATCAATCCGACGGTCTGAAATATCTAAACTTGTCTCAATGGTCAAGATTAAAAGTTGCTAACTTAAAAGGGACCCACACCGCTCTATCTTATTATATAGATATGTTGTTTTGTTAAATAAATAGTAGAAGATAAACGTTGACTGGAGTTTACTTTTATTTTCAATCTTTTAATATGAATTGCCTTTATTTGTTCATTTCACGTGTTTATATTCACCGTTTAATATACTATTTTTTTTTATGTAGGATATGATATGAGAAATCGGAATTGTAAAACCATATGTGATAGGGTTGCAACAATCATTGGGGAGGGAATAGAAAGTACATGTGTTGTAATTAGTATATATTAATGTTTTATTTTTAAAACTCAGAGAGAATATTCTAGACAATTTTGTAAGCTGTCCATGATTGGGTTATATGAAAATTTTTCTCCCCTAATGAAACTAATTTTTTTTTAATGCAAAACAACGTCCCCGCACATTGTGCGGATACATGCTAGTTTTAAATCTAATAGCGGAAGGTTGAGGCGAGGGTTTATGAGAGACTGACACGTGTAAAAGTATTTTTACTTCTCATCTAAAAGCTCAAACGTTTCTTTCTATTATTTCTCTCTCTTAAATTGATGGCAGTGTTGTAAAAGCTAAACGTCATGTTATATATTTACTCAAAAATCTTTTCCTATTCCCCATAAATGGCCGGTGGGGTTGGACTTTAGAGCTTTCGGTAATTTTCTTTATGAGTTTTGTTAACATGTGTCCTTAGGGCATATGTTGATGTATGTTAATGTTCTAAATGTGAAAATAAATAAGGGATACAGTGTGAGTATCAGTGTCTGATGTGGGTTCAGTGTTTGTCTCTCTTATTTATTTCTACTTTTGAAACCTTAACGTATGACATATGTTAACAAAACCCTTTCTTTATATATCTCTAGATTCTTCGCTTTCTTCAAGAAAAGTACACATACACATTGTTATACACATGCATATACATTCAATTCATGGAGTTGCTATCTTTTTGCTTTTGATTTCGCTCCTAATTTTGGGTGTTCAATCCAGTGCGACGAGAGGAATGCAAAGGGCCAGAAAGCAGGAACATGAAGGACTAATGGCAATGCTATTACAGGTAGAAAAACTTAGAAGAAGTGATACAATAAAAATATTTATATATATCTCACTATATATATATATAGAGAGAGAGAGAGATGTTAGTTATATTTTTTGGTATCCTATCTTATCTGGGATTTGCCGTGAAATGTTTGTGTCAATTTGGGTGTAATCATCAAACCCATTCATGTTAATTATGTTAAATTTTGCAACGTAATTTTGTTTTTGAAACATTTGCTTTAATTCAGTGACAATCTCTCAGTAGTTTTCAATTCCTTTTCTTTTTTTGTCGACCAAAACAAATATATACAACACTCTCTCTTTCTTCTATGATTTTTTTTCTTGCTTAGATTACACACACTCTCTCTCTCTCTCTCTCTTTTTTTTTTTTTTGCCTTTTTCATCTTACTTTCATCATTTTTGCTTTTGAACATAGATGTTTGGAAAAAAAATTAGGCAGTGTTAATCTTTTCTTGAACTTAAGACTGTTTTATTGGACACCAAATCGTGGATTCTGTATGGGTGGTGGTACACTTTTAAGGCGCCGAAGCATTAAGTCTGTATTTTTTGCTGTACTTGAAAGAAGAGAACAACTATTTATCCGTATTTTTCATTCGACGCTTGTCCCATACTCTGCTCCATTTGATCCTCTGTGTTTGCTCTAGTGAGTACGTAGGGTTGAACCAGATACATTGTAATTAATAGTAAACTACACTGCCCGCCCATGAGGTAAGGTACCTCCCTTGTGGTATGCAACATTACGCTCACTTCCCATGTCAAAGATGTAAACCTAACAAAGTAAATGGGGCATGTAAAATTACTTTCCTAAATTTGGGATTTCTGTCTATACCGTCTATTTCACACCAAAATAACTCCTATTGTGATGCATTTTTTAGCATGGTTGTGTTGATTCGGTGCCAAAAAAAAAAAACAATGGGAATTGTGAAATTTCGAACAAGGGATAATTAAAATTCAGTCAATAATATGTTAATAAATTAAAAGTCAGTCAACTACTTTATTGAAATTGAAGGGAAATCTGTTTCAACTCTACAAATTAAAACCTCATCAACTTTTTAGCAAAATCTAAATATTATCAATATATTGACTGAAATGTGATTAATCAAGTTTCTGAAATGTCCAAACTGCCCTTACTTTACTCTCTCTTATACACAACCCTATTTGTCTGCACCAGACTGATTTGTGGGAGGCTCCGAGCGGCTGAGTCAAGGCGGATGTTTGAGATTGACTCGAGGATTGATCTTGAACAGGTACTACATGTCATCATTTGTACATAGTTTTCCCGAGTTAAGAGTGGCTTGTCTATATAGTTCGTTATCTATGGATCTGTGTTTTATGTTATGGTGAGGCTTGTTTGAGCTGATTCTGTATGATGATAGTTCTTATTGATTCTCACATGAAATGGAGTTTGGTATCGATAATTGCCTAGAAATTTGTAGCATGTAGTTAATATGAATAGAGGGGAAATTAAATAGTTACACAGGAGAACAAAAGTACTGAATGTATAGGACTTTCAATACCTTTTAAGCGCTATTCGGGGAATGCCTAGCACCTGTTTTGTATATCAATTGTTCAATAGATTGCCCTCATTGCGTTTAGCTAGCCAAAAAAAAAAAGATTTCCCGTTCTAAAATCACTCTAAAAACAGGTTCTTTGTTAAATCATGATGCCGGTTCTCACAGAAATCATATAGAGAATGGCAATGAGACTGGTCCTCTTCCACATATTCCCGAACAGGTCCTAGGAAACAAATCACCAGCTCGCTGCTCGATCCCCCCACCCGATTAAAATTTCATTTGTGGAAAAGAAAAATTGCCGTGAACTGTTTTAGCACGTAGTTAAATTGTATAAAGGAGAGTAAATTGCAAAAAAGAGGAAAGAAGTACTGAATTTATTGGACTTGTACTACCGTAGTATACGAACAAATAAATCACCTATTTAGTTATTTTCTGGTGATTGCTTTATCACTGCTAATAACAATGCTTACACCACATTGGGCTAAGTACAAAATTTTAAGTTTAATCAAACTTTTTTAAGCAATACTTTGGCAAAAGGTACTAACTTGCCATACAAATGAAGACATCACCGACCTGAACGACATGGATCTAATGCTTCCTCATTACTCACTTCCATTGAAATGTGGTTTTTCAACTCTGTATGTATAGTATACAATGATTTCAAAATTCCACATCTACCAACATGTAATTGGTGGCTTCAGAAGATAGCTGTTTTAACTTTATTCTGCATTATTCATTCTCGAGTGTAAATTATATCGGCAATTAAATTTGAAAGGGATAATTAAAATTCAGTCAACAATATGTTAATAAATTAAAAGTCAGTCAACTACTTTATTGAAATTGAAGGGAAATCTGTTTCAACTCTACAAAATAAAACCTCATCAAATTTTTAGCAAAATCTAAATATTAGCAATATATTGACAGAAATGTGATTAATCAAGTTTCTGAAATGTCCAAACTACCCTTACTTTACTCTCTCTTATACACAACCCTACCAAAAGTCCAAATTGAGACAAATGGGTGAATGCTCTGGAGATAAAATGGACGAGTCGCCGTCGCCGTCCCCGTCGCCGTGAAATCGTCTATCTCTCTCCGTCACCGTTAAACCACCATCTTCTCCTTCCATCGTTTGTAGACAAATATTCCTCACCTTCCATTGCCGTCCGTCGCCATCAACGATCATCATCTCTTTCGATTGCAATCGCCTTCTACAATCGACATCTTCATCACCATTTGGAAGTTCCATGACCGCCGGATAGGTTAGTCATTCTTCAATCTCTTTTCTTTGTACACACACATTTCAATCTTCAAGAAATGTGGTTTTTGTTGTGGTTTTTGTTGGTGGAGAGGAGTGAATATAAAAGTAGTAATGGAGTGGAATTTATAGTGTGTTTGTTTGGGGAGAGAGTGAAAAACGAAAACCAGGTGCGGTTTCTTTTTGAAGACAGTAGTCTCTGTGGTTTCTCAACAAGTCTCCTTTATATTTCAATTTTTGTTGCCAGTGATAAGTTCTGTTCATATTTACGTTAAACATCAAATCTACATATACCCGTGTTACAATAATTCTAGTGTTACCAAGGGCAGAAATATTAATTTTTTTAGGGGGTGAAACTGATAATTAAGAAGAAAATGTTTTTGATTAAAATTGGCCAATATAAGTTGGTGGACTTTAAAAGTAATATGAAAACAAGTAGGGTAATTTAAAGTTAATTAATAAATTACATACGAAAATGAATTTATCCTAATTTCTAAAAGTTGATCCAAAGACACAAATGATCAAAATTGAGGCTTCAATTCAGATAAAGATAACTCCTGAAAGAAGATGACGAAGATGGCACTCGAGAGTGAGAGCATTGGATCAAATGCGAGTATCCCAGTTTCCAGTGTATATTCTTCAAATTCCCATAATCTTTCAACCACAATCTATCCCCCCAACAAAATAAACAACAACGATTCTCTGTCAAAAGAGAGGGCATTGGGCCAGAGACCGCCCCAAAAAGAGGCCAAAGAAATTACTCTCCACTTAACTATCTAAATACGTTTTACACCTTCAATTCATAAATACGCAATAAATACATTATGTTGGCGATTTATCGCGTGTTCCCCACCGCTAATATATATTTATATAACATATATGTACCAAGATGTTTACCAATTTATTTAATTATAACCATTTGGATTTACTTTCTAAAGTAAAAGAATGCTTGGAGACTAGTAAGACTGAGCTTTATAGTTCAATAGACAATCCCAACCACTTTTTGAAAACGAGTGGGTACAAATGTCACCTACAAAATACAAATTAGAGGGAAATTTCGATCAAAAAGATGGAATTAGAGCCATTATGAACTACTAACTAAAGCATGATCAACACAAACTTTGCCTCCACGTGAATTGGTAAAAAGCCTAAGGGTGGCTTTAATTTACAGTTTAATTAGATGTAGATACCTAATGTTCCCTGGATTAGAGGTCCTACAACTACATAAAGGTTCATCTATTGGATATGCATGTTTTTTTGCACTCAATGTCCCAACCCCAAGAAAATGAAACAAAACAATATTTGTTGCACTTTCTGATACCGCCTGTCCATACTCATGAAGAGCCACGCATTGAGCAACTCTCAATAGTTTCTTCTTCAAACTCCATTTTATCAATTGTACCACTACCTCGTTGTGGGATGTTCGGCCATAATAGATTTAGAATTGCAAGGAGCCGATTCCATATCAACTTGTTTTGCATAGTACATTTTTGTGATCTTATGTGTACTAGTTGTTATATAAGTCTTATGTGTACATGCATATGTTTTGGAAGTATTATCTTAGCTCTTTACACAAATTCTAAAATGCAATCATTTGTTCTCATTTGTTGCACAAATACACTCTAAAAATTAAAATAAAGGTTTACAACTAGTAAACAATTTTTCACGTGGTATATTGTTCTCAATATCGTGATGAATTGCTCCGAAACTTATGACGACTTACACCCAACGCTTCACAAATTGCACCAAAATTGGACACTATTTGGACCCTATGTGTTCAATGACATACGATATATTACAGTTTCTTAAGAAAATTCTACACTACTATTCCCTGTTATGCTCCTTAATCTATAGTTCTTTTGAAATGCACACCAATCTTTCTATAATACATACATCTGTTATGCATCCAATGCAACTTAGAAATTACCGATGTTTGGGACAAATGTAGGGTGGTTATAAGCGCAAATATTTTAGGTGGTGTGACGGATTCACGGCGATGTCTCTCTCTGGTCGTCCGTTTCTGCTTCTGTTCATAGAAATTTTGTGGTCCCTTTTGGAATGGTAGGGTTGTGTATAAAAGAGAGATTGAGGGCAGTTACGACTTTTCATTGACTTGATTAATGACATATTAGTCAATTTCTTGGCAATATTTAGATTTAGGTAAAAAGTTGATGTGGTTTCAATTTGTGGACTTGTAACTGATTTCCCTACAATTTCAATAAAGTAGATGCCTGACCCCATACCCGACCCCGCCTGCATCTAGCTACCCGTCCCCTGCCCCGACTCCGCCCAAAATGTTAGATATTGACTTGTGAGAACTGAATTGTTATCAAATGATTTTCACTAAGACATGTACTCCATTTTGAATTCATGTTATTCATATGCCCACGTGTTATCTTTAGGATTCATGGAAGTCCCCAAACTTCTATTGTCAGTGTCATTACTAGTAGTTACAAAATGTGGGGAGCAACTTACCACACTCTGCTTCAAGAACTTTTTTTTAAACTAAAGGAAAACGTGGGGAGGAATTTAGAAAACTTAGGGAGCAACTTACCATACTTTGCTTCAATTTTTATTTTTTAAAACTAAAGGAAAATGTGGGGAGCAACTGCTCAAACCTGGGGAGCAACTTACTAAGCATAAGGAGCAACTGTCTAAAGGTAGGGAGCAACTTACCACACTCTCCTTCAAATTTTTTTTTAAAGCTAAAGGAAAATGTGGGGAGCAACTGTTCAAACCTGGGGAGCAACTTACCAAGCCTAAAGAGCAACTGTCTAAACGTAGGGAGCAACTTACCACACGTTGCTTCTATTTTTTTTTAAAATAACTAAAGAAAAATATGGGGAGCAACTGATCAAACCTGGGGAGCAACTTAATAAGCATAAGGAGCAACTGTCTACAGGTAGGGAGCAACTTACCACACTCTCCTTCAAATTTTTTATTTTAAAACTAAAGGCAAACGTGGGGAGCAACTGATCAAACCTGGGGAGCAACTTACCAAGCCTAAGGAGCAACTGTCTAAACATAGGGAACAACTTACCACACTTTGCTTCTATTTTTTCTTAAAACTAAAGGAATATGTTGGGAGCAACTGATGAAACGTGGAGAGCAACTTACTAAGCCTAAGGAGCAACTGTCTAGGAAAAGTGTACGTAAAGTGTCGTGTCCGTGGGTCGGAGATGATACCTTCTTAGAAGTGTTGGTGCTTCCTAGTTTCTAACCAAGAAAAATAGAAGTGTTGGTGCTTCCTAGTTTGGTGCTTCCTAGTTTCTAACCAAGAAAAATAGAGCGACAAAGAAATGCACGCGAACATTACCTTCTTAGAAGTGTTGGTGCTTCCTAGTTTCTAACCAAGAAAAATAGAGCGACAAAGAAATGCTTTAGATATGTTTCATATAGTAGCTTAAACATTCTATTCCACCACATTAACCATGAAATGGGTTCAGACTCCATAGTCAACTTTTGGGCAAACTTTCGTAGGGGTCATGCATTCATTAGAAATCCCTCCCTCCCTTCCTCCCTCCCTATCTAGTCTTCTGTTATAGATGCTCAAGTCTCAACAAATGGATTGGTTGTAATATTTTCTAGTATGAATTGTTCTACAATATAAAACTGGCTACTGAATCTGCAAAACTAAGATATGCACACTGCACAGGCGAAGAAAGAAAATAAAAACCATGACAAAGTTCATATTTCATACCATTAAGAACAGCAATGGACAGAAAGATGTAATTGGAAGTTAAAATAAATTTCATTCTATATTTTTCAACAATATAATTCTAACGTAAGAAATAAGGTAGGAAAATGACTCGTAAACATTCAAAAATTTCAATGTTTTGCTCACTATATTTCCTTTTCATTCATATTTTTCTTAGTAACCAAACAAGAGAAAATATTTTCCTTCATATTTTCCTTTCATTTCCCCCACTGAAATCCATGAACCAAATAGAGCCTTAAGAACTTCCTCTTTGAATCACCAGTCACGAATTCCCAATTATAAAAGATCAACACACCCAGAAAATGAGTAGTACGGTAAAAAGGAACAACCAATCAATCCGAGTGTACAAGGTACCATGAAATTTTCTTTGAAATCCAGATTAGCAGCAAAAAAATTAGTACTTTCATAGAAAGTATCAATTTTCATATGAAGACATGAAATTCTATAATCTAATACCCAAAATTGTAAATCTTCAATAAAAATTACTACCAAGAAGAGGAACAACAAAAATTAGATATTTACCACACAACACCATCCAGACAATAAATAGGTCCGAATATTTAGCAAAAGAGAGATAGAGAGAATCGCAATACCCAAATGAGTAAAAATTGAAGACTGAAATGTGTGTGTACAAAGAACGGAGATTGAAGAATGACTAACCTATCCGGCGGTCATGGAGCTTCCAAATGTCGATGAAGATGTCGACTGTAGAAGACGATTGTAATCAGAAGAGATGACGATGATTGATGGGACAGACGGCAATGGAAGGTGAGGCGTCTTTGTCTGCAACGATGGAAGGAGAAGATGGTGCGGCTTCACGGTGACTACGACGGCGATGCCTCCTCATCCATTTTTTTCTCCAGAGCTTCCAAGATGTGTGTGGTCCCTTTTGGTAGTGTAGGGTTTGGTATAAAGAAGAGGCTGAGGGCAGTTTGGACATTTCAGTCACTTGATTAATCACATTTCAGTCAATATATTGATAATATTTAGATTTAGGTAAAAAGTTGATGTGGTTTTAATTTATGGACTTGTAACTGATTTCCCTACAATTTCAATAAAGTAGATGACTGACTTTTAATTTTTTACCAAATTGTTGACTGAATTTTAATTATCTCTTTGAACAAATATAGAAGTGGTGGTTTTTTTGTAGGATTACAAAACTCCCCAAAGATATTTGCCTCTCACTCCTGGAATCTTTTGTGGTGATACTATTTGTTGTAAAATTTGTAGTTCTCGCAATGGTGTGCAATGAACTTTAAAGATAAAGGTGTAAAGTGGAAAATTGATCACTATGTTTATGTTGGTGCCTTTGGGTGAGACGAGTTATAGAGTTTTTTTTACAAGCTTAGATTTTTATTTTGGTGTTTTAAATTGGTATTTTGGTGCTCTCAGTTTGTCACCAAATCTTACGATTCGCAATTTGATTCGATTCATGAGTCTAAAAAATGGCATTTCGAATCACAATACGAATCCCTATTTGACAACTATGTTCGGCTTCATTTGAATATCAGGTCGACACAGGTGCTCTGGGGGCAATACGAGGTCCATGTAGCATAGATATTATCAGGTCATAAATTGAGTTTGACTGATTTAAACAATATGTTTCAATTCTAAAGGATAGTACCCTCAAGTGATCACTCTCTAACTAGGAAGTGCGGTGGTAGGGATTTGTCAATTTTCCAAAAATTAGGGGTGCCGGTGCGGCGGGAGTACTTGTATAAAATATTAAAATTATGTTTTTATATAATACTATATATAAACTATTCTATCACTACATTGTCTTGTTTTTATTTTATTTATTTTTAATTAATACACAAATAACATAAAGGCTACGAAGGCAAGTAGGCAACACAAAAATTATTACTCTACTTATAAGCAATGCAATGCACTGCGAGAAAATAACAAGAAAACAAATTCATATTAAACGTTAGCAAAGCATGAGTAGTTTTGTGTTCATCATTCATTCAAGCAAACTAGTAACCATACAACCCCGGAGGTCACATGTCTAAAATAAATATAGAATAAAAAAATTGAGGTCATGAGTAGATTATGAGTATACTGACATAAACTAACGTAAATATAGAGTGAGAGCTATACATAGCAAGTAGAGAATTGATGTTATCAAAAAACAAAACAAAATGCCTTTTTTTTTTCGAAGAATGTTATAAAACTGTCGCATCCCCGAAGTGTCCTCGAGGCCCGCTGCACCCCAAATACAAAAAAGAACTCCAAAAGAACTCAGGCGAATCCTCGTCGCTCTTGTACTCAGTGTGTACTCAGTGCGAGCTTGGCACCCTTTTTGAAGTGTTTGTGCTTCCTAGCTCTCTAACACTTTACTTATGAATGATGAAAAAGGACCATGGTTCCCCAATGTTACTTCCAAAATGTGTTTGAACGTGAATTTTAGAACAATTGCACTTTCAATTTTTCTTTACTTAATTTCAACTTCTTAACTTCATTGTGAACTCCTTGCTCCCTTTGAATAGTCTTCCTGCTTCCTCTGGACCTAAACCAGTACAAAAAAGAAAGAAGGAAAGATAGAACACAAATTTGCCCCTTCAAGAAACATAATTTGCATCTTCAAAAGAGGCAGTACTCATTCTGCATTGGTGAATTTCTTGATTTAATTCCTCCTCTTTTGTGGTGATTTTTCTATTTCCTTTGATCAACTGCAATTCTGCGATAAACCCAATTGCGACAAAAGCTAATCCATTTTCTACTTCTTTGTTTTCTTATTTCTCAACTCAGCCCGTTATCCAGCTCTTTGGTATTTTTTCAATTTGACGACTAACTGCTCTTCTCCCATTATGCACCCATGCACGTGTACGGGCGCACATATACATACACAAATTGCGTTGGTACGGCATTTGTTTTCACTGTACATGTAAATCTTTGCTTCTTAATATATGCTTCTAATCTTCTCAATTTTTTTATAGGTACAATAATAAATTTTTAATGCAGTGAATTGAAATTTGATATACTCTGTTGGCCCATTCTCTTACAACTTGAGCTTTTGGAGCAAACTTCTTAGTGGGAGGTCTCAGGTTCGAGTCTCCCTTTTTCTGCTTTGGTGTGCATGTTTGCACATTGTTATTTGTCTCCACTCAGTGGCGGACCGAAGGGTAAGTTAGAAGTGGCACTTCCCCTTGAACTTTTGGAAATTACATAACTACATGTAATATTTTACAAATAGGCCCTCCTAAAATTCACATAGTCCCCTCTTGAACTTTTAAAAATTCTAAATTTACATACAATATTTTATAGGTTTTAGATACAAGACCCCTTGGACTTGAAAATTCTAGATTTGTATGTAATATATTACAGGTTTTAGAAATAAGCCTCCTAAAATTACATGATTTACATCAAACTAGGGGTTTTAAACCAATTTTACAGTTTTACAAATAATTGTGTATAAATAGACCTAAAAAAATTTGCCTCGGGGGCGTTTTCCCGAACCCCCGTATAATTTAGGCCCCCTGACCAAAAATCCTGGGTCAGCCCCTGTCTCCACTAGGATGGAGTTAAGTTTGTTGCCTTGCAAGATGAGGTTGCAAGTGAGCGAGAGTGTTGAAGTTTGATATACACTGTTAGCCCCATACTCTAACATCTTAAGCTTTTTGAGCAAGATGAAAAATGCGTTACCAAACGGACTTCTAGGTTTTCTTTGACCTCTTTCTCAGCGTAGGGATTATAATTGGTTGTATTTTAGAAAGTTGAAGTATGTTTGAGAGGAAATGACTATTTTGAAACTTTTGAGTAGTGTCCTGCATCTATATACATATACAAGGGTAAGTCTATTGTGAGAAGCTTCTCATATGAGAAAAGCAAGTTTTAACCGTTGGATGAGAATCTAGCCATAAGATTCCCAAGAATCTGGAGATGTATTTATTGCTAGATTCTCATCCAACGGTTAAAATCCGTCTTCTCATATGAGAAGTTGCTCACAATAGACTTGCCCCATATATAAAGGGAAAGGGAGGGGTTTTCACTATTTGGGTTTTATCATCAATAATTACCAGTAAACCTATGCAGTTTTCCTTTCCCAAAAATTATCACAAGGGTATTAAAATGTCCGATTGTAAAAGTAAAAAACTTTCGAACAATTTGACTAAAAATAACTGCTTGAGAGTAGGTGTGTGTGGCACCTTCTAGTGTTTATAGATGTGTAACAATTGACCAATTAGGTGATGAAGTATGTGTATATTATAATGAGATGATCCAAGCAGGAAAAATCCAACAACATTAGGAAAAACGACGTCTTAAGCCTTGTTCCTCTTTAGCAAACCTTCCAAGTTCTTCGGGTTCGCAAAATTACACTACTTCTTAGAGCTTGTATTGTAACTTTTCCAAGCTTTCACTTTTTGTCAAATTCTGAAAATTGAAATCAGTTTTCATGTTTTCTTTTTACCAAGATGAAAAAGAAAGCTTGTTCTTAATTTAATCGTACTCACGTGTTGGAGCTTCTGTTTTTTTTTTTTTTTTTTTTTTTGGGAGGGGGGTGGGGGAGAGAGTTTTTTGGTATTTTTCTCTCTCTTTATTTTCAGTTTTTTCAGTTTTCGTTTGCATTCTGGAAATGATTTACTGAAAAGGAACGGAAACAACAACGGGATGCGTTTTTAATTTTATTTTTGAGAGTAATGAAAATGGAAATGAAAACGGCGTTACCAAACATACTTCTACATTTTCTTTTGAGATTTGTGAGTTGCTGAAAGTAAGACATTTTTTTTGGGCAAACCGTAAAGTAACATGATGAGATGTGTTTCTAATTTTTACCCTTCCACCTTTTGTATAATGAGAGTCCTAGTCCACCAAATTTATAAACCCCAAACAACTTTTCTAATGAGAGTATTTTTGCTCACCCAAAAATGCTCACCCAGGCCTTAGCTGGGTGACATGCGTCTCATTCCATTTCCATTTTGCCCCTGTATCATCAACATAATTCCTAAAATGTGACACATGTCACCAAATGGAGGCATAAATAAGCAATGGATGAGCATTTTTTGAGTGAGCAAAATGCTCTCAATTTTCTTTTCTAATAGCAGTTACGAGGAGAATGAAATATAAAAAGCTATTCTCTTGTTCAAAGTGAACCTATTTTGAGGCTCTCCTTGGTTTGAAGATTTAATGAGGAAAAAAAATAGAGAATGAAAAACATAAGGGAAAACTATTTTCTTAGACTTTGTTTGGTTCATATGGGAAAAGAATGGAAAACACTAATGGCTTTGTTTGGTTTGTAGATTCATTGAAGAAAAAGAAAGGAGAAAGGAAATAGGAAGGAAGATTAGTCCCTTGTGTTTTTCTCCATGCTTAAACAACATTAGAAGTTAAAGAAACTCGGAATATAATAGTAAAAGGGAGAAAAGTGACTCACAAACTTCGATTTATTTGAAATCTTCACTATATTTTATATTCTTTACTATTTTTTTTTCTCTATTTTCTATAGTAACCAAACAGAGGAAAACATTTTCCTTAGTATGTACGTTCTTTTCCCTCACTAAGTTCATGAACTAAACAGAGCCCAAGGAACACTACACCAAAAGGGCACATTACTAACGGTAATTTACCGTTAGTAAAATTATTCCTAACGGTAATTTACCGTTAGAAATAGAGCGTGGCAAATAATTCTAACGGAATTTCTAACGGTAATTTTCCGTTAGGACAATTATTTATTCTAACGGTAATTTACCGTTAGTAATATGTTGACTAACGGTAATTTACCGTTAGTACTTTATTATTACTAACGGAAATATTCCGTTAGTAATATTTATTCTAACGGTTTATTTTCTAACACTTTTATATACAAAAATACTAACGGTAAATTACCGTTAGTAATATTATTACTAACGGTATGTAACATGACAGTTTCTAACACTTTGGAGACAATTACTAACGGATATATTACTAACGGTTTGTTTTCTAACACATGTGCAAGAATACTAACGGAAATTATCCGTTAGTAATTATTTTAAATATGAAAAACATAAATACTATAATATGCTCCCAAATTTTATTTGCACCTAATTTCCATCACAGCCACATCACATTTACTATAAACATATATAATAAGCTCAAATTCAAACCATAATAAATACAAGCTCAATCTATATTGAATCCAAAATAGGCATAATTATCCTTAAATACAAACTGTTTCTAAGTCCAAACCAAAACTAGCAAACCATGTCTGAAATTGAAAGAGTAAATCCATCCAAAACTAAACTAAACCAACTGACAAATAAACCATGTCTGAAATTTAAAGTCAGAGAAAATAAGACAAACATAGTCAACCAATCTTTAACCAACACTCAAGCCAAATCACAAATCCCCCTTGAACAAAGTCTGCCAATGTCTCTTGTCCATCTTGACGATCCCACAAACGAGCATCGGGCTCAAACACTTCCTCGATATAAACTTTCTTTTCGCCAATACCAACTTGTTTGGAGTGGCAGACATTAGCTGTAGCATCCGTCACAATATACCATTTTGCCAATTGTTTACCAAACTTATCAAATAATACACATGGGGGCTTGTCGGTGGGAGGAGGCATGGTAGGAGGCATATGATGAGTAGAAGGTGAAACACTCGTGGCAAAAACATTATTCAAGTTTTGAGCTAAATGAGTAGCAAAATTAACTGAATTTGATCCATAATCACTTGAGGGAGTAGTAACCATAGGTGGGGTACTCACATTTGAGAGTTTCGAAACTAAAGACATAATTATACCTTGCATATCGTGAAATTTTGAGTCAACGTGAGAAATGATCTTATCCTCCAATGCGGCAACTTCTTCAGTTATCTTCTTTTTTCCCTCACTTTTGGACATTGGCAACCCGATATGAAGTAGTTGCCTCTTAGAGATGTGTGAACCCACAGCACGAACCCCTTCCCTTTTGTCCTTTCCAAATACTTGAGTTAACTCGTCATTGTCAAAGTCTTCACAACTATTACTATATCCCTCGTCAGTCAAATCACTGCTTTTTCTTAAATTTTCAATTGCCTTTATTTCATCCTGTAGTCATTTAAAGTAAATATTGAGATAATACACAAAAAAAATTAAGCTATGAATTAAAAACTACAAACAATATGTTACTCACGTATTTACTCTTAGCACTCTCTAAGACACTCCCATCACTATGCTCATGTGCCACCAACCATTTGTCAACACGACTGTAGTGTTTGCCAGGATTTTCTTTTCGCTAGACATTGAAATTTAACAAGTTAGCTATGGAAAACTTGCATTAAACAGAAAAAGTGTAAGGAATTATACGCACCATTAAGTATAGTTTCTGAGCATAGGAACGACGCCCAAGACAATGGGGAATCTTAAGTTTTTTTCTGTTGTTCAAATTTCTAGCAATTTGCTCCACCTTTGTTGGATCTCTCTCATTTTCTAAAAACTTTGCCCATAAATGTGGATCAACACATTTTGGCACGTCATGATGACCTTTCCTCACAAGGTTCCGCAAGTTGTTTTTGTATGTCCTAAATTTTTGGGGCCACGGCTTCTCCGCAAATGGGCGAGCCACGGATTGTGGAACATCAAGTTCAAATTCAACCTAGTAGTAGAATAGAATAGTTATGTTAAAAAGAAAATATTAACTAAACCAACTAATTAAACAAAGAGCCTACACACAAAAGTTTACCATTAAAGCATTCCAAACATTGTCTTTGAAATTCTTTGGCACTTTTCGCCAATCATTGTAGCTAATTGGAATGTGATTTCTCACAAAATCTCCCGTACGACTACTCCATATCTTCGAGTATTCACCCACCACAGACTCGTCATTTTCAATTGTGACTTTCATTTTTTCTTTTGGGGCTTTGCCTCCCGATGACTCAGATGCGGGCGGGACTGAAGAAGATGGTTGGGATGGACTCGGGTTAAAATTACCTCCACTTGATGTCATAATTCCAATGCCTGTCATTTGAAAACAAGGTGGTAGTATGCGAACAACAATGATAACAAAGAATAATAATTAACGCATAACAATTATCTAAAGAAAAGTAAAGTTTTGCATTCAATCAAGTAACAGTACAAAAAGTCATACAATCCAAACAAAAATATGGTTAAAACTCAACATAGAGGCAATTAATGCAAGATAAATAACACTAGGCAAAGCCATGCTGCTTCAACAGATCTTCCAAATTAGGTTGGTCTTCAAGAGTAGATTGGAAGACACTTGGTATCTCTAACTCGTCTACTCGACTGGTCAATCTCTTCGATGAATGTATAACCACCCACCAATTCGGATTTCTAAGGTCTTTTGAATAGAAGACTTGACTCGCCTCGGAAGCAAGAATGACAGGCTCGTCGAGATCATTGGCATTACTCTTTAACTTTGCAAAATTTACCATCACCAAGTTAGAGTCTGGACAGTGTTTACAACCATTGGTCTTGTCCTCCACCACCACCCAATCGCAATAAAATACTACCTCTTTAAATATTGTATAGTCTAACTCAATTATTTGTTTGATAACCCCATACCACATTGTCCAAGCATCCTTGAGCCTTTTATCACTTTTTCTTGCCCTAAATGTAGTCCATGCCTTCATGCAAACACCGCTATCTTGCGTGACAACAGTTTCGTCGTGAGACTTAGGAGAAAATACAAAACCATTAATGCGATACTTTTTGTATGTTTTGACCGTGTGCTTTGGCCCATGAACTAACCGCCACAAAATAGCATTTGTCTCAGTCTCACCGGAAGACACCAACTGTTCAATGGAAACTCTCATAAGTACAATACGAATCTAACTAAATAAATTACATATGTTAGTATTCTTATTTCTTGTGGACTGAGGAATACCTTTTCATATAACCAAGGGATGAAAAAAGTTTGTATCTCTACTTCTGTGATTGTAATCCCCTTTCCTTTATCGCAAGTGGAATGTCTTAACGCTTTATACTCACTGAAATTTGTAGTTTATATATTAGTAGTTATATGTGGATATGTTCAATATATATGTTACAAATGCCTCAAACCTGTAGTAGTCGTTGAGTCCGTGAACGTCAAGTCGAAATAGTACCCATCTACGTATTTGTTGAAATTGTTCAGATTCCAACGTTACAGTTTTATCGTCGAGCAAAGGTCCTTCATCAGAAAACTCGTCATTGTCCTCTAAAAAGGCTTCACGAGTACGTTTGTGATTTCCATCGAGTGGATTTGACATATATTCCATGCAATACCTAACGGATTCTCCAACAACATAAGACTCAGCAATCGATCCTTCAACATACCTTTTATTGCTAGGTATGTCTTTAAATTCCTTCATTTGCCTATTCGTATGAGTAGAAAAAATATGTAAGTCTATAAAGCCGTGTCATTTGCCTATGGATGAATACATATAAGAAAATGAGTTTACCGTTCAAAAGGATACATCCATCGAGGTCCGGTAGGTCCACAAATCAATGCCTCATCAGCTAGATGCACCATGAGGTGGATACTGATATCAAAAAACGATGGTGGAAAGTGTTTTTCCAACACACACAATGCCTCTGCAACCATGTATTTGGCTCTTTGGATATCCTTTCGAATCAAGACTTTTGAGCATAGTATGTTAAAGAATAAGCTTAATTGTTGGATAGCTCTTCGCAAATCTCGATGTTTTGGAAAGGCATGTTGAAGCACTACGGGTAACAAATATAGAACAATAACATGATAATCATGCGACTTCAACGAATGCAAACTGGGTGGGTTAAGAGTGACAATGTTGCTCAGGTTAGATGAAAAACTAGTAGGGAGCTTCAAATCTTTCAAAATTTTGCAAAATTCTCGTTCCTCATCTTTATCCAAGTGGAATGATGCTTTTGGTTTTATCTGTTTCCCTGTGAGCTCATCTACTTGCATCCACTGGCCACTGTGTATGCCAATGTGCTTCATATCTTCACGCGCATTTATTTTATCCTTTATTTTATTCTTATCATCTAGGATTGTACAAATTAAATGCTCAGCGACATTCTTCTCGGTGTGCATCACATCAAGAACATGTCGAACTTGATGAGAGCTCCAGTATTCCAAGTCAAAGAAGATTGACCTTTTATACCATGCTTCTCTGGGTTCATCATCAGTGCAGCCCATCCTCCTTTTTCTACCTGAAACTTTTGGGATCTTTCCAGGGACAAACTTTATCTGATTTAACTTTTCCAAAAGTGCATCTCCATTTAACCGAGAAGGAGGATTACTATGTTCAGGTAACCTAAACCCCAAGTACCCCCCATTCCTAAATGGATGATTCATGCTAAGGAAAATACGGTAGTTTGTGTACACTATTTTCTTACTGTGCTCTAGTCGGATGGATCGAGTGTCATCTCCACAAACAGGACAGGCTTTATAACCATGTGTTACACACCTAGATAAATTTCCATATGCGGGAAAATCGTGAATCCCCCACATTAGCATAGCTTTCAACGTAAAATGTTGCATTTTGTACATGTCAAAAGCTGGCACTCCTTCTTCCCACAGTTGCTTCAACTCATGTACTAGAGGTTGAAGGAAAACATCAATGTCTTGACCTGGTGCCTTTGGCCCAGGAATTAGCAAAGACAACATTTGAAACTCTCGTTTCATGCACAACGATGGTGGGAGATTGTAAGGCACCGTAATGACTGGCCAACAACTATAACTAGAAGATTGAATACCATGCGGATTAAACCCATCAGTTGCAATTGCAAGCCAAACGTTACGCCCTTCTTTAGCAAATGTTGGCCATTTAATCTTAAACCTTCCCCACTGAGGAGAATCAGAAGGATGCCTCAGATACTCCCATGAAGAGTTCGATCGATCGTGCCATGTCATTTCGTGCGCTATCCATGGTATTGTATATAATCTCACAAGTCTTGGAATCAAAGGGAAATGCCTTAGCACTTTTAAAGGTTCTTTGCAAACTCTACCCCCCTTCTTTGTTCTCACAGCATATCTCGGTTCTCCACATTGAGGACATTGATCCTCATCTTCATTATCTTTCCAATATAAAATACAATTATTGACGCATGCATGAATAAAGTTTGCCTTCATCCCCAAGTCTTTCATCATACACTTCATGTGTGGATACTTCTCCGGTAACGTGTTCCCCTTTGGGAGCCACCTTTTCAAGATGGTCAAAAGTGCCATCACACTATTTCCCGACCAACCAAATTGCTTCTTAATGTTGTGCAGTTCCACTATCGCAGAAAGAGTTGTATCAGGACCCTCACATGAAGGGTACAATTTCTCAATTGATAATCTTTTATATTCATTGTATCTCTCATTACCCACATACGGTTCTTCTGAAACTCCAGCCTGACCATTGTCATCTTCATGAGTTTCTTCATGCATTCCGTAAGAAGCGTCAACAAGATTCTCCATCCCAAGCCCTCCAACCTCGATGTTTTCTTCTTCAATGTTTTCTCCACGTACCTCTTCTACTGGCGGATGATCTATCGGATTCATAGATGGTTTTTCACCATGGAAAGCCCACAGAGAATATGTCCTATCTATGCCCCTCCTAATGAGATGATTTCTGACATCTAATGGTGTGTGTCGATTTCTATTTCGACACTTTACACAAGGACAAGATAATGTTGACAACTGTCCAACATTATTTGTAATCGCAAATTCAAGAAACTCGTCAACCCCCTTTGTATATACTGGACCAACTCTATTGCTTTCATTCATCCACTCTTTGTTAATGGGTCGTGACATTCTGCAATTCAACATGAACCGGCTACCCCTTAACCAATAGAGAGAGAGAGAGAGAGAGAGAAAGAGAGAGAGAGAGAGTTAATATGTATAAAGAATGGGTTACCCCTTAACCAATAGAGGAAGAGAGAGAGAGAGAGAGAGAGAGAGAGAGAGAGAGAGGGAGGGAGAGTTAATATGTATAAAGAAATAATTAAGTTGATATGTGTATGAGAGAATCTCTGTATTTTGAGAACATGTAAACACACATAAATTCAAATTCAAAGTGTTGAATTTCAAATTTTCAACAAACACATTAAAGTTTATATAGAAGCAGTTACAAACATTTAGTGAAGAAATTAAAATAATTAAGTTATTTTTTGGTTACAATCAATTCTCATAAAAGGTAACAATGAAACATATGCAACTTAAACGAAAATAATGATTTAACGAATTAAATGTTTTTTTGGAAACACTCTTGGAAACACAGCTAATCCGAACAGGTAAATTACCTAGAATTTTATGTATTATATATTTGGAGAATGGGAAAACTTGTTCAGTATTCAACTTTAACATTTCATATGAAGCATCTCTTATAATTTATCTGCAGGCTGTGATTAGGGTATGATTTCCTGAAAATTGCACGTTAGAAAATTGCATGTTAAGAGGCCTCATTCGTCCAAAAGAGACCATGCAAAGCTTAGTTGATCTTCTTGTCAAAGTGGTTGCTAGACTGGACCTACCATTCTATATATGTGAGCAATTTCTAACCAAAATAGTTATTTTTTTCTTTTCCTTTTTGAGATTCATACCACATTAATAATCAAATAGTGACCTGAAGAATTAAAGCATGGCATTTGTTTTTGTTTCAGACACTACTCCTAGTTTGACTAAACATTTGTTTGGCAACTAAACAAATGTTTCAATGAAGTGTTTTTTTGAACCAGTTTGACACAGAATCATATCCCAATTATGATAATAATTTAAGTTGGAAACTAAACAAATATTAAATCATTATATGAACTAGCATGTAACCCGCGCGATGCGTGGCTACGGTCTTATCGCGCAGGTTACATTCTTTGGAATACTGTTATCATTGCTTATTGTTGATTATATAAGCAACTAACTTGAAGATCTCATACTTAAAAGTGATAATAAGAAAGAGACTCTTCAAATGCAAGAGCTAATGAAAAGAAAAAAAAAAACTTATTAAGCCATCAGCCCAACAAAACATAATTAGAGCATAGTGATGAATACTTTAAAAAAAATGGACTTGCAAAGAGAGCATAGTCCAACAAAACATTAGCAAATGCTTTGTACAATAATTAGACTAATGCTCTTATGTCCATCAGCCGAACTAAATTGGTGATCTACTATGGGAATTAATATTTCTAGATAAGACTCAAAGACAATAATTAGACTAATGCTCTTATGTCTAATGCTTTGTACAATATAATTAGACTATATATTAGTTTGGCCCTAATCAAAGACTGCTGAAAGGAGAAGAGAGTGGAGGCTTGTTTGGGTATCCATATCTCTCATAGATCCTAACCCAGAAAAAAAAATTTATGTATCAGAGAATGTTTAATTTTTTTCAAAGTAATAAAATATCTGATAATGTTTATAGTAACTTGAAAACTCCTCAATGCAATATAACATCATTTATAACTAACTTGATATCATATATAAGTTAGTTATAAATGATGTTATATTGCATTGAGGAGTTTTCAAGTTACTATAAACATTATCAGATATTTTATTACTTTGAAAAACGCGTATGACTGTGTTTCAAGTTACTATAAACATTATCATTTCGAAAACGCGTATGACTGTGTTTCATGGAAGTTTCTGAACAAGGTTATGCAATGCATGGGTTTCTGAGAGAAGTGGTGTAAATGGATCATGGAATGCATTTCATCAGCTAGAGTTTCTGTTTTAATTAATGGAAGCCCATCAGAAGAATTTTTAATGGAACGTGGCCTAAGACAGGGTGACCCATTGTCACCTTCTCTTTTTCTGATTGTAGCAGAAGCCCTACATTTGATGATTGAGAAAGCTGAAAATTTGGGGCTTGTAAAAGGAGTTTCTATAGGGAATCAAGGTTTCAAAATGACACATCTTCAATTTGCTGATGATACAATATTGTTTGGGGAAGCGACGAAAGAATCTTTGTCAAACTATCGACGAATTTAAGATGTTTTCAGTTGGTTTCTGGGTTGAAAATAAATTTTTCCAAAAGTAGAGTTTTCTCTGTTGTGGAACATGTCAATATAGAGTGGTGTGCCCAAGTGCTAGGGTGTAAGAGTGGATCATTGCCATTCTTGTATCTTGGAATTCCTATTGGAATAAAGTATGATAAACAAAGTACTTGGGGGCCAATACTAGAGAAATTTAGACAAAGGTTGGCAGCATGGAAAGGTAAGTTGTTGTCCTTTGGGGGTAGACTAACACTAATTCAATCAGTCATCTCAAACTTGCCTACTTACTATATGTCCATATTTCGTGTTCCAAGTGGTGTTCTGAATGAACTGGAGAAAATTAGAAGGCAATTTCTGTGGGGTGGTAGTGAGAGGCAAAGGAAAATTCATAAAGTATGCTGGGAGACAGTGTGTAAGAAGAAAAGGGCCGGGGGCCTTGGGATTGGTTTGTTAGGGGATAAAAATCTGGCTTTACTAGCAAAATGGTGGTGGCGATTTGGCAAGGATAAAGAGGCCTTATGGAGAAGAGTTACATGTGAGAAATATGGGCTGAATAGAGAATCGAGTTTCCCGGAACATATTTCTTGTAGTAAATCATCAAGGGTGTGGAGAGATATTATGGGTATTATTGATAGGCCGGGCTTCAACAATTTGGTGGGTTTTCATAGTTGTCGGTGGATATTGGGTGATGGGAGATCGATTTCTTTTTGGAATGATAGATGGCTTGGTGATAATCCGCTGAAGTTTGATTATCCTAGACTGTTTTCCCTATCAACAGCAAAGAATGGCAAAGTTGCAAATATGTTCACATCGGAATCTGGGTGGGTATTGTCATTCAGAAGAAATCTATTCCAATGGGAGTTTGAGGAGAAATTGAAGTTGTTACGTGTAATGGAAGAAGTGAAAATCGTTCCGAATAAAAGAGATGGCTTAGTTTGGTGTGGTAGCAAAAATGGGATATTCTCAGTCAAAGAGTGCTCCTTGATGATCGAAAAGGCAAAGAATCATTCATTAAGTTCATGGTCCTCTATTTTATGGAAAATTAAAGCTCCGCTTAAAGTACTGTGTTTTTTATGGCTTGCAATTCTAGAAAAAATCCCTACAAAGTCCTTTCTTTTCCAGAGAGGCGTCTATGTGGACACTGGGGAGCTTTTATGTCCTTGGTGTTCTCAAGTGGAGGAGAGTAGTAATCATGTGCTTATGCTATGCTCGTGGTCTTGGGATATTTGGTGCGAGATTTGTAAGTGGTGGAAAGTTTTATGGGTGTCACCAATGAATATAGAGTCTTGGATTGTACAGTGGGATGGATTATTTTTTCCTAGTGATCAAAAGGATTGGTTGCGGTCGGTGGGAGTGGGCACGTTGTGGACTATATGGTTGGCTAGGAATGAAGTGATCTTTAATAGAAAATCCTGGGCTACTTCCGAAGTTGTTGAACTTATTAAAGTTCGATCTTTCCATTGGGTACAAGCGTTGGATACTAAATTCATTTATTCTTTTAATGAATGGTGTGAGGATCCAACTAGACTTCACAAAAGGGTCGATGTGAATATAGCAAATCATAGGAGTGGAGTTCGGTGGGTAAACCCTCCTGGTGGAATGTTGAAAATCAATGTGGATGGATCGGCTTGGGGTAAACCAGGTTTGGCTGGGTGTGGTGGAGTGTGTAGGGATGAAACGGGTACTATTCGGGGAATTTTTTATGGCCCCCTTGGGATTCTTGACTCTAACGAAGCTGAGGTCTATGCTATATCCCAAGCATTGAAATTTTTTATGGCCTCGGAGTGGGTGGGGCGAAAAGGTGTAATCATCGAATCGGACTCGAGAAATGCCATTTCATGGGTTTTGAACCCGGTCTCTAGGCCATGGAATTTGTGGAAATGTTGGAATGATATTGACACGTGTATTATCAATATTGGGAATGTAATTTTCGCAAATGCACTTAGAGAAGCAAACCATTGTGCAGATTCGTTGGCTAAGATGGGGGTCTCTAGACAGGATTTTTTCAAGGCTTGGTGGTGATTCCCTAAGGCTGTTGAAAAAATCTGATTGTCTCACATTCAAATTGGTTCTTCTTGTGATGTGCGCAATGGAGCAAAAGTCAGAAGATGAGTCCGACATAGTTTTCTGATGGTTTTCAGGAGGGATTTAGGTGGAATGAAGTGAACTTGGTTTGGGTTGTCTGATCATTGATTTTGGTTGGTGGATTGGTTTCTTGTGAGGATTTTGCAAGTTGGCTAAGAGTTGCAAGAGAAGGATTGGCTCTATTAGGGTGCTGTCCTAAGTAACGCATGGATACTTGCCGGGTCCTATTATTTTGGTGCTCCATTGGTGGTGTCAAAGCTGTTAGGAAACATTTTTTTAATATGGTACATGATCTCCCAACCATATATGAGGTGGTGACAAGGACAGCATAGAAACACGCGAAGGAAAATCGTTTTGTCTCAAATAACATCAACAACAAATCTAACAAGTCAAACTCTAAGGCATTTTGGTCTATTGGGTGCTCAATGCTGTATTTGGGTTCTCTGCTTCAATTTTAGGCTCTGGTATGGAGTGGTTGTTTTTATGTTAACTGGTGTTGAGGCATGGTTTGTGGATCGGTGGTCAAGTAATGGTGCTCTTTTGGGATGTTTTCAAAGGTTTTAAGCTTGTTTTGGTTGCTTAACACTGTTGCTGGGTTAGTATACTTTGATGTTATTATGCTGAAGGTGTTTCTCTTTGGGTTTTGAGACCTTAAGGTGTAAGGGAGTGTATTGTGATATCAGGTTCAGTACATAGCATGGGGGAGGCTTTTGTTTCTGCAGTTTGGTTTCTGCAGAGTTGTGTGTGCAGTATTCTGGCCACTGATTGTTTAGAGATTGTGGCCTTTGTAGGTGCCTTTTATTTTGGGGCTTGGCAAATCCTATGGATTGTCTTTTTGGATGTAATTCTTATGGACTTTGTCCATTTTTATAATATTGATGCTGATAAAAAAAAAAAACAATACATGCAAGGGTATTGGTGCATTGGGGGTGTTTTCGACTCAGTTCGAATCCATGAGGAGAGATTGGGTTGCTCCAGCAAAAGAGGGGAAATTGATGATTTTAATCAATTCATTTATGTTGATGTGGATAAAGATGCTGATGGATATGTGTTGCCACTACTTTTATAACCATGCCTTCTGGTTTTGCATCTACAATTGGTTCTTGGTGGGCTGTTCGTTTTGTGTGTGTAGCTATTGTCTTCCTTGAGGTGTTGAGAGCTTGGAAAGTTGCTGCTGCTATCAAAAATCATCTTTCTTGTCAATGTTGGGTGTTGATCTTGGTTAATGCGTGTGCTTGGCTTGGTTGGATTCTCTGTTTTGCTGAGTGTTTTCCTGAAGAGTTGGTCATAACAGCTGCAATGTTAGCATGGCTTGGTTTCTGTTTTTGCTGGGAAAGGGGCGGTGTTTGGGCTTTTATCGTGCTGAGTTTTGTTGCTTGCTGTCGGCCTGTCGGATTTGTTTGTATGGTGCTGCTATTTTCAGCTCTTATGGTTGATTTGCTCTTTCCTATGGAATCTTTGGTTGTGCTGCAGATTTAGGCTTCTTAATGGGGGTCTGCTTTTGTTTTGGTTCTTTGTATTAGGCTTTGTTTGGAATGGCCTTTTTCTTGCTTTTGCCAAGTTGGGTGTTGGCCTGTGCCAGCAGTGTTGGCTTTTGGGTGTACTGTTTTGGCCTTGGCCATTGTTTTAATAAAATTTGATGCTTAGCAAAAAAAAAATCATATATAAGGATAAAACATCATTACATGCATGTGTTAAGAATGTGATATAAATATATATATACACATGTGTACTCATATAATATTTTACCTAGTTAACTTTTAGTTTTCCCAAAGATGACATGACAAACTTCTTGAAAATGAAGTTCATTTTTTATTGGCCAACCAAAAGAAAAAAAAAAGTTCCAGTATTTAGAAATCTTATTATGGTCTAGAATTTGGATGATATCAAATCGCATGTCTACAATGTCAAGTTTATATTTATCAACAATTGTATTCGTTAATATTGTACAATTTAAAAGTTGAGATGGAATCATCAATTTGGATAGTAAGAAACACAACACCAGAACTTTTCACACAGTCAATAGATCAAGCATATAATGTGCAGCAGATAAAGATTCTTCCACCAAAAAAGTGCTAATTCAATGGAATGGTAAAGCACATATATGCACGATTAGCATGAGATAAGCAAAGCAATTTAGAACTAACATAAGATGACCAAAGCTATTTAAAAAAGGAGCTAGTACATACACACATTTAATTGCTCACACTTACCTAGATAACTTATAGTGCTGATTATGATAACAAGTAAAAGACTATCTCTCATCTATCAGTCCTAGGCTTAGGGGTTGGTGACCTTTGATCATCTGCACATGGGTTAGATTCCACTTGGGTAATACTTAAATAAGTTTAACATGGCACTAATAAACAGTAGTATTTGTACTAATATGAATTGCTTCAATAATCAGAGTGGGTGAGGTTGAAATGCAATTACCTTTGTTAAAAATGATCACTACACTATCTAGTTTTGCTTACATAGTGCAGCAAATGATCATTTTCCACTACTCCAAACAATGACTTCAATGAATTGTCCTGTCTCTACCTCATACACACACAGTCTACACATACAAAAGCAAAGAAAAACTCAAAACATGTACCATAAAATTCTCTCGAAAAAAATAAATACAATGGGTTTGTCAGAACATACTTAATTGAAACTAATATCACCCAGATAATGAATGAAATCAACACCTTTCGGGAAACAAAAAATACATAAATGATTGTGGCTACAACCGATATACAAATAAAATTTGTAGATACATATATACATACACCTTTAGATATTAATACTAATAATAAATCCTGAAAACGAAAATCTACTCCACTAGATAAAAAGAGAGAGAGAGAGAGAGAGAGAGAGAGAGAGAGAGAGTAAAAAAATCTAAACCAAATACCTCAAAATGCAGGTTTGTTCAGATGGAAACATACATCAGGCAATCTGAGAAGAAGAATGAGTGAATCTGGACCAGGGCTTCCTGCTGTGCCTGCAGGTAATTAATAAAATAAAAACTGCAAGTTAAACGCCAATGGAGTTGCCTATTTATGAATACTATAGTTCTGTTTTCTTTTTTTATTTTTTATTTTTCGCGTTTTGTGTGTAATGTGGTGGCTAATCAAGAGGACCAGCTTTCCAGGGGCACGCGAGAAATACCATTTGCATTTGTACATCTTTTGGCGAAAAGGGCCAATAGGGGTAACTATTAACAAAGAAAAAAAGTTGAGAATCCTCGTTTTCGAAAAAATGAAGCTGTAAATATTATTCAAGCCATCATTTTGTTGAAATACCATCCAACAAGGGCATCAAGTTGAGGATCAAGCTCCAGGTTATATTTGGTCAGATATGCATTTAGCTCCTCTGTCCCAAGAACCTGAAACAATACATGTCATGTGAGCAGATAATTTATACCGCCACTACATAATAATTATTTTGAAGTCTCAAAACGACACTTTCAGTATCTCAAGGGATCCTTTGATGTTTGGAACCCATTTTCTGGGCTTGAATCCAGAAATGTATAGACGGAAAACGCAATTTTAATAATATAATATCATCAGCCTTCCAGAATTTCTATTTCAAAGCCACACAAAAGCTGATCAAAGGGAATTGATTTCTTTCTCATTAGGAGTTGTTGACAGTTTTTCCACCGAGCAGCAGCATCAAAACACTCGTGATTTCTAAATAAATAGGTATGACTTGATAGCCAACCAAAGAAACATTTACAAAGTAAATTGTTTTTTCCACATCAGATTTTGATGCTGCTAAACTTTTGAAAGCCAACCAAAGGACCCAATTTAAAATATATTTTAGCTAGTCTATTTAGAGTTGCTCTAAGGTAGATATCAAACTAATTTCAATGACAAATAAGAGAGGGAGGGGGCGGTTGGTGAAACAATATTTCAGTCACAAAGAAAAAAATAATTGACAGAAGACTTGATTAACATGTAAAGTCATTGAACATATCAAATAAATGTAGTTAAGAAAAATACTGAACTTGCATAATTTTTAACCAGCATATAAGGGCTTGCAACCCATCAATCCCTTGAATTTCTGGTATCACAGGATCAACATTTTCACAGAATGGCCTATGTTAATGGAACCAGTTAAAATCGAAGAAAAAAAAAAGGAAATTAAGCAAGAAAAATTCAGATTCAAAGAAGGAACAGATACAACAAATAGTACAATTTAGGATGAATTAGAAGAAGCTTTTCCTATAGTATAGAAGAAGCTTAAGTAACAACAGTCATGTTCTTTGTGTTTCTGACAATTACCATGACTCTCGCTTTGTGCGAGTTTTCTTTCTCTGTTTGAGAATTGCTCTGGGTCTATCCCAGATTTCTTTAAGTCCTTAACAAGCAAGGGGTGGCAAATGTCATAAAGAGTTCCTGGAAAACCAAAGAGGGTTTTGAAATTTACTCCTGGGGCGATAACATTTTCCTATTTGAGTTCCAATCCGAAACAGATCGAAATCGCATTCTAGACCAAACTCCCTGGTGGGTTATGGGGAACCTTTTGATTATTCTACAATTTAGGGGTTAGGCAACTCTTAATGATCAGCAGTTTCAACACTCCCCTTTTTGGGTGGGTGCATGCAGATCCATGGTTTGCCTTTTGAGAGTATGAACTTTGAAAATTGTGTGGAAAAAGCCCACAGATCTAACTTTTCTTCTCATAAAAAGATGAGAGGGGAAGGGTGAGAGCATAGAAGATTGAGATCTACTTCACTAGATATATACGAACTGTGGACGCATATAATATATATATATATATCTAGAGAGAGAGAGAGAGAGATAACTTACAGATCCGACGGAAAGACGACGAGCCGAGGACAACTGTGGAGTGTGGCGGCGTCTGAGAGACCCCGACGGCGCCTTTTCTCTTCTCTCTCTTCTTCTTAGGTTTTGTTTTGGTTTTAATTTAAGAGAGATCCCCTTTTGGTTTTTGTTTTTTCTTTTTTTCTTTTCTTTTAATATTTTCTTTTAAATAACAAATTAAGGTAAAATTTTGAAACGTTAATTTACCGTTAGTATTTATTTTGTTAATGTTAGAAAATTCTAAAATAGTTAGAGCTAAAAATTACTAACAGAATTTATAAATTTCTAACCAAAATTTACCGTTACAAATTTGTAATGGTAAATTACCGTTAGTAAACCAAAAACCTTTGTGTTAGAAAATTGGCTGAATGGTGTAGTGGAAAGTGTTTTCCTTTGTCTGGTTATTATGGAAAATAGGGAGAAAAAGAGGAAGGAAAAGAAAATATTTTTAAATTTTGTGAGTCACTTTCCTCTCATTTTACTTGACTTAGCTTTTAATGTTATTCAAGCATGGAAAATAAAAAATAAAAATACAAGAGTACTAGTTTTTCTTTCTTTCTTCTTTTCCTACTATAAATACACACCAAACATAGCTTTAGTGTTTTTTTTTTTTCTATTGCTTGTCTCCATGTTCAAATAACATGAATATAAATGATATATATATTTTTTTCCTTCTGAAATATAGTAGCAGATAGGAGGGAAAAGAACTCATAAATTTAAATATTTTAATTTCATTTGAGGTTTTAAATTACTTTCTTTTATACAATTTCCAACTTCATTGCGTAGATTTCGAAGAAATACATAAAATAAAATATAAAAAATCACTCAAAAATGTTAAAAAACTAGTGAGTTGTGGTAGTTTAAAGTTGACAGATAATATTAATATTATCTGTTTGTTAACAGATAATAATCATCTGTTTTGACAGATAAAATAAAAAATGAAATAAATTACTTTCTTTTGTACAATTTTCAACTCCATTGCGTATATCTTGAAGAAATATATATAAAAAAAAAATCACTCAAATATGTTTAAAAACGAGTGAGTTATGGAGATGCTTCTTACTCTAAGTAAAATCTAAAGTGGTCAAAACATAAATATATAACAGGGAAAATTGGCTAAAAGATCATTAAGAAGAGTTTTATTAGGATCAAGGACAACTTAAAATACAAATTGGGTATGAGTCCTCCCAATGTCCAAAGACAAAAATACCCTAACCTTCAACCTCTAACCCTAAACAAACCCTAGCTACCATTACCACTACTCCACACCACCTCCGACCACCACCCCTGCCATCTCTGGCGACCACCACCCTCATCTCTGGCGACCACCACATGGCCATCTCCGGTGACCACCTCCATTGCACCTTTTGACCACCACAACCCCACTCCTAACCACTAGTGACCACTCCCTACCACTCGATTGACCTCCAGCCACCACCACCCTCTCAATCTCTGAAGACCACTCAGGAAGTCAAATTTGACTTAGGATATATCCTAAGTGAAATTTGTCTTAGGATACATCCTAAGTGAAATTTGTCTTAGAAATTTCTCTAATCAAATGGAACAGTGGTGATGGTGGTGGTGATGGCGGTGGAGACTGGTGGTGGTGGTGGTGGTGGTGGATTAGGGACGATGGCGGTAGAGACTGGTAATGGTGGTGGTGGTGGAGGTGGCAGTGTCGGTGGTGGAGGTGAACTGAGATCAGTCATCTTAAGAGAAATTTATCTTAGGATGACTGAGATCAGTTAGCCATGATTTTTGTGTGGCCGGCGGTGGTGGTGGCAATGGAGGGGGAAGAGAGAGAGATGGTGGTGGTGGCAGCTATGGAGGGGGAGGAGAGAGAAAGTTAGAGAGAGAAGAGAGTTGGGGTAGTGGCGATGGCTCCGACGACGACTCCGGTGATAACGAGGACTGCTCCGGTAGTGGCTCCAGTGGTGGTGGTTGTGTTGGTGGTGGCTATGGAGGAAGGAGGAGATAAAGTTAGAGAGAGAAGAGAGGTGGTGGTGGTGGTGGTGGTGGCTATGGAGGGTGTGGAGAGAGAAAATTAGAGAGAGAAGAGAGTTGGTGGTAGTGGCGACGACGACGGCGGCGACGACTCCGGCGGTGGTGGTTGTGATGGTGGTGGCTATGGAGGGAGGAGGAGAGAAGGTGGTGGTGGTGGCTATAGTGGGGGAGGAGAGAAGATGGTGGAGGGAGGAGGAGAGAAGATGGTGGCTATGGTGGTGGTGGTTGTGATGGTGGTGGCTATGGAGAGGGAGGAGAGAGAGATGTTGGTGGTGGTGGCTATGGAGGAGAGAGAAAGTTAGAGAGAGAAGAGAGATGGTGGTGGTGGTCTCTTAGAGTTCCATGGGCAATTTTGCCATTTAGAATGAAATTTAAAATTTTATAGGACTAAGAGGGATAAGGGAAAGTTTTTTTAGAGTGTGTCCTTGTATGGGTGTTTGATTATGACTTGTCCTTTAGTCCAACTTAACCCAACCTTAAGGCATTACACCAAGTCTCCCAATATAAAATCACAGAAAGACATGTGTAAACAGATAAAAGATGTATTTTGGGAATTAAGTTTGAAAGTTCATGGTAGAAGTAATAAACATTTTAACAACCCGACAGTTGTAAAATACTCCAGCAAAGGACCTCTAAATAAATAGCTCCACTCTGCTAACTGCTTCCTCATTCTGTCTGGTTAGTTTCATTTCTCTCTCTAAAACTACTCTCTCTATCTCTCTCTCTAAAACTACTGTCTCTCTACCAATGGCGTCTGCCCACCCTCACCATCACCAAGCCTCCTCTTCCAAGCAACCCAAAACGGTGCTTCTCTCTCTTCCGGCGTCTTATCCCCATACTCAACCCCTCAAAAAGCACTGCACAACCGTTGAAACCGACGAGAAAAACCCTAACCCCAACTCCAACGCCGCCACCACCGCCGATGAGCACCACCCTCTCCCCATGGCGCCACCGCCGCAGGACGTGTATCTCTCGAAATCCTCCCACCTGACGCGCCAGGAAGTCCTGAAGCGGCGATCGCACCACCTGAAACAGCTCTCGAAGTGCTATAGAGACGATTACTGGTATATAAAATGGAGGAACTCAGGGCTCAGTACAGAGGCTACGTGTGGAAGTACGGCGTGAGTCCATTCAAGGAAGATGAGGAGGAGAGAGAGAGAGAGCGCGCCGCAGCAAAGGACTTCGCCGCCGGAGATGGTGGTGGACTCGAGGGCAGCGGCGAGAACAACAACAACAACAACAACTACAACAACAGCAACAACTCGAGTGGTAGTGGGGGCAATCATCTTCTGTGCGCGTTCTACGGGTGTAAGCTGAAAGTGATGGCATTGACGAGCTTTTGCAATCTCCACATTCTTTCCGATTCCAAGCAACAGCTCTATAAGCCTTGCGACTATGTAATCAAGAGGTAAGGTTTTCAACTCCCAATTTCTCTTTAATTTCATGGTTATTTTCTTTGTTGTTGTTTAATGGGTTTCTCTGTTAATTGTAAAAGAAGTTTATATGTGTTTATGTCTTTGTTTTCTTGGTTATTTCTGTAACGCCCCGAAGACCAAGCCACGTGGGCGAGGTCCACGAGTCAAACCATATGAAGGAACGCAAGGGATAGTCCTACGTGGACCAATCCAACAAGGCGGAAGCATAGGGGAATACTACGTGGATTCCAAAGAAAAGTCAATAAATCAAGGGTTGACCTGCGAGGACCAAATGGGTCAAATAGGGTCAACCAACATAGTTTGGTTTTGAAAGGAATTTGTAAAAAAAGTATAAAGAAACTCCAAAGGTTTAAAAGTAACAAGTAATAAAGTTTTCTTTGAAAGTTTAAAACGATAGGGGCTTTGGAAAGGTTACGGCCAAATGGCCTTAGGAAATCAAAAGTAGTTATTTGGGTTAAGTATAAACCAAATTAGAATTTAAAAGTTGGACAGAGGGCCTTTCAACCGGTCTAAAGGATTTAAAAGCATAAATAGATCATAGGGGATTCGAAGATCCCGGATACATAACCACAAATATTAACGAGCATATTACAACTTGACAGTGAGTCCCAATACATGGACTCTAACAACATTACCAAACGTGTAAAGGGCTAACATGTGCCCAAGCTAGGTCATAGCTTACAAATTAACATAGATGAAAGAATTAAGACCAGAGTACTTGTAAGTTCCATAATTCGAATCTAACATTTACGAATTCAAATTACAACTATTACAAGTCTTAACAAATGGACTATGTCATGTAAGTTCCAAAAGAATAAGGTTTCTCGCGGGAAGCTTTCAAAAACACGAGGCTAGGGCATCGGGCTATTCATGAGCCTTGCCCCTATCAAGATCACCTGAAAAAGGGTTTTATAAATTCATTAAGCACGATGGCTCAGTAGATAGCATTGAAGAAATGTACTACTACTTCTAAAATCATACTAAGACATGCGGTGCAATGATTTGCCGCCGTGGCAATGCAAATAGTCGTAAGGCCGAACCGTGTAACTTCCCAATACCAAATTCCATAACCACTCACTCTCAACACCGGATGCGAGCCACTCCAACGTGAGTGTAGCATACAAGATCTCCGATAGCTAACCGGATATGACCTTGCATTTTCGAATGTTTTAAGGATCACAAACAACCTTCCTCACCTCACACCCGCTTTCGGAATTTCATTAAATTACAATCCCAAACGGGGATTCAGAGGTCATTCCCCAATCAGGGGAATTTTATCAAATTCATACTCCCAAGCCAATGCTATGAATGCTAAGCCGACTTGGCGACTATGAAATGTACGACAATGCTTATGCTACTACAATGTCATTCCTATGATTTCAATGTTAAGAAATTTCACATAGTAGTTCATGATATCAAGACTAAATAATTAGGAGGGAAATCATATAGAGCATAATCAACAACTTAGACAAATAGGCAATTTGTAATATCTTTAATCTAGTTGAGACATAGTAACCTCATGACATTTAGATTTCACATAATTTCAACTAAACACTTAAGAGTATATAAGCACATAGACAAATATGTAGGAAATTCTAAGCAAGATTAAAATGTATTAGGTTTAATCCTACACATAGCAAACCATGAGATTAGATATAGGAGTGCACTTAGTCAATAAAATCTACCTCTTGTGTTCTTTGTTCAAGAACACACCAAAATGGAAGCCAAAGAGGAAAAAGAGGAGATGGATGGATAGCCCTTGAGACGATGAAGAAGTTGTCCTCTAATAGTATTGGTCCAATAATAGGTTGAAGGCCTCCATAAGAGAGCTTAAATGTTGGAGCTTTAATGGAGGTTGGGAGCTTCCATTATAAGAGAGAGCAAAAGAGATATAGAGGGACGGTTGTATATGCCAAAAAAAATGAAAAAGAAAGTGGAGATAAGGAGGGGAAGAGAGCTGCCGAAATGAGGGGGAAAAGGTGAGGGAGTTGTTGCCAAAAGTGATAGATGGGATGGTGTTAGGTGGGGTAGTTGAGGGGGTGGTATGGTGCATCACACACACACACACACAAGCCTATATCCCCACATGTCTACCCACATGTAACCAAAAAATGCTACCAACATGTATCAAATTGAAATACATTGTCCCAATTCTAGACCCACATTGGTCCAAAATTACCCAATTACCCTTTAAAAATTTTGGGTTTCTACAATTTCCTTCACCCTATGTTTGGAGTTTGGGAGAGAAAAGAAAAGAAGAGAGAATCATAAGTGAGGAGAGGAAAGAATAGAAGGGAAAGGATGATGGTTTGTTTGGGAGTTTGGGAGACAAAGAGAAAGTTACTTTCTTTCCTATTGTTGCAAGTTGAGAAGGAAAGAAAATTGACACTTAAAATTCAATCCATCAAAGACTTCAAATAGTGTTAGGGTCGAAATAGACTTCAAATAGTGTTAGGGTCGAAATAGACTTCTTTCAAACGAAATTCTCTCGTTTCCTCCATAAGAAATTTGTTTTGGTCGAAATACACCTTTACATACCACTTGATCTGAAGTCCACCAAAAAAAGTTGTTTTTGCGGACACTCAGCAGGAATCTGGAAACAAAACTTTTCTTACGTTTGTTTCTATTTCAATAACAATAGTGGAGAAAAAGGAAAGATCTGTGAATAGAGGAAGCATTTTAGAATTAGGGAGATTTAATGAATGAGAAGACGGGGAAATATCAGTGTACCGTCACTCCTTGTTTCTCTATTTGTTTTCTTTTTGGCTTACTTTTAAAGTATTTTCTCCTCCTGTATGTTTTCAGTTGGTGCTTCCCTCGTTCCTTTAATTGAACATAGTCATTGGAAATTGGCTTTGGGACTCCATGGACTGAAAGAATCATCTAACATTGTCTTTTGATAACAATGATTTATAGAAATTAATGAGTTCTAATTCGAAGTAACATTTGCTTTGAATTCTACAGTAATGTCCAATCTTGGGGTTAAATGAGTGGTCTTTAAACATTTCTAATTAAGCAATTATTAGATTTTGGTTATTTGCACCATTTTTCCATAATGACACCAAAACGTTTGTTCTTAAGGAAACTAAGACGACCTAACAAGAATTTGGTCCATTGATTGAAAGAGAGGGGTAAACTTTATGTATTGATGCATGAAAAAGTTCAGGCCTAAACATATGTTACTGTTAGAATTAGTTTTATTAGCTTTAGGGTAGTTTAGTCTTTTCTTTGTATTAGGGTAATACTGTATACTTAGATATTCTATTATTATTGCCTCTTCTTTTCATTGTATTCATTCATTCAGTTTTAGTGTTATGAAAATCTCTAGCTCTCTTTTCTCTTTTCCTTTGTTGTGTTTCTTGATTATTTAATATATTCACATGGTATCAGAGCAGGTTCGAATCTAATCCACGATTTTTACGATTTTCGGATGATTTTGGTTCGTTGTTGGATTTCTCGCTGATTCGGATTCGGATTTGTATTTAGATCTCGCACTGCTTTGCGCTCGTTTTTGGATCTGTCTGATTCTGGTTCGTTTGTTTTGTGTTTTTGGATCTGTTTTTGATTTTGGGTTCGCTTGTTTTGTGTTATTTAATTGATTCGTTTTCGTAATGGCTACTGAACGTGATGATTCGCTTCAAGCGATTAGTGTTAAACTCGATGGCAAGAATTTTGCATATTGGAATTATGTGATGAAAAATTTTCTGAAAGGGAAGAAGATGTGGGGTTATATCAATGGGGATTTTAGTAAACCTACGAATGAAAATGCTGATAAATTTGCAGAGTTGCTAGATGTTTGGGACACAAATAATTCAAAAATCATTACTTGGATCAACAACTCCGTTGCTCCCTCAATAGGTATGCAGTTGGCAAAGTTTGACTATGCATAGGAGGTGTGGGATCATTTGGCTAAATTATTTACACAGTCCAATTTTGCGAAAAGGTACCAATTAGAGTGTGATATTCGTGCCCTTGAACAAAAAAATTTGAGTATTCAGGAGTTCTATTCTACAATGACAGATCTTTGGGATCAGTTAGCTCTCATGGAGTCGCCCGAATTGCGGGCCTTTGCCCCATATATCGCTAGTAGGGAGGAACAACGTCTGGTTCAGTTTTTGATGGCTCTACGTGAAGATTTTGAGGGCCTTCATGGGTCCATTCTCCATCGTAGCCCACTTTCGTCCGTTGATTCTGTTGTTCATGAGTTAGTAGCCGAGGAAATACGTCTCAAGACACAGTCTGGAAAGGGAATTCTCCCCGACTCTACTCCGTCTGTTTTAGCAGCCCCTTTTTGACCACAGTCCAACAATCAGAATAAGCCTTACTCGAGAGTTGGTAGTGATGTATGCAGCTACTGTAAGGAGAAGGGTCATTGGAAGGCTCAGTGTCCTAGGTTGGGTCGTGCAAACCAGCCCAATAGCAGCAACCAGCCCTCACATGGTAGATCACCACAACACCAGCAACCTCAATCTTCTCTTTGGAAATCTGACAACCAATCTCAGCAGCGTTCATATAGGCCTCCACAGCCTAATACTGCAGCAGTTGTACCACCATGAGACTCATTTGGACCCAGTTCCCCTTCCCCATCCACTCCGTCCATGACCTCCCTTGCTGAGCAATTTCAGAAGTTCCTTGCCACACAGCCACATGCTATGGCCACCTCTTCACTAGGTATGTCTTCAGGTATGTCCTCAGGTATTTGGGTGTTAGACTCTGGAGCTTCTAATCATATGTCGCCTGACTTGTCGTCTTTTGCTTCCTTATGTCCTGCTTCCTCTTTGCCTGTTATGACTGCTGATGGTACTCCCATGCCATTAGCAGGTGTTGGGTCTGTTGTCACACCTCATGTATCTCTCCCTAGTGTTTACCACATTCCTAAACTTACTATGAATCTTGTTTCTGTTGGTCAGCTTTGTGATGCAGGTTATTTAGTCTCTTTTTCTTCTACTTTTTGTCATGTGCAGGATCTGCAGTCTCAGACGCTGATTGGGACAGGCCGTAGGCAAGGGAGATTATACATCTTGGACAAGCTCAATGTACCAGTGGTTGCAGCTTCTAGTGTTGACTTGTCATCCTTTCGTTTGAGTTCATCTTCGTCTAGTTTTTATTTACGGCATTCTCGCCTTGGTCATGTTTCAGCCTCTCATTTAAAATATTTAGCTTCTACAGGAAAATTAGGAGATTTACAAACTCATGACATTTCTGATTGTAGTGGTTGTAAACTGGCAAAATTTTCCGCTTTACCATTTAATAGAAGTATTTCTTATTCTCTTGCACCATTTGATTTAATTCATTCTGATGTGTGGGGACCCTCTCCTGTTACTACAAGAGGGGGGTCTCGATATTATGTATCATTTATTGATGATTGCACTCGTTACTGTTGGGTTTATCTTATGAAACGCCGTTCAGACTTCTTTGATATTTACAATACCTTTCGTGCTTTTGTTAAAACTCAACATTCTGCTGTCATCAAATGTTTTAGATGTGATTTAGGTGGAGAGTATACCTATCATAAATTTCGTGAGTTGCTTGCTTTAGATGGAACTATTCACCAGTCCTCTTGTACAGACACTCCTGAGCAAAATGGTGTTGCTGAAAGGAAACATCGGCATATTGTTGAAACTGTTCGCTCTCTTTTATTATCTGCATATGTCCCTAGTGATTTTTGGGGAGGGGCTGTCCTTACTGCTGTCAATCTAATTAATAAAATTCCATCCTCTCACTGCTCAGGTCTGTCACCTTTTGAAAAATTGCATGGGCATGCTCCTGATTATTCTTCCTTAAAGGTGTTTGGTTGTACTTGTTTTGTCCTTCGACCTCATGTAGAGCGTACCAAATTGTCACCTAAGTCTGCTATTTGTGTTTTTCTAGGTTATGGTGAGGGTCAGAAGGGATATCGTTGCTTTGACCTACTTACTAAAAAACTATATGTCTCTCGTCATGTTATGTTTCTCGAGCACATACCCTTCTTTTCTATTCGTGATAATCATCATGAGTTGACTAAATCTGATCTCATCCATCTTGACCCATTCTCTGATGATACCGATAGTGTGCCCTCTCAAGCCCCATGCACCACTGATATTGTCTCACCTCATGGTTCTACTTCTGCTGATACTGGTACCTTGCCGCTTGATGCTACCTCCCTTCCAGAGGCCACCCAAGCACCTACTGAGACTGTGGAACCTCCTCGCTATCCTGCTCGCACTCGTAAGTCTACTCAATCACCTGATTTTGTTTATTCTTGTTATTCGGATTCTTTTGCTTCATTTTTAGCTTCAGTTCATGATCTCTCTGAGCCTCTGTCCTATAAAGAGGCAGCTCTTGATCCTCTTTGGCAACAGGCTATGGCAGAGGAACTCTCAGCATTGTATAAGACAGACACTTGGAGTTTGGTTCCCTTACCTTCTGGTAAGAGCGCCATTGGTTCTCGTTGGGTTTATAAAATTAAAACCAAGTCAGATGGGTCTGTTGAGCGGTACAAAGCAAGATTGGTTGCCAAGGGTTTTTCCCAGCAGTATGGTATGGATTACGAGGAGACTTTTGCTCCTGTTGCTAAAATGACTACTGTTCGTACTCTTATTGCAGTTGCTTCTATTCGTCAGTGGCATATAACTCAGATGGATGTTAAAAATGCTTTCTTGAATGGAGACCTCCAAGAGGAGGTTTATATGGTTCCTCCTCCGGGTGTTCCTCATGGTTCTGGTGAAGTTTGCAGGCTTAAAAAAGCCTTATATGGTCTTAAACAAGCTCCTCGAGCTTGGTTTGAGAAGTTTTCCACAGTGATTACCTCATTTGGGTTTTCCTCTAGTGAGTATGATTCAGCTCTCTTTATTAGGTGTACCACTGCTGGTCGTATTATGCTTTCTTTGTATGTTGATGATATGATTATTACTGGTGATGATGTTGATGGGATTGCAGTGTTGAAGTCTGAATTAGCTCGTTGTTTTGAAATGAAGGACTTAGGTCCACTACGTTATTTTTTGGGGATTGAAGTAGCCTATTCTCCAAAAGGTTATCTTCTTTCTCAGTCTAAGTATACAGGTGACATTCTTGAGCGTGCTCGCCTCACTGATAATAAGATTGTTGATACCCCTTTGGAGCTTAATGTTCGTCTTTCCCCTTCTGATGGCGTTCCTTTGCCTGATCCTACCTTATATCTCACTATTGTTGGTAGCTTGGTTTATCTTACTATTACTCGTCCGGATATTGCTCATGCTGTTCATGTTGTTAGTCAGTTTGTTACTTCCCCTACTACAGTTCATTGGGCTACTGTTCATCGTATTTTGAGGTACTTGAGGGGCACTAGGTGACACGCGAAAAATCTTGTGCGCTCTTGTGCAATACCCAAGTGTAGGTAGACGTGCAAGTAATATCTGGTAAGACCAGGTCGATCCCACAGGGAAGGTGTTGACCTATCGAATTAGACTAACCTCTAAAGAAAACAAACTAAAATAACTAAGATTGAATGATGGTGCGGAACACGAAGTTCCACAAACAAGGATTACTAATGAAAATAATTAAAATTAACTAAACAATCAAACTTAACTAATTAAACAGTACTTTAAATTAAGGAGTTTAAAATTAAAAAGAAAGTGTTGGGATTACACGAATCCGCAGTAACCTAGCCATCTACCATGCATTTGCCTTGAAGCACAAAGGAGTACATTACCTACAGTTTTCCGTATTCCTCAAAAGATAAAGATTCTATGGCCCTTTCATGACCGGGACCATATTATCACAGTTAAATTAAAATACTTGAAAGCGGTTTAATCCAATAGTTAAGACTCGCATCCTCAATGGTGTTAGCATTGAAGATGGTTTGCAAAATGTATTGAAAGAAAATGCCTTAGGGCCTTAGTTTTAAAACTGTTTTGACAAACTGAGCATTTATTTGGGACAGAATGATAACAAGTCCTAAAACAAAAAGTCCTGGAATACTGCAGGGAACATCCTCAAGAATCCGAGAGTTCGATCGATCGACGCGCTTTCGATCGATCGAAGACCTTCATCCCTCAATCGATCGAACTGACTTCGATCGATTGACTGTCCCTGGTTCGATCGATCGAACTGACTTCGATCGATCGAACACAGCGATTATCCTGCTGCATGGCAGAGGCTGGAGATCACTGTTTCATCGTGTTCTCCCAACCTGGGACTACTCAGACATCGTCTGGAGTGTCACAGAATTATTTTTAACGTAAGAAAATATTAACACCCTGTTTGGTTGCGAGTTTTTCATAAGAAATCTAAAAAACTATGGTGTTATCAATATTTAGCATGCAACACTATAAACTGAGCGATTAAACTATGCCTACGAACTGCAGAATGTAAATGACAATATATAAATAACCTGAAGTGAATGATACTTGTATTAAACTCAAGAAATCCAGTCCACAATGTATAGATTCAAGGAAAACCTACAAAAACAAACACAACTCTCTATCTCTCTCTCTAAAACTGTTAAAACAAAAAGTGGGCGTCCTTATGGACGTGCATAATACTCCTATATATAAGAAAACCTAAGACACTAGGGTTAAAACCCGCATTCTGCTGCGCACGCAAATGTTACTGGAAATACCCCGTTCGATCGATCGAACTGCTTTCGATCGATCGAACTCTTGATCTTCAAGCGCTTCAACACTCTTCAAGCGATCGAACTCTCGATCGATCGAACCTTCTTAGAGCGATCGAACTTCACATTTTAGCTTTGACTTCTTTTGTTTGCATTCCAGCATTCCATTTATTCTGATGTTCAACTGTTTAGTCCACACAGCAGTAATCTGCACAAACAACAGCTAAAACAATACAACTTATCATAGATTAATCATATTGTATAAAAATTAGCCTTGTAATGCAAATTGCGGATAACATGGGAAGTTGTGATAAAAATTAATACAATTCTTTCCTTTAGCGCGGTTGTATTTTACAAATACCCCCGCTTTGCACTAGGTTTCAAAGTCTTTTACTTTCTTCATCATCTTCCTTGGAGCTGCGTGCGTACTCTGACGCTGATTGGGCCGGTGATCCTACAGATCGCAAGTCTGTTACTGGGTTTTGTATATTTTTGGGTGATTCTCTCATTTCTTGGAAGAGCAAGAAGCAAGATGTTGTTGCTGTGTCTTCCACAGAAGCTGAGTATCGTGCTATGGCTTCGACTACCCGTGAGCTTATTTGGTTACGCCGACTACTTACAGATATGGGTGTCTCCCTTCCTCGCCCTTCACCTATGTATTGTGATAATAAGAGTGCTATTCAGATTGCTCACAATTCAATTTTCCATGAGAGGACCAAGCATATAGAGATTGATTGTCACATTACTCGTCATCACCTTAAGCATGGAGCTATTACTTTGCCTTTTGTTTCTTCTTCCGCACAGATTGCTGATTTGTTTACAAAGTCACATCCGATTCAGCGTTTTCGTTTTTTAGTTGGCAAACTCTCTATGGTTTTAGCTGCAGCATCGTGAGTTTGAGGAGGGGTGTTAGAATTAGTTTTATTAGCTTTAGGGTAGTTTAGTCTTTTCTTTGTATTAGGGTAATACTGTATACTTAGATATTCTATTATTATTGCCTCTTCTTTTCATTGTATTCATTCATTCAGTTTTAGTGTTATGAAAAACTCTAGCTCTCTTTTCTCTTTTCCTTTGTTGTGTTTCTTGATTATTTAATATATTCACAATTACGTTCCCAAATTTTCTGTCACACTGTTAATGTTATTGAGGTATGGGTAAGAATGATACATGTGTAGCATCCTTGAGAACTAGCTTAATCTTGAATTATCTTGAAAAGTTGAAATTGCTTCCAACCGTGATAATGATATGTTGTGCTCTTACGTAATTAGATTCACCAAGTTGACAAGTTTTGAGAAGCTTGATGGTTGAAAAGGGAAGGAATTAGGGTAACAAAAAAAACAAAAGAGTACTGTTTGGGCCACACCCATCCACACCCAAAAAACACCCACACCCTGAGTTGGACCAATGAGAAGAGAGATAGAGACTGCGGGATCCACTGTCAGTCTCTTCTCATTGGTCCACCTCAGGGTGTGGATATTTTTTGGGTGTGGATGGGTGTGGCCCTAGCATTGTTGAAAAAAAAAATAGATGGTAATCGTATTGGCAATCAAGTTGTATTTAACCTTATTAAAATTATATAGATAGTGATGAGTACGGTGTCGAGTCCACAGGGATTCGGAGTGAAGATGTAAGAATTCTGGATTATATCTTTGAAGTTGATGAGAAAGAGTGAATGGTTTGATTGTTATGATCCTATTTAAACTTAAAAACAACAATGCAAATGAAACTAGTGATAGTTGAAATGAGAATGAAGTGGTTTTGAAATGATGTGAATGTGGCGGAAAGTGGAAACATTTGAATGAACGTTGTCAAAGTTTTGGCAATTCATTTTATAAAACACGACGGATATGTAGGATCTTATGGTGATGTCAAGGATAATAGACATATTAAAGGTAAAGTGTCTCAAAATGAGATATACCAGGCTCCATAACCTGTCAATATCTGTGAGGCTTGGTATAAATCACCCGTCGAATGAGATGAAAGTAAACAGTCTATTTTCCATGCAGCAAGTTTCAAGTAAATGGTAATTGCAAGTGCTGCGAGTGAAGTCCACAGATATAAGGAAACAAATTGCGTCTTGGTATTGGTATGCATGATGTTAGCATCGGTCAATTCACTAGTTGATTCGAGTTCATACTACCCGATGCAAATTGTTACTTGAATTGTGTAGATTGGCTTAATAGCATGAGTTGTACGATTCTAGCATTCAAAATAGACAGTAAAAAATGCCCAAAACGGACCTCAAACATGAACAAGCAACTAACTTTGAACCTTATATTTCGATGGCAACTACGTTAAGTGTGTGTTGGGAATTAGAATGTATTCTCGTCGATTGTAATTATGTTAGCTTCTTCATTTTCAACTAAATGAAAGATGCATTCTTGTTAAATTCTTACTATTTCAAAATGCAAGTCTTATTTCTTCCCGCTTTTAAGTTGGCTATGCAAAACGCTTCTATAAAAAATAACTCTCACTGTATCATGATTATATATCATCTCTACCACTATTTACTCTTCTTATCTCTATGTTTTCTAAAGTGTAATACATCTACATAACTACATGTACTTCGAAAAGAAAGTTTCTTCCATTTCAAACACAAACATAATTATTTGGTAATTTCTCTTGTATATGCTTAGTCGTAATTGTTGCTTGGTTTTTCATATAGTGCACAGGCAGGACCTATAACCTGCGGGAAGCCAATATTGCGATCCACAGTTCCTTGTCTCTGCAGTGTCCACTTTCTGAAGGCTCAAAAACACGTCACGAGGGCCCTCAAGAAGGCGGGTCTTAATGTCAACTCATCAAGCAAGCTTGCTCCAAAGTTTCACGTTGTAGTGACAGAGTATGTGCGTGAGATTCAAGCTAAAAGAAGGGTTGCCTTGAGGGCAAATAGAAACAATGTTGTGGTGAAGCAAGAAGCTTTAGCTGATAGCCTTTTTGTGGGTGGGCCAGATTTGGAAAATAAGCCTGAAGAAGATAATAGATGCAGAGAGCAGATATAAGAGATTTTATGGATCAAATGAAGCAAAAATGAGGAGTTTGGTTGGAAGATGCGGAAAATCTCCTTGGGTCTATTTTGCTCAAAAGGTACATATAGATAGCCTGTTTTGAAGCACTTTTTTGGGCGTTTAAAACGCTATGGCCATTTGGATTTGCTTTTTCACATCATTTTACTAAACTAATTCCTTTTTAAAGTTAAAAAACAGCTTTTATAGAAAGCTCCAATTGTAGCCTTTTTAAAAATTCCTTATTCCAAAAAGTAATTATTCTAAAAGCTGACCCAAACGGGCTCAGAGTCTCTTCATTGGGCCATCCGTTTATATTAACTTTGTGATAGATGTAATGAAAAATTTTGACTCCTTTCGCCTTTCCTTTCAAATTTCTTATTCTGTTAGGATGTTTGACAATCTTCCTGTAATGGTGTTGCATACTTTTTTAATGTGAAATTTACTAGACCTACTTGAGAGCTAATTTATTTCGAATGTACGCTACCAAAACTTCAAGACGTCAATAGGAGAGTGTTAGTCTTCAATAAGGTTGGCAATAATTTTTAAGGAAAGAAGTGTGTCTTGTCTTTTGAGTGGTCAGAGACTTCATATACGCTCAGGTGGAGAAACTAAGTGTTTCCTATGTAGTAAGAGCTTGCGTATTGTAAAAAAGTTAATTATACACTCTGTATGCTGCTAAAATTAGAAGAACATCAGTGGCCTCATCCTCCACCCCAAACATGTTAAATTTGACATCTCGTCAGTTTATATTAGTGTCCTCTCTCTCTCTCTCTCTCTCTCTCTCTCTCTCTCTCTCTCTCTGTAGTTGCTGCCTTGTTCTAGTTATTGACTCTGGTTACTCTGTTTAAAAGTTTTTAATGCACTTACAAAGTTGCTGAGAATGGTGTATAGCAAGTTTTGCATCTACCATGCATACTCTGGAGCACCAAGGTTTCTAGGTGATAAAGCCCATTGCTTATTCTTGCTTCAGTGCTTTAGGAGTTGTAGAAGGTTGGTGATATATTGCCTAAGGTCATCTTTTTCACCTCCACAAATAGTTCTATTTTCGTATCTGTTCTTCTGAAAGGCATATAGTGAGTCGAAAAGTATGGATTAGGTATCAGTGATTACAGAATGTGTACCTTCATTAACCCTTTGGAATCTCCTACCTAATGATAATCATATAAATGATTCTGCTGCCTGCTTGATTATATAAGCAATTGGTAGGCCCTTGATACATCAGCTATGAAGCACTGACACTCTATTTTGGCCATCGTGTTGGTGTCGACAGCGTATCCAACACCGACACTCTCGGACTCTCTCTGGACACGTGTCGGATACTCAAAATATCGTGTCTTAATTGTTTATTTTTTTATTATTATTATTTTTTTTCAAACGGAGGCTAAGTTGCTATCTGTAGATAATGTTTTGAAATTTTGGGGTAACTATAATTTTTCTTAAGTTGTTATACATAAGGGATGTTTATGAAATTTTTTAAAATTGTGTTGGGTTTAAAACAAACATAAAAGAAAGTTTAGGATTAAAAATGATAAAAGGAAGTGTATACCGAGACCAATTCATTTGGCATATCTGTAAGTAACGTATGAATGTTGAATTATTGATGAATGAAGATGTTCTTGAATTTTATTTATTGGCTTTGTTATTACTAATAATGTCGTAATATTATCGTAATTTATGTTTTTTTTTATGCTAATTTTGACTACACATGGTAAAATATATATTTTTAATTTTTAATTTTTTTTAATAATCCTACGTGTCCTAGACATATTTTTTATAAGGCCCAACCCATTCAACTCTTAAAACCCAAGTGTTAAGGAGATCAGAACTAAAGCTTTATAAATAGCACCAGAGGGGGCATAAATGGCTGATGCGGGACATTCCAACACACCCCCTGAACACAGGAGCCGGACACTCGGTATACCCTGGACCACAGTAGCCGGACACTCGGCACGTCGGAAGACAAGCCCAACCAAGCTCTGATATCACTTGTAAGGCCCATCCCATTCAACTCCTTAAAATCCAGGTGTTAAGGAGAGGGGAGCTAAAACTTTATAAACAGCACAGAGGGGGCATAAATGGACGATGTGGGACATTCTAACAATATTTGTATTCTGCTCTTTTGAGAAATATCGTATCCACGTATTCGCGTAGTGTGGTGTTCGTGTCGCGTGTCCCCGTCGGTGGTTCTTAGTACATTAGTATGTAGCCAGAAAATGAAACATGATCCGCGCATGTAATTACCATCACTGACAAGAGTAGACATTAAACGAACGTGAAAACATTTTTCTTGGTTCCCCATGTTAGTTGTTTTTATGTTTCCTACAATCCATGTAATACATACACTTCACTTGGGGTGCCGTTTGCATTTCAGACACTTCGCGGATACGGGCACGCGTGCGACATGTACGGGACTCGGCCATGGAAGTGTTCGGGTTAATTTAAATTAAATCATAATGTCAGACACTTTTGGGACACGACAAGGCACGTCCGAACACTCCTGGGACACTTTTGGTTTGGTGGTCTTTTTTTTTGGAGGAATGGTGATCTTTATAAAATAAGTGTTTCTTGGGTGGGGGGTCCAAGCAAAATATTAGGAAAAAAAATGATATATAAGTACGTATATCATAGAAGCCCTAGCCTCGTAGACTCTTTTCTTTTTAAATCTTGTTTCGTCTGTACTCTTTCTTTATTAGTTATTACATGATTCAAAAAGGGTTTTAAGTTTAGGGTTTTTTAAAGTACGGTTTGCAAATTGATTTTAATTTTTTTGGATGGATGTGCAATGTAATGTTGATGTTTAATCCTCTTATTATTATTATTTTTTTACTTAAAATTAAATTATATTAATTTTTTTTTTATTCGAAGTATCCTATAAGAAGCATCGACACGGACACGCGATACGGATACAACACGACTCGAATATGTCGACACGCTATTTCTCAAAAAAGCATGATACGATACGTTGGGGACACGATTTTTTAAAAATATTTTTTAAAATATATTTAGAGTACTAATAGTCTTATTTATTTATTTATTTATTTAAATGATACTACTGATAGTCTAATACTATGTATTAACATATTATTTTAAAAAATATATAAATTTTATGATAAAATGCCCAAAAATGTAATATATAGTAGATACATAGGAATTATATGGTGTTATTTAGAAATAATTGTAAATTTAGGGATTAAATATTAGATATAGTATAAGTTAGGTGGTGTTATTTAAAAATAACTAAAGATTGTGTTTATAGTTTTTAATATTTGTAAAAGTTTTAGGGACCTAATCATAATAAATCTAAAGAGTAACTTTTCAGCAAAATAAATAAAATTAAACAGTGTCCAGCGTATGTGTTGTTAACTCCTTCAGGGTTTCATTCTCTCAGACACACAACTAAGAGAGAGAGAGAGAGAGAGAGAGAGAGAGAGAGGAATCTCAGATCCAATCCAGAGAACTAAAGAAGAAGATGAAGAAGAAGATGTATCGGCGACGTATCCTCAACGTATTGGGGACGTATCGGCAACGTATCCTCAACGTATCGGTTAAAAAAATAACATTAAAATACACACATTTGAAAAACAGAGTATCTGACACGTATCCCGAGCGTATCGGGTCGTATCGGTATCAGATACTCGAGTTGACATTGGTACGAACCTCAAATAAAGTATCGGTGCTTCATAGGAAGTATCCTAGCCATCTTCGTATTCTATATTTTTGGGATTTGCCGTTTCGCCGTCTCTGTGTCGTATCGTGTCTGTGTCACATATCCTTATCCGTGCTGCATAGCCTACAATTTAAACGCACAATTTTTTTTAAAAAAAACTCGGACTACAATAGTGCAATGGGCATGTGATGGGATTTCTTACTAATTGGTGGTTGCTATATTGCAAGCTTCTCCCTTTGATGCAAAATGTTTACGCTGAATTCTTTTCCATGGCAAACACGGATATTCACCTTCCATAGAATTTCTTCTATTGTATATTTGCTGCTAACACTGAGCGCTCTGCACTTGTTTCCTTCCCGTCTAGAGAGGGGACTCGATAGTCTACTCCTTCAGATCGGCCTGTCGTGATTTGCGATTATTGTCATCGGCCCCATCATACCCAGCCAATTGTTGGAGCCTTCATGGTCGTCCCCCCAGTGATCTAAATGTAGTAACTGCTTCATTATAAATATTCTTCACCACGTCAATATAACCCTTGGTCACACCCTTCTTCTCTAGCACCCACCAAATTAAATCTCTAGGTACTCTATCGTAAGCTTTCTCTAAATCAATAAAAACCATATATAGATCTTTTTTCTTCTCTCTATACTTTTCCATTAGTCTCCTAAGTAAATAAATTGCTTCCATAGTTGATCTCCCAGGCATAAATTGCTTCCATAGTTTATTCAACATACAAGCACTTATAAACATATGAATAAGTTATTTGCTTTCATTAACCTTCCTTTTGATCAACTAAAATGAAACTAAATCATGGATAAGGAGTTCACTTATCCCTAGCAATCAAATTCAAGCTCTAATCTTTCTCCTCTCTTTTTCCCTTGAATTTTCCTCGATTTCTCTCTAACCCTCACCTCCTTGCTTGTCTCTACACAAGCTCCTCAATTGCAAGAACACATTTAATATTTTCATTCTTTCATTTCTCTTTCCTAATGGCAAGAAAGCCACCTACTTGCCCATTTCCGGTCTCCACCTACTTGGCCGTGGCTACTAGCTTTGGTAATGTAAGCTAGCACCTTAATTAGGCTAATTATTCTTGATTAACCTAATTAATCTCAACTAGTAGTTTCTAGAACATTCTAGAAATTATTGTTTTCGAATTTCACATTCACCTATTATACTTCTCCTTTCTAACTAGTAGCTCCTCAACTTTTTGTAACATCACTTTGGTGGAAACTTTGGTATGCCGATTACCTGTTTGTCAAAAAGAGCCACACAATAACATTTAGGCTCTATTGGTTCATGGATTTAGAATTTTGTGAGTCGTTTCCCTTCCTCTTTCTTGAGTTCCTATTGTAATTTGAAAGAATTTGATTTCTAATGCCATTTAAAATGGATAAAGGCCAAGTGTAAACATGAGGGAGATGTTTTTCCTTCCCTTGTTCCTCTCTTTTTCTAAATCCGCAAACAAAAGCCTTAATTGACTTATCATAAGGTTTCAACTTGAACTTGCTAGATTTAAAAGTTTTACATCTAAATCTCAGGCGTTCTTGACCCCAAGCTTATCAATTATCATTTGTGCATAATTTTCAGAAACTCCATTTGCATTATGTTCCTTGTCATGAAGTAATTGATAGAGCCTGACATCCCAATCCGCTCCCCCAGCATCCTCCCGACAGACAAATGCTATATCGTTATTTTGATAGAAGAATATTCACTAACAGAATGTTTGGTAAGAGGGAAGAAGGGAAGGAAAGAAGATCAGGGACGAGATGAGAGAAAGGGTAGAATCACGTATTTGGTATGATGGAGAGAGAGAGAGAGAGAGAGTATAATACCCTGTATTTTCAGGTATATATATCCCTTGTACTTTCCTTAGTCTTTGGTGAGTTTGAGTTTCCAATCGATTGACATTCGTCCCAATCGATTGACATTTTTGGGATACCAATCGATTGATAAGTTTCCCAATCGATTGACACTTTTCAGATACCAATCGATTGACATGTTCCCAATCGATTGACATTCTACCGACTAAAATTGATGACGTGTCAACATCCCAATCGATTGCCATCTTCTTCAATCGATTGACATTATTCCAATCGATTGACATCAAATATCTGTCTCCAATCGATTGACATAGAGTCCAATCGATTGACATAAGCTGAGAAACATTTTCTTCTTTCCTTCAGCTTTGAACGTGTGGCACTCTTAAACCTTATATATACTTGTTCATTTGTGGCCTTGGGCCAAGTTTTGGCAGCCTTGAGAGAGAGAGATGCATACTCTCATATATATATACACACACATATATATTGTATATATATATTACACACACACACTCTCAGGTTAGAGAAGAAGAAGAAGAAGAAGAAGAAGAAGGAAGAGGAGAGGAGACCAGAAAGAATAGACAGACAGAGAGAGGGAAAGAGAACTCACCATAACCGCCGCCGCGGAGCTCGGGACGCCGTCAACGGACCGCCGGGAGAGGTGATTTTATTAACTCACTCAAAGAGGTTTGTTTTGTGATGTTTATGTGTGTATAATAACGTGCATGAAGAGGAAAGAGGAACCCCAACGTTTTTATAATAAAACCAGCAGTTTTGAAGAAGAAGATAGAGTTCAATCGATTGACATAAAGTCCAATCGATTGAATAATTTTCCAATCGATTGACATAAAGTCCAATCGATTGACATTAAGTCCAATCGATTGACATTATTTCCAATCGATTGGGAAGGGCAGAATGTTGTTTATCTATTGTTATATGTTATGAGCTGATTGTAATGTACCCAAGCTGCTAATGGTTGTACCCTACGTGATATTCGATATGTGCTTAGTCAACATGATACTACGTTAGCCTTATATGATGTTTATGTTAATGTTACAAGATGAACTGTTTATCATTAACTGTCAATATGAGATGCTCTAATGGTTAAGTAACTGTCATATGTTACTGAATAGTAGAACGGAATACAACTGCATGTTAATAATCAGTAATCAGTAGATATGTTAAATACAGAGCATGTGGTATTTTCTGTACTTAGTATATGAGCATTTCACAACATGTGTCAACATGCATGGGATAGTGATGTGAAGAGGTAAGAGAATCTGATGAGAAATGGGATATTGAGATGAAGAGATGAGAAGATATGATGAGAAAGGGGAACTGTGATTTATATGGAATAATGAGATATGTGTACTTTGGGATCCGTGGGATCAACGACTGACGAGTCGGGTGGACGTGGGATGGTTAGAGTTCCTAGTGCGCCTCTTGTTGTTGAAGACATCCAGTGATGCATATGCACTGTTGAAGACGTCCAGTGTACCGTTGAAGACGTCCGGCTAGTGCTCTAATGTATTCTCAGCTGTGTAGACGACCAGTGAGGGTATACGCATCGTTGAAGACGTCCGATGTGCCGTTCTATCGTTTACAGATAGGTGGTACCGTGTAGACGACCGGTAACCCTATCAAGGGATTGTGGGACCTATTGCCTAGTCGGGTGATTCCGATTGGCATTATTGTATCGACGTATGGATACGGATATGAGATTTTGGTATCGACGAATGAACACAGATTTGTAATAATGGGATTGACGTATGGATACAGAGATGGATAGAGATATGAATATGAGTACGGATATGATGAGACAAAGGTTCAGTCGTGGATTCAGCGTCCCGACGTAAAGGTAGATGCATGGGTGGTTGCACGGTTACACGCATGGATTTGGTGAATACGTGATGAGATATGTTATACCATGATGTTTATCCTTGTCATTTCTTAATATGATTTCTGTTATTATTGATTAATGCACAGTTTAATGAGACCTCTGCTATGTCCGTGAGTGACGCCATTGTTAAGAGATTAACCGCATTTTAAGATGCTGAACAATAACGGTGAGGAGTGTTGTTTAATGTACTCACTCAGCTTTGTATCCAAAGCTGATGGCGTTCATGCCCTGGACATTCCAATGTCTAGAGCTTCGCAGGACTTGAGGACGAGATACTGATGTTCTGCCGGTCTTGGAGCTGAAGGCTTGGAGACGAAGACGTGCTGCTTGTAATAGTTAGTTTGTATATCTGTTGTACTGTTGTTGTTATTGTTATAGGCTTCAGACTCTAAGCCAGCTGTTGTACTAGTTTTAGTAGACTTTTATAATTGGTACTTGGGCATTTGTTGCTTCTAAACCTTTTATAGTTTCCGCTGTAGCCTCTGATTTTGTTAATAAGATATGTTATATGAATAGCATCCTCCCTATCGTGGTGTTTGTTGGTTGATTAGATGACAATGCGGTTATTCACCCGTCATTCCCTATGGACCCATAAAGGAAATTTATTTTTCTCTATTTATGCTGCTCCGGGGCGTGACAGGATTTTTGGTATCAGAGCCTAGGTTTTAGTTGTTAACCGCTTGTCTTTTGTGAGTAGAACCTGAGTTCTAAGTTAATATCAGTAGTATGAGGATTAGTTGAGATGAGATAGAACTGTAATCTTGTCACGTAGACAAGAGGTTAGAAGAATCCATCCGAGAATGTTTTGTTAGCAGAGCTGATAAGAAATCTTCAGAACTGTTGGATTTTAGACGCTGATGAATTCCTGAGCGATCTCGAAACAGTCAGTATGTCCTAGAAATAGAAAGAGGTTTAGGATAAGATTATCCTGTTACCTTAAGCCACATGTTAGTGGAGTGGTCTCACATTTTAGTTGAGCAGTACTCATAGTTTGGAACCTGAGAATAGAAATAGAATGTTTAAGATTTGACGTTGTGCGTAGAGGTTGTAGTCTCGTCTTGAGCATAGATACATTTAAGCGTACCTAGTAGGTAGACTGACCTCTGAGGTTAATATTATTTTTATGTGAGGTATTCGTATTACTTGATGTGATCGTGTTATATAGTGGTGCTATATATCGATTACCACATGTTTTGTTCTTGTTTGAGCTGTAAGATAGAATGCGTCTGACCGAATAGTTTTCATTTGTAGGTAGCAACATTGAACCCTACCAGCACTCGTTATGGTTAGGACGACTCGAGGAAACCAGGGCCAGCTGAATGGAGTACCTAGTGTAGTGCCTCCCGAGATAGATCCCACAGGAATGGTCGGAGTTTTCATTCGTCGCATGGAACAAGTTATCAATCATGCAGATTGTGTCATCGGCAATGAAGCACCAGTACGACAAACAAGAGTCAAGCTACTAAAGGAATTTTGTGCTCTTCAACCAGAGACCTTTACCGGATTAACGGGAGCATGGCAAGCTGAGCAATGGATTCGCCAGATAGAATTGATATTTGAGGTACTTGGATGTACTGACGTTGAGAAAAGACATTTGGCAGTATTTCAACTGACGTTCTCAACAGCAGATTGGTGGGACGCAGTGAAAGCTACGATAGGTGAAGAAGCTGTAGGAAGGATGACTTGGGAATCATTCAAGACTCGATTTCTAGAAAAGTACTTTCCAGAATCTGAGAAGAACAAAAGGGAAATGGAATTCATACAATTAATCCAAGGTAGTTTTACAGTGCCCGAATATACAACTCAATTCGAGAGGCTATCACGATTTGCACCGCATATGATCGATACACCAAGAAAGAAGATCAAAAGATATCATCAAGGATTAGTTCCACATATTCGTCATATGACTATAGGACATTTAGATCAATCTTTCGAAGCTTTGGTAGAAATGGCAACAAAACTGGAAGGCGACACTCAGATTAGTGAAGGACAACACTTTGATCAAGCATTTCCAGAGTACGATTAGTTTCTCCTAACGGATCAGAGAGGAAGGGACAGTCAGGTTGTGTTGGCAGCTAACCAAGTTCAACAAGGAAACACAGAGAGAAGTTACATAAGCAACCGCCAGAAGCATAAGAGGATGGGGAACGACAAGAAAGAATCAAAACCAGTGACGACTCCAACACAGCACAGAGAACGAGATATCTGCTACAATTGTGGAGTACCAGGACACCATTCCCAAGAATGCAGAGCATCAAGAAAATCTAATGGACGGGGAATACAATGTTTCAACTGCGGTAAATTTGGTCATGTTCGTAAGTTTTGTCCAGAATTAGAGATGCAACACAATGTTCCATCGCAACAAGTATCACGAGGGCAGACTCGCCATACAAATAATTGGTCTCAACTTAGACAAGGACGATAGACAGAAGGTACAACACTCAACACCTACATCATGTATTATATATGATTCCGATATTGCAGGAAGTTTGGTATTCGCTTGATTTGATTGTAAGAGGATTAGCCTACACCGTAAATTGTAGTTACCGGAACAATTCATTTGACACTGATCAACAGTAGTTTTCCAAGAATAAATATGACATCAATTGCATCCCTGTATAACACCAATTGCATCCCATATGACTTCAATTGCATCCCATATGACATCTTTTGCATCCTTATATGACGTCAATTGCCTCCCTATCGAAAGACTACGCCAACCATTGGTATGTTGGACAGAGACTAGAGATGAGGAATCTAAATTTGCTTTAGATGTAGCCTTAACAAGAGAGGACGAACTAGAAGATTGCGAGTATACGAGAAGAGATACTAGTGACGCAGAGACAACACCAGAATTACAAGAGTACCATAGAAGGATTCTTTTCGACACCGATTGTCTGTTGCTTTCATCCAGTCAAGAAGTTATACAATAGATCGACTCATGATATCAGTATGTAGTTCTGCCTAACCTATTTGATTAGTACGTGAGAGTAAAACGAGTATTCAACGGATGATATAACCTCGAGAGATGATTATATGAATAATACATGGGAATTTGAAGACACATGAGGAAGTTCGAATCAACAACTACGATGTTAGAGTCACAATGTTTTCAAGTCAGCATACTAAAGGATGACAATAACACGGGAGTTAACAAGGAGTTCAGAGATAGAAGACAATCAACTGATGACGCAATAGAGACATTGTCACCACAGTGTGAAGCATCTTCGAAACCAGAGTAGACGGCAACGCTTCTTTACAACTTAGATAAGATTAGAACCCTCACACCGTAGAGTTTGACTTGAGGAATGAACCTTGTGTGTTTAGAGACTAGCTGTTTTAGATTTGTGAGATGATTAGATTATGCTACCTAGAACCTTTTCTCGAAGTTCGACATACGAATTTTCATATAGCTAACCCAAGGATTGATAGTTGTTACCCTAGCACTTATAGATCGTTGATAACTTTGCATCGCGTGTTTAGAACTTAACCCTTTGGCCGCTGATGTGATCGTTTATGTAAAACGAGAACTTGAGCATTTTAGAGTATGTCTTCTGAGATGACTTGTGTTTTTATTTGAGGGGCTACTGCTTCAGATTTCGAGGACGAAATCTTTTGATGAGTGGTGGATGATGTAATACCCTGTATTTTCAGGTATATATATCCCTTGTACTTTCCTTAGTCTTTGGTGAGTTTGAGTTTCCAATCGATTGACATTCGTCCCAATCGATTGACATTTTTGGGATACCAATCGATTGATAAGTTTCCCAATCGATTGACACTTTTCAGATACCAATCGATTGACATGTTTCCAATCGATTGACATTCTACCGACTAAAATTGATGACGTGTCAACATCCCAATCGATTGCCATCTTCTTCAATCGATTGACATTATTCCAATCGATTGACATCAAATATCTGTCTCCAATCGATTGACATAGAGTCCAATCGATTGACATAAGCTGAGAAACATTTTCTTCTTTCCTTCAGCTTTGAACGTGTGGCACTCTTAAACCTTATATATACTTGTTCATTTGTGACCTTGGGCCAAGTTTTGGCAGCCTTGAGAGAGAGAGATGCATACTCTCATATATATATACACACACACATATATATTGTATATATATATTACACACACACACTCTCGGGTTAGAGAAGAAGAAGAAGAAGAAGAAGAAGAAGAAGAAGAAGAAGAAGGAAGAGGAGAGGAGACCAGAAAGAATAGACAGACAGAGAGAGGGAAAGAGAACTCACCATAACCGCCGCCGCGGAGCTCGGGACGCCGTCAACGGACCGCCGGGAGAGGTGAGTTTATTAACTCACTCAAAGAGGTTTGTTTTGTGATGTTTATGTGTGTATAATAACGTGCATGAAGAGGAAAGAGGAACCCCAACGTTTTTATAATAAAACTAGCAGTTTTGAAGAAGAAGACAGAGTTCAATCGATTGACATAAAGTCCAATCGATTGAATAATTTTCCAATCGATTGACATAAAGTCCAATCGATTGACATTAAGTCCAATCGATTGACATTATTTCCAATCGATTGGGAAGGGCAGAATGTTGTTTATCTATTGTTATATGTTATGAGCTGATTGTAATGTACCCAAGCTGCTAATGGTTGTACCCTACGTGATATTCGATATGTGCTTAGTCAACATGATACTACGTTAGCCTTATATGATGTTTATGTTAATGTTACAAGATGAACTGTTTATCATTAACTGTCAATATGAGATGCTCTAATGGTTAAGTAACTGTCATATGTTGCTGAATAGTAGAACGGAATACAACTGCATGTTAATAATCAGTAATCAGTAGATATGTTGAATACAGAGCATGTGGTATTTCCTGTACTTAGTATATGAGCATTTCACAACATGTGTCAGCATGCATGGGATAGTGATGTGAAGAGGTAAGAGAATCTGATGAGAAATGGGATATTGAGATGAAGAGATGAGAAGATATGATGAAAAAGGGGAACTGTGATTTATATGGAATAATGAGATATGTGTACTTTGGGATCCGTGAGATCAACGACTGACGAGTCGGGTGGACGTGGGATGGTTAGAGTTCCTAGTGCGCCTCTCGCTGTTGAAGACGTCCAGTGATGCGTATGCACTGTTGAAGACGTCCAGTGTACCGTTGAAGACGTCTGGCTAGTGCTCTAATGTATTCTCAGCTGTGTAGACGACCAGTGAGGGTATACGCATCGTTGAAGACGTCCGATGTGCCGTTCTATCGTTTACAGATAGGTGGTACCGTGTAGACGACCGGTAACCCTATCAAGGGATTGTGGGACCTATTGCCTAGTCGGGTGATTCCGATTGGCATTATTGTATCGACGTATGGATACGGATATGAGATTTTGGTATCGACGAATGAACACAGATTTGTAATAATGGGATTGACGTATGGATACAGAGATGGATAGAGATATGAATATGAGTACGGATATGATGAGATAAAGGTTCAGTCGTGGATTCAGCGTCCCGACGTAAAGGTAGATGCATGGGTGGTTGTACGGTTACACGCATGGATTTGGTGAATACGTGATGAGATATGTTATACCATGATGTTTATCCTTGTCATTTCTTAATATGATTTCTGTTATTATTGATTAATGCATAGTTTAATGAGACCTCTGCTATGTCCGTGAGTGACGCCATTGTTAAGAGATTAACCGCATTTTAAGATGCTGAACAATAACGGTGAGGAGTGTTGTTTAATGTACTCACTCAGCTTTGTATCCAAAGCTGATGGCGTTCATGCCCTGGACATTCCAATGTCTAGAGCTTCGCAGGACTTGAGGACGAGATACTGATGTTCTGTCGGTCTTGGAGCTGAAGGCTTGGAGACGAAGACGTGCTGCTTGTAATAGTTAGTTTGTATATCTGTTGTACTGTTGCTGTTATTGTTATAGGCTTCAGACTCTAAGCCAGCTGTTGTACTAGTTTTAGTAGACTTTTATAATTGGTACTTGGGCATTTGTTGCTTCTAAACCTTTTATAGTTTCCGCTGTAGCCTCTGATTTTGTTAATAAGATATGTTATATGAATAACATCCTCCCTATCGTGGTGTTTGTTGGTTGATTAGATGACAATGCGGTTATTCACCCGTCATTCCCTATGGACCCATAAAAGAAATTTATTTTTCTCTATTTATGCTGCTCCGGGGCGTGACAGAGAGAGAGAGAGGGCTTCCTCTTTTCTTTGTGCCCCTAGATTTCAATCCGTTCGATAGTGTATGAGTATGAGAGTTAAAATCTTCACAAATAATTGGAATGTTTATAATCCATATTGTTCTCGTCCTGCGATCTGATTTTCAATCTATAATTGGAATGTTTACAACTGAGAAAGGTACTTCACAAATAAAATTTGTATGCAATTCGTAATAGATTGGAGAAGACGTTTATGAGGGGTTTAATTAAAGTCGAAAGATTCTTTTTTTGCTTTTTTATTTTATTTTATTGTATATCCACTGCCATTTTGGTTCAATTTTGTACTTCATCCGTTTTAGCTCCTCATGCATATTAATAGCGATGCATCAATTGAATTACCCTTATGCCATTTCAGCACTGAGCTACAAAGGTTTTTGGCAACTGTGGACTTCCAAATGTGGGGACTATCTCACCAAACCCAAAAAGAAAAGAAAGAATGGGTATTGAATGCATTAATTGCCTGACCAAAAAAAAATGCGTTAATTGCATCATACTGGAATGCATTAGTTTGCATCAAGGTTAGAGTTAATGTACATAGTTAAAAGGGAATATTTGCTTAAGATTTTGGAAATATTGAAGTAGTAAATGGTGGTCCTTATTCATTTAATAATGAGGTGTTAACGGGTAAGATGGTAATAGTAAAAGCGTGAAGGAAAGGGATGCCTGGGCTGGTTATTGAGACCAAGCCCAATACTTATTGCCTTATTGGATTTAATTATGCATGTTGGCAAAGTCTCAAATACCTGGATAGACATATACATAATGTGTGCTTTAATTACAGATAACATGCTTTTTATGCATCATTAATGGGTGATATTGACAGGTATGTAGTATTAATGTTGTATTTATTTCAATTCTTCCTTGAATGGAAGTTACTTAATGACTAAACATTTTGAACTTTGAAAAAAGGGAGCCGCTAATGCCAGAGCTAATAAAGCTAAATCCAGAGCAACTTGCTTTTTATGGACCAAATTGCCCCTCAGCCCAATTAAAAAACCCTTGAACCCACTTTCTCTCATATCGTTCCTCTCTCTCTCTCTCTCTCTCTTTCTCTCAACATGGATGATCTGCCTCCTCACTCTCTCTCTGCTGAAAGTTCTCACCCCCTCTCTGCCGACGAGCCTCAGGCCCTCTTTGCCGTCACTCATCACTTCCTCGCCGACGAGCCTCAGTCCCTCTCTTGCGTCGCCTCAGTCCCTCGGTGGCGTCGCCTCACAGTGGCCACCGATCCTCCTCCCTCCCTGTTTGGAGGTAAGTGGTTTTTATCTCTCTTTAGCATTACCCTTTTTCTTTTATTTTATTTTTTCATGGAAAGATTGTTTGAGATTGAATCTATTGGCAAAGATTGGGCTCTTTTTTAGGGTTATCATAGAACTCAAAACTATTGTTGTTTTTTTGTTTTTTTTTTTTTTTTGTTGCTTAGAAACAAAATATAGTTGAAGTTCACTAGAAATAGTTGAATGTAAGATGATTTGTGATACATATGATTTTTTATTAAATTTTAGCAAAAAAAAAAAAATTGGAAAAAAAAATATTTCAGTTGAAGTTCACTAGAAATAGTTGAATGTAAGATGATTTTGTGATACATATGATTTTTGAATAAATTTTAGCCCAAAAAAAAAAGATTTTTGGGGAAAAAAAAAATTACAGTTGAAGTTCACTAGATACTTGAATGTAAGATGATTTGTAATACATGTGATTTTTTAATGTTTGATTTAGGTGGCATGAATTTTGAAAAAATAGTTGAATGTTCCCAACAACTTGAGAAGAAATATCTTACCCGTGAGGAACTTCTTAGCAGTGTTAAGAGATTTTTCTTAATGCAAGGGTATGTGCATCATTGCCTTATCTTGAGCCAAATGTTGAAGCACACAAAGGACGCCCATCAAAGAAACAAAAGGAATCATTATCCACAAAGCGAGATCCTTCAAAGTTTGAGATTGTGGAGGCAAATCGACGATGTAGCACTTGCAAAGGCGTTGGACATAATAGTCGTACATGTCAAGGCTCGGGATCCTTCTAAATTATTTGTAATGAATGATGATTTTTGTTCCAAAGATGATGAATGATGATTTTTGTTCCAAAGATGATGCACTTGCAAAGGCGTTGGACATAATATTTTTTTTTCTTATTTTTTTTGTAATGATTGTTGAATGATGATTTTTGTTCCAAAGAAGATGATGATGTTGAATTTTTGTTCCAATGACAGAAGAAGTTGAATGTTGAATGATGAAGTTGAATTTTTATTCTAATGAAGTTGAATGTTGAGTATTGAATTTTTGTTCCAATTTTGCATTGAGTTTGTGCTGGAGCAATTTATTCTGCTGAAGATATGTTGAATGTTGAATTTTTTTTCCAATGATGATGAAGATGAAGCTAAAATGGTATTGATATTTGGAAGTGATATTGTTTGAAATTTTGTTCTTATTTTGTATTTTATTCTAGCTGCTGGAGCAATTTTAATTCTGCAGAATGTTTTAAAGGTTGAGGGAAAGAGAGATTGAGAGAGAGAAAGAGGGGCTGGTTTCTTAATTGGGCTGAGGGGCAATTTGGTCCATAAAAAGCAAGTTGCTCTGGATTTAGCCTTATTAGCTCTGGCATTAGCGGCTCCCTTGAAAAAATTAAGATTCTAACTTGTCTGACGTGGTATCTTAGCCTTAGGACTCTATAATTGAATTTTCAATCTACATTGAGATTTAGGAAAATTTCTTATATCTTAGATAATCTCTTTGATTGAGTGAATTCTAGTTGTTTGGAATTTTTGTAAGGAGAAGACCATTTTTTTTAGTTTGATTTGGGCTAAATTTTCGAGATCTACGCATTGGATGTCGGTTTTACCAAAAAATAAAAATAAAATGACATTTTGATACCTGGTTTTGATCTGCAAATTTTTTTTCCCCTCTCTAAAATTTAGGTTCAGAGAGAAAAAAAAAAAAGAATTTGACATTTTGATGCCTGGTTTTGCGTTGCAAAATTTGAACCTTTTTCTTTCTAAAATTTAGTTTCAGAGAGAAAGGTACGTTTGAGGTCATTTTTATTAGTTTCCAGGATTGATTTAAAATAAACTGCAATGAAGAAAGATATGTCAAGCATTTGAGGTTACTTGTAATACTTCAACACTATGGTAACGTAATTCTTCACACCAACGAAATATTTTTTACGTGTCAACATAACATCAACAAAATTTTAGCTTTTGATCTGTAGTTTCATAGTAATACTGGATTTAACATGGTTTGTTTGAATTACATGTTATTGACATGTATCCTATGTTCCGTATCGTTGGCAAATGTAAATTATACCATTCAGTATGACATTGGACTGGAATTTCGTCATGTTGCTTCATATTCTGCTGTTTTCTAAAATCCAATGGACTTCCTAGAATTCTATCTTCAAATTTCTGAGAAGATGCGACTTTTATTTGATTTTTTTTCTCCACTGTTGTAACACTAGGGCTCTTAGTTGGTTCATAGATTTAGTGAGGGAAAATAAAGGAAAAACACTAAGGCTCTGTTTGGTACATGGATTTAGTGAGGGAAAAGAAAATAGAAGGGAAACCGAGATGGAAAACTAGTCCCTCGTGTTTCCCTTGAGTTTTCCTTCATGCTTAAGTAACTATAAAAATAAAAAATTTGTAGAATATAATTATAATATAAGAAAAAATGATGGGTAATGATAGAAAACATTCAAAATGTTTCATTTTCTTCTCGAACTTATATTCTTTTCTTTCCTATTTTTATCTTGGTTTTTCTTATTAACCAAATACATGAAAATGTTTTCCTCTATTTTCTTGTCTTTTCTTTTCTTGGATTTAGTGAGGAAAAAGAAAAGAAAACATAGAGGAAAATCGTTTCCTTCGTTTGGTTAATAAGGAGAACAATGAGGAAAATAGGAAAGAAAAAAGAATAAGTTGAGAAATATATTAAATATTTTGAATGTTGTGACTCATTTCCTTACATTTTTCATATATTATGATTACATTTGGAAATTTTCTTTTTTAATTTTATTTTAGCATGAGGGAAAACACAAGGGAACCAAGTTTTCTTTCTTGTTTTCCTTTCCATTTTCTTTTTCCTCGAGGAATCCATGAACCAAATGAAGCCTAAGGAAAATGTTGTCCTTTGTTTCGTTATTAAGGCTGATGGACTTCTTGGAGAATATCTTCAGATGTTTTCGCTTTTGTAATATCTTTCTTTTCCAGTGTTGTAACACTAGGGGTCTGTTTGGTGCATGGATTTAGTGAGGGAAAAGACAGAAAAATGCTTAGGCATTGTTTGGTTTGTGGATTCATTGAGGGAAAAGAAAAAGGAAAATTATTTCCCTTGTGTTTTTCTCCATGTTTAAATAACATTCAATGGTAAAAATTTTAACATAGTATTTACAACCAACGAAAAAGGGCGGAAGGCGACTCACAAAATAAATTTTTTTTATTTTGGGTGAGTTGGTCTTTACATAGTCTTTTGTATTTGTATTTATCAGATGGAAAATACCTAATAATTTATTTTATTGTTTCAGCTGCTATTTGACATTTTTACACAGATCTGAAAGTTATTTCTCAGGTGGAAAGTTGGTGGCAAAACGCATGGAGTTGCACCATTCGGGAGCTTTCTCGACATGACTTGGCAAGGTTGGCTCTAATATGACACTTTCAGATATCTTCAGATGCGCATTTTCTTTGCTTGTGAAGTCCCTTTTTGCCTTTTCCCACAAACTCGGTGGTTGTGCCTGCAAAGCCTGAGCTCGACTTTCCTGCGCTGCTTGCCAATCCCACAGAGAAATCTAGTTTTAAAAAAACAAAAAAATGCTTCATAAGTTGACCCTTTTCATCAAACTTGGTAGTTCATTGATTTGCATTGTGAGGAGATTGAATCTGTTAGAAGATGTACATATATATGTATATTATGTCCATATAGATATAGAAATTCAAGGGAGAGAGGTAGTTCATTGATTTGCATGGTGACTAAACGCTACTTGTAGTTTTAATATAAATTCCGACTTGAACTTTTGGTATAGATGAACCTTGTCTATGTTGTAAAGGTATTAGAGTTGTTAGAATTGGCGGAATGATTCAGTATTTTTTTTTGGTTGAACCTATATGATTCAGTCTTTCAAATTTCTAACATTTTGAGGCTTGATATTGCATGAAACTTGTTTTAAATTGTTACCTTATTTACTTTAAGCATGGTATATGTGTTCTAATATTTATGATTCACGATGACATATTACTATATTTTGTCATTTTTAGCCTTTTTGTACGCTTTTAAAGGAGGATTTTGCTGTCAATGTTGCATTTATGGGAAATTTTCCTGAAGAAAAGGAGTTTGGAGGAGGTTGGGGCGCATTCTTTTGTTCTTTTCTTTTAAGCATTTAAAAGTAAAATAAAAATTGCATTCTGCAGTTTATACTATCTTTATATGCTTGTTCAAGGATTGAACAGGTGACTGAATACTCAAGTGTATGTTGCAGGTTAATCAAGCATTATTCTTTATATGACCTTTTATTACTATTATTTTTTTTTTTTTCCTTTTCATTGTATTTTGATTGCAGTTCATTCAAGCTTTAACTGATTCATGGACTGTGCATTCATCTTTATGAATTGAATGAAAACCCACCCAGTTGGTCAGAGCCTAGCTTTGTGTTATTTGGAGCTGTAGATTGTTACTTATGTGAGAAAATTGATATATATATATATATATATATATATATTGTCCGGCTCCAGTGTGCACTGGGTAGTGCACTGGGCTTTTAAGCCTTAATTAATTGCAGGTCAGCAGGGTGCTCCGCGGTTTTTTTAGGCTTAAAAGTTCGGTACGTTCACTCAGTGCGCACTGGTGCTCGACTCTCCTTACTTGCTGACCAAGTGATTTATTTTTTAATTTTAGATTTGCTTTTTTTTTTTTTTTTTTAGGTTTTTTACATGAGATCTATTTATTTTTAATTTATTTCAGATCTCTTTTTTAATTTTTATTTTGAGATCTGTTTTACTTTAAAATTTTTCATTTTCAGATATCTCTCTATTTTTTTTTTCACAGATTTGATTTTGATTTTTATTATTTCTCTCTCTCTCTCTCTCTCTCTCTCTCTCTCTCTCTCTATATATATATATATATATATCTTTTTAATATATATATATATATATATAATTTTTTTTTCAAATCTCTTCTTTTGGTGTTAAAAGCAATAATTTAGTTATTATCTGGAAATATCCGGGCACGTCCAAACACAAAATTAGGGTATAACAGTTTATCTGACAGATTTATTGGGTACGTTCCAAATACAAGATAGCTTAACAGCAGGATTACTATCCTTGTTCTATCTGCCAGTTTTATCCATCCTGCCAAACGAGGCATAGTGGTGTTAACTTTTGACTTAAAATGACAAATCTACCCTTCATTTTAGTCACAACCACATAAGAGTTTAAGTGTCAACTTTTATCTTACCACCAAGCTCTTCTTTTTCTCTAATAAGGCTTAATCTAGGAGTTGTAATAAAAAGAAGAAAAGGAATCTGTGTGTGAGTGAGAGGGATTATTAACACAGATTGATAATTTATTAGAGAAGATGCATAATGCATTGCTAGTCTCTCCTGCAACCTTAACGAACACCTATAACAAACACATAAAATCCTTTATTACAATCTTCCATCATATAACAAACTTCAAACAAACTTGCACCTTGTTAAATAAAGTCTTCAAGACAAATCAATGATCACTTGATTTGAATACTTGGGTTCAACAAAGCAAATTCACGGAACTCCGGATCAGATTCCAATATAGACATTTCATGTTCACCCAAAAGAACCCATGCTTCTATTCCATCATTCAAGATAGAATCCACCAAAACCACAAGATTCATAAACATGTGTTCCGACTTATAATCAATACAGCTCACCCATGCAGGCTTTCCCCACCCAAAATCCACTTCGCTAAAGCCCATTCTACACCAGCTACTGAATAGGTAATGTTCCACTTTTTCTATCAAAAGCATCTCTTTAACTTGTTGGAAAAACTTGAATACTTCCAGACAACCTTCATTACCTTTTATTCGTCGTGAGTAATTATCGTTGACTTCAATCACTGCCTGTCTGAGTAATGCCACCAAATAGTGCAACTCTATTTGATCTTCTCCAGGGTCGACGTCGTTGGAATTATGTCGTGCCACTGCTGGCCAGATGATATTGCCGACATTGTTCTCTGACAACGGTGGCACCATTCTATGTCGTAAGTTCACTATAGGAGTCAGTATTGATGACTTTTGAGAGCCCAATACAGCTTTTGATGCAGCCATTGCGTGTTTCCATATTAAGGCGGAAACCACTTCAACACGAGTTGGGTTAGGCACAACTAGGCTAGCGGCCTTGGCTTTGAGATTCGATAATGAAGCAGGATCAAACACAAATCTCTGAACAATTCCTTTACCTTTCTTACAAAATTGTTCAAAATCTGAGGACATATCCGCCTGTGAATCTATACAAGGAATTACATCCCACGCCCCGTTGCAATAAGGGTACTGTTCTTCTTTATTATAATGCCAACTTGCATTGGCGGCCCAACGTTTAAGGAAAGCACTCATGGTTGCCCCGTCAATGATCTTGTGTAAAAAGCACAAGCCGATAGCGATTCCACCGCAAGAAAAGACATTGAGCTGAATCGCCACTTGAACCAACGTGTTCGTTGGTTCTAAGGAAAAGATTGGACATGGAAGAAACTTGTACAATAAGTCGATTTTAGGCTGTTTGAAGAACTCACACAATTGATAACTGACTTTGGATTCGAAAAAAAGAACACCCTCGTCATTGCAGTCAATCGAGCTGTGGTCCTTGATCCGTCCGGCAAGCGGGTAGAATTCAGTTAAGGTCTTGGAGACCGAATTCTTCAGCCGAGTCAATATTTCGTTGGCTTTGTTGTCACTTGAAGGCGGGTAGAAAAAGATGATTGGAGTATAGATCATATGAGGCGAAAGCTGGTCCAAGAGAGAGATTTTGAAGGTTCTAAGGTTAAGAGGTGTTGGGGAGGAAGGTCTGATGATCTCTCTCGAAATCACTTCAACTTCCAATATTCCCATTTTGTTGGAAACTTTTTTATGCCTTGAAGTTGTATCACAAAACTTGCTGCAGGTTGATACAACTATATATGAAGGATAGCTTTTGCTAATGTTCATCAAGCAAGAACTTATATATATATATACATACAAGGGCGGAGCCATAATTTGTTTTTGGGGCCTAAGAAAGCTATACGGGGATTGCCCCCGATTTATTTTTTTTGGGGGGTCCATTTATGCATATTTGATAATAATATATAGTGTCAAATTGCGTTTATTTAAGAATAATATCATTTTTTGGGTTACTATTTATACATTTTGGTGTCTATTTATCAATAAGGTATGGTGTCAAATCGAGTTTGGAACACTTAATTAGCGTGGGATAAACTATATTTGGGCTAAAATATCACATATACTAAAAAAATTCTCAAATTTTGAGGAGGACAAATTACATTTGGGTTAAAATATCACATGAACTAATTTTTTTAGGTAGGAAGGTGTTGGTGAAGATGGCCTGATGATTTCTCTTGAGATTACTTTAAATTCCATATCTATTTCTGGAAGAGTAGTGCTATTCTTCCCAAATGCTTTTCAAATATATGTTGCAGTGGGTCACTGGATTTTATTTGGAGGATGTTGAAGTGATCTCATAAGTATTAAATGTGGTCCTATTGTCATATACAGGTATTTAAAAAATATTTAAGATGCAAAATTTGAAAAGCAGAACATTAATCTTAAGAGTCTTAACTGATCACATGGAAGCATTCCTACATATGATGTCAATGTAGATTGAGTTTTTGGATTAATCATTCCCCATATGGTAGTGTTGATTCTGTAAATAAAATGGTCAAATCGGATCCACATTTTATGGGTGGGAACTGGATCTGTCTAGTTCAAATCATACCACCACCAAAATCGGATCCACATTTTATTAACATGTTCTGACAAATATAGTCTAACTTTCTACTTGTAACGAATAAGTTGGGATCATTAAAAGAATTTAGGGTAAATTACATAGACCTCCCCAAGGTTTGATCAAATTACAGGGCTCTTTCTCGTGGTATGCAAAATTATAACAATGCTTTGGGCACAAATAAAATCTACCAACACCAAAATGTGTCAATCACTCTCCTCCATAGACCCTACAGTGTCAATAGACCTCATCAAAAGAGATAAACACATTTATGTGTTTGTGAATTGTGTTTGTGCCTCAATCTTTATTCGCAAAATTATACTAACCTCCTTTGTCTGACTTTGTTGGGAGGCGGGAGTGAGTAAAATACTGAATTTACCATTCTACCCTCATTTTGTTTGTGATATTTCAATCTAAAAGTAAGTTAACCAAAAAAACAAAAACATAAAAGCTATCCATTTGTAACTCTTTTAGGCTTAGTTTGGCACCCATGTGGCTTTTTAAAAGGAGCTTATAAAATTTATTACTAAGTTCTTTGATAATTTTATACAAGTGACACACTACTCTTCAAAAAGACATCATGAAACCAAAAAGCAATCTTTAGCTGTTAAAAGCTCCATTCTGGAGCTTTTAAAAGCTCCCTAAAAAAAAGCCCCAAATTCAATTTTTGCAAAGGTCATAAACTAGTTACCAAATAATTTAACCTAAAGTTGTGCTTTATAAAAGAAGAAGCACCACGTGGAGGCCAAACTAAGCCTTAGTCTTCTTCTTCTTCCCCATCCCGGCTCAAAATATGTACATAACTGATTTTTGAAATCCCATGATGATCACATGAAAGATTCCTACATGAGTGATGTCTATGTAGATTGAGTTTTGAGATTATTTCATTCACCGTACACTAATGAGAGAGAGCGAGACTGAGAGAGAGCATAAAGCAACAGAAAAGGTCCAAAGTCCTACTCCTTGCTCTAGGCACAATCGATATTTTATTCAGTAAAAAATGTTATCACAAAAAGAAATGTAAACGAAATCTGCCTCTAGAACTTATTAAGTAGCTAGTGAGTTTGCATCACGAAAAGCTAAGAAAATATATTTTGACAAGGTTCACAAAAAAAAAAAAAAAAAAAAAATTCAAATTGAAGGTCCTTGTAGAATTGTGGAGAGGGTCAAAGACTCCATGGTACCTTTTAATTTCACAAAATCTTATTTAGAACGCAAATACAAATTGCTCTAATTAGCGATTAATGAAATAATCGAAGGCCGTAAGTAATGTAATTGGTAATAGAGAACTCGAAATAACGCAAAGCACTTGCAGTTGGTACAAAAGTCCTATAGGCGAGGCACATATTCCAACTTAAAAGCAGAAGCATATAAGATATGCTTTTTTGAAAAAAAAAAGCAAAAAACTATATTAAAATGCAACTTATAAATAAGTTAAAAATGAAGATGTGAATGTAATTATAAATTAATAGCTAGAATGCCTTTTGTAAATGACATTTCAAAGGGACCATAACTCTTGGAAAAATAAGACACAACTACAGGAGGTAAATGGTATAGTTGTTTAGAAAGGAATTTGCAACACTACACCAAAACACAAAACGCAAAACTGGCACTGTTTTAAACAGTGCTTGACCGAATCTGACACGTTTTTTTTTTTTTTTTTGTTTTTTCAGTGTCAAATGTCAGGGATTCTATTTTTTTGGCACTGTTTAAACATGGGCCAGATTTTGTTCAAAGGGTACCAGATTTCAAAGATTTGGCACTCTTTTTTGGCTGTTGAAAATAGTGCCCGAAATGTGCCCCGTGTCAATATAGCTAGGCAACACGTGGTAACTTTCCCGCTCGTCACATGTCACATGTTGGGTCCATTAGTCTGGCACGCTCTTGGCACTGCTTTAAATAGTACCAGTTTTTAATTTAGTAAAAAAATATTAATTAAATATGGCACAGTTTTGGCCAGTGGTAGATTATTTTGTGAGAAGAAATAAATTTTGGCTGCATCATAGCACTAATATATAAAATAGCAATAGCACTTGTATGACAAATAACACTCACAACTACAAGTAGCAATCAATATAAAAAAAAAATCTCTAATAGAAGAGAAAAACCATAGCAATCCAATGTATAGTGCATACATGAAAGTAACTTACAAGTATACTTACAATCCAAAAAATGAATGAATAATACAGAAACCCAAATCAAAGTAATTTGCATAATTCAGACACTCATCCATAGATACTTACAACCACATGTACAATTTTCACAAAGAGACCGCATTGATGCATAAATATTAACTTTTAAATAGACAGGTTGACCAGAGGAAATCATGTAGCCGTCCTTGAATTTCATTGACTTGGAACGTTGGGCCCTGAGCTCTCCACTAACAATAACTAATAAGAGGAAATAGATCACAACTAGGTATCCAATTAAATGAGAAATTTTCCAAACAAACCTCGCATCCTTTTGCCCCACTTGCTTCAACCTTCATTTTGAACCATTAATATTCATTTTGGGAGCTAGGGTATTAGTATCAAAAGTGATCATCACAACTAAGGCTTCCTATTGGTGCCTCCATTTTCCATTTTGGTGTTCTCTAGCTCAAGTTTTGGCCTAGAGGAAGAAGAGGGTTTCTTAAGTTTCTTGTTCTTGGAAGCTCTATAACTTGCGTCGATCTTCTAATTTTTTTTTCCTCTTGGATTCTATTTCTTTTGCACGTTTCCTCTCTCATGAACAAAGGTAGATTTCATTGTCTTCGTTCACTATATCTCCTATCTCTATTTTGTGATTTGTTTTAAAAATGTTAGGGATTAAAACTTAAGAATAAATCTTGGTTTGCTCATCTCAAAGATTCTTATTGTGCAAACATTTATTTTTAGTTAAATTTTAAGTTTGCTCAGATGAGAATATTTGTTTAATTGTTGAATAATTGCCTAAATGAACTAAATGAACTACATGTTTATTTATTAAGTGCTCTTTATGCCTATTACTTGTTGCTCTTAGAAGTTCTAATGTGCATATGTTGATATTCCTATGAATTTGAAATCAAATGTTAGCATAATTAATGTTGAAGTAATTAGACTTTCCAAGTTATAACGAGCATGTTAATTATCGTTGGTGAATAAGGACATTTGCATTGATATCATTGAATTCACGTGCATTGTTACCAAGTGGGCACACCTCATAGCATAGCACAGTTGTATATGAGAAAATCCCAAAATGGGAATAAAAGATGTGCAAAATCTGGATGTGGGTTGTGTGTGAGGACAGAGTGGATGTACCAAAGAACATTCCAAACTCCAGCTAATTATATTCGCGACTATCTATCAAAAAGTTGGTATGCTACATTCCAAGTGGGGATGGCACACGATCCGGTAATGAGGCAAGTGATCAAGTATTCATGGCCCTAGGGCTCTTTAGTTGCATTGCATATGTGGCATTCATGGCACCACATGTTGTATTTTAGTTATGGGATGTATATTGAATCTCTACAGTGTTTTCTACAAAGTCGTCATGCTTAATGAATCTGTTAAACCACTTTGTTTTAGGTGACGTTGACAAGGGCAAGGCCCACGAGTAGGGGTGGCAATTCGGGTTAAACGTGTCATTTATCGGGTTGTGTGCTTTGGGTTTCATTTTTAGTTTCGAGTGCTATTCATCCATAATACAAACTAATTTTAATGTAATCATGTCATGTCGTGTTGTGTTTGGGTTGTGTCAAAAATTGTCACCCCTACCCACGAGTAGTCAACTCGGTGAACTCTTTTGAAGACATTCCTTGTGGAGTCTTGTTTTGAAAATGTATTCATTACATAGATGGAATTGAGGAACTTGTAATAGATGATAATTTAGAATCATGGACATTGAAAAAGATTACTAAGCTTACATGTTTATCTCCTCTTCTTTTGTATCCGACTCAAGCTATGTACATTGAATTCTCTACAATGCTCCACATGGCACCTATGTGGAATTTTCTCCACACAACCTTTTATCTATGTGGCTTTTTCTACTCTTGAAACCCTTCATTACGTTATCTTCTTCTCGCCTATCTGAATTGCTTCAAACGTCCCTTCCTTTCCCAGAATTGATCAATCAAACAACAACGCCTTTACCTCTTCCACATCCATCGAATAGCCACTGTTACTTGTATGGTGCATATTTTCTTTTCTCAAAATAGAAGAAACTAGAAACCCTATCAAAGCCCCCATATGACTTTGCTTCGATATGTATGCATAATGCGTCTTGCCTTGGCCGATGCTTTGGGAACTCATCAATTACTCCTACAATGTGAGTCTGTTCATCTCTTTCTCAAATCTTTTACATATGTTTCTGCTTATATTGATTTGAGCACATACATATCCATAGCTCTATGATTTCTCTGCCTAATTTTGTAGATTCTTTGTGTATTTGGTGATATTCTTTCATTCTATGGAATGCATTCAAACTGTTTGTTTTTTGTCCTAAGAGAGGTCTTTCCTTTATGGTCGGGTTATGGTGAGGCACTTTTGATGGGGGTTTTTTTATGTTTTAGACCAAAGCAAATGATATTTCTCTCTCTCTCTCTCTCTCTCTCTCTCTCTCTCTCTCTCTCTCTCTCTTTCTCATAGTCAATTTAGGATTAGGGATTGCGATTGTTTTTATCAAATTCCATCCTGTGTGTGGATATTCACATATATATGTATATATAATTAAATATCTATACAGGCTCGTCCTTACCAACTGTGGACTACCCAAGCTTCAAGCTTGTGATTATCAATGATGGTGGCGCGGGTATTTTTGTCATTTTTAGGTTCAATTTGTTTTAGAATTTTAAATTATATTGTCAATTTGATTCGCTTTTAAGAAAAGCTCTAGGGTATGGTTAAAACACTTGGTCAAATGTGATATAACTCCCTTTACAAAATAAACCAATTAATTTACTTCCAAAATTTTTTATGCCATACTAATATCTAACATTTTGATAAAATATTCCAACAATCCCCCACTTATTTTAACAAAATAATCAATAGACTAATTGGAAATACAGAATAACAATTTGTAGTGTCATGTATAAATAAAGGTGAACACCGTCTTGAACCTTTACATAGTGAAAAATATTTAAGGTATAAGAATCTTGAGTGACTGAGTCTTGAATTCAGATTCTTGTGTATACAACAAATGTTATTCACACATAACTTTTTTCATGGTGTAGTCTCAAAAAGCCAGCATGTTATGGCCTTGTGCTTTATCCAGGTGTCATAAATGCTCTAGAGAATTTGCCCAATCAATTCTCATAGGAAGCAGCCCCAACTTCTACATTCACTAGGTGAGTCTATCAAGAGTGCTCATACAATTGGGCACCTCGTCTATAAGGACCATAGAACTCATTAAGTGCATAAACTCAGCCTCCAAATTGCTATAGGATATCATGCTAATCATAAGCATGGGACAAGTAAAATGCATGATCCACCGCCAATTACTATGTGACTTATTCTTATCCTTTGAACCCGGTTCTTGGGATCTCCAGTTTATAGGTTGGGTTACTATCACATGTAATTTATTTATTAATGGGCTTAAGCCCCATACCTTTGAAGATGCCCCATAGCTTTTCTCTTGCCAAAGCTTTGGATAACAGGTTTGCGAGATTATCTCCAGACCTCACAAAATAAATAGTAACAGAACCCTCAGAAATAAATTCTCTCACAGTACAGTGCTTACGACGTATTTGTCATGATTTGCCATCGTAATATTGATTCGATACTCTCCTATGGTAGCAGTGTTGTCATAGTGTATCAAAGTAGATGTCACAGTTCTTGTAATTTTTATCTCCCAAATTACATTGGCCTCACCCAAATCTTTCATATCAAAATTAAGTGACAAGAAATTTTTGGTCTATTTTATAATCTCTAAAGTAGAACCAAAAATTTATAAATCATCCACATATAGACATATCATAACACATACTCCATCATTGTATTTATAATAAATACATTTGTCACTCTCATTAATTTTGAAACCATTTAAAATAATAGGTTGATCAAATTTTTCATGCCACTGTTTGGGTGCTTGTTTTAAACCATATAATGATTTAATTAGTTTATAAACTTTATTTTTATTATTCGGATCAGTAAAACCCTCAGGTCGATCTAAATAAATTTCCCCCTCTAATTCTCCATTTAAAAAGCTATTTTAACATCCATTTGATGAATATATAAATCATGAATAGCAACAACAGCTAATAAAACTCTAATAGAAGTAATACGAGAAGCTGGAGAATTTGTATAAAAAAGGTCGATATTTTCTTTTTGTTTAAACCCCTTAGCTTCTAATCCAGCTTCATTATTTTCAATGGAACCATCGAGTTTTAAGTTTCTTTTTAAGGACCCTTTTACTACCAAAAATTAGCTTCTGAAGAGGTAAGAGAATCCTCTAAACAAGAAGGATCTCCTTCTAAAGTAAATGTATAAAATAGGGTCCAATGTCTTTTGAGAACTTAGCTCTCTTACTTCTACGTGATTCAGATTCTATATCACAATCTCTATCATGCACCCTAGAATCAATGGGTCTAGAAGGGACGGAAATAGGATAGTGGGAACCCCCACTATCTCTTGATTTAAAAGGAAATCTATTTTCATAAAAATCAACATCAATAGAATAAAAAATAACATGATTTTTAATGTCTAAAAATCTATAAGCCTTATTATTAAAAGCATATCCCAAATATGCACATTCTATAGCTCTACTAGAAGTTTATGCCTCTTAGGATCAGGAAGTCTAACATATGCCAAACAACCCCAAACTCGAAAATAATTTAAATTTGGCTTTCTATTTTTCCAAAGCTCAAAAGGAGTAAATTTTGTTTTAGAGTGGGGAACTCTATTTAAAACATAACACACAGTCAATAAAGCCTCTCCCCAAAGGTCAGAGGGAGCTCCTGAACTCACAAGTAAAACAACTACAAGTTCTATGAAAGTCCTATTTTTACGTTCGACTACACCATTCATTTCAGGCGAATAAGGAGTTGTAGTTTCATGTACATGAGATTCTAAAAAGTTGCTAAATTCTCTTTCTCCATATTATGTGTCTCTATCGGTTCTAAGCCTTTTAATCTTTTTGTCAAATTGATTTTGAACTTCATTTGAAAAAGCCTTAAAAGCATCAAAAGTATCATTTTTATTTTTCAAAAGGTAAACATATGTGAATTTGGAAAAATCATCAATAAATGTGATAAAATATCTTTTTCCACCAAGTGTCAAAATTCCTTCAAATTCACACAAATCACTATGAATTAATTCTAGAAGTTCAGAATTTTTGGTGACACTTTATGTGGGGTTTTTGTAATTTTTGCTTGGCTACAAGAGATACAATGCTCAAATCCTTCATTATTCAAAACAGGAATTAATTCTAATTTACTCATATTGTCCACATATTTTTTTTATTTATATGTAGTCTAGCATGCCAAACATTCACAGACATAGACAAAATATAAGCAGAAGTAGAGCATTTATTAATATCAGAAACATTCAACTTAAACATACCCTTACATGCATACCCCTTCCCAACAAACATTCCAGACTTAGAAATTACAATTGATCACCCCCAAAAGATTGGCTAAAACCAACCTTATTAATTAAAAAACCAGAAACTAAATTTTTCCTAATCTCCGGAGTATATACATCCTTCAAAATCAACTTCTTCCTGGAGGTAAATTTTAGCTCCACATTGCCGATGCTAGAACCTTTGTAGTGTGAGAATCACCAAGCAATACAATTTCATTCTCCACAGGAGAGTAACTCTTGAACCGACCATGATTGTTACACACGTGCCTAGAGGCACCGGTATCAATCCACCATTCTTCGAAAACTATCATGGAATTTACTTCCGTAATCATAGCCACAAGTGGCTCTTCAGTCACATTAGCCTGAGGAGTAGACTGACGCTTTCGGCAATTCCGAGTAAGTGCCCGAGATGTCCACAAACATAACATCCATTTGGAATATTTTGTCTAGAAGGTGGTTCGTATTCTTTTTGAAGTGGTTCTGGCTTAGGTTTGGATCAAATTTTTTCTTTTGCCCAAAAGAATTTTTCTGCCCATTTTTATTTTTAAAATTTTTATGGGTTAGTTTCCAAACTTTATTTTTATTTTGTTGGGGGCTAACAGTATTAATTTTGGCAGACATAAAATTTTCTTCATTTTGGTCTTGCAGTCTAGATTCCTCCTCAATTCAGAGTCTCACAATTAGACTCTCCATAGAAAACTCTTTAGACTTGTGCCTTAAAGAGTTCCTAAAATCCTTCCAAGAGGGGGATAGTTTATCAATTAAAACTGCAACTTGAAATTGCTCATCTATTTTCATCCCCTCTGAAAAAATTTCATGAACTATTTTTTGAAGTTCATGGCACTGTAAGACTACCGATTTGTCGTCTGCCATTTGGTATTTTAAGTCACGACTTACAGCGTATTTTTTTGCTCCGACCTCTTCAGTGTAGTATTTCTTTTGAAGTGGATTCCAAACATCAGTAGCCATTAGCAACTCGGAATCGAAATCATAAAGCTTGTCTAAAAGTCCATTGAGGATATAATGTTTGTAGTTGAAATCAACAGCTTCCCAATTTTGTGCTTGATGAGATCTCGCAGGTTCTAGCAGATTCTAGTCCCTCGGGTTTGGTTCGTCAAGAACAAATGCAACCTTCAGCAAAGACATGTAAAACAATATCTTGGTCTTCCAGTACTTGAAGAATTGGCTTTCAAACTAGAAATGGCAGTTGTGACTGTTGTCACTGACAAAAGCAGTATGCTAATTGGCTTCCATGAGGCTAATAAACCTTAAAATTGTTATAAATTTATACTAAAAAAGCTTAAAAAATTGGAAACTGAATCAGTAACGGGCCAAAAGCACGGACCAGGTCACTCTCTTTAAGGTTGTTTTGCTCCTCCTCGATCTTCTCACTGGTGCATAAGATGGTGTGTCAACTACCAAGATACCATAGCCCAAATTAGTAACAATTTTTTGTCCAACTATATGCACTAAACTTGAATAGAAACGAACTACACCGATTGCTCAGGGACTATTCTGTATTGCCCTAATGTGACTTAGACAGAGAAGAAAAACTCAATACATAAAATAGTAGATGATGATGCCAAAAATTGGTAGAAGAATAAGAAGATTTAGACAAGAGAGATTTGAGTGTGGTTCGGCTCTGTTAATGAAGAGGCCTACATCCACTTGTGCGTCTGAGCGCTTGTACTAACAAATTGCCGGCGGTGACCTTTGGTGAGCCAACAAAGTGGGCGGCACTACTAGAGACCGGCTGGGTGTATGCGTATGAGTGTTGTATATTTCTACTCTATGGGTTAAGAATGTGATCCCCTTTAATGGGGGTGAATGGTCCCTTTTATAGGTGCAAGAGTCCACTTGTACAAGGTAAGTAAACTGCTTAGGAAGCACAATCTAATTACAATTGATTAACATAAATCATGGGAGTTTCCTAAGTGGATTAGGAAACAACTTGCCCTTTCCTTTAGCCTTCTAACTGAGATAGGAAACTGCTTGGACCCTCCTGGAGTGCGTCATGGAACATGCTCGGGCTGCGCCTATCATGGGGTGAACTTGCATCGTGCACCCGACCCTTGGGTCGATCCCGGGCAGTCCTAGATGGACCGCACGGGATGGTTGCGTGATCAGCACAATTACTGGATGACTCGACACTTCTTACTGAGATAGCGGAGGTTGACTTTGACTTGATATTTTTGTAAATATCAGTAGAGTACAAAAATTTTTGAATAACAGAAGAGCAACATGGAAGTGAAGTATTTTTGGTAGCTTTTATTTTGTGTATCCCCAAAAAGAAGTTGAAAAGACATTTGCTCACTTATATCTACCAAGAATTTATATATGTACATATATCCGTTGAAAATCAAATGGAGAAATAAAGTGGCCTCGTCCACTTATGGAGGAAAACGGCTATAGTGGTTAAAGACCAAGTCCGATAATATCTATATATATACACATGTAGACGTGGGTATGTAATATATGAAATACATATATCCAACCTAACTAAGTACACATTATCAGTAAGTTGGGAAAAGAATGGGCTCCACCACTTGGTTAAGAAAAGTTCTAGGGTATGGTTAAAACACTTGGTCAAATGTGATATAACTCCCTTTACAAAATAAATCAAGTTATTTACTTCCAAAATTTTTTGATACCATACTAATATATAATATTTTGATAAAATACTCCAACATATTCATATACATATATATAATTATATATGTGTGCAGGCTCTTCCTTACTGACTGTGGACTACCCAAGCTTCAAGCTTATGATTTTCGACGATGGTGGCACTGGCATTTTTGTCATTTTTATGTTCAATTTGTAATGGAATTTTAAATTATATTGTCGATTTGATTCACTTTTAGGTATTTTGCAATTTGGATCTGGTCTTCGATTTACAAAGTTTGATCTTTGGTTTTCCTCTCATTTTGACATTGATCTATTTGTATGCTGATTAAGGTAAAAGTACGTTTGTCAATGACATCTCACTGGAGAGTTTGAGAAGAAATACGAGCGTAAGCTTTCTGATATACGAATACAATTATATATATGTATATTGTATACGAGTATTAGTTATATGCCCACACATCAGGGCCGGTCCTGAGATTCCTAAAATTTTCCGGGGCCTCAAGCGAACTTTAAAAAAGGGCCCCTCTAGGCCTCTATACATAAAGTTTCTTAAGCACAAAAATTTTATAAGTGCAAAATAATTTCATTAAAATGAAAGGATAAGCAGTAAGGACATAGTTAAAGTGTTCCAATCAAGCTTACATCAAAGTAAATGTGACCGCCTGCATTTTGAGCTGCAAAAGTATCAATTAAAGGGTTCCAAGCAAGCTTCTCCAACAAATTTTTTTCAATTGATATCATAGCCAATCCATTCAATCTCTCTTGTGACATTGTCGACCGTAGATACGATTTGATCAACTTCAACTTTGAGAAACTTCTCTCAGCAGATGCGACAGTCACTGGTATAGTCAATATTACTCTATAAGCAATCCAAGCATTTGGAAAACAATAATCTAGCCTCTTTATAAAATTTAATACTTCAATTGCCTTTCTTATTCCTCTTGGTAAAGCTTCTCTTAAGATTTTGAGTTCTGAAAATATTTCTATCCCGTTAATATCAGAAACCATGTCATGCTTTAGGAGATGATATGCCCAAAATTACGGGCAGTTTCCTACTCAAGCTAGAAGACTAATGGAAAGTGCATCTAGTTCCTAATCCAATTGGGAAACCCCCACAATTAATGTCAATCAATCCTAATACAATTAGGAAACTTACTTGATTGGTGTCAATCACACCCTAATAGGATTATATTTCCTTATCCATGTACGAGTAGGTCTCTTACATCTATAAAAGAGACCACTCACCCCCCATGGAAACGGCCAACTCTTTAGTCTACACAGCACCTCTACAAAATTCACCATTATATGCATACACCCGGCCGGTATTACTGGTAGTGTCGCCCCTCTTTGTTGGCTCACCAGGCCCGCCGGTGATCTGCTAGTGAACGTGCTCAGACACACCCGTGGACGTAGGTACCTTCATTAACAGGGCCGAACCACATACAAAAAATAGTCTTTTACTCTCTCTCTCCTTAAATTGCTCTACTTTACTCTTACCAATTTTTGGCATCATCAGTTTGGCGCCGTCTGTGGGAAACGACAATTCTTCTCATCAACAAATTCTTGACTGATCAATATGCCACCAAAGAAGGGTAAGAAGGTTGCGCAACAGTCCGACCGGGATGATCCTTCGGCCCCGGCGTCGACTGCAGCAGTCCCGACATATGAGCAAATCATCGCAACCCTCACACAACTCTTGGAGGGCCAGCGTCAAATCCAGCAACAGATCGAAGCACTGCTAGCCCAGCAAAGCAATCCTCCAGTGGCCGGGAAACGACCCGGGAACATTACGCACGGTCGAGAACCGATCTTGACTAGACAACGGACCCGAGCCAACCCGTCCCATGTTGAGGATGCCAAAGACATCAACAGTGGGCGTGCTGCCCGAGAGGAAAGGCAGGAGCATATGGCCCGGGAATCAGTCCAGGGTCACTCGGTCAAGAGTCAAGTTGTCCCTAGGCGAACGGTTACCCGGAGTCATAGCCGAGCCCGATCCCAGAGGACAGCACCCTGCCATGAAGAAGCCTCTTCCACCAACCCGACCAGCTCCTCAGATACCGATCGGGAAGGAGAGGAAGCCCGAATCAAGAACTTATAGAAGCAGATCGTCGGAGTGGCCAAAAAGCTTGGTCAAAACCGTGTTCCGAATCAAGCCAATACCGCGACAGAGTCACCATTCTCCAGCCAGATCATGAGGTTCTCTATCCCGCGCGAATTTAAGCAGCCTCGGCTAGATTCATACAACGGCTCGGAAAGCCCGGTCGACCACGTCCGGACCTATAAGGCTCAGATGGCCCTAGCCACCAACTCCGATGAGCTACACTGCCTAGCCTTCCCCAGCACTTTGAAAGGCCCCGCCATGCAGTGGTTCTACTCCTTGGAGCCCCGATCGGTCTGCAGTTTCAAACAACTCAGCAAGCAGTTCATCAACCAGTTCGCTGGTATGCATGAGCGGCCAAAGCCAGACATGCAGCTACTGACAGTCAGACAACGGAATAATGAGTCCCTCAAGGAGTTCACCGACCGGTTCAACTAACAGAAGCTTCAAATCTGCAATTTGAACGAGACAATCGCCATCATAGCCTTCTGCTCGGGAGTTCAACACACCAAGTGCGTCGCGTCGTTCCACAGAAACCGACCGGAAACTTTGGTTGAGCTCTCTGAGAGGGTTGAAAAATATATTGACACTGAAGAGTTTCTGAAGACCAAATACACCGGGCAAGAAAGCAACGAGTCTTCCAGAAGTAAGCGAAAGCGAGATCAGCCCGGGAGTTCTTACAATTCTTCCAGTTCACAGAGGTCTGAGTCCGGCAATCCCGACCCGACCACCGGTTCACAGCATTCCGGGTCAGACAGCCCCGACCGGATCTCCAACTCACAACAGACATGGTTCGATAGTCCCGACCCAACCTCCAGTTCACATCGGTCAGGATCAAGCAGTTCCGGCTTTGCCTTCAGCACATAAAAATCAGGAGCCCGACGATCCTGATCCGACCCCCTGTCTCCATCATTCTAGATGAGCCCGACTACAACGGTACTTGCCTGATCACTACGTAAGGCTCCACCGATTGTCAGAGAGCTCATCCAAAGATCTCGGGCCTAACCCCGAGGCATATAAAAAGACCTCAGGCCTAACCCAGAGGCATCCAAAGACCTCGGGCCTAACCCCAAGGCATCTAAAAAGACCTTGGGCTTAACCCCGAGGCACGAAGAAGACCTCGGGCTCCGCACCCAGGCACTCAAAAGACCTCGGGCTCCGTACCCAGGCACTCAAAAGACCTCGGGCTCCGTACCCAGGCACTCAAGACCTCGGGGTCACGCCCGAGGCACCGGCTTCGCTTAGGTCCAACCGACGATGGAGGCAAACCTCCTAGGTGGCTGATGATGGCAAGCTTCAAAAGACCCTGCAACCACCATGTTCCAGGTCGGTTACCTACAGATCATAGCCTCTGTAAGACCCTCGTCTTAGCGAAAGCTTGGGGGGCAAGATGGCGTAATGAACTAAACAGGTAATCACACCGGGTATTTACAGGCCTCGAGAATAACCAAGTCAAAATCTTGGACAACCCGAGCACCTACAGTACTCAGAGACATTAACTCCACTTAGGTCCAGACCGACGATAGAGGTGACTAAAATCTCTTAGGTTGGCCGACGATAGAGGAGCAAAAGGACCCTAAAGCAACGTGATTTAGGTCGGCTCCACCAACATGGTCAAGCTCTTCTCCCAACAGTCTTGACAAAGGCTAACTGGGAGGAAGACAACCATCCTGGGGAGCTAACATAAAAAGGACCCTAGAGCAATACGCTTTAGGTCGGCTTTTTCAACATGGTAAAACTCTTCTACCCACAACCTTGACGAAGGTTCACGGGCAGAAGATAACTATCTTGGAGGCTAACTAAAGCAAAAAGACTCCGAAGTAGGCCGAGTCTCAACTCTCGGTCACTTCCCGAGCATTCAAAGACTCCGAATTAGGCCGGGTCTCAACTCCCGGTCAGTTCCCGAGCACCTAAAGGTCCTGAGCTAGGCAGGGTCTCAACTCTCAGCCAGTTCCCGAGGACTCACCAGGCTCAGAAGCCCCGAGGCAGCTTCCTCAAGCACTCAGACAGTGGCAAATGACATCAACTAATTTCCAAACTTGCCCCGATATAGAATCTGGCCAATCTTGGAAATGGGGGCAGCTGATACGCCCAAAATTACGGGCAGTTTCCTACTCAAGCTAGAAGACTAATGGAAAGTGCATCTAGTTCCTAATCCAATTGGGAAACCCCCACAATTAATGTCAATCAATCCTAATACAATTAGGAAACTTACTTGATTGGTGTCAATCACACCCTAATAGGATTATATTTCCTTATCCATGTACGAGTAGGTCTCTTACATCTATAAAAGAGACCACTCACCCCCCATGGAAACGGCCAACTCTTTAGTCTACACAGCACCTCTACAAAATTCACCATTATATGCATACACCCGGCCGGTATTACTGGTAGTGTCGCCCCTCTTTATTGGCTCACCAGGCCTGCCGGTGATCTGCTAGTGAACGTGCTCAGACACACCCGTGGACGTAGGTACCTTCATTAACAGGGCCGAACCACATACAAAAAATAGTCTTTTACTCTCTCTCTCTCCTTAAATTGCTCTACTTTACTCTTACCAATTTTTGGCATCATCAGGAGATCTTCAAGGTTAATACATGAACACTTCAAACTATCATTATCTGCAGACTTCAACCTCTCCAAATTAAACAAGAATCCAAAAGCATCGTCATATTGTTGAAATTGTTCAAATCTACTCTTGAGTGAAGAAAGGGCTTGATCAACTATGTACATGAAGTAATTGACTCTAAATGATTCTTCGTCTGATTGTGTCATCTCTTCACTACCACTCTCATCAAATTGTTTCTTTCTACGAATGACACGCCGTTCATGAAAAATAGGTTCAACTTCCATTCTAATTGCAATCTCTTTAGCCTCAATCATAGCTTCTTCAAATCCATTTTCTCTATATCTTTCAAAAAAAACAAATGAGTCCTCTTAATAGATCTATAGCAACATCAATCTGCATGTCCTCTGTTTGCATGATTTTGCTTATTTTGTTAACAGCATTCAATATTTCAAGCCAAATAACCATGCCAAGTAAGAACTCAAAATTCTCAATATCATATGTTGCTAAGCTCTCAGCATCACTCTTTGTCTTGGGATCTTCACTGGTAGTTGCTAAGTGAATCAAAGCTTCTCTTATATCTGGAGCTTGAAATCTTATTGCTTTAACACTTTCAACTTGACCTTCCCAACGAGTTTGTGATGGTGGCTTAAGTGTTAAACCTTTAACATGATCTGTGAGAACTTTCCACCGCTTTGTAGATGATGAAAACAATGAATACATGCGTTGTACCACTCCAAAAAAAGATGAAGCTTTAGAACAAGATTTTGCCATATCACAAAGTACAAGATTAAGACTATGACAACCACAAGGCATGTAAAATGCTCTAGGATTTATCTCTAATAATCTTTTTTGTACACCTTTGTTTTTCCCTTTCATATTAGAACCGTTATCATACCCTTGTCCTCTTACATCACCAATGTCAAGTTCAAGAGCTTTCAAAACATTTACAAGTTCACCAAATAGTCCTTGTCTCGACGTATCATCCACCTTTAAAAATCCTAAAAAGAACTCCTCTACACTTAATGGACTTGTTGAAATATTCACACATCTTAATATAAGTAACATTTGCTCTTCATGGCTTGCATCCGGAGTACAATCAAGAATAACTGAAAAGTATTTCGCTTCTTTAACCCATTTAATGATTACACATTTGATCTCATCCGATATCCTAAGAATAAATTCATTTTGAATTTTGTGACTAAGATAATGATAGCGAACTTATTTCTCTTGAACTCGACGAGCATGCTCTTTCATTATTGGATCAAATTCGGCAATCATTTCAATTATGCTTAAAAAGTTCCCATTATTTTCTTCATAAAGCTTCTCATTTACCCCACGGAAAGCCAAACTATTTTTAGCAAGTGTTTTCACAACAACAACTATTCTCAATAATGCTTGTCTCCAATGTTCTCTATCTTTGTTGATTTGTTCTTCAACACTTTTATCGATGGTTGCATTTTGTCGTAATCTAGCTTCCAATTCAATCCAATTCCTCATGTTAGTAATGTGTTCACTACTAGTTTCATGACTTTTAAGCCCGCCACTAAGATTTTTCCAATCTCTGGCTCCTTCATTTGCCAATTGAGTTTTGTTTGCATCATTTTTGAACAACTTACAACAAAAACAAAAGACCCGGTCCAAAATACTTGAATAGATAAGCCATTTTCTATCAGGCTTTTCACCGTTTGGTAAAAGACGGTTGTAATATGTAGAAGAGAAATGCCTCCTACCTGAATCCCTAGGAAAATCATGTTTATCATATCTTTTAGGACCTCTTTCAACTAATAAATCTCTAAACCTTTGATCAATCTTTTTCCAATTTCCTGGATCGTTGATGTTCTAAGGAACTCTTTCAACATCTTCAGGTTCATTCACATTTTCTTCATTTAACAAATCTTCAAGTTCATTGAAATTTTGTTCATTTACAACATCTTCATGTTCATTTACAGTTTCTTCAGGTGCATTCACATCTCCATGTTCATTTACAATTTCTTCAGGTGCATTGACATTTTCATGTTCATTTACAATTTTTTCAGGTGCATTTACATTTTCATGTTCATTCACAATTTCTTCAGGTTCATTCACATTTTCAGGTGCATTCATATTTTCATGTTCGTTTACAATTTCTTCAGGTGCATTCACATTTTCATGTTCATTCACAATTTCTTCAGGTGCATTCACATTTTCTCCACTTTGTATATTCGTTTTAAAAAACTTATGAATAGCCCGTTTTTGAGATTCAATAAATTCTTCTTCCCTCTTTTTTCTCTTCCTTTTTTCATTCCCAGATTCATATCTTTTCATACCTTGATAAACAAAGACATAAAAAAAAAAGTCACAACAATTGGTCACAGTCACAGTCATAGGCAAAATGAACAAAATGCTCACACAGGATAAACAATTAAATGGTCAAAGGCAAAAAGAAAAAATTCTCAAAAGATGGTATTAAATTGCTCACTGGCAAAAAAAGCCTTATATTCTACGGTTACCTGCTCGGTGATGCAGATTGAAGGCTGAAGCTGATGCTCAGATGCTTCACCGGACTGCTCAAATATTCAATACTTGAGTTCAATCAACAATTCTGAGTTCTGAAATTTCATTAAAAGAAGATTTTAGGAAGAAATTATAAGAAAATATAAGGAAAAAAAAAAAGTTAGGTTTCACTTTGAAATTTTGAACTTCAATACTCACCACCAAATACAGTCTGACAGAGAGAGATGGACTTCAATCAACACTTTTGAGTTCTGAAAATTTCATTAAAATTAGATTTTAGGATGAAATTATAAGAAAAGATAAGAAAAAAAAAATTTTGGGTTCATTTTGAAATTTTGAACTTCAATACTCACCACCAAATAGAGTCTGACAGAGAGAGTTGGACTTCAATCAACACTTTTGAGTTCTGAAAATTTTATTAAAAGAAGATTTTAGGAAGAAATTATAAGAAAAGTTAAGGAAAAAAAAAGTTAGGGTTCACTTTGAAATTTTGAACTTCAATACTCACCACCAAATAGAGTCTGACAGAGAGAGTTGGACTTCAATCAACACTTTTGAGTTCTGAAAATTTCATTAAAAGAAGATTTTAGGAACAAATTATAATAAAAGATAAGAAAAAAAAAGTTAGGGTTCACTTTGAAATTTTGAACTTCAATACTCACCACCAAATTCTGAATGAGTTCAATAGCTTCAATCAAAGTCAGTATTGATTCAAATCTGAAGAAAAAGAAGACTTTGAAAGAAAATCAAGAAATTAGAAGAAATCTTACAAAAGATAAGAAAAAAAAAATTAGGGTTCAATACAACACAATACTCACCTTCACCACACCATGACCAACCAGTGGAGTGATCAATCTTTTGAAGGGACTGACTAGGGAGATGAGAGATGGCCGAGAGACAGTCTGACAGAGAGAGTTGGAGAGACGATGGGAGAGGGAGAGAGTCAGAGTGAGAGACGATGGAAGAGGCCCAAGAGGGAGAGGACTGGAGGTGTAATATGTGAGTTAAAAGTTCTCTCTCTTAGTTCTAAGTATAGGTAACAAAAAAAAAACATCTGAGGCCCAAGGCAGCCGCCTGGGCTGCTTGGCCCAAGGGCCGGCCTTGCCACACATATAGATAGAGGCATTGGGACCTAGATTGAATGGATAAAAGTTTTTGATTTGCAGCAACAATTTGGTATTGAATTACATCCGTTGGCTTCTCAGATTTGCTCCATAAAAATATGGCAAATTACTTGCCATTGGTATGACAAATTTATGCAGCATGTGTGCATGTATAGTATATAGAAATTACGTGTAGATTAGTTGAAAAATGTAACAACCTGTAATTTCATTTAATTTCTAAATGCATTTCTATATTTATTTTAATTTGTATCACTTGCTTTTATTTTGCTAGCTATTCTTTTATTGGGGTCAAACGGGAATTTTTATATATTCAAGAAATACCTGTGTTATGCTTTAACAACTGAATTTTCATAGACTGGTAATGCCTGAGATGAGTTTTAAAACTGTATTTTCAAAACGATGAAAATAATTTCTTTGGACTCAAACTGTATTTTTATAAAGCCAAAAAAATATTTCTTACGTTAATATAATTTTTTGTATTTTTGTGGTGATCACCGCACCGCGAAAATACCAGTTGATGTAACGAAAACTGTCCGCGTCGCGTTGAACTCCCACAGATTAGGATTCCCCGTCCAATTAGATTTGACACTTGCTTTACTTCATTTAATACTTGTAATGATTGGTTAAGCTTGTTTGGATAATGCAGTTGTGAAGGTGTATTTGTAGCCATAAGTTGTTTTCCCAAACATCTAATTAGATTCCTAGACAACTTGATTTTACTTTGTTTGGGAGTGTTAATTTAGTGTGTGTTAGCTTGTGCCTAAAAGCTAAAATTGCCAAACAACTTATGTGTAACCCCTAGTTCTATTACTTGACCCCTATCAGTTGTACTACATATTATATACGTATGTATTTATGTGCTCATTGTATGTATATAGGATTATGTTAGAAATTTGAAAACAAAACCAATTTGTAGAGTATGAGAGAATGAACTTGGAGCACAAGTTCTCCATTTAAAATTCTATATAACACACACATCTCACATTCTGGGGAATTTTACAAGCAATTTATAGAGAGAGTTGCAGAGAGTTTACCTACAGAATTTTGTAGAGAGAAAAAGCTTGAGTCCCCATAGCCATAGCTTGAATTGGGTTTCTTGATTTGAAGTTCTTTCTCAACAAGTTCTCTATCTTCCTATTACAGTGAGTATTTTAAACTCACTTTGAATTTAATAGATACTTTGTTTACTATCAGTATTGCTTAATTGATGAAACACCATTGCTAATTTCTTCAATGGAGTTCATAGCTTGAAAACATATTTTTTTCAAACTTAACCAAAATTCATTTTTAGAGATGATTATGAAAGATATCAGCCTATAGAAGATGTGGTTAAAGTTATAGACCTTAATTCATTTGTATCGTGACGTATATTAAAAACAAAGTGTTGTCACCTCTCGATTTTTAGCAAAATCCGAGAGCTACGTTTCGATTCGTGTTAAATCGATTCCATATTGGTAATCTTTGCGGAAAAATGAAGAGAACCATATACTATACTACATGTTTACAATCGGATTTCAAAATGGGTTAAAAGGACCCTTAAAACTGAAACAGGGGAACAAAACGAAGAAGATGAAGTTTCTGCAGTAACTCACGCGTGCGACCAGCGCTAGCGGCCGGCGCGTGCGACCTGTGTAATTTCTGACAGTTTGGAAATTTTAAAAGAAATTCAAAAAAGTGGCATATCGCGCGAGCGGCCTGAGCAAGGGACCCATTGAACGAGCGGCCTGTGCGAGCGACTTGGCCTTTTCTAATTTTTGTCTGTTTTTTGTTAAGGAACTGTTTGGAAGAAGTTTTAAAGGTTTTTAAAGTACTATTTGGGAACTAGAACATAATCCTATTTGTAATGTTTTGTTTAAAAAGGGGTTGATTAAAGACTTGATTATTCTTGCACGTATGTTGTTATTTATTTTTCAGTAATTTACATTTTTGATATGAAGTTATGAGGCATACATGTGAGTCAAGTTTACATGCATGGTGAGTAACAGTCAGTGGAATAGAGTAAGTGGATGAGGTTGTGTGTTGGACACTCCCTGGTACTGGTGTACTATAGTATGATGTTCTGAGAATGCGGTTTAGAGTATCTTTGAAATGTGACGGTGATAAATTTGGACACTCCTTGGCACTCATGGTAGTACTAAAGTGTGTGACGCTGACTTAGACACTCTCTGGCACCTGTGGTAGTGCTATAGTACAGCCTGTTGGACATTTGCTGGCATCTGTGGTATGTGTGAGGAAAATTGGACACTCCCTGGTACCCGTGTATTAAAGTGTGAGGTAAACTGGACATTCCCTAGTAACCCTGTATTATAGTGTGGTCACCTTAGTATTTCAAGATACCGGAGCAAGAAAGTTGGATGATGTGTTGTCGAGAGAAAAGAGTCGGTGAGGAGAGATTGGTTGCATTGTTCCATGCACGGTCACATGTTTTATTGATTGAGGATTATGATAATTTCTTTACTATTTTACAATTTATATTCATTACTATATTCCTATTATGTGGAATGATGAACCTGTGAGACAAGAATAGTAAGTGAGTATGTTTTATATTACAAGCATATGTTTTTACACCAGCTTCATGAAGCTGACGGTGTGGATGCGCCTTGGACATTCGTGTCTAGGATTTTCAGGTTATGACTAGGCTGGACAATATGACTATGCAAATTGAGAACAGCTACTTTTGAAGAGAAACTATTTAGATACTGCTTTAGTTGATGAACTGAACTTGTTATTTGGATTAATGTAATAGATATTATGTTGTTACAAGGCGGGTTGTACCTTTAGATGATCACATGCTGTAATAATTATTAACTTAGAAAAATTTTGTAAGCCTTGATTGCTCTTACTCTGATTTAAATTATTATATTGTTCGACATTTGGAACGGAATCTATCCTTCAAACTGTCGCGACCTATTGGGTCCATGAAGGAAATTAAATGATTTCCCTATTTATGCTACGTCGGGGCATAACAAAAAAGTTGATCTTCCAGATGCTTATTTTTGAGTTTGCGTCTTTCAGTTTGAAACTGCAGTAGTGGAAGTACTCTCGAGTTTGAGATCCGGGAAGGACCCTGCACGTTCACTTGAGGTGGGTTGCTTTAATTTTTATTTTTGAGGGTTTGAGTCCCTTTTTCTCTCTCCCTAACTCTCTTTGTTTACATTAATTGAAATTAATTGCTTCGTGTTTGTGATTGTATGTGATGAATGCCATTTTATTCCAATTCCCTTGGATTCAAAAAATTTGCAATTGGAATTGTTAAATTATGTGTTTTGTTGTCACTTAGTTGGATCTCGGAATCATAAATACTTCTTGCGTGACAAAAGATTATGCCTACAACAAACCATTGAAAGTGATGGGGTGAGGAGCTTTATTCACTTTTCATATTTATCAGTAAAAGTATATACTTATAAGAGTTATTACAAAACTTTTCAATTAGACATCCAAAAAAGACGTGCAATAATGAAAGATTTATTGGCTGAAGTTTGACGATGATACTCTTTCAGATTAGTCAATTTGGTATTGATAGACAAATAAAAGGACTTCATGCTTTCATGTTTTGTGGTATCAGTTGAAAATTTGGGCTGTAACATTCTTGTCAATGGAAGGACTCCATGTAATACCCGTAAAATTCCTGTGATTTATAAAAGGGACACGTATTTTTGTTCGTATTAATTCCAGCATTTTAAATTCTTAATTCCAGAACCTGTTTCTATACGTATGCGGATTCACATTATTAATTTCTCGGACTGTAAATTTCAAACCCGGACTGTCTGGTACGCAAACCCGTAAAATCTGTCCGAGAAATGGACTGGGTTGCACGTAGAATTGAGCGACGACTATCCCTACAAAATTGGAAGCTTAGGTACCATAGGAATCTTTCCTTATTTGGAAATGTACTAGCCTAGCTCCCTTGGACCCATGGGTACTTAACAACTTTACCCGAGCCTTTCCCCCTCAAACTGCCGGGCTTAACCCACACATCCCACCGCCGGCACACATCCCACCTCCCCTCAGATCATCCCTCTCAATCAGTCTATCACCATGACTTTAAACAGATTTGCATATCTGTTATATAGGTGTATAAGTATATGTGTGATTGTGTATAAATACACTGGGGTCTTTGAGAGAGAGAGGACCACCGAGAATTAGAGAGAGAGTAAGAGAACTACACACACCCTCCCATTTCCCTCTACCTCCCCATCACACACACACACGGACCAAAGAAGTAGAGAAGAAGGAGACGCAGACAGAAGGAGAAAGAGAGAGAGAATCACCGGAGTTAGAGGAAGAAAAGGAGACCCGAGACCTCACAGGTAAACCCTCACTCCCTAGTACATTTCTGCATACTCGCACCCCCTCACACTCGCGCACAGACCCTACACACGCGCCCAAACAGAGCCTAAGCTATCTGAAAACCCAAAACCACCATTATAAGCACCTCACCGGAGCTTTATTTTTAAAACATGACCAAGCCTTCTTTTCTTTACACCAAACAGACCCTAAAGATCCCTACATACTCCCCTTAGAACAGCTTTTGAATTGGGAGAAGTTTAGTGGACCATGCAGTCCATTATTCCCGAAAAACACGAAAAAAATAATTGATTTGTAGGACCATAAAACGAATAAGCCGTGAACCCAGCTCCTAGTATGTGATTAAGGGTCCCAAACCGGTCATTTTCCCGTTGGAATCATCAATTTTCATGAAGGAATGACAGAGATATGAGGCCTGGAAGTTTTCCGGCGAAAACGAGCTCGCCGGCGGCAGACTGGCCTCACCGGAGAAGACGCGACCCGTTTAGGGTTCGAGTTATATCGTTTACCCGATCGGGTCGAGTCTCGGGTTAGCATGAGTGAGTATATGGACTTGGGTAATAAGTATGGGCCGGGTGGTTTTAATTAATGGGTTTTCCAACTTATGCAAAACGACGCCGTTTCGGGTCGGTTCGGATTTGGATCCTATATGGGTCGGTTTGTATTGTGTGTATATATGAGTTCGGGTATGATTCGAATTAGGTTCGGGTTTAATCATAAATAGGTTAATGGGTAGAGTTAAATTGTTAGTAAATACGGACTATCCGTATTAGTTCGGGTTCGGGTAGGTTTTGACCCGCGAGTTTGATCATGGACTCTTCTGAGTCTTTAAATGGGTAACCCGTTAAGTTTGGGTCGGGTCAAGTTGACCCGCGGGTCTGAGAATATTATTATTAATGTTTAATTATTCTGTTAGTCTTAATTATGGTTTCATTAATCTGTTTTTAATGGTTAATTATTCTGTAAATCCCCATTTAATGTTTTAAATTCTGTTTTAGTAATTTTTAATATATATTAATCAAGATTAGTATATAAATATATTATTTATAATATATTTTGTATTAATAAGTAAATATAAATATGTATAAATGATTTTAAATTGTTTTAAAAATCTACTATAGCTTTAATAATACTATAAACTATATTTTAATAAATTGTAGTATTATTTTTGGTAATAACCTTATATTAGGATAATATGAATTATCATTATATGTTATACTTATTATTTATTGGTTTAAATAAATAATAAGTAAATATTTTAAATTAAAATAATTAGGTAATAAATACCTAATGACCCTTTTCGAGTATAGGAAAATCATATTGAATTTTTCTACGGTCTAGTACCTCTATATTGTAAATTATTATTTACGAGACCCTAGTTTTAATATTTTAATAATTATTAATTACTTATAAAGTATCTGTTTGGTTATATTTTAATATACTAAACGAGCCCCGAAAATTATGAAATAATACTACTAGTCTATTTTAAGGCCTAGTGTGTAATAAAATATTTATAAGGGCTAAATATCTCCCTAAATCATATTTTATAATTATGGGACCCCGCAGTCTATTATTAGACGTTTTTAAACTTCAGAAATTCGTAATAAATAAACCGTAGCTCAGAAAAATACGCGGTCAGTTCCTAGAGTCTTAGAATAATGTCTAGAACATCCCCTTAAAGCTTGGAGACTTTTCGACACGGTCAAAAATACAGCTTATCTTTAGGGCCCAAACTGGTATAGAAAATCCAACCTTTTATGCGACAGACTCCGATTTGAGTCTAGTCAATGGCATTGGACTCAGAATGATGTCTAGATCATCATGTTGAGGTTTAGGAACCCACCCGGCACAATTACCATTATGCCCTTGGTTCTAATGCGCTTATTAATCACCGTTCCATGTATTTATATACTTTGTAGGAACCGCTACGCTTGTTTTTACGCAACCGCTTCGAGGTGAGTCGTCCTAACTCACTTGGTATATTATAGAATTATTCTTTGATCATATATGTATGCCCAGTACGTCCTGCGTGGACGATACTGATAAATATTAGTATTATAAATGTTGAGATTGTTTCTTATATATTGAATGCATGTTAGTTAGCTATACTTCATGCTTAGTTAATATTCGTTGATATTCTTGCTTATCATGATTTCACGTTTATACAGTCACATGAACATTCATATGAACATAGTTGAGTCATGATGTCTATATTGACGTCCGCATGGTTAGTCACGGGAACTAACCCAGTCATATTGTTATACATGTTGAGTGGACCGTAGTGGTCCGAGTGGTACAGTCAAGTAAATGGGAACAACGATGAAACTGCTATAGGGCCCTGCTAGGCGACGATAGCCAGAGTTTCCATTGAAATCATTGAAGTAATGCATGAATTGATGATTGATACGCTACAGGGCCCTATTAGGCGACGATAGCAATGTATCCATCAGAATACAATAGTTACCTTTCAAATGCTATAGGGCCCTGCTAGGCGACGATAGCGCTGTAACTATTCTATTCTCCCGGCAAGGTCATGAGGACCTAAGAGTCCAATGATTACACTCTTTTTAAAAACAAAACTGCTATAGGGCCCTGCTAGGCGACGATAGCCAGAGTTTCCATTGAAATCATTGAAGTAATGCATGAATTGATGATTGATACGCTACAGGGCCCTATTAGGCGACGATAGCAATGTATCCATCAGAATACAATAGTTACCTTTCAAATGCTATAGGGCCCTGCTAGGCGACGATAGCGCTGTAACTATTCTATTCTCCCGGCAAGGTCATGAGGACCTAAGAGTCCAATGATTACACTCTTTTTAAAAACAAAACTGCTATAGGGCCCTGCTAGGCGACGATAGCAACGTAATCATTCTACTCTGAGCTAACGGCGTTGCACTGGTAATGTAACAAGTCACATGAGTCAGTTGTGGTGTTCATGATCGAGTTAAAGTCGAATATATCGATAATGCATTATGTCATCATTCTACATGTCATATACTCATTAATGTGGTTTCAAGATATGTTGTACTTGTATATCCTTACATGTATTAGGAGTGATCGGTTAAGACGTTCTCACTTAGCTTCAAAAGCTAACGGCTCCTTCCCTGCCCTGGACTTTTTACGTCTAGGTTATGATGAGAAGAACTATCAAGGTAACAATGAAGATGAATATCACTATCCTCAGAATGGGAATTATCAGGAAGACGATCCTGAGACAGACTATCAGGAAGAGCTTGATAACGAGGGTTATGGGTTTGCCAGTTAGAAGGAGGACCCTGGCCTACTTCCGCATTAAGACTTCTCTTATGTTTTAACTATCTTTTGGTTGATGTAATATTTAAGTGGCGTAGATCGCCCAAACTTATATTTTGTGGTTTCATTTGGAACTTCTGTAATAGCCTAAGTAGCAAAATACTCTAAGTTCCCCCATGAATACCATTAGACGCTTTTGCAAATTTCTTACTCTGATCTATATATATTTTGTTAGTATGTTGCACGGACAGGTTAGTTTTATGTAACTCGTCATTCCCTACGGGTCCAGAAAGGAAATTTTAAAATTTCCCTATTTTTGGCTACTCCGGGGCGTGACAGGATTTTTGGTATCAGAGCTCTAGGTTTAGTTGTGCTCGCTGACTGTCCGACACCCTTAAGTTAAGAACCTTAAGATACCTTAGAAGACGACAACCAATACTAAAATAGTCTTTCTGTCCAACAGGTAGTATGGAGAATTACCAAGGAGCTTTTCCCCAAGGTTTATTTTGCTTTGGTGCTGTTTTTTGCCACCAGACTTGCAAGAGAATAGGAAAGTTAATGAAACGCCTATTCCTTATGAAGAAGGTTTCCCCAACCATGCGTCATATTGTTGTAGCACCCCGCTTGGTGCCAATAGAGGTGGATGGGAACTTCTGATATTTCTAACAACCCCGTGACCATCAGCTTAGAAGAGGCACAGGCAGAAATCACTTCCCTAGAGACCCCTGTTAGTCCAATAAGCAGTTCTGAAGACGAAGAAATAGAGATGTACCTAGCCGATGAGGACCTCATTGAGAAGGGAACGTTGTACACGTATGACCCTGACTGGCCGATAGGGTGGGACAATGAGAGATGGATGTCATTCACCCCGCCCGAAGAGATGGACATCTCCGAGGAATTCACACAACTAGAAGATTAGCACGCCTTAGTCAGCTTATTTTTGTATTAATGATGTATTGGGATTATGTCACGCCCCGGAACGGCATAAATAGAGAAAAATAAATTTCCTTTATGGGTCCATAGGGAATGACGGGTGAAGTCACATGATTGTCCACACCACGCAGTACTAAGCAACAAGAAGTAATAGCGTAACAACAATGAAGTCTAGGTTCTAATCACAAAGCAACATAAAGTCAACAGAAGTTACTAAATGTTACATATCAGAGTCTCGAATCAAATATAAGGCAGCGGAAGTACAAATGCCAAGGCAACATATGCCTGACTACAAAAAGATTCTAAAACGGTAAAGACAACTAGCTGCAATTCTAGTCTAGTCTTCAGTTGGCATATGGGTAGTCCTCGGCGTAGTAGTCTTCTTCGGTCTGACCTCCGTCGGGGAAATTCTCCACAGGTACTCCGTCACCGGCATAGTAGTCTTCTCCTGCAGGCCTTTCACCTGTATAGTCATAACCAGGATGCGCTGGAACGTGGAAATGTCCAGCGGCATAAACGCCGTCAGCTTAACGAAAGCCGAGTGAGTTAGATACTAACAGGGTATCGACTATTGAAGTTATTACAAGTTATAAACCGTAACCAAATTAGAATTCAGTAAGGGTAACTCCTTTAATCGACCAATGATCCGATTACTGACGTTTTACTCATTTAAGACCGATAACGCGTCTTGATAGGGGAAACAGACTCGACAGTAGTTCAACTCTATAACGCACCATTGCTCATCCACCGCTTTTAAGAACATATGCACAGTTCACCGCATGTCATGGATACCACGTTAGTCCATCCCCCGCTTTTAAGAACATATGCACAGTCCACCGCATGTCAGGGATATAACGCTTTAAACAACAGTACATCATTCTATGCCACGACTTAGCGACGTCTACCAGTGATCACGGTCCACCGCATGTCATAGACACCTTCGTCTGTCTACCGCTTTTAAGAACATATGATTAGATCATCTGGCTATCTTAGGGCAAATGGTCCGGTTCACCGCAAGTCATAGACACCTTCGTCTGTCTACCGCTTTTAAGAACATATGATCGACCAAAGCCCGCCCACACAAGATTCCCGAATCTTAGCAAACCTACTTAAGTTCAACTCTATTACCGATACATGACAATCCCAATGTGGCCCGACTACTTTGAATGAAATGAACGTTAACTCCAAAGGATTCACAACTATTCCGTTATCTAACATTATAAACATTATTCGATAGTCTTGTTATTACTACGATCCTATGCTGCATTAACTCATTATCATGTCTGTATTACAATAATAAAGCATGCTGGGAAATACTGAACAGTAAATAAACAACTAAACAGTTATTACATTAACTAAACAAGTAAAACAGTAAACTGTAACTTCCAATCGATTGATATAGATGTCAATCGATTGGTATAAAAGTAGTGTCAATCGATTGGAAGAGAGTTCAATCGATTGGATCACAATCCATGTCAATCGATCGTATAAAATGTAAATCGATTGAGACATGAAAGATGTCAATCGATTGATATAGTGTCAATCGATTGACACTTCGTCTTCTTCGCAGAGAAGACTGCCCAGCAACATATAAACGGGAAACATGGTTTCTTCTCCATTTCTTCATTCAAAACATGTCCTAACATCAATATCAAGTTACCAAGTGAGTTTAGAACTCACCTTAGGCGTTAAGGGTGTGTTTGGGAATGCTTTGAAGCTTGAGCTTCAATGGTGGTCTTCCTCTTCTCTCTTTCCTCTGCTCTCTGCCTTCTCTCTTTTCTTTCCCCTTCTTTCTGGTCTTCTTCTTCTTCTTCTTCTTCTCGTCTCAGTCCATCTCTGTGTGTGTGTGAGTGTATGTATGTATATATGTGAGTATATATATATATATGAGTGTATATATATAACACACACACAAAACCCTCCCCTTTACTCTCTCTGATTTCTGTAAACAGAAATACGCCCAAAATGGGCTGGTATATATAGAGGAAAGGTGTTCACGTGGCTTCTCCCCAGCCAGAGCAAAAGAATCTGCCCAGCTGCCTCCAATCGATTGACATAAGTGTCAATCGATTGATACAATCAATCGATTGAGATAAAGATCAATCGATTGGTATCCAAAGCAAGTCAATCGATTGGTATACTTGCCAATCGATTGGTATCCAAATTATACCAAGGGTAAGGCCAAGCTCATACAAGTATTAAAAGAAACATACAATGTCTTAGTTATATAATACATTACAAGAATACAGGCTATTACATCATCCACCACTCATAAAAGATTTCGTCCCCGAAATCCAAAATAAACTGGGTTAAAACAAAAATGGAAACTTCTCTCGCATCTCCGACTCCAGCTCCCATGAAGCTTCTCCTTCGTCGTGGTGCTTCCACTGAACCTTCACTAGCGGAATATCCTTGTTTCTGAGCTTCTTCACTCCTCGGTCTAGAATACGCACTGGTCCTTCATTGTAGGTCACGTTCTCGTTCACCTCGATATCTTCAAAACTGATCTCGTGCGCTGGGTTGTGGGCACACTTCCTCAACATGCTGATGTGGAAAACGTTGTGCACTCCTGACATCTTTGGCGGCAACGCAAGTCGATAAGCAACCTTCCCAACACGTTCTAGGATCTCGAACGGTCCGATGAATCGCGGCGATAGCTTGCCTCTTTTCTGTCCGAATCTGACGATACCTCGAACTGGCGAGACTTTAAGTAGCACATGATCTCCAACTACAAACTCTAGATCTTTCCGTCGCTTGTCGGCATAGCTCTTGTGTCTGGATTGCGCTGTCTTCATCTTTTCTCGTACAATCTGGATCTTCTCGTTGGTTTCTCGAATCATCTCGGGTCCAAGTAGTTGAGTATCTCCGACTTCGGCCCAACACATCGGCGATCGGCAGGGTCTTCCATACAAGGCTTCAAACGGCGCCATCCCTATGCTCGTGTGGTAGCTGTTGTTGTAGGCAAACTTGATCAAAGGTAGATGCTTCTCCCATGAACTCTCGAATTCAATGACACAGGCTCGCAACATATCCTCCATCACTTGATTGACTCGTTCTGTCTGACCGTCTGTCTGTGGATGAAAGGCTGAACTCAAATTTAATGAAGTTCCCATTGCTGTCTGAAGGCTCTTCCAGAATTCTGCGGTAAAGCGTGAATCTCGATCCGAAACTATTGAGACGGGTACACCGTGCAGTCGCACTACTTGCTCTAGATACATCCGGCTCAATCTTTCAACAGGGTGCGTCATGCTGTAGGCGATAAAATGTGCTGACTTGGTGAGTTGATCTACTATTACCCAAATAGCGTCGTGGTTTTGCTGAGACTTTGGCAATCCAACCACAAAATCCATGGTGATATGCTCCCATTTCCATTGGGGAATCGGTAGCGGTTGTAGGAGTCCAGGTGGTTTCTGATGCTCTGCCTTTACTTGTTTGCAAATAAGACATTGCGATACATACTCGGCCACTTCTCGCTTCATTCCTTGCTACCAGAAGTTTCTCTTCAAGTCCTTATACATCTTGTTTCCTCCTGGGTGGATAGTCATCCTTGACTTGTGTGCTTCGTCTAGAATGTTCTTCCTGAGTCCATCGTCATTTGGCACACAGAGTCTACCTTTGCATCTCAGTGCTCCGTCCGTACTAATACTCCATATCTCGGGTTCCTTTGCGGACATCTTGGCAAACCATAACTTTAAATCTTCGTTCGACTGTTGAGCTTCCAAGATGCGGCTGATGAGAGTCGGTTGCACGACAAGACATCCAAAGTGTTGTCCTTCTCCTGATTCCACTGGTTGAAGGTCGAATCCGACTAACGTCTCCATTGCTCGCCATTCTCTAATCAAAATCGAAGCAACCAAAAGGCGTGGTCTCCGGCTCAGAGCGTCGGCTACAACATTTGCTTTACCCGGGTGGTATTGCAAAGAGAAGTCGTAGTCCTTGAGTAGCTCCATCCATCTCCGTTGTCGCATGTTCAACTCCTTCTGAGAGAACAGGTACCTTAAACTCTTGTGATCTGAGAACAAGTCGAACTTTTCTCCATACAAATAGTGTCTCCAAATCTTCAAGGCGAACACGATTGCGGCTAGTTCTAAGTCGTGCGTCGGATAGTTCTTCTCATGCGGCTTCAATTGTCTCGATCCGTATGCGATGACATTCCCCTCTTGCATTAGTACACAACCAAGTCCTTGGTGTGATGCATCACTATAGATTATGAATTGTTCACCACTCTTAGGTATTGCAAGCACGGGTGCTGAGGTTAGTCTCTCTTTCAATTCCCGAAATGCATCCTCATGTTTATCAGTCCATTCGTACTTCGTCTCCTTCTTAGTCAGGCTTGTCAATGGTCCTGCGATTCTAGAGAATCCTTCCACAAATTTCCGATAATACCCAGCCAATCCAAGAAAACTCCTAACTTCGGTCGCGTTGGTTGGTCTGTTCCAGCTCAAGACTGCATCGATCTTAGATGAGTCTACGGAAATCCCATCCTGTGATATCACATGTCCCAGGAATTTAACTTCCTGAAGCCAGAATTCACATATACTGAATTTCGCATACAGACTGTTGTCTCTAAGAGTCTGTAGAGCAATTTGTAGATGTTTCTTATGTTCTTCTTCCGTCCTTGAATAAATTAGAATGTCGTCGATGAATACTATAATGAATTGATCCAGATAGGGTCTGAATACTCTATTCATTAGGTCCATGAATACTGCCGGAGCATTAGTCAATCCAAAAGACATCACTAGAAATTCGTAGTGTCCATATCTCGTCCTGAAGGCAGTTTTCGGTATATCTTTCGGCCGAACTAGTAATTGATGGTATCCTGAACGCAAATCGATTTTTGAGAATATCCTTGATCCTTGTAGTTGATCGAACAGGTCGTCTATCCGGGGAAGTGGATACCTATTCTTGATCGTGACTTTATTCAGCTCCCTGTAGTCGATACAGAGTCGTAGCTCTCCGTCTTTCTTCTTCACAAATAGAACTGGTGCTCCCCAAGGCGATGTACTGGGGCGAACAAAACCTAAATCTTCGAGTTCCTGAACTTGCTTCTTCAGTTCTAGCATTTCTATTGGCGCCATCCGATACGGGGTCTTGGAAATCGGCAACGTTCCGGGTGCTAACTCAATGCAGAAGTCTATCTCTCTCTTCGGCGGAAGTCCTGAGATACTTCGGAACACATCTTCAAAGTCTTGAATAACGGGGATCTGGTTGATAGTAAGCTCCGTGCTTGAAGTCTTAATCGTGGCTAGGCAGCTCGTGATAAACATGTCGCTCAACGGTTGGCACTGAAATCTGATCTGCGGGCAACCAGGCGTTGAAAAGACAATGGTCCGACTAACACAATCCAGGTTAGCGCCATACTTAGTAAGCCAATCCATTCCTAGGATCACGTCGAACTCAGACATTGACAAGACTATCAAGTCTGCTGGGAGATTCCTATCCTCTAGTGTCAAGGGACAATCCTTGCACACCTTACCTAACTTAACGGATACTCCCAAGGGCGAAACGGCATTAAGGGTCGGCTCAAGTGCTAGGGGTAGCAAACCCAAATCACGTACCATCTTAATAGCTATGAAAGAACGGGCGGCACCGGTATCAAATAAAGCTCTAACTTGACAGTGAAATAAAATGAGTGTACCTTCCAAGTTTTGCTGTTCCTCTGCATTATACCCTGCATTGTCAGGAATGATGGCATTCACCCTAACCTGTCCTTGCTGTCCTTGAGCAGGCGCTCCATAGTAGCCTCCACGTGGTGCTCGACAATCCTTGCTTATGTGACCAGGCTTGTTACAGTTGCGGCAAACGAGGTCATTACGCCGGTTGGTCTTGGGGGCTGTGCAATACCTTGCAATATGTCCGGGTACTCCACAGTTGAAACATCCATCAGTGTTTTGTCGCTGGGCGACGGGCTGTGCCTGAGGTGGTCCTCGCTGTTGATTCTGTTGTCGAGGAAAATTAGCTTGGGGTTTCCTTGTCCCATCCCATGTGCGCTTAGTTCCCTGATAGTTGTTGGTCTGGGGTTTCCATCCTTGATTGTTCCTTGATGATTGCGCGGGAAAGTTCCTTGGTTGGAAGGTCCTGGGTGGAGGTCGATTCACTTGTGGTCCTTGCACAGGGTAAGCATCCTTTTCCAAACTTGAAGCAAGACGGACAATCCCTTCAAACGACTGGCCCAGATGGCCTATCATCATGTGCCGGAGGTGTGGGTTGAGTCCTTGGTGAAATCGCTTGACCTTCTTGGCGGAGGTGTCTATCATATGCGGAGCGAAACGGGAAAGTCGCTCAAATTGTGTAGTATACTCTCTGACTGTCCAGTTTCCTTGGGTTAGACTTAGGAAATTCCTCTCTTGTTGGTCTCTTTCGTCCTCAGGGAAATACTTCTCGAGAAATCGAGTCTTGAATGCTTCCCAAGGCATTCTCCTTGCAGCGTCAATCCCAATCGTGGTTCTCTCGGCCTCCCACCAGTCCGCGGCGGAGTAAGTTAGTTGAAATGCGGCTAGACGTCTCTTGTCAAGCTCACTGCACTCCAGGGCTTCAAAGATTAGCTCCAACTCTCGTATCCATTGCTCTGCTTTCCAGGACTCTGCCATGCCGTCGAACTTCTCGGGTCGCAGGCCACAAAATCGTTCCAACAGTTTATCGCCTGTCTGCCTTGGAGGGACAAAGTGGTTGTTGCCATTGTCGTTGGTGGCATGATTGTAGGTATCGCCGATGTGCTCCATCCGTTGCATGAAAGCTTCGAAGACTCCAGTTGGGTCCATACCCTCGGGAATGGGTGCTCCCAGTCGTGCTTGGTTCCTTGTGGGTCCCACCATAGTGATCCGTGTGAGGTGTACCTATGAAGGATCTAACGATTAGTTGACAATCTCCTCGGGGAAATGATCATACTAAAATAACAGGAAGCATAACATGAATCAACATCACAACCATAACATAACAATGAGATGATAACAGAAATAATCAAGAGAAACGATCTGCCATATATATATACCCAAAAGATGTACAGCGGAGTACACAACAGATCATCTGTGTACTGCGTAGTACATGATCCTATACAAGATCTAAACAAAAGAAAGATATATACAAAACCACTACTGGTGGCTACCTATACAAAAGGCTACGGTCAATAGCTGTCTATGTAAGCGTCAAAAGTAAGTGGACAACATGTCCTAAAGTCAAACGTAAAAGTCTAAGTCCTAAAGGTGCTGGACTCAAAAGTTGTCCACATCGGATCCATAGATGGAAGCCTCGTCCTCTGGGGCAACCTCAGACAAAACATCATCCTCATCCATGTCATCGTCATCCATCATGTCCTCATCCTCTATCACTACATCCTCGATCAGCTCGGGTCCATCATGCTCCACAACAGCTCCTAGATCTCCTGCATCAGCGGCCATGTCAGCATGGGCTGCATCAAATGCGGCTGCAAGTGCCTCAGCCTGTACCATAGCCTGTGCCAACTCCGGTGCTCCGATCTCAAATCCATGGGGATGTGCAGCCATCTCTGCGGCCCACTCAGCTGCTAGCTGTGCTATAACTCCTCCTGGTAAGACTGGTACTACTGCATCATCGTCTGCGGCTACCTCCTCTTCCTCTATCGGATAACCCTCTGCAACCACAATATCTACGCCAACTGGCACGTCCATACCGGCTGGGTCCACGAGGTCCTCCTCCTCTGGATCATACTCCGGCTCCTCGTCATCGGTGTCCTCGTCCTCCTCATCCTCCATCTCCTCGTCGTCATCCTCTGGCTCATCGTCGTCATCGGTCTCATCATCATCCTCCGGATCCTCATTCGCTGGGGGTGCATCAGCCATGTCTTCCTCCGGTGGGGGTGGAGGTGCTGTTCTAACCTGTGCAAGTAGAACCTGGTACGAAGAACGGTCTCATAACATCAGTAGAGAATCCTCCTCGATGCGTTTGAAGGTCTCCTTGCGGTAGATCATCTCCTGACGTATCACTTCTGGGTCCTGGGTCCCAAATCTCTGTTGCTCGATCTGCATGTCTCGCTCTGTCTCTGCAATAGCTCTCTGTCTAACCTTCCAGGCATAGTACTCTGGATCTGCTGGCGCAATACTACTCTCATACACATAGTGTCCTCCGAACTCGTCTGGAACGAACAGCGGCGGTGCCATGCTACCTGAAAAGGGACTACCTTAAGTCAGAACTAATCTTAATACTCATCTATAGAATCTCAAGGTTCTAGGACCAGATGGTGTGGGACAATCTGTGAGCGAAAAGGTATACAACCTAGGCTCTGATACCAAAAATCCTGTCACGCCCCGGAACGGCATAAATAGAGAAAAATAAATTTCCTTTATGGGTCCATAGGGAATGACGGGTGAAGTCACATGATTGTCCACACCACGCAGTACTAAGCAACAAGAAGTAATAGCGTAACAACAATGAAGTCTAGGTTCTAATCACAAAGCAACATAAAGTCAACAGAAGTTACTAAATGTTACATATCAGAGTCTCGAATCAAATATAAGGCAGCGGAAGTACAAATGCCAAGGCAACATATGCCTGACTACAAAAAGATTCTAAAACGGTAAAGACAACTAGCTGCAATTCTAGTCTAGTCTTCAGTTGGCATATGGGTAGTCCTCGGCGTAGTAGTCTTCTTCGGTCTGACCTCCGTCGGGGAAATTCTCCACAGGTACTCCGTCACCGGCATAGTAGTCTTCTCCTGCAGGCCTTTCACCTGTATAGTCATAACCAGGATGCGCTGGAACGTGGAAATGTCCAGCGGCATAAACGCCGTCAGCTTAACGAAAGCCGAGTGAGTTAGATACTAACAGGGTATCGACTATTGAAGTTATTACAAGTTATAAACCGTAACCAAATTAGAATTCAGTAAGGGTAACTCCTTTAATCGACCAATGATCCGATTACTGACGTTTTACTCATTTAAGACCGATAACGCGTCTTGATAGGGGAAACAGACTCGAGAGTAGTTCAACTCTATAACGCACCATTGCTCATCCACCGCTTTTAAGAACATATGCACAGTTCACCGCATGTCATGGATACCACGTTAGTCCATCCCCCGCTTTTAAGAACATATGCACAGTCCACCGCATGTCAGGGATATAACGCTTTAAACAACAGTACATCATTCTATGCCACGACTTAGCGACGTCTACCAGTGATCACGGTCCACCGCATGTCATAGACACCTTCGTCTGTCTACCGCTTTTAAGAACATATGATTAGATCATCTGGCTATCTTAGGGCAAATGGTCCGGTTCACCGCAAGTCATAGACACCTTCGTCTGTCTACCGCTTTTAAGAACATATGATCGACCAAAGCCCGCCCACGCAAGATTCCCGAATCTTAGCAAACCTACTTAAGTTCAACTCTATTACCGATACATGACAATCCCAATGTGGCCCAACTACTCTGAATGAAATGAACGTTAACTCCAAAGGATTCACAACTATTCCGTTATCTAACATTATAAACATTATTCGATAGTCTTGTTATTACTACGATCCTATGCTGCATTAACTCATTATCATGTCTGTATTACAATAATAAAGCATGCTGGGAAATACTGAACAGTAAATAAACAACTAAACAGTTATTACATTAACTAAACAAGTAAAACAGTAAACTGTAACTTCCAATCGATTGATATAGATGTCAATCGATTGGTATAAAAGTAGTGTCAATCGATTGGAAGAGAGTTCAATCGATTGGATCACAATCCATGTCAATCGATCGTATAAAATGTAAATCGATTGAGACATGAAAGATGTCAATCGATTGATATAGTGTCAATCGATTGACACTTCGTCTTCTTCACAGAGAAGACTGCCCAGCAACATATAAACGGGAAACATGGTTTCTTCTCCATTTCTTCATTCAAAACATGTCCTAACATCAATATCAAGTTACCAAGTGAGTTTAGAACTCACCTTAGGCGTTAAGGGTGTGTTTGGGAATGCTTTGAAGCTTGAGCTTCAATGGTGGTCTTCCTCTTCTCTCTTTCCTCTACTCTCTGCCTTCTCTCTTTTCTTTCCCCTTCTTTCTGGTCTTCTTCTTCTTCTTCTTCTTCTCGTCTCAGTCCATCTCTGTGTGTGTGTGAGTGTATGTATGTATATATGTGAGTATATATATATATATGAGTGTATATATATAACACACACACAAAACCCTCCCCTTTACTCTCTCTGATTTCTGTAAACAGAAATACGCCCAAAATGGGCTGGTATATATAGAGGAAAGGTGTTCACGTGGCTTCTCCCCAGCCAGAGCAAAAGAATCTGCCCAGCTGCCTCCAATCGATTGACATAAGTGTCAATCGATTGATACAATCAATCGATTGAGATAAAGATCAATCGATTGGTATCCAAAGCAAGTCAATCGATTGGTATACTTGCCAATCGATTGGTATCCAAATTATACCAAGGGTAAGGCCAAGCTCATACAAGTATTAAAAGAAACATACAATGTCTTAGTTATATAATACATTACAAGAATACAGGGTATTACAGATTATAATCCCACATTTTGACGGATATATATGTAAAAGTTGTACTTCAAAATTTCCTCTTATGTAAATATTCTTTTATTAATGAAAGTCTACTTATTAATTTTCTGATTTTTCCCATGTTATACTATTCTCTTTTACGATTTAATAAGTGATAACCTTAAGGCAACTCGTACTAGTACCTTAAATAGATAGTTCTTCTGATGAAACAGGTAACATGGAACCCCACTATATTTCAGACCCTTTTGGAGGACGATTGATTTTCCCCGATCGCGTAGTGCCAGCAAACCCAGACATATACCATCGCCAAATCCAGGAACTAGCTAGAGACGGAGGAAAAAGGAACTTATGGGTTAAAATGAATAAGAGCAACGTGTATAACTATGATACCCTGCGCCTAGAAGCAATCTATGAATCTGAAATCGTCTAGAAGGTCCAAGACGAAATGGTTGCCCTACTTAAGAACCCTGAGGACTATGAAAGGATGCACGATAGTGCTTACCAAATGCCACCACCGCCTTCTGTACTCCTCCAACAACCCCCACCATTCCAAGGAGTGCCTATGCACAAAACACAGTCCTGAGAACCCGGTCATTATGTCAATGACGACTTCGGAGGTCATATAATTTACCCGGATGGCATCGAACCAGCTGATCCGGAAGGATTCCTGGAAAATGTGCAACTGAAAGCCCGTCAACGTCTCCGAGGAGGACTTAGAGTCCAGCGACATGTATACAATATCTCCGACCCTCATCGACTTCAAGCTGAAGCCATCCATACTGCATACACCCAAGAGTTAATGCATGGAGAGATAAGGAAACTAGCAATGAAGGACTCAGTTTTCCAGCCACTAGTAAACCAGATACTACAGGAGCCTTCCATTTACCCAGAAGACCGTTTGGTTGGACCTCCTAATGAGAATGACCCTGTAGGTGTGGAACCCCCAGTGGAAGCACCTGCTGATAAACCTGCTAATGCAGAGATGTCTAACGATGAACCAGATGCATATCTAGAAGTAGAGGATGAGGAAGAGGATGACGAGGAGGATGATCCAGAAGAAGAGAACCCCGAAGAAGAACCTGAACAGGAAGCACCCCACCAACCTATGGAGGTTCACCCTATAATAGAAGAACCTATGGATAATGAGGATGATGAAGAGGATAAAGGCAATGTCGATATCGAAGATTGGGATTTGGGTGAACCCATTATGGACGAAGATGGGCCTAATGACTCTGATATGGGAGAGATCACATCCGAGTCAGATATGGATGATTAGCTTGGGATAATCTGTTATTATATGCTAGTAGTTTAGTTGTATCTAAGTATCTTGGGCTGATGACCCATCTTATGGTATGAATGCATGTGATAGGGTAATACCCCATTTTGTAACCATGTATTCTCGGCTAGTTTAATCTTGTAATCACCGTTTCTATTATTAAATGAAAAAGACGTTTTAGTACTATACTTGTCTCTATGATTGTTTGGTTTGTTTGATTGATTTATATATGTATTAATAGATATCTAGATGTATCCTACATTCGAGACCTAAGTAGAATACTTCTGTAGGTAACCGGATACGCAATGGCAGAATGACCAAGGAGAAATCGACGCCTAGGACTTCCAAACCCAGCTGAAGGAGCACCGAAACCCATTCCTGCTGGAATGGATACCACTGGAATCTTTGGAGCATTCTTACAACGCGCACATCAGAAATAATCACGGCCCAACCAACAATGTTAACGTCAATCCCATAGTTCCACCCAGACCACAAGAGGATCGTACGGTGGAACGATTCCGAGCAATGCGGCCAGACAAGTTTAATGGGACGACTGAGCCATGGGAAGCAGAACAATGGCTTCGTGGATTGGATATCATCTTCGACACACTGGGATGTTCTGAAATTGAGAAACGCCGACTGGCTACATATCAATTGACGTATGCTGCAGCAGACTGGTAGAAATCCGAGAAAGCAACCCTGGGAGGAGCTGCGCAGAGGATGTCATGGACGACATTCAAAGAACTGTTCCTAGAAAATTACTTCCCCCAAACAGAAAGGAACAAGAAAGAAAAGGAATTTATTGACTTGGTGCAAGGGAACCACACTGTGCGGGAATACATAGTGCAATTTGAACGTCTCTCTCGTTTTGCACACCACATGATCGATACCCCGGAGAAGAAGAACCGGAAGTATCACCTGGGACTTTCCCTACCTCTACAGAAGCTGACCTATGGCCACCTAAATCAGACTTTCAAAGCTTTAGTAGGGATGGCCCATGGCTTCGAAGAAATCACCGGTCGTGAACAAAAGCGATTCGTAACTCGACCACCCCCTCCGAGGTTTAATCAGAGACCGAGACAAGCCCCGGCTCGTAATCAAGGATTCAAGAGAAGCTGGAATGGTGAGAAGAGGCCGCAGACAGCCCCGTTCCGTAACAAACCAGCTGTGCCATTTAAGCCAACTCCGCCCCAAGGACAATCAGGATTCGCAAGTAATAACCCTAGAGTCTGTTTCAACTGTGGATTTCTTGGACATTTGTCTAAGGATTATCGTGCTCAGAGAAGGAACAGTCGCTCTGACGTGGTCTGCTTCAACTGCAACAAGAAGGGACATTTGTCCAAGGACTGCAAAGCACCTCGAGGTGGTTACTATGGAGCGTCGACTCAAGGACAGGCTCGCCTCAATGCTATCATTCCGGAGGAAGCAGGATTTGACGAGGAAGAGCAGGAGAATCTGGAAGGTACTCTAACCCTCTTTAACAGTCGTGTGAAAGCATTGTTCGATACTGGCGCGTCCAATTCTTTTATTGCAATTAGAATTGTGCAACGCTTAGGCTTAGTGCCCCAAACAATGGATATAGCTTTGAATGCTACATCACCTCTAGGAAAGAGCGTTAAGTTGGACAAGGTATGCAAGGACTGCCCTCTAAACTTGAAAGATCAGAATCTCCCCGCTGATTTGATAGTTCTGTCGATGAAGGAATTCGACGTGATCCTAGGAATCGACTGGCTCGCGAAATACCATGCCAAGTTAGATTGTGCTAGCAAATCTATACTCTTTTCCGTACCTGACGGCGAACCATTTGATTTCAAGTGCAATCCCTCGTATGACGTTTTCCTCACCAACTGCCTAGCTACCCTTGGAACCACGAGTGATGAGATTCCTATTAACCAAATTCCGGTAGTTTGAGATTTTGAAGATGTCTTTCAAGAAGTTAAAGGATTGCCACCCAAGAGAGACATCGATTTCTGTATCGAACTAATGCCTGGAACCTCCCCGATATCGAAGACACCTTACCAAATGGCCCCAATGGAGATGCAAGAACTAAAGACACAAGTGTAAGAACTCCAGGACCTCGGATTTGTTCGTCCAAGCACTTCACCATGGGGAGTGCCGGTATTATTCGTCAAGAAGAAGGATGGGACACTTCGACTCTGTATCGACTACAGAGAGTTGAATAAGGTCACAATCAAGAATCGGTACCCACTACCGAGGATTGACGATCTATTCGATCAACTGCAAGGAGCTACCATATTTTCAAAGATAGATCTGCGATCTGGATACCACCAATTGCTCGTTCGATCTGAGGATGTACCCAAGACGGCTTTCAGAACCAGGTATGGACATTATGAATTCCTGGTTATGCCGTTCGGATTGACCAACGCTCCAGCAGTGTTCATGGATTTAATGAATCGAGTTTTCAGACCTTACCTGGATCAGTTCATCATAGTGTTCATAGATGATATCCTCATCTACTCTAAGACAGAGGCAGAACACGAAGGACATGTGAAGATAGCACTTCAGACCCTACGAGACAACCACTTGTATGCGAAGTATAGCAAGTGCGAGTTCTGGCTAAAGGAAGTCAAATTTCTAGGACATGTTGTCTCAAAAGAAGGAATAGCGGTGGATTCATCGAAGATTGAAGTTGTCTTAGATTGGAATCGACCGACCACAGCAACAGAAGTCAGAAGTTTTCTCGGTTTAGCTGGATATTACCGGAGATTCGTGGAAGGATTCTCCAAAATCGCAGCCCCTCTTACTGGATTAACTAGAAAGGACTTGATGTACGAATGGAGCAACAAGCATGAATGCGCATTCGAAGAATTGAAGAAAAGACTAACCACGGCACCAGTGCTTGTAATACCAAAGAGCGGTGAACAGTTCACCATTTACAGCGACGCATCACATCAAGGACTTGGATGTGTGCTTATGCAGGACAGAAGAGTGATAGCATATGGATCACGAAAATTGAAACCTCATGAGCTTAACTATCCTACGCATGATCTGGAACTAGCTGCAATCATTTTCGCACTCAAGATTTGGAGACACTACCTCTACGGAGAGAATTTCAATCTATTTTCAGATCACAAGAGTCTGAGATACCTATTCTCTCAGAAGGAGTTGAACATGAGACAGCGACGTTGGATGGAATTGTTAAAGGATTACGATTTTACGCTACAATACCACCCTGGCAAAGCAAATGTTGTTGCTGACGCATTGAGCCGGAAACCCCAAAAACTCATCGTATCTTCTCTCATGATCAGAGAATGGAAAGTGTTGGAGACACTAACGGAGTTTGATTTTCAAATTTCTGAATTAAGCGAAGGACAACTCTTTGGATGTCTTGTAGTACAACCAACACTCATAAGTCGCATTCTCGAAGCTCAAGGAAAGGACGAAGGACTTCGTCAATGGTTTGAGAAAGCATCGGCAAAGGACCCCGCCGAGTGGAACATAGGAGCAGATGGAGGATTCAGGTGTCGCAATCGACTTTGTGTACCCAATGAGGACAACTTGAGGAAAGATATATTAGACGAAGCACACAAGTCAAGGATGACAGTTCATCCCGGAGGAACAAAAATGTACAAAGATTTAAAAAGGAACTTCTGGTGGGACGGAATGAAGAGAGAAGTAGCAGATTATGTATCCAAATGCATGACATGCAAGCAAGTCAAAGCAGAACATCAGAAACCAGGAGGATTGTTACAACCACTACCCGTTCCTGGATGGAAGTGGGAACACATAACAATGGATTTTGTTGTCGGAATGCCAAGGTCAAGGCAGAATCATGATGCCATTTGGGTAATTGTGGATCGACTCACCAAATCGGCTCACTTTATCGCTTATAGTATGACTTACCCGGTTGAGAAATTGAGCAGAATGTATATCCAACAAGTTGTTCGACTTCATGGGGTACCCGTGTCAATTGTGTCTGATCGTGATTCACGTTTTACGTCAGGATTTTGGGAAAGCTTACAGACAGCACTTGGAACTTCATTGAAGTTAAGTTCAGCATTTCACCCCCAAACCGACGGACAGACCGAAAGAGTCAATCAAGTCATGGAAGACATGCTTTGAGCCTGTGCAATAGATTTTGAAAATTCATGGGAAGAGAACCTACCGTTGATAGAATTCGCATATAACAATAGCTACCATACAAGTATAGAAATGGCACCATTTGAAGCTTTATATGGAAGACCGTGCCGATCATCCTTATGTTGGGCAGAAGTTGGAGATAACAAGCTGCTAGGACTAGAGATGATTTGAGAAATGAACGGAAAGATCAACATTGTCAAAGAAAAGATGAAAGCAGCTCAGAGCCGACAGAAAAGTTATGCGGATAAACATCGAAAGGACTTGGAATTCAGTGTTGGAGATCACGTATTCCTTAAAGTATCACCCGTACGAGGAATTGTCAGATTTGGACAAAAGAGAGGAAAACTTTCGCCACGTTACATTGGACCGTTCGAAATTCTGGAACGCGTGGGAAAAGTTGCTTACAGACTTGCACTGCCGCCCAAGATGTCAGGAGTGCATAATGTGTTTCACATTAGTATGCTGAGGAAAGTCGTGCATGATCCGTCTCATGAGATCAACTTCACAGATATCGAGGTAAACGATAATGTGACTTTCGATGAAGGACCAGTGAAGATCATGGAACGAGGAACTAAGAAGCTGAGGACTAAAGAGATTCCACTAGTGAAGGTCCAGTGGAAACACCATGACGAGCGTGAAGCTTCTTGGGAGTTAGAATCAGAGATGCGTGAGAAGTTCCCTCACCTTTTCAATGTATAGCTAGCTCTGATTCCGGGGACGGAATCTTTAATAGCAGGTGGATGATGTAATACCCGTAAAATTTCTGTGATTTATAAAAGGGACCCGTATTTTTGTTTGTATTAATTCCAGCATTTTAAATTCTTAATTCCAGAACCTATTTCTATACGTATGCGGATTCACATTATTAATTTCTCGGACTGTAAATTTCGAACCCGGACTGTCTAGCACGCAAACCCGTAAAATCTATCCGAGAAATGGACTGGGTTGCACTTAGAATTGAGCGACGACTATCCCTACAAAATTGGAAGCTTAGGTACCATAGGAATCTTTCCTTATTTGGAAATGTACTAGCCTAGCTCCCTTGAACCCATGGGTTAACAACTTTACCCAAGCCTTTCCCCCTCAAACCGTCGGGCTTAACCCACACATCCCCACCGCCGGCACACATCCCACCTCCCCTCAGATCATCCCTCTCAATCAGTCTATCACCATGACTTTAAACAGATTTGCATATCTGTTATACAGGTGTATAAGTATATGTGTGATTGTGTATAAATACACTGGGGTCTTTGAGAGAGAGAGGACCACCGAGAATTAGAGAGAGAGTAAGAGAACTACACACACCCTCCCATTTCCCTCTACCTCCCCATCACACACACACACGGACCAAAGAAGCAGAGAAGAAGGAGACGCAGACAGAAGGAGAAAGAGAGAGAGAATCACCGGAGTTAGAGGAAGAAAAGGAGACCCGAGACCTCACAGGTAAACCCTCACTCCCTAGTACATTTCTGCATACTCACACCCCCTCACACTCGCGTACAGACCCTACACACGCGCCCAAACAGGGCCTAAGCTATCTAAAAACCCAAAACCACCATTATAAGCACCTCACTGGAGCTTTATTTTTAAAACATGACCAAACCTTCTTTTCTTTACACCAAACAGACCCTAAAGATCCCTACATACTCCCCTTAGAACAGCTTTTGAATTGGGAGAAGTTCAGTGGACCATGCAGTCCATTATTCCCGAAAAACCCGAAAAGAATAATTGATTCATAGGACCATAAAACGAATAAGCCGTGAACCCAGCTCCTAGTATGTGATTAAGTGTCCCAAACCGGTCATTTTCCCGTTGGAATCATCAATTTTCATGAAGGAATGACGGAGATATGAGGCCTGGAAGTTTTCCGGCGAAAACGAGCTCGCCGGCGGCAGACTGGCCTCACCGGAAAAGACGCGACCCGTTTAGGGTTCGGGTTATATCGTTTACCCGATCGGGTCGGGTCTCGGGTTAGCATGAGTGAGTATATGGACTTGGGTAATAAGTATGGGTCGGGCGGTTTTAATTAATGGGTTTTCCAACTTATGCAAAACGACGCCGTTTCGGGTCGGTTCGGATTTGGATCCTATATGGGTCGGTTTGTATTGTGTGTATATATGAGTTCGGGTATGATTCGAATTAGGTTCGGGTTTAGTCATAAATAGGTTAATGGGTAGAGTTAAATTGTTAGTAAATACGGACTATCCATATTAGTTCGGGTTCGGGTAGGTTTTGACCCGCGAGTTTGATCATGGACTCTTCTGAGTCTTTAAATGGGTAACCCATTAAGTTTGGGTCGGGTCATGTTGACCCGCGGGTCTGAGAATATTATTATTAATGTTTAATTATTCTGTTAGTCTTAATTATGGTTTCATTAATCTGTTTTTAATGGTTAATTATTCTGTAAATCCCCATTTAATGTTTTAAATTTTGTTTTAGTAATTATTAATATATATTAATCAAGATTAGTATATAAATATATTATTTATAATATATTTTGTATTAATAAGTAAATATAAATATGTATAAATGATTTTAAATTGTTTTAAAAATCTACTATAGCTTCAATAATACTATAAACTATATTTTAATAAATTGTAGTATTATTTTTGGTAATAACCTTATATTAGGATAATATGAATTATCATTATATGTTATACTTATTATTTATTGGTTTAAATAAATAATAAGTAAATATTTTAAATTAAAATAATTAGGTAATAAATACCTAATGACCCTTTTCGAGTATAGGAAAATCATATTGAATTTTCCTAAGGTCTAGTACCTCTATATTGTAAATTATTATTTACGAGACCCTAGTTTTAATATTTTAATAATTATTAATTACTTATAAAGTATCCGTTTGGTTGTATTTTAATATACTAAACGAGCCCCGAAAATTATGAAATAATACTACTAGTCTATTTTAAGGCCTAGTGTGTAATAAAATATTTATAAGGGCTAAATATCTCCCTAAATCATATTTTATAATTATGGGACCCCGCAGTCTATTATTAGACGTTTTTAAACTTCGGAAATTCGTAATAAATAAACCGTAACTCAGAAAAATACGCGGTCAGTTCCTAGAGTCTTAGAATAATGTCTAGAACATCCCCTTAAAGCTTGGAGACCTTTCGACACGGTCAAAAATACAGCTTATCTTTAGGACCCAAACTGGTATAGAAAACACAACCTTTTATGCGACGGACTCCGATTTGAGTCTAGTCAATGGCGTTGGACTCAGAATGATGTCTAGATCATCATGTTGAGGTTTAGGAACCCACCCGACACAATTAGCATTATGCCCTTGGTTCTAATGCGCTTATTAATCACCGTTCCATGTATTTATATACTTTGTAGGAACCGCTACGCTTGTTTTTACGCAACCGCTTCGAGGTGAGTCGTCCTAACTCACTTGGTATATTATAGAATTATTCTTTGATCATATATGTATGCCCAGTACGTCCTGCGTGGACGATACTGATAAATATTAGTATTATAAATGTTGAGATTGTTTCTTATATATTGAATGCGTGTTAGTTAGCTATACTTCATGCTTAGTTAATATTCGTTGATATTCTTGCTTATCATGATTTCACGTTTATACAGTCACATGAACATTCATATGAACATAGTTGAGTCATGATGTCTATATTGACGTCTGCATGGTTAGTCACGGGAACTAACCCAGTCATATTGTTATACATGTTGAGTGGACCGTAGTGGTCCGAGTGGTACAGTCAAGTAAATGGGAACAACGATGAAACTGCTATAGGGCCCTGCTAGGCGACGATAGCCAGAGTTTCCATTGAAATCATTGAAGTAATGCATGAATTGATGATTGATACGCTATAGGGCCCTGTTAGGCGACGATAGCAATGTATCCATCAGAATACAATAGTTACCTTTCAAATGCTATAAGGCCCTGCCAGGCGACGATAGCGTTGTAACTATTCTATTCTCCCGGCAAGGTCATGAGGACCTAAGAGTCCAATGATTACACTCTTTTTAAAAATAAAACTGCTATAGGGCCCTGCTAGGCGACGATAGCAACTTAATCATTCTACTCTGAGCTAACGGCGTTACACTGGTAATATAACAAGTCACATGAGTCAGTTGTGGTGTTCATGATCGAGTTAAAGTCGAATATATCGATAATGCATTATGTCATCATTCTACATGTCATATACTCATTAATTTGGTTTCAAGATATGTTGTACTTGTATATCCTTACATGTATTAGGAGTGATCGGTTAAGACGTTCTCACTTAGCTTCAAAAGCTAACGGCTCCTTCCCTGCCCTGGACTTTTTACGTCTAGGTTATGATGAGGAGAACTATCAAGGTAACAATGAAGATGAATATCACTATCCTCAGAATGGGAATTATCAGGATGATGATCCTGAGACAGACTATCAGGAAGAGCTTGATAACGAGGGTTATGGGTTTTCCAGTTAGAAGGAGGACCCTGGCCTACTTCCACATTAAGACTTCTCTTAAGTTTTAACTATCTTTTGGTTGATGTAATATTTAAGTGGCGTAGATCGCCCAAACTTATCTTTTGTGGTTTCATTTGGAACTTCTGTAATAGCCTAAGTAGCAAAATACTCTAAGTTCCCCCATGAATACCATTAGACGCTTTTGTAAATTTCTTACTCTGATCTATATATATTTTGTTAGTATGTTTCACGGACAGGTCAGTTTTATGTAACTCGTCATTCCCTACGGGTCCAGAAAGGAAAGTTTAAATTTTCCCTATTTTTGGCTATTCCGGGGCGTGACACTCCATGGGTTTAGTTTTTACAAATCTTGAGATAGTTCAACAGTTGTAGTTACTACCACATCAACTTGCCTAAACCTTTTATATTAGCTTATATGCAATTTTACTACAGTGCTACTACATTTGTGAAAGTACACATATGTGATTTTATCTATGTGAGAAAATACATAATGAGTTTTAGTACCAATGTACATAACTGGTGAAAGTGCATCAATCCTCCCTCTTTTTTTAAAATGAATTGAAATTGTTCCCTTTTTTTCTAGATTAAATCCAAGGTGATACACACACATGTGATCTATGGAATGGAACACTTCATGAACACTGGAAGCTTTGATAGCCAAGGTATCCTTTTTTCCAATTCCTTTTCCATGTCTTACAGGGCCGGCCCTGAGGGGAAGCGGCACACGCGGCCGCTTAGGGCCCCCCTTTAGGCAGGGCCCACTCTTAAAAATACTAATCCAAATTTATTATTTAAGTAATCAATAAGTAATATTTGTAATATTTATGCTAATATACAGAGGGCCCCCATTTAGAAGTTCGAGTAGGGCCCTCAAAATCTCAGGGCCGGCCCTGATGTCTTATTATAGTTCGACCTCATTAAAAAATTGACAATACCTTTTATGTAAGTTGTGCACTCCTACTTGGTTTTATTTGTACTGTTTGGGTATATAACAATAACAAATAAGAGTAATGCTATGCTTCCCAGTTTTTTTTCCCAAAAAGTGTTTTCCAACACATGCATGTGGCAGTGGACCCCTCTTAATTAATGGTAGCACCCCTTCAATATCAAGTGGGTCCACTGCCACATGTGTTGAGAAACACTTTTGGAAAAAAAAAAATTGAGAATTAAGCATAGCATTACTCAACAAATAATAATTCTTGATGCCTTTGGCGTTAGTTATAGTTTTAACTAAAAGTTAGTACGGTTTGAGAAAAATCTAAAACTCATTTAGTCAAGATATAGTATTCGTCGTTCTAGAATATAATGATACTTGAATTTGTGTAAGTACTCTTTTTAGCTTCTCTGTTTCAAAGAATTTATTCAATGGTCAATTTTAAACTCTTCAAAGTTTGAACATTGAGCTCAACCACCATTAAGGTTAGCATTTGCGCCCTCTTCTCTTTCCATCTTTGCTTCCATAACTACTCTTTTTGTTAACTTTTCTGTCACAATTTCATGGGATGCAGGTTGTTTCTGATGCAAGTGGATCAACTTTTAAAACTGTGAATGAAAAAGGCTTTCATTTTGATTATGTTGGGGTTTGGAAAAAGCATTTTTTTGTGATGGGGGGTGGGGGGGTGGGGGTATTTGATTCGTTGTCTGATGATTTTTCCAATTCATTGTTCTTGGCTGCTGGTTTTATCTTTGAAGTGTGTTAATTTTCTTTTGGTATTTAAATGTGGATACCAAGCATAAGTTAAATTGACTACGACAAAATACAATGTAGTTGCTATGCTTTTTTGGTGGTATAATGGTACTGTTATTAGAGAAAAGTGTTTTTTATTATATTGTTTCATAGGCTTGGGTAGTAAGACTGCTTTTTCTTCATGATCTCTGTAGATAAATCATGTACACAAGCATGGAGTCGGGTTCAAGGCATACCTTGAGCGGAATACCCGATTAGAATCATCTACGGCGTTGTTACGAGCCCGGCTACTGCACCCACGAACGACTGTGATCTCCAAGCCTCCATGTACTCTCTTGTGCTCCGCATAGGTTGTAGGAGATGCTACTGGAGCAATCCCCATGACACTCACGCGCTAAATCCCATGGCGTGATGGTGATGGCCAAGAGAGAGAATCCGTGAGAGAGATGGGAGAGAGAGAGAGAGAGAGAGAGAGAGAGAAACTGCCAAGAATGCTTAGGATCACTGTATCTGTGTGTTTATATCATATATATACACACATAATAACCAAACCCTAGGGCTCCAAGAGCCAAAGCCCATTGGACCCGGTCCAATGATATGTGGGTGCCCATATGGCCTACATATTTCTTACATCTCCCACTCACCCACATAGGGCTAGTACTAAATCCAATCTCTCAAAACAGAACTTCTCATCTCTTCATACAGGGAAATAGAACGTGCGACCTTACAAAAAGAAAGTGTAGCAACAGGAGTGTAATGCCAAATCATCACCATAACCAGCAAGACACATCACTCGGAAGCTTCTCGTTTATGCCTTAGACAGTTCAACCACACTAGACACAACATTCTCAATCCCTCGGTGAAAAGAAGTGCTACACCACCTCAATGTAATGTACTCATGACATATCATTAACAAAATATGATTATCGTAGGCCTATTAATGAGTCACAAAACCATAGTGTATTATTGAATGGTCTTCCCTGAGCCCACATGTCAATCCGACTAACTTGACCGCTTGCCCAGACACACCCTATAGAACGGAATTATCTCTTCATATAGCATGCTAAAGTAGCTGTTATCAAGCGTCCTCTTCATGACATAGTCTCAAGTCGTGAAGGCAACCAGTTTGTAGGATAACCAATGTCTTGGATATGCTACGTGGAATGAAGAAGAATCCATTCATTGCTCCACAGTCGATCGCAAAAGCACATACAGTATGAAATGTATGCTATGGCGTTCTTCTATAAAAATGGGCATGTCACTCTATGTTTGAGAAAACAAGTAACGCCATACGAATCTTAGTCTAGACGTTACACAAAACGTCTAACCTGAGTTTTCTAGCACAATCGCCCCTCCTGGCGCCCGTTTGAAAACTCACATTAGGCTGTAAATAGGCTACATAGAGTTCTGGGATCTCTCTATGCTCGACCAAATATAAAGGTCTCATCTTAGCTCCATCTAAGGCGACATATAGAAATAATAAGGGTTTATATCTAGCTCGCTATTCTTACACTGCGTAGATATAAGTGTTCAAGCTCGCTTTCTAAGCGCTATGGACACACATGTCCTAGCTAGCTATCTAAGCACCATGAACACAAATGTCTCATCTTGCTCGCCATCTAAGCGCTATGGAGACACATGTCCTAGTTCGCTATCTAGGCGACAAGGTGAATCACCCGTGGGAGCAGGTCCATTCAAGCCCGGTGACATGTTAGAAATGTGCATTCATTCCATTCATATAACAAATATAAATGTATGAAAACCAACTAGTTTATTATTAACTGATAATAAAAAAACTTGAATAACAATGTCAATAACACAATAAAATGTCTAAGAACATCAAATCCCTAGGTGGAGACGTGCCTCAAGACAACTTCCCTTTGCACAAACCACATCTCAAATGTGAAAAAAAATGAATGTCCACGTGCTAGAATGGATTTTGAGATCTTTTGCATATGATCAGGCTTACGTGCTATCACCGTAGATGAGCACATCCTCATCACTATGAGGTGAAGAGTCTAGCCACTGCAAAAAATCTTCAACCAAAATAGTTTCTCGAACAATTGGTAAGCACACCACAAATTATGCTTCCATTGCGGACAGCATAAGGCAAGGTCCACAGTCCTGTGAACATATCGCAAGATACTCTTCACTACTCTCTAGTGATAGGACCAGGGTTGCTACAACAACTACCAATTAAACTAACTGCATAGCAGACATCTGACCTAGTACACACATTAGCATACTTCATATTCCTATTGCGGACGTATATGGAAAACTGGACATTTGTTTCCTTTTCTCATTATTCTAAGACATTGATCCAAGGTCAAAGTGAGTCCCTTAAAAATTGGGATGTCGATGGGTTTTTAAGCTTTTCATGTGAAAATGTTCAAGAACCTTCATCTTGTAAGTCCCTCAAGACAAACAGATGAGCTTCTGAGAATAATATCTCACAACGTAAATTCCCAATTCATAGTTGGCATCACCCATGTCCTCAATCTCAAACTAAGAGGACAACCACTCTCAAGTGGTGACAATGGAACTCATTTCATTCCCAGCTTTCAGGATGCCATCAACATACAAAGAATTAGAACACTTTTCTTGGACCGTTTAATGTACACACATTGTACCACTGCCTAGATGATTGTTAGCTTGAGATAATAAATAGATCATTTGAGACGGCATACTTTTGCGCTCATTCTCTTTGGTCACAAAATCAATGGGCTGATCCATATTTATCTTGTCGTCTTATTCTCCATTGAGAAAAGAACAGTTTAAATATCCAACTAAAAAGGTTCCAAAACTAAATGTGCGACAATTGCTAGGATAAGGTGAATGGAGTCAGATCTCACCCTTTGGGAGAACATATTTCCATGGTCTATACCCTCTCTGGGTACAAACTATTTGCCACAAGGTGCGCCTAATACTTGTCAATTGAGTCATCTGCCTTGCGTTAGATTTTTTGAAAACACACTTGTCTCCAATAGTCTTACGCACAAGCGGAATGTCAACTAACTCCTAGACCTTATTTGCGTCCATAGAGCTCATCTCATCGGCATAGTAACTATCCATTCAGCTTTAGCAGAAGAAGAAAAATGCTTCACCAAAAGAAGCAGGCCCATCCTCATCCACTTGTGCACACATTTGCACACATAAAAATGTCTCTCTCAATTTCAAAATGGTGACAGGGACCTTTTTCCTCATCACCGATGGTGTACTACTTGAGAATCTTGAGTGCCTAGTGGTGTACTCCCACTATTTAGTACACTCCCACTAGCGTCTAGCAGTTTACTCCCACTCAGCTGGAGACTAGTACCATTTTACAGTGATTACTGAATATGGAATCTCAATCTCCCCAGCCTCGCTTAAAGATGGTATGTTGTCTTCAACATCCTCCAACTCATAGAGGTCAAGATATCTCTTAGTATTACCAACCTGGGAAAGTCATTCTCAATATCATATGACACCATTTCTGCCATTCCTATACCCGGTTGTTTATTATACGTAACATAGCCTTTTGAGTTATTAGAATACCTTATAAAAGATATGATTTCTTGGTCTTGGGCGTAGTTTCTCGCACTTGTGTGAGGTATAGTGAACATAACCTTCTGAGCTCCACGGGCGCAAATGCTCTAAACTGAGCTTTTCGTCTTTCTATAGCTCATAAGGGGGTAGAACGAATTGACTGAGAAGAGGCACTCTAGTATGTAGGTAGCAATCAAGAGTACATCTACCCAAAACAATATTAGGAGGTTAACTTGCGCCATCATAATCCTAGCCATATCTAGGAATGTCCTATTCCTTCTTTCTGCAACACTATATTGTTGTAGAGTTTCTGGAATAGGAAGTTATCTGCGTTTTCCCTTTTTTCTCACACAGTTCCTTGAACTGTTTAGATAAGTACTAACGATCCTCATATTGCGTGAAATTATTATCTATAAAAGTGAGAAAATGAGAGGCGCCATGACGTGCCTTTACAACCATAAGTGTACAGATATCTGAGTGAACTAGCTCTAATGCTTGAGTAGCTCTAATGATCTCTCTAAAAAGGCTTTTGGCATGCTTTGCCAACTAAGCAAGACTCACACATAGGTAAGTCAACCTTAGCAAATGGACCTAAAAGGGCTTCTCAAGCTAATCAAGTCATCCTATCACATCCTATGCATTCAAGTCCAACATGCCATGTCTCAGAATAAATGAATAACAGAGGAAACTAGAATTTATTAAAAAACAATCCTTAAGTAGTTATCCCTAGATAACCATGTCCCAGTAACACTACCATCCAAAAATATCCTATTACCACCGAATTGAAAACCGCCTTCGACTGCGCTCTTCCACCCTGTTAACCTTAGGCTCAAAAATTGCTAGCCCCACCATGCCTCTTGGAGGGTTTACCCTTACCATCACGTTTAAGCCCACTAACCTTGCGCTCATTTCTACTTATGGAAGTTGTGGTCAAGAGTGTAGCTATACGGTTCGCCTTTCCTGTTGGCGCTCCATATTTAGCTCAACATGTCAGGAAATGTCAAAAACTAAAAATTGAACATTTCCTTTGTGGATCATGATTTGTTTTCTGTGGACCCGCAAATCAAGCAAAGAACTAATCATAGCCTGAAACTGTAGTTCGCCAGTAAAGATGTTCCCAATAATCTGAAATCACGAATCATACCTGACATCGACCTTAGATGTTCAGTCATCGTGTACTTGAAATGTTTCCTTTACTTTTTCAAAATTCATAACTAGATGCTCAATCTAGTAGTGAATGTGACCCCAAAAACAAATTCGAGTTGATCTCACAAAACTTTGGCTATTGGGAAGTACACATAATTCCCAACAAGATCATGGTGCATGCTGCTTATCACAAAGCGCGTGCTATGATCCTTCTCGAGCCAAGTGTCATAGGCTTTCAAGGTTATAATGAAATTGGGTCGGAGGCCATTATTCGGTTCAATGGGTTAGACTATAGAATAAGTCTAAAGCCCATAAGCTCTTACTTATTCTATAGGTATGTTACTTTGCAGTGCCATATTACAAAAAAATTGCTATCTTTTGTAAAGATCAACAAAGTGTGGTTTGAAACATTTGAGAACATGACCAAGGGATTGACATTATTATTTGCACATTTCATGTCATAACTTAAAATTTTAATTAAGGGTAAAACTGTAATTAAATGACTATGTGCTAACCTGTTAATTATTTTGGGGCAGTATTTGAATTTATATGAACTTGTGTCACTATATTTAATTATTTATTCATTTATTTATTTTCTTTTCTTAATTGGTATTATTTTATTTTATTACTATACTTTTTTTTTACTAGGGTTAAAGTGGGTACATATTTTAAATTGGGTGTGTAGGGGTAGACTACACATGCACACACATATACTACATATATCTACATCTCATTTAAATGCAAAGACCAAACAAAACACAAGTGGGCCCCACCCCATTTTAAAGAGCCAGCCATATCATCCCTCTCTCCTCATTTCATTTTTTTTTCTTTTCCTTTCTCTCTCTCTCTTCTTCTTCTTCTTCATCTATACAAATGGGTATACACAAACCCTCTTCTTCAACCTTCCAATACACCCCCAAAAAGCCATTTTTGTGAGTTTTGCTATTTAACAAATATGTCTTAGAATTTCAAGAGCTTTCTAGTGATACCCACGAAATTCATTTTGGTAGCCATTTCCATAGTTTTTCCCAAATTATATAGAACCTCCAAACTTCTCACCTTCATCCATGGAGGTCCATTAATGGAGTATTACATGCAGTGAGTTCTAGAGCTCTCAAGAACATCTCTTTTCATCTTCTTGGAGTCCTTGGTTCATTCTCAAATATTTTGGGCATTTCCATTTATTTTGGAAAATCTCCACTAAGGTAGATATGCATTGTTTCAATTTCATATGTTGTACTTCTCTAAATGGATTTGAGTTCATTTATATGTATTAATAGAGGACTTAGACACATGTATTAGGATTTTTCCCCTAAGTTGTAATGTTAGGGTTAATTTGTATAAATATGAATTATATGCATTGTTTGTGTAAGTTGTGAATTTGGGGTGCAAATTGTAATTAAAATGATAATAAGAGAACAAATTGGATACACACACTAAGTTTTCCCCAAAGTTGTAATGTTGGAATTATTACACTTAAATGTGATTTATATGCTTTAGTTGTGATTTTGGGGTGCTAAACATAATTAGAGGAATGTTAGAATAATAATTTGGACACATGCATTAGAATTACTCAAAGTTGTAAATTAAGGGTAGTATGCTAAATTTTGAATTTTGTGCTCTTGTTGTGCTAAATTTGATTATGTGGAGCTAGATATGCTTAGGATGCTCCCATTATGTGCAAACACATGTTAGGACGTTAGTTTAGAATTTCCAATTAGGAATGTTAAATTATGAAATTTAGTTACATTCTTTGAAGTTCTTGATATCATGTCTAATGGACTAGAATTATGGCTAAATATACTATAATGGATTCCTCTTAAAATCATTATCAACATCATATGCATTGAGGCCTAATCGGAAAGCATTACATGAACACGACATAAATGTTTTGTTTTGAAAAGAGAAAAACCCCATGCGAGGGAATTTTATTTAAGAAATCCGGACGTGGGTTGTGATGTGAGATAGGGAGAATGACCCTTAGAAACATTCAAACTCCAGCTATATTCGGTTGGCTCCCGGAAGTTGGTATGCTACACTCCATGCGTGGGTGGCTCATGGTCCGGTAATGAGAGAGGTGTGCACATATCACGCATAGCCTTGCGGCTTTAATCATTTCATTGTAGCCGTGGTGGCGACCCATTGCATCTCATTTCATTCTAGTCATGGATAGCATATAGAATTGTTACAATGTCTTCTACGAGCCGTCGTTCTCATAAAAATGACAAAACATTTTTCAGGTGAGCTTGATAAGGGTAAAGGGCACATGTGACCGACGCGTGGGTCTTGACATCTTTTGTTCTATTTTGAAGGCCCGTGCTTGGTTGTGTATATGGATAGTTCTTATGTAAATATTAACTAGTTAGGGAAGTTTGTAATAGATTAGGACTATAAAATTAAAATAGTTGTACTAGTTTTATTACAAAACTTCTTGAAATTGGACTTCCGTATTCTTGTCATTTGGGAAGCCTTGATGTAATTTTGATGGACAAATGTTAGTCCTTGTCTTTCCTACTTATTAAACTTAATTATGTTATGTAAATTATGTTTCCGAGACCGTAGAATCTCTTTTAAAGTTTTATGTATGTGTATTGATTTGAATCCTTGCCGGATTCGTTTATGATTGGTTTTGTCCTTACTGGACTCATTGTAATTGTATGGAATCCATGCCGGATTCATTTATGTTTGGATTGTCCCTACCGGAATCATTGTATTTGTATGAAATCCTTGCCGGATTTGTCCATTTTGTTTTTAAAAGAAATGTTTTAAAATCTCTCTTCCCCAATCTCTCCCTCTCCCATTCTTCCTCTCTTCATCTCTTCCACTCCTCGTTTTTAATAAATTTCGAGTACATGAAGTTCCGTTTGGGCTAGACACGTGTTATATGTTGTTTAGGACTTATTTAGTCTTATACCAATGTTTAAACTTGAAAATTTGGCATAGTTGGTAATGTTTCAAAATGCTGTCAAGTTGCTGTCAAGAGGAAATACTGCTTCTGTTATTTCAGTTTTCTGCCCAAACGGTGAGGAATTGGACAAAATGTCATTAGAAGAAAGTTGTGCAGAATTAAATTTTACTTGAACGCGGACAGAATGTGAAAAATCTAAAGATATAACCACATACAGGTGTTTTAAAATTCAGCAACTATCAAAAATGCCCTTTTTCCAAGTTATTGTATTTTCTTTTTCTCCTTGAAACTAGTACTTGTCCGGATAGTCTCTTAATTAAATTTTCTAGTGCTTCTATATTTTGTTGGACTCATTAGCATGTAAGTCCATTTAGGAATTACGTATTAGTGAGTCATCCTTGTGGGAATCCCCGTGGGTTTCCAAAGTCGCTTCCGCATTTTGTGTAAAGATTTTAAATTTTCTTTCCCCTATTTCTCTATCTTTTCTCTTTTCTCGCGCTTCGGCTTTCGGGGCGTGACATTCCATAAAGTTTGTTTTGAAATCCAATTACAAATGAATTTTTCCCTTTTTACAATTTAAGACCAAAAAATTTGCTATTGCTTATTAATCAAATCTCAATTTTGTAAATCAAGAAAAACCTTTTTATAATTGATTTTTCTAAACAAACATCAATTAGATGGTACAAATATCTATCTAAGATCATCCACAAGATATAATAGACATGCGTCATGCACACATAAATGCACATAGACCCCCACGTAGGTCCGAATTGACAACTTAGAGCTCATACTAAGGTAATTCAAGTGTATGATATATGAACAAAGAAAACCATCCCTTTACATGTAGGCTTTTCCAATACAAGAAATGTAAACGCTCATCCTCACATTACATTTATAGCCATAAAAGAATAGATTTAATACCTCATGGAAAAATTTAAATAACTAAAAAACTGATTTTTCATTATAAAGAATTTTCCAAAATTTATCAAGGCCCAAAGAACATTTTAAATCAATTTAACAAAATAAATTGATCTAGTAAAGAAAAATCAACTAGGAGCAACTAAATTCCCCCCAAAAAATTAGAATTTGAGGAATTTATTCTCGAAGGATTTTCAGTGGTCTAATATGGTGTTCTAAAGACCCTATATTAATTTAAAAAATGAAAAGTCTATTTCGACTATTTTAAGCAATCCCAAAAAAAAAAAAAAAAAAATGCCCATAAGCATAAATTTTATGCTCTAAAATACCAAAACAAAAATGAGATAATTCATAAAATTTTCTTAAGTCTCCAATCAGTGTTCAAAAACACCATTTATTAGTTTCAAGAATTAACAACTACATTTGTTATATTTTAAGCAATTAATATTGCGTACTCAACACAAATTATGCTCTAAAATATATCCCAAAGAGCAAGAAAATTTACTAAAAAATTTCCTCAAGCTACCACCAGTGTGCTAAACGCATTGTGTTAATTCCCTGAACTAATAATCAATAAAATATTTTAAGCAGTTTAATACGTGTACAAAAACACATAATTATATGCTCTAAACTATAAATATGATTCATATAATTTACTAAAAATTATCCATGGATCCCACAAAATATGGTCTCGAACAGTGTCCCTTATGTTCCTTGTTAATTACAAAAATTAAAAATGTATTATGGCTATTTTAAGCAATTAAATAAATGTCTATAAACATTAATTATATGCTCTAAAATACCATAAATACATGATAATTTACACAAAAATTATCTTAGAGTCCCTTATAGTGTACTCAACAATCGATATTGATTTAAAAAATAAATATGCATTTTTGGATATTTTAAGCAATTAAAAATACATTTAAAACATATCTTTTATGCTCTAAAATACCAAAAATAATGAAATAATTTACCATAAAAGTATTTCTGGTCCCACTCAGTATCCTTAATCTAGGAAAAATAAAAATTAATTTTTCACATTTTTCTAGAATTTTAAAGCAATTTAAACAGTTTAAAACATTAAAAACTATACATTTTTAATAACAGAAACTGTTTTAAATACAAAACAATTAAATAATATTCTAGAAAATTTTATAAAAAATGTATTAAAATACTAATGGCCAAGTGGGACCCACACTGGCAGAGGGGGGACCCACCACGCCGGTGCAACCGTCGGCGTTGGCGCCACACGCCGCATGCGCGTGTGGGGAAGCCTCAGATGCATCCCTGGCTTGGTAGCGCCTGGACGCGCCTGCCCCGGTGAGTGTGGGCCACGCGCCACATTGGGTGGTGTGTACGACCACTGGACCCCCACCAAAATGATCATCCCAGCTTGGGGTTCCCACTAGTCCCATCCAAGTGGAACGAGTATGGGCAGAAACCAGGCATACACCACACGTGCCACCAGGCGTGACTGGTTTGGGCTTACGGCTACTGTTCATCATCTTCCTGGGGAGAAAGAACACGCAGCAGCCCTAGCTGCGAGATGCGAACTTTGCTAGGCCATTACGGCTTCATCTGTGATCCAATGCACGTTTATAATACATGCTTGGATAGCCCATATGGAGTATAATAGATTTAAGCCAAAAAAAAAAAAGAGGCGTTGGACGTGAGAATATTCCAGAAATTGAGGGCAAAGTTACAAAAAAAAATTTATTTTTTATCATGCATGCCCAGAAATTAAGGTTTCTAATTTCTCCCTCATCAGAGATACTTAAGCCATGGGACTCTTTGGGGGGGGGGGACTCTAGGGACCATTAGGGACACATCCATATAAAATTTTTGGACCCCTATTGGAGTTTTGTATAGACCCACTTCAAAATTCGAAAATAGGGTTGCTAAGCTTCCATGGAAAATCTGTTTGTAGCACATATACGGGCGAACAAAAACCTATAGGCTCTGATACTGATGCAGATAAATCATGCACACAAGCATGGAATCGGGTTCAAGGCATACCTTGAGCGGAATACCCGATTTGGATCGTCTACAGCGTTGTTACGAGCCCTGCAACTTCACCCACGAACGACTGCGATCTCCAAGCCTCCATGTAATCTCTTGTGCTCCGCATTGGTCGTAGAAGATGCTACTGGAGCAATCCCCATGACAGTCACGCCCTAAATCCCATGGCGCGATGGTGATGGCCAAGAGAGAGAGACAACCAAGAATGCTTAGGATCACTGTATATGTGTGTTTATATCATATATATATACACACATAATAACCAAACACTAGGGCTCCAAGAGCCAAAGCCCATTGGACTCGGTCCAATGATATGTGGGTGCCCGTATGACCCACATATTTCTTACAGTCTCTAAGTTGTACACAAGGAAGACAATTAAAAAGTAATGTTAAGCTCACTAAATTTAAATTCCAAATTGGTGTTCAATTGTTCTGTCAATTGTGAAGGTATGAACGATCACTCTCACGGTGTGTGGTACAATTACAAATCCAATTGAACACAAAATTTGGGAAACAAGTCATTAGTAGAGTAAAAAAGGTCTTAACTTCTTCCACTTTATTTTAAAGTTTAATTTTTTTAAAAAGATAAACTTCAAGGTGTTTTCGATAGCCCAAATATCATTAATTTGAAGCATTGGTAGCATTGGTTTGCCAAGTATCACCATTGCGTCTTTTACGTTTTTTTCAAATAGTAGTGGGTATATCTTAATGCATTTATCCTAAGTAATCCATCTTTCACATTCTTGTATGGAGTTTGTTAATATGTTCCACTTTACAGAAGCAACAACTTTTTGACTTCTGATTTATTTATTTATTTTTTTTACATTCTCTTACGCATCTTTCACATTCTTTTATCCATCTTTCATCTTCTCTTATTTTTATTTACCATCCTTCACATTCGTTTATTTTTATTTACATGATTATATTTTTTTTAAAAAAATTCAAAGTTATTTGTTTTTTATTTTCTGATAAAATCCCGTGCATTGCACAGGTTTACGGCTAGTGTATTTATATATTTAGAGAACGATTACTTCATAGGTGTTGTACTAGAGTAAAAGGTTAATCTTTCCCTGTGTCATCCTGATTATGTCCTCTCGTGAGGGAGATGATCAAGAGTTGGAGAGAGAAGTGAATAAATAGATCGAAGAAGAGAGAAAGAGAAAGGGGGTTTGTACAATTAGGGGAAACCTATGGTGAATGGGATATGAAACTGATTAAAACGTAAAGTAAAAAATTAATTGCATTTAATGGGATTTGTGCTATATGGGAAGTAAAATAGTTTAAATGCAAGGGAAATATAAATTATATTTATCTGGGAGATAATGGGAAGAATATCATCAACTACACTAATTGCATTTAATGGGAAATCAAATAAATGGGAAAAGAGAACTGCCGTTGCACATAATCAAAGAGAAGTACTACCGCTAATCAAGGTGAAATGCCTTATAAACATTTGTATTCCTTGGGTGTTTGACATGTGACACTCATTTCTTCCAGATTATATTATAGAACATAGATTAGAGAGGAAATTTGAAAGACAGTAAATGTAGAGTTAGAAACATTATCAAATTACTAGGAATATTGCCCGTGCAAGGCACAAGCTTTGGATTTGTAGAAAAAAATGTAATGTATTTTGTTTTTGATGTGAACAAAAAAGATAAATAAGTTCTATAAATTTCTAAAAAAAATTTGATCTGGGTTTATTTGTATGGTACCTGTTGTTTTTAATTTATATATATATGTTAAAAAAAATGATGAATCAGGCCACCAAAATAAAATGAAATAATGGCAGCAGGACAAGTAGATGGAGCAAACAGCCATGTTAACAATTTAGCTATGGAATACCTGTAAATACAAATGGAATAATGGACATAAAAAAGGAAATTTCTATGCAAAAATATATAAGGACATTATATGTCTTCACTATTAAGAAACATCTTGCAACTACTACTTGTAGGGAAAGAGACAAAAATATTTACAAGCATAGTGTATCAAAAGAAGTATTAAGTACATTATATATACAACTATTTTCCAAAATGTACAAAAGTAATACTTAGAGTATTTAGAAGCAAAAGCAAGTTTCTTTAACTATATTTAACTTCACACCAACTTTCTTTTAACTTTGTTTGAAGGCATACTTTTCTCTTGATTTTTGCTTTCAGGAATTCCTTATCTCTTCACTAGATCTTGTTGAACTTGCTACAAGGTTTTTTGGGCTTGAGTGGAAACTTTTGGAGCTAAATTTTCATCATTTATACTTGTATCTTCTTCAGTGGAAGCAACCCTTTCTAAATCAGCACCTTGTAGTTGAGGAGTTTCATGGACATTCATAAGCATTGTGATAATGAACTTTCTGGATGTTGGACCCTTAAATTTAGATTCTTTTGCTTTTACACGCACCATAATCTCTCCGTCTGTGTGTAACTTGATTAGTGATTCAATTGGTTGATGGTTTTGCATGACACACTAATGTGGAAATTAAAAGGTGATCAAGACTTATATCTATACTATTATATAAATAGAAAAGATAATATTTTTACCTGATTTTGGTTCTGCATTATCATAAGAGCTGTGGATGAGAGAAATTGCTCAGCATTATCTTCAAACAAAACTGCATTAATCATTCCTGTGGAGTTGACAGCCTCGACATTGACACAACATCTACATAATTTGAAAGAAATAATGAAGTATTGATTCATGTAATCTAGTTTGATAATATTTGCTTTTTGAATAAGCTTATATTGGTGCTTATATTGGTACTCGATCCATGCATATTCTTCACTTTACACTTGTTGCATGTGAATAAACTTGATATTGTGCGGATGTTGTTTTAGAACAATTGCTGCAACTCATATAATAGAATTTTTTTTATGCATATCAACGATGGAGAGAGAACACATCAAGGTAAAAAATGTCTACAAAAAATGTCAAAGCTTAGTTGCTATATGTGACTCAGTAATTATAAGAAGATTAAATAGATTGAAGTGTGTGAACATATTAGCATTAAGTATTTTTACATTGTCAGAAGCTAAATCTAAATCCTTAATTGGAGTGATATCAGTTACGAATTGGATGTCAAATCGGTGTGCCAAAGCCAAATAGCGTGCAGAATTCATGAGTGAACCAATCAGATTCTTGTTTGCAATGTACCTGGATTGGTAATGTATAATTAGATAGTTGGTCAGAGAATTAAAAGCAGTTAATATAAAAATTATTTAAAATGTAATTATTGGAAGTTTGAAAGAAAGAATATTGCAAGTTTTCATGGCAACCCCAAAAAATGTAATTTATTAGTTGAACAAATATTGTGGTGTGACATATAGAAAGTAAAAGTGGATAAAGTAATGATACCACTCTTGAAGGTTTACAGCTTCAGGCACCTGTGGCCTTATCAGAATTGAACTTGATTTCTTGAATGACAGAGTATCTCCTATATAAAGTGACATTTTATCATTAAAAATAAAATATTGCTAATCTATGATAAGGAAGAAGTTTTATGTTGATCAACATACCATGATAGGAAACAACATTTACTCGAATGGCAGCAATGACTGGTTTTTCAACAATCACACGAGCAAGGGACACACCCTCATTGTCTAAAGACTGATTCCATAGTGTTAGAAGAACTGGCTTGAGGCTGAAAAATGAAGGCAAGTTTTTTTAGCAAAAAGGTGAAAAAGTACTCACAATTGTTAAAAGTGTAGATATAATTAATTAGGTTTCTCCAATAAAACCAAAACAATATTAAAAGAATACAACAATGTTACCTGCTATCTGTTACAATTACTTCTTGAATCCTTGCTGGTCCATTATAGGTTTTTTGTTTTCTTTTTGGAAGTGCTTGCAAGGCAATTGCAAGAATGTCTTTGCAAAAGAAAAGTGAAGAGTGTTATACAATTGAAGTAAAAATATGTACGAAGTAAGAGAGATTGAAGAATTTGAAATAAAAAAGTACAAATCAATTGCATGAGAGGTATCTCTATGACTAAAGAGTTCCAATATAGGAATAAAGTTTAAGGAAACTGGGCTTGCATCATCATCAACCTCCTCAATCAAGCAGCGACTACTAATAGTCGATTGATATTCATTTGGAACAAACTGGGCTTGCATCATCATCAACCTCCTCAATCAAGCAGCGACTACTAATAGTCGATTGATATTCATTTGGAACAAACCGATATTATTTGATTGGAAAATGCTTAACTTGGGCATCTGCTATGAAGTATTTTTGGAATGGTACCAAATTATTTTCAAGTAGATCGATATCGGCATTAAACGTTGTTGCTTGTACTCATGTACCTTGATCTCAATGCAACACAGTGATATGGTAATTAAATGACATGATCAAGCATACAAAATTAAGATATATGCATGTATTTAGGTTTCATAAAGAAAATTAACATAACTAATTTGTTAATTACTAAAATAAAATTAATAAAAGCAAAGTATTTATAGGAATTTGTACTCAAGAAGCCTACCGTAGAATCAGTGAAAATAAGCTTCTGGAATTTGTGTGGACTTGTTGTCGTAGGCCCTTGTGGAATCAACTTCTCAAGCACTGTGATCTTCACTTTCCAACCTTTTGGTGTATTTGGTGTTATATCATTAATTAGGCAAATTCTTCTAGCTATTTTTCACTGTAGACATTCAAGAAAAATAAAATAAGAGAACTTTGCATGAATTTAAGATCAATAATTGGCATATATTTTGAACAATGCATTAAAGTAGTAGTACGAGCAAGTGAAGAACATCCATGTAAAAGCATTGTGCTATTAGCTTGTATACAATCATACAGAATATGTGTTAGGTACATCATAGCATATTCAATTTTCTAATGCTAAAGTCAACACTTCATTGTAGACAACATTACGTGTTGTGACTTCAGGAAGTAAAGATGAATCTTCTGTTGGCACAATAAGAACTACAACAGAGGATGCTTCATTTGCTCGAGACAAAGCCATGTATAATTGTCCATGAGAGAAAACAGGTTGAGGAAGATATACACCCACAAAGTCTAGTGTTTGTCCTTGGGCCTTATTTATTGTCATTGCAAAACTTAAACGGATTGGAAATTGAGTTCGTTGAAATCCAAATGTGTTACTTTCATTTTCAGCAGGCACCAAAGGAATTCGAGACAAAAAGACATGTTTCCCTTTATGAGTACCAACAGCAATGACAACACCTATACTATTGGGCTCAAATGTGTTGCAGATTAGTTGTGTTCCATTACACAGTCCTTTAGATGGATCAATATTCCGAAGCAATATTACAAGACATTTTTTTTAAACGCAAAATATGTGGAGGGAATCCACTTGGTGTGATGGTGCTAAACAAGTCTTCTTGTAATCCTTCTTGTGCAATATCGATAACTTTATCAAAACTTCGATACTTTTTAAATTCTCCAGGAAATTTTTCCATGATTGAATTATTAATTTCATCAACAAAATCATTTTTTGGTGTTAAAATGGCACGCATTATCATTGCATCGATTGAGTTTGCATATTGATGCAAATTAGGAAAGGCTAATTCTATGAGGGTGTTCAAAGAATCACTTCCATTATAAGGTAGAGCCATTACAAAATGAATTCTTATATGATCATCAAAAGTAGGAGGTAATCTTCCATCACCAACTTGAAGAAGAAAGTCACAAAATTTATAGTCATAAAGTGCTCTCATATTTGTTAGGGAAAAATGCGAAAATCCCCAATATTAGGAGCAACACTTCCTAACCTTTGTCTAATGTAAATTAAATAGGAATAAATAATATCCAAGTCACAATGGATAAATTCCTTTCACCACAATCAACCACAAGCAATATAATAATAATGGCACCCAAGCAAGAAATAAATGACACCAAAATTTATGTGGAAAACCCTCCAATGGGGAGGGAAAAAATCACAGGGCAACTCCGAAAGATTCCACTATATCAAAAATAAGGAATACACAATGTTCTCTCAAGTTTTTGCCCTAAACTTGAGGTATCCAATCAACTAGAGAGTGAGTACAAGGGTTACCTCTTAGGGTTCACAATACCCAAAGGAATACGAGCAAAAGCTTCTTCAAAAATACCTCTTGATTTTTGGCACACAAACAAACCCTTGAAACATCCACTGATCCTCTCTCCTTGAAGCCGCCGCCGCCACACAGTGAGCACACACCCCGAGACACCTCTGTTTCTGTGTGTAATATTATGCGCAGAACATTGATGCAAAGCAAGACCTATATGTTTTGATCCTTCTAAGCTAATTAAGTAGCTTAGCCTTTTTCAAGGCCTAGCCCAGTTGGGCCCATTTAAGCCAAATCAAGGCTTAAGAACAAACGAAAAAGGTCAAAGCCCATTAAGGACTTATATATCTCATATGTATGGACCAAACATATGGTATACCCAACAATCTCCCCCTCCATACACATGAGAGGAGGGAACACCCAAACTCGACCCTCACTTGGAGTCCATTCCGGCTAAAGCTTTACAAAGCTCAAGCTTCTCTCTTGTCACGACCTTAGTCATCATATCAGACGGATTCGTGTCTGTATGAATTTTTTTCAACTTCATTTCTTGCTTTTCCATCACCTCACGAATCCAGTGGTAACGAACATCAATGTGTTTTGTACGGGAGTGATATGTGGCGTTCTTGCTCAAGTCCATAGCACTCTGACTATCACAATGAACCACATACTCATCTTGCTTCAAATCCAACTCTTGGAGAAACCGTTTCATCCATAACATCTCTTTACCTACTTCTGTAGCAGCGATATACTCAGCTTCAGTGGTAAACAAGGCAACACATTTTTGCAACTTGGACTGCCACGATACAGCTCCCCCTGCAAAAGTAAACAAGAAACCCGAAATAGACTTTCGGTCATCGATGTCCCCTGCCATATCTGAATTTGTAAACCCTTCCAAGACTGGTTTTGAACCCCTAAAACATAAACACAAACTTGAAGTACCCTTCAAGTATCGAAGAATTCACTTGACTCCTTCCCAATGCTCTCTTCCAGGATTGGAAAGAAATCTGCTCACAACACCAACTGCATGAGCAATGTCTAGCCGTGTACAAACCATCGCATACATAAGACTCCCTACTGCCGACGAGTAAGGAACAACTGTCATTTCTTCTCTTCCTTCTCGGGTAGAGGGGCACAAGCTTTTACTTAGCTTAAAGTGACTCGCAAGAGGAGTGCTAACTGGCTTAGCATCTCTCTTGTTGAACTTTTCAAGCACCCGTTCAACGTATTTCTCCTGTGACAACCATATTTTCTTGGCTTCCCTGTCACGAACAATCTTCATACCCAAAATCTGTCGGGCCGAGCCCAAGTCCTTCATATCAAAGGACTTGAACAACTCTCCTTTTAGCCTGCGAATCATATTAACATCTTGTCCAATAACAAGCATATCATCAACATAAAGCAAAATCATAACAAAATTACCATCGGGAAACTTCTGGATATACACACACTGATCTGCAGTAGTTCTCTTAAACCCATGACCCACCATAAATGAATCGAATTTCCTGTACCACTGTCTCGGAGCTTGCTTAAGGCCGTAGAGACTCTTCTTCAACTTGCAAACCAAGTGCTCTTTCCCCTCTCTGGTTGTACCATATAAATCTCTTCCTCCAAATCACCATGAAGGAAGGCAGTCTTCACATCTAAATGTTCAAGCTCAAGATCCATGTTAGCTACCAAACCCAAAGCAACTCGAATAGAACTCGTCTTCACCACCAGTGAGAAAATCTCATCAAAATCAACGCCATGCTTCTGCCCGAAGCCCTTGACAACTAAACGAGCCTTGAACTTTAGTAGCTTGTCACCATCCTTCTTCAACTTGAACACCCATTTGTTTCTCAATGCTCTTCTACCCTTAGGAAGATCAACCAACTCATAAGTGTTGTTCTTATGCAAGGAATTCATCTCATCTTGCATAGCTTGTACCCAACTGCCTCTGTCTCTGTGAGTCTAAACTTCCTGAAAACTCTCTAGCTCCCACTCATCTGTAAGCAAAATATACTCAGAACTGGAATACCTGACTGATGGCATGTGCTCTCTAGTCGATCTCCTGACTGGAGGTATGGTAATCTCTGGTTGAGGGGGCTGCTCCCCCTGCTCAACACCCTCTGTATCTGGTACATCATCATCATCCCCAAATTCTGGAACATCTATAACTGGCTCATACTGTACTTCTCCCCCATCTGTGGCACCCTGTGATGTGGAAGGAACTGATGTGAGGTTTGCTCTAGGCTGTGTAGGTTTCTCAAAATCTGCCAAAGTCTGATGCTCGTGAAAAATCACATCTCTGCTTCTGATCACCTTTTTATTCTCTGGATCCCACAACCTGTACCCAAACTCTGCATCTCCATAACCAACAAAGATACATGGAGTAGCTTTGTCATCAAGCTTAGATCTCTGCTCCTTAGCAACATGTACAAATGCCTTGCACCCAAAACACTCTCAGATAAGAGTATGAAATATCACAACCAGTCCATACCTTCTCTGGAATCTCAAAATCTAATGGAGCTGAAGGAGACCTATTAATCAAGTAACAAGCTATACGAACTGCTTCACCCCAGAATGACTTAGGCAGCTTAGCCAATCATAACATGCATCTGACTCTCTCTATAATAGTGTGATTCATCCTCTCAGCCACACCATTGTGCTATGGGGTACGTGGAACTGTCCTCTCATGCCGTATACCGTGATCAGCACAATATGCTTCAAACTCTTTTGAAGTGTACTCTCCCCCGTTATCAGTACGAAGGCACTTCAAAGGTTTTCCTGTCTCTCTTTACACCATGGCATGAAACCTCTGAAAATGCTGAAAAACCTGGTCTTTTGTTTTTAGAAAATACACCCACACTTTACGTGAAGCATCATCAATAAAAGTAAGAAAATACTTATTACCGCCCAAAGACTCCACCTCAATGGGACCACAAACATCAGAATAAACCATATCAAGTAACTTGGTTTTTCTTTTACTAGAAGCATGAAAGGAAACTCTATGATGCTTACCAAATAAGCAATAATCACAAGGGTTAAGAACTGTACCTTTGGCAAAGGGAATGAGGGACTTCTTTGCCAGAATCTGTAACCCTTTCTCACTCATGTGCGCCAACCTCCTGTGCCATAAATTTGGTGAAGACTCATCCTCAATTGTATTGAGCCCGCTTGAACACACCTTCACATGAGTCTTGTACAAAGTACAACAAAGTTCCCATTTTGCAACAACTAGGGACCCTTTGGTGAGTTTCCACTTTCCGCTCCCAAAATGGTTATCATAACCCATCTTATCTAGTGCAACCCCACAAATCAAATTCAACCATAAATCAGGAACATGCCGAACATCCTTCAATGTCAAAGTGCAACCCAGGCTAGTCCGAATACACACGTTACCTATCCCCTCAATCTTGGAATAGCTGGTATTACCCATCTTCACAGTACCAAAGTCACCGGTTTTGTACGAAGTGAAGAACTCTCTCCTAGGAGTAGCATGGTAGGAGGCAGCTGTATCAACAACCCACTCAACATCACTATTTGTAACATGTAGGCACTCCTCATCTCCAAATGAGAGTACCACCACATCCTCAGAAACTATAGCTGTAGTATTCTTGTCTTCTGACTTCTTCTCAGTATTTCCCTGTTTCTGATCTCTCTTACGAATTCTACAATTTTCGCTCGTATGGCCTTCCTTGTTACAATAATAGCATACAAAACCTCCTCACGTTTGTGACTTGCCTCGACTGTTCTTGAACTTACTACGATCTTTAGATCCTTTCCAAGACCCTCTATCGGACTCCTACCCATGTTCTCTGTGACAAGAGCCTGTGTCTGATCTGTACCCATACCCTTTCGCATGGCTTCCTCATTAAACATACTGTCTTTAACAATCTCCAAAGTTAGCTTACCATTGGGAGCTGAATTACTAAGAGATACAACCAACGTCTCCTAACTATCAGGCAAAGAACTCAATAAAAGCAGAGCTTGAAATTCATCATCTAAATTCATCTTCATCGTAGTCAACTGATTAACTATACTCTGAAAGTCACTCAAGTGCTCGGCAACGGAATTCCCATCTTTGAATTTCAAATTCACAAGCCTTCGAATCAAGAAAGCTTTGTTCTGCGCGGTCTTCCTCTCATACATAGACTCTAATTTATTCCATAAACTTTGTGCATTAACTTCTTGGGCAACGTGGTGAAACACGGTGTGATAAACCCACTGTCTAATTTGACCCACTATTTTCCTGTTTAATTTTACCCAATCCGTATCGGACATAGTTGTAGGCTTGGCCGTATTACCTCAATCGGATCATACAAATCCTTACAATAAAGGATGTCCTCCATTCGCGGTTTCCAAATTGCATAATTTGAAGCCGTGAGCTTAATCATTGAATTTGATGATTCCTCCATTTAATTACACAAGACAATAAATAATAATGAACCTTAGCTCTGATACCACTTTGTTGGGAAAAAATGCAGAAATCCCCAATGTTAGGAGCAATACTTCCTAACCTTTGTCTAATGTAAATTAAATAGGAATAAATAATATCCAAGTCACAATGGATAAATTCCTTTCACCACAATCAACCACAAGCAATATAATAATAATGGCACCCAAGCAAGAAATAAATGACACCAAAATTTATGTGGAAAACCCTCCAATGGGGAGGGAAAAACCACAGGGCAACTCCAAAAGATTCCACTATATCAAAATAAGGAATACACAATGTTCTCTCAAGTTTTTGCCCTAAACTTGAGGTATTCAATCAACTAGAGAGTGAGTACAACGGTTATCTCTCAGGGTTCACAATACCCAAAGGAATACATGCAAAAGCTTCTTCAAAAATACCTCTTGATTTTTGGCACATAAACAAACCCTTGAAACATCCACTGATCCTCTCTCCTTGAAGCCGCCGCCGCCACACAGTGAGCACACACCCCGAGACACCTCTGTTTCTGTGTGTAATATTGTGCGCAGAACATTGATGCAAAGCAAGACCTATATGTTTTGATCCTTCTAAGCTAATTAAGTAGCTTAGCCGTTTTCAAGGCCTAGCCCAGTTGGGCCCATTTAAGCCAAACCAAGGCTTAAGAACAAACGAAAAAGGTCAAAGCCCATTAAAGACTTATATATCTCATATGTATGGACCAAACATATGGTATACCCAACAATATTTTCAGTCAACCTTCTCTTTTGTATATGAGGCCACAATGGAGATTTTACAAATCTAGACTCAATTGTTTGTTCAATTCTTGCCTTTGGAATAACTGGGAGGACTTGACAGAAATCCCCTCCAAATACTACAACTTCTCCACCAAAAAGCATCGGTGAATCACATATGTCTCACAACATCCTTTCAAATGCCTCTATACATGGTCGTTTCGCCATTGGTGCTTCGTCCTAAATGATGATCCTTGCTGCACGCAATAATCTTTCAAGACCACTTTGCTTAGTAACACTACACATTGTAACATCATCCTTAACAGGAATTTTGAATCTAGAATGAGCTTTTCGACCTCCAGGTAGAATTGATGCTGCAACACCTGAACTTGCGGTAGCAAGAGCTATACATCCTTTAGATCTAATTGTAATTGTAGCAAGGAGTGCTCGATAAAGAAAAGTCTTACCCGTACCTCTTGGTCCATCAATGAAGTATGAACCATCCTATTTTTTCATTACCTTGTCTAAGATCTCATCATATGCCTTTTTTTGCTTTGTATTTAATGCATACACACTTTCTATATCAACCAAAGGCACCTCAACATTTAGTTCATCATTGATTTCTTTGAATCCTTTCTCAATTTTATCGATAACTATTTCTTCATCAATCAACATATAGTCATTCATTTCAAAGTATTCTGTTAACATTATTGTTCTTTTGGATCGAGAAAATTGAATAACATTTTCAAGATTTGACAAATCATGAAATGTAACTGATTGTTGATTTTCCAAATGCAGCGGTAAGTTTATGACTGTTGGATGAATTTTAGTAAGCAAAAATCTATATATTCACCACATAGCTTCTGGTGGGGAGATCCAATGTGCATTTTGAAAATTGGCAATTTCATCTATATGCACATTATTCTTGTTGGAAGCAACATGGAAAGAGACACGATCATGACCTTTATATATGTATTTGTATAGGTATTTAACAAGTTTTATAGTTGAACAAATTTCTACATTGATGTGACAATCAAATTTTGCCAAAAGGTAAGGATTATAAGGTATCACCTAATGGTTATCAAGCATACAATTCCTTACTTTTATTGTACCACCATTTTTGCGCCGCTTGTACAAGGAGTAGGAATCACTTGTTTCAGTGGTTACTTCACAAAAATCCTTTGGGTAATGATTTTTACCACTGCCATCCTTTTTCATGCAAACGTGTATAGAATTAACGCACTACAAGGACCGTGCATCATGTGCTTCCAAACTGCATGGTAAAAATGATGATTAGAGCAATGAGGGATCTCAGTACAAACAAACTGATCATATTGGGTAGGTGACTTGATTTTTACCCAATCTTTCAAAATCAATAAGAAATGAGCATGTGGCAAACCTCTCTTTTGGAACTCAACTACATACACATATGCAACGATAGGGCCAAAAACTTGCTTTTTAAAGAGATCATTCTTCAAATCTTCCAATTTTTCCCTAAACACTGTAGTTGTCAAGTCTGGGCGATTTTATGCCTCTTCACATGGTAGCAATTTGCTCGTAATTTGTGGACATGCAGAGTTACATGTCATAGTTAAGAACAAATCAGGTTTCCCAAATTGATGAACAAGCGCCATTGCATCAACATAACGGCGATGCATGTCTTGCGGACCACCAATAAAAGAGGCTGGAAGCACAACCCTCGAACCAATTTTACACCCCAACTGCAATGCTATCTACTATTCCTTGGTAAAGTTCTGCTCTAATTTGGCTTTGCTTATTTCTAATGAAATCCAACCTTGAACTCTTTCACTTGATATACATGTCCACAACATATTGTTGTAAAAGACAACCACTATGGAGTAACACTGATTTGCTATTTGGCCTCATTTGTAACTTGTAACTATAATATTCTCGGCAAGAAACAACGTCGCTTATTTTGTCGTCCTTCGCGCATAACTAACAAAAGAGAAGGTCGAAAAAATTATTTGACATTATCGAATGTTATTGTATCTATAGGTATGTATAATAATAATAATAATAATAACAATAATAATAATTATAGACAAATATCTTTAATAATTATACCTCTAGCTTCTTTATTTAATAATTTCATTAGTAGATTGCACTGATTGAACATTCAAACTTGGCCCAAAATTACATGCTCTTTGAATTACCGTTTTCTTTCTACTAATTCTTTCATGCCATCCACTTTCTCCAAGAGGGAACAATAAACCATAATAGTATTGAACTCTATGTGTAGAATTTTGTGCACCATGGACAATTATATCCCTACCTCGAGAAGATTCATTTTCATCACCCCCAACCCAAATTACAGCAACTTGAGTTGCAGTTGGGGCATTGTAGACACGTTAATCTAATGTTGCACTATTTCTAATAACTATTGAGCAATCTTGTAAATTAGGGATATCAACAAGAGATCGAAAAAATCTACAGTATGGATTATCTACAAGCAATTCAAGTAACAAATTCATGATTTTGGGGGTCATCCTATCTGATAAAGCCAAGCGATTTTGCAATTCATCTCAGTATCATAAAAGCATAGCTGCAAATAAGAAGGCCGTTCATCACAAGGAAGCAATGTGTTCAAGTAGTGCTATCTGACCCTGTGCTTTAAATGTATAGATTCCTTTATTTCTCCTACACAAATCCAAGTCACATTTAACTCCTAATGAGGTAAAAGTGAATGTATTATTGTAGGTTTGCACATACGTTCTAAATTGAATTGCAAGTTTGGACTTCGACGTGAACGAGTCCCACAATTCAATTGGAGAATCATAGCAAACAAGTGAAACATTAGCATCAGAACAACAGAATCCTTTGGGCTCACAATGAAACTGTTCAGCTTTGCAAAACAAGCATGATGGAGCTGAAGAAAGAAGAAAAGGTTCATTTGGCACAATTTGAACTGGAGCACGACAATTTTGAGGAAAAGCTGCGATAACAATAGACTGGTGAAACATACTTCAAGAGTAAAGAAAGGAGAACACATTTTCAAAATGGATAAACGATTAATTGAAGAATTCAATATTGAAAAAATAATGGATTAAAATAAACTAAATAACCTTGAATCGACGGGCAAGTTGGAGAATAGCTATCAATTTCTTCATTGAAAACTTCAATTTCAACTCAATTTTGTGCAATATGCAAAGGGTGGACCAGCCATTCCGATTCTGAAAGGTGAACATTATGATTGATATGTACCAAGGAAGTAGACCCTGAGTGTTCCCCTAATTCAGAAGAAATATGAATGTCTGACAAGTTCTTAATTGTTCCTAAATGTTCAGAATTGTGTTCCTCGTATAAAACTGAACAACATGTTTCTTTTCCTTTTTCAAGATCCCATGTAACTTGGTAATCTTCGCTCTAGCAAAATAAGCTACAAGAAATGAAATTTATTGGGTTTCAAAAGACATAAATGACCCACAAAAGAATCGAAAAGGAAAATGACCTAATACTGACATATTTTATCAATGATCAATTTTAGATGTGAAGTTCATAATGCGAACTACTAGATGTTGTATGAATTTGCTCGTAATATATATAACTCTAACATCAAAGTTGGTTTGAAGTTTTAACTATTGTACTCTTAATTTAACCTTGGGTAACATTTATGCTAACTTCAACCAAATTATCAGAGGAAGCAAATGCAAACTTCTCCCTACGAATAATAGAATTGCTGCTTTCACTCTCAGCAACCATTGAGCATATACGTTTTGGCGAATGTACAATTGAAGCGTCATCTTGATTAGAACAATCTATGCAACAAGCATAACCGATACAAACTTCTATAGGATAGCATCTATAGGAAAAAAAAAGTTCCTTAAACAAATATCTACCCACATCACCTGAGAGAACGTCATTTTTTAAAACATCAAGGCTGCATTTTCTCACCATTATAATTGCCTAGGAAAAACATTATTTTTTATAACAAGAAAAGAACAATAAAGTTGTAAGTGAGTAGTGATTGCATACTTGTTATTGGGGAAAAGAAAAAGAAAAGAAAGAGAAGTCGTAACAAATTGTAAATCTCTATACAATCAAACAAGCACACTAAATATAGAAGATTTGGGGATAAACCATGTATAGGGAAAAATTTCAAAAGAAACAACACCAAGATAATAAGAATTGCATAATATTAGGTACACAAGTATGTAAAATAGTTTGAAAAGACAATTCGAACTCTATACGAACATATTTAGAGGAAAAACAAAAAAAGACCTATGTTCATAAATAACCTTACAAAACAACAAAGCAGAATGAGAAGTTTACAAATCGTTGCTGCAAATAAAGAGCAGTAAAAACATAAAAATGGTATGGTAGGCCAAGAGAAGGCATAAGAATGCAATCGTCAGACAAATTAATAGTATAAGAATAACCACTTGAGTAAACTATCGCACGATAACTTCAAATTACCTTGTTGAGAAAGTTCGATAAAATATAACAAACGTGGCAAATATGATCTCAAAATGTTCTGCCATGATTCCAAGTCTCCCCAACAAGAACAACAAATTCTCCCAAAAATTGTAAGTCTTATACAGAAAATGATGACAAATAACATTGAATGTAATTAACAAGTGAAAAATTATCTCAATAAAACTGTTTGATAGTATAAGGTAAGTATCCAAAAACATTACCTGAATTATTAGACGAGAGTGACAAAAATTGTCCACAAAAATGGCTAGGTTGTAGCACCATTCGAGTTAGTCATACATATAGATATATATTAAGCAACAAGAGCTTCCAAAAAAATTGAGAATACTACTTTAGAGAGATTATTCATATTTCTTAAACCTCAATGCAAAGAAGCATTAGAAACCAAATGATCTCGAAAAAAAATAGATGGTGAAATGTAAAGTGAATAGGTATAAGAAAAGAAATAATTATTCCTAGTAAGACAATACCATATTTGTCTTCAAAAATATAGCATTGCACATTGACAAGTAGCTTTTTCCTAAAAATTTCATTTGTGGAGCCATTGACACATGACCAATGCAAATTATAGATTTTTGTACTGGTATTTAGAATTTGATAAAAGGTGTCGATGCTGAAGTTACAAACCAAATGCAATTATAGATTTTTTACTTTGAGAAAAGTTGTCAAAGCTCAAGTTATGTACCATATTAAAATCTTCAAATAATATTTCTCACGAACAAGAAATTATTTAGAAAATCAATCACACATGCAGCGCAATGATATAGAAGCCAGTAACAAGGTTTAATTGAAAGGAAATAAAAGTAAAGAAGAATTTTATCTAAAATTGACAAAATAAAAGTTCTTTTCTCACACTAAGATTAAAATACATACGATTAAAACAAACAGTTAAAAGCGTGTATCAAAAGACATTACCCCTTATTGGATGAGAGCGAGTGAAAGCATAGTACGAAAAATGCTAGGTTTGCACATGCATTGAAATCAATTGTGGGAACATATGATTAAAATTTCTTAAAGCTTCAATAAAAACATTATTGAAAAGGAATAAAAAGAAAAAAAAAAAAAAAAAGTAAAGCATCCAAATAAATCCTAACAAAGCTATATGCATGTGTCAGGAAACAAAGGTAAAGAAGAATTTTATCTAAAATTGAGAAAATAAAAGTTCTTTTCTAGCACTAAGACTAAAATACATACGAAGAGCGAGTGAAAGCGTAGTACGAAAAGTGCTAGTTTTGCACATGCATTGAAATCAGTTATGAGAATATATGATTAAAATCCCTAATTCAACTCTACGGTTCCACAATACTACCTAAACCCCTAATTCAAATCTTTCAACTCTAGGATTCCACACAAAACTGAGAGTATAAGGAAATGAGAAAGGAAAACCACTAATTCAACTCTAGGGTTCCACAATAATACCTAAACTCAACTCGATCTAGGGTTCCACACAAAAATAGAGCGCATAAGAAGATGAGAAAAGAAAGAAAAGGCAAAAGATCTGACTTGTGATCGGAGAAGGAGGCCGAATCGAATCTCTAAGCCTGATGCCGCCCTTATCACGCTCTTGCTCTGCATCTCAGTCTCACAAGTGACAAGTGTTTTGATTGATATCCTTTGAAGAAATATATCTGCTAGTATTACTAAAGGCTATGTAGTATAAAGGCAAAATTACATCTAAGGACAAAACAATTGATAAAATGACAAATAAGGACAATTGAAATTGAAACTACTCTAAGCCTCTTTTATAGTATCTACTATAAGAAATTAAAACCAGAGAGTGCAAGTCTTAGATTACTCTAAGGCTGACACGTGGAAACATTATAAACTCTTCTTAGACTGGTGTAACAAATGAATACAAACAGCCAAACAGGACCTACCTTTTGCATGCCCCCATTAACGTTACAAGCCCCTCATTTCTCTCCTCTTTCATCTTCCTCCACCGTTTTCATCTTCTTTGATCACCATGGTCGTGCCTACTATCGCCGATTTCTCTCTCCTCTTCCTTCTTCTTTCGATCTTATGTGCTCATTTGAGACTGAAATTGGTAAAATCTCTAACCCGAATATATTGATTAGGGTTTCCTAATTGCACAAATAGTGAAGGGAACCTAAAAAAAAAAACACACACATACTCTCTCTCTCTCTCTCTCAAGAAACTGAAACAAATCTCGCATTATTTTGATCTAGAACATTCTGACGGTGCTTCTCCCTCGCCCTCTGTTCACAAATTTCAGGTCTATTTTCTCAATAATCTCTTCCCCTCTCAATCTATTTTCTCTCTCTTAGGTATCCCTCGATCTCTGCAACCAAGGGCGGACCCAAGATGATCAGCTGGGGTGGGTTGGGATTGAACAGATGCGTATACGGACTGTGCCGTATTTTTATGGAGATTCGCCCCCAAAAATTTTTTTTGGGTCTATTTGGTCCACAAATACTCTATAAATTTTTTTTCCCGTCTATAACCTACAAAAGTAAATAAACATGAAGTGAAAGAAAAAAAAATGTTGGATCAAATATTTAAAAAAGAAAAAATAAGTGTTAATCAGGTCAAATATTTAGATGAACTGTATTACAATTAGGCCAAATAATGTGTACAAGTAAATATATCATTTAGGAATGGACTCATGGTGTAGCAGATCATATTATTACTATAATAGTTCATTAAAAAAAATACTGAAACAAATACATAATGGTTGAAAGTTTTGTTAGAAATTGATAGTTAGTTCAGTGGTTTGATTGACCAATCTCTCATCAAGAGATGTAGAATTCGAATCTTTTTAGCCCCAATATGGATTTTTCAACAAGTGGCTGGGCTTGGTGGGCTGGACTGGTTGAACCTCACATGGGCTGGGCTAGAACTCTAGAAAAAAAAATTCCCAGAAAAATTGCACTGGGCTAAGCCCAGCTGAGCCCAGTGGCATGTCCGCCATTGTCTAGCAACCAATGAAGCAAAGCAGTGAAACATTCTACAGTCTAGGTAGACAGTGATCTCTCTCTGTTTGTCATTTGGTGGATTGATTTTCTGTATCGCTGTTACACTTCATATCTCTTAAGTTCATGACTGGTTTTTTAATTGACGATTTAGGGCTTTTAATATGTCAATCAAATGTGTTCGACCAATATATATATATATATATATATATATTTAATTATTTTACTTTGTTCATCTCATGTTGTTTGATGTTCTCTTGGCAAATTAAAGGTGTCTTTTTTTATTTTTTATTCTTTCTTTTCATGGGAACAGCTAGATTGTTTCTTATTTTATATAGTTGCACATAAACGGGGTTTACTTTAAGTTTATGTGATTTTTAGACAAATGCTTTTATAGAATTGACAATTTAAAGACATGTCTTCTGTTCTAAGTAAGAAAGTTGCAAAGGCCTAGAAATGCTTTTGAGGTTTTTGAGTTTGTGAAATCAGTGAAAGTGCTTGCTGGGAATAAAGTCAGAAAGCAAAAAAATAGGTAACATTTGGAAGTAAAATTTTTTTTTTCTAAGCAAAAACAAGCCAATAGTTGCCTAGAAAACTCAATTAAAACACTCCATAGTTATGTTAATAATTTTATGGGTTGATTATGACTTCTGATGTGGTTTGGTTGTTTGTATTGAATTGGTTGGAAACATGATGAAGTGCTTAGAATTGATGTCCGAAAACAAAAATAGGACAAGATTGTGGAAGGACAAAAAAAGTTGTGTTTTGAAGTAGAACAAGATTGTGGAAGGACAAAAAAAAAAGTTGTGTTTTGAAATAGAACTTGGCAAATAATGCGTAGAAATATTTAAATTAAGATATTAGGATATTTATGGGAATAACAAAACTTTGGGTTGGCAATAGCTTGAAGTGTGGTTGATGTCGCTTATATTGATTTGGTTGGAAGCATGTTTTACTTGGAAATTAGTTCAGTTGAGTTAAAAAATGACAATCGTAGAATTATTGGAGTCTAACCTCATTTTCTTTTATCGTGTTCAAATCCCTTAGTATTGTAGCTTAAATGGTTATAAAGCATTTGAGAACCGGATTTGTGATTCAAATTTTAAAACCAGAGTATTAATTATTTTATGGACACTATATATATTGTTTTGTGGTTATTTCTTGACTCTTTCTCTGAAAATCCTCTTCCCTATGGAAAAACATGTTATTATAGGCTTCTAGCTACTAAAAAATTATTTCGGCATTCAAGTGCATGCTTTATTAATTCAAATTGGATCATACGATATATCAGTTCTATTGATTGTTAAATTTGGAACCATCCCTTCCCTTTTTTTCCCCTTTCTGTGATTGGACCTTTCTTTTTGAATGGCTAACATATATAAACGATGAGAAATACACACACACACACACACACACACACACACACACTAGCATATGGTGCATAGACTGGTGCTACTCTTCCCCTAAGGTTGATTTTAGACATCGGTTTGCTATATGCTTTGGATTATTTGTTTCATTTTTTTTCTCAACTGAGTAGTTGTTAGTTGTAACTTGGGATTCAACTGTGGTTATAGATGCAAAGGAACAATGATAAAGCCAATGCGATTATATCAAAGCATTCAGTGATGATAGCGCATCGACGAATGAGCAAGATCATGAGAGGTATTCTCCAATCATGGTAAGCATATCTACTATAATTGTGCAGACACCTTTGTTTTGCTTTCAATAGAATGTTATGTGTGCTATTATAGTTAAATTGACACATTTATTGTTGCTAATATTGAAAATAGAATCTTAATCACTATATTTTTTTATTGCAAAGAGGAATTGTCACCTAAGTTAAATTTGTAGAAAATGATTTTTGCTTCTTTATGTGGGGAGTGATGGAGACTCCTTTTCTCTTTTGGCAGGCAATTTAAGTTCTATGGTAATAAACTTAGGCAATAATAGGATCATTTAGTAAGCTGTTAAATGATATGTTTCTAGCTAAATGTATAGCAGGTGTCTACCTACATACAAGTGCATGGGAAAATGGTGAGGACTAAAAATGCAACTTTTGAATACAATTTGAGCTGCTATTTAATTTAGGGTTTTAGGAATCCGAAAAACTGCCACCCACCCTCTTTGGCACACATAGTCCCAAGTCCACGTGAAATGATGAGGACTTAGAATTTTAGTAGACCAAAAAAAAAACACAAGAAGGGAAACTAGACTGAGAGAAGGAAAAAAAAAATCTCATAACAAGGTGCCCTTATTGCAATAGCCAATAGTCCAACAAAACTGCAGGAAAGTTTGGATGTTATTATAGGTTGTGCTAAATTGTTAATTAGTCCAAGTACTCATATTAGGCTCAATCTAACAATTATGTCCTGGTCATTTATGCAAACTTTTGTAGTCAGGTGACTCTCATTGGTTTTCTTATAGTGTGACTAGGAACTTATGGTGGTGCAGCAAGTTGACGAGGCTAATGAAAAACCAAAGGAATTGAAGCTATTAAGTTACCTAAAGATTCCCTTTATGTGGTGTTATTTAAAAATATAAGGAAATTTAAACGCTTCCTTCTACTTTCCCATGCAGATCAACTTTCAGGTCAATTGTAATGGTGTTCCACCAAGATTAGAATCAGGAGGATAATGTTATGTTTTGCTGCAGTGGTTGCCGAAGCAAAGTTAATTTAAAGAGCTCCTGTCCTCTTATGAGGATATAAAGTTGGAAAGAACGAACATATCTAAATTGTGAGTTCTTAAAATTTGCAGAATCGAAGAATGTCAGGATCTAACCAGAAATGTCCATCACATTTAACCACCAATTGTGGTGCATTGGGTTTCTACATGGGTCTGCCACAAAAGATCTCACATTTCTACATTTGGTGGTATTAACCACCTATAGTGGTGCAGTTTGTTTCTACATAGGTCTGCTGCAAAAGTTCTCACATTTCATATGATGGTATTAAACTAGGAAGAAAATCTAATGTCTGCAAATAAGTTACAAATTGGAGAAGTGCCAAATTTCAGCCTGGTCAAGCGTGAGCAGTCTTGATATTTTGCCACTTTCGATTGGATGCGACGGTGGACTTGGAATGCCAAAGGGATTACAGGCCCAACGAATTGAGAGGAGAGAGAAGGTAAAGAGGAAAAAGGTGATTACTCCTTTCTCTGCGCCATTACACATTGATGGAAGTAAGAAAGGGATAACCAAAAGATGGAAGAGAGGATTTCTCTAGACCACTTCAATTAAATCCTCTAGTTGGGTCAATTTGATAAAAGGTTGTTTTGGAATAGTTCTTTATGAAATTCTTCTGCCTCTCTATTGTTTGAAGAGACTTTAACTGGTGATAATTTTCTTCTAATAATTTGGTATCATCCACTCAATATCTATGGTGCCTTTCAGGTTGATTAGAAGGCCTTATCTCGTTTTTAGCTACTACCTGATTGATATAATGTGTCTAAAGTTCATGGACGACAAAATTATGTTAGACAATTTTGATGGACCTATAGGTGTGGAGGCAGGTTTATTGACAATAGTACTTGCAAAGAAGAATTTGATGGTTTTTGCTGGAGTTTGCTCTCTTTGTAATTTACTTTTTGAGGGGTACAAATGTATCTGTTTTGATTTTCCTTCATGTTTTCGTAGAAAAAACAAAAATTCAAAAACATTTTACTGTTGGTTCAATGGTATGTATATGTTTTGTATGACAAACAGAGTACCCGCGCAACGTGCTAGTTATGTGCTAGTAGTGTATAGAAATGAGAACTATTTGTTGTAAGCATGGGAGTTATGTTAACCCCCAATTCAAGTTCTCATTCACAATATGCCATCTCCAACCTAAAAGTAGAAGTAAGACTTATTTTTGTAAAAAAAAAAAAATTTGCATTAGAATGCATCTTTAACGTAAGCTGATAATGAAGAGGATATTGCTCCGCTTGGTATAGAAGTACTTACTTTAATTTATTAATTTTGATTGGGTATTTTCACTTTACCCCCTAAAGATCACACCTAACCTCTCTGTGGTTATGTGTTAAATGCAAACTCTAAAGCCTTGTTTGGCAGGCATGATAAGAGTTTGGAAAATGATAACTTTTACCATATCCGGTGTTTGGTAGCGTAATCTGGAGGATAAAATAATCCCCAAGTGACTTTACATTCCATTGGGTTTGGGATAACTCCATCCCAAGGGGGGTAAAACTTCTAGGGACAAAGTGAATTTTTTTAATTTTTTGTTTTAGATCTGCTTTTTTTTTCTTTTTTTTTTTAAGATTTATACTTTTATTCAGATCTCTCTCTCTCTCTCTCTCTCTCTCTCTCTCTCTTCCTTTGTTGTTTTTTTTTTTTAATTTTTAGATCTCTTTTTTATTTTCTCAGATCCGTTTTTATTTTTATTTTTTTAGATATGCTTTTTTTATTATTATTATTATTTTCAGATCTATTATATATATATATATAATTTTTTTAATCTACTTTTTTTTTCTTTCCCAAATCTCTTCTTTTGGTGTTAAAAAACAATAATTTAGTTATTATGTGGAACTTATATTCGAGCACGACCAAACACAGAATTATGATATAATAGCTTATGCGACAGTTTTATCAAGCACGTTTCAAACACATGATAACATAACTGCAAGATTACTATCCCTATCCTATATCTGATAGTTTTGTACATCCTGCCAAACGAGGCCTAATGGTGTTAACTTTTGACTTAAAATAACAAATCTACCCTTCATTTTAGTCACAACCACATATGAGTTGAAGTGTCAAAAGTTTACATTCTCAGTCTTTGTAACAAATTTGCATTAACCTGTTTGGGGAGCATAACAAATTTTCGTTCTCAGTCTTCGCAACAAATTTGCGTTGACATGTTTTGGGAATGTAACAAATTTTTCATTCTCGGTCTTTGCAACAAATTTACATTGGCCAAAATCCATATCAGTAATCCTTGGTCATTACATCATGCTCCATGCATCACGTGATTAGAAGCTTGAAGTAGGGTGAGTGTAACATTTCACCAACACGTTAGCATGGTCAGATTCATTTCATTCCCTTGGAAGCATTACATGAGCATGTGCATCACGATAGGATAGATGAAATCATTTGTATAATTGATTGTGCTTAAGTATTGACCCTTACTTGAACTACGTCCTGGTCTGATTCTCGTTGGGATACGTAGGCAGCTCACCATTAAGCACGGCCATCACCAACCATCTAGGCGTCCTGTTTTTGCATCGCACTTTTTTTACCTGAATTTGACAGTTCGGTCAAAGGCTTGTCTTCACACAGGCTTCGACATTCACTTGTGATACGCATTGCTTCACAAGATCCACCGAAGAGGGGCAAACTGTTGACACCCCAATTTTGGCCGACCGTTAAATTCAAGGGATGATTACCTCTAAGCCGATGACGACAATGTCCGATAGAATTCGAAGATTTCTTTTTAAGTGATTCAAGCTCTTCGGAAGGTTCTTCAGTCTCGATAAAGTTTTCAAGAGAAAGACCGGATGTTCAGGGAAATACGGGAATAAAATACGTATAAGAAAAAAAACAATTTGGAAATTTTGATTTTGATATAAAATATAGAAAACTAGTTGAAAAGAAAATTAAAAAAAAAAAGAGAGAAAAGAAAAAGATGAAGAAAAGAATTTCAAGTTAAAAAAAACAGAAGAAAAAGAAATTTAAAAGAAAAAGAAAAGAAAAAAAAATTAAAAATATATATATATGTGTATATATAATCTATATAAATAAAAATAATAAAAAAGGGAGAAGTCTGTTAGAAACGGCACACGGCGAAGTCGGCGGCACTCAGCGAGTGTCGCGGACAATTCTCCGAGTGCCGCCCGCTGTAATAGCCTGTCTTTTTAATATACGTATTGAATACTGTCCGCTCTCGGGATATGTATGATTCAAGTGCAAATCAATCGTAACAAGTAATACTCGGGTAGGTACGAGGTCGATTTCCACGGGGACTAGACCGGAAGATTATAGTTCCAAGACACGAATACACTACTACCGTATCCAAAAAGAAAGAAAAGGTGGTTGTTTTGAAGCTATCTATCTCTAAACCTAAAACTAATCATGCGAGTAAAACTAAGGTAAAACGGTAACTAATTAAGTTAACTAATTAAATGACAGGTACGAATTAACTATAACAAGCAAGCTAGAACAATGAGTTGATTTACTAAAGAGAAGAAAAAAAAGGGCTAGGGGTCATGCTACCAACCTTGGATCATACAAGGATAAATCTTAGGGATTTGGAGGGAACTTCTCAAGTGAACAAAGTTCCTTGGGTGCCAACTATCAAACATGTAGGTTGTCAACCCCACTATGAAAGATGAGAGCTTGGGGGAACTAAGGATAAATGTTGGATTGGTAATATAGATTCAATAACCTCCATTGCTTGACAATGGAGGTAAAGAAACAAACATATTACAAACCCAACACTCTTCAATCACTCAAGAAGATCCAAAACTTTTAGATTTTCATGAAACACATAGATCCATAGGTGGGTTCATGACCCCTAACCTAGAAAACTAGCTACACATGGATTTAACTATGAAAACATTAATAGAAACATTAAATGAGTAGGAAGACATCACCATTAATGCAATTAATAACTTCAAGAAGGAGAAAATCCAATAAATAGCTTCAATAAATGCTCCAAAAGAAGAAACCACGCTTGTAAGTTGAAGAATCTCTCACAATCCTACTTGTAAGACCTAAATATAGCTAATCTATGAACAAAATAACAAGAACTCCTAAAGAAATACAAGAGGGTTAGGAGAGAGAATCTAAGCTGCTGTAAAAACTAGGTCCAAGCACTCAAAAATGAGTTATAAAGGGGTATTTATACAAAGTCCTCAGAGTGGCAAACTTGTAAAACAAAGAATGCAGAAACAGGGTCATTCGACCGGTTGAGCGGGGCTATTCGACCGGTCGAATGCCCCTCTGCCAGAATGTTATAACAGAACACACAAAGTGGACCGGTCGAATGGGGCAAGTCGACTGGTCGAATGCCCCTCTGCCTTGAATCTTCACAGCTTCACAACAAGTTTGCACACTGATCACTAAAATTGCCATAACTCCTTGCTCCGGCCTCCGATTGAGGTGAAATTCACGGCCACGCGGAGAAGACTCGCAGAGCTGGCTTTACCAAGTTATGATCAATCTCCAAACATGTGGTCTTGGAGTCCAAAATCGAGAGAGAAGTGGCCGCAATGGACGAGATCTTCAACAGAGGCTTTGCCTCCCAACTCAGATTGTCAAAAAAACCTGCAAAACACTAAAATAACCCGTGTAAAAGATGTAAACAGTATAAATGAGGGTTATGCAAGAAGAGGGCGTAACTAATGTACTTAGAAGCTCCAGGAGTGGAATTTTGCGCAATAACAAATCCAAACTCAAGCAAAATATGTGATAAATCAAATACCATGGAACATGGGTTTTTACCCCTAATTTACTAAATTAACCCCTTGAGATTGGTCTATATAAGGGGATGTTCATCTCCATTATAGAGAGGTTGAAAGAAAATTGAAAATATAGATACAATTAAGAAGAATTGAGAGAAATTTTGAAGAAAACCCAAGAGATTGAAGAAGAGCTTGAAGGAGAATTTGAAGATTTTGAAGATCTTCATCAATAAACAAGAAACATTTGAGGATTTCTAGAGGTAATCTTCTAATCTTGACTTAGTTTGTCTCCAATTCAATCACAATTCATAAAACTCTAGGACCTTTTACACAATTTTCAAAAGGTGTCTTCCCACCTCATTTCATCATATACCACTTGAATTATGATTGAATTCTTGTTTATTTGTTGATTTGGATCTAGTCAATCATGGATTAAGTTTTGTAATAAGCCCTTTCAAGAGAAAATTTGCTTTGATCATCAACTTAATTTGATCCCCAAGGACCATTAATTTGGGGGGAGAATTGAATAAAGTAAGTTCAAATTCCTCAAGGATCATGTACTTGGGAGAGGAATTAGATGTAGGATTAGTTATTGGCATAGTTTGATTGTTAGATTGAATTCAAGTGTCTTGAGCTAATTAGGATTGAATAAGTCCTTAAAATCCATCTCTAGATTCTCTTATGAGGTCTATATGGGGATTCATCTAAGGCTAAATCCTTGAATCTCTTTTATATTTCATTACCATGAGGATGATCAATATCATACTTGATCTAGATTCTCTCTAGAATCATGGATCAAGTTTGATCCAAAAATTATGAACACTAACTCAACTATGGTGCAGTGAATTCATTAACCAACTGTGATCAAAGATTTTTTAATAAAATCATGACCCATTGGATTTGAATGAGGCCAATTGGAATGTGTTCATAATACAAAGATCTAACACTGTAATTTTTGTTTTGGTGAGATTTCGTAGTTAACATGCATGGTTTGATCTTAGGATTCATAAACTAGTTACTCTCTATCCAAAATTTCATAACAGTCAGTCAGTTTTGATTTGAATAGATCAGAGCCTTAACCAAACATTTTTTACTTAAAATAATTTTTTCTATAAAGTTAAATGTGTTATGAGATCCCTGAAAAAGATAAAAGTAATTCAGATTTGTTTACTATTTTTAGAAAATCACACAAAATCTCTGGACAGATCAGAGTTATTAAACTCTGAGTGATGTCTGATTTCGGTCCAATTCCCAGAAATGGGACCATTTGATCTTTGATTTTCATTTGGATTAGAAACTAGACTCACAGAGGCACATAATTGTCATGCCCGTTCCCGAATTCCATAGTTTTATCATGAATGATATGAAATTTTATGAATTATCATTGATATATGATAAATGAGGATAAGTGGTTGACTGTGGTCAACGGTGAGGTGTCAGTGAGGATACAGGAACATGGTATTTCATGTTACATTGGCATGGTTAAATGACATTTACATGAATTAAATGTTATTTGAGATATCTGTTATTTTGTGAATTGTAAATTTACCTGAGTAGAGTAAATTCTGGTAATTTTGATACTGTTATATATCATTTTGAGAATTGTGGTGAGAACGTGAGAGACACGTTAAATAAAAAGGTAGGTTGTGTAGAGATTCCACAGAATTTAGTTTTCAGACGTTATTTTGGACCAAACGAGACTTAGTCGAAAACTTTTGTAAATTATAAATTTTACTCGTAAAGGCATAAAATGAACGTGTGCGACGTTTCATGGGTTAATTAGAAGTTTTGAGAACTCGCGGGGTGGTAAACGTAATTCCCAGAAAGTTTTTCTATAAATAGTGGAGGATAAGATTTCATTTCTCCATAACTTTATAAATATCTAGAGAGAGGAGAGAGAAAAGGGAGATTGTTGCCACGGGCTTTGCGACGACGATCGGCGACCTTTCGTCCGTCTGATTTTTACCAAATTCAAGATTTGAACTCGTGGAGGTAAGATCTACGTTTTGATACTACTTAGGCCGTGTTTGGCCAATTTTCGTAAAAATCTTAATTCTATACTTTTGGGAAAAACCCAGTAAAACTTGTAGGAATCGTCTCAAATTCGAAATCCGACGATTAATTGGCCTCTTAGTCGATCCTTCAAAGTTTGGGAGAAATCGCACGAGGTATGAAGTTCTAACTTGTGAAATATAGAGAAATACATGTTTTATATTTCGACGACGAAATTAAGATTCGGGCGAAATCCATGTGTTAATTCTAGGCCCGTTAATTATGCACGCGCTAAATTGTGAAAAGCATGTCTAAATTTACGCGAGCACGTTGAGTTGTCTATGTGGGTCAAAGGGGGGGCTTATACAAATTCATGCCAGAGTAAGCTTCTCGTTGTTTGAGAATTTTAGTAGCGACGGCTACTGTGCATGGTTTAAGGCTTGGACTTGCCATGGCACTTGTGGGATGTAATGGTTGTAGGCTTGGACTAGCCATTGACATCGCGGTTTAAGGCTTGGACTTGCCGCTACCGGATGAAGGCGTATTTTTCTCCCTAGAGACTATTGATATGATTTATGAGATTAAAGCATGTTTTATTATATATTGCATACGTTAGACTTGTGCACTCAGCATATAGCTGAGCAGTGGAGATTTACTCCATTGCAGGTAAGAAGAAAGACAAGAAGAAACGTGATGAGTGAGGCCGTGGAATGTCGGGGAATCAATTGTCTATACTTTTGTTCTACTCCGAACTTGTAATAATAACCTTGAATTCGTAGCATGTTGTAGTATAATCTGAACTTAGATTTAGTGCTTGTAATCCCTAGTAAACGCTCTTGTATTTATATTTTGAATGATGGAATGGAGTGGATATATGTTGGTTTGGATTTGGGAGAACCTTGATTGGGAAAAACTACAATTTTGGGTTTTGCTGACAGAAACCAGTCGACTGGTTTTTGATCCAGCCGACTGGATCACTATGCTGAATTGGTTACTGCTTTGTTTCGTCTGAGATTCAGTCGACTGGGTTGAGAAAACAGTCAACTGGATGGAGCCCCAGGCCATGACATTCTGCTGGATTAGGGTACCAGTCGACTAGACATTTTCAGTCGACTGATAATTTTAAGCACCAGTCGACTGGGTCCCCGACACAGTCAACTGGATGAGCTGTTTTATTTTGAACCCTTTCTATTTGAGGTCACCAGTCGACCGGATTCTAGAACAGTTGACTGGACCTCTGTTTTTCAATTGAATTCTTTCTAACTGATTACAACTGGACAAAACTTTTTTTTATAACTCTGATTTTAATGGATTTTAATAATGTTTACCGCTACTATTTTACTTTAGTGGAACTGGATAAGCCTTGGTAGCGTGCCACATGTCCTATTTCCACGCGTAGTGGGATGGGTCGTGACAATAATACTCAAAATTCATTAAGATCAAACCATGGGAAATATGGTTTTCCTATTTTTGAATGTCTGATATGCTCTCTGTAAATTATGAAATTCTATAATAAATTTGATAAAGTTCGTGAATTATGATCCAAATGATTATGTTTTCTATGACTTAGGGCTTGAAATGTGTTTTTATTATGATTAATTAAGCTTAATTCTAGAGGCTAAGTGATCCAAATCAACAAATGATTCATAGCTAATTCTTGTTCATATTTATGCATTCATCACATATGTGTAGATTCTAGCGATTAGGACTTTATTTTGCATTGAGTTAAGTCGCATTTAGTTTAACTTAGTTGTGGCTTCCTTGTGATCATGTTGAGGTTGTACTATCTCTATATGGACATTACATTGGCTCCTAGTGGAGACTTGTATATCTATAGAGGTGTTGTAATTTTAAGTAGTTAAAAGGAATTCATGATTATGTCGACTTCTTTAATGTTTGATAGATTTAAGCTAGGAATTTGATATCTAGGATTTGATATTATATTGTGTACGTTCAAAGCATGTGGACTAACCCTTTATTTTGTAGCGCTATTAAGATATAGTTTCTTGAACCACTCTTTATTTTTGTTTTATTTAATTTTGTTGATTTTCGACTTCATGCATGATACCTTAGAATAGGGTTTGCCTTATGTGTATATGTGTTAGAGATCCTTTTTTCTAGGTTTTCTCTTTATTTGTATGTATTGAACGTTTAATATCGTAGCTGGATCCCGGGTAAGTTTCCTTGTTCCTTATTTCATGTCATTTTGCTTGCTATTTAAATTACATGATTTTGTATGCCTTTTATCGTTAGCAATCTTGCACCCCTTTAAACATGCTTTGTAATGTATATATATATATATATGTATTAGTTGAGGGCACACTTAGATTAATAATTCGATTAAAAAGGATGTTGGGTAGAGGCCTATCACGAGATAGGATGAGAGGGGATGTTTTAGTCCACCAGACTCCTTCCCCTCTCATTCCATAATCTCCGGACCTAGAAATCTCTGGTTTCCAAAAGATTAGTTTGCTTTAAAATGGTTTCTTAATTTTTCTTTAAAAATTAAGTGGCGACTGGTATGTTGAATTTTAAAAAGTTTAAAAAGCGTGGCTAGACTGAGAGTAGGGGTGTAAACCAGATGAGCCACTCAGCAAGGGCTCGAAGCTCGGCTCGATAAAGGCTAGGCTCGGCTCGCTCATTTAAGCTCGTGAACACGATCGATTAAGGCTCATGAGCAGGCTCGAGAAAAAGCTCATTTATAGGTTTGATAAAGAGCTTATATAGTGACTTTTATAAATATTTTTATTATAAAACTATATAATTTTAGAGAAAATATGACACATTTCATAAATAGGCATGATAAAGGATTGTTTTATTATTAAACTATTTAATTCAAAAGGGCGCGCAAAAAGCTCGTTAAAAAGCTCGCGAGAAAGCTCGCGAACACTTGAAAGCTCGGCTCGTTTGAGCTCGTGAGAAAGCTCGCGAGCAAGCTCGGCTCGGCCCGTATACACCCCTAATTACGAGTATCCACACATACAATTCGGGTAATGATATGGGAATGGACCCCACAATATGATCATTTCGTGTGTGTGTGTGTGTGTGTGTGTGTGTGGTTTTGGACAGAGAAAGTTTAGAGAGAGAGAGAGATATTTAGTTTATATATACATACACATACACTATATATACACACTATGAAGAGGAGAAGAAGAAGAAGAAGAAGAAGAAGAAGAAGAAGAAGAAGAGGAAAGAGAAGAAGAGGAAAATAGACGAGAACATAAGGAGGAGGCAGAGAAGAGAAGAGGAGAGAGAGGGAGTTGCACCATTGAAGCTCAAGCTTCAAAAGCTCACACCCAAAAAACCCCCCTTAACTTTGGTGAGTCCCAAATTCACTCAGTAGCTTAGGTGTAAGGTTTTTAGGAGTTTAAACGTGAAAAAATGACCCCACATGGATTTCCAGAAATCTAGGGCGCCTCTGCCCAATCTTTGGGGAAGATGACCTTCCCAATCGATTGAACTTGATTCAATCGATTGAACTTGGTCCAATCGATTGACAAAGTATTGAATTGATTGGATAGGACTCAATCGATTGAAAGTTGTTTCAATCGATTAAACTTATATTTTCACCCCCAATCGATTGAACCCTTATGTCAATCGATTTGTATTTCCATAATACTGATATTCTCTGTTGTTTATGATATGACCTACTTAGTTGTTTCAATATTGTTTAATACTTCCGATATACTGAATAGTTGAATAAAGAGAAGATATTATTAATAGCATTATCTATATATATATGTCGTTTCATAACTTGTAATCGCTTTATACTAATGATATTGTGTTAGTTTCTACTCATTTAGCTTTCCATAGTTGACGGCCTTGTTAAGGCTGGACACTCCCCGTCCAGCCTACCCTGTCTATAATGTTGCAGGTGATGAACCGTATGATGATGGCTATTACCCAGAGGAAGGATACGCTGAGGATGGACCTGCTGAAGATGGAGGTGCAGGGAAGGACCACTATGCTGACGACTACGTATACGCCAGCTGAAGACTAGGATAGATTCTAGTTTCTATTCGTGTCTTCTAAGACTATTTATTATGTTTCTGTAACTGGGCATATGTTGTCCTAAGACCTTAGTTTCTATTCCGAACTCTGATGTAATAATCTTAGTGACTTCTTATCATGTTTATATAAGATGCAGCTTTTATTGTCTCTTACTTTATTGCTTAGAACTGTGTTGTGTGGACAATTCAGTGACATTCACCAGTCATGGCCTATGGACCCAAAAAGGAATTTTATTTTCTCTATTTTTGCTATTCCAGGGCATGACATATACTCTCTTATACTTCTCAAGTCCTTAAGAATATACTATGTGGTTGTCCATCAAACTGAACATAATTTAAACTAATATCTATTAAACAACCCAAATAGTATAATGGATATCCAGTACCTAATATTGCACACATGAGACTTCTCATAGCCAAAGCATATGGTTTACTTTTCTATGCGACCTCTCTCACATTGTGTCTTAAGACACTAGTCCTAAGAGGATATCAAGACAAGTCCAAAGGGTAATTAGAACCCTTTTTGGAAATTTCTTATGTCAAAAACAAGCAGTAACTTACCGATATAAGAAGATAGAGATGATCTCATTATTTTTACCTTCTCGAATGAGCATAATCCTTAGAATATAGCTCGCCTCTCCTAGATTATAAATACCAAGTATACTTGAACAACATGACCTCAACCTCAACCATTGATAATACTCCTTCATCACTCTCAATGATAAATATATTATCAATATTTTCCTCGACGAGAAGAATCTTGTAGAACATAAGCTACATCCTTATTTTAGATGATTCTAAAATATTTTGACCACTAGGTCAAAACCAGATGTTCTTATTTGTGTATGTTTGCTTTATTCAACAAACTTTTTTCCAACTAGCTTATTCTGAAATAAGATTGCAGCCAGTGGACTAGATGCAGACATGATGAAACTGAAATAAAAACAAAAGACAATATAAATATGGATATCTTAATTTGACAATATAAAAAATAAAAGAATCCTTAAAACTTTTATTTTGTAAGAGACCTCTAATTTCTTTTTCCCCGCGGATTTGACATGAGCCATAAAATATCCTTATTGTTTACTCAATAATTGTGTTATTATTTACTAAATTTCACTTGCATGATTCTTTCACTGCAACTGCTTGAGACCATCGCCTTGAAGGTCCGAAGGGGGGGCGAAACCCCTTCCCACCTGTCAGGTTACTTTGGTAGCATGTGGTCACCCTTGGCCTAGTACCATACGCGGTATATCAAAAGTCGTCCACATACCACACCAAACCCTGTAATGGGGGGTATATCCAACGCTTGTCAAGGGACCTTGTTGAGACCAAAACCTGACCTTTGGATATTGCTTCTATAGAATCTTTTCGATTAGGATATTGATTATCATCCTTGATTAGGACTATGTAATGTATTATTTGCGATTGTCGGTAAGGGGTTATGTGGATGATGAGGATGTGTATGTGAATGCATCATCAAACCTATGGTAGATTCTTCTAGGGTAGTTTGATCTTTATCCGAACATTTGATTATTATTCAAGGATCATTTTGAAAATTTTGAAAGCACTTCTTCACGGGCCCTAACCCGAGCCATTTGAAGCCCAGATCACAAGCCGAAGCTTGGATCCATAAACTATTACTATTAAAGACCTTAAAATAGTTGTCTTTTAACTGAAATCGATTTAAAAATCAAAGGCCTGAAGTGATTCAATAGAGAGCCAAAGTAAAATTTTGAAAAAAGAAATAACAGCACTAAAGTTATTTGAGTTGTAAAAAAATTTCTCTCTCTTGTTTTCCCCATACAACTTACATTGAAAGATGACAGTTTGCAAGGAGTGTTTGGACAAAATTACCTAAATGTTTGTTGTAATTGCATGTAAAATATGGAGAAATCAATGTGGGAGAGAAGATAGAACGGAAGATATATATATAATTATTTACCATATAAATTGCATGAGAAGGATGGGAGTTTATTTTCTAGATTCATTACTATGGTTCTTCTATATTCATTATACTAGATATTGCCCGTGCCCGAGGGCACTACTGGTAGCGTTTAAAATGGTTCGATTCAGTTCAGTGCGTTTTTTAGTCAAACCGATCGGTTTTGGTTCGGCTTGGTTCGGTTCGATTTAGTGTAAATGTTTGGTTCGGTACGATTTTTCCACTACATGAAAAATTTTAAAATCGACTGAACCGTTCGGTTTTGTTACACCCCTAACTACCGGAAAAAAAAAAAAGAAAAAGGATTTATAATATGAGGAGTATCAACTTTTTATAACTCTAAAATTAAAGAAAGTGCATTTGTTTTTCTAAACCAAGAGAACCAAAAATTAAGTGTTCCAATCCTCCAAACCTTTCTTTAATGTGCTAAACATTAAACTAACCAAAGCAAGAGTTTTTCGACTTAACCTTTATTTTTTCCTGACTATGTAACCAAAGCAAATGTTTTAAGCAAGAGCTTAAAACAACACCATAGTGCATTTGTATTTATTATATTGAGAAAGGTATGAAATATTTTTATTTCGATATTAGCTCCTGTGAACATGCATAACCCAAAACTCCTACAATATAATATTCCATGACGATCAATAAATCTCAAGGACAATCTGTGAATTATGTTGGGGTAGACTTGTGTACACCGATATTTAGCCAATCCGATTGACTTGATTAATTCTGTATGTTTATACAATATATCAAATATGTTGGGCATAGAGATACTCTTCAAATTGTGATGGAGGAGTACATGTGTTAAGTTCCCTAGAGTAATAAAAAAGATTATCTATTAAGCAAACTATGCATTCGTTCAGCCATTAACAAAATCAATGCTATCCATGATTAAAAGTATATGTACCAAAGTACTTACATGAACATATGGATATACTTGTATTTGCAGACACAAAATTCGACAAAAATTTGTGAGTTTGTAACATTAATTAATGAGGCGACAATAGTGTGTACGTCCATAGTAAGAACTCATTATACCGTCCACATACCATATGTATGAACAAACAAATGTTTTTTTTTTTTAAACTTTGGCTATGCTTTCCAAGTTCTTTTAAAACATTTTTGTTCAATATGATGGGGACAATGTTCAGTACTACTGGTACCATATACAACTGCCCAAACAATTAGAAGCATAGCTTTGGTTGGGAATCATAGCTTTCCTCTTTACTGTGTATGTGTATAATTCCGAATTCTATGATTCTAAATTTGAATTCGAAACTTCATTCCCAAATGGTTTAACTATTAACACGACTAATGGTAGCCTTTGGTGGTACCCCCATATCAATCAATGCGTGTGGTACTCAAATTTGGAAAACATAGCATTATTTTTTTTTTTTTTTTCAGGTTTACCGTCTGCAACTAAAGTCGATGAAAAATAATTGAAATCAACTACACAGCAATGAAGTTGGAAATATTAATACCCTCAAACCAACCACAATAAGAGAGAAATATACTACACAACAATGAAACAAATTACATTAGTTTCCACACACTGCAATCCACACCTATATAGCTTAACAAGATCCTACAAATTCAAAATTTTAGAGATGAAGTAATCTACATCGAGAAAAATTAATGTACAACTGTCTCATTAATATGCACAAAATCATATTGCGAGAAATCTCTATAACAAAATCTGATTACTAACCACCCAAAAAAAGGAAGAAGAAACAAAGAAAAAATAAATAGATTTTAATAGAAATGTTGTGAAACCAGTATTTTGCCAGTTATGTTGTGTTTTGTATTGGTGGAGTACATTCATAGTATTGGAACATATATTTGAAAATTAATATTACAAACAAAGAAGAAAAAAAAAAGCTTTGGCTTTTTTTCTTCATAACGCAAAAACAAAGAGAGAGAGAGAGAGAGAGAGAGAGAGAGAGAGAGAGAGGGATGTAGTCGCCCAAACTGTCAGTCATGAAATTTAGGCCTAAATCCCCATAACCAAACAGTCCCTAAACTGTTAATAAACCGACCCTAACCAAGCCCTAAATAGCCCCCAAATCATATTTTCAATATATGTAGACCACGTTGCATTTGGTAAGAGTGACGTAGTACGCATTTTAATATCTGTTTTTGAGTGTTTGCATTTTGTGGACCACGTCAAGTCTAATTCCATTTGTAAAAGACTGTAAAAATGAGACTATGCAATTTTAGAATTCCACTTGGGCTGCAGACTATGTAAAAAAACTATGCAAGTTGTTAAAAAAGTATTCAAGTTGTTACAAGATTGTGTAATTTTAGACTATGTAATGTCAAACAGTAACATTGCCCAATGTCACTGTGACTGTGACATTGATCAATTAAAAAAAATGTTACAAAAAATTAAGAAGTCTTAAAACCTTATCAAACACAAACTCTTACAAAAGGGAATGTTCCTAAAAATTTACAAACAAACAAAGAATTAGACACATACATCGGCGACAGTAGTGCATAAAATTTGGGATCATTTGACATGGTAATTGGAAAACATGTTAGCAACTGATAAACAGGCAAATGAATGAGGAGTGTAACAGAAAAAAGAAAAAGAAAATGTTCAAAACGGAAGACAACTCATTTGAAGTAATATGCTCTCTTTGCAATCTGTTAAAACACCCATTTGAAAGGAAAACAACCCATTTCAAAAGGAAAAAAAATGGAAAGTCTATTCCCAATTACATTGACGAAGTGACAAATTGAAGGAATACATAAATGGTTATACACAAATTTCAACTAACTGGATAGTATACACAGATTCGCAATCTGTTAAATACTCAATTGAAAATGAAACCCAAAGATTTGCTACTAAAATCCAGGCACAAGAATCCGATAAAGAAAAACACAAAGAAACATACAGTATTTCATAAATAGATGTAGAACAAACAGTCTTTCATGAACCCCAAAACAACCCCTAAATCAGCCTGTAAACAATCACTAAACTGCAACTAATCAACCCCTAAATCATTAGAGATGTACATATGGAAAAAAAATAGAAAATATAGCATTACTCTTACTTTTTTTTGTCTGCATGAAAGTTATATTTGCCAATTGTCATTCATATGCGTTGGAGTAAGAAAAACCAAATTAGCTCCTCAAAACTTGCCTCAAAAATGAATTTGATATAAGGGTTGGTGATGGTCTTACGAACTACGAGGGCCAAGATCTGCGACAAACATGTGTCATAGACTCACAACGAAAAAATAGGGTTTGCTGGTAGGGTTTATCCTAAAGGGAGATTCATAGAAAAGCATTGGTAGGGTTTATCCAAAAACTGGAATATTTTGATTAGGAAATCATCCTAAAATTAGGGGCAGAAAATTATGGAAACATGATTGCATTTAAAATTAGTCAAGAATAAACTTCTTGACAGCCAGGCTGGAATGGGAGGGATTTGAAAGGAAAACCCCAAAATTTTGCATTTAAAATTAATCATCCTAAAAAGAATACACATCATATGAATACACATCATATGAGATTTTTTGTCAGTGATTTTATCATAATACAGGAAAATAAAAAGAATATCTTTGAAAAACTAAAAAAAATATAGTCAATGAGATTTTAACTTTAAAGGAAAACCCCAAAATTATGTTACTAATAAGGAAAGGAACAATCATGCACAAAAAAATTCAGTAGCTTGGGGAATATCCTTGATAAGGAAGGTCATATGTATTGCCAATTTTGTAATTGATTTTGTTACCGGTAAGGGAAGGAACAATCATGCACAAACAATTTCAATAGATTGGGGAATAAAATGAATACACATCATACATATTTTATGTGTAAACATTCGAAGAGCAAACAAACAGACACCATCACATTTTTTTTTGTTCACTAAGCAATTCAGACAAATTTGAATCAGTGGAAATTTTGATGAAAAAGAAAATGAAAATCAAGCGAGAAAGGAAAAAAAATGGGCAGACAAAGCAAATGAAAAAGAAAAAGAAAAAGAAAAAGAATAGAACAAACAGGTTAAAAAATAGAAATACTTAGGAAATGATCTGGTAAAAAAACTAAATTCTGACCAAATGCTTTCAAAGTGATGTAGAAGGCCTTCACTACTAAAAACCTATCAAACCAATTGAATATCATGATCTGGACAACTAAAATGCTCATGTAGTTTAAAGTCTACTTAAAAATATAAAAATGCTCATGCAGTTCAAAATTTAAAAATGCTCATGTAGTTATAAATTTAAAAATGCTCATGTAGTTGAAAGTCTACTTAAAAAAACTGCATCAGAATTTAAAAATGTTCATGTAGTTCAAAATTTAAAAATGCTCATGTAGTTTAAAGTCTACTTTAAAAAACTGCATCAAAATTTAAAAATGCTCATGTAGTTCATAAATTAAAAATGCTCACGTAGTTTAAAGTCTACTTAAAAAAACTGCATCAAAAATTAAAAATGCTCATGTAGTTTAAACTGCACCAAAAATGTAACTGAGAAGTTAAAGATGTGAAGAGAGAGAGAGAGAGAGAGAGAGAGAGAGAATAGTGATTATTGTTCAGTCACATTACTTGCACTGCAGCTATTATAATTTTCTGTACTTACCACCACACTTGTATATCATATGGATAGAGAACAAACAGTCTTTCACGAATAGATGTAGACAGATTCAAAATCAGTCCCTAAAGTATCACTAAACAGCAATTAAGCAACCCCTAAACAGATTTCAACTAATTGGATGGTATACACAGATTCGCAATGGGCACAATGCGTATGAAAGGGGCTGTTTAAGATCATCATTGTTTGCAATAAATTTCGTGTGCCAAAAATTTTGTGAGAATAACCCAAGCTACTAAACATAGAGTGTGAAATCTACAAATCATTACAACAGAGAACCCACTTTGATATTATAAAATCAGTAAAAAGTTTCCAAATGCAATAAGAACTAAGCAAAAATAATGTAGGACACCCAAAAATTGGAAAGCCAAAAAATAAAAACACATAAGAGATGTTACATAAGAGAAGAGAATACATGAAAAAGTATGATGAATAAGATAGTTGGACATACCTACTAAATAATGCAGTAAAAAAACTTCAGAGCGATAACGTGTTGACTGTGCAGCGATGGATGTAGTGCAGATGGCCGGGGGCAGTGGTGGTGGACGGTGAGGCAGTGAGGATAGAGACTCAGAGAGAGGTGCAGAGAGAGTGAGAAAGATGTGCTTCCGTGAGTTGTGAGAGATATAGAGAGGGAATGTTATATAGAATCGATAGAAAGTTAATTAGGAAAGTTGGAAAGTTGCAAGGAAAATATACATATAGAATTGATTAGGAAAATATCAATATAGAATTGACTAAAATATAAAGGGAGATTCATAGAAAAGCATTGGTAGAGTTTATCCTAAAACTGTAATATTTTGATTAGGAAATCATCCTAAAATTAGGGGCAGAAAATTATGGAAACATGATTGCATTTTAAATTAGGAAGCATTAACTTTAAAGGAAAACCCCAAAATTTTGTTACCATTCAAATATGAAAAAGAATACACATCATATGAATACACATCATATGAGATTTTTTGTAAGTGATTTTATCATAATACAGGAACATAAAAAGAATATCCTTGAAAAACTAAAAAAATATAGTCAATGAGATTTTAACTTTAAAGGAAAACCCCAAAATTATGTTACTAATAAGGAAAGGAACAATCATGCACAAAAAATTTCAGTAGCTTGGGGAATATCCTTGATAAGGAAGGTCATATATATTGCCAATTTTGTAATTGATTGTAAGTGATTTTATAAAATAATTTTGTTACCGGTAAGGGAAGGAACAATCATGCACAAACAATTTCAATAGATTGGGGAATAAAATGAAAATGAAAATTTTGTATGTGAAAAAACATTCGAAGAGCAAACAAACAGAAAAAGAAAACTTGAAAAAGAAAATGAAAATGAAAATCAAGAATCCTTTATTTTTTTGCTTTGTATGTCCTTGCAAACATGAACATGAAAATGAAAATGAAAAAGAAAATGAAAATGAAAACTTGCAAACATCATACATATTTGCTTTGTATGTCCTTTATTTTTTTGTTCACTAAGCAATTCAGACAAATTTGAATCAGTGGAAATTTTGATGAAAAAGAAAATGAAAATCAAGCGAGAAAGGAAAAAAAATGGGCAGACAAAGCAAATGAAAAAGAAAAAGAAAACAAAAACAAAAAGAATAGAACAAACGGGTAAAAAAATAGAAAAAGAAAAAGAAAGGATACAAAAAAAGGAAAAAAAATATGAAGCAAGAATCCAAAAAATAAAGGACATACTGATGTTTATTCATAAACAATTGAATTATAAAAATATCAAGCAAACATAATATAAAGTTTTGAGAAATTAATGTGTTTGAAATACTTGAGAAAGACAACTAATGAAGCTTGAGAAATTACTGTGTTTGAAATACTTAGGAAAATGAAGCTTGAGAAAATTCTGACCAAATGCTTTCAAAGTGATGTAGAAGGCCTTCACTACTAAAAACCTATCAAACCAATTGAATATCATGATCTGGACAACTAATGAAGCTTGAGAAACAATTGAAAGACAACTAATGAAGCTTGAGAAATTACTGTGTTTGAAATACTTGGGAAGAAAAAAAAATTGCTGACCAAATGTTTTCAAAGTGATGTAGAAGGCCTTCACTACTAAAAACCTATCAAACCCCCAAATAAACAATTGAAAAAATTCTTTGTTTTTTTAAAACTTCCAAAAAAATGATGAGAAAAAAAAACTGCATCAAAATTTTAAAATGCTCATGTAGTTTAAAGTCTACTTAAAAATTTATAAAATGTTCATCAGAATTTAAAAATGTTCATCAAAAAACTGCATCAGAATTTAAAAATGTTCATGTAGTTCAAAATTTAAAAATGCTCATGTAGTTCAAAATTTAAAATTGCTCATGTAGTTCATAAATTAAAAATGCTCACATAGTTTAAAGTCTACTTAAAAAAACTGCATCAAATAAACTGCACCAAAAATTTTCAAATTCTACTTCTTTTCTAGAATAAATGGAAAGAGAAATAAACCCAATACCTGAGCATTTTTTTCCCGATCTTCTTATTTTTTTCCTGGCTTTCCGATGATTTTTTTCTTCTTTTTTTTGCCCGATCTTTCCGATCTTCTTTTTCAATGTTCCCATCTTCTTCTTCATTGTTCCGATCTTCTTCTTCAAAATTTCAATGATTTTTTTTTTCAGATCTTAAAAATTTCAGATCTTTTCGACCGGTGTTTTTTTTTTTTTTTTTTTTCCGTTGATCTTTTTCTCCTTCTTCTTTTTGTTCCGTTTTTTCCGGTCTTCCATCTTGGGGGTGGCGGGGGGTGGAGGAGGAGGGTGAGGGTGGATGAGGAGAGGAGAGGCAAGAGAGGGAGAAGAAGAGGAAGAAATAGGTGGAGAGGGGTGTTGGAATTATTGGCATCTTATTTGGTCATTGGGCCTTTTATTTCAAAAAGATTTAAACAAAGTCATTTATATTATGTGATTAATATTCCATATTAAAATTATGGTCGTTGGAGTCTATTAAATCCTATATTAAAATTATAGCCGTTGGAGGTTATTAACTCCTGTATTAAAATTATGGTCGTTGGAGGCTATTAAATCCTATATTAAAAATATGGCCGTTGGAGGTTTATTAAATCTATTTTAATAAAATAGCCGTTGGGCAGTTTGTTTTATAAATAGCCTCCTCTCTTCCCATTTTATATATAGAAAAATAATTCTCTCTTTTCATTTTATACACAGAAAATTCCTCTCTTTTATATTTCTTCAAAAAATCCATTTTCATTATTTTGGAGCAATTCTGAGCACTCATATATTCTTCCAATTCGAGTGCACGTTTGGAAGAAACTGATTGCTGAATCCTGGAGAGCATAGCGCTATGACCTTGTGCATCGAGTCATTGACTCCGAGGGGCGGAATTGTTCTTAAGGACTGTGCTAACGTAGCATGCCTCAATCAGTATCATAGCCGTATCCTTTCAATTTTCCAACAATCTTAAGAACAATTTCGGATGCTGCTATGATCAACTAGTCTGCGACTCAACCCAAGATTTGTCATATAGGTGCTATCAATCCGGTAATTCTGTTACAATTTTATTTACTATTCCAACAACTTAAGATTTTTTTTCTGTTATGAATTTTGGATCATCCTCTATGTCCTCATACCTCATCATTAACCTTTTTAATTTAAGGATATTCACTTTAAGATCTAGACACGGAAATTGCTATTTTCTATTTACTAAAAAATGGTTCTTAATCTGAAAGTGATTTGTTGCTCACATGAACTTTAGACAGTTGTTTATAGATTGACAACTCATATTTTCAATTAAAAAATAAATAAATAAATAAAGGTTTCCACGTTTGTTTTGTCGTTAGTATTGGTACTAGTTCAAATTTTCATATATTGGCATCAATTGAGTTGAACATTTGATTCATGTAAACTGGAACTTATTTGTTCATCACATTGAGTTCTTGTGTCTCGTTGCATGCTAGCTTAAAAATGATTGAAAACAAAATTGTGTTTTGAAATTCGTGCTTATCATCCATAATATATGTAGGTATGTGCAGATTTAAGTATTGTATGCTTATGATTTGCAATATCTAATAATTTATCTACTTATGTTAATATATTCATGTGTTTACATGTATATATGTATTTGGATGAACGTGGAAAAACAGACTTACACATCAATTGTGGAAAGGCCAAATTGTAGGGCTTGGCTAGAGTATTATATTAGTGGGTTTGAGCAATTTTTCCTAGATTTGCTTGGCTAGTGTTGAATTATTAATTTAATTAAAATTAATAATATTTTAATAGTGTTGTAGAGTTAATGTTTGTTTTTAATCATCATTTTATGTGACTGTACAAAATCCACATTTCTAACGTGATGGTTGGCAATGGACTTATAAGGCAAACGGCTAAAGCCTTTAATGATATGTATTAATGCCTAATGTTTACATGCTAAGCTTTGTATTAGTTTTATCAGTTACTTAATCTTTTGTTAAAAATAGTTAATGTAACCTTTCAAAAGTCACATGCAGTTTTTGGGTCAAGAAATTATATATAGCTCCGTGTACTTTCTACATGGTTTTTTTTTTTCTTGCTTTCCTTCTATATAAAAGGCTTTTGACCCCTTAGTAGATCTCATTGTAATCTACCTCTTTCGTAACTACAAAATTTTGAGATTTTTTATTAAGGCTTTCAAATTGAAAGAAAAACTGAAAGAGCCAAAGAGAGGGAAAGGATAAAAATGGGGAAATTCTTTTTAATAAAAGCTAACAGGGCCGCACCATATGGTGGTGGTGGCACTGTATTCCGCGTGTAGTGTTTTTTTTTTTTGTGAGTTGTTTTTCTTTATGGTAATTAGTTCATCATTTTGAGTGTTGAATCCTATTGAGATAAATTCACTGTTTGCAAGTGTTGTTTTGACTTTTTGTTGCCAATAATACTTGACAAAGAAAGGAATTGGAAAAAGTTGAAGATTTTGTCTCTCACTCATGAGTGTAATACTATGCAATGTATAATATAATATATGAAGCGGACAAATATTGGTTTATGCATGGACTTGTAAATTGGGAATGAGATATTATACGATGTAATAGGACATTGTAAGCATATCTTCCTTTTTTGATCCAATTATTTGGCACATAATAATCTTTTCAATCAAGGTCCAATTAAGATGATTCAAATATTTAGGGATTAATGTTACTAATCTGTATATTTCGTTTTAAAAAAAAAAATAGCACCCGTTTGAGTATTGGAAAAATAGAAAAATCCAATTTTATTATTTTTTGAAGTTTGGGTTATTTGGGTTATTTTAATCCTAAGAAAATTGCTACTAGAGGAGTACAATATGCAATTTTGAGATATGCATTTAACAGTAATTCTTATACATTTTTTGGACATAAAAATCTGTTGAAATTTGAATCTATTTGCGTTCATCATTGTGTGTGTTTATCTTTATGAATTGAGGAATAGTAGGGATTCTCAACCTCTTAATTTTATCACATCTAGGTCTGTGGAGCCTTACTAAAGAGTACTATTAAATCCAATGATTTTATAGAAAAATGTGCAGCTACTTTAGTAGCTAAGGGGTTTAAAGAAAATTGTTGATATTTTGGATATCTATTCTCATGCTATGTCCATTTGAACATATTAGTTGCTGTTGATATGTATGAGTTAAATATTTATCAAAAGGATGTTAATGAAGAGTTAGAGAAGAAAATTTATTTGAATAAACCGGAGGGTTTATAAAATAAAGTGTGTACACTTGTTTATATCCTCTAGCTATATGGTTCGAAAGTGGCACCCAACCAGTGGCATGAATTTTTTTTTTTAATCAACTATTATTACAAAATGTTTTAATATGACAAATAGGATGTATGTGATGATACAGATACATGAGTATGGTTATTTAGAGATTGCAAGAGAAACCAAGTTTTCTTGTCACTTAATTTTGATTTAAAAGATTGGGTGAATTCTTATGTAATTTTATAAATTAAAATTACAAAATCTCTTGTTAATATTTCGTTTGGTCAATATCACTAGATTGGAGAAGTTGTGAGTAAGGAAAACTATTTTTCGGAATAGAGTGAGAATTACGGGAAAGTAAATACTCTTCAAGGGAAAATGAAGTGTTTTACTTGATGAGTCGCTTAGTACTATTCTTTTGGTACTAGAGACTTAGAGTTAAATATCACCCCCGTGAAGAAATTATTTTTGAAAATGTTGTATATCCGGAGAATTATTTTGAAAATGTATTGCATACTTCAAAATTCGAAAGAATTCAAATTTTGGTTTTTTCAAGACCAGATTTTAGCCAAAATATTTTTTGGGGGAGGAAAGTATGTATTTTCAAAAATCAGTGATGCAAATTGGATTTCGGATTCAGATAAGACGAATTCAATGAGTGAATTTATTTTTACACTTAGTGGAGGTGTAGTTTCTTGGAAGTCGTCCTAGCAAACATGCACAACTAAGTCAATGATGGAATATGAGTTTGTAGCTTTTGATAAAGCTAGTTTTGAGGCTGAGTGGCTTAAAAGCTTCGTAGCAGATATTCCTATTTGGAATAAACATTGAGATAGCCAGACTGTAAAAGGCTGAGCTATGAAAAAGTCCTATAAAGGCAAGAGTAGGCATGTACGCCTAAGTCATAATATTGTGAGACAGCTGTTTGAGATATAGTTATATCTCTTAATTTTGTAAGGTCGGAAGTGAATTTGGCTGACCATTTAAACCACTAGAGAGAAAACTAGTGGATGAAACATCGAGGGGAATGAGACTTATGCCTGTAACAATAATCAACAATGATGGTAACCCAACCTATGGAATTGGAGAACCCAAGAAATAGGTTCATATGGGTAATAACAAGTCATTGGTTGATTTGAGATGCACTATAATTTGATTATCTTGTTGTCCATTCCTATGGTGTATAGTGCAATTGCAATGAGAAAGGTTGAGTTAAACTCTTAATGAATTCCATAGTCCATACTGAATGGATGGTATGTTTAATTGCAATGCATACTTGATGGATTCACCTATATAAGTGTGAAAGTGGGCCGCTTTCTATGAAAATGTAGGCAAGTTTTCTAGAGCACTTATGAAAATTCAGGACTGGCACAGGGCCTAGAGGTGCCACACCGATTAGAGTTACTCAGAATCTGAGGAATTAATGTGGGTATAAGACGATTGGTTTACGTTAAGGGATTCTGGTTCATAGAAATTTTATTTCACCAAATTCCTGTAAGTCACTTCTTATATTCCTAGGGACTGGTTCATAGCCCTAAAGGCACCAGTTTTGATGCATTAAATTCTCTTGCTCCATTCTTTTTATTTGTTGTTTAAATTTTTGAAATAGGGGGGGATTGTTGGAATTATTGGCATCTTATTTGGTCATTGGGCCTTTTATTTCAAAAAGATTTAAACAAAGTCATTTATATTATGTGATTAATATTCCATATTAAAATTATGGTCGTTGGAGTCTATTAAATCCTATATTAAAATTATAGCCGTTGGAGGTTATTAACTCCTGTATTAAAATTATGGTCGTTGGAGGCTATTAAATCCTATATTAAAAATATGGCCGTTGGAGGTTTATTAAATCTATTTTAATAAAATAGCCGTTGGGCAGTTTGTTTTATAAATAGCCTCATCTCTTCCCATTTTATATATAGAAAAATAATTCTCTCTTTTCATTTTATACACAGAAAATTCCTCTCTTTTATATTTCTTCAAAAAATCCATTTTCATTATTTTGGAGCAATTCTGAGCACTCATATATTCTTCCAATTCGAGTGCACGTTTGGAAGAAACTGATTGCTGAATCCTGGAGAGCATAGCGCTGTGACCTTGTGCATCGAGTCATTGACTCCGAGGGGCGGAATTGTTCTTAAGGACAGTGCTAACGTAGCATGCCTCAATCAGTATCATAGCCGTATCCTTTCAATTTTCCAACAAGGGGGCTCGGTGGTAATCCAGAGAGGAGAGGCAAGAGAGGGAGAAGAAGAAGAAGAAATGGGTGGAGGGGGGGCTCGGTGGTGATCCAGAGAGGTGGAGGAAGAGAGAGGGAGAGAGAGAGAGAGAGATAGAGAGAGAGAGAAGGGGGGCGGTGGTGTGGACTGTTAGTAGTATGCCCTAAAAGCCAATTAGATTGGAGTAGTGTTTTAGGAATATTACCTTGTAATAACAGTTTCATATTAATAAAGGGCAAGTTTATCATTTATCATTATTGTTGTTTAATATTTATATGATATGTCCACAGAATTAAAATTGAGAAGGTATGTACTTAAAGAGTTAAGGAACAAGACCATATACTTCTTAGTTACTTTAATCTAAAATTGTTCTTAGTCGTAGGATTATTAAATTGGGCATTTAATAATCCGGTTAGACTAATATGTGTCATGTTTATTTTATTTGATAAAATATGGCTAGTTTTAAGTCATCAGTGTGGGGACGCTGGAACAGACATATGGGTGCTTGTTATAGAACAAGTTCACTGAACGTGATCAACTATTAGGAAAATCCAAATGGAGTTTTATTTATCTATCAATGGATTGTTCTTAGTTACAGTGGTACAAGTAATCCTTAGACCTGAGACATTACTGTTGTCTTGTGTATAAGTTATTATGCTTTAACGTGCACGATGTTTATGTTTTAGTCAAAGGCATATTCATGTACTGTTGGGTATAGTAAGTCATGCATGGAGACATGTAAATGTACAACAAGGAATCTATCACTCTCAAGTGAGGGAGTGAATGTCCTATGTGATCTTCTATGATATATCTCAAGTAAAGCTCCCTGGCCAGGGCAGGGTGAGAATTAGAAAGAGTTTTCTAATTTCACCAAATAGAGAAATATCAATTAGTTCGAGAACATATAATTAAATCTGGGTTTGATAATATGTCCATTACCCAAGAGATTTAATTGGGACATTGTTTGATAGAAGGATTGAATTGTATGGTACGGTTAACGGAAAGGTTCACTATTTTTCAGACAGTCTGGGGTGTGTCATGATATACTGCTGGGTGTCACTCATGACTAGTGGAAGCTCAGAAATAATAAATATTAATATTAATTATTTCTACAAGGGAGAATTAGAAGATGTTCTAATTTAAATTAATTAAAAGGGTTCTAATTGTAATACTTTAAAGTATTAGTACCTACTACCAGATTAGTATGAACCTAAAGGGTCACACACAAAAGGGCAATGTGTAATTGGAAGAAGTTGTGAGGATCTACTTGATATTAAGTTGTTAATATGGAAGTAGTATAATAATACTATTAGTTTATATTTGATTTAGGAAAGTCTTCTAATCAAATATAGTTTCCTAATTAGATTAGGAAAGGGACTTATAGCATTGTTATATATATGAGGTATGGGAAATAATATAAGAGCTAGCACATCATATTATCTCCCAACAATTTATCCTACCACAAGGATCCGTACAAACCCCTTTAACTTCAACAGTTTTTGTTTTCTTCAATTAATTATTTATTTGGAGAAATCAGACATTCTTCCAATTCGTGATTTGCTCGTGTGGATACTTTTAGAGATCGGACACTTGGACGATTTGGTGAACTGTTCGTAGGACGAACTAGATTCAATATTTTGTAAAGCACGCTTCAAGGGTAACTATTCAATTAACCCCATATGGATGTTGTATGTATTTTGTATATATCATAGACTTGATCATGGGATTAGTAAACCATTAAATTTTTTTTTTCCGCTGCGCGAACCTTAAAGGGTTCCACATGGTTTTCTTTCAGTGGTATCAGAGCCTTAGTCTATGATTAATACAAAATACCTAATAATTTTTATAGTATGGATTTATTTGGAATAAATCTAAAATTTTGGGACTCCGGATTTGTATTAGATACAAAGCTCTTAAAAGCAAAATTAATAGATACGTGTACACACAGAATATATATTGTATTCAATCTATTAGAATAAAATATTAAAGAGATGACAACTTTGTACCGTACAGTCAGCGCACGGCCGGCCCATGTTTGATCGAGATACATGTTTTCAATTATTAAAAAAAAAAAAAATCACCATTTGGACTGCTATTGCTGTACATGGCCGGTCACAGTTTCCTAAATGTAGTGTCCAATTGTGATTGAAATTATTTCATTTTAATCGATTCAAAATTCTAATGTGATTAGGATTAGTCCCAAAATTATATGCTATGATAATAATAGTATTAATATTATTTACATGAGATGTGAATGGTTAATATGAAGGATGATTATGGACTAGACCTAAATAATTGAGCTATGTGATTGGTTTATTTATTCAATGTGATTGAATGGTTTATTATTTTGGGTTTGTAAATTTTAAATAGGGCTTGCATGCCTTCCTCCCTCCTTCTCGATGTAATTTCTATCTCCCTCCTATGTACCTCTCCCTTGATTATGGATCAAGGGTTTTTCTTATTAAAGTCATGTAAAATTAGGTTTAGAGACGAAGATTAGAAAATTACAAGGAAGAAGAAGGTGGAGCCTACTTGGAGTAGATAAGGTGTCCAAGAAAAGAAAGAAGACTATTTATTTTTATTGTTTCAAGCTTAGATCTTGAAAGCATGTGATTTTAATAATGATTACAACACTATAGACCTAGATTCAACTTAAAGGCTCAAGTTGAATCACCTTAAAAGTCCATAATCATCCATGACCCAATTTTTATGTGATAATTATTTGGGCGGTTTCACCATATATTTTATATGTCCATATTTTAAAATTGTTTTAAAATTTAATCCATTTGTTGTGTCACGAGGATACTCCTTTAAATTAAAATTTTAAAATTGTTTTCTATATTTAATTAGTGGGAGCATTGTATGGACATATTAAAATATAAATGATGAAATATTTATTTTATGTATTTGATGCATGTATAATTGATGAGACCGTAAAATTTCCTTCTTGTTTATGATATTAAGTTGTAAGCGAAGAGACATTATGAATGTCTTATCGTAGCCTTCCACCATTATAGGTGACTGTATTTTCTTATTTGGGTTTGTCGGCTACAGATATGTGGGGACTGCTCATTCTAAGAAAAGCCACTCATACTATTTAAATATATGATATTATGAGGTGAGGGGTTAGTGGGATCCAAGAAACTATTATGTGAGGGTCTCATTAGTGACTCATACTTGTATGAATGGTGGGTCTAACTTAACTAAAATATATGGATCAAGAAACTATTATGTGAGATTCATAATTTTAGAGGCTAAATGATGATTGGAACTTGATTAAGAAGCAATAGGTAAGAAGTTACCTTCTCATCAAAGTTAGTACAACCAAGAAACTATTATGTGAAGTTGTACTAGTTTTGGTGGGACCCCAATCCCCACTAGGAATTTTTATAAATAAAGATTCCCAAATTTCTTTAAAGGGATGAGGAATTTGAAAAGAATAGTGGGAGGTACCATTATGATTTAAAGACCCAAAATCTAATGGATAATAAAATTGAATTTTATTTAATGCTCATAAATTGTTATTTATCTTCTGTAGATCATCGCTAAAAATGTCAAACTTCAACCCCCTTGCTAAAATTCTGGATACCAATCGTTTGACTAGACCAAACTTTGATGATTGGTTTAGGAACTTAAAAATCATTCTTACTTCTGACAAAATTGCCTATGTCTTGGATGGGCCAATGCCGGAATCTCTTCCGGAAGGATCCACTGAGGAAGAGCATGACACTTTGAGAAAGTGGCAGGAAGATGAAATAAAGGTGAGATGCTATATGTTAGCATCCATGAGCAATGAGCTTCAGAAGCAACATGATTCATATAAAAACTCAACCTCTATTCTTCTTCACCTACAAGAGTTGTATGGGGGACAAAGCAGAACCGCAAGGTTCAATGTTTCAAAAGAACTCTTCCAGGCCAAAATGGCAGAGGGGTCATCTGTAAATGAGCATGTGCTTAAGATGATCGGTTACATTGAGCAACTCGAAAAGCTTGATGTAGGCATGGATGCAAATTTCCAAATAGATTTGATCTTACAATCCTTGCCAGATTCATTTTCGCAGTTCGTTATGAACTTCAACATGAGCAGGATGACAGTTCCACTGCATGAGTTGCTAAATATGTTGAATACTGCGGAAGGCTCTATCAAAAAGACAAAGGGATCTGCTCTTGTCATTCATGAGGCTTCTACTTCCAAGTCCAAGCCCAATGGTAAAGGAAAATGGAAGGGGCAGAAGTCCAAGGTGAAGGCAAAGGGAGGGATCAAGAAAGGCAAGCACATAAATGATAAGGGTAAAGGAAAGTGTTTCTTCTGTGGCAAAGAAGGACATTAGAAGAGGAACTACAAAGAGTACCTTGCTTCCATAAAAGACAAACCTTTTGAAGGTATGTCTAAATTGCTTTTTATAGAAACTAACCTTTCGGTTAATTCTGTTTCTTCTTGGGTATTAGATATCGGAGCTAGTTCTCATATTTGCAATTCGTTGCAGGAATTAAGGGGAAGCAGAAGGCTGAGTAGAGGACAAGCTGCTCTTCGAGTGGGAAATGGAGCAAGTGTTGCTGCATTAGCTATAGGGAGCTACTATTTAGCATTACCATCTAGCGTAGTTTTAGAATTAAAAGATTGTTTATTTATGCCAGATATTATTAGGAATATTATTTCTATTTCTGCTTTATCTAGAGATGGTTATAAATTTGTTTTTGAGAAAAATAAATGCACATTTTATTTAAATGATGATTTAGTTGGTTCTGGCATATATTTGAATGGTCTTTATTTCTTAAACTTAGATAATGGTATTAACTATATTGAGCAAGCAAAAGATAAAACACCAAAAAGACCTAGAGATGAAGTTAATCCTACTTATATGTGGCATCTTAGATTAGGTCATATTAGTGATGATAGGATCAACAAGTTGGTTAAGGATGGACACTTTGGCTCATTAGCTTATGAAGCTTATCCAACTTGTGAATCTTGTCTCATGGGCAAAATGACCAAATCACCCTTTGTGGGACATGGGGAAAGAGCTACCGATATACTTGGATTAATTCACACTGATGTGTGTGGTCCTATGAATTCAAATGCAAGAGGAGGTTTTTCATACTTCATAACCTTCACTGATGATCACTCACGGTTAGGGTATGTGTATTTAATGAAATACAAATCTGAATCTTTTAAAAAGTTCAAAGAATTCAGAAATGAAGTAGAAAAACAAGCTAGGAAAAGTATTAAAGTTCTTCGATCAGATCGAGGAGGTGAATACTTAAGCAATGAATTTTTGGACCATCTCAAGGAAAATGGTATTTTATCACAATGGACTCCACCTGGAACACCACAATTAAATGGTGTGTCCGAAAGGAGAAATCATACCTTATTGGATATGGTACGATCTATGATGAGCTACACAGATTTACCTATATCATTTTGGGGATATACGCTTCAAACAGCAACACATATACTGAATAGGGTGCCAACCAAATCTGTTCCTAAGACACCGCATGAGATGTGGCATGGGAAGAGGCCTAGTCTTAATTATATTAAGATATGGGGTTGTCCAGCCTATGTCAAGAAACTAGAAGTGGACAAATTGGAATCTAGGTCAGTAAAATGTAGATTTGTGGATTATCCAAAAGAGTCTTTGGGATACTATTTCTATCACCCAGGCGAACAAAAGGTGTTTGTTAGCAAGTTCGTTGTGTTTCTTGAAAAAGAGTTTATTCAAGATGGAGGCAATGGGAAAGTGATAGAATTAGAGGAAATGCCTTCTGAACCACAAACCAACATTGACCAACATGAGGAAGAGTCATCAAACCCTATTACAGTAGCACCTTCAATCACACAACCTCCACGTAAGACTAGTAGGACTCCCATACCTAATAAGAGATACTTGGATCTCCATCAAGGTGATGAGGAACTCTTTCATTGTGGAGACAATGGCGACAAGAGTGATCCTACTAATTACAAAGAGGCGATGTCAGACATCGATTCGAGTAAATGGCAAGTTGCCATGAAATCAGAAATGGATTCTATGTACTCCAACCAAGTATGGACTTTGGTAGACCCGCCTCAAGGTATTGTACCTATTGGCTGCAAATGGGTTTACAAAAGGAAGATAGGCTCGGATGGAAAGGTAGAGACCTACAAAGCTAGGCTAGTGGCAAAAGGTTACAAACAAAGACAAGGAGTTGACTATGAGGAAACCTTCTCGCCAGTAGCTATGCTAAAATCCATCAGGATGATACTTGCTATAGCTGCACACTATGACTATGAGATATGGCAGATGGATGTAAAGACCGCTTTTCTCAATGGTCAGATTGATGAAGAGATTTACATGGAGCAGCCGGAAGGCTTTATATCCCGTGGTGAAAACCACAAAGTGTATAAGCTGCAGAGATCCATTTATGGACTCAAGCAAGCATCTCGAAGTTGGAACATCCATTTTGATGAAGCGATTAAAGCATTTGACTTTCATCAAAATATGGATGAACCATGTGTATATAAGAAGCTCAGTGGGAGAGCGATTACGTTCCTAATTTTATACGTTGATGACATCCTCCTCATTGGGAATGATGTAGGAATGTTATCATCAGTCAAACTATGGCTTTCATAAAACTTCTCCATGAAGGATTTGGGAGAAGCATCTTATATACTGGGTATAAAGGTTTATAGAAATAGATCTAAAAGATTGCTTGGTTTATCCCAGTCCTTATACATAGATAAAGTGTTGAATAGATTCAACATGGCAGATTCCAAGAGAGGGATGCTGCCCTTCAGACATGGAATTCATCTCTCGAAGGACATGAGTCCTAAGACACCAGAGGATAGAGAGAGCATGAGCAAAGTACCATATGCTTCAGCAGTGGGAAGTCTCATGTATGCTATGCTATGTACTAGACCTGATATCAGTCATGCTGTAAGTGTTACAAGTAGATATCAGTCTAATCCAGGTATGGACCACTGGATTGCAGTGAAGAACATCCTTAAGTACTTGAGAAGAACTAAGGATATGTTCCTTATTTATGGAGGAGGAGAATTGAGAGTTGATGGTTACACGGATTCGGACTTCCAGTCTGATGTGGATGATAGAAAATCCACATCTGGGTATGTGTTTACCCTTAATGGGGGCGCTGTTAGCTGGAAGAGTTGTAAGCAAGATACAACGGCAGATTCCACGACCGAATCAGAATACATTGCTGCTTCAGAAGCAGCAAAGGAGAGTGTGTGGATAAGAAAGTTCATCAGTGAACTAGGTGTAGTTCCAACCATTGAATCACCTGTGCCTTTGTACTGTGATAACAATGGGGCGATAGCTCAAGCCAAGGAACCAAGGTCTCATCAGAAATCCAAACACATTCAGCGTCGATTCCATATGATTAGAGAAATCATTGGTAGAGGTGATGTGGAGATACAGAAGATAGCATCAGTAGATAATGTAGCAGATCCATTCACTAAGGCCTTGACCCAGCAGCAATTGGACCGCCATCTTGAGAAGATGGGTATGAGATACATGGTTGATTGGCTTTAGTGCAAGTGGGAGATTGTTAGTAGTATGCCCTAAAAGCCAATTAGATTGGAGTAGTGTTTTAGGAATATTACCTTGTAATAACAGTTTCATATTAATAAAGGGCAAGTTTATCATTTATCATTATTGTTGTTTAATATTTATATGATATGTCCACAGAATTAAAATTGAGAAGGTATGTACTTAAAGAGTTAAGGAACAAGACCATATACTTCTTAATTGCTTTATTCTAAAATTGTTCTTAGTCGTAGGATTATTAAATTGGGCATTTAATAATCCGGTTAGACTAATATGTGTCATGTTTATTTTATTTGATAAAATATGGCTAGTTTTAAGTCATCAGTGTGGGGACGCTGGAACAGACATATGGGTGCTTGTTATAGAACAAGTTCACTGAACGTGATCAACTATTAGGAAAATCCAAATGGAGTTTTATTTATCTATCAATGGATTGTTCTTAGTTACAGTGGTACAAGTAATCCTTAGACCTGAGACATTACTGTTGTCTTGTGTATAAGTTATTATGCTTTAACGTGCACGATGTTTATGTTTTAGTCAAAGGCATATTCATGTACTGTTGGGTATAGTAAGTCATGCATGGAGACATGTGAATGTACAACAAGGAATCTATCACTCTCAAGTGAGGGAGTGAATGTCCTATGTGATCTTCTATGATATATCTCAAGTAAAGCTCCCTGGCCAGGGCAGGGTGAGAATTAGAAAGAGTTTTCTAATTTCACCAAGTAGAGAAATATCAATTAGTTCGAGAACATATAATTAAATCTGGGTTTGATAATATGTCCATTACCCAAGAGATTTAATTGGGACATTGTTTGATAGAAGGATTGAATTGTATGGTACGGTTAACGGAAAGGTTCACTATTTTTCAGACAGTCTGGGGTGTGTCATGATATACTGTTGGGTGTCACTCATTACTAGTGGAAGCTCAGAAATAATAAATATTAATATTAATTATTTCTACAAGGGAGAATTAGAAGATGGTCTAATTTAAATTAATTAAAAAGGGTTCTAATTGTAATACTTTAAAGTATTAGTACCTACTACCAGATTAGTATGAACCTAAAGGGTCACACACAAAAGGGCAATGTGTAATTGGAAGAAGTTGTGAGGGTCTACTTGATATTAAGTTGTTAATATGGAAGTAGTATAATAATACTATTAATTTATATTTGATTTAGGAAAATCTTCTAATCAAATATAGTTTCCTAATTAGATTAGGAAAGGGACTTATAGCACTGTTATATATATGAGGTATGGGAAATAATATAAGAGCTAGCACATCATATTATCTCCCAACAATTTATCCTACCACAAGGATCCGTACAAACCCCTTTAACTTCAACAGTTTTTGTTTTCTTCAATTAATTATTTATTTGGAGAAATCAGACATTCTTCCAATTCGTGATTTGCTCGTGTGGATACTTTTAGAGATCGGACACTTGGACGATTTGGTGAACTGTTCGTAGGACGAACTAGATTCAATATTTTGTAAAGCACGCTTCAAGGGTAACTATTCGATTAACCCCCTATGGATGTTGTATGTATTTTGTATATATCATAGACTTGATCATAGGATTAGTAAACCATTAAATTTTTGTTTTCCGCTGCGCGAACCTTAAAGGGTTCCACATGGTTTTCTTTCATGGACTGTTTTCCAGACTTGGGGGTGGCGTGGGGTGGAGGAGGAGGGTGAGGGTGGATGAAGAGAGGAGAGGCAAGAGAGGGAGAAGAAGAGGAAGAAATGGTTGGAGGGGGGGCTCGGTGGTGATCCAGAGAGGGGGAGGAAGAGAGAGAGAGAGAGAAAAAAAAAAAAAGGGGGGGTGGTGGTGTGGTCCAGTGGACTGTAGGTAGAAGAGATAGTGTTTTGAGTTGGTACACACCACTAATCCCAGTTATCATCTCAGTCCCAATCACCATCCCAGTCATATTTTTGTGTGTCCTAGTAGGACAGAGTTGTAGAATATTATATAGATGTAGAAGAAAGGTGTGTGTATATATATATATATATATATATATGTTTGTATGTTTAGAATGATCATTTCTCTCGTTTGGTACAGCTTGAAATCCTTGAAGATAAAAGCAAATATAAAGAAAACAAAAGAGAATATTGAAGAATTTTTTTAAGGAAAGGAAATAACAATGTTTATCTTTTTTGACTTTTCGTTTTCAATTACTTTTGATTTTCCTCCACTCTTCCAAGAAACTAAAGAAAGCCTTGAGTTAAGCACTAGAAAAAATTTGAAATCCATTGCTAGGTCTCTCATGCAACCTTAATTGATATTGCTCAGAAGCAGTACATATATACTCTGTACTATCTTTTTCCTAGCTTATTAAAATCATTCAACGAAATGTACGCTGATTCCTGAGGGCTTTTGATGAGAACCCAATAACGATTTAGAAGCCCCCATTGCACATTTCCATATAAAGCAAGAAACCACTTCAATGCGAGTTGGGTTAGGTGCAAGTTGGCTTGCACCCTTGGCCTTGAGGGCTAATACTGCAGCAGAATCAAACACAAATCTCTGAGTAATTCCATTTCCTTCCTTAATAAACTCACTAAACAAGAATGACATATCATTGGGCACCGATTCTCTCGGAGGGAAAATATTTGCCGCCATGTCGTGATGAGGGTGGACCTTTTTATCACAATGCCCACTTGCGATGGCAGCCCAACGTCTAAGGAAAGCACTCATTGTTGCTCCATCTATAATCTTGTGAGAGAAGCACAAGCCGATAGCGATTCCACCGCAAGCAAATACGTTTAGTTGAACAGCGACTTGAACCAACGTATTCGCGGGCTTTATGCACACGGTCCGACATGGAAGAAGCTTGTGAAGCAAGTCGATTTTACGTTGCTTGAAGAACTCATGTAAGTGAAAGTTGACTACTTTAGCTTTAGAAAAAAGAACACCCTCGTCGTTACAGTCGATCGAAAGGTGGTCTTTGATCCGTCCGGCAAGTGGGTAGAATTCAGATAGAGTTTCGGATAGTGAATTCTTCAGTTCATGAGTCAATATTTGATCAATTTTGAGATTATTATCACTTTCGGGCTTATAGAAAAAGATGATTGGAACATAGAAGAAAGGAGGCATCAGCTGGTCAAATAGTGAGAGTTTGAAGATTCTAAGGTTACAAGGTGTTGGTGAGGATGGTTTGATGACCTCTATTGAAGTCACTTCAATTTCCATATCCATTACAAGGTGGTGTTGGTGAGGATGGTTTGATTGTTATCACAAGGTCTTGCAATTGTAACACAAACGCAGTTGTGATGTTAATCAAAGAAGTGCCCGTACACAAACACACATATATACACACATACATACTGGAGTAGTTGACAATAATGGAGCACCCATGACTTAATTTCCATTAATTGCGATGTTGATGAAAGAGCTGACCACACACACAAACACACATATACACATACTAGTTGATAGTAATGGAGGACCCATGACTATCCATTAGTTATGATGCACGACTCCCAAGTCCCAACGGTAACTCCTCGAATTAATAGAATTATATATACTGTACACTATTTATTTTTATTTTTTTTTAAAAAGGGTTTAATTGTATTTTATCATTTGTAGTTGGATAATTTTTTTTTGGGCATATACAAATTTCACAAAAACAAAATACATAAATTTTATGTGTCTATTTCTCTCCTTTGTGGACCCCACAGTGACAATGGACCCCACTAGAAAAGAGATAGACATATTGTAGTTTATGTATCTTGTTTTTGTAAAATTCTTATGTGCCCCAAAAGTTATCCTTTGTGGATAGACCTATTTTTATTTACCCCATGCGGTTCGAAAGTAGATACTTAACCCTCAATGTTTCGGACTAAAATGAAACTGTAAACATGTTTCTCAAAATTAGTGAAAATTTTAAAATTGGCCAAAAATATTAACACTTAACCCCCTTTGTGAAGTTAATTTTGGGGTTATCCCCTATGCGGGGATAATGTTGCCATTTAACCCACCTATGAGGGGCTAATTTTTAATACTTAACCTCTTTGTGGGACTAATTTTGAGGTTAACTATATGTGAGGTTAATTTTGGCACTTAAACTTTGTGGCGCTAATTTTAACACTTAATTTCTATGAGGGACTATTTTGAGAGAAATCTTAATAGTTTCACTTTAGTCCAAAACCACAAAAGGCTAAGTGTCCACTTTTGAACTACAAGGGACTAAAGTAAAAATAGATCTAACCACAGAAAGGTATAATGTAATTAACCCTTAAACTCATTAAGGCAAATCAAAGTACACCAGACCGTAAACAAAAGGGTAAATTACAGTAATACCCCTTGAACTATGACATTTTTTATTAACACCCCCTCAATTTTAAAACTGAATAGACTCACCCATTGAACTATCCAAAATGAATAAACTCACCCCTGAAAAAGGGGGTGTAGTGTCAACAAATGATAGTTGAGGGGTGAGTGTGTTCAGTTTTAAAGTTAAGGGGGTGTAAGTGAAAATCGATGATAGATCAGGGGGTGTTACTATAATTTACCCTAAACAAAATGCTATAGTTAAATTCTAAAGAATAATATTTGGGGCACAAACAAGTTTCACAAACACTTACAAACATACTCTAACTCTCTCTTGGATGGTATTGTGGGGTCCAGATAATTTCAGTAGACTCCACAGTACCTCACAGGAGAGATAGAGTGTGTTTGTAAGTGTTTGTGAAACTTATTTGTGCCCATAGTATTATTTAATTCTAAAATGTTGCAACTCTTAAACAACTTACTAATTTTTTTTTATTTTTTTTGGATCGGAAGAAACAACTTACTTTTGAAAATGGGCAAATTACACTGACCTCCCTTGAAGTATATGACAATTACAGGGACCTCCCTTCTAACTAGTTTGGAAAATAACACTCACCTCCCTTCTACCTACTTTTTGAGTGTAAGATTATCGATTTTTCCCTTATCTCATTAGATATATAAACATATATATATATATATGCATGTGTGTGTGTGTGTATTTGTGTGAGTGTTTGTGCGCGCGCACATTATATAAAATTATATATACATTAGCAAATTTTATAGATTTAGATTTATAGTATTTAGTACTAACTTAATAAAAATTTGCAGCTTGTAAAACAAAATTTATGAAAATTTCAAATTTTGGTTTGATAATCTTTAGCCTAACTTAATTACAATAGTTTACAGATTTAGTTTTTTAATATTAAGTCACTAAATATTTTGTCCAAGTAGTAGCTGAAATATATTAGAACATTTATTTAGAGTAATACTATGCTTCCCGAATTTTCATTCCAAATGATGTTGAAGTAGGACAACAGTTGAACCACTTTAACATCATATAACCAATCAAAATCAACTGGGCTCACTGCCACATGTGTTGGGAAACACTTTTGAGAGAGAAATTTGGAAAGCGTAGCATTACTATTTTATTTATAAATATCAATAATAATTTAAAAACAAAAATAAAATTATCAACAAAATTATCTACTACTCTGTACCACTTTAAAATGAAAAGAATAATAATAATAATGAAAAAAAATCAATAATTTTTTAAAAAAATGAATAGTTATATTACATCTTTGTCTGCTTTATTTATAAAAAAATAAAAAAAAAAAAAAAAAAAAAAACATGTTCAGTGGAGTCTCATATATATATATATATAGATACACGTCAGGCTCTAGAGTAAACACACACCAAGTGAATTTTTTTTTTTTTTTTTGCCTGAAAAAACCTGTAGGTCAGTGGGTCGCGCGCGGGTCAGTACTGGGGCAGCCCGCAGATTTTTTCAGGCAAAAAAAATGTTCACTGAGTATGTTCACTTTACCTTGTTCACTCTAGAGCCTGACTGTATATATATATATATAATTTTTTGATAATTTCTCCAATATATAACAGCCATTTTCAAAATAGAAGGGAGGTGAGTATAATTTTTTAAACCACACAAAAAATTCTTATAATTATCAAATACCTCAAGGAAGATCAGTGTAATTTGCCGTTTAAAAATCAACAAAGTGGTTAAACTGATGTAGCATTTCACTGATGGATCTTGAATTTGTATTTTTATTTTTTTTTAAATTCTTTTTTTAAGAGCAATTCCCAACAAGTCCATATAATGGAGGACCCATGACTTTTCACTAATTATGATGCACGACTCCCAAGTCCCAACGCTACCAGCTTGATTGGTAACTTGGTATCTTCGAATTATATATAACGTACATAGAGTAATGTTACGCTTCTTAATTTAAGAAGTATTTTCAACACATGTGACAGTAGAATCCTCTTTAATAATCATAGTATCACTTTAATATTAATCAATTAAAATCAATTGGACCCACTATCATATGTGTTAAGAAATACTTTTGAAAAAGGGTAATACTTGGGATACAACCAAAGCCACAACATTTTGCTCACAACCTCCATTTTGTGTCTATCTCTCTCCTAGTGGGCACTGTGGGGTTACTGGCACTGTGAGACCCCTAGTGGGCACTGTGGGGTCACTGGCACTGGGAGACCCATCAAGAGAGAGATAGACACAAATGGAGGTTGTGAGCAAAAGGTTGTGGCTTTGGTTGTGCCCCAAGTATTACTCTTTGAAAAAAAATAATTTGGGAAGCATAGGATTATTCATGTACATAAGGTCATACTCGAGCCGAAGTTTTCGAACTCGAGCCAACCTCGAGTCGAGTTTTAAGAGTTGGCATCATACTCAAGCGTGAGATTGGCTCGTTTATTATTGAGCTAAGCCGAGTCTAGCTATTATCAAGCCAAGCTGCGAGCCCTTGTTGAGTTGCTCAACTCGTGTACATCCTAGTAGCAAGTTTAAATTATCAACCAAAACCCACGAACCAAGCTTATTGTTTGACAGTTAACACATATATATACATATATATATATGTATTTGTGTGGACATCGGCCGACGGGAAAGGTCCTGTCGGTCTCAATTATGTCCCGGAACGGATCCAAGGCTACATATAGAGACCTAGGTCTTTACTACTTTTAATCCATTTGACTAGAGTCGCCACAAATTTTTATGGAATCAGGATACAGTAAGCTGATTTGCTCAAAATGGAAGGGTACTCACTCTTCATTGCCAAAAAATGGGCTCAGGGGTCTTTGTACGAAAGGAGAAAGAGCTATATGCTTGGGCTAAAGCACCCCCTCCTCGGCCTACCTTACTGTAGGCCTAGCCAATATCTTTGTTCTTAATTCATAACTGGTATTCTTTTCTCAATCATACTACATAATACATACATGGCATAATGAGTATCTAAGCAAAATCGATGCAAAGAAAGGAAATGTGCATGGAATACAAAGAGAATAAGAGGACTGCTTGTGGTGGAATCGTTATCGGCCTGCGCTTCTTGCACAAGCTCATCGATGGAACAACCTTGAGTGTTTTCCTTAAACGCTGGGCTGCCATTGCAAGTGAGCCTTTTGATAAAGAACGACAACACCCAGCTGATTGCAACGGGGTAGAGAATATATTTACTTCCAGAGAACTATTAGAGTCCGATATTAAGTCCTTCGATTTCAAAGAGTTGTTTAAGAAAGGAAAAGGAGTCACTCGGAGATTTATGTTTGATGCTGCTTCATTATCAATCCTCAATGCCAAGGCTGCTAGCCAACTTGTGTCGAAGTGGTTTCCGGCTTAATATGGAGATGGAGGAGGATGGAATAGAAGCATGGGTTCTCATGGGTGAACATGAAATGGCCATATTGGAATCTAATCCAGAGTTTCTTGAATTTGCTTCCTTAACCCCGAGTATTCCAACCAGCTCGCTAGCCGAGTTGGCCAGGGCTCCTCCCTCCAATGGGGTGGTTGTGGGTTCGAACTTTCTTATGGGAGAAGCAAGGGAGACAATTTCTTTAAAGTGAGGCTTAGCCCCCCCTTTGCGTGTGTTACTAACTCTAACCTACTAACCTCACTCATGTCACAGATATGGTTTATTTCTGAGACACACATACACACAAAAGAAGGAGCCCACGGACTTTTCCTGTGTTAGTTTGAATCATTGAAGATTTATGATTATAACTTATAAGGTGTTGATTAAGGTTGTACACATTTTCTCTGGTAGTTAACTACAACATTTGTTTTTTTTTTTTTTATTGGCAGTGAAGAAAATGAAAACCAAAGAGAGAAATCTATGTGCAAAAGATATGATAAAAAAAATGTGGTCCTCTTCCCTCTTTAATTAGTCTTTTCCATAAACCTTAGTTTTGTTCTTGGAATTTGTCACACCCGTTCCAGAAATTTATGGTTTTGAGAATGCATCATTTGATATTTTGAAATATTAATGTTTATTAATATTGAGTTGAGGTTGACTGTGGGTCAACGGTAAGGTGTCAGTGAGGACACGGGAACGTGGAAGTTCATATTGCATAATCATGAGTAAATGACATTTATATGATTTAAATGTTATTTGAACTTATCTGGTATTTCTGTGAATAGTAATTATACATGTGTAGTATAATTCTGGTAATCTTTGATATTGTTATATATCATTTTGAGAACTGTGGTGAGAACGTGAGTGATACGTTAATTAAAAAGGTAGGTTGCGTAGAGATTCCACAGAATATAGTTTTCAGACGTTATTTTCGGACCCAAACGAAACCTAGTCAAAAACTTTTGAAATTTATATCGTAAAGGCATAAAATGGACGTGTGCGAAGTTTCATGGATTAATTAGAGGTTTGAGAAACTTGCGGGGAGGTAAACGTAATTCCCCGAAAGTTTGCCTATATATAGGTGAGGATGAGATTTCATTCTCATCCAAACACTCACAAATATCTAGAGAGAGGAGAGAGAAGGAAGATTTGGAGCCAACGGGCTTTGCAACGCCGATCGACGACCGTTCGTCCGTCAAATTTTCTCCAGATTTCAGATTTGAACTCGTGGAGGTAAGATCTACGTTTTGATACCACTTAGGTCATGTTTGGCCAATTTTTGTAAAAATATTAATTCTAGACTTTTGGAAAAAATCAGGTAAAACTTGTAGGAATCGCGTATAAATTGAAATCCGACGATTATTTAGCCCCCTAGACGATCCTTCAAAGTTTGAAGAGATTCGCACGAGGTATGAATTCTAGATCTATGAAATATATGGGTTTTCATGTTTTGGACATCACTTTTGATATTCTTGGATCCGGGCGAAATTCATGTATTAGTTAGGCCCGTTAATTATGCAAGTGAAATTATAATAAAAGCACGTATAACTGTTTATGTGAGCATGTTATGTGTCTACTTGGGTCAAAGGGGAGTTTGGTGCAAATTCATCCGGGGTAAGCTCCTCGAACCTTGAGGATTGTGATTGTGACTGAAATGAAATTGGAATTGTGGTTGTGTCTGGATTGGAGGTGGGCCCAACCAGTACACGGTACCTGGTATGGAGGAAGGCCCAACCAGTGTACGAGATGCGTGGGAGAGGTGGGCCTCCTACGGCATCGACCGGATGAATGCGTACCACTCACCTTAGAGACTATTTCTATGTGTTTTAGATGCTTAAACCATGAATTGTCATATAAGCATACTTTTAGAATTGTACGCTCAGCATATAGCTGAGCAGTGGAGATGTACTCCATTGCAGGTAAGAAGAAAGATAAGAAGAAGCGCGATGAGTGACGCCGATGAACGCCAGGGAAATCACACTTGTATATGTTTTTGTTTTAAATCCTAAACTTGTGTAAGGATTTGAATATTGTAGTATGTTGTAATAGAAACATGGATTAGTTTCACATTATGAAAATCTTGTAATTGAACATCTGTAATTGCATTTTAATATGTTGGAAATCAGTTGTGGTTGTATTGGTGTTGGAATTTAGAAGCATGAGTTGTTAGTATTTTTCATCACAGGGCTGCCAGCAGGGGAGCAGTCGACTGGACCCAGGATCAGTCGACTGGATCCCATGTGTTTGAGACACTGAAAGTGAATAGTAAGAGAAGCAGTCGACTGGATCCTTGATCAGTCGACTGAACCACTGTTGGATTTGGCTACTGCTTCTATTAATGGAAAAGCAGTCGACTGGGTCCCTATGTCAGTCGACTGGACTTCTGTGTTATATGCTACATTTTGGGTTCTGCTTAACCCAGTCGACTGAGCAGTCGACTGGACCTCTGTTGAGGGTTTAGGGTTTTAGTTTCTGCTAGGCACAGTCGACTGGACCCTAGTACAGTCGACTGGGCAGTCGACTGAACCTCTGTATTTTGAAATGGATTCTTGTTAACACTTTCAATTGAACAAATTTCTTTTATAACTCTAATTTCAATGGATTTTTACAACTCAGAGGGGAATGTTTCCTAAGTTTTAAAATACCAGGGTTGTTTTAAAGTTCTTTCCGCTGCGTATAATTATATTGTTGTTTGGTTGAGCCTTGGTGGCGTGCCACGTGTCCTAATTCCACACGTAGTGGGATGGGTCGTGACAGAATTAGTAAGACTTTATTTGGAATTAGTAAGTTTTTTTCCTAAAACTTAATTCTGAAGCCCTACGAAGTTCAATCAAAAAATATCAATTTTTTTAATAGCATTTTACATACAATTAAACATATGTATTTGGGTACAAGAGTAAGCTAATTAAATTATGTACTGTATAAGAGAAATGGTCCAGATTGGACCAAACCAAATCAAACTATAAAAAATAATAAATAATAATTAAAAAAATAAATAGAGAGAGAGAGAGAGAGAGAGAGAGAATTGAACATTCTTACTAAGGCGAGTGTCCGAAATGCGGTCAGCGTAGATGAGGAGATTGTGGGAATCGAACTTCTCTTCGTGCTTACTAGTAATCGGACCTAGGGCTTGCTAAGTGGCACTAGGGCTCATTGAAATTTAATTGGACCCCACAGTGCTACTGATCGGGAGAGAACAAATCCTAATTATACATCTTAACGCGCATTTGTTAGTACTTTTTATCCTGTTTTTGTGTATTTTTACTTCGTTTTCTATTTTCTGACAGGTTCTGGAACAAAACAAGTATTCTAGGCTAAACAGGGTGAGAAAGCAGAAGAAAAGAAGATGAAAAAGGCCTATTGTCGCTCGCGCAGACTACCTGAATCTCGCTCGCGCGACCTCCCATCATGGTTCTCGCACGGCCCACTCGCGCAACATGTGTAAAAATCAAAGTTGCGTATTTCACTATACTGAAGACTCGTGCAAACGAAACTGCCAAATTACATCCAGACTACAAAATATAGCAGTTTTAGTGCGTTTCGGGTTAGGAAAGCATCCGAAACTTGTTCCAAACTGTAATAACCCAACATTTTAAAAGAGGGTAATTTCGACTTTTGGGTGCCCAAGTGTTGACCCAATTTAAACTTTGAAAATTATTTTCCTAACATATATCATTAGATATGGTATTACATTTAAATTTAAAATTGTGGTAGGTGTGAGTGTGTTCTTATAATAGTGGGTACACATGCGGGGGTATTTGTAAAATACAACCGCGCTAAAAGGATGAATTGCATTAATTTTTATCACAACTTCCTGTGTTATCCGCAATTTGCATTGCAAGGCTAATTTTTATACACTATGATTAATCTATGATAAGTTGTATTGTTTTAGCTGTTGTTTGTGCAGATTACTGCTGTGTGGACTAAACAGATGAACATCAGAATAAATGGAATGCTGGAATGAAAACAAAAGAAGTCAAAGCTGAAAAGTGAAGTTCGATCGATCTTAGAAGGTTCGATCGATCGAGCGTTCGATCGCTCAAAGAGAGAAGAAGCGCTTGAGGCTTAAGGGTTCGATCGATCGAGAGCAGTTCGATCGATCGAACGGGGTATTTCCAGTAACATTTGCGTGCGCAGCAGATGCGGGTTTTAACCCTAGTGTCTTAGGTTTTCTTATATATAGGAGTATTGTGCACGTCCATAAGGACGCCCACTTTACATTTTAGCAGTTTTATAGAGAGAGATAGAGAGTTTGTTTGGTTTTGTAGGTTTTTCATTGAATTTTCATATTGTGGATTGGATTTCTCGAAGTTTATACAAGTATCTTCTATTCCAGGTTATCTATATACTGTTCATTCATATTCTGCACGTGGTAGTCGTAGTTTAAGCAATCATCTCGTGATATTACATGTTAAATATTTACAAAACCATAGTTTTTAGATTTTTTATGAAAAACTCACAACCAAACAGGGTATTAATGTTTTCTTACGTTAAAAATCAATCTTTGATACTCCAGACGATGTCTGAGTAGTCCCAGGTTGGGAGAACACGATGAAACAATGATCTCCAGCCTCTGCCATCCAGCAGAATAATCGCTGTGTTCGATCGATCGAAGGTAGTTCGATCGATCGAACCAGAGACAGTCAATCGATCGAAGTCAGTTCGATCGATTGAGGGATGAAGGTCTTCGATCGATCGAAAGCGCGTCGATCGATCGAACTCTCAGATTCTTGAGGATGTTCCCTGCAGTATTCCAGGACCTTTTCTTTTAAGATGTGTTATCATTCTGTCCCAAATAAATGCTCAGTTTGTCAGAACAGTTTTAAAACTAAGGCCCTAAGGCATTTTCTTTCAATATATTTTGCAAACCATCTTCAATGCTAACACCATTGAGGATGCGAGTCTTAACTATTGAATTAAACCGCTTTTATGTATTCTAATTTAATTGTGATGATATGGTCCCGGTCATGAAAGGGCCATAGAATCTCCATCTTTAGAGGAATACGAAAAACTGTGGGTAATGTACTCCGTTGTGCTTCAAGGCAAATGCATGGTAGATGGCTAGGTTACTGCGAATTCGTGTAATCCCAACACTTTCTTTTAAAGTTAAACATCTTAATTTCAAGTACTGTTTAATTAGCTAGTTAGATCATTAGTCATTTTCTTTAGTAATTTTAGCTGTGGAACTTTGTGTTCCGCACCATCGTTCAATCTTATTCTTGTTATTTTATTTTCTTTAGAGGTTAGTCTAATTCGATAGGTCAACACCTTCCCTGTGGGATCGACCTGGTCTTACCAGATATTACTTGCACGTCTACTTACACTTGGGTATTGCACAAGAGCGCACAAGATTTTTCTCGTGTCAAGTTTTTGGCGCCGTTGCCGGGGAAGGCGACGATCAATTCCTTAGATTACCTCAGTCTCTCTTCATCTCTTTCTGTTTTTATTTTCTCTTCTTTTCAGTTCTTTTGGGTAAACACTCACCTTAGGGACTCTCCTAGTTCATGTCCGAGAATTCTATTGAAGGAATTTTTGGAAATCCTTTCTACCTGTCTGACTCTGATAGCTCCATCAACCCAATAGTCACTCCAACTGCATCAATGGATGATCATCAGAGTGAAAATGGTGACAATATTGTGGTACCAATTGATGAGGCACTCCGTCCTCTTTGTGATCTCATGCAACCAGAACATGCACCTACGCCCTCTTGCATTCAAATCCCACCGCATAATGGCGAATTTCAGTTTCGAAATGGGATGATTCAATTGCTTCCCACCTTTCATGGGATGGAAAGTGAGAAGGCGTATTTACATGTCACCGATTTCGAGGATGTTTGCAAAACATTCTCGCAAAATTGTCCTAGGGAGGTGACGCATCTAATGCTATTCCCCTTCACTTTGAAAGATAAAGCGAAGGCGTGGCTCCACTCCCTAAAACCTAATTCAATTTTCACCTGGCATGCGATGAGCACTGCGTTTCTGAAGAAATTCTATCCTACTCGCATGACCACAGACCTTCAGCGTCAAATCAATTCCTATAAACAAAAGAGCAATGAAACCTTCACACAAGCATGGGAGCGTTTCAAAGACTTGCTTCTCTCGTGCCCACACCATGGGTTTGAGAAATGGCGAACTATCAGTTTCTTTTATCAGGGATTGAATGGTGAAACAAAGAAGTTGGTGGAAACGATGAGCTCGGGACCATTTCTGCGTAAAAACACTGAAGAGGCCGAAGCCCATTTTGAATGGTTAGCTGAATACGCTCATGAATGGTCAAATTCTGACAATATCTCACGCTCACAGATATCCTGTGTAGAGGAGAAAAGCCTATACCAGCTAACCAATGAAGATCACCTCATGACTAAGTATGCAGAGCTAGCAAAGAAGGTAGAGGAGTTAAGCATAAAAGGAGAGAGCTCTAGGCAAGTCATGCCTGAAGAACCATGTGGCACATGCAACATGTTGGGACATACAACTCAATATTGTCCTAATGTGCCATATTTTCAAGAGCAAGCCCCTATAGAGATGAATGCCATGCAAGGTTTTCGAGGGGCGGGGAATTCCAACAATAACTTCCAAAGTAACAATAGATGGAATCACCCCAGTTTTGATTGGAGAAATAATGCTGGGGCCCAAAATCAATATCAACAGCAGCCCTACAATAACAATCAATATCAAGGGCAAAACAATAGGCCAGCCCAGCATTATAATCAAAACAGAACCAATAATTACAATCAAGCTCAAACCTCCAATGCACCACAAACCAATACCTATGTGCCACCGCACAAGAAGGTACAAGAAGAAGAGCCACTTGCTAATGCCAATCTAACGCAGCAACTCATACAGATGATGAGTAAAATGTCTGCCACATTAGAAAGGATAGATGCACGGCAAGAAGGTTCAGGAGGAACATTCCCTGCCCAACCACTTCCAAATCCAAAGGGACATAACAATGGTCCTAACAATCAAGAACATGCTAAAGCTGTGACTACACTGAGAAGTGGAAAAATCATAAGGAAAAGCATACCTCTGTCCACTCCCGAAGTGTACGATGAGGAGGAAGTGGTGGATAAAGAAGTTGAGCTACCATCTACTCAAGAGGAGGAGCAGTCTACCAATGACGAACCAATCAAGGCAAACATTGAAGCTCCTAGAGTAGAGGAAGAAGTTGAGCGAAGGCCTGGGAAGGAGTTTGTTAAGGAGGAACCACCAAAATGCCCCTTTCCTGCACCCTATCCTCAACGGTTGAAGAAACCCAAGAATGAGACAAAGAATCAGGAGTTTCTGGAATTGTTTAAGCAAGTTAAGATTAATCTTCCACTCCTAGATGCTATCAAGCAAGTGCCGGCCTACGCTAAGTATCTCAAAGATCTATGCACGGTCAAGAGGAGGCAAAGCGTGAAGAAACATGCTTATGTCGCGTGCCAAGCAAGCGCGATCATTCAAAATGAGTTGCCTCCAAAACTCAAAGATCCCGGTACACCTACTATCTCATGCCGAATTGGGAATCAAAAGATAGACAACGCACTCCTCGATTTAGGAGCAAGCGTGAACCTGCTGCCATATTCGGTCTATAAACAGCTAGGGTTGGGTGAACTCAAACCCACCCGAGTCGCGTTGCAATTGGCAGACAGATCTGTAAAGTACCCTAGAGGGGTATTAGAGGACGTCCTTGTCCAAATAGATTCTTTTGTCTTTCCGGTTGATTTCGTGATATTAGACACAGAACCTGTGGCTAATCCTGGTGCACATATTCCGGTTATATTTGGACGGCCGTTCCTCAACACTATTGATGCCACAATCAAGATTAGAAGTGGTATCATGACTATCGTATTCGGGAACATGACATTGAATGTCAAGATCTTTTCTAATCCCCGACCTGAAGAATACGATGATGAGGAGGAAATCCATTATATAGACACGGTCATTGAAGATGAAGTTGACTTGGTCGACTACAAAGATCCTTTGGAAGTTGTGATGACTCAATTTGGCGATATCTATCAGCCTGCAGAGTCAACTCCATTGGATGCTGACTTGAACCAGACGTGTCTTATGATGGATACGATAGAGGAGGATAGAGACGATTGCATGTGGGTAATGCCATATGAACAACTGCCTCCTAAAACCAAGTTGGTAATGCCCTCTAGTTTCCAGTTTCCGGAGTTAGAATTGAAGGAGCTTCCCAAAGAGCTAAAATACGCATTCCTAGGGACTGGAAAAACTTATCCTGTGATCATTTCAGCTGCTTTAACTCATGAACAGGAAAGTAAGCTAGTGGAAATGCTTACCAAGCATAAGGATGCTATGGGATGGACAATTGCTGACCTCAAAGGCATAAGCCCATCCATATGCACGCATAAGATATATCTCGAGGAAGACGCTAAACCCTCAAGGCAAATGCAAAGGCGTCTGAACCCCAACATGCAAGAAGTAGTTAAAAAGGAAGTGCTTAAACTACTTGATGTTGGGATGATATATCCAATATCTGATAGTCCTTGGGTTAGTCCTACCCAAGTAGTTCCAAAGAAAGCAGGCATAACGGTCATCCCGAATAAAGATGGTGAATTAGTACCGACACGTGTCCCCACTGGATGGAGGATGTGCATTGACTACAGGAAGTTAAATACTGTGACCCGAAAGGACCATTTTCCTTTGCCATTCATGGATCAAATGCTAGAACGTGTGGCGGGTAACAAGTATTACTGCTTCTTGGATGGATACAGTGGATATAATCAAATTGAGATTGCTCCTGAAGATCAGGAGAAAACCACATTCACGTGTCCATTCGGTACTTTTGCCTACCGACGAATGCCGTTTGGCCTATGCAATGCACCGGCTACCTTTCAGCGGTGCATGCTGAGCATCTTTAGTGACATGGTCGAAAGCATCCTTGAAGTCTTCATGGATGACTTTTCAGTATTTGGCCATAGCTTCGAGGATTGTCTCAGCAATCTCGAGCAGGTTTTAATGAGGTGTGAGGACAAACACCTAGTCTTGAATTGGGAGAAGTGTCACTTTATGGTGACCAAGGGAATAGTTCTCGGCCACATAATATCCGATGAAGGAATCCAAGTGGATAAGGCTAAAATCGACATAATCTCAAATTTACATGTTCCCCGTACAGTAAGAAACATTCGTTCATTCTTGGGGCATGCAGGTTTTTATCGTCGATTTATCCAAAATTTCAGTGCAATTTCTCGACCCCTTTGTCAACTTCTTGTCAAAGATGCACCTTTCGAGTGGCCAGAGAGTTGCCAAAAGTCCTTTGAGGATCTAAAAGATCTCCTCACCTCCGCACCTATAATACAGGCACCCGACTGGAGTTTGCCCTTTGAATTAATGTGCGATGCTAGTGATTACGCCATTGGCGCAGTCCTAGGCCAGAGGAAGGACAATAAGCCATATGTGATTTACTATGCTAGCCGAACTTTAAGTGAAGCTCAGATGAATTACACTACTACTGAAAAGGAGCTGCTGGCTATAGTATTCGCTTTGGACAAGTTTAGGTCTTATCTGATAGGGTCACCAATCGTCTGTTTTACGGATCATTCGGCCCTCAAATATCTTTTGTCAAAGAAAGACGCTAAACAACGGCTTATTCGCTGGATACTCTTACTCCAAGAGTTTGATTTAACAATCAAGGACAAGAAAGGAGTAGAGAATGTGGTTGCGGATCATTTATCCCGGTTGACTTTTATCGATAACACTGAATCCCAATCCATTAAAGATGAGTTCCCAGACGAACAGCTACTGGCAGTAAGTAGTCTGCCTTGGTATGCTGATATTGTAAACTACCTTGTCACGGGTGAAACACCAACTCATTGGTCGAACCAAGATAGGAAACGGTTCCTCTCGTTCGCGCGTCACTTCTTCTTTGATGACCCTTACTTGTTCAAGTACTGTGCTGATCAGGTCATCAGGCGCTGCGTCCCCAATGAGGATATAACCGTAATATTAGCGTCATGCCATTCTGAGGCATGCGGTGGCCACTTCGCGTCACAGAAGACCGCACAAAAAGTCTTACAAAGCGGTTTTTACTGGCCCACAGTCTTCAAAGATGCTTATTCCTTTTGTAAGACATGCCAACGCTGTCAAAAGCTTGGAACCATTTCTAAAAGGAATTCTATGCCTTTAACCCCTATCATCACAATTGAGATATTTGATTGTTGGGGCATAGATTTTATGGGCCCATTTCCCAAGATGAATAACTGTGAATACATACTTCTTGCTATGGAGTATGTATCCAAATGGGTAGAAGCGATACCAACGAGACGAAATGACCACAGAACGGTCGTGTCATTCCTGAGAGAGCATATTCTGTCTCGTTTTGGTACTCCGAAAGCTTTATTAAGTGACCAAGGCAAGCATTTCTGTAATAGGCCCTTGGAGTCACTTCTCAAGAAATACGGAGTCCATCATAAAATCGCTCTTGCCTATCATCCACAGTCAAATGGGCAAGCAGAATTGGCTAACCGAGAAATCAAGCATATTCTCGAGAAGACGGTTAGTTCCAATAGAAAAGACTGGGCATACAAATTGACTGACGCGTTATGGGCATACCGTACTGCCTATAAGACGAATCTTGGTATGTCCCCGTATAGACTGGTTTACGGGAAAGCTTGCCACCTTCCTGTTGAAATTGAACATAAAGCTTATTGGGCGACACGCTCATTGAACTTTGACATTCAAGAGGGAGGTCAGCTACGCAAGCTCCAACTTGCAGAGTTAGAGGAAATACGACGAGATGCGTATGACTCTGCGAAGTTGCACAAGGAAAAGTTGAAGGCTCGCCACGATCGTACGATTTTTCGTAAAACATTTGAGCCGGGGCAGAAAGTCTTGCTGTATGACTCTCGCCTCCACCTTTTCCCAGGAAAACTCCGTTCCCGTTGGACAGGCCCGTTCATCATAAAAACTGTTTTTCCACATGGGGCGGTTGAGATTGTCAATCCAAAGAACGATGAGTGTTTCAAGGTCAACGGCCAAAGATTGAAACCGTTCTTGGAGAACTTCCACTCTGAAGTTGAGCACATCCAGCTGGATGAGCCCAGCTACTCTCATACTTAAAAATCCAAAGTGAAGTTCCAATTGTTGTTGTATTTCTTTTCTTTCCCTGCATTTTAGTTTTTCTCTCTTTTGCTTCTTTTTAGTTTTTGTTCATTCTTTTGTGTTTGTGATTTAGTTCTAATCCATTATTCCTTAAACCACTCTGTTGCAGGTGCGTAGATGCGAGGTGATGATGTTCACTCTGTCGGTTCTTGGGCTGATTCAGAATGTCGCTGTGGCACCTGGACTGAGGGTGAACTCATACCCTGCCCCTTGCTTCATCAAGATCCTGAAGCTCATTCTCTCATTGATGCTGCTCAAGGGTACATTCCATATCCACCAGCCCTCCTGGACATCAATCCATACGAAAATATGGGATTTCAGGATTATGAAGAGGTGGATGAGGAAGAAGACCTATACATGGGACGAATGGTGGATGACGCACTCATGGCGCAGTGGGAAAACGATGATATGTGGGAGCCATGGGAGGATCATGACCTTCAGGATGTCGTCCCAGAACGCCACAATGCCGTCTTTGTTTTCGTGAACGATTTCCTCGTGCTTGAGTTGGTCCCATACCGCTATGTGCACCTGAGCTACTTGCTATTCAGGCTCCAATGCCCCTTACCAGCTAGTGCATTTTGGGAACCTATGCCAATAGTGAGGTTGGAACTTGTCACAGTTCTTTGTATTTTTTTTTTGTTTCTATTCTTTGTTTTTCTTTTTGTGTTAATTCGTGTTTCTTGTGTTCTGTTGTTTTAATTTCAGTTTGTTGTCTTTTGTCCAGGATTGTCACTATGTTCCTAAATGGCATCCCGGTATTCCTTCCACATCAACTGATTCATGGTCTTGGCCCCTACATAAGGCCCCCACACACTCCGCCGCGAGAGGACAGTCCGTTGCGAAATCACACTCCTTTATCCTTGTCTCCATCCGGATCACCTCTTGCATGGGCTTTCAATTCTTTGGAGATGCCAGACTTATTTGATGATGTCCTTGCTACTTTTCGATTGTTCTGGGAAAGGGAATCATCGAGTTTGGACTTCACTTCTGAAGATTCGGCGGATTATGAAGAGATTGTGGAAGAGGAAATCTTTATACTCGAAGATTAGTGCTACATTTCAGTTGTTTCTGTTCATTTTCATCTTTTGTCTATCAACTGGAGTGTAATCCTTGACAGAGTTTTTATTAGTTTTAGTTTTTAGTTTTATTTCCTTTAGTTAAATAAGGTTCTAAATACCATGTGGGAGAATTTGGTTGCAATGTGGATATTTTTTATAAGATTTTGATTGACAATAAATTACAAATTTCTATTCTGAGGATGAACCAGTTGCTGCGGTTCAGCAGTTTGAGCTGCGACAGCGGTCGCAGACTCGTGCCCAGGGAGAGTCTTCTTCTTCTGTGCCTCTCCCGACAGTTCATGAGCTCTTATTGGAGGAGAGAGAGGCCAGGATTAGACTCGAGGGCCGGATGGATCAGATACAGACCTTGTTGGAGTCTATATTGATTCAGATAGGGGTTGATCAGGCTGTTCACTCTGCTCACCATCCCACAGCCACTCCGTCTGCTCCGCATGCTGCTGATCCATCACATGTTTCTACTCCTACAGATCCACCACTTACTGATCCATCATCTGCTGCCCCAGATTCTGAGGGTGCTGATCCTGTTTCCACCGTTGCCGATCCACTATCTACTACTGCTCCTACTACTACTGTATTACCGCCTGCTCCCATCGACATCCCTTCTGATGTAGCTGATGATACGCCATCTGGGGTCGATTAGTTTTAGTTGGGGAGGTGGTATTTATGTATTTTTGGTCAGTATTGTACTGATTTTTGAGTTTGGTTTTGGTTGGTTGTATATGTTGGTGGTTTTGGGTTGGATGATGTAGTTAGTTTGTTTTGCATGGACAGTATTTATCACTGCTTTCATTTTATTCTGTTCATATTACAGTGGTTTAGTTTGTATGGATCATGATTTTTATTATATTATTTTTATCTATTGATCCTGTTTGTTTTGGAGATTGTGTTCTATTTTGCTATGCTAGGTTGCTTGCTTGAGATCATCAATTTGCTCCATACAGGTGATACCCATCTATTTTATTTATTGAAAATCAACTTCTGGGGACTTTGTTGTTTTCAGTTGGGGTAGGAGATAATAGATAGGTATACACCCGTAATAATCAGGTTTTGCACTTAGATATGTTTTAAATTTAATGAGAACACAATCTGTTAAAATTTTGAAAATTTTTTAATCGTATTGATAGAATAACTCTGAATAACCTTTCCTGCTTGTTAATTAGACAATGACACATTTGTAGTGTTCTTATCTTTTTATGGATTAAATCCACGCGTTTTTTCTGTATCATTGAAATGAATTGCATCTGTAAAGCTATTATGTACCCAACACTTTTGTGCACTAATTAGCAGCCATGTAGAAAACCTGAAAATTGAGTTAAAATGAATATTGTGCGAAAAGAACAAGTAGTGGAGGCTAATAACCCTTTGTGAGCTATTGAGCCAGTCGTCATTTCTGAGGGGATTCTCATACATTGTCGAATGGTTTTTTCTTGCATATACTTTGTGAATTCGTTGTTAAGTCTCAGTTTTCTTTTTAAAATTTTGACTGCCTGTTAGAGGAGAACGTTCAGGATTTACCAATTAAACTTGATGAACACTTAAGTGCTAAAAATTGAAAGTTGAGAAAATGATTCAAGCCATCGTTTACCCATTCTTTTACCTGATATAACTATCACCTACATTCATTAAATGATTTCATCCCTGATCCCACACCTTAATTAAATATTTCCAATATAATCATAAGAATTCATACCCTTGATCTATACCTTGACCTCATCGAGCTGTTTGAAATATTTGTTGGGAATGAGTCATCAAAGTATGTGAAATGGAAGGAAGTTGTTGTGGGATGTTGCAGGTAATCTAAAAAAAAAAAAAAATGAAATATGAATGAATGATGAATGAAGGAGAAGAGAAAAAGAGTATAAGAAATGAATGGGAGATTGGGTGGAGAAAAGAATAAAGAATAAAAAAGAGAAGTGGAAATTCCATCACATACTAAAGAAGCACACTCTTCTCTACAACCCTCCTACCTACTAAATAAAAGCCGCAAGTCAAAGTCTTGAAGATTCTCAATAATTGATTTGAACATGGAAGTGTGAGTTGAGTTATCCACGGTATTTCGCTCCTCTAGTAAGTAGTGTTCCATTCATGAGACTATACACTCTTAAAAGTTCGTTTTTCATAGAGTCGAGTATGAAAGCACTAGTACTTAGAATCTCATCCTTATCAAAGCTTTCATACGATGTGCGATCATTGTAAAGCAAGTTTCTGAGAGACGTTCTTTTCGAGTGCAACCAATGTGAGAATTGAGCTAAAACTGCAAGTTTTCCAAAGTACAATAGTCTAGATAACTCTTAATAGGGTTGGACGCATGGTTGTTAATTTCACACACACACACGGGTGCATGATGGTAATACATGTGTTATATTTTACTTGGTGATATGGGGGAGAATGTGGATATCTTTTATGGGTTGATAGAGGATATTATATTATTGTAGAGTTGAATTAACAATTTAATGGAAGGGTGAATTCTACAAGTTATTCTAATTCTTTTTGAGCTTAAAATTGAGAATTTTGTGGGTATATTCACTGCAAACCCTCACGAGACAACACTCGTCCACTAAGGGAAACCTAGGGGTTTAACGGCTTGTTGCATTCGCTAAATGCAACCGCGATTCCTGCGAAAGTGAGTTAGGATTTTTCTTTTTATCTTAGTTTAGGTTGTTTTTAGTTTATTTTATTTTCGCTTTATCGCTAGGGACTAGCAATAAGCTAGTTGGGGGTTGTGCAAAGCGGGAGTATTTGTAAAATACAACCGCGCTAAAAGGATGAATTGCATTAATTTTTATCACAACTTCCTGTGTTATCCGCAATTTGCATTGCAAGGCTAATTTTTATACACTATGATTAATCTATGATAAGTTGTATTGTTTTAGCTGTTGTTTGTGCAGATTACTGCTGTGTGGACTAAACAGATGAACATCAGAATAAATGGAATGCTGGAATGAAAACAAAAGAAGTCAAAGCTGAAAAGTGAAGTTCGATCGATCTTAGAAGGTTCGATCGATCGAGCGTTCGATCGCTCAAAGAGAGAAGAAGCGCTTGAGGCTTAAGGGTTCGATCGATCGAGAGCAGTTCGATCGATCGAACGGGGTATTTCCAGTAACATTTGCGTGCGCAGCAGATGCGGGTTTTAACCCTAGTGTCTTAGGTTTTCTTATATATAGGAGTATTGTGCACGTCCATAAGGACGCCCACTTTACATTTTAGCAGTTTTATAGAGAGAGATAGAGAGTTTGTTTGGTTTTGTAGGTTTTTCATTGAATTTTCATATTGTGGATTGGATTTCTCGAAGTTTATACAAGTATCTTCTATTCCAGGTTATCTATATACTGTTCATTCATATTCTGCACGTGGTAGTCGTAGTTTAAGCAATCATCTCGTGATATTACATGTTAAATATTTACAAAACCATAGTTTTTAGATTTTTTATGAAAAACTCACAACCAAACAGGGTATTAATGTTTTCTTACGTTAAAAATCAATCTTTGATACTCCAGACGATGTCTGAGTAGTCCCAGGTTGGGAGAACACGATGAAACAGTGATCTCCAGCCTCTGCCATGCAGCAGAATAATCGCTGTGTTCGATCGATCGAAGGTAGTTCGATCGATCGAACCAGAGACAGTCAATCGATCGAAGTCAGTTCGATCGATTGAGGGATGAAGGTCTTCGATCGATCGAAAGCGCGTCGATCGATCGAACTCTCAGATTCTTGAGGATGTTCCCTGCAGTATTCCAGGACCTTTTCTTTTAAGATGTGTTATCATTCTGTCCCAAATAAATGCTCAGTTTGTCAGAACAGTTTTAAAACTAAGGCCCTAAGGCATTTTCTTTCAATATATTTTGCAAACCATCTTCAATGCTAACACCATTGAGGATGCGAGTCTTAACTATTGAATTAAACCGCTTTTATGTATTCTAATTTAATTGTGATGATATGGTCCCGGTCATGAAAGGGCCATAGAATCTCCATCTTTAGAGGAATACGAAAAACTGTGGGTAATGTACTCCGTTGTGCTTCAAGGCAAATGCATGGTAGATGGCTAGGTTACTGCGAATTCGTGTAATCCCAACACTTTCTTTTAAAGTTAAACATCTTAATTTCAAGTACTGTTTAATTAGCTAGTTAGATCATTAGTCATTTTCTTTAGTAATTTTAGCTGTGGAACTTTGTGTTCCGCACCATCGTTCAATCTTATTCTTGTTATTTTATTTTCTTTAGAGGTTAGTCTAATTCGATAGGTCAACACCTTCCCTGTGGGATCGACCTGGTCTTACCAGATATTACTTGCACGTCTACTTACACTTGGGTATTGCACAAGAGCGCACAAGATTTTTCTCGTGTCAGTAACATACGTCAAATCACTCTGAATCTCATTCAGCGTCGGAGCCATCACTTGTTCCCTATCCTCCACTAAATGTTTCCGTAACAATGATACATGAAATACGTTATGCACTTGAGCATACTCACTCGGCAATTTCAAACGATAAGCTACGGGTCCAACTCTCCCAATAATCTCAAAAGGTCCTACATACCTCGGGTTGAGTTTCCTGTATGTACCAAATCTGGTTATTCCCTTTGAAGGTGACACCTTCAAAAACACTAAGTCTCCTACATCGAATTCCAACGGTCGTCTGCGCTTGTCGGCATAACTCTTATACCTACTCTGAGATGTCAGTAACCGTTGTCTAATTACCTTTATCTTATCCGTCGTTTCTTGAACAATTTTTGGCCCTTCAATCATTCTTTCTCCCACCTCTGTCCAACTAATCGGTGAACGACATACAAGACCATATAAAGCTTCATAAGGAGCCATTCCAATACTCGACTGAAAACTGTTGTTATATACGAACTCAATTAATGGCAGGTGGTCTTCCCAATCACCCTGGAAATCAAGTACACATAACCGAAGCATGTCCTCCAAAATCTGGATTACTCTCTCTGATTGACCATCGGTTTGAGGATGAAAAGCTGTACTAAAGTGCAATTTGGTACCCATTGCTTCTTGCAAGGCTCTCCAAAACTTTGATGTAAAACTACTATCCCTATCCGAAACGATAGAAACTGGGATACCATGTAGTCTCACAATTTCACGAATATACAACTTAGCTAACGTCGTCGGCTTAGTTGTTCGGATTGGTAGGAAGTGTGACGACTTCGTCAAACGATCAACGATCACCCAAATAATAGTGTTCGATCTCCTCGACCTCGAAAACCCACTAACAAAATCCATTGTTATATGCTGCCATTTCCACTCGGCTATCGGTAACGGTTGTGACAATCCCGAGGGTACTTGGCGTTTGGCCTTTACTTGTTGACAACTAGTACAACGCGAAACGTAACGTGCTATTTCTCTCTTCATTCCTGGGCACCAATAAACATGTCTCAAATCTCTATACATCTTGGTGTTTCCCGGGTAAACGGTGTACTTCGTATTGTGTGCTTCCTCTAGAATGTTCCGTTTCAACTCCTTCTCGTTAAGCAAACAAATTCTACCCCTCAATCTCAAAACATCATTCTCAAAAGTAAATCCCAGTTGTTTGCCCATCGGAATCTCATCACAAATCTTCATCAAAGCCACATCTTAAAGTTATTTCTCTACGATCTCGTGAATCATGAGTGGTTGTGCCACCATCGTCGACATCAAGCCACTTTCAATCCTCAGTATCACTTCAAGCTTCAAATTCTCCATATCTCGTATCAGTTCTTTCTGAGAAGTCAAATCTGATGCGGTGTTGGTTAGTACTTTGCGACTAAGAGCATCGGCGACGACATTCGCCTTGCCCTGATGATACTGAATTGACAAGTCATAGTCCTTCATCAACTCTAACCATCTTCTTTGCCTCATGTTCAAATCTCGTTGTGTAAACAGGTACTTCAAACTCTTGTGATCCGTATAGATCTCACATTTCTCCTCGTATAGGTAATGACGCCAAATCTTCAATGCAAAAATCACGGCGGCCAATTCTAGATCATATGTTGGATAATTCTTCTCGTGCGGTCTAAGTTGTCTCGATGCATACGCAATGACTTTATCACCTTGCATAAGAACGCAACCTAAACCTCTATATGAAGCATCACTGTAGATAATAAACCCTTCAGTCCCTGACGAAACGGCTAAAATTAGTGCTTTCACTAGTCGACCCTTCAACTCTTGAAATCTTTCTTCACATTCTGGACTCCAAACAAAAGCAATATCTTTCCTCATTAACTGTGTCATCGGCATTGCTATACGCGAAAAGTCTTTTACAAATCTCCGATAATACCCAGCTAATCCTAGGAAACTTCGGATGTCTATCACATTCGTTAGTCTCACCCAGTTAGTAACTGTTTCTATCTTCTGAGGGTCTACAGAAATTCCCTTTGCCGACACTATATATCCAAGGAAAGCTATCTCAGTCAACCAAAACTCACACTTCTTCAATTTGCCGAATAATCTCTTTTCACGTAATCGTTGTAAAGCTAATCGCAAATAATGCTCGTGATCTTCAACGCTCTTGGAGTAGATTAGGATGTCATCTATGAACACGATAACGAACTGATCTAAATAATCCTTGAAAACACGGTTCATCAAGTCCATGAAAGCAGCTGGTGCATTAGTCACTCCAAATGGCATAACCAAAAATTCAAAGTGACCATATCAAGTCCTGAAAGCTGTCTTCTCAACATCTTCCTCTTTGACTTTCAACTGATGGTAACCGAATCTCAAGTCGATCTTCAAAAATACCTGAGCCCCTTGTAACTGATCAAACAAGTCATCTATTCGTGGCAACGGATACTTGTTCTTGACGGTCAACTTATTCAACTCTCGGTAGTCGATGCACATACGCATTGTTCCATCTTTCTTCTTCACAAACAAGACTGGAGCTCCCCACGACGAAACACTCGGTCGGATAAAACCCTTCTCAAGTAGTTCTTGTAACTAAACCTTTAATTCTTTCAACTCTATCGGTGCCATTCGGTACGGCGCTTTAGATATCGGTTATGACCCTGATACTATTTCTATTGTGAACTCAAGTTCTCTTTCAATCAATACATCGGGTAACTCATCAAGAAAAACATCTGGAAATTCTCGAACCACTGAAATGTCTTCTATTAGTGGTCCAAGAACTCGCGTGTCGACAATTGAACATAAGAAACCCGAACAACCCTTCTTCAACATCTTACTTGCTTGAATCGCTGATATCAAGTACAGTGGTACAATCACTCCCTTACCCTGAAAAGTAAACTCTTCTCGCCCTGATGGATAGAAACTAACCCGTTTCTGTTCACAATCGATTCTGGCTTGATTAACCGACAACCAATCCATACCCAAGATAACATCAAAGTAGTTCACCGTCAATGGAATCAAATCAACGCTCAAGACTTTATCACCTATCTTGATCTCACATGACTTGAATATCGAAGAAGTAACTAGCGGTTCACTACTAGGCAATGATACACACAAGTCATATCCTAGCGGTTCTGACTTAACAGTTAAATGCTTTACAAAATCACGTGATACGAATGAATGCGTTGAACCAGAATCCATAAGTATACGTGCAGGATACGAACAAATAGAAAGAATACCTGATACGACGGTATCATCCGTATTCCCCGGCGTGAGCTGGAAGTATCGTCCTTGTTGTTGTGCGACTCCTTTCCCTTTATCCACTCGAGGTTCTACCCTTGATCCGCTTGGCACACTCGATGCCCCGGTACTCATTCCCGGTTGTCTCTTACTCGGGCAGTTCTTCACTATGTGTCCCGGTTGTCCACATTCAAAATATTTTCCCCTTATCTCTGGGTTGTAACTCTTTGTGTTCGAGGTAGTGTTCGGTGTAGTCACATTCGCATTCAAAGGACAATTCCTAGATACGTGTCCTAATTTCTTGCAAAGATAGCAAGTGGTCAATTGATAGCAGGTTCCTCTGTGTCGCAGGTTACATGTCGGGCAGAACGGTCTCGAATCTCCCGTGAATGTACTTCCTCCTTGGTCACCCATATGCGATCCCGAACCTTGCGTAAATGGTTTCTTCGCATTCCCTTGACTCTTACCCCGAATGTCATTTGCCCTCTTCCCTTGTTGTCCCTGTCGATATTTGTCGACACTTTTCTCAGCAATACGAGCAGCTTCCTCAACGAGAGAAACGGTCGGGTGTTGTAACATATCCACACGGCCACGGATATTCTCCCTAAGTCCTTCCTCAAACTTACGAGCTTTATCCCTATCAGTCGGAACGGTAGTTTTCTCAAATCGTAACAAGGTATTATAACGGGATACATACTCACTCACAGTCATGTCTCCCTGAACCAGACTTGCAAACTCTTGGTGTTTCTGAGTATAAGTAGATTGCGGAAAGAAACGTTTGTTGAATTCTTCTGTAAATACTTCCGACGTGGTCGGCTTCCTTGTTCAAGTATGTTGTTCCACCAAACCAATGCTTTGCCCATCAACATATCGGATGCGCATAAAATTTTCTCCTCATCGGTACATATTACCCGACGGAAATGTCTTTCTATGTCCATCATCCAATGATCGGCCAAGTCTATGTCAACTTGTCCATAATACAAGGTCGGTTTCTGCTTATGAAACTGTTCCACGATTGTGTGTTGAGGTCGCGGTGTCGGTGGTGCATTGATATAACGAATTTCCACTGGTGGAGGCTGAACGTTCATCTGTTCCCTTTCACTTACCGCTTGTATGAAATTTTCCACCATATTCACTATTTGGTCCATCCGCGAATGCGGTGACAATTCTCTCGGCAAATCCGCCATAATGTTTCAAATATTTCCCCTGTTGAGTGCAATGCATAATGACCATGCATGCTATGCCATAATATAGATATATGCACACAGTTCATCACAATCAACAAATGGTAACACATGAAGCATTTCTACAATGATAACAATTATCTTCATAGTTACACACTCCACTCGACGTCACTCAGGATATATAACGTCACTCGTTCTCAAGGTTCTAAACTTATGCTCTGATACCACTAAATGTCACAGCCCGGTCCCACAATAGCGGAACCGGAGCCCGTGGCACCCCATCGAGGCTAAACCAATTCATTAACGTTCCCAAAATTAGGTTTTGAAGAACACACGCAGTGGAAAACAAAACAAATTTTCTAAACTAGTGGTCCAGTCGACTGGGTCTGGACCTCAGTCGACTGAAGAAAGCAGAGAGTTTTCAAAAAGGTTTAACAGACCATCCAGTCGACTGAGACTGGGGTCCAGTCGACTGGGACTCCAAATTTTAGTCGACTAAATTTCCCCTTCGGTCGACTGAAGCAACCAGAACCAAACTGAACACAAAACCTACAGAGGTCTAGTCGACTGAGGCAGAGCCCAGTCGACTGCTTTTGCCATATTAAAAAGCAGTAGCTATCAGGCACAAGGGTCCAGTCGACTGAACACTGGACCAGTCGACTGCTCCCCTGGCAGCAGCCCAATTCTGCAGAAAAATAAGTTTCAAAAGCTTTTCAAGAACAACCAATTGTTAACCACACACTCCAACTTCTCATCAAAGTAATCCTAGCTATATTAAAACATTACCAAAGTATAATTACAACGAGTTACTAAATATTACCATGCTTTAGGTCCATTCTAACATACTAAGTTAAACACAAGTTAAAACATTCAAATCTTTATTACAACATTTCTATTGTTCTAAAACTACAAGATCAACATTCAAGTTGCCTTCAAAGCGAACTCCAAACCTACGTGCTCACTTCTCCGATTCCTCGCCAACATTAACACCTGAAATGGTTATTTAAATAACCAGATATTCAATTTGTTTAAGCTAACACTTAGTGAATAAAACAACATATGCACATGAATGATAAACATGTCCGCATTCACATCTCTACATTTCATACTAGTCGCGGGAGACTCACGTGCCCGTCCATACTCCCAATCCGCGACTCCTCGCCAATAAGTCCACGCGAAAGGGTAAGACCCACGATTCTTCTCTTCAATCGTGCGACCTTAATGCCTATATCGGCTCTACAAAATGGCACGGTGACCACGTGCTCCTTTTGACCCACATAAGCAACTTAACATGCTCAAATACATATCATCATGCTCGCGGTAATCAAAATATTTCATCGTGCTATTGGGCCTACTTATCAATATAAATGCCCAATATGAACTACACAAGATATCTCTAAGTATTAATACATGCTATTCAAACATAACATGAATACATGTCAAGAAACCATTCCAAAAACATAGTTGAATCACTCACCTCCGAATAACGCTCCTATAATTCAATCTGAAGAAAACCCGTGCACAAAGAACATGCAGAAGTCCGTCTAGTACAATTTCTTATGGATCAAAATTCCATTTATCAACTTTTATGAAAAATTCTAGAAAAAGACTTTTCAGAAACTTGGCCAAACAAGCCCTAACATATATCAAAACAAAGCTCTTACCTCGAGGAGCCCGAATATGAAATCTGGGAGAAAACAAACTGATGGAAGGTCGTCGTTTGGCGTCGCAAAGCTCTAAGCTCCAAAATCTCCCTATGGCCCCCTTTTTGGAATTTAGGTTAAGAACTTAGAAAATATCTCAACCATCTCTATCTATATATAGGCAAAACTCTCGGGAATTACGTTTACCTCCCCACGAGTTTTCAAAACTCCTAATCAGTCTCTGAAAAGTTCTACACAGCTTATTCATAGCTTTATAAGTGAAACCTCAAAATTATAAAAGTTTTCAACTAAGTTTCGTTTGGTCGCTAAAACGCGAATTTCTACATGACGTTTCCGAAGTTGCTAATTAGCCTACCAAATTAATAGCGTTTTCATTCATTCTCACCAGGATACTAAAACTAACAACAGATATAAATTCTAAAACAAAAAATAATATAGATATTGAAATACACAGGTAAACATTTATTTTCAGATAAACATTTAAAGTATTCTACAGTGACCGTCTCACACTCGGAGAGACGTCGCAACTACAAATCCTCAATCACCATAGTTTCAAAGGGTTCTCTAATACAGACACCCAAATCAACTCGTGAGTCAAAACTCACCCAAACATGTGTCATAAGACACGCCACATCACATTATCATGCATGACAATGAAATGCAAAAGCAATAACACAAATACGGGTGTTATAACCACATGCTACCAAAGTAACTTGATAGGTGGGAAGGGGTTTCGCCCCCCCCCCCCCCCCCCCTCGGACCTTCAAGGCGATGGTCTCAAGCAGTCGCAGTGAAAGAATCATGCAAGTGAAATTCAGTAAAAAAATAACACAATTATTGAGTAAACAATAAGGATATTTAATGGCTCATGTCAAATCCACGGGGAAAAGGAAACCAGAGGTCTTTTACAAAATAAAAGTTTTAAGGATTCTTTTATTTTTTATATTGTCAAATTAAGATATCCATATTTATATTGTCTTTTGTTTTTATTTCAGTTTCATCATGTATGCATCTAGTCCACTGGCTGCAATCTTATTTAAGAATAAGCTAGTTGGAAAAAAGTTTGTTGAATAAAGCAAACATACACAAATAAGAACATCTGGCTTTGACCTAGTGGTCAAAATATTTTAGAATCATCTAAAATAAGGATGTAGCTTATGTTCTACAAGATTCTTCTCGTAGAGGAAAATATTGATAATATATTTATCATTGAAAGTGATGAAGGAGTATTATCAATGGTTGAGGTTGAGGTCATGTTGTTCAAGTATACTTGGTATTTATAATCTAGGAGAGGCGAGCTATATTCTAAGGATTATGCTCATTCGAGAAGGTAAAAATAATGAGATCATCTCTATCTTCTTATATCGGTAAGTTACTGCTTGTTTTTGACGTACGAAATTTCCAAAAAGGGTTCTAATTACCCTTTGGACTTGGCCTGATATTCTCTTAGGACTAGTGTCTTAAGACACAATGTGAGAGAGGTCGCATAGAAAGGTAAACCATATGCTTTGGCTATGAGAAGCCTCATGTGTGCGATATTAGGTACTGGATATCCATTATACTGTTTGGGTTGTTTAACAGATATTGGTTTAAATTATGTTTAGTTTGATGGACAACCATAAAGCATATTCTTAAGGACTTGAGAAGTGTAAGAGAGTATATGTCATGCCCTGGAACAGCAAAAATAGAGAAAATACAATTCCTTTTTGGGTCCGTAGGCCATGACTGGTGAATGTCACTGAATTGTCAACACAACACAGTTCTAAGTAATAAAGTAAGAGACAATTAAAGCTGCATCTTATATAAACATGATAAGAAGTCTCTAAGATTATTACATCAGAGTTTGAAATAGAAACTAAGGTCTTAGGGCAACATATGCCCAGTTACAGAAACATAATAAATAAAGTCTTAGAAGACACGAATAGAAACTAGAATCTATCCTAGTCTTCAGCTAGCGTATACGTAGTCGTCAGCATAGTAGTCCTTCCCTGCACCTCCATCTTCAGCAGGTCCATCCTCAGCGTATCCTTCCTCCGGGTAATAGCCATCATCATACGGTTCATCACCTGCAACATTATAGACAGGGTAGGCTGGACGGGGAGTGTCCAGGCATAACAAGGTCGACAACTATGGAAAGCTGAATGAGTAGAAACTAACACAGTATCATAAGTATAAAGCGATTGCAAGTTATGAAATGATATATATATATATATATAGATAATGCTATTAATAATATCTTCTCTTTATTTAACTATTCAGTATATCGGAAATATTAAACAATATTGAAACAACTAAGTAGGTCATATCATAAACAACAGAGAATATCAGTATTATGGAAATACCAATCGATTGGCATAAGGGTTCAATCGATTGGGGGTGAAAATATAAGTTTAATCAATTGAAACAACTTTCAATCGATTGAGTCCTATCCAATCAATTGAATACTTTTTCAATCGATTGGACCAAGTTCAATCGTTGAATCATGTTCAATCGATTGGGAAGGTCATCTTCCCCAGAGACTGGGCAGAGGCGCCCTAGATTTCTAGAAATCCATGTGGGGTCATTTTTTCATGTTTAAACTCCTAAAAACCTTACACCTAAGCTACTAAGTGAGTTTGGGACTCACCAAAGTTAAGGGGGGATTTTTGGGTGTGAGCTTTTGAAGCTTGAGCTTCAATGGTGTAACTCCCTCTCTCTCCTCTTATCTTCTCTGCCTCCTCCTTTTGTTCTCGTCTATTTTCCTCTTCTTCTCTTTCCTTTTCTTCTTCTTCTTCTTCTTCTTCTTGTCCTCTTCATAGTGTGTATATATAGTATATGTGTATGTATATATAAACTAAATATCTCTCTCTCTAAACTCTCTCTGTCCGAAACCACACACACACACACGAAATGATCATATTGTGGGGTCCATTCCCATATCATTACCCGAATTATATGTGTGGATACTTGTAATTAGGGGTGTATACGAGCCGAGCCGAGCCGAGCCTGCTCGCGAGAGTGTTCATGAGCTTTTTAACGAGTTTTTGTGCTCCCTTTTGAATTAAATAGTTTAATAATAAAACAATCCTTTATCACGCCTATTTATGAAATGTGTCATATTTTCTCTAAATTATATAGTTTTATAATAAAAATATTTATAAAAGTCACTATACAAGCTCTTTATCAAACCTATAAATGAGCTTTTTCTTGAGCCTGCTCACGAGCCTTAATCGATTGTGTTCACGAGCTTAAATGAGCGAGTCGAGCCTAGCCTTTATCGAGCCGAGCTTCAAGCCCTTGTTGAGCGGCTCATCTGGTTTACACCCCTACTCGCAGTCTAACCACGCTTTTTAAACTTTTTAAAATTCAACATACCAGTCGCCACTTAATTTTTAAAGGAAAATTAAGAAACCATTTTAAAGCAAACTGATCTTTTGGAAACCAGAGATTTCTAGGTCCGGAGATTATGGAATGAGAGGGGAAGGAGTCCGGTGGACTAAAACATCCCCTCTCATCTTATCTCGTGATAGGCCTCTACCCAACATCCTTTTTAATCAAATTATTAATCTAAGTGTGCCCTCAACTAATACATATATATATATATATATATACACATTACAAAAGCATGTTGAAAGGGGTACAAGATTGCTAACGATAAAAGGCATACAAAATCATGTAATTTAAATAGCAAGCAAAATGACATGAAATAAGGAACAAGGAAACTTACCCGGGATCCAGCTACGATATTAAACGTTCAATACATACAAATAAAGAGAAAACCTAGAAAAAAGGGTCTCTGACACATATACACATAAGGCAAACCCTATTCTAAGGTATCATGCATGAAGTCGAAAATCAACAAAATTAAATAAAACAAAAATAAAGAGTGGTTCAAGAAACCATATCTTAATAGCGCTATAAAATAAAGGGTTAGTCCACATGCTTTGAACACAATATAATATCAAATCCTAGATATCAAACTCCTATCTTAAATCTATCAAACATTAAAGAAGTCGACTTAATCATGAATTCCTTTTAACTAGTTAAAATTACAACACCTCTATAGATATACAAGTCTCAACTAGGAGCCAATGTAATGTCCATATAGAGATAGTACAACCTCAACATGATCACAAGGAAGCCACAACTAAGTTCAACTAAATGCGACTTAACTCAATGCAAAATAAAGTCCTAATCGCTAGAATCTACACATATGTGATGAATGCATGAATATGAACATGAATTAGCTATGAATCATTTGTTGATTTGGATCACTTAGCCTTTAGAATTAAGCTTAATTAATCATAATCAAAACACATTTCAAGCCCTAAGTCATAGAAAACATAATCATTTGGATCATGATTCACAAACTTTATCAAATTTATTATAGAATTTCAGAATTTACAGAGAGCAGATCAGACTTTCAAAAATAGGAAAACCATATTTCCCATGGTTTGATCTTAATGATTTTTGAGTATTATGTGCCTCTGTGAGTCTAGTTTCTAATCCAAAAGAAAATCAAAGATCAAATGGTCCAATTTTTGGGAATCGGACCGAAATCAGACATCACTCAGAATTTAATAACTCTGATCTGTCCAGAGATTTTGTGCGATTTTCTAAAAATAGTAAACAAATCTGAATTGCTTTAATCTTTTTCAGGGATCTCATAACACATTTAACTTTATAGAAAAAATTATTTTAAGTAAAAAATGTTTGGTTAAGGCTCTGATCTATTCAAATCAAAACTGACTTACTGTTCTGAAATTTTGGACAGAGAGTAACTAGTTTATGATTCCTAAGATCAAACCATATTAACTATGAAATCTCATCAAAATAAAAATTACAGTGTTAGATCTTTATATTATGAACACATTCCAATTGGCCTCATTTAAATCTAATGGGTCATGATTTAATTAAAAATCTTTGATCACAGTTGGTTAATGAATTCACTGCACCATAGTTGAGTTAGTGTTCATAATTTTTGGATCAAACTTGATCCATGATTCTAGAGAGAATCTAGATCAAGTATGGTATTGATCATCCTCATGGTAATGAAATATAAAAGAGATTCAAAGATTTAGCCTTAGATGAATCCCCATATAGACCTCATAAGAGAATCTAGAGATGGATTTTAAGGACTTATTCAATCCTAATTAGCTCAAGACACTTGAATTCATTTGAATCTAACAATCAAACTATGCCAATAACTAATCCTACATCTAATTCCTCTCCCAAGTACATGATCCTTGAGGAATTTGAACTTACTTTATTCAATTCTCCCCCCAAATTAGTGGTCCTTGGAGATCAAATTAAGTTGATGATCAAAGCAAATTTTCTCTTGAAAGGGCTTATTACAAAACTTGATCCATGATTGACTAGATCCAAATCAACAAATAAACAAGAATTCAATCATAATTCAAGTGGTGTATGATGAAATGAGGTGGGAAGAGACCTTTTGAAAATTGTGTAAAAGGTCCTAGAGTTTTATGAATTGTAATTGAATTGGAGACAAACTAAGTCAAGATTAGAAGATTACCTCTAGAAATCCTCAGATTTTTCTTGTTTCTTCAATCTCTTGGGTTTTCTTCAAAATTTCTCTCAATTCTTCTCAATTGTATCTATATTTTCAATTTTTTTCAACCTCTCTATAATGGAGATGAACATCCCCTTATATAGACCAGTCTCAAGAGGTTAATTTAGTAAATTAGGGGTAAGAACTCATGTGCCATGGTATTCAATACGTATATTAAAAAGACAGTTTGTTACAGCGGGCGGCACTCGGAGAATTGTCCGCGACACTCGCTGAGTGCCACCCACTTCGCCGCGTGCCGTTTCTAACAGACTTCTCCCTTTTTTATTATTTTTATTTATATAGATTATATATACATATATATTTATATATTTATTTTTAATTTTGCTTTCTTTTCTTTTTCTTTTAAAATTCTTTTTCTTCTGTGTTTTTTTTAACTTGAAATTCTTTTCTTCATCTTTTTCTTTTCTCTTTTTTTTTTCTTTTCAACTAGTTTTCTATATTTTATATCAAAATCAAAATTTCCAAATTGTTTTTTTTTTCTTATACGTATTTTATACCTGAATTTCCCTGAACATCCGGTCTTTCTCTTGAAAACTTTATCGAGACTGAAGAACCTTTCGAAGAGCTTGAATCACTTAAAAAGAAATCTTCGAATTTTGTCGGACATTGTCGTCATTGGCTTAGAGGTAATCATCCCCTGAATTCAACGGTCGGTCAAAATTGGGGTATCTACAGTTTGCCCCTCTTCGGTGGATCTTGTGAAGCAACACGTATCACAAGTGAATGTTAAAGCCTATGTGAAGACAAGCCTTTGACCGAACTGTCAGATTCAGGTAAAAACTAAGTGCGATGCAAAACAAGACGCCTAGATGCGTGCTCAATGGTGAGCTGCCTACGTATCCCAACGAGAATCAGACCAGGACGTAGTTCAGGTAAGGGTCAACACTTAAGCACAATCAATCATACAAATGATTTCATCTATCATATCGTGATGCACATGCTTATGTAATGCTTCCAAGGGAATGAAATGAATCCGACCATGCTAACGTGTTGGTGAAATGTTACACTCACCCTATTTCAAGCTTCTAATCACGTGATGCATGGTGCATGATATAATGACCAAGGATTACTGATATGGATTTTGGCCAATGTAAATTTGTTGCAAAGACCAAGAATGTAAATTTGTTACATTCTTGAAGCAGGTCACCGCAAATTTGTTGCGAAGACTGAGAACGAAAATTTGTTACGCTCCCCAAACAGGTTAATGCAAATTTGTTACAAAGACTGAGAATGTAAACTTTTGACACTTAAACTCATAAGTGGTTGTGACTAAAATCAAGGGTAGATTTGTTACTTTAAGTCAAAAGTTAACATCATTAGGCCTCGTTCGGCAGGATGTACAAAACTATCAGATATAGGATAGGGATAGTAATCTTGCAGTTATGCTATCATGTGTTTGAAACGTGCTTGATAAAACTGTCGCATAAGCTATTATATCATAATTCTGTGTTTGGCCATGCCCGAATATAAGTTCCAGATAATAACTAAATTATTGTTTTTTAACACCAAAAGAAGAGATTTGGGAAAGAAAAAAAAAAGTAGATTAAAAAAAATTATATATATACAAAATAGATCTGAAAATAATAATAATAAGGGTAAATATCATCTACCTCCCTTGAGGTTTGTCCTGATCACACTTACCACCCCTTACGTTTCAAATATCACACTCACCTCCCTTGTCAGATAATGTCGGTAAACGGAAAGAAACGGAGGTAGCAGAAAGTGTCAAATGACATTTATAACCTTGCCATTTTTTTTGGGAGTCATTTAATAAAGTTTAAATGTTTATTTATTTAAATTAAAATAATGTGTAAAACAATATATATATATATTCACATATATTATACATATATGCAAAAAGCAATCTCTGGATTCGCTCATATCTCCGATGATGAAGGAAGGATTGCTCCAATGGCATTGAGATTCTGCATAATTGGAGATTAGGGCAGATTAGGGAATGGGATATATATATATAGAGAGAGAGAGAGAGAGAAGAGATGGGTCTGATTCAATTGCCCAGAAAGTAGGTTACATTACGAAACTTCCACCTGATTGATTTGGTTGCACTCTACTCCATGTATCAATTCATGAATTAAAAATTAATTTCATCAAATTGATGAGTAAATTCAAGGTTTGCACTTGCCCATAGAGATGGAGGGGTTTTTGGTTTAGTTGGAGCAAAAGTCGATTTCAATTCTCTGGTTTTGACTTGGGGCATGTGGCTTTACCATTGTAGGTAAAGCTTCTGAAGAAGATTGCAACAGTGTAGATTGTGGTGGTGGTGAAGCTGGTCGTGGTGGTGAGTTTGTTACTGGTGATGTGGTGGTGGAAATTGTTGTTATGGTGGCTGTGTTTTGGTGTGTTGAAACTGTGGAAGTATTTTGGTCATGGGTGGTGGTGATTGTAAGGGCGTTTGATCGATAGTGCAGTGATTGGTTGGTGGTGGTGGTGGTGGTGGTGGTTGACCTGAGAGATGGAGGAGGAAGAAAGGGGCTTATCAAATGAAAGGGTAATTTTGGAACTAAGCATTTTTCTTAAGGAGGTCAACGAAAATTTGTTAGTCAAACTAACAACACATTAACAGAAGGGAGGTATCTAATACTTATCATTTATGTCAAGGGAGGTGAGTGTGATATTTGAAACGTGAGGGGTGACGTGTGTGATCGGACCAAAGCTCAAGGGAGGTAGATGATATTTACCCTAATAATAATAATAATAATAATAATAATCCAATGGCCAATACATTTTCTTGAAATTTTACAGCCCCAGCCTCTCCCCCCCCCCCTCTCTCTCTCTCTCTCTCTCTCTCTCTCTCTCTCTCTCCCCATATGTGATAAACTTACCACCAAACACCATCAAGTTGCTTCTTTTTTTTTTCCAGCAGTTTTTGCACTTTCACTGGAGCGGCTCTCTTTTTTTTTCTTTTTTTTCTTTTTTTCTTTTTTTTTATTAAGACGGCATTTAGGCAGTTGGAGAGATAACACCCAAATAGTTCCTCCATTGGAGATGCTCTTGGATCTAAGCTTAACCAAAATTTGGAGATGCCAATTTACAACACCAACCTGTGCTGTAAAACATAAACATCCAAAGATTATCAATTTTTTTTTTCTCTCCTCAAACTTCTCTCTATTCATAGATTGTAGTTCAAAAATAAGGTTCCAGACATGAGTGACCACAATTTTATTGGGTAATTGTCTAATTACAGACTACAAAACCACTTTCGTCGGTAATCTCAACCTGAACTTGAGGCAGATTTCTCACAACTTTCTGCTTCGAAGTCCTTGGCTGCATCTTCAGAAAAACTTGGAGCTTTTGGAATGAGTCCGAGCACTTTGAACATGAGTTGATCGGCATCAAAATCATTGTTTGGAGTTGTCAAAAGCTTCTCTCCAGTGAAGATTGAATTTGCGCCAGCAAGAAAGCACAGTGCCTGCTCGGGCATGGAGAACCGAACCCTTCCAGCCGAGAGTCTGACCATTGCTTTGGGCATCACAATTCGGGCAGTGGCAATCATTCGGATCATCTCCCATATTTCAACTTGCTGAACAAAGTACCATAAAAACGCAAAATATATTACGATCAGAAACATGAAAGAAATAGATATGAATTTTGCAAGGATGGTAATGTCATGAATGTGCAACCATGTGCAACCAAGGACTATCAAATCCCCTTTTGAATGGACATCGACATCATTTTTGCATCCCAAATTCAAATGGTGGAAGCATTCACTTGCGTTTCCAAACATTTTCCAATATCTTAAGTCTCTGTTTGGTTTTTGGATTTAGTGAGAGAAAAGAAAGGAAAATATAGAGGAAAACATTTTCCTTTGTTTGGTTAATAAGGAAAATGACGAGGAAAATAAGAAAGAAGAAAATAAGTCGAGAAATAAGTCTAACATTCTGAATGTTTTGAGTCATTTCCCTTCCTTTATTCGTATATTACAATTATATTTTAGAAAATTTTAATTTTTAATGTTATTTAAGCATGAATGATTCCTTCTTGTTTTCCCTTCACCTTTCTTTTCCCTCACTAAATCCATGAACCAAACAGAGCCCAACTAAGGAAGGGAAATGACTCACAACATTCAAAATGTTTAATTTATTTCTCAACTTATTTTCTTTCCTTTTCTACTTTCCTCAATGTTTTCCTCATTAACCAAACAAAGGAAAATGTTTTCTCTATGTTTTCTTTTCTTTTTCCCCCAATAAATTCAAGAATCAAACATAGCCTAAGGCTCTGTTTGCTTCATGGATTTAGTGAGGGAAAGGAAAAGAAAACACGGAGGAAAACACTTTTTGGTTGGTTAACAAGGAAAACAGTTAGGAGAATAGAGAGGAAAAGAGAAAATGGTAAAAGCAAAATAAAAGGTTTGAATTTTTAAAAAGGCCTCAAGGAAATTTAATGTAGAATAATAATGACATATTTCACACACACACACACTGATAAAATAATGGATGAAAAGAATGTAAGACTACCCATCTAGGTTGCACGGACTCTTCGGAAAGGCAGTCGCACCCGCACTGGGTGTGTACTAATTAAAGGCAGCACCACCCGCATTGGGTGTCGGACCGCCGCACCCGTGCTTCCTAGCTACCCATCCTTCAAAAAGACACTATCATCAACCACCAACCCTCTCTCTTTTCCAACTCACCCTTGACTCACCTCTTCCAAACTCGTTACCTCCTCAAACCTCAATCCTAAGCCCATCCTTCTCTACTATGTATTTTCACAGTCAACTATAACTTCGAAAGATCAGTTCTTCTCACTTTAAAGTCCATTGGACAAGCACCACTTCATCTCCGTCCGCTAATTCGGCGAAATTAGGTTTCTAATATTGAATCAGACTCGAACTTTTTTTAAAAGAAATTTCTCATAAATTCTTTTTTTTTTTCCTTCAGAATTACATCTCTCTGTTGTTAAAGGCGCGCCTGAGGCTTAGGCTCAGGCGGGCTCAACCTCCGCACCTTGCCTTGCCCTAGGCAAGGCCCCTTCAATCAGGCTCCGCCTAGGCGTGCCTTTCTTGCGCCTTTTTTTAAAGCCCACGACGCAAAGCTCGCGACTTAATAAATGGATGCATCAACAACTTAATTAGGCATGAAACTATTCATACCCAACTAATATAAACTTTAGACCCAACCCATGACACATCTAATTAGGTCATTACAACTTTCAAAACACAAGGGTCACATTTGAAAATGGAAGAATATTCTTCTTTGTGACCAACACTAAGGTCCCAAATTAGAAAAGAAAAGTGAAAGGGAAAAGCCTAGTTGCACAATAACCAACTTAGGAATTTCTAATTTAGGATAGTTTCATAATTGATTAGGTCTCCACTGTTTTATATTAAGGTTGACGATTTTGTGAAGCATCATGGAGACGACTTACTAGTTGGCCAATTGAGCTAATAGGTTCAAATGTACATTAATTTGATGTTTTAGCAATTTATATGTTTATGTTGGTTGTTGAATTCTTAGAATTTCTTTAGCATAATTAATTTATAAGTTCACTTAAAGTGCGTCTCACTTCGCTCAGGCTCGCGCTTTTTTCTGCACCTTGCGCCTGGGCTCCGTGAGGCATTTTCGCTTAAGTGCGCCTTGCGCCTTAAATAACTATTTTACATATAGACAATGGTACTTGTTTGATAAATCACGATAAGTCGATTCTAAAAGGAAATTTGTTCGAAAAACGATTTGTTAGTTTGAAAGTTTATGGATTTTTAAAGTTTAAAAAGGTTTTAGAAAGTTAGTTAGAAGAGTACAGGCTGGTAGCATGCTGGATTGGAAAATGCCATGTGCGCTGGATTGGCATGAAATTGTTGTGACTAGGGGCAAAGCTGTCACAAAAATGGGTTGGTCAATAGGTCAAAAGATCTTATTCTACAAAAGTATCCATAAGAGACCTTTTAAAATGGTAAATATTGCATTGTCCCTTTAGCCATTCTCCTTTAATCACAAGTGTGCATGGTTGCGGACTTGTGAGTAATTTTTCATTAGATAAATGATAGGTACTTTCTATGTTTAAAATCATCAAATTATATCACCTTCAGAAAATCCAAGAATGACCACATATGAAGAAACAAGACGAAGTTGGTGTAAAAACATTTCTTTGACAAAGGCTGTAATCATGAATACTTTGAATGTGTTTTAGGCAAGGTTATTTAAGGTGCAAGGCGCACTGTAGCGCAATGGTCTCCTGGAGCCTAGATGCAAGAAAAAGCGCCAACCCGAGCGAAGCGAGGCGCACTTTTGGACAAATGTCAAGTACACACACCTAATTAAACATAAATAACTCAAACATTGACATATACAAGTTAAAAGAAGAGAATTAGAAGAAGAAACCAAATCTTTTATCAATTTATTATAATATGTTCCATTTTCTTAATTTATTATAAACAGAATAAGCAGATAATCTGTTTCAATTTCATTATAGCTAAGCTAAGCTACGTCTAACTTCTAAAATCTATTTTTATGTGTTTTTGTGTGGGAAAAAAATTAAGAAATTACAGTACAAAATAAAATAAGGAAAAAAAAAAACCAGAAACTGAATCAAGAAAATTATTTAAAAAAGAAAAAAGACTGATTCGAAGACTTGTATGGCGCATGAGAAGAAGAACATACGTGGTTCGACTGGTGTGAAATCTCTGAGGCTTGTAATCATGATTTGCTCCTTTCTTTAATTTTTTTTTTTTGCTAGTTTTCGGATTTGTTCCATACAACCAAGTTAAAAAAACGTGTATGGGCCTTGGTTGAACTGGGCGTGCACGCCCTGCGCCTCGCAAAAAGCACTAAAAGGTACGTCTACAGGGCGCCTACTGGAAGGTGCTACGCCTAGCCTAAGGCGAGGCTCAAGTGTTTTGCCCGCCTGGGCCTTGCGCTGAGGCGCGCTTTTTACAATAGAGGATTTAGGGGTCTTAACAAATTCTAATCAAGTCATAATTCGTTCAAGTTAGCCATGAGAAAGAGCAGGGGTGGGGAGCAACTTAAAAATTTTAAAGATCCTCATCGGTACGAATTTAATGCATGCCAAATATAATTTTCAGGACAAGGTTGATCAAAGAACTTTTATAGTTGATAGGGAGTATGGAATTACCTTCTGATTTTCTAGTGGTGTGCCTTTTACTGCAAGCAGTGCGTTGATAGGAACACTCTCAGGGTGCATGGGGAGTGTTGCCAATGTATGCAACAAACCAACTCGGTCCTCCTCAGCTTCTCCGAGACCAATTATTCCTCCTATAAACAGAAAATAGAGTTACTCCTATTTTGAGATGATTAATGAGGATGGTACCATGTACATGGGATGCACAAACAAGAACCTATGTAAAAACTATACCCTCGTATCCTCAAAATGCTCGATAGAAATATCAATATAAAAGGAAGAACTCCCTGTACCCCCAAATGAGAGATCAACACAGAACACTAATTGTGCAAATTGAGAAAACACCCTCAAACAACATCTTGTTACTCTACTATATACCACCAAAGAACACAAAGGAACCACATGCCAAACTGCCCTGATTAATTTTCCCACGCTACACCCTCTCCATAGAAAGAGAACTTTCTCGTCAAAGGTCAAGCAAGGCATCACCCAGTGAACACTCAAAAGACTGAGCAAGATGGCCCACATGGCCACATCACATGTACTGGGAAAATGGAGTGAAAAGCGCCTTGCAGGCAGTAGCATTGTGCCTTAGGTGATGCCTCTGGGAGAAGAAGAATACACAGACCTTCATGGATGGGGAGTTGTTGGCCCATCAGTTGAAGATACGATTCAATAATTGAAGTTTGGAGAAACGGAGCACATGGATGTTTATGAATGGCAATATTTGCCCCTTTTGAGAGTTTATGTAATCTATATAACTCACTCGATAACAACACTTAAAACAACTAAAGGCTACAAGTTACCCTTTCCAATACAAAGAGGTAAGCTAAACCCATCATGGAACACAGAAATGAATGTGTGATACTTGGAAGGAAAATTTTCCATGATTTGCACAAGGATATTTTTAAATATTTGATAGAGAAGGAACCTGGCATATAAACGTTTGACTACATAATAACGACATAAATGTAAAGTCACCAGTTGCTCCAAATGCTTAACCTATTAGAGAATGAACCTAACAACCCTCCCTCGTGCGTCTCACTTGGTGAGGCAAGAATGAAGAAACTAAACTCCATCATAGTGGAGACAATTAACAAAAGTGCAGCACACCAAAGCAGGAACCCGAGGTACTCGAACCTAAACAAACAAGCTCAGATATCATGTTAAGTCACCAATTCCTCCAAAAGCTTTATGCTATTAGAAAATGGGCCAACAATGTATATCAAGCTTCAACAATAAAATCCATTACCAATGGGCCAGATGAGGAATTCACGAATTACAGTCTTTATTCCATCCTGTAATAACCTTGATAACCTTTAGACTGACTGTCCTACATAAAAATTTCTATATCCCAAGTAAGCTAACTCACTAC